>CM060920.1:468008860-470508860 GCA_030737875.1 Allium sativum | reverse complement strand
CAAGTCATGTTTTCATGTTATTTAAGTTTGCCCCATTACCCATAACGTATTCCCATCGCACGTAAATTCGCATCAACACAAATAGATCAAAAAGGGAACATAACAATATGACAAGGCAGGCAAAAGATGGCAAAGTCTATCACAAGTTAAACATGGTGATATTTGAGGCCAAAAGGGGTTCAACATACTAGCATATGGCCTCAACATGTATGATAGCATAAAAGGTGACGTGGCCTCAAACATATCAAATAGCATAAGGGTGATTTGGCCACAAGCATGCATAATAGCATAAGGGTGATTTGGCCACAAGAATGCATAATAGCATAAGGGTGATTTGGCCACAAGCATGCATAATAGCATATATGGTGATTTGGCCACGAGTTAAACATGGTGGCATATGAGGCAAATGTGTTCATAAACTTGCATATTACATTATAAGCCTCAAAACATGCATGATATCAAACTTTAGCAAATAGGTGAAACATGATTATAAATGACATAGGATGATAGCTAGTGATTCGCATATAACATTATATGCAAGACAACATAAGGTTTATGAGAGTTTCTATGTTGCTTTATGCAACATTTCCAATCAAAGCTCATAGCTTTCTATGCATAAGGTCAAGGTGATAGCTTTACAAACATGCATAGAATAAATCTATGCATAACATGATAGAATCAAAGCACAAATCATACTTAGGCCCAAACTCAAACTTGCAACATGTCATATTTAACTTCATAGTTAGAATCTAAGAGTAGTATAGGGCTTACAATGCTATGAAGACCTATGAAATAAAATAAGATTGAGACAAAGCCACTAGCAACTCTAAAAACCCCAATCGCATATAAGCTCCAAGTTGTTTTGAGAAACAATAAGCACCTTTGATTTGTATGAAGAAAGATCCTTGTTTTGATGAAGAAAGGTGGCTCTTTTACTAGCTTAGGACACTCAACTTTTCATGAAGAGGATGGAGGCCATGATATGAAGATGGAGGCCATGATCAAGAAACATTTTGGCATAGTTTAGTTGTAGGAATGATTAATGAGGGTTTAGGCTAGGTCTTAGGGTCTTTTTATAGAAGATAAGGTTAGTTTAGGCCATAGGATTAACCCTAATTCAGATCTGAGCCATCCAATCACGTCACAAGCCAACAAAACATGTCTTGAGGAACAAGTCAGGTGCACCCAGGCCAGACTGGCCGACCACCCAAGTCGACAGGGGTGTCGACTGGGCAGTCGACACAGCTTGGGGTGTGTCGACTCCCCAGTCGACTTGGGGTGGGTGGCGGGAACTTTTCCTGCCTATCCTGTTCAGCTGAATTTGAATTCTGAATTCAAATTTGAACTTGAAATTTTTCTGAAAACTTTGACGGGCCATAACTGGGTCATACGGACTCCGATTTTCGAAAACTCGGACTCTATTTCGCGTATTTTTCCGAGACGAACGCAATGGCACAGCCCGTTTCTCTTGATTCAGATTTTATCATTTAATTCTGCCTTGATTTATGTTATAACTTGTTATTCAAAATACGAGTTGTTACAAGTGAAAAGGAATTTTATAAAATTTAAATCTTAGGAAGTTGGAAGGAGAAACGTATACATATTTAAAAGTGGATTCTTAAATAAAACTTGAGAATTGTGTAAGCGATGTTTTGTTGGTATTCGAAGTTGTGAACTTTGTCTATTTCAAAGTTAGGAATGTTGTTCAATTAAGGTTTGAGAGGTAATTATACCCAAACTTGGTTGATTTCTTTATTAAGTAAGGAATGGTTAAGGTTCGGTAGTGAGGATTGGTAAGAGATACGGTGTAACACCCGTATTTTTTAATTAAATAATAAAATAAAATTTGAAAAGCTTTCAGAATTTGGTCACGGAACTAGCGTCATTGCATCCGTGGCGATTTTCCGATCAATTTAGACCTATGTTTTGTAGGAAACGAATTTAAAATGAAAAAGATATCTTTAAAATAAAATATAACAATAAACATGAAAAGAAGAAATAAGAAAATGAAAATGACCACCATTGTTTCTAGTCTTGCTAACAAAAGCCTATGTATCTCAGTTGGTTAATACATGTCTCTTCCAAGTGAGTGGCATAAGTTTAAGTCCCTTTGGCACCATATTTTTATTTTAGAGGAACGACTAAAATAATAAATATTTTAAGAGGAAAATATGTATAAATGCACGTACAAGGAAAATTATACATAAAAGTGAGAATGAAAAATATATGTATACATGCATATGTAAATATATGCTTATGTGTGCGTAGAAATATATATGTATGTATGAAAGAGAAATCCAAAATAAACCTGCAATCAATGAAAATAGGTAAGCAATAAATGTGGCATAACGCCATTTGAATTTTGAAAATGAAATAAAAGTTGCGTGTATATATATACGCACAAATTCCAATGTTGAAATAAAATTTGCAAGTTAAGAGCAAAATATAAGTAATGCATAATAAATGGAAAATGATCAAAGAAATTAACTGCCTTTCAAATTAAAGTGCATTAAAAGGAATAAAACAACTAATTGATGGAAATATTAATTGCATTAATTATCGGGCAAGGAACTGAAAGATTTCATGCATATATACACGCATAGATTTGGAATTCAAACTTAACCTTGATTTATAATAGGAATAAAATAAATAAGGAGAGGCATACAAAGCAGGTAATTAAACCTTGTTAATGAAAAACGTTAAATTCAGAAATAGAATCCTAGAAAATGCACCTGGACCCAAATGGGTCGACCCATGATAGGCTGGTTCGACCTATGGGTCGACCCACGGGTTGGCCCAATCAAGGGTGGGTCGACCCGAGCGGGTCTAGATCCGTTTCCTGTGACGTGTAATTTTTTATGTATGCGGTTCATATCGTATTTGATTAAATCGGATGGTCCAAACTTTCTTTTACACCTATAAATAGACTAGTAGAGCCTAGCTCTAAACTCATATTTTCTGAGATGCTGCCAAGGCTATACCATTCTCTTCTTCCTCCAAATCTTTTCATAAAATTAGAATATTAGTTTTAGGAAATTCTGATTCATGATTTAAAGATAAAAGAATGTAAGTCTACATATAGGTGTTCAGAACTCTGATCAACATAAGGTAAGTTCTTGAATCTGATTTATTTAGGTTTCTTTTCCTTTTCCCTCTTCTTTTAGTATCATATTTGTGAATCCATGGTTATTTGGATAATAGAGTCAGTTAGGAAAGCCATGGAATAACAGAACTAGATCAGATTCAAGGATTGGAAAGCTGTTAGGTGAGTGGATTTAAATTATACCTTTTTATATAATGGTATATTTACCGTTTACATTCCCCGTCATTCTTAACGTGTTAAATAAATGTGAATTGTGATAATTGCGGTATAATTCATTTTTCAGTTATGTTACTGTTGTATAGATCTGTTCCATGAACCTGTTAAAATTGCTGTAATATTGAATTTGTGAGATTTAAAATAAAAGGAAATATGTTGTAGAAAATAGTGTTAATGACAAATTAGATATTGTGAATCAAATTATAGTGAATTTGGGAATAATTATGAGATTAATTCTGCATAGAACATATTGAGAACATTTCAGTCGTATAAAGCCTGTTTCCATAATCATCTGTCTAAATTGGGAAATACTGTAAACACTGTAATTATGGAATTTACACTAAACATGAATATTTTCTTAAGAGTATTATTGTGTCAAGAGAGTGTAAATAGAATTACAGAAAGATTTAGGAATAATGGAGAAGCATAATTTGCATGTAAAGATTTATAGTAATTGAAATTGTAGACAACTGCACTAAGGCACAAGGTGAACTTAAAATTGGGGTAGAAGCCTGCCTGGAACCGCTCGACAAATCCGGCGTCCACAAGTGGTCAACTTAATGTGAGGGGTTTGGTGCCTAAATATGTACAAAAATATATGTGGGCAATGGAAATAAATGATATGTGTGAAAATTTACAAGACAGTAAACAGATGAAAGTTACAACAGTAAGAGTTTAATTAACATCAAAGAACCAAAGAAAAAGCGATGAATGAGGAATATAACCTATTATAACAGATTATATGGATGAAAATAAAATATAATAGGTAGGCTTGTCCTAGGGACAAGTGTAAATTATAACATAGATTATAATAAATGGATAGGAAACATATTAATAAACCTTTGTTAAGAGAACTAAGTTAATAAGTAAACAACAACAAATTGTAATGACAGTGAAAGACGAGGTTATGATTAAGTAAGAAAGAATGAGGGAGTCTTATGGAATTAAATAAGTTGTATTTAATCATATATATATATATTAATGTAACATTATAATAGAAAACATGTGAATGAGGATAAGATATACTTAATTATACATTAAGTAGAACATGTTATTGTAACCCGAAACCTTGAAATTGGACAATGAATGACATGGTAATAATGTAAAAGGATTGTAGATTAATTTCGTTAATTACAATCTAGGGAATAACACGTTATGAGTTTAATAATGAACTTAAATGGGTTAAGTTATATCACTGAATTAATAAGCGAGAGGGGTTCGTTCCTTAGATATATAAGGGGCTCAGAGAAAACCTGGTAACTTGAAATAAAAGATATAATGTGGATAATCAAGTTAATTGGTAATCCGATAAGGTGTGCATGATTAAAAGAATAGACATAGGGTCTAATAACACGTTAGCGTGATGTACTTGGACCAGTCTGCACGTACGATGGTGAAGAACCCAATCGGGTAGATCATCGAGGTGTTTGGAGGCATGAACGGAGCACGCCCATCTGATTCATCTGCTTGATATTCTTCTTGTTGGCTCTGCGAGACTGGAACGAAGCACACAACTTCCGAGGGACATGGTAGGGTACTCCGTGGTGGTCCTCTGCTGTAGTGCATGCTCAGGCTGTACTCGCATAGGTTGGGTCTATGCGTTACTACCCGCTGAGTATACCTTGACTACAATGTTAGTTTGGCAGTCAGAAGGCTGTGGCAGTATGTCATTGGGGTTATTCGACAATTTGACTACAGATAGGCTGGTTAGGACCAAATAAAGGATAATAATCATTGGGCACCTGTTATCGGCAATTAGTGTGACACAGGAAGACTAGAGCAAAACCTATAGACCATCATTCTTTCACTATCGAAACTTTAGTTGCGGGTACGCCAATTTGGATGTAGATTGTTTGCTAGGGCACGTCACTTAGCTCTTGATGTAGTTTTTCACTAGTTGAGGGAGGGGTCAAGGTGGAACCATAGCCACCATAGTAATGCAGATTATAGTTTAGATATTTGTAATTTAGGGCCCTGTAGCAGACCTATATAGATATGGAAAAGCTCCCGACCGAGTTCTATGCATTCAGATGCAGCTCTGTTATGGAACTCGGGGTATAGTATATAATATGTACATGTGAGGATCCGGATACATGCACGCCGCACCAAGCGGTGATCGTAGACGCTAGGGCATTACTCCGTGTTAAGATTGTGCTTGGTTGACGAGTTTCGGATATGGCAGTACGTGCGCTTATGTAGCATGGCGATGATAGTTATGTGTCAAACGTGGCGTAGTTTTACGAAAATCCGTACGTTGCTTTGGCGTAGGATAAGAGTTGCAAAACGTGGCGTAGTTTTTCGGAGATCCGTTCGTCACTCCGGTGTAGGATGAGAGTTGCATATGCTTCCATTGTGTGGCGGTGGAGACCGTGCGAGGAGGGTACCATGAGAATTACATTAATATTGGGGGTAGCTACATATATACTATATTAGGTTAATATACTGGGTGGTAGATGGATACAATGTGTGTGAAAAGCCTTGAGTGTTGTTAACCCAAAATAATATAATAACAAAAAATGTAACTAAACGGTATATGTAGGGTTATTTTAAAATGTGTAATTAAAGTCCGGTCACCAAAATTTGTGTTCTAACCCCCTCCTCATAACATACCCCCAGGTTAGGATTTTGGCTGAGATATGGTAGTTTTGGATACCGACTAGACAGTATTATTACTTTGGTAAATATATATTTGATTATATTATATTTTATTCCATTCCGCTGTGAGATCTTTTCTGAGCTCTGATTTATTTTATATCTCTGTCTTTTCTGAAGGATACCAGACAAGCCAACTTGAGTTTCGATAGACTGGGATTTTTGAAAAAAAATCAGTCTGTCGGAATCCGAGTTGTTACATACGGTTAGTTAATGAGTGATTAATGGGTTTAGTTGTCGTAACGATGTTATGTATAACATTTGTTTTAACCCATATAAAATGAGTTTGGAAACATTTTCCAAATATAATTAGATATATTTTCTATGCGTAGAAAATGAAATGGTTTGGTAGATATAGAAAACATTTTTTTTTGAATATATGGGATTGTTTTACAATTATGATAAAATATATTTTATGGAATATAGAAAATAAATAGTTATGATAGATGGAAAAGTTTTTCCAAGAATCATTAGGGGCTAAACGGGTTTGAAGAGTATCTGGGTAAAAATATTGAAAGGAAATTAGGAAACAAAAAAATAAATTGTGAATTAATTTAAAGGGCTCGGTTTTGCTTGATGCTTGATCGATAAAATTTCCATTTGGAAATAGGAACATTTGTTATATGGATGTTTCCTTTGATAGTTAAATAACCGACTATCAAGTCTTTTGTCCCATTTTTTATTTCATTGTCAATACGGAGAGACTGGGATCAGATTTATTATCTGAAAACCACTCCGTATGGGGATAAGCGTTGCGAATCAAATATGCTGAAGATAATCGAATACGGAGTAAAACGTGTTGATTCACGATATTTTCGATTTATGACAACATGGAAATGGAAAACATTAAAGATCGCATCAAAGAGCTAAGTTCATATATATGAGTATTGAGTCGTGTTCGATATATGTTAAAATCTATCCTCAAAGTATCACACAAATGCACGTTTATATATATATATATATATTTATGAATATATGACCAAAAAGTAGCATTACTAGACTGGTTTCATCTAACTAGTCGACTGGTGAAAAACAGAGCAGTCGACTGGCCAGTGATCCAGAGCCCAGTAACGACTAGTTTCTTTCGTATTTAAATATATATACGATTTTTTCTATTGACCAGTTGACTAGTTATTTTTATACCAGTTGACTGATCAGGAAATAACAACCATTTCTATGAAGAGTTTCTTTCTTTCATGAAGAGATTCCTCTTCATTTATGAATAGAAATGGATACAAGTCTTTGCTCTTCATGAAAGATTACTACTTTTATACAACTATATGGACACTACAAACATGTTTTCCAAATCAACATTCTCATTTATTCTACTATATTTTTTCTGATTTACATCTCTATACTCTCCACATTCTAAAAGCTCTCTAATATTAAAGTTACTTGTTGAATCATTGAAATTATTTCATATCTCTTGATTCAATAAGTGACTTACTTCCTTTATTCACATACACATCAAATACTTGAGGATAAGATTAAAGGAAGTGTGTACTTAATCGTTAATTATTCAGTGTTGATACGAGAACACATTTAGAAGTCAAAACTCATTTGTAATTTGTGAAGTCCTATGTGGATGCTCAGGCGGGGACATCCTTGTTGGTGCTCGGGTGTATTGTGACTTATTCCTCTGGGTTAAGAGAGGGCATGTTAGTGAATTCCAAAGAGGAGCTTCGGGACTGGACATAGGACAGGAAGTCCGAACCAGTATAAAATTCCTGATGTCTTCACTTACTGCTTTTATTTATTTGAGATATTCTATCTAGTTTAGTATTACCTGCATAAATATTGTATTAATCTAAGTTAGTATATCATAGTCATTTCCGCTTAAGTCCATATACAAAGATCCTTAAAGTCATACATGTCTTTTCATTTGGTATCAGCGAGGCTATCATTTAATCGTAAAGCCGTTATTTGATAAATACTTAATAAGGATAATAACACTAGTACTAGCACTAATAGTACTAGATATATTGAAGGCCAATCTACTACAAGACCACCCTTTTTCAATGGCATGAATTATAGTTATTAGGCCACACGTATGAGAATATACATGCAAGCCATTAGTTTTGAAGCTTGGAATATTACACAAAATGAATATGCAAAACTCACTACACCTTATACTGAATGGTCTGCAACTGAAAAAGCAGAGGCTACTACCAATGTTAAAGCCATGAATATGTTGCATTGTGCCTTGGATAGAAATGAGTTTAACCGAATTTGCATGTGCAACACAACATATGAAGTTTGGCAAACACTCAAAGTAACTCACGAAGGAAGTATCAAGGTCAAACAAAGCAAGATATCTATGCTTAAAAACCAATTTCAAAATTTTAGAATGAATGAAAATGAGTTTATAAATGACATGTACTCACGGTTTCAAATGTTTATCATTCTCTATTAGGTTTAGGAGAAAAATATTCTGATTTTGATATTGTTTCAAAGATATTAAACTCTTTGACGGATAAGTGGGAAATGAAGGTCTTAGCTATCGAACAAGCAAATGATCTTTTGGCCATGAAACCTGAAGAGTTAATCAGTAATCTTATGTCGTACGAAGTAAATTTGCAGGAAAAAAAGACTTAGGCTCAAGACAAGAAAAATCTAGCTTTTCATGCTGAAAAAGATAAGTCAGATTCGGATGAAGAAGATATTGCTTTTGTAGCTAAAAATTTCAGAAAATTTCTAAAATATAAGAAGAGCCAAAATAAGAATGCAAAGAGGAATTTTACAAAAGAACCTGACCTAGCCTTGGTGGAATGATTCAACTCAAAACCGGACTCTACCAAAAGAATTGTCCAGAGTTAAAAAAGAATCATAACAAAAAGGAGAAATCAAAGAGGCGAGCTTTCTCAGTCATTTGGGATAATTCAGATTCATCATCTTTTGACAGTGATAATGAACAAGAAAATGTGTGCTTCAATGCTAAAGATACCGAGGTCAGTGATTTCACTTATAAAGAATTAATAGAAGTTAATACGAAAATTCTAGAATCTAGGAATAATTTTAAAAGGAAATATAAACAAGCTAATGAAGATATAAAAAGAGAAGAATTTGAAAAAGACTTATTAAAAGATGAAAAAGATTTTTTAGAAGATGAGATTAGAAAATTACAAGAATCTCTATTAGTTGCAAATTCTCGGATTTCTGTGTTGAGCCAAGAAATTGTGACTCAAAAGGATAAAAATGATGTACTAATTTCTGAGAATCATGACTTGAATACTAAGGTTAAAATTATAGAGTTAGAAAATTCTAGTCCGAAAGTTAAATTAGATAATATTTCTAAGAATGTTAATAATTTTAATAAAGGTAGAGAAAATTTATCTAAGATATTAGAAAATCCTCAACCAGTTTCTAGTAAAAAAGGACTAGGATATATTCAATAAGTTAATTCTAAAAAGAAATCTAGTATTAAACCAGTAATTCCTATTATTAAAAAACTAGTTATTACTACTAAGAAAAATTATTCGAGAAATATTAGTATATGGGTTCCAAAAACGAATAATATTCTGATTAGAAATAAATATATTAAGAATTCATTAGATACAGTTCATAATAATATTAATTATATTTTCGAAAGGGATTCTGAAACTTCTTGGGTTTGGTTTCCTAAGATTTAACCCTTAGGACCCTAACGGAGGAAGTGGGAACCAATAAATTCTGAATTATTTTTTGTAGGTCCCACTCAACAAAAATAGAGGAAAATGGATGCGCAACAGCGGTCGCTTAGAACACATGACAGGAGATAAAGAGATGTCAACCAATATTACCTATTCAAAGGGAGGAACTGTCACATTTGGAGATAACTCCAAGGGATATATCATCGACAAAGGCGATGTGAGCAATTACGCTATATCTAATTCCCCTCTTATTTCTGATTTTTTATTAGTTAAAACTTAAAACATAATTTGTTAAGTATTAGTCAATTATGTGACAAGGGTTTTAAAATATCGTTTTCCAAAAATAAATGTAGTATATTAGATTCAAATTAAAATCTTATTTTTGAAGCTAACGAAGATAAAAAGATTTATATCTTGAATATGGCAATTAATAATAATCCAAGTATGTGTTTATTAGCCAAAGATAATGATCCTTGGTTATGGCACAAAAGATTCTATCATATTAATTTTAAAACTATAAACAAGATTTCTAAAAATGAGCTTGTAAGAGGTTTACCCAAAATAAAATTCAAAACTGAAAATTTGTGTGATGCCTGACAACTTGGAAAGTTAACTTAATCATCTTTTAAATCTAAAAAAGTTATATAACCATTACAACCACTTGAATGACTACATATGGATCTATTTGGACCAACTCAGGTTCAGTCTATAAACCATAGTAGATATGCGTTTGTAATTGTTAATGATTTTTCAAGATATACTTGGACTATGTTTTTGAAAAATAAAAGTTTTACGTTTGATTTCTTTAAAACTTTTGTCAAACAAATTCAAAATTTAACTGATTTAAAGATTAAAAATATACAGAGTGGTCATGGAGGAGAATTTAAAAATGATAAATTTGATATGTTTTGTCAAAAGAAAGGAATTTTTCATAATTTCTATTTTCCTAGAACTCCACAAGAAAATGGAGTAGTAGAACGTAAAAATAGAACATTACAAGAATGTGCCAGAACATTATTAAATGGAAGTACACTACCAAAACTTTTTTAGGTTGAAGCAGTTGCAATGGCTTGTTATGTTTTGAATCGTGTCTCCATTCAACCTCTTACTAAAAATACTTCATACGAACTTTTTACTGGTAGAAAACCAAATATTTCATACTTTAAAGTTTTTGGTTCAAAATGTTTTATTTTATATACAAAAGATCAGCTAGGAAAATTTGACTCAAAATCCGACAAAGGAATATTTTTGGGATATTCTGAGCGTAGCAAGGCTTACCGTATTTACAATAAGAGAACCAGTAAAATAGAAGAATAACTTCATTTTCTTTTGATGAAAATTTTATTCAAAATTCTTTTAATCAAGATATTGTGAAAAAAAAATCTTCACAAGACGATGATATGGTAATATATAGATAAGATGAAAACATTGTTCATAATAATATAGAAAACAACGTTCCAGAAAATCAAGATAATATCGATAATAATGACCAAGACAATCATATTAATGAAGTAAAATCTCCACCAAGAATATTACGAGACCATCCGGCTCAAAATATCATTGGAGAAATAACTTCAAATGTAAGAACAAGAAGCCAACTTAATTTAGTAAGAAATGTTGCTTTCTTATCAAATATTGAACCCAAAAACCCAAAAGAAGAATCAACAGATGAAAACTGTATAATTGCTATGTAATATGAATTAAATCAATTTGAACGCAATGAAGTCTGGGAATTAGTTCCAAGACCAGGTGATCAAACTGTCATTGGAACAAAATGGGTTTACAAAAATAAAGCAGGGGGTTTGGGTAATATTACTAGAAACAAAGCTAGGTTTGTTACACAAGGTTATAACCAACAAGAAGGCATAAATTATGAAGAAACATTTGCTCCTGTCGCTCGACTAGAAGCAATTCGTATTTTATTAGCAAATGCATGTTCTCATAACTTTAAACTATATCAAATGGATGTGAAAAGCGCTTTCTTAAATGATTATCCTAAAGAAAGAGTATATGTTGAAAAACCTCCACTATTCGCTCATGAAAAATATCCTGATCATGTTTTCAAATTGAAAAACGAATTATATGGTTTGAAACAAGCACCTCGTGCTTGGTATGTGTGACGACCCCAAAACCCCGTACGACGGTGTTAAGGGTAATCTTTGGAATATAACACAGAAACATATAATAGCAAAACAGAAATAAATAAATACATCAGATAATGCTCAATAGAATATACTGGATAAACGTAATCATCAGAGTTACACAGTATACAAGATCATACTTAGTGATGATTAGTAAGAGAACGATTTCCCAAATATTAACCCCGAAGGCCGAAACCAACATCAGATCAAAACCCAGGAAACCATTCGACTTAGCCAACCTTCAGTTAGTTTCTAAATTTCACATTCCATATCATTGATAATATTTTATAATGATTTATCGCTATTTTTATTTATTTAAAAATAGCCAATTTATTCAAACGACGCTTCAGGCCATAACGCGGCCGTGGCGCTGTTTTTCTTCAGATTTGATTTACACATATCTGAAAAACTAACCGTTGGATCTTCACAAAATTTATATCATTAGAAAGATCTTTTCAAAACGAATCCAACGGTTCCAGTTTTGGGAAAATCCGACGGTCGGATCTCCCGGTACAATCGTTTGAAGTTTCGATTTCAAAATACGAACTGCAGCGTCGTTATTCGATTTAATTTAATTATATTTATATATATATAAATATAATCGATTTTGGTGCTGTTTTTCTTCAGATTTGAATTAAACATTCCAGACAATCCAACGGTTGGATCTTTACAAAGTTGGTGTCGTTGGAAAGATATTTCCAAAGCGAACCCAACGGTTTCGGTTTTTGGAAAATCCGATGGTCGGATCTCCCGAACTAATCGTTTGAAATCACGGTTTCAAAACACGAACTGTAGCTTCGTTATTCGATTTATTTTAATTATATTTATATATATATTTATAAATATAATCGATCTTCGATTTCAAAACTATATGCTTTTCATACATTTGATAAAAATGATATTTTTATCCAACAGACATTTATTTCGACAATTCACTATTTTTAACAATTCATGTATATAGTAAAAATGTGACTTTTATTGTAAAACGATTTATTTCTAAACACGACTATTTTATATATTTCATATAGATGATAAAAATATGATTTTTATTATAAAACAATTTACTTCGAAACACGAATACCATTCAACACATGAATTTCTATTCAACGAATGAACTTCTATTCAACACATGAACGGTTTCTATAGTTCGTATATAAAAGATAAAAAATGAGATTTTTATTGTCAAAACAATTTATTTAAAACACGAATGCCATTCAACACTTGAATTTCTATTCAACACATGAAGGTTTTCTATAGTTCGTATATAAAGGATAAAAATGTGATTTTTATTGTTAAAACAATTTATTTAAAACACGAATACCATTCAACACATGAATTTCTATTCAACGAATGAATTTCTATTCAACACATGAACAGTTTCAACATATGAAAATAATTTCAACAAATGAAAATAATTCTAACACATGAATATTTCAGAAAATTTCGGCAGCATAACGGCAGGGTAGTTAAAACCGGGGTCGTCCCAAGTACGGCTCCTCGCTCTACCTTAAAGCCTCACAGCTTTTGATAATGGGGATTTCATGCATTTAGTTCACACGCAGGCGGCATGTATTTTTTTTTCTTTCTATTCCACAAACTAATCCTATGTTGTTTTAACCAAATAATTCTCAACCACAAACGGATATTTTTCAACCACAATCAATCAATTTCAACCACAAACAATTCAAATCAACCATTCGCTATCAACCAATTTTCACACCAATCATAACCAATAAATATCGTCCGTGGTATGTGGATGAGGGGCGTATATATATATTATATAAGCATTTCACTTCTATTTTAACACATATATAATTTTTACAACGCATATATAACTTATACATCGAACGCTCAACTTATACAATGCTTATACATGAGGTGTACAACGCTTATACATGAGGTGTACAACGCTTATATAACTCATACATCGACTATATAATTTATACATCGTTGTTTTCCATATCGTTTATAATTCAGAAATCTCACATTGGGTTCCACTCCACCAAAAATAGCAGAAGGCTCAGAAAAATATGCGGTCTCTTCTAGAATGTAGAAGACGTTCACACGAGTCCACTGTCTCTTGTTTCACTGAATTTCGTCAACAAACGAAAAAGATATGATTTTTACAGCGAAATCAAAAACCGTAGCGCTTTAAAGTGCTATAATATAGTTTAAAATTAAATCAGCCGTTACCTTCAAAATTCGTTCAAAACTAAGTTTCAACTTTTCGATCCAACCGTTGCACGATACGAAGATCCGCTTGCACAACGTCGAAGAGGGAAGTGAGGGCTTCCCGCGCAGGGGGAATTTGGCCAGTTCGACTGCGCCTAGGAGGAGGGGCGGCGGCCAAAAGTTCTGATGTTTGGAGGCTTCAATCTCGACGAATACCAAATTATAAATTACAAATCCTATATGGATTTGAAGTGGATAGAGAGAGCTTCAAAATGACTCAAGAATTACGTGATTTCATTGAGTGGTTTGAGAGAAATCGAAGAGAGAAATTTGGAAGGGTTTTCCGCCGTGCGTTTTAACTGTTGGGGAGAGAGAAAAAAACATGGACCAATGGTATTTTTTTTTTATATTTATAAATTTTAAAAATCTGAAAATACCCCTTGTCACACACGAACACCAATTCAAACCCAACGACTGTCGTCCCTAGCTAAATACCCCCATTCTGAACACAATGGGATATGTTTCGTAGCCCATTCGACTGTTTCAGTCAGTTTTCCTTCAAATTAAAATATAAAACATTCAATATTTGATTTGAACGTACATTTCAATTTGCACGGGCCACATACTGATTCTAAAAATTCCTGAAAAATAAATCTAGCTATGTTTTGATGATACGGTCCCAACAAAACTAGTTTTGTCGAATTCTGAGACTGTTTGAAAAATGGCCCTTTTTTGGTCGATCCAATTTAATAGAAATCGACCAAACACATTTTCCTTCGCCACGCTCACATACTAGCTTCAAAAATTATGAAATTTGAAACCTAGCAATAATTTGACATCCCGGATCCAACAAAAGTGGTTTCGTCGAATTCTGAGGTCGTTTGCAAAACGGCCATTTTCACGGGCTATATAAACTCTATAGCGACCTTTCTGAAAATTCATTTGGCCATAACTTTTGCTTCCCGCTATGAAACTTCGATTTTTCAGATTCGTTAGAATTTATCGTTTTAACTGTGGGGTTTTTATTAATCTGGCAATTTATCGTTACAATTTTATATGGTCCATATCAGTCATCAGTTCAACCTGTAATATATAGTCATCGCCATACAAGCCTCTCGCTCGTATGATAAATCTCCAACCTCGTCACACAAGCTCCAAATGCTTATGTGGTATGATGAAGTATGCCTATCTTCAAGAAGTATGCCATGTATTCAAAATTAATTATTACTATCATATGGCAACATTTATTATTACACACAGAACAACTAGCACTCCGCATCCAATGGCATTCACAGGAGTTGATATAATAATATTTCGCATCCAACTCATTAAATTTTACCTATTTGTCGGGCACGCAAATAAATTCCTTACTCAACAACTAATCCATTTACCTGTTGAAACATATATATGCACATGTATATATTTCTATCTATTTTTAAATCAGTTCAATGTGTGATTTAATCGAATAAATTCTACCATTCATTCTCTTATTAATTAAATTAACTATCGTTCTAATAATTTAATTAATCAAATCTACTATCACACAATGCAAACAACAAGCAATTTGTTTTTAACTTTTCAAATATATACCTTTTTATATATTCAAAAATTATATTCCTAAAACCAGACTATATATATAATCACAAGTACGTTATTTATAAACAAATAACTCTCGACTCGTTCTGGGGCACTTCTGACCCCATCTCTAACGAGTTATTTTGATTCTGCTATACTCATACTAGGATATTTCTGATCCTATCTGTAATGAGTTACCCGTCCTAGAACACTACTGGTTCTATTTCTGACGAGTTCGTTAATATGTTATAATCCAGCACTAAGCTTAACCAAAGCTCCGATACCACGCTGTGACGAACCCAAAACCCCGTACGACGGTGTTAAGGGTAATCTTTGGAATATAACACAGAAACAGATAATAGCAGAACAGAAATAAATAAATACATCAGATAATGCTCAGTGGAATATACTGGATAAACGTAATCATCAGAGTTACACAGTATACAGGATCATACTTAGTACAAATACAGTTCAGCTATACATAAATGTCTACAGCGGAAAACAAACATAATATATACATTAGGAGCTGAACAACATAAAAAAAGATAAATGATAGAATCCATCTTCAGCTCCAGCTATCCAGAAAAAGCCTGCTAAAACCTGAATACAAGGCTGCCCGTGTAGAAATAGGGGCACCCGAGTTTGCAAGTGAAACAAACTACGAGTCAGTCATGGGACTGGTATGAGAAATCTACTTAACACATTTATAATATGGCTAATCACAGGACCACGCCACTTTCGTGGAACGGGTTTACTCCATTGGATTACCAGTGCTTTAAAATAAGTAAATCTTTTAATCATCGCTATGCTTTTTATAAAAATGAAGCCATTATAAGACTCAGTTCCCATCACACAATGCAACGCAAACCGGAGGATAGAGTTTTTACCTTATAACGACCAAAATATGCTTGATACGAATAAAACAAAAGAATTTGATATTATTACTAGTGTTTATATGTTTCAAAAACAATTTCAAATCATAAGTATCAATTATAGACGACATTAATGCCCCATACCACTATGTCGCCATATATAGGTATACAATCAAAACCGCACGATGTCGTATTCGGAAATTGGATTTCCGTCATGAAAAAGGGCAAAAGATACTGCTTACCGACTTCGAGACTCTCTAGCCCGAGCCTCAGGACCCAGACTCAGGTGGGCCCTTGGAGCGACAGGGTCGGTCCACCAATGTGGATTAAAATTCATGAACACTGCGTTTCCCCGCCCTTTGGGGCGTAAATGAGCCAACGAATGACTCCATCTGTCCCGGATCAACCGATATAACCGAGGCGCCTCGCAACAGCAACAACCACATAGGTGAAAATAATGTAAATGTTAGCCAGTTCAAGCACCGACACCACCTCTAACTAGAAAGAAACGCATGTCCTCCCTGAGGTCCTCTCCCGTTTCTGGTTCATACCGGGGTGTGAGGCTCGCGAATTCGTGTTATACACAAAGCTACGCCACACAAGCGGTGCTTTGATCATCAACCACAAGACTTAGCTTTTCAACAGAAGCCCTGATCACTGCATCTTAGCATGCCACACAGGCAATTCACACCATGCAACTGATGGCTATCAATCACACAGAATGAATTCCAATGTCAGACACAAAGTCCATTTGCAAGTCCGTTCTGGGTCTGAACGAAACCGGAGGCACTATATACCTCGCATACCCATCGATCTCCACGTATGTCTGGACGATCACCACTCATTATCCATATTTCAGGATGCCTCCCAATCAGGACATCAGTTATCATCCAACCGAGGTGAAGGTCTCCGGTCTTCAATCACCGTCTTCATCATCGATTTCTAATCGTCGATTCAGTTATTC
This sequence comes from Allium sativum, assembly GCA_030737875.1. NCBI lineage: Eukaryota > Viridiplantae > Streptophyta > Magnoliopsida > Asparagales > Amaryllidaceae > Allium > Allium sativum. Next base: position 470,491,536 of record CM060920.1, on the reverse strand, counting down.
AGAATGGGATAAACCCGGTCTTTCTGAGCAACTCGCGTATATAATAAACAAGTGCTACATACACACGACATACACTTTATTCCAATTCATTAGTCACTAACTGTAAATCAGTAAGAGAACGATTTCCCAAATATTAACCCCGAAGGCCGAAACCAACATCAGATCAAAACCCAGGAAACCATTCGACTTAGCCAACCTTCAGTTAGTTTCTAAATTTCACATTCCATATTGTTTATAATATTTTATAACGATTTATCGCTATTTTTATTTATTTAAAAATAGCCAATTTATTCAAACGACGCTTCAGGCCATAACGCGGCCGTGGCGCTGTTTTTCTTCAGATTTGATTTACACATATCTGAAAATATAACCGTTGGATCTTCACAAAATTTATATCATTAGAAAGATCTTTTCAAATCGAATCCAACGGTTCCAGTTTTGGGAAAATCCGACGGTCGGATCTCCTGGTACAATCGTTTGAAGTTTCGATTTCAAAATACGAACTGCAACGTCGTTATTCGATTTAATCTAATTATATATATATATATATATAAATATAATCGATTCTGGCACTGTTTTTCTTTAGATTTGAATTAAACATTCCAGACAATCCAACCGTTGGATCTTTACAATGTTGGTGTCGTTGGAAAGATATTTCCAAAGCAAACCCAACGGTTTCGGTTTCGGGAAAATCCGATGGTCGGATCTCCCGCACTAATCGTTTGAAATCACGGTTTCAAAACACGAACTGCAGCTTCGTTATTCGATTTATTTTAATTATATATATATATAATCGATTCTTCGATTTCAAAACTATATGCTTTTCATACATTTGATAAAAATGATATTTTTATCCAACAGACATTTATTTCGACACTTCACTATTTTTTAACAATTCATGCATATAGTAAAAATGTGACTTTTATTGTAAAAAGATTTATTTCTAAACACGACTATTTTATATAGTTCATATAGTTGATAAAAATATGTTTTTTATTATAAAACAATTTACTTCAAAACACGAATACCATTCAACACATGAATTTCTATTCAACGAATGAACTTCTATTCAACACATGAACGGTTTCTATAGTTCGTATATAAAAGATAAAAAATGTGATTTTTATTGTTAAAACAATTTATTTAAAACACGAATGCCATTCAACACACGAATTTCTATTCAACGAATGAATTTCTATTCAACACATGAAGGTTTTCTATAGTTCGTATATAAAGGATAAAAATGTGATTTTTATTGTTAAAACAATTTATTTAAAACACGAATACCATTCAACACATGAATTTCTATTCAACGAATGAATTTCTATTCAACACATGAACGGTTTCGACATATGAAAATAATTTCAACAAATGAAAAAAATTCTAACACATGAATATTTCAGAAAATATCGGCAGCATAACGGCAGGGTAGTTAAAACCGGGGCCGTCCCTAGTACGGCTCCTCACTCTAACTTAAAGCCTCGCAGCTTTTGACAATGGGGATTTCATGCATCTAGTTCGCACGCAGGCGGCATGTATATTTTTTTCTTTCTTTTCCACAAACTAATCCTATGTGGTTTTAACCAAATAATTCTCAACCACAAACGGGTATTTTTCAACCACAATCAATCAATTTCAACCACAAACAATTCAAATCAACCATTCGCTATCAACCAATTTTCACACCAATCACAACCAATAAATATCGTCCATGGTTTGTGGACGAGGGGCGTATATATTTATATATATATATATATTATATAAGCATTTCACTTCTATTTCAACACATATATAATTTTTACAATGCATATATAACTTATACATCGAACGCACAACTTATACAACGCTTATACATGAGGTGTACAACGCTTATATAACTCATACATCGACTATATAATTTATACATCGTTGTTTTCCATATCATTTATAATTCAGAAATCTCACATTGGGTTCCACTCCACCAAAAATAGCAGAAGGCTCAGAAAAATATGCGGTCTCTTCTAGAATGTAGAAGACGTCCACACGAGTCCACTGTCTCTTGTTTCACTGAATTTCGTCAACAAACGAAAAAGATATGATTTTTACAGTGAAGTCAAAAACCGTAGCGCTTTAAAGTGCTATAATATAGTTTAAAATTAAATCAGCCGTTACCTTCAAAATTCGTTCAAAACTAGGTTTCAACTTTTCGATCCAACCGATGTACGATACGAAGATCCGCTTGCACAGCGTCGAAGAGGGAAGTGAGGGCTTCCCGCGCAAGGGGAAGTTGGCCAGTTGGACTGCGCCTAGGAGGAGGGGCGGCTGCCGAAAGTTCTAATGTTTGGACGCTTCAATCTCGATGAATACCAAATTATAAATTACAAATCCTATATGGATTTGAAGAGGATAGAGAGAGCTTCAAAATGAATCAAGAATTACGTGATTTCATTGAGTGGTTTGAGAGAAATCGAAGAGAGAAGTTTGGAAGGATTTTCCGCCGTGCGATTTGAGCTGTCGGGGGGAGAGAAAAAAACATAGACCAATGATTTTTTTTTATAAATTTTAAAAATTCGAAAATACCCCTTGTCACAAACGAACACCAATTCAAACCCAACGACTGTCGTCCCTAGCTAAATACCCCCATTCCGAACACAATGGGATATGTTTCGTAGGCCCATTCGACTGTTTCAGTCAGTTTTCCTTCAAATTTAAATATAAAACATTCAATATTTGATTTGAACATACATTTCAATTTTCCGGGGCCACATACTGATTCTAAAAATTCCCAAAAAATAAATCTAGCTATGTTTCGACGATACGGTCCCAACAAAACTAGTTTCGTCGAATTCTGAGACTGTTTGAAAAATGGCCCTTTTCTGGTCGATCCAATTTAATAGAAATCGACCAAACACATTTTCCTTCGCCACGCTCACATACTAGCTTCAAAAATTATGAAATTTGAAACCTAGCAATAATTTGACATCCCGGATCCAACAAAAGTGGTTTCGTCGAATTCTGAGGTCGTTTGCAAAACGGCCATTTTCACGGGCTATATAAACTTTATAGCGACCTTTCTGAAAATTCATTTGGCCATAACTTTTGCTTCCCGCTATGAAACTTCGATTTTTCAGATTCGTTAGGAAGATATTCACTAACAGATTTAAATATTTTTGGTTTCACTAAAATCCGTTTTGTTTTGCACCCGGTATAGTCAGTCAAAGTTTGAATTCAAAATTTGAAACTACCGCGCCATTTCAGGCCTTGTTTATAATTAGAATTAATTATATTTATTTTCAAACGTCGATTCAAACTCACTTTTCGTCGTTATTATTTAAAATATTTATTTTAAATATTTAAAATTCACTAAAATAGCCAAATTAAAAATTTCAAACTAGTTCAGATTTTCCGGGTTGTTACAGTATGAACGTCTCAAGAACTATTTATTAGATTTAGGATTTCAAATTGGAAAGTTTGATCACTTTTTATTAAGAAAATGTATAAATATATTTTAATAGTGTAAATATATGTTGATGACATTATTTTTGTTTCAACAAATGATAAATTATGTTAGGAATTTTAAAATATAATGACCAGTGAATTTGAAATGTAGCATATGGTAGAACTATCTTATTTTTTGGGTTTACAAATTAAGCAATTATCAAATCGAATTTTCTTTAATTAAGAAAAATATTGCACTAATCTAATAAAGCGTTTTGGAATGGAACATACTTTAAGTAAACCTACACCAATGAGTACAACGACCCATTTAGGTAAGGATGAAATAGTAAAAGTGTCGATCAAAAGTTATATCGAAGCATGACAGATTCACTTCTGTATTTAACTGCTAGCAGATCGGATATTATGATGAGTGATTGTTTATGTGCCCGTTTTCAAGCTAATCCAAAAGAATCACATTTAAGGGAAGTAAAAGGTATATTACATTATCTTAGTTGTACCAAATATTTTGGACTTTTCTATCTGAAAGATTGTTCCTTCGAAATAGTTTCATATAGTGACGCTAATTTTAGAGGATCACGGATGGATCCTAAAAGTACAAGTGGAACTTTTCACTTTATCGGTAAATCACTTATATCTTGGTTCAGAAAGAAATAAAATTGCATTTCACTATCAATATGTGAAGCTGAATATATGTCTGCGGCACTAGCCTGTGCTCAAGTAATATATATGCAGCAAATACTAAAAGATTTTAATGTCAACTTGACTAACTCCACAATTTATTGTGACAATACAAGTGCAATAAATTTATCCAAAAATCCGGTAAACTATTCTAGAACTAAACATATTGATATGCAACATCATTTCTTGAGAGACAACATTGAAAAAACAAATAATTAACTTAGAATTTGTAAACTCGAAAAATCAAATTGCTGATATATTTACAAAACCCCTATTAGAGAATATTTTCATAAAAATTCCAAAGAGAACTAGGAATTGTTTCTTATAAAGATCTCTGAAGACTTATACTACTCTCATTTACTGTGTTTCTCATATAATGTTTTCTTTTTTATCGATGACAAAGGGGGAGAATAGTGTATCAATTTAATTAGTGTATCAATTTAATTAATTATATGCTTATATATCAAACATGTATGGTATATGCTAAAATTTTGTTATAGGAAGTCGCACGGTAAGTATATGTTATGAGCTAACAAAATGTTGCAGAGAATCAGGGGGAGCTAATTATATATACAAGCATACATTCAGGGGGAGCAATTCAATATTTCAATAGAATGCAAGATGTTGTCATCAATCAAAAAAGGGGAAGAATGTTTATTCACGATATTTTTGATTCATGACAACAAGGAAATGGAAAACAATGAAGACCGCATCGAAGAGCTAAGTTCATATATATATATATATGAGTATTCAGTCGTGTTAGATATATGCTAAATCTATCCTCAAAGTATCACACAAATGCAAGTTTTTTTAAATATATATATATATATGAATATATGATCAGAAAGTGGAATTATTGGACTGGTTTCATCTAACCAGTCGATTGGTGAAAACAGACCAGTCGACTGGTCAGTGATCCAAAGCCCAGTAACGACTAGTTTCTTTTCATATATATATATATATATACATACATATATATATATGTGTGATTTTCTCTATTGACCAGTCGACTAGTTTCTTTTCATATATAGTCATTTCCGCTTAAGTCCATATACAAAGATCCTTAAAGTCATACACGTCATTTCAAAATGCAAGGGTTGTTCTATTAATCCTAGATAGAAATGCCTGAGATGAATTGATGGGATAGTGCCTTTGGTTTGTCCAGTCCCAGGACAACTTGTATGGACGAGTGTCTGATAGAATATGCTTAACAGATCATGTGCATTGATCTCTACAAATGTATCTACGTTGGTGGTGGAGTAATACGTTGCTCTTAGCTTTATTCCCATGATATTTTTGGGTAAATCAATAAATAATTTGGGGGGTTTGACGATGTAGCATTCAAAGTGAATGAATATGTAAAAAAGGTAAGTATGGCCTCAAACCTCACAACCGGGAAATGATAAAAACTGGGTAGGCAGCATGACTAAATGGGTCGCTCCCATTAGTGTGTATTGTTATCTGATCTAGAGAAAAATCTATTTTCTTCTTTATTTTATCACTGCTGTTTGCTTTGGTAACTGTTGCTGATCCCAACTGTTGGTGATAATACATTTGGATCAATCAAAGAAAATTAGTGGTCGGTCATGTGTGGCCTAGGTTACAAGATGTTCTTGTTGAACTATGTGTATTCCTCTCTAGAGATATACTATCGGAAGGCGGTTCCATACCTTGTCATAGTTGGAAATCCAATACCCAATAAGATCGGAAGGTGGAGAACATACTATCTGAAGGTGGAGAATAGTTTACTTTCTTCATTCTCTCATTTGGTTGAGCTCATGATCCTCCTTTCTCAATCAAATACACTTTTCCACCATTAAAATTCTAGATCTACATTAGAGAATCAAAGATCTACATCGTTTGAAGCTAGATCTACATCATGTAAAGGGATATTTCATCAAATCAAGAGGTTTGAAAGTTGTTCTTCGCTGTTCGGATTCGTGATTCATCGTTTTTAAGCTAGATTGAAGGGTTCATGAGTGATAAGTATCTCTCACACGGATTCAATCAAGTATATGGGTTGTTTGATCCTAATTTCATCATTTTAAGTTGTTTTCACCTAGATCTACATCATGGCAAGTATATTTTCATTTGAATCACCATAGGATCTAATCTAGCAACTTAAAACCGGTAATTCTTATGTTAATTCATTTGTTTATGCAAGTTAGATCCTTCGTTTTACTTTATGATTTGATTTATCATGATTTTTGGTGAATTTTATATGATTATTGATGAATAATTATCATTTTGACATTTTTAATGATTTCATAATGTATTTATGGTTGAATTTAATGATTTGGATGAATTCTTCGCATCGATGTTGTCGTTTGGTGATATTTTGGTCAAATTTGGAGTTATTTTTTGTTAGATCTGGAGTCAGATCGTTTTTCCTTAGGTCACGTTGTTTTTCTCAGGTCGGGTCGTTTTATGGACTGGGCAGTTTTATGGATTGGGCAGTTTTCTGGAGCATGGACCCCACAAAGTTCTAGAACATGGACTAGGCAAAAACACCGGAGCATTGATGGTCTAGGTCATTTGAAGCAAGGTCGCAGGTCGTTGGAGCTTTATTGGTTTTAGGGCGTTGTAGATCGAGTCGTATGAAACATGCAAGGGTGAAGAGGAGTCGGGTCGTTGGCTGAGGATCATTGGAATCAAGTCGTTGAGGTTTCTGAAGGAAGTCAGATCGTCTGAAGCTTAGAAGGGCAACGTAAGGCGGGACGTGGCTATGTTAGGTCGGGTCGTTGGGACCCGATAAGTAAGGTTGTTGGAATGACCTAGGGTGTCAGGTCGTTAAAGATGAGATGTAGAGGATCGTTGAGAAATGGAGACGATATAACAGGGTCTGGTCATGGGTTATATGTCAGTCACGACCTAAAGTGGGGGACGACCCAAATGTGATAAACCTTATATTAATGAATTTTGGTTTGGTGATGCATGTGACTTCGAAGTGAATTCAAGTAGGAATGTTTAAAGTGATGAGATATGTTCGCTGATTGTTGTAATGCAATGAATGTGAATACAACTCTAGGTGGTGAGTTAGCGGACAATGGTTGCTCAAGAAGGGGCTTGAGCTTATGAACAGTCATCAGGTTGGATGGCTATAAATATCGGAGGCCGAGGAATTATTGTTGTCGTAAGTTCTAGCGGACTCAAAGCAGGGGTATAATAGGGACTCCTAAAAGACTAGAAGTGACTGGTCGAGTACCCTGGGTAGCTCGACAGGCCTAGATACATTTCGTTGTATGGCGTATGAAGTTTTGCTAGAACTTAGGTTTACCATTATCCCTTGACATTTGAGTGTAGGGTGTTTCATTGGTCATACGATTAACGATGGTTTCAAAGAAGGATTGGCGGTGATAGCCAGAGTCATGAGTGATGTCTGTTTTTCTTGTATCATCTTGTGTAGTTTATTCGATGTTGAAGGAGATATCTCTTGGGTGCCTGTCTGATGTTGGTTTAGGCCTTCGGGGATTGTGCTTGGGGGATGTCGAGATCAATTAGGATAGTCTATACTTGATAACTATTTTCAATGAGTGTACTATTGTTTCTTAATGCTTGTTTGTAAAGTCTATCACTGTCAGATGTGGGGAAGATGTGTTTGGGTTCTTCTCTGGTGCTTTGGTAGATAAGTCGGTTAATCTGCCTGTTCTCATATACTTTGTTGATGATGCTAGATAGTTGTTTTATCGCTCATTAAGACTGTTGTCTGACTCAAAGTTTATGTTTCTCTTATTACCTTGGGTTGTTCATCCGGTTTTGGATGGGAAGACTAAGTAGCAGGTTACAGGTAGTAGAACTTAGTGAGGCGAGGATGCGAAGCGATGACGAGCATGAGGCTTGCATATCAATTATTCTACTATCTAGTACTTGTTGTTTCCGCTGTTATGATTGGTGTTTTTTCTGATTGTTGTAGTGAGACAAATTTGTACAGACACTTATGTTGTAATCCAAGGATGTATGGATATTCTTTCCAGTTGTTATGAAAGTTTATGTTTCTTCTCAGAAATGCTTCACTATTATGACATGTTGTATATATTCTATTATATTTTATCCTTGCGCTGTGAGTTATACGACATGTGCCGCATTATGTTATCTTACCTTGATGATAGTCCGTAGCTTCCTGGCACACCTTTTAGCGCATTATTTCTCTTGTTTAGTGCATGAGTTATGGATGGTCGTTACATCTAGTGAATATAAGCCACATAATTTTGAAGAATAGCTATTTCGTATAGTTGGGGGTATGAATTCATCCAATTACGTCTGCGCAATCTAACACACAATCAGACATATGTATAATAATGAGGTGGAATATCCTACAGTCACTTAAGGCCTACATGTTATTGATTTGCTTAAGGATGGATTCTTTAAAATCACTCAATACCCCATGAGACAGACTCTCATTTGGTCACTAGGATATTAGATAAATATTTATTTATGGGTGGATGCCTTTTGATCACTTAAGACCCTATGGTGGGACCTTGTCTTAAAATTGCCATTGTTATTAAATATTCTCTCTATTGTAATACGAGAAATAGTAAGAAACCACTTAATACTGGTTTAGGTAGACCCTTATAGTCATTTAAGACCCTCCAGCGGACCCCTTTGTTACTATTTAACTGGTATTATAGGTGAAATCCTAGCTACTTAATACTTCCTGTAGAAAGACATTATTTTTGAAAGCTTTCATTTCGTCGTCAATACTGCCCATCTCTCTAAATACGCCCTCACACAGCCCTAGAGAAGAAGCATACACTTCCAAAGAATTATCCCACTCAAACGTATATCATATAATTAAGACCATTTAATGGCTATTTGAAAGAAAGGCGGATCTAGTGACCATTTAAGACCTAATAAGGGTTGGCCCAATGACTTTAGCCCTTCTAAAGAATAAACATTAAAAGAGGTCTAATGTCCTAACCACTTAATACTCAAACAAGGTAGGTCGGTTACTTAATACCTTCTCAAGGCAGGCCTACTTCACAGGCAATTATATATATATATATATATATATATATATATATATATATATATGTGTGTGTGTGTGTGTGTGTGTGTGTGTGTGTAAGACATCTCACGTCAAACCATCCACTTTTAGATGTTGGGTTTGTCGGGTGGTTCCGAGAAGGCTTCAACTACAAGTTGGGCTTAACCTCATTCCTTTGTGTAATAATAATAATGACCCTTGACACCTAGACCTCTCACATTAACCCATCTTACATGTAGATGTTCGATATGTAGGTCGGTCTCTGGTAGGCAGCTACTACAAGGTTAACCTTGGGTCTGTGTCATTATTATTAATCAAAGCCATTAACTCACACACAAACAAATTTTCTATGATTACTTTTAATTTCAACTTTCCTATTTTAACATATTTAACAACTACCTAATATGTATTTAATACGCATTAATAATACGTTAATTACACTAATAAATAGTAAATAAACGTAAATCAAGCATAAGTAAAAAAACATCCTAATTTTCTCGAAATGTAAATCCTAATAACATATTATGGTATACAAGTTTATTTCCCTAACTCACAACATGGCACATATATGCATATTCAAATTCAATAAATAAAAGGGAAATAACATCCCATAAATAAAACTTCCAACCAGGATTTGAATAGTTATCTCGATAACAAAAGACAAACAAGATGTAATAATCCAATTATACATGCAAAACTTCCTTTTAGTATTGCTTCACTTTTGAATAACTTTATATACAAAACTTAAGAGTTTAGTAATTTTGTGAATAATATGTTCGAACGATCTATTGAAAATAAATGCTTTAACCTATTAATTCCTTAATACTCAAGTCTTATGCTTTAGTATATACAAATATGAATATACATAATAAACAAGTGAACTAGACCAAATCCAGAAATTGCACAACACCCAAAAATCTATCATTCATTACCTCAACAGAAAATCCCAAAACACAATAATTGATTGACCATTTCCGCTAATAATAAAAATAAGGAATATGGAGGATTTGTATCGTTTTGTTTCCATTCAAATCAAAATTCCTTCAGGCATAAAATACCAAATTTACACTAACAAGACATACAAAATAGTAAACTTGTATATTTTCCACTCACAAAGATAGGATAGGGAAGAAGAGTGGTTTTAGTGTAGAATCAATCAAAATTTTTGATCTTTGCCTTAGAACAAAGGTGCTCCAGTTTCTCCTAATACACATATATATGAGAATCATATTTAGAATCTCATATATACAAACATACTAATTCCAGAATCTATATATTAATCTAGATTAGAAAAGATAGAATATAGATTAGAGAGAAGAAGCCTAACCTTTCTTCTGGAATTAAGAAATAATGGAGAGACATGATAAAGGCGCAAAATAAAATAAATTGTAGGGTTTGGAGTGAGGGAATAGGGTTTATTTATAGTTGCTAATGTGTGTGGACCGTAGGATTAGTTTGATTTTATCTAGATAGTCCAATTGAAGTGAAACTATATATAAATCTCTAAAAATAACAAGCCTTCTCCACCAATACCCTAGCGGACAGTCAACGCGGTTGACCCCCTCATATAGGGGAGATCGACACCCTCATAGGGTCGAGTGAATTTGAATTCTCTGCAAGTTGCTTTATATTAATTATTTTATTTAAATTGATTAATTGTTTTTGTTTCTTGTTTATTCCTGTCCCCTTTATGTATATATATTTGCAAATAATTTCTAATATTCAAGGAATATTCTATTATGCCAATTAATATTTATTTAAATTCTAGATTTATGTTTAATCAGTTTGAATTTCAAACCTTGTGTGTATATATTTTACATACAACTTGTTTCATTAATAACTCCTTCATACGGACTCTGGTGTCAACAAATAAAATATGAAAATGGATCAGCATCTCATTGCGAACATAATACTAATATTTTCATAGCCCAATTCTTAATTATTCGAAATTCTTATTTTTAGCCCATTAGTATTGTATTAATTTATTAATGTTTATATTTAATTTAATTACCTAGGTCTATTTAGGGTATATTTTACGGAGTATTACATTCTTCCCTCCTTAAAAGAGATTTCGTCCCAAAATTTTTCGAAGAGGTGAAAAACACAACTCGCTCTAACAAACATGTTATACATCCATATTATTTATAAGCATCCATAAAACATCCATTATTCGATGTGATTATGCCATCCAGACTTGTAAAAATGAGCTCAGTCTTGCATGTATGTGTAATAAGTAATGCTGAATGTATGCAAAATACTTTAATATGCATATAATTTCTATATGAGTGCCTAGTGCATTTGTGTTGCAAACAATTCATACCATCCAACCTAGCAACAACAATGCAACCATTGTGTAACGACTCGTAATTTACGTATCGGAGGATCATTAAATAATTATATTTCCCTAGTGATAGGATCATTCTTAGATTTTAATATGTTGTTCATGGGATGTAAGACATGTCCAAGATTTTAACCAAACTTAATTGTGACGATTTTACACTTGTTAAAATTGTTTGAGCTATAACTTATGATAGATATCAAAAAAGGTGCTGAAATCGATCTCATTGGATTGTGATGGTGGTTGGAAATTCCATAGAGTGGTTACACTAAAAATTTGGTTCAGCAGTTTGGGAGAAGTTGTTGTTTCAGGTTCCGTTAGTCAGACTAATTGACTACTAATAGGATGATTAGTGAAGCTCATTAAGCTGATGAACTCAGCTACAAATAAGGAGGTTTGGGGAGAGAATTAAGGTTTCTCTCTTCACTCAAACATTTAGGCTCGTGTTTGTGATTCTTTGGATTAAATCTAACCCTAAATTCACCATTCTATTCATTTCTATTCATCGTAAATTTCATTTGGAGGTTAGATCATCAACTGAGAATATCAAATCACATCAAGCTGCATCAATTTTGGAGGGTTTTCATCACTTCCCGGATATAATTTCATTAGATTACATCAAATCAAGGATTATGTGAGTAACATATATCTCTCACATTGGAACTACGGATTATATGAGTTAAATTAGGAATGATTCATATCATATAGGTTAAAATACCTTAGATCTAAACATATACGTTTAATTCAACTTTAGACATCTTAGGTTATCTAATTTGGTCTTATAAACTAGTAAGAAATTCGATTAATCATGTTCTTGAATCTGTTTTGATCCAAATTATGCTAGATCTATAGTTTTATGATACATTTATGATATATGCATGTTTGTATGATTAATATTTGATGAATTGTTATCTGTTTTAATTGAATTGATTGCTTTTCTTAAATTGTTTTATTATAATTATTTGTTGTAGATCTTAGATATGAAGAACATAGCAAATTGGAAGTTCAAATGATTAGATTTAAATGAAACTTGGTGGAGAAGCTATGGAGGACAAATCGAGGGAATGAAAAATTTTGGAGTTTGAAATCCACAAATTGTATGGACCAGTACCAGTCCATGGACGATGGACCAGTATTGATCCATCACAATGTGGTGGGTGACCTTGGTTTTTGGGTCGTGGCATTGTGGTGGTAAATTGAAGCTGCATGCAAATTTTTAGAGGATTTTGATTAAATTTTGGAGGGGACGAAGGTTAGTTACTCGAGTGCATGAGATGGACCGGTAGAGGTTTTAGTATGTTTGGAATTTAGAGATTAAGTTGGATCGATAGGAAGCACTTGATTAGTGTAACATTGGGGCCGAGATGCTTAGCCATTTTAGGCTAAGTGTTAGGATCAGTACCAATCCATAAATGATGGATCAGGACCGATCCATTAGAATGCATGATGGTGAGTAGGATCGTGAGGCTCTTTAATGATGTCTGGTGAAGTTTGATAGTTGATCTGGAGATGTGGATCATCCAAGGCACATTAGAATGGCGTACTCCTCCCATTAGAATCGAAGTAAGGACTTCAAATGGTTGGAATGCGGCTCAAGATGGATGGTGCTTCGATTGTGAACCCATGTTGGAGTGGTCGGAGCTAGATTGAGGGGATGTAGGTCTTGGGTCGATATACAATATAATGGATTAATTAGATGAAGGTTATCATAGATTATAATGGAATTATCTTGAGAAGTTGCTCGAACTAAAAGATGAAGTCGCCTAGAGGAAAGGCTTGTAAATTTTGATGTGCCAAGGGATTGTTAGTTATCAAAGGTTCTAGCAAGCTCAAAGCAGAGGTATCATGGGGACGCCCATTAGGATCAAACGGGTTGTGTACCCTGGATCGAGCTCTAGAAGTGATCTAGTTGTCTCAGTTGGAGGCTAGCATACAAAAGACAAATATATGGCAGTCTGACTAGAATCAGGACTTTTCCATTAGCCTTTGATGGATGGCAATGGCTGGTTATTCGATGATTGATGTATTCAAGGCTTTAGTTGGTGATAGCTAGGAATTGGTTGCTATGGATGTTATGTATAGTTGTGTGCTTTCTTCTCTAATTTTCTCTTGGTAGGCTATCACCATAAGTCATACAAAGAAGTAGGATTGGGGGATGTCCTTCTCCTATTTTGGAGCAGCATACGACAAATGATTATCCTATGCTAGTCCTTTGGTTGTTGAGACATATCAGATAGTTGAACTGTCTGTACTCATATATCATGTTTTACTTTGATTGTTATTTTATCGCTCACCAAGATTGTGTCTAACTCATGGTTTTATATTTCCTCTTATTACCTTGGTATTCTCATCGATGTTGTTAGTGAGTAGACCAAGATAGCAGGTGACAGATTTGGTGCCGATGATGTTGTGCGACGACGTGCTGGAGACTGGGTATTATTTTCTACTATATATTACTTGTTGATTCCGCTATATGTTGATGATTGTTGAGACTCTGAGTGAAAAGTAGCGAGGCTTGATGTACATATATTCATTTTCATCGATGTTTTGTATTAGTGACTCTGAGATGTTATGAGATTTGATTTTCTGTTCAGTTTTGCTTCACTAGTATATCCTATTGTATACTTTTTATTATACGTTATCCATGCACTGTGGTTATACGACATGTTTATTTCGTGTTATTCTTCCTTGATAATCATTCCAAGTCGGCCTGACACGTCATTTAGTGCACCTTTCCTTAGTTCGGTGCAGGAAATATGGGGCGGTCGTCACATTTGGTATCAGACTTTTTGTTAATCGATTTTACCCAAATTTCACAAGATTAAAAGCGTATGAGAGACTTATTTGTAATTCTTAATGGATGATTTATATATTATATAATATATACTTTAGTAGGTTAGTAAGCACTTGAATACCATTGCGGCTTTTCTTTAACTTGCATTGATCATTCTCATCTCGGGTAGAGAATAAGTCGACGAACTTTGAGACATGCTGCTACAGATGAGCCTGCTATTGGAGGGTTAGGTGAGGGTAGCCAATCGGGAGCTACTACTACTATACCCTATTATCCCGCTATGTTTGAGGCCATGATGGCAGCGAACGTATGGAGGATTCCTACTCCAGACACGACAGTGGTGTTTTTATCAGGTACCTAAGGTGGTTGATTTTGCTAAGATCTGAAAGGATTATGATTCTCTATATGTCAAGCCATTTACTAGCATGCAGCCAACTGTTGAGAATTAGAATTGGTTGGATACGTGTGTTCGCATACTCAAAGACTTAGGAATTGACAATGTAACTAAGAGGAAGCTTGCATCGAGGCAGCTGCAAGGACGAGCGATGGAATGGTGGAACTCTATCACTTTAGAGACTATAGAGGATGATATTTCTTGTGATCAGTTCCGAACTAGATTCGGGGAAAAAATATTTCAACGATCTAGAGGTCGATTCTCTTTAAAGAAGTTTGTTAAGCTTAAGCAAGGAGGTAGACCAGTGTTTGAGTATGTGAATGAATTCGAAGCTCAATCCAAGTATGCTTATTTTTGTATTGAGAATCCATACCACAAGAAAAAGAAGTTTATTTTGAGATTGGATGAGGGTCTTCAGAAACCACTGATCGACTATATTGATGGTTCTTATGAGAAGCTAGTCAAGAAGGCTTTAAGGAAGGAATATTTGTTTCTGTAGAAAGTAGAGGCTGTTGTTGAGGTATGGAGGAGTCAAAGCTATAGCAGAGTAATGGTAATAAGAAAAAGTGGAATTAAAAAAAGAAAACAACAACAACAAGGGAAAAATAGCCAAAAGAAACCAAAGGGTGAGGTTACCTGCTACGAATGTCAAGAGAACGACATTTTTCTAATGATTGTAAAAACCCAAGGGTGGAAAGGAAGTGCTTAATTGTGATAAGCCTGAGCATATGAAAACGAATTGTTTGGAACTACCCAAGGATAAGCATGCTGTGAGAGCATATGCTTTGGATGTTGTGTCGTCTTCCTTGAGAGGTTAGATTGCTGCAGAAAAGGGGAAGAGTGTCGTTGTGCAAGGTATGTTTTGTATTAGTGATGCTTCAGTTTGCGTTTTTTTATACTAGAGCATCGCATTCTTTCACTTGTAATGCGCTTGTTTGCAAATTGGGTTTAGAACCTTAGATTATTGATATACCATTAGTTGTGACTAATCTAGTAGGAGGATCTTTTAATCTTTGCATGATTTGTCATGGCCTAGTTTTATAGAGTTATGGTTGCTCTTTTGTATGTAAATGTTTTATTTTGAACTTCACTGGATTTCGGATTATTCTGGGTATAGATTTGTTCAAGAGGTATGCAGCTATTGTGGATTGCGAGAGGCTCGAGGTGACAATCAGGAATGTGGAAGGACGAATGACGGTGACATGCTATTTACAAGAGATTGGTGTTCGGATCATCCTTTTATATTCATTTTTGATTCCACGTGATGATCGTCATTGGTGCTAATTGCTAGTGAGTTTCAGATGTTTTTGAAGAGGTTAAGGGACATTAGCCGCATCAGGAGATTAAGTTTGGGTAAATTTAGTGGATGGAGCCAAACCTATTGTTATGCCTCTTAGGAGGATGGCGCCTAAGGATCAGCGAGAGTTGGATGTGCAAGTGAATGATCTTTTGGGTAAAGGATTCACTCAAAGAAGCGTATCCGAATGAGGTGCAACAATGGTATTTGTGACCAAGGCCAATGGAGCATTGAGATTATGTGTGGATTGTCGTGAGTTGAACAATGTGACCAAGAAGATCAAATATCCATTACCAAGAATCAATGACTTGTTTGATCAGCTTCACGAAGCCATGGTGTTTTCCCAGGTGGATTTAGCGACGAGATTTCACCGACTGGGAGTGGCCAGGGATAGCGTGCCAAAGATTGATTTTAGGACACCATCAACTTGATGAGTATTTGGTAATGTTGTTTGGATTGACTAACGCGCCATCGTATTTTATGAATCTTATAAATCATGTTTTTTAAGGATCAGTTGAATAAGTTCATGCTTGTGTTCGTGGACGATATATTCGTTTATCTAGGACTGTAGAGGAACACAAGATGCACTTGAGGATTCTTTTATGAATCTTTCGGAAACATCAGCTGAGGGCTAAGTTTTTGAAGTATCACTTCTAAAAGTTAGATTCTTGGGACATGTTGTTTTGGGACAAGGAATAGCGATGGATCCCGCTAAAGCGGCAAAAATCAAAGATTGGGACCGATCCGAGAGTGCGACGGATATTAGGAGTTTCCTTGTTTCAACTAGATATTATTGACGATTTATCAAGGATTTCTAAAAGATAGTTGCACCGTTAATCGAATTGACGAAGAAAAATCAGGTCTTTGCTTGGGATACAAAGTGTGAATAGGATTTTAGAATTTTGAAACAAATATTGACGAGTATTCATGTGTTGACTATTACGAGCAGGAATAAAGAGATGGTGGTATATATAGATGCATGTGGCACTGGGCTTGGAGCAGTGCTAATTCAGAATATAGTGTTGTGGCTTATACGAATCGACAACTTACGCTGCATGAAAAAAATTACTCGACTCATGATTTAGAGTTAGCAGCGATAGTCTTTGCTATGAAGATTTAGAGGCATTACTTATTAGGAGTTAGATTTGAGTTGTTTATAGATAATAAGTCGTTGAACTATCTTTTCTCCAAAAAGGATTTGAATCTTCAACAACAACGATAGTTTGAGTTTTTGGTGTCATATGACTTTGGTATAGCTTATACTCCAGGTAAAGCTAACGCGGTAGTCAATGTGTTAAGTAGAAGACATGCTAGTTTTGAGCCATGTTTTTGAAATGGAGACATCTCTAGTATTTGGTCGGATTTGATTTTAAACTCACTGTGAGTTAGAGTTAGAGATTTTAACAAGTTTATCGATTAGATCGACTTTCATTGAAAGGATTGGCGAAAGCCAGAAGCGAGCTGATAAGCTTATAGAAATTATTCAGTAGTTAGAGAGGATGTTGGAACCAAGGAGATTAATGATTTCGAAATCAATCAAGATGGTTAGTTTCCCAAGAATGGATGACTGGTTGTTCATGATATAGATGGATTGAGAGATGAATTTCTGAGGAAATGTCATCACTCTAAATTGATGATTCATCTTGATGGTAATAAGATGTATCAAGATATGAAGAGCTTACTACTGGGAAGGTATGAAAAGGGATGTTGGGAAGTTTATCTCTAAGTATATGAATTGTCAGTTGGCTAAAACTGAGCAAAAAAAGCTAAGTGGATTGTTATAGCCATTGGAAGTTTTTACGTGGAAACGGGAGCAAGTGTCGATGGATTACCTAGATCAAGGGGAGGAAATGATAGTATTTGTATCATCGTGGATCACTTGACCAAAAGTGTAAGATTTGTTAGTGTCAGATCGACTAGGATTACATTGAAGTTGGCTAATTTATATCTTACGTGGATAGTTCGATTCCACGGGATACCGAAGATTACAGTTAGTGATCGAGATCCGTTGTACACCAGTGATTCTGGAAGTGCTTACAAGGGACATTGTGAACCGAGTTATGTATGTGTACGACCTATCATCCTCAGATAGATGGTCAGACTAAGAAAGTTAATCGAGTTTTGGAAGATCTTCTTAGAGCTTGTGTATTATATTTTGGAGGTTTGTGGGAAGAACATTTGCATTTAGTTGATTTTTCTTATAATAACAGTTACCAGTCAAGCATCGGAATGGCACCGTACGAAGCATTGTATGATAGATGATGTAATTCTCTATCTTATTGGTTAGAGACTAGAGAGAAGTTGGTAATTGGGCCTGAGATGATAAGAGAAATGATGGATAATATTGAGTTCTTTCGATAATGAATGAAAGCAGCCCAAGATCGCCATAAAAGTTATGCTGATAAGCGACGGAAGGACCCGAAATTCTCAGTTGGAGATTTGGTTTTTGTTAAGGTTTCTCTTCTATGGAATGTTGTTAGCTTTGGAAGTAAAGGAAAATTAGCGCTAAGGCTTGTTGGACCATTTCCGATTGTCAAGCATATTGGGATGCTCGCTTATAGAGTGGATTTACCTGAGAAGACGAGGAGGATGCATAATGTGTTTCATGTATTGTTTCTATAGAAGTTTGTGCATGACTCTTATGTTGTGGTATCTCCTGATCAGATGGAAGATTTAGAGTTTGTGTGTAACAATCTTCTCGAAATGGGCCTAAATTTCGACTCTATAAAGGCCAGTTGAAATTTAGAGCCATCTTAAACGGATCACTGGTTCCTTTTAGGAAATGGTATAATAGATTTAACAGAGCAAACTAAATGAAATCCGTATCTCACATAGTGCAAGGGATAAAATGTAATAATCTAAAATAGATGTACCTTTGATTAAAACCATAATAAATTTCGGTTATAGTGAGTCTCAAGCAATCATAAGAGGTACATCGATAATAGTTATCCCAATAATATAAAAAAGTTGCGATAAATGATGGCTAATAGCTATGGATCCTCTATTGTCAGGCTCCATCTCCAATGTATCACTGATACAAGCGTACCTATTATTGTCTAGCATTTTGAACAAGCTACCAAGGATATAAACACTAGCATTCGGATGAACAAGAATACTTGCATCTATAAGCCCAAAAAATATATCCTGGCTCGTGATGATGGAATCTAGGTCATGTCACACCTAGATGACCCTGGCTCATGGTCTAGCTCCCCCGTTTTTTGGCTCGCAGTCTTCTCTTTCATAACCCGTTCGTGAACCAGAACCACAACCCGCTCATGACCTGATCCCACGACCTGGCTCGTCTTCAACTTCACGAACCGACCCTGCATTCAGGAAATGGAGGCCACGATTTAGTCACCCACCAACCGCAGATCAAGGATCCAATGACACGTGTCCACAATGGCCACATTGACCACTTCTCCACACTATCACGAATGGGTCCAAGATTCTCGAGATTGGTGCCACGTGTCTTCACGAACCGCCTGTAGAAATCACCTATAAATAGCCCAATACTTGGCATTTTTCAAGATTCTTGGCAATTGAGAGATCTGATTCCACCATTATCAAACTTCTACCATTTCTAATCAGAATTATCTCGAATTTACTGAGTGAATCACTATGGTAAAAGTGAGGCTGAGAGAATATTGTGATTGTACTTGCATTAAAACATATTATCTAAGTCATATAAAGTGAACGTAGGCTCTTTAATGCCGAACCACTATAAACTTGGTGTGTTTGTCGCATGTTCTTTCATTTCAAGCTTTAACTCTCTGCGATTTAAGAAAATTTTGGTGTTAGAACCATATTTTGGTCTAACATTTCAATGCTTTCACCGAGAAACGAATTCTTCGTCTATCGGATTATTGTTCTACTATTTGGATCTTCAAGTCCGAAGAAAATAGTCCGCATTCCCGCTGTTTCATTTTTTTGAAGATTTCAGTGAATTCACGACATCATGGCCGCAAAGAAATACAAGGATTCACGAGCTTCTCAAGCAAATGAAGCTAACGAAGAAAACACTCAAGAACAGGCCGAGGTGGTCTCCCCGACTCACGGCTCGCAGGGGGCGATCCCACCCCAGGAGGGGGTCACGACCAGGTCCTAAGAGGAGATCACGAGCCACTTCCAAGATGGAACTGTAACGACCCGCAAATCCATACTATCTGAGTTGACTACATACATCACACGTCCAACCCAAATATCATAGAAATACGAATCATTTTTTTTAGAAGAAAACGGTATAAGAAGAACAGAAATAACAACACAGAATCTCACATCGCAGCGGAACAAAATATAATATATCATAACTTTTGAAGTACATAATTTTTACTATTCAACACACATTTATCAGAGTACAACACTTACAACACAGCGGAAATAAAAATACTATATCTAACACTGAAGCCTTCTGCTCCAAGCTTCTTTAGATAGATCTCTAAAATCCTGAACTACTTGACTGCCCGTACAAATTTGGGCACCCAAGAGTTTAGGTAAAACAAAACAAAATAAACTCTGGGTTAGTCATGTGACTGGTATGAGTAAACAATTTTAATCAGTTTGTAACAACCCAGAAAATCTGAACCAGTTTAAAATTTTTAAGTTGGCTATTTTGGAGGATTTTAAATATTTTAAATAAATTATTTTAAATAATAACGACGAAAAGTATGTTTGAATCGATGTTTGAAAATAAATATAATTATTTTTAATTTCAAAATTTGAATTCGAACTTTGACTGATTGTAACGGGTGTAAAATAAAATGGATTTTACTAAAACCAAAAATATTTAAATCTGTTTATGAATATCTTTCTAACGAATCTGAAAAATCGAAGTTTCATAGCGGAAATCAAAAGTTATGGCTAAACGAATTTTCAGAAAGGTCGATATAAAGAATATATAGCTCGTGAAAATAACCATTTTGCAAACGACCTCAGAATTCGACGAAACCAATTTTGTTGGGTCTGGGATGTCAAATTATTGCTAGGTTTCAAATTCCAGAATTTTTGAAGTTAATATGTGAGCGTGGCGAAGGAAAATGTGTTTGGTTGATTTCTGTTAAATTGGATCGACCAGAAAATAGCCATTTTGCAAACGGTCTCAGAATTCGACGAAACTAGTTTTGTTGGGACCGTATCATCAAAACATAGCTAGGTTTATTTTTCTGGAATTTTTGGGATCAGTATGTGGCCCCAGCAAATTAAAATGTACGTTCAAATCGATATTTGAATGTTTTATATTTTAATTTGAAGAATAACTGACTGTAGCAGTCCAATGGGCCTACGAAACATATCCCATTGTGTTCGGAATGGGGGTATTTAGCTAGGGTCGACAAATGTTGGGTTTGGATTCGATTTCGTATGGACAATAACTATTTTAGAATTAAATAAAGCATGGGCCAATCATATTTTTCCACCATAAATTAAAATTAGAAAAAATTTAGAAACCCCCCGCCTCTCTTCACGATCGACGGCGAAACCCAGATCCTCCCTTCCCTTTCACTTTCCGGCCGATCCTCTTCGAATTTCACCCTCCCCATTTGCAACTTTTTATAGATCTCGACCTGAGCTTCAAATCCATATATGGTTTGCTAAGTATCATCGTGTATTTCGAGAGAATCGACGCCTGGAACATTGGAGGTTCATCCCACCGCCGCCACCTCCTGGGCAGTTCATGTTCGCCGCCTCCCCCATCGATCCACGCGCCTCTCCTCCCTCTTTCTCGTGGTGAAGGCCGATCGACGAATCGCTGCATGGATCTCGCGAAAAATCGAAACCTAGTTTCGAACAAATCAGAAAGGTAACGGATTTATATGTTTTAAACTGTTATATAGCACTTTAAAGCGCTACAATTTATGATTTTACAATAAAAATCGTATCTTTCTCGTTTGTTGACGAAATCCAGTGAAATAAGAGACAGTGGACTCGTGAGGACGTCTTCTACATTCTAAAAGAGACCGAATATTTTTCTGAGCCTTCTACAATTTTTGGAGGAGTGGAACCCAATATGAGATTTCTGATTGTAAACTATATGGAAATGACGATGTATAAATTATATAGTCAATGTATGAGTTATATAAGCGTTGTACACCTCATATATAAGCGTTGTATAAGTTGTATTTTCGATGTATAAGTTATATATGCGTTGTAAAAATGATATATGTGTTGAAATGAATTGAAATGATATTGAAATGAAATCGAAATATAGTTATATACGTATATCTATATATATATATATATATTCCCCTCGTCCACAGACCATGGACGATATATATTAGTTGTGATATTGTTTGGATTATTGGTTGATGGAAATTTGGTGAATATCATGAATGGTTGATTGGAAATGATTGATTGTGGTCGAAATCCCAGTAGGATTAGTATATGGGAAAATTCGTCTGCGTACGAACTAGATATTGAAATCCCCCGTGTCAAAAACCGCGAGGTTTTAAGGTAGAGCGAGGAGCCGTACTCGGGACGGTGCCAGTTTTAACTACCCTACCGTTATGCTGCCGAAATTTTCAATAATATTCATGTGTTAGAATTATTTTCATGTGTTGAAACCATATTCATGTGTTGAATAGATATTCATGTGTTGAATAGATATTCATGTGTTGAATAAATTCTTTGAAAGATAAAAATAACATTTTATCACATATATAGACTATATAAATTGTTTGTGTTTTAAAATAAATTGTTTTTAACAATAAAAATCACATTTTTATTATATATATATATATAAACTATAGAAAACATTCATGTGTTGAATAGAAATTCATGTGTTGAATAAATTCTTTGAAAGATAAAAATAACATTTTTACTTTATGTATGAACTATATAAAATAATCATGTTTTGAAATAAATTGTTTTACAGTAAAAATCACATTTTTACGATGTATATGAACTGTTAAAAATAGTGATGTGATGAAATAAATATCTGTTGGATAAGAATATCATTTTTATCAAATATATGAAGTGAATAGGGTTTTGAAATCAAAGAATGGATTATATATATATATATAAATATAATTAAAATAAATCGAATAACGAAGCTACAGTTCGTATTTTGAAACCGTGATTTCAAACGATTATTGCAGGAGATCCGACCATTGGATTTCCCGAAACCGAAACCGTTGGGTTTGCTTTGGAAATATCTTTCCAATGACACCAACATGGTAAAGATCCAACGGTTGGATTTTCTGGAATGTTTAATTCAAATCTGAAGAAAAACAGCACCAGAATCGATTATATTAATATATATATATATATATATATATATAATTAAAATAAATCGAATAACAATGCTGTAGTTCGTATTTTGAATTCGTAACTTCAAACGATTGTACCAGGAGATCCGACCGTCGGATTTTCCCAAAACTGGAACCGTTGGATTCGTTTTGAAAAGATCTTTCTAATGATATAAAATTTGTAAAGATCCAACGGTTGGATTTTCAGATATGTGTAAATCAAATCTTAAGAAAAACAGCGCCACGACCGCGTTATGGCCTGAAGCGTCGTTTGAATGAATTGGCTATTTTTAAATAAATAAAAATAGCGATAAATCGTGATAAAATATTATAAACGATATGGAATGGAAATAAACTGAATTTGCTCGGTTTATTTGATATTTGAGGGTTGAATGTGTTTGACGTAAAAATTACATTAATGAATTGAATTATTGATGTCGAATAATTTAACCATTGAAATGAATTGATTTGAAATTCTAAATATACGTGAATTATTTGAAACGGCCGAGTTAATTCTCATTTCAAATAATTGATCGACGATTAAAAGTCGAAGATATGAATACGTTGCAAGACCGATGATCTTCACGTCGAATGGAGGGGTGCTACTGATGCTCATGATAGGAGTAACTTCCTTGAAGGGGCTGAAGTGGTAGTCATCCGGACGTACTTGTTGATTGTACGGATGTGCGAGGTATAAGGTGCCTCCGGTTTCGTTCAGACCCAGAACGGACTTGTAAATGGACTGTGTGTCTGACATTGGATATCATTCTGTGTGATTGATGGATATCAGTTGCATGGAGTGGTTTGCCTGTGTGGCATGCTAAGATGCAAATGATCAAAGCTTTTGTTGAAAAGCAGAGCTTTGTGGTTGATGATCAAAGCACGGCTTTGAATGGCTAGCTTTGTGTTTAGCGTTGTTTCGCGAGCCTCACACCCCAGTATGAGCCAGAAACGGGAGAAGGTCCTTAGGGAGAACATGCATTTCCTTCTAGCTAGGAGTGGTGCTTTGGGTTTTAGACGCCTAGGTATTTTACTTCTGTGGATGATGGAAAGCGAGACCTCGGTTGCTTCGGTCTCTTCCGAGCCGATGGTGTGGTCGGATATGACCATTGACGCCCCATAGGGCGGGGAAATGCAGTGTTCAGGAATTTTAATCCACATCGAGTGGACCGGCCCTGACGATCCAAGGGTCGATGCGTTCTAATCCTGAGACAACGGGCTAGAGCGTCTCGAATTCGGTAAGGATGATCCCTTGCCTTGGTTCATGACGGAAAACCAATTTCCAAATATGACATCGTGCAGTTTTGATTGTATACCTATATATGGTGACATGATATATGATACCCATGCCGTCTATGATTGATAGTTATGATTGAAATTGTTTTTGAAACATATAAACACTAGCAATAATATCAAATGATTTATTTGCTCGTATCAAGCATATTTTGGCCATTATAAGGTAAAACTCTATCCTTCGGTTTGTGTTGCACTGTGTGATGGGAACTGAGTCTTATAATGGCTTCATTTTTGTAAAAAGTATTGCGATGTTTAAAAGATTTACTTGTTTTGAAGCACTGGCAATCCAATGGAGTAAACCCATTCCGCGAAAGTGGCGTGGTCCTGTGATTGGCCAAATTGTAAAATAAGTTAAAATAGTTTTCTCATACCAGTCCCATGACTGACTCGTAGTTTGTTTCACTTGCAAACTCGGGTACCCCTTTTTCTACACGGGTAGCCTTGTATTCAGGTTTTAGCAGGCTCTTTCTGGATAGCTGGAGCTGAAGATGGATTCTATTCTATCATTTATTTCTTTTATGCTGTTCAGCTCCTATTGTACATATTATGTTTTGTTTTCCGCTGTAGACATTTATGTATAGCTGAACTGTATTTGTACTAAGTATGATCGTGCATACTGTGTAACTCTGATGTTTATATTTATCCAGTGATTCTGTTGTACATTATCTGGTGTATTTAAATATCTTTGTTCTACTGTTATTTTTTTATGTGTTATATTCCAAAGATTACCCTTGCCACCGTGGAACGGGGTTTGGTGTCGTCACAACGTGGTATCAGAGCTTTGGTTAAGCTTAGTTCAGGAATATAACATATTAACGAACTCATCAGAAATAGAAACAGTAGTGTTCTAAGATGGATCACTCATTTCAGAGATACACCCTGATAGACACATTTTACATTCAAGTATATGTCTCTATGTTTTAAATTTACCTTTTCTATTGGCCTAACCTTTGCCTGCTATTTGCAGACATTGAAAAATGAGCGGCAGAAGTAGAAGAGGTAGGTTGGAGCCAGATATTGAAGCTCTATTTAAGAAATATAGAAATATGGGTGGAGTACCATTCTTGGGTGAAGAATCTAATATTAAAACACAAGCTTGGATTCGTTCTGCTGAGAAAATCTTTGAAGGTTTAAAGCTAAGAGATGACCAGAAAAGATTACTGGCATCTTGGGCACTCAAAGACGAAGCTTTGTTCTGGTGGGATTCGATTATTAAGAATAATCCAGAAGGTAATATTACTTGGGATAGATTTAAATAGATTTTCAGTGAAAGATTTATTCCTCCAGAAGCAACTGAGCGGTTATGTGATGAATTCTACTATTTGATACAAGGAAATATGAATATTCCAGAGTATCATAAGCAATTCAATGAACTTTCTCATTTTGCCCCTCATCTAATTCAAGATCCAAAGAGGAAGAATCTGAGGTTTAATAATGGTCTTCAAAGAAAATACCAGAATAGTGTAATGGGGCATGTGAAGCTTCCTTTTTCTGAAATGATATACATGGCTTATCAGTATAAAGATCTAGATAAGCGAGGCCTTTTTGACGATGAAAGGGAAGTTAGTTCTAGCAACAAAAGGAAGTTCGAAACTGATAGCCTGGAGACAAGTACGCAGCCTGAGGCAAGTACGACGTCTGGGGCTAGAAAGAAACCTAGAGTCGATAAGAGAAAGGTTAAATCTAAGGAAGTGCCAATAACGACTGCAATATGCAATAACTGGAAGAAGCCAGGGCATTTGGCGATAAACTATGGACCCTTAAAGAAACGAATGAAGGATAAATTTAAATCCAAGAATAGGTTTCAAGAGAATAGAAAATGCAGTCAATGCCATCGGACTGGTCATCTTGAAAAGGATTGCCGGCTCTTAAAGAAATCTGAAAAGGTTCATGTAAATGAAGTGGCAGAAGTTCCTGCAACCTCATATAGTCAGGAAAGGCCAGATGTTTTAGAAGGCACGCTTACTGCCAAAAACATTCCACTGAAAGTAATGTTTGATACAGGCGCGTCATGAAGCTTTGTTGCAAAGAATGCGGTTAAGAAACTTGGATTTGAATTTGAAAAAGCTCAAAGAACCCATGACTGTTCATAATCCGGTTGGGGGTTCCCGTGATCTTAGTTGGGTTTGTGGAGTGCCTATCTCTTTTTCCCGTTATCGGTTCCCTACCATCGCGATCGTCATGAATTTTATAGAATTTGATCTTATTCTGGGATTGGATTGGTTAATCAAATATGAAGCCGAGGTTAAACGCGCCGATAGAGTCGTTAAGGCGAAGATTAAATCAGGTGACTATATAACCATTCCCTGTGAAGGTCAAAATTCTGGTAGAAAAGACTTCTGGGCAGCTTTAGATGTTTCTCCAACTCAAATAGAACCTGTTCCTGTCGTTTCGGAGAATATTCCAGTCGACATAGAAAATATTCCAGTTGTCAAGAACTACGCGGATGTGTTCGAAGATGTTGTTAGCTTACCTCCGCATAGAGAAATTGATTTCAAAATCTCTTTAGTTCCAAATGCAAGGCCAGTAGTTCACGCTATTCGAAGAATGACCTTGAAAGAGAAAGAAGAGTTAGACAGTCAAACTCGACAACTTGTATGGAAGGGTCTGATCAGGCCTAGTTTCTCTGATTGGGGATCAGCAGTGGTATTTGTCCCGAAGTCAGACGGTAGTCTCAGACTATGTGAGGATTATCGTGACTTGAACAAGCAGACACTGAAGAACAAATATCCATTGCCGCGAATTGATGATTTGTGGGATCGATTGAATGGCGCACAAGTGTTTTCACGAATGGACCTAGCTACAGGTTTCCATCAACTTCGTATCGCCGAAGAGTGTGTTCCTTTGACAGCATTCAGAGGTCCGGATTTATTCTACGAGTGGTTAGTAATTCCGTTCGGCTTATGTAATGCTCCAGCTTATTTCGTCGATCTAATGAACCAGGTATTCAGAGAAGTATTGAATAAATTTGTTCTAGTTTTCATTGATGACATATTGATCTTCTCCAAGTCAGAGAGCGAGCATGAAAAACATTTGGAACAAGTGTTAGAAATTCTCAGAAAGAATGTTTTAAAAGCAAAATTTTCCAAATGTATATTCTGGCAAGAAGAAGTCAAATTTCTTGGCCACGTCGTGTCAAAACAAGGAATTTCAGTGGATCCCAGTAAAATCACTGCTATTCAGAATTGGAAACAGCCTCGTACACCCATAGAAGTCCGAAGTTTTCTCGGGTTGGCCAGTTATTATTGGAAATTCATTAAGGATTTTGCGAAGACATATAGTTCCTTAATGAAGCTTACTAAGAAACATTCGAGATTCAATTGGACTCCAGAATGTGAGGCAGGTTTCCAGAAGCTGAAGTTAAAACTGACGACTGCTCCAGTGTTAACAATAATTGATGGCAATCAGGACTTGAAAGTCTGGACAAATACTTCTAAAGAAGGTCTTGGCGCAGTATTAATGCAAAGAGGCCAGGTAGTCGCTTATGCTAGCCGTCAATTGAAACCACATGAAAATAATTATGTAACTCACGATCTTGAATTGTTACCCATTGTGTTTGCTATGAAAATCTAGAGGCATTATCTATTGGGTGAGAAGTTCGAATTATATACTGATCATCAATCATTGAATTATTTATTCACCCAAAAGGATATGAATATGAGACAGTGGCGTTGGTTAGAATTTCTCGCGGCATATGATCTTGATATCTTATATACTCCGGGAAAAGCCAATGTTGTGGCTGATGCGCTCAGCAGAAAGAATGTAATTATCGCCAGTCTTATCATCCCGCCATCATTGATTGATAACATATCTGCTCTTCAAAAGGATGATCACTTCATTCAGAAGATCAGAGAGAGAATTCATAAAGGCGAGCCCTCAAGTTTTCAAATTGATAAAGATGGGATTCTGAGGTTGAAAGGCCGAATTTGTGTTCCAAACATTCCTGAACTCCGGAGAGAAGTATTAGATGAATGTCACAAAGCCAAGCTTAGTATCCATCCAGGGGTGAGCAAAATGTATAATGACATCAAACGCACTTTATGGTGAAGATCTATGAAACGAGACATTTCCTTGTACGTTAGCCTGTGTCCTACTTGTCAACAAGTCAAAAGCGATCAGCAGAAACTCGCTGGATTGTTGCAACCGTTGGAAATTCCAGCTGGAAAGTGGGAACATATTTCTATGGATTTCGTAGATGGTTTGCCCAGAACTAGGAAAGGAAATGACAGTATTTGGGTGACCGTAGATCATTTCACGAAGACTTCCCATTTCATACCTGTCAAATCGAATAGAACTGCTCAGAGTCTGGCGCAGATTTATTTTAGAGAAATTGTTAAACTTCATGGAGTTCCCATGAGTATCATTAGTGATCGTGACCCGATTTTTACTAGTAAATTATGGGAAGCATTCCAAGCAGAATTGGGAACGAAACTAAACTTGAGCACCACTTATCATCCTCAAACAGATGGCCAAACTGAGAGGGTGAATCGTATTCTAGAAGATTTATTGCGGGCATGTGTTATTGATTTTGGCGGATCATGGGAAGACCATTTGCATTTGGCTGAGTTCTCATACAACAACAGCTATGAAGCGAGCCTGACAATGTCACCATTCGAAGCACTGTATGGTAGACCGTGCCGATCTCTTGCTTGTTGGGTAAAACCTGGTAATAGACTCGTATTAGGACCCGATATGATTCGCGAAGCTGCGGACAAAGTCAATTTCGTTAAGAAACGATTACTAGCCTCCCAAAGCCGATAGAAGAGCTATGCAGATAAGAGAAGAAGAGATTTATCATTCGTTGTTGGCGACCACGTGTATTTGAAGGTATCTCCGATGAGGGGAGTAATCCGGTTTGTTAAAACAGGGAAATTGGCGCCCAAATTTATTAGTCCGTTTCCTATTCTAGAACGGATTGGAACTCTCGCTTATAGGGTTCAATTACCAGATGGTTGCCTGGAGTGCATAATGTGTTTCACGTATCTCAACTTCGAAAGCATGTTCATGATCCAGATTTGATCGTGGAAGAAGTCACGCAATGGGATATAGAATTTACTCTAGAATTAGCCGTGAGAAGAGAGCCACTAAGGATTATTGGCAAAGAAACCAAAGAGCTGAGGAACAAGAAGGTTCACTTAGTCAAAGTGCAGTGGAGTGGAGATCTGCGAGATTGTACTTGGGAAACTGAGGAGAGCATTAAGAAATCCTATCCTAAGTGCAGGGTGGATATCTCTGATTGACTCTGGTGCAAGGTACATTTACCATACTTTGCATTACCATTTTAGTCTCTACTTTGTTGTTGTTTTCTGTTCATGGATGTATAATTTTTAATTTTATGGTCTGATAATTTTAAAAGAGTATATGAATTAATTAGTATATTTTTGAAAGATAAAAACAAATTGATTGTTGTTTGTGTTGTGTGGTCGAGAATTTGATTAATCAAATTATTGGAATGATAGTTAATTTAATCAATAGAGGAATGAATGGTAGATTTATTCGAATAAATTACACATTGAACTGATTTATAAATAGATAGAAATATATACATGTACATAATGTATGTTTGAACAGGTAAATGGATTAGCTATTGAATAAAGAATTTATTTGCGTGCCCGACAAATAGGTAAACCTTAATGAGTTGGATGCGCAATTTTATTATTATATCAACTCCTGTGAATGCCATTGGATGCGGACTGCTGGTTGTTCTGTGTGTAATAATAAACGTCGTCATAGGATAGTAACAATTAATTTTGAACTACACTACATGGCATACTTCGTGAAGTTGGCATACTTCATCATATACCACATAAGCATTTGGAGCTTGTGTGACGAGGTTGAAGATTTACCATAAGAGTGAGAGGCTTGTATGGCGATGACTATATATTACAGGTTGAACTGATGACTGATATAGACCATATAAAATATGACGGTAAATTGCAAGATTAATAAAAACCTCATACGGGTCTGGAGATGACAATAAACACGTCTCTCTGGTCATTAAGGCACAAAAACCATTTATAGGGTGACGAGAATTTATTCTCTGGAGTTATGATCTATACACACTCCCCTGTGGACACTGGAATATATCACTATAAATATGTGCATGCTTATTAGGATTTATTGGGTACCTAATACGGCCCAATAAATTTCCAAACCACTCCCCGTACAAAGGAGGTTATGGCGAAATTTTTCGAAAATTTAGGGTGTTAGCCAAATTTTTGAAGAATTTGAAAATTCTTAGAAACTGAAAAGTTGAAGAATGGAAGCCAGAATTAAAGTTGAGTTGGTTAATTAAACAACTTTCGACTTCGTTCCTTTTTGGGGACGAAAAGTTTTAAGTGGGGGAGATTGTAACAACCCGGAAAATCTGAACCAGTTTAAAATTTTTAATTTGGCTATTTTAGTGGATTTTAAATATTTAAAACAAATTATTTTAAATAATAATGATGAAAAGTATGTTTGAATCGATGTTTGAAAATAAATATAATTATTTTTAATTATAAACAAGGCCTGAAATGGCGTGGTAGTTTCAAAATTTGAATTCGAACTTTGACTGACTGTACCGGGAGCAAAATAAAACGGATTTTAGTGAAACCAAAAATATTTAATTCTGTTTATGAATATCTTTCTAACGAATCTGAAAAATCGAAGTTTTGTAGCGGGAATCAAAAGTTATGGCTAAATGAATTTTCAGAAAGGTCGCTATAGAGAATATATAACCTGTGAAAATAGCCATTTTGCAAACGACCTCAGAATTTGACGAAACCACTTTTTTGGGTCCGGGATGTCAAATTATTGCTAGGTTTCAAATTCCAGAATTTTTGAAGTTAATATGTGAGCGCGGCGAAAGAAAATGTGTTTGGTTGATTTCTGTTAAATTGGATCGACCAGAAAATAGCCATTTTGCAAACGGTCTCAGAATTCGATGAACCTAGCTTTGTTGGGACTGTATCGTCAAAACATAGCTAGGTTTATTTTTCAGGAAGTTTGGGATCAGTATGTGGCCCCGGCAAATTAAAATGTACGTTCAAATCGATATTTGAATGTTTTATATTTTAATTTGAAGAATAACTGACTGTAGCAGTCGAATGGGCCTACGAAACATATCCCATTGTGTTCAAAATGGGGGTATTTAGCTAGGGGCGACAGTCGTTGGGTTTGGATTAGAGTTCGTATGGACAAACACTATTTTAGAATTAAATAAAGCACGGGCCAATCATGATTTTCCACCATAAATTAAAATTATAAAAATTTTAGAACCCCCCCGCCTCTCTTCACGATCAACGATGAAACCCAGATCCTTCCTTCCCGTTTATTTTCCGGCCGATTCTCTTTGAATTTCACCCTCCCCTTTTGCAAATTTTTGTAGATCTCGACCTGAGCTTCAAATCCATATATGGTTTGCTAAGTATCATCGTGTATTTCGAGAGAATTGACGCTTGGAACATTGAAGGTTCATCCCGCCGCCGCCACCTCCTGGGCACTTCGAGTTCGCCTCCTCCCCCATCGATCCACGCACCTCTCCTCCCTCTTTCTCGTGGTGAAGGCCGATCGACGAATCGCTGCACGGATCTCGCGAAAAATCGAAACCTAGTTTCGAACAAATCAGAAAGGTAACGGCTTTATATATTTTAAACCGTTCTATAGCACTTTCAAGCGCTATGGTTTATGATTTTACAATAAAAATCATATCTTTCTCGTTTGTTGACGAAATCCAGTGAAACAAGAGACAGTGGACTCGTGAGGACGTCTTCTACATTCTAAAAGAGACCGGATATTTTTCTGAGCCTTCTACAATTTTTGGAGGAGTGGAACCCAATGTGAGATTTCTGATTTATAAACTATATGGAAATGACGATGTATAAATTATATAGTCGACGTATGAGTTATATAAGCGTTGTACACCTTATGTATAAGCATTGTATAAGTGGTATGTTTGATGTATAAGTTATATATGCGTTGTAAAAATGATATATGCGTTGAAATGAATTGAAATGATATCGAAATGAAATCGAAATATAGTTATATACGTATATATTATTAACTATATATATACTTCCCTCGTCCACAGACCATGGACGATATATATTAGTTGTGATATTGTTTGGATTATTGGTTGATGTGAAATTTGGTGAATATCATGAATGGTTGATTGGAAATGATTGATTGTGGTCGAAATCCCAGTAGGATTAGTATATGGGAAAATTCGTCTGCGTACGAACTAGATATTGAAATCCCCCTTGTCAAAAACCGCGAGGTTTTAAGGTAGAGCGAGGAGCCGTACTTGGGACGGTGCCGGTTTTAACTACCCTGCCGTTATGCTGCCGAAATTTTCAATAATATTCATGTGTTAGAATTATTTTCATGTGTTGAAACCATATTCATGTGTTGAATAGATATCCATGTGTTGAATATATTCTTTGAAAGATAAAAATAACATTTTATCACATATATAGACTATATAAATTGTTCGTGTTTTAAAATAAATTGTTTTTAACAATAAAAATCACATTTTTATTATATATATATAAACTATAGAAAACATTCATGTGTTGAATAGAAATTCATGTGTTGAATAGAAATTCATGTGTTGAATAAATTTTTTGAAAGATAAAAATAACATTTTAACCTTATGTATGAACTGTATAAAATAATCGTGTTTTGAAATAAATTGTTTTACAAAAAAAACCACATTTTTATGATATATATGAACTGTTAAAAATAGTGATGTGATGAAATAAATATATGTTGGATAAAAATATCATTTTTATCAAATATATGAAGTGAGTAGGGTTTTGAAATTGAAGAATGGATTATATTTTTATATATAAATATAGTTAAAATAAATCGAATAACGAAGCGGTAGTTCGTATTTTGAAACCGTGATTTCAAATGATTATTGCGGGAGATCCGACCATTGGATTTTCCCGAAACCGTTGGTTTGCTTTGGAAATATCTTTCCAACGACACCAACTTTGTAAAGATACAACGGTTGGATTATCTGGAATGTTTAATTCAAATATGAAGAAAAACAGCGCCATAATTGATTATATTTATATATATATATATAAATATAATTAAAATAAATCGAATAACGATGCTGAAGTTCGTATTTTGAAATCGTAACTTCAAACGATTGTACCGGGAGATCCGACCGTCGGATTTTCCCAAAACTGGAACCGTTGGATTCGTTTTGAAAAGATCTTTCTAATGATATAAAATTTGTAAAGATCCAACGGTTGGATTTTCATATATGTGTAAATCAAATCTGAAGAAAAACAGCGCCATGGCCGCCTTATAGCCTGAAGCGTCGTTTGAATGAATTGGCTATTTTTAAATAAATAATATAGCGATAAATCGTGATAAAATATTATAAACGATATGGAATGGAAATAAACTGAATTTGCTCGGTTTATTTGATATTTGAGGGTTGAATGTGTTTGACGTAAAAATTACGTTAATGAATTGAATTATTGATGTCGAATAATTTAACCATTGAAATGAATTGATTTGAAATTCTAAATATACGTGAATTATTTGAAAAGGCCGAGTTAATTCTCATTTCAAATAATTGATTGACAATTAAAAGTCGAGGATACGAAGACGGTGCAAGACCGATGATATTCACGTCGAATGGAGGGGGTGTTACTGATGCCCATGATAGGAGTACCTACTTTGAAGGGGCTGAAGTGGTAGCCGTCCGGACGTACTTGTTGATTGTACGGATGTGCGAGGTATAAGGTGCCTCCGGTTTCATTCAGACCCAGAACGGACTTGTAAATGGACTGTGTGTCTGACATTGGATATCATTCTGTGTGATTGATGAATATCGGTTGCATGGAGTGGTTTGCCTGTGTGGCATGCTAAGATGCAAATGATCAAAGCTTTTGTTGAAAAGTAGAGCTTTGTGGTTGATGATCAAAGCACGGCTTTGAATGGCTAGCTTTGTGTTTAGCGTTATTTCGCGAGCCTCACACCCCAGTATGAGCCAAAAACGGGAGAAGGTCCTCAGGGAGAACATGCGTTTCCTTCTAGCTAGGAGTGGTGCTTTGGATTTTGCACGCCCGGGTATTTTACTTATGTGGATGATGGAAAGCGAGGCCTCGGTTGCTTCGGTCTCTTCGGAGCCGATGGTGTTGTCGGATATGACAAGTGACGCCTCATAGGGCGGGGAAACGCAGTGTTCAGGAATTTTAATCCACATTGAGTGGACCGGCCCTGACGATCCAAGGGTCGATGCGTTCTGATCCTGAGACACGGGCTAGAGCGTCTCGAATTCGGTAAGGACGATCCCTTGCCTTGGTTCATGACGGAAATCCAATTTCCAAATACGACATCGTGCAGTTTTGATTGTATACCTATATATAGAGACATGATATATGGTATCCATGCCGTCTATGATTGATAGTTATGATTGAAATTGTTTTTGATACATATATACACTAGCAATAATATTAAATGATTTGTTTTCTCATATCAAGCATATTTTGGCCATTATAAGGTAAAACTCTATCCTCCGGTTTGTGTTGCATTGTGTGATGGGAACTGAGTCTTATAATGGCTTCATTTTTATAAAAAGCATTGCGATGTTTAAAAGATTTACTTGTTTTGAAGCACTGGCAATCCAATGGAGTAAACCCGTTCCGCGAAAGTGGGTGGTCCTATGATTGGCCAAATTGTAAAATAAGTTAAAATAGATTTCTCATACCAGTCCCATGACTGACTCGTAGTTTGTTTCACTTGCAAACTCGGGTGCCCCTTTTTCTACATGGGCAGCCTTGTATTCAGGTTTTAGCAGGCTCTTTCTAGATAGCTGAAGATGGATTCTATCATTTATCTCTTTTATGCTGTTCAGCTCCTATTGTACATATTATGTTTTGTTTTCCGCTGTAGACATTTATGTATAGTTGAACTATATTTGTACTAAGTATGATCCTGCATACTGTGTAACTCTGATGTTTATATTTATCCAATGATTCTGTTGTACATTATCTAGTGTATTTAATTATCTCTGTTCTGTTGTTATTTGTTTATGTGTTATATTCCAAAGATTACCCTTGCCACCGTGGAACGGGGTTTGGGGTCGTCACACAGTTTGAGAAACTAAATGCTATCTCATAAGACCACGCATGGAATGGGTTTTTCCCTTATGAGAATCCAAAGCAATTGATTTAACTTTCAAATACTTTTGAAAGAAAACGATAATCTTTATATCAAAACTCTTTTGATATTATAATAGTGTTTAAACCAAATAAATAAAAATCTAGTGGAACACTTTCATCTTACACTCCACATACATCATATACAATTAAAATCACGAGCACTTATTGGGTAATGAATTTCCAACTATGACAAGGTATGGAACCACCTTCCAATAGTGTATCTCTAGAGGAGAATACACTGGGTTCAACAAGAACATCCTGTAACCCGGCCACATATGACCGACCACTCATTTTGCTTGAGTGTATCGAATGTATATCACCAATGGTTGGGATCAGCAACCATTTTCTCGAATGGGACATCATCGAATAGAATAAAGAATGAAATGAATTTCTCTAGATAGGTGATAATACACCCTAATTGGGAGCTACCCACTTAGCCATGCTGCCTGCCCGATTTTTGTCATTTCCCGGTTGTTGAGGCCTGAGACTACGATTAATTACCATTCATTAATAACACAATCACTTTGAATGCCACATTGTTAGATTCGTAAATCATTAATTGGTTTGCATAAATACATTCTGGATTTTATGCGAAGAGAATAAATTCTTCGCTGCCATATATATTTGTACAGTCCAACATATCCAATCATTGGAAATACTCTATCATCCGTATACGTCCGTTCTGGGATTGAATGAAACCAAAGGCACAATTTCTGTTAATCCATCTTAGGCAATTTCTACCGAGGATTAACAGAAAAAGCTCTTGCACTTTACTCCATCTTCGATTATCTTCATATAATCTGATTCGCAACGCTACTGCCAACACGGAGTGGTTCTTAGATAATAATCCAACCGGTCTCTCCATATTGACAATGATATTGGCAAATACTTTGATAGTCGGTTATTTTACTATCGAAGAAAAACAAACAAACATTCATCCATAACATCACCCAATCACTGGACCCCTTAATTAATATTTCATTTAATTAAATCACTTCTCCATTTCCTTGTCAATATTTGTTAAACAAATATTTTCAATAATCATTTCGGCCTCTTACGCTATTTGGAAAACAATTCCATATATTGCCTTCTTTTATTTTCTATACTCAAAAAATATATTCTATTTATAATTGGAAACATTCCAATTGTTTATCTCTTCCAAGACCATTCATTTTTACACTCAGGAAATATTTATTTATTATATTTCCAAAATTTCACTTGGTTTAAAACGAATGTTATACAAAACATCGTTACAACAACCCAAAATATTGCATTCAACTAAATCACTTTAAAAACCTCTCTTCAAGATTTAATCTTGTTATTTATCAGTTAATAATGAAAAATCAAGTTGGGTATAACTACCTCTCAGACCTTGACTGAAAACATCGTTAACTTCAAAACAAACAAGATCACTTACCTCGAATAATCAAAACGAAAAAAACCAATTATTTATTTTAAAAATGTGTATACAGTTCTCTTTCTATTTTTAACAAATCTAATTTATAGATTTACTTTTTGTTTACAATATTCTATTTTTAAATTGTTTCCTTATCGAATTCAATATATATTGATATATTGATTTTCTAGTTATCCAATTCACTTAAAAATAACTTCTTAAATTTTCGGAAAATTTCACCATAACCTCCTTCATACGGGTTACTCGGTACGACTTCAAAACACCTCTCCGGGTCCTTTCCATTCAAAAAGAAAATGAAAAAGCCAAGTGGCTTGTCGATTCGACGCATAAAAACTCATATGGAATTTAAACGTGTACCTTTTTGTCGAGCACTTAAATTATAATCTTCATATACTTCATTCCAATCTTTCTTAACATATATCTGGCCATTTTTTTTCAACTCAATCCATTTATCTTAACCCAATTTGCTAATTTATTTTCTAATTAGCTATTTTACCTATTTCAATTTTTGTTTGAACATAACATGTTCAAATATAATATTGACTTGCTTATAAACAAATTGAATTCCATTTTCAATTCAAGTTTTCCTTTTTGATTTCGAATATAAATTCTCAAATCACCTTCACTTATTCAAAACCCAATTTCATATTCAATTAACTAATTATTATTCAAATTAGTTAATTCTATCTAATAATTTAAAAATCTGATTTTTGTTCCAAAAATCAATTCACTAAACTCCACTTGAGTTTATATTTATTTTTTAACTCAAGTCTGGATTTTTCTAATGGAAATTCGAATTTTATTTAGTTAAAACCCTTTTATTTATTTAAATTAACCGTTATGGTTTTACAATGGTTATGGCGCTGTTTTTCTGAAAATTTGATTTTGACACAACTCAAAATCTATACGACGAAGTCTAGATTTTTCTCTTC
The DNA here is from genome assembly GCA_030737875.1 of Allium sativum. NCBI lineage: Eukaryota > Viridiplantae > Streptophyta > Magnoliopsida > Asparagales > Amaryllidaceae > Allium > Allium sativum. The sequence continues at coordinate 470,453,568 of CM060920.1, read as the reverse complement.
CATTAGAAAACTATTATCTAATCGGTCTTGAAGGTTCTTTTTTAAAAAAATTCCAACTAAAATTGCATTCTATATACTAAATTGATGTTCGAAACGCCAATTTATGAACTACCACGCTGCGGCGAGTTCGTTTTAATTATATTTAATATATAACATTTTAAACTTCGTTTATATATAAATTCTAACTTCATTCTAATATATTTTAATATATATTAAACCCATTTTCCCAATTCAACTTAATAATTCTGATTATCCCAGATCGCCAATTATTTCGTATCTCGGTTATAAATTTATTTATAATTAAATCTTCTATATTAAATTCTAATTCCTTTATAAATTAATTATTTATAAAATTCGATATAATCTAATTTCAAATTATAATTCCTTCTGATTTATCTCATTTCATTTTATATTCTGAATTCCATAAATAAACCTGTCGTTCCTTTTTCGAAACGATTTCCAATTCACTGTTAAATTCATATTTGAATTTAAATTCCTAAATTATCAAACTATAATTTATTTCACTAAAATTATAACACCATTTGTAAATTCAACTTCCTTGTTTCATATATTAAAACAAGTTCCATTTCAAATCTACCTGAAACCCAACTCATTTTATATTCCGAATCCTAGAATAAATCTATCGTTTCTTTTCCGAAATAACTTCAAAATTATATTTTAAATTCAGACGTGAAATTAAAAATTATAGAATATCTCTAGATAATTAATTCACTATCTTTATAAACACTGTTTATGAATTTACTTGTTTTATAAATTCCAACAAGTTCCATTTCGAAATCTATTTAAAACCGAAATATTATTTTGGAATATTCTATTTATTATAACTTATCTATATAAATATAGAATCTATTTTCATATTTAAGTTTAAACTTCAATTTAATACAATCCTAATATATTTTACGAAAATATCTTATTTAAACAAATTCGATCTAATCAAATACAAATCATAAATCCATACAGATTTATTTTTAGTTCAATTTACATTTTGAACATCAGAATAAATTTCATCGTTTACTTCTTTAGAACGATTCCCCATTTCTATTTTTAAATTCACATTTGAATTTAAATATTCAAATTACCAAATGATAAATTTTCCACTTCATTTATAAATACCGCTTATAAATTCATTTAAATTACATGATTATCCAAATGAAAATCATTCCATTTTATTTATAACACCGTTTATGAACTTAATTCAATTCCCTGCATTTTTCAATTTATAAACATCGTTTATAAATTTACTTCAATTTCCTGTTATTCAATTTATAAACGTCGTTTATAAATTTATTTCAGTTCCCTGCATTATTCAATTTATAAACATCGTTTATAAATTCAATACTTGTTTTATTTATTCAAAACAAGTAAATATCTTTATAGCCCATCCAAAATCCAAATACTATTTTTGAAAAATAGATTTTCCATTTTTAATCTCGAAATATCCTTTTTATGATATTTTTATAAACCACCATTTAGGCCCAGTGATATTTCAAACATCCAAAACATCAAATTATCAAACATAGGTTCTTCTAGCACATCATACGAGATAATATTTACGAAAACAAACAAATAATAATATTTTTGAGGAATCCTGTTGGATCCCTCCAACCTATTTTCCATGCATCCACAAAGGTTAGCCAACATAAATAATAACCATCGTGCTTCGAGGCAGGATATCGTGATATAGAAGGTCATCCACTATCATATTGCGGGACGTATAGGGTTATCCGTTAATGATACCACGGGCATCCGCTAATGGTACTGCGGGAGCTATCCAATCACCAATATATATATATAAAATAACCCCAAATGCCAATCCTAAATAACTAATATATATTTAATAGCCACAATAATATTTTAATGCATGCAAAAAACCAACAAACAATTATTTTAACGAATAAAATAATTGTAAATAAAATACGAGTGAGATTTACTCATCGTGATTTTTATTCTCTGAAACAGCGATTTGTTTTCGATTAAATTAAACTAGCATTTAATTTAATTGAAAATCCCCACTAGCTCAGCTTTTGCCAATTCGAATCCAACGTAATCAGTTTCGTTTGATTCTGGAAATTTATACGAAATAAATATATGCATTACCATTTTGTATTTGAACTAAAATAAATTTTAAGTTCCATTAACTAATTTTAAAATAAATAAATTAACTTATAAATTTTGATTTCATGACATATACCTTACTGCAATCCAATCTCCATACAGTAGCAAACCCAACAGCATCACTACTATACTACTCCGTCCAACATCCAACAAGTCACCTCTAACTTCCTGTTTGTCCTACCAACAATGCATCATATGGCGATTTGTTCTCTTTACAGTACAGCCCCATTAGTTTGCTCTAACCATTTCACCATTTCCAACAAGCTTACCAACATAAAAAGCTTTATCTCTTCTCCATGCAAGCCCCCCAATCGTCACCACTGCGTGTAACCTGCGACCTTCCTCCCTTAGTGCAAATTCAGATTCCTGTAACCCATTTTAACTCCTTCCTTAAGACGCATGACAACACAATATTTCCAAAGTCTAGTGCAAATTCAGATTCCTGTAACCCATTTTAACTCCTTCCTTAAGACGCATGACAACACAATATTTCCAAAGTCGAACTCGACATTTTCCTTCTACCTTGCGATTTTGACCTGTTCACACCGCTACAGGTATCGCAACCTCGAGCTACAAAGCCACGCACTAATCAACAACAACCCCCGTTGTCACCACTACCCAGATCTGATTGGCACCCACCTTATCGTATGACCCTGACTCAAAAATCCCCAAATCAATCGTAGTTATGTTTTCAATTCATGCTTCACTGCGGATTCTCAACCTCGCGGTGATCTCATGATTGCGATTTATAACTCCCGAATGTCTTTCAGCGTCAGAATCGAGCTTCAAGAAATTCCCAGATCTGATTGCCATATCGATTTTAATGGAAACAGATGGTATGGTTTTGATTTTTAACGTTGAGGAAGAAATAAGGAGAAACAGAAAGGGTTTGGATTATTATAATAAAGCTTCGAAGTTTTTAAGTAGCAAATCATGTTTATTTCTTGCTTTCGATTTCCATTGAACTGAAGAGAAAAAGGAAAATAAACGCAGGCATACTTGGCCTTTTATAAAGTGGGGAAGAACGAAAGCTTAATCTCTAAGGAATTCTAGTCGTGTGGTATAGATAGGTATTTAGGCATAGATAGACTTTACAGTGTACTGCGTTTGCTTAAGAAGGAAGAAAATTTATTTTTATAATAAATTTTATTTTATTTCGAACCGGTACCTTATATTTAAATTATCACGTTGATTTCAAACTCCTTTTTGAGCCCAACAACAGGCCTTCCTAGGGTTAAACCACTATTCTGGACAACTAGGACAAGTTTCGAAGCTCCATTTGATCGTATGAAGAAGATATCATTTTAAATTGATATAAATTAAATTCAAAAGAATTAATTCCTTGAAAATATATTATTATCGTTATTATTATTATCGTTTATATTCCAAATAAAATTTTGATTAATTATCTAAGCTATTCTGATTCAGTAATAAATTTTAATTTCGATTATTACTGTTTTCGTTTTACGATAACTAAACATATCCGTTATTAAATCATCTTCGATTATAAAATCGATAACTCAATATAAAAATTCATATAAATATTATCAACACAATAATTAAAACCATATTAAATATTTAAAATAAATCAACCAAAAATCCGAGTCGTTACATTCTCCCCCCTTTAAAAGAATTTCATCCCCGAAATTGCTAAGGTAGGATAGTGCTTCGAACCCATTACTTTTAAAAACTCACTTATGTTGAACCTCAACATTTCATATTTCCACAATTTTTCTTCCAACCAAACTTTTTTGTTTCAATTCATTTAATCTGATTGATTTACATCCAATATATTATCATCCAATTTATATTCCATTTATATTAGTTCAACACCAATTTATCCAAATTGATTTTTAATCAATTTATTCACTTGACCCGTTTAACTTGCTTAAGTTAAATTTAAATTCCAGATTTCAATTGACTAGGTTTTTATTTCAAATCCTTTTGAATAATTTAAATATATACGTATATTTAAAATCATCTCAAATTCAGAACATTTGAATTTTCCAAACCAACTTGTTTTCTTTCAAACAAATTTCCATTAAAAACTTTCCTAAGCTATATTAATTTAATATACTTCGAAAAATATTTTCCAACTTTCCAGGAATTAAATTCCAAATTCTAGTTTGAATCCAGTTCCAGTTCATCATATTTGTATATTTCATTCATATACAATTTCTGTTTTGTTATATATAACCATTTCAATTTTATAATCTTATTTGATTATAATAACATCCAACTCATCCATATATTCTAATAATTTCAGAAAATTAAACTTTCTATATCAAAATAGAATTTTGGGTAAAGTTATTTCATTTACCCACTTTAAAACAATATTGTGTCAAATTTCTCTATTCAAGTGTTTAGAAATTCCTATCGACATTGTGGCATCCCACGATTCGATCAGAATTCATAAGACACTAATCAGACTAGTCAACACAGTAAAAAATAAATTTTATATCAATTTACAAATATGCGCTCTCGTATATATATATATATATATATATATATATATATATATATATGTACACTCAACTCATTCTAGGGTACTACTGACCCTATCTCTAATGAGCACAATCTCACAAAAGCCTAGGTACTCGCTCAACCTAAGCTCTGATACCAACTGCAACGGCCCGCAAATCCTTACTATCTGAGTTGACTACATACATCACATGTCTAACCCAAATATCACAGAAATACGAATCATTTTTTAGAAGAAAAAGGTAGAAGAAGAACAGAAATAACAACATAGAATCTCACATCGCAGTGGAACAAAATATAATATATCATAACTTTTGACGTACAAATTTTTTACAATTTAACATACATTTATCAGAGTATAACACTTACAACACAGCGAAAATAAAAATACTATATCTAACACTGAAGCCTCCTGCTCCAAGCTCCTTTAGATAGATCTGTAAAATCCTGAACTACTTGACTTCCTATAAAAATTTGGGCACCCAAGAGTTTAGGTAAAAAAAAAATAAACTCTGGGTCAGTCATGGGACTGGTATGAGTAAACAATTTTAAATAGTTTGAGAAACTAAACGCTATCTTATAAGACCACACCGTACAACACGGAATGAGTTTTTCCCTTGTGAGAACCAAAACAATTGATTTAACTTTCAAATCCTTTTGAAAGAAAACGATAATCTTTATATCAAAACTCTTTTGATATTATAATAGTGTCTAAACCAAATAAATAGAAATCTAGTTAAACGCTTTCAACTCATGCTCCACATACATAATATACAATCTGAACCGCGAGCACCCATTGGGTAATGAATTTCCAACTATGACAAGGTATGGAACCATCTTTCGATAGTGTATCTCTAGAGGAGAATACACTTGGTTCAACAAGAACATCTTATAACCCGGCCATACATGACCGACCACTCATTTCGCTTAAGTGCATCAAATGTATATCACCAACGGTTGGGATCAGCAATCGTTTTCCCGAATGGGACAACATCGAATAGAATAAAGAATGAAATGAATTTCTCTAGACAGGTGATAATACACCCTAATTAGGAGCTACCCACTTAGCCATGTTGCCTGCCCGATTTTTGTCATTTCCTGGTTGTTGAAGCCTGAGGGTACGATTACTTACCATTCATTGATAGCACAACCACTTTGAATGCCACATTGTCACATCCGTAAATCATTAATTGGTTTGCACAAATATGTTCTGGATTTTATGATAAGAGAATAAATTCTCTGCCACCATATATATTTGTATAGTCAAACATATGCGATCATTGGAAATACTCTGTCAAACATTCGTTCGTATACGTTCGTTCTGCGGTTGAATGAAACTGAAGGCACAATTTCCATTAATCCATCTTATGCAATTTCTACCTAGGATTAACAAAAAAAGCCCTTGCACTTTACTCTATCTTCGATTGTCTTCATATAATCTGATTTGCAACGCTACTGCCAATACGGAGTGGTACTTGGATAATAATCCAACCGGTCTCTCCATATTGACAACGATATTGGCAAATACTTCGATAGTTGGTTATTTAACTATCGAAGAAAAACAAACAAACATTCATCCATAACATCACCCAATCACTAGACCCCTTAATTAATATTTCATTTAATTAAATCACTTCTCCATTTCCTTGTCAATATTTGTTAAACAAATATTTTCAATAATCATTTCGGCCTCTTACGCTATTTGGAAAACATTTCCATATATTGCCTTCTATACTCAGAAAATATATTCTATTTATAATTAGAAACATTCCAATTATTTATCTCTTCCACGACCATTCATTTTTACACTTAGGAAATATTTATTTATTATATTTCCAAAATTTCACTTACTTGGTTTAAAACGAACGTTATATAAAACATCGTTACAACAACCCAAAATATTGAATTTGTCTAAATCACTTTAAACATCTCTCTTCGAGACTGAATCTTGTTATTTACCAGTTAATAATGAAATCAATCAAGTTGGGGGTATAACTACCTCTCAGACCTTGACTAAAAACATGCTTAACTTCAAAACAAACAAGATCACTTACCTCGAATAAACAACACCATAAAAACCAATTATTTATTTTAAAAACGTGTATATGGTTCTCTTTCTATTTTTAACAAATCTAATTTATAGATTTACTTTTTGTTTACAATATTCTATTTTTAATTTTTTTCCTTATCGAATTCAATATATATTGATATATCGATTTTCTAGTTATCCAATTCTCTTAAAAATATTCTAACTTCTTAAATTTCCAGAAAATTTCGCCATAACCTCCTTCGTACGGGTCACTCTGTATGACTACAAAACTCTTCTCTAGGCCCTATCCATTCAAAAAGAAAATCAAAAAGCCAAGTAGCTTGCCGATTCGGCGAATAAAAACTCATATGGAATTTAAACGTGTACCTTTTTGTCGAGTACTTAAATTATAATCTTCATATACTTCATTCCAATCTTACTTAAAATATATCTAACCATTTTGTTTCAACTCAATCCATTCGTCTTAACCCAATTCGCTAATTTATTTTCTAATTAGCTATTTTGCCTATTTCACTTTTTGTTTGACCATGACATGTTCAAATATAATATTGACTTGCTTATAAACGAATTGAATTCCACTTTCAATTCAAGTTTTCCTTTTTGATTTCGAATATAAATTCTCAAATCACCTTCACTTATTCAAAACCCAATTTCGTATTAAATTTAAATTAACTAATTATTATTCAAATTAGTTAATTCTATATAATAATTTAAAAATCTGATTTTTGTTCCAAAAATCAGTTCACTTAACTCCACTTGAGTTCATATTTATTTTATAACTCAAGTCTGGATTTTTCTAATGGAAATTAGAATTTTATTTACTTAAAACCTTTTACTTATTTAAATAAACACTTATGGTTTTATAATTGTTATGGCGCTGTTTTTCTAAAAAAATTATTTTGACACAAATCAAAATATGTACGACGAAGTCCAAAATTTTCTCTTCCATTAGAAAACTATTATCTAATCGGTCCTGACGGTTTTTGTTTTAAAAAATTCCGACTTAAATAGCGCTCTATATATTCAATTGAAGTTCGAAACGCCAATTTACGAACTACCGCACTGCGGCGAGTTCGTTTTAATTATACTTAATATATAAACATTTTAAACTTCATTTATATATATATATATATATCCTAACTTCATTCTAATATTTTTTAATATATATTAAACCAATTTTCCCAATTCAACTTAATAATTATGATTATCCCAGATCACCAATTATTTCGTATCTAGGTTATAAATTTATTTATAATTCAAGCTTCTATATTAAATTCTAATTCTTTTATAAATTAATTATTTATAAAATTAAATATAATCGAATTTCAAATTATAATTCCTTTTGATTTATCTCATTTCAGTTTATATTCCGAATTCCATAAATAAACTTGTCGTTCCTTTTTCAAAACGATTTCCAATTCACTGTTAAATTCATATTTGAATTTAAATTCCTAAATTATCAAATAATAATTTATTTCACTAAATTTATAACACCGTTTATAAATTCAACTTCCTTGTTTCATATATTAAAACAAGTTCCATTTCAAATCTACCTGAAACCCAATTCATTTTATATTCTGAATCTTGGAATAAATCTATCGTTTCATTTTCGAAATGATTTCAAAATTATATATTTAATTCAGACTTGAATTTAAAATTACAGAATATCTCCAGATAATTAATTCACTATCTTTATAAACATTGTTTATAAATTTACTTGTTTTATAAATTCCAACAAGTTCCATTTCGAGATCTATATTAAACTGAAATATTATTTTGGAATATTCTATTTATTATAACTTATTTATATAAATATAGGATCTATTTTCATATTTAAATTTAAACTTTTATTTAATACAATCCTAATATTTTTTCTTAAAATATTTTATTTAAACAAATTCAATCTAATCGAATGCAAATCATAAATCCATACGGATTTATTTTTAGTTCAATTTACATTCAGAACATCAGAATAAATTTCATCGTTTACTTCTTTTAAAATGATTCCCTATTTCTATTTTTAAATTCACATTTGAATTTAAATATTCAAATTACAAAATGATAAATTTTCCACTTCATTTATAAACACCGTTTATAAATTTATTTAAATTACCTGATTTTCCAAATGAAAATCAATCCATTTTATTTATAACACCGTTTATGAATTTACTTCAATTCCCTGCATTTTTCAATTTATAAACATCGTTTATAAATTTACTTCAATTTCCTACATTATTCAATTTATAAACATCGTTTATAAATTTACTTCAATTTCCTGCATTATTCAATTTATAAACATCGCTTATAAATTCAATACTTGTTTTATTTATTCAGAACAAGTAAATATCTTTATAGCCTATCCGAAATTCAAATACTATTTTTGAAAAATAGATTTTCCATTTTTTATCTCTAAATATCCTTTTTACGGTATTTTTATAAACCACCGTTTAGGCCCAGTGATATTTCGAACAACCAAAACATCAAATTATCAATCACAGGTTCTTCTAACACATCATATAAGACAACATATATAAAACCAAACAAATAATAATATTTTTGAGGAATCCAGTTGGATCCCTCCAACCTATTTTCCCTGCATCTACAGACATTAGCCAACATAAATAATACATATCCTGCTTCGAGGCAGGACATCGCGGTATAGAAGGTCATCCACTATCATTTTGTGGGGCGTATAGGGTCATCCGCTAATGATATTGTGGGCATCTGCTAATGGTACTGCGGGAACTGTCCAATCACCAATATATATATATATATATATATGTTTATATAATAACCCCAAACACCAATCCTAAATAACTAATATATATTTAATAGCCACAATAATATCTTAGTGAATGCAAACAATCAATCAACAATTATTTTAATGAATAAAATAATTCTAAATATAATACGAGTGAGATTTACACACCGTGATTTTTATTCTCTGAAACAGAAATTTGTTTTTGATTAAATTAAACTAGCTCTTAATTTAATCAAAAATCCCGACTAGCTCAGCTTCTTCCAATTCGAATCCAATGTAATCAGTTTCACTTGATTCTGGAAATTTATACAAAATAAATATATGTGTTACCGTTTTGTATTTGAACTAAAATAAATTTTAAATGCCATTAACAAATTTAAAAATAAATTAATTAACTTATAAATTTTAATTTCATGACATATACCTTACTACAATCCAATCTCCATACAGTAGCGAACCAACAACATCACTACCAGACTACTCCGTCCAACATCCAACGGGTCACCTCTAACATTCCAGTTTGTCCTACCAACATTGCATCAAACAGCGATCTGTTCTCTTTACATTACAACCCCATTAGTTTGCTCCAACCATTTCACCATTTCCACCAAGATTACCAGCATAGAAAGCTTCATCACTTCTCCACGCAGGCCACCCAATTGTAACCACTATGTGGAACCTGAAACCTTCCTCCCTTACTGCAAATTCAAATTCCTGTAACCCATTTTAATTCCTTTCTTATGATGCATGACAACGCAACATTTCCAAAGTCGAACTTGACATTTTCCTTCTACCTTGTGATTTTGACCTATTCATAGGACTACAGGTATCGCAACCTCGAGCTACAAAGCCACACACTCATCAACAACAACCGCCGTTGTCAACACTACCCAGATCTGATTGCCACCTACCTCGTCGTCTGACCCTGACTCAAAAATTCCCAAATCGATCGCAGTTATATTTTCGATTCATGCTTCACTGTGGATTCTCGACCTCGCGGTGATCTCGTGATCGCGATTTATAACTCGCGAGTGTCATTCGGCGTCGGGATTGAGCTTGAAGAAATTCCCTGATCTGATCGCCATTTTGATTTTAATGGAAACAGATGGTACGGTTTTGATTTTCAACGTTGAGGAAGAAATAAGGAGAAACCGAAAGGGCTTGGATTATTATAATAAGGCTTCGAAGTTTTTAAGTAGCAGACCATGTTTATTTCTTGCTTTCGATTTCCATTGAACTAAAAAAAAGAAAAAAAACGCAGGCATACTTGGCCTTTTATAAAGTGGGGAAGAACGGAAGCTTAATCTCTAAGGAATTCCAATCGCGTGGTATAGATAGGTATTTAGGCATAGGTAGACTTTACAGTGTATTCCGTTTTCTTATGAAGGAAGGAAAATTATTTTTATAATAAATTTTATTTTATTTCGAACCGGTACCTTATATTTATATTATCACGTTGATTTCAAACTCCTTTTTAAGCCCAACAACAGGCCTTCCTAGGGTTAAACCACTATTCTGGACACACTGGGACAAGTTTCATTTGATCGTACGGAGTAGATATCATTTTAAATTGATATAAATTAAATTCAAAAGAATTAATTCCTTGATAATATATTATTATCGTTATTATTATTATTATCGTTTATTTTCCAAATAGAATTTCAATTAATTATCTGAACTGTTCTGATTCGGTAATAAATTTTAATTTTAATTATTACCGTTTTCGTATTACGATAACTAAACATATCCGATATTATATCATCTTCGATTATAAAATCGATAACTCAATATAAAAATTCATATAAATATTATCAACACAATATTTAAAACCATATAAATATTTAAAATAAATTGACTAAAAATCCGGGTCGTTACAGGAACCACGAGTCGCCTCCAAGTTGGAACCACGAGTCGCCTTCAAACAGGAACCACGAACCAACCCCAGGAGGGGGTCACAAACCGCCCCCAGCAGGGGACCACAACTCGGCCAGGAAAAGAGATTATCACCCATTCAACCCATGTTGATGCTTCTGCTCGACCTAGTTCAAGTGCTCTACATCGAACTGTGAATGTCAGTGACCAATTACTTGCATCTGCCCCAGCAACAGAAGGAAATATGTCCCGCATTCTTTACATGATGGAAAGAACGAACGATGCTTTGGAGGCTCAAAGATGTGAGGGTACCTTGATGCGGGAGAATATGGCTGTGATGAGGAGACAGATAGACGAACTTCGAAGGCAGAAATACCTTCACCAACATATATTTTTACTCCGGAATACTCATCTTCGTCAGAAGAGCCTCCTAGACCCCCACGATGGCCATTAAAAAGGCCTGAGAATGTGGAACAACTTCGATTTGGATCCCTTCCTTCTCGAGAAGAAACGACACTTAACCTGGGACCTGGCGACCGTAACTTGAACAATCCCGCTCTTTTGCCTGTAGGGGGACCCACAGTACTACCTAGGAGTCGGGGTGCTGATGACTCTATTCAGAATCAACCATTACTTCCCCCTCGCCGCGTGATTGTTCGTGGCCATAGTGGGCAAGGAAGCTCTTCTCATGCCCCAGACTTGAGAGTAGTACATCGAAGAGAATTTGGAGGACCCTATAGGGCAAGAAGTGTTGATCCTGAATCCACTCTAACCAATGTTAACGTTGAGGCAATGGTTAGGCAGATCATGGGAGATAGTCGTGGACAAAGAAATGAAGACTGGGGTATAGACCGCAGTCATACGCCCTTTACTGATGACATATTGGGCGTCTGATTCCCCATACGATTCAACATGCCAACTATGAACCGTTATGCGGGCAGGACGGACCCGGTTCAGCATCAAATGAGATATTCATGATATATGAATGCTGCTGCCACTCCCGACGCAGTGAAATGCAGGGCATTCCCGATTTTCCTAGAGGGTGTGGCATTATTGTGGTTTACCAGCTTGCCTGCACGATTGATCTCTAGCTTCAAAGAATTGATTGAAAGGTTCATAAATCAATTCTGACTTCATACTTAAAGGTCCAAAAACGTCGTTGAGCTATCACTCATTAAGCAGTGTCCCGATGAAACTCTGAGGTCGTACTTAGACCGCTTTAATTCAGCAGTCACGGAGGTTAGAGACCCTCACTAGCAATCAGTCCTAATGGCCTTAATTGATGGCATAAATAAAGATATAGAGTTCGGCAAATACTAAGCCGGAAAACCGCCGCTGACCCAGGAAATTTTCTATGAGAAAGCCAATATCCGCCTACAACAAGAGGAACTGCACGCTAATCGAAAGAGGAAGGCCATGGATAAGGAAGATATATAGAGTAATGTGGCCATCAAACAATTTGGAGACAGCTCTGGGAAGGTAGAGGTCAATGTTGGAAATAAGAATCAGGGTAATGGTCGCCAAGCTGGAAACGACAACTAAAAGAAGAATCAATGACTCACAGAAGAGACCCCGGTTCAGAACATTTGAAAATCTCACACCTTTGAATGATACATTAGAAAATATCTACCAAGATACGTATAATGTCCTTCAATACAAGAAACCTCCTCCTCGGGATTCAATGGAGAAGGAGCGTGAGACAGGAAAGTTCTACCTTTTCCATGAGACCTATGGGCATTTAACAAATGAATGTCGATATTTAAGAGATTTGGTAGAGAAGCTTCTTAGGGAAGGGAAGTTGGACGAATATAAGGCATCCCCGAGGAATAGGGAGAAAGGTAGTCCAGACCGAGACAAGGGGCAGCCACCTCAAAAGGCTATTGTGCAGCAGAAAGCTAAAGACATCCTCATCAACACTATAGTTGGAGGACCCCATCCATTTGGACACAACTATAGGGCAATGGATCAGTATGTAAATGCAGCCAAGCACCTCGAAATAGGAGAGTGCAGCAATCCTGAAGATACAACCCCGGTAAAACTGCAGAAGGCGATGATTGATGATGTTATATTTCGTGATAGAGATAGTATTGGAGTTCATTCCCCTACCGAAGATCCCTTAATGATCACAGCCACTATTGGTCCTGCTCTAGTTCACAAGGTCTTAGTGGACAATGGAAGTTCAGTTAACATTCTATTCAGGAAAGCGTTTGATCAAATGAAGCTTGAAGCAAAGGATTTGAAGCCCCACGTTGGATGGATACGCAGCTTCAATAGAGCTTCAACAACTCCAATTGGATTTGTAGAATTGTCGGTAACTCTGGGAGAAGGAGATCGTCGGAGAGTGAGAATTCTCCTGTTCGTAATTTTGGATATTGAATCACCTAATAATGCCATTTTGGGCCGACCGACCCTAGTAGAATTCAGGGCTTTCATTGCGCCCTAGTGTCTATTGTCGAAATTCCCAACTGATGCAAGATTGGGAGTAATCAGAGGTGACCAAGTCGCTGGACGAGCCTGCTACATAGCAGAGTTAAAATTGCTACGCAAAGGAAAAGACGTAGAAACTAAGGGTGCTTCCTCTCCCCCAAAGGAAGATTTATCATAACAATTAAAGGGGACAATCCCGAAGGAGTCACCCAGAAAAATGTCCGAGGACATAGATCCCAGAGAGGACGAGGGGCCCGGGGCCAGAATGGCGACACCTAATGAAATGACCAAGGATGTCCCGGTCGGTGATAACGACCCAGCGAAGGTTTTGAAGATCGGGTCCCAACTCGACCCTCTTCGAGCAAAAGAATTTGCCTGGACTCACGCTGACATGTATGGAATATTCCCCTCAATTATGAGCCACTCGTTGAGCATCAACCCAAAGCATCCACCCGTTAAGTAGAAATGGTGAATGCTTGGCCCGGAGAGGTCAGCTGCCTTAAAGGTAGAAGTTGAGAAGTTAAGAAGCAATGGATTCATTAAAGATTCAAATTACCCATAATGGATCTCAAATCTAGCTTTGGTTAAGAAGGCCAATAGAAAATGGCGCACCTGCATTGATTTCTAAGATTTGAATAAAGCTTGCCCAAAGGACAATTTTCCACTCCCTAGAATTGACCAATTGGTGGATTCAACAACGGCTCATGAACTTCTCTACTTCATGGATGCATACTCAGGATATAACCAAATTCCCATGCATGTTCCGGACCAGGAGCATACCGGCTTCATCATGGATTTGGGACTGTACTGCTATATGGTGATGCCCTTCGGTTTGAAAAATGCTGGAGGAACATACCAACGATTAGTGAATCGAATGTTCTACAATCAGATCGGGAAGACAATGGAAGTATATGTTGATGACATGCTAGTGAAGTTCAGACAATCGTCCAATCATACAGCTGACCTAGCAGAAATGTTCGATCTCATTCGACAATACGGGATGAAGCTTAGTCCTCTGAAGAATTATTTTGTAGTTGCCTTGTAACGTCCCACTTTTCCATACAATTTACGCCGACGTTTAACTACCACAGTCAACCCAAGGTATATAGAAAAGCAGAAAGTTAAGAGAAAGAATATAGAGGATGAAAAAAGGAACAAAGAAATATAAGAATAGAAGAATAAGAGAAGAACCAACACCTAATCAGAGTCCCACAATGCAACAGAATAAAATATAATATAGAAATAACTTTATTGAAAACTTGAAATAATACTTACAATCATCAGAGTACAGCAGTCCAAACAAGCTGGACAGTTATCATAACCTGTCTTCAATACAATGCATAGTGGAAAAATACTATATATCATACGTTTTGACTCCTCTAACTCGTCTTTGAACTTCACAGCATTCGATAACCTGAACCTATAACTTGGGCTGACCCGAGACATTACAAACGCCACAGATCAGTCTGGTGAACCAGTGTGAGAAAAATTCACTAAGTTTATAAATAACACCCATATTGCTTAACTTTGAAAATCCTTTTGGAAGAAAGGGTAATAGTAAGACCAGCCCATACATAAACACGGACGGTTTTAACCTTTCTATAACCAAACCATTTTTGAAATCAATACTATTCTGATATTATAATAGTGATGTAAATCAAGTAAATAACCAAGTAGCAGAATGCTTGCATCTCATGCTCTACATATATAGTATAAAATCAAAAATCGCGGGCTCTTATTGGAGATTGGATTCCAACTATGACAAGGTATGGGACCACCTTCCGATCGGTGTACTCTAGAGGGGATACACTGGGGTTCAACATGAACGTCTTGCAACCCGGCCCACACATGACCGCCCACTCATTTTGCTTGAGTGTAGCGAACATATTATCACACGACAGCTTTGTGGGCCCACTGTCCATCGCGGAGATACATAATCAAAAAGAAGAACAAATAAGGAATTTCTCTTGATTTGTGATAATACACCCTGCTTGGGTGCGACCCACCTTGCCATGCTGCCTGCCCAATTTTTGTCAATTCTCGGTTGATGAGGCTTGAGGCCACGTTATATTCTAGAACAGCACATTACCGTTAACTTTGAATGCCACATCGTCAAACCAGCCAAATCACAAATTGATTTCCCCAAAAATAATATGGGCATAAAGGTAAGAGAAACGAATTTCTCCGCCAGTAAACGTAAATACGTTTGGGGTAATCAACTCGTAATCTATTAGGTATACTCTGTCATACATTCGTCCATATAAGTCATCCAGGAACAGGATAAACCGAAGGCATCCTCCTACTACATCCAAAAGATCAGTAGCGAGTGGTCCTTGCAAATTCGCAAAATCCCACTCACGACCGAATCACGTCAGAATACCTCTGTGTTGGAACACAGAGAGTATTCAATAAATAATCCTTCCGCTTATGAAGATCCACGGTCTTCAATTGCTCCATCTTGCTCAGCATCTTCAAAGTTTCGTATTTGCTGGTCGGAATGGTTATCGAATATAAATTCGATCCCGGTCTTTCCGATCCAACAATCGTTGGCCAGATTTTATTAGTTGGTTATTTAACTATCACAATAAAACAACGGTTCATCCATAAAAGAAAAATAATTTAGTGATTCAATACTTAGCATCATTTGGCCTCCTTGGTTAACCATCAGTTAAAAATATTAATCTCTCCATATTGGAAAAACATTTCCGTTTCTATTCTATTATTGAATTTAAAAATAGGGTCTTTAAAAACCATTAACGCTTATCAACTCACTTCATTTAACCACTCCATACTATCGAACCTAACCATCTCTTAGTCAACAATGAAGTCAATCAAGTTGGGGTATTTTTACCTCTCAGACCTTAACTGAACAACATTATCAATTTTGAAATGGATAGAGCTCACATCTTCAAATATCAACACATTCATTCTCGTAAAACTTGGATTCAGTAAAAGAATCTACTTCTTTACGAAATAACATTGATTATAATTATAATCCGTAGTTTCAAAATATCTATCTCGGAAACATACCTTTATTCATTAATCTATAACTAAATTTTTAAATAAATAATTAAAACTTGTAAAGATAGAAATCAAAATTTACTTTCGTATAACTCGACGTATAATTCCTTTTGCAAAATCTCTTATTTGATACAGATTCCAAACTTCGAAATATTCTCCTGTCAATTCCCTTTTAGATTTTTTTTCCTATGTTACAGATTCCACTTTGACTCCCGAAATCATTTACAACATTTATTCATTTAACTTAGTTATATATTTGCCCAATTTGGATTTTACATGAACTCGACCAACACGATTTCTTACTAAGAATCCATTTTTAGCCTTTTTAAAATCATTACCATTTTATTTAATCGTTCATAAGTCCTTACGACTTCATACACTTCCATTCGGAGAGTTAAATTTCAAAGTCCTCATTTTGATTATTAAGAAAAAATCACATTCCAAAATTATTAGAAATTTAGTTTGCTTACTTTATTACTTACTATTATTAAAATAGTAAATCCTCCTTTAAAAGAAATCAATATAATAATCGAATTTAAAAAATATTTAACTATTCAATAGATAATCGATTCTAGTTAAAAATAGTTGACTTATTCAACTTAAGGTATGGTTGATTCGTTAATAATTTCCAATTAATCTTTATAAATCAACTAATATAAATCATTTAAATAAATTGTTAACTTATAATTTAAATAATCATAAAAAGTAATTTGTTTATGTGTTTAAACAAAATCATAACTTAAAATCATATATGAACAGAAGAATAGTAAAAACATTCCGACTTGAATTAATATCAATTTCAAAAATCCTTATTTTTGTCGATGGTCCTAATGAGGCAAATGTCTACTAAAGTACTGCACCGTGAAATATCAGTCCATTCCACATTCAATAACAGTAAAGAATCATATTGATAAACATTATCAACAATAGTGAGGAATACGGTTGGATTCCTCCAACCTGTCCTTCCTTGCATCACAATTGGTTATCCCAATTTCAATACTGCAATATATTATCACATTAAACAAAAATAAACATTTAACTAATAACAGTCAACAAACAATCAATATCATTTATTCCAACATCCAATTATACGTTTATATTATTATGAACGTAACCAACAAGGTAAGTTACCTTGTTTGGGATATAATCGTAAAAAAACGATCTAATTCGATTAAATTAAACATAATTTAATCCTTAAATAAAATTATATAAATTCAGCATCCATGCAAACAGTCATCCAATCATCAATCATTAGCAACCATTGCACACAAAATAAAAACCCAGCTTATAGAAAATATAAGTAGGATAAACTGAGTGAGTTGAACTCACCTTGGATTTCCATTTGTTGTCAAATGGTTTGGTTTACAAGCTTCCATCTGCATTCAACTTTGACAAGACTGCTCTTTATTGAAGCGTTTGTCATACAGTTCCAACGCTCCTCGATTTGTCCTATTCTATAAATGTATAACACCATTATACGTTTTTAACATTATTCATATATTAAAAGTAAACACTAGAAATTTGAATAATATTTTAATTACTAAAATTCTACTGCGCGTTCTTTAAACTGGATTAGATATATTATGATTTAGGCATCCTTTCGTTGCTTGTTTAGGCACATGAAAGGGATAATATCAGTCCACTTTAAATACCGTTAGGCACGTAAAATATTATTAAATAACCGGATCATATGATTCGGCAGTTCCTTTCTTTTTAATTTCTCACCTGTTAATTTATTTTCTTTAGCCATTATATACATTACATATATTGGCAAATAGAAGCATGCTTACAAAATAATTAGGCATCTTCTAAAACCAATTTATCCTACAAAAATGAGATTTAGGCACACTTAAAAAGGAGTCAGGTACATTTACGTACACCGTATTTTCGATTTAGGCATATATCTACAAAATTAGGTATGTTTGAAAATTAGATTAGGCAATTTATAATTAGAATTAAACACAAACTAACCTTAATTAGGCATGTATTTCGATTATCCCATGCACGCACCGTTTCTACCCTGTTTTGAACTATACTTCACATATATTATTAATAACTTGATATGTATATTATTAAATAAATCCTTACTTACATTGTTTAACACCATGATTAGGCAAATGGATAAGTTATTGTACACTATCTTCTCCCCGCTCTAGTTTTATACCAACCGCATGTCTCCTCCTCATACACGACCCCTCACTCCTCCTCACCGTTCTCCGCTATGTCTCAAGCTATCCTCGCAACCATGTGTCTCCCCACCCAAAAATGCCTACGTCATCGTCTTTTCGGTGCTGACCCATTCTAACCAACTTTCCATTTCATCCCACTTTGTACAGTAACAACTCCCCCACTTCATTGTTTAATTTTCTAAAGCTCCACCGTCCCTTTTTACTTCTTTCATCTTCCATTCTTTTCTTGTCCGTTTTTTTTTTCTCCGTACACACCCATGAACCCCTCACGTCCCAAAGAAACAAGAACCTTTCTGAAAACTCACGCCACACCTCTACAATGGCTCCATGCGGATGAACACCCCCTTGACCGTCGGCCTCAGTTCAATGCTCCGCCAACCCTGTCACCACTACATCAACGTGCCCATCAACATGCGCCGACTCCCGTCTGCGCAACTCAATGCCTCACCTACCCTTTGCCCACACCATGCTGCACCATTTTTCCGAACCCAACCCTAATGCGTGCGCTGCCTTTTACACCACCAGCCCATTGTTAAACTGCACACGCCACACTCTCTGGCTTGCGCCACCTTGCCTCCGACGAGAACGCCCTTCTGCCTTGTTCAACCAAAAGCGAACCCGTTCACCTGTCGTATACACGCCTACACCGCTCAACGCCATTTAACTGGGTATTGTTTGTGATTTTAAAGTATGGTAGGCTGCGTTTTTAGAAGAATGTTTTGAGGTTAATATAGTGTGGTGGCTTGCTTTACTTTGGTGAGGGGGAGAGTTTGAGTTTAAAAACAATGGTGTTGTGTATTGATTTATCATCAAAATAGGGCTCACATGTTTTATCCTAGAGGAGGAAGTTTTGTTTTCTTCTATGCTGGAACGAAAGAGCGGCCACAAACATTGTACATGGGAAGAAATATGAGAGAAACGAATGAAGAGAAAAGCGGAATGAACTGGGTATTTATAGATGAGAAATAATAGATAGAAACAACGTCGCTTGTCACACACAATACAACATAGGTTTGGTCGGCTAGAGGTTTATAGAGTTGTCGGCATGATTTTACTGAAAAGAAATAAGGGCACACAGATATGTTGTTTGTAGTCTGCATATGCATGTACAAATCTGAACATTCGCATGTGCTTGGAACAATACGGCCTGTGTTTTCATGTGAACAGATGTTGTATACTTGGTCAGGAATTCTTAAAACTTGGTCGGCACGGTTCTTCCATGTCGAAAAGAAAATACATTGTGTAGGTATGCTAGCTGTAACATCCCATATTTTTTGTGTATTTAATTTCCAAATTTTAAATAAATAAATTATAATAATATTGGATAAAAATCAAATTTTGTCGATTTTTAATGATGATGATTATTTGAATGGAGTATAAATAGATTTTAAATTAGTTTATACTTAGAATTGGTGCAATTTGAAATTTTATATTTTATTTATTTAATAAATTTGAGTTATTTAGTTCATAATGGAAATTCAAATTTAACTGGATAAATGGAGAATTCTAAGTTGGGGAATAATAACTAAAATTCAAATTTAAGATTCAAATAATCAAATTAACATTTAAAATGTGTGAAATAGATTTATAGAATTTATTTAAGTTATGATTTGGTTAAATTTGAATTTATAAATATTTAAAATTTAATTTAAACAGTTAATCGAATAATTGAATATTTTATTTATTTAAATTAACTGTGGAATTTAACGGTTTTGGAGGCTGTCTCGGAATTCGATGAAACTGGCGCCATTGGATCCGGAAGGGCGAATTTTTGTAGGATTTCAGTTTGCATTACAATCAGACGTACCGTTTGATCGTATTAGAAGAAATGCGAATAAAATCGATGTAATATGAAATGGGTTGTCTCTAATATTTGGGCCTCCTTTATATATATAAATAAACTCCTTTATCATCTAACCAACTCATTATTATTTTATACGTATACTTTTCTATCTGCTCCTTGCTTTAATGGCTGAACAAATACTCAAACCCTAGTTTCAAAAGGAAATCCAACTCAAAAATCAAATCTTCACAAAACCCTATCATATTATATATCAAACTGAAGCTCTCGACGATACAAACCTACGGGTGTTCTCAGATTTGACATGCAGTGGATGGAGTAGTCAGAAATCGCTGTCAAAGCCTCTGAATTTCGTAACCCTAAGGTATAAATTGGGGCTTTTTGATCAAGGATTTAATCGTGGATTCTGAGATCCGGGTATTGTTCGTATCGCGGTCAGGATTTCAACGAACTTGGTACCATCGTCAAACATCATCCGTAGCGTTGGAATTTCGTGGATTAGGGCTTGAAATTGCTCCGATTTTGCTCGTCAGAGGAAGCGCTGTAGCACGTCGGGGATGACCAGAATGGCATGGTTGGGTGCGCCTCGGCCAGGCGAGGAGGATGGGAGCGGTCGCTGGTTGAACGGTGGCCGGAATCGAGAGGTATCGTTGGTCAAAGTAGTGGTTTGATGGGTTGTTTTTGCCGTCATTTCACTGTAGCGGAACAGAGAGGAAAAGAGAGGGAGGGAGGAGATGACGTGGCGAGACATAAGTGGGTGAGAAATTATTTTATTTAATTTTATATATATTTAAACCCAAATGGTTAAACACTGATAACTCTCTCGTTTTAACTCGGATTTGGACGCGGTTTGTTGCGTTGGGATCGTAGCGGAATTGCGTACGTTTTGGCACTATCCTGGCTGCGTTTGGTGACTGTCAAATTTTGGCCCTTAGTTGGACGTTTGATCAACTATGGACGCCAAGGTGAGTGATTCTTCGCTCACGAAATACTGAATTATTCCCATATTTATTGAATTAAATTATGAAGTAAGTTGGTTGCATGGTTGTGTTGGACTGTTGATGTGTGGTTTAAATTTAACATGCAAGTGTGTTAACATGCAATCTAAGTAAATGATTTATTATTTAATTTAATTTAAATCTCTAGTTGAATTCGAACCCTTGTTAAATCCTGAAACAGTTTAATGCTGAATCAGTTGAATGAAATTGTTGTGATGGATGTTGGTTGAAATTTATTACTGAATTTATAGTGACATTTTTAAATGCTCTTTATTTCAATATATTGTAATGCATGTTGATTGTGACGATAAATCCCATTTACCCTTGATGTTACGGGCATCTAATGAACCCGGGATTTATCGATAAAATAACTTAAGAACACGGAGTGAAATGATAAATCTCTGTGACCTTGATTTGGATTGAAATGATAGATCCATCCCTGAAATATCGAGAAATTAAATTTAAGATCACTTGGCCATTGGATAGATAATTATATACAAACATCGGTTGGTTAAATGATTTTTAATATTTGAAATTTTATTTGATAGAATTTTCCCTTTAAAAGAATGTACCGATACTCGATAATTCAATTCTTTAAAGATTCTGAATGGGATGTTGATTAAAAGGGTTAAGGAATTTTCCAAAACAAAGTGGAAATATTTAAATTGGGATTTGAATATGATTTAAAATCTTTTCAAATTAAGAGTTTGGATTAGAAGGAAATAAATTCTTGTGTAATCTAAATTTTGGGAAATTTGGAAATCAAGGGTATCTGAGTTGTTTTAACTCAGTTTGAATATATATATTTGAACTCTTGAAATCAAATAGTTGTTTTGAACGAGGTTGAAACGAGATATGGAATTAATGAACTCCGTTGAGACCGGAGGATAGATTCAAGTATTTGAAATTTGGAAGGAAGGAAAGATTTTGATTAGAGAAATTTATTTTAATATATTTATGCATTCAATTCCAAATAATTATTCTCGCTTTAAATTTATTACTGCCTTTACTTATAGCTATTGTATTTTTAAATAAATTTTTCCTTATAATTCATTTTTCAAAATTTTCTAGTAAACCTATATTTTTAAGTAAATATATAATATTCAAATTACTGATTTATTTTAATTATTATATCCTATATGTATATCTATATATTTATTTATATAAATTTTATATTATCATTATTATTACTATTGTTATTATTATATATAAACATTTAGTTTACAAATGTTTTGGAATTATAAATTTCTTCCGAATGGGAATGCTTGAGTTGAACCGCTGGTTCAAATGGAGTTGAGTTAAGAATCCGTGATAATTTGAAATCTTTGAGATAAACTATATGCTATTCGAGAATAAGTCGTTTTGAAATATTATATGATTATAATATAATGATATGAAATATATTCTAGTTTTAGAATATAATCTGTTTGGGCATGATTATGATATTTTGATATGAAATTTTATTCATTTGAATATAAATCGGGTTCGAAACAGAAGATGATATTTTGATATGAAAGCGAACCTTTATCAAATATAAAAGAACCGACCGATGTGAAAGATGTAAGCGTTGGTTGTTAAAGAGACTTGAGACGACATAAGACATACTCTCTGTCAGTGTCGATACCACTTTGACAACTACGAACGTTATGACGTATCCAGATTGAGTATGATGACTTGGAGGCGAGTATTGAATCAAAGAAGATGATCGATGATGAAATAGCCCTGACCTTTGGGTCAGAATTGAAATGACTAAAACAGGAGCTATACCGTGACTAACTGAGGTAGCACCTTTGATCGGACACACTTCTTCGATACTATTTCTATGACTATGATGATGATGATTTGAGGGCCATTTATGACTTTGGGAGTGTGTTCCGAGGTGGGCGGTAGTGGCTGCTATGCGTTACCACCGGTCCGGGAGTGCAATTGGTAGAATCCTACCCTGGGCATTGCCTCGAGTGCCTTGTCATATTTATCCATATCGAGCCCCACACAATTTTGATTTGTATCGTACCTATGAAGTGCCCTCTGATGCCATCGTTTACGGTGGGTTTACGGTATTGTATAGACTACGGTATTATAAACGGTGTAAGGGTAAAAATGTAATCCCGCTTACGCTATTTTCAGTATTTATCTTTACTGAGTAGACACTATCATAATAGCGTATTATCTATGTATGTATTAGTTTAACGGATCCTCAAGAGATGGAAAAAAATTCCTGTAACATCTCTTTAGTTACTGCATCCATGATACTGATGTTATTTCGTAGTTTGATTTGACTAATATGAGATGATTTAGTGCTGATCTGAGTGTTTGTTGTGTTTCCTTTTATGCAATACGCTCTGGTCAGCAGACGTTTGCAGTTACCGAAGATGACTGTGCCTTGGAGAGCGAAGACGAAGATTGGTATATATTTATCATATATTTATGTATTGCCGCTGCATTTTATTTCCGCTGCCATGTGATGAAACCTGTATATGTATAACTCTGATAGTCAATGTATATATATTTCAACTGTTTTAAAACTGCTATTGTGTATTATATGTTGTCCTTCCGCTGTGAGACTCTGTTATTGTTTTCCCTTCTTTCTTCTTTTCCCAATAACTGCCTGTATTTGTGATTTGTTGGGTCGACATGTGTGGGTTATTGTCGATTTTGAACGGTCAAAAATATGGGTCGTTACATTTGGTATCAGAGCGATGGTTAGCGATAACCTTGGCTCTGTTTGGGAATTAACTCATTAGAGATGGGGTTAGAAATGCCCTAGAATGAGTTTGAGGGTATATACGAGAGAGCGTACTTGTATTTTGATACAAAGTGATTTATGTTGTGTTGACTTATTCTGTTGAATATTTATGGGTTCTGGTCGATATATGGGACGCCATAGAATCGATAGGGATTTCTAAATAATCGAACAGAATGATTGACATAATATGGTTTTCGATTTTATTTTAAAATATATTAAAGATATATTATTATTGGTTTTAAGTGTATAATCATTGGTAGTTGGTAGGTAATAATATTGAATATCTATTATGGTTGATTCAATAGTAAATCTAATAAGAAAATTTAAATGGTCTAATAAAATATTCGAAAATGAAATGATACCTTTAAGTATAATTGGGTGAAAAGTTTGAGATTGAAATAGGAACGAACTTAAAACTTGATCCGGGGGTGTTGAAAATAGATTTGCTAATTTTTTTTTATAATATCATAGTATGAGTAATGGTTTTAGAAATGGTTTTAAAGATTCTTCAGAGTGGGTATAATCCCTTCTTGGACCTTAGAAACGATGTCGGTAATGAGTGCACGTATTATCGATGTTTATTCTGAAGAGTTTAAGTGGGGGAGACCACTCCATACTTTCATAACTTGTTGAAAAGAATTTTGGACCAAATTTCCATGGGGTATGTGAAGTGGAGTTTAAGATTGAACCAGGATTGAAATTTCTTTGTTTGTTAGTTAAAGTTTGGATTTCAAATTTATGGTACGTTTTCTATGGATTTTATAAATACATATGTATTTTAAACTTGGTTCACAAAACCCAGAATCAAGCAATTTAAGTTCATCCTAACTAACGACATCGATTCAAGATTTAATTTTCTCGATTTATTGGAGTTTTAGACTTTGAAATTATGGAATGGACTTAAGAACTAAAGGGTCGTCACAGAGCTCTTAAATATGGATGATAATAAGGAAAACAAATCCCAATTTTGGTTGGGAAGGGTGTTATAAGGAATTGAAATTTACCGCGAAATAAAATTTTATTAAGCCAACTAAATCAATTGAAATTTGGTTGGGTAGTAAGAACGATAACACACAACTTGGCTAATTCATAAGTTAATGAGTTAGTCGAGAAGGAGTTGAAAGGAACGTATGTTGTTGAAAAATATGGATTGCCGACAAATATAAGTTGAAAGGATGTATGGTCGGTAAATTAAACGAAGGAATCAAATGGTGAATTTATAGGTGTGAGAAATGAAATTTAGCTTGAGTTGTGCTAAATGAACGGAATTTGAAAAAAAAAACCTAAACTCGAAAACCATAAGTTGTGAGATAAGGGAATGAAGATGTGCCGAGGGAGAATATATATAAAAGGAAGCCTTAGGAAATGAAGGTAAAAGTAATGGGAAATGGGAATTGGTCAACTTAAACCAAGTATGAAGGAATGAAACAAAGTAAGAATAAACTTGAATAAGTAAAATGAAACACCCCACCTCCGTTAGGGTCACTCTCAAAGGGAATGCCCTAATTTTGGTGGAGGTTTATAAGTACAAGTCACAGATATACAAGACAGATATAAGAACACATATTTGTAAACAGCGGAAGAACAACAAACTTTTATTTCATGAAGTCAAATACGTGTCACAAAACATCACCATGATTGTCTTACATCCTTTCCAAAAACAAACATAACATTTTCATAATCTGTCTTGAGTACATTATTTAAAGAAGCATGAATAAAACATAGATAAACTGCCAAAGCCCCATAGTGAATTGTCC
This sequence comes from Allium sativum, assembly GCA_030737875.1. Lineage (NCBI taxonomy): Eukaryota > Viridiplantae > Streptophyta > Magnoliopsida > Asparagales > Amaryllidaceae > Allium > Allium sativum. Next base: position 470,427,329 of record CM060920.1, on the reverse strand, counting down.
AAAGCCATAGTTCAAAACAGGAAAGTCCAAGCAATACATTTCTCTTCTTCAAGCTGGATGTTGAGGTAGGTCAAGCTGCTGTGTTCCCTCCCTGAGGACCTGGGGGGGGGGGAAACGGAAGAAAGAAGACGAAAGAAAAATAGAGTCAGACATAAAGCCTGAGTAAGTCAAGTACTACTTTGTCTATGAATAAAGAACTGGGTATGATAAGTAAAACAGGAAGTGGGCAAACACTATGAACTTGGTTAAGTTATCTAGGGTCGAATATACTATCGTACCCCATGTTAATCCCTGAACCCATATAAACTAGTCTCCAATTTGCACCCCATAATCAGGGTGATGTGGTCCATTCTACGATGATCGGCTCCTACTCGCATAGTTACATGTGTCTTACGGCCCCCGATGTCTGTAGTTACCTATGCTGGTCCCACCATGGGGTGTATCAAGTCCCATAGTGGCAACCCGACACAACCTTAGAGTGCAAAGGTATGCTACTGGTGTCCAGTGCTTTATTTTTCTGCGCCGGAGTGCGTGCACGCCCGCACACCATTAGAACCTACACTGCTACACCACCGCCGTCGATTTGACCTCTTACAATCAGCCCAGTAATCGTGCCCCACCCTGCCTAGTTTCAGGGTATCCTGATACACCTTCTAGGGTTACTGCTGAAAAGGGTCCCCCCCGTTACTAGGTTTTCTATCTCTAGCCAACATGCTAAGTTGGTTAAGTGTTTCCTAACCTAACCCCACCAGTCCGTTTAGTTTAGCATGTTCCATTTTGATTAAGTCTTTAGTTCACTTAATCCTAACCATCCTGACTCAGCCTTAATTGTCTTATTAAGGCCCTGACCTCTCACATTAGACAGGTATTGTTGTGGCTGCCTGTTGCCGGTTGGTTCCGGGCAGTCTTACGCCACAACTCAGTCTAACCTCGGGTCCTTGCTGGGCTCCATGTTTAACCTCCCACATTGGATAGGTATTGTTGTGACTACTGGACAGCCGGGCGGTTCCGGGCAGGTTTACATCACAACTCAATCCAACCTCGGGTTAAACACATCGTCTTTTCTACATTTACATATTTTGTCATTCTTCGTTATTTCTTATATGTAAATATTTGCGGCCCATTATTATGTTAATGGTGTAAAGGTTACACCAACCATGGGCCCAACCCATACTTGATTTTGGGCCATTCTATTTCATATTTTCATTCATTAATTCATTTTAACCAAACGTTGTTTTCCCCCGTTTTACACGTCCTTCATATATATTGGGCTTAGCCTTTTAAAGCCCAATTTAGCCATGCGAAAGGGGAGGCTTATGGCGTATACACAAAGAGGGGAAAGTGAGCGCATGAACTTGCATATGACGTTGGAAAATACATAATAGAAATTGGTGTACTTGCATAGTGGTGACATGTATTTTGGTCATACAACATAGGTGACATAAATCAAGGCATGTAAACTTGCATAGGTTTAACTACAACATGAACCTATATTCTTATTTAGGCATAATGTCAAACATAAGCATGGCCTAAATACTTCTAGCATAAACATGGCATATTGTCAAACATAAGCATGGCATAAATACTTCTAGCATGAACATAACATAATTCAACTTAATCATGATTTAAGCCTAATCACCTAACGATGGTATAAACATGCTTATGCATAAATATTCCTAATCATGGTGTTTTGCTTTAAACTTGCAAAAAGGGGATTTTTGAGTCTAATCTAACCATGTCTCACATATGTCTTCATATAATTCTTTAAAACAAGATAGACTTAATCATAGATCTCAATTATGCCAAATATCATTCCTAGCCATATTCATAAGTTTGCAAAAGCATGACTAATACATGGTGTCAAAATTCCACATAGTTTCATATGAACTATAATAACCAAACTTGTTTCAATTACTTGCAAAATGATTTATACATAAAAACATACATCATAATGGCATAATAACAAAGCCTCAAATTTGCATGAATCTCCATTAACTACATACATGTAGCTTCAATATAGTTTACACAATTTGCGCAATATTCCAAAACGTTTATTTGCATAGAACTACCGCATGTAGTCCTTTATAATGAATACATAATTTTGCACAAATATAAATTACTTCCATTGCCACAATCCAAGCATACACATCAACACAGTTGTTTATTATACCAAAGTAATACTCTACTTACAATGGTTTGATGAATTCTCTCGTTTAGGGATTGAAGACGCAAATTCCTTTGTTGAATTGATTAGCTTTAGGTTGCTTGAATTGCTTTAGGCCTTAGAACTTCCTCCCTAATCCTCTCTTTAGTTGGCGGCTATGCTTTGTCGTTCCTCAGCAACATGGCGGCTATGTTCTTAATTTTTAATGAATAGATTAGGGTTTGGTCTAGGGTTGTTTATATAGAGGTTAGGAACTAATTAGAACCATTGATGTTGCTAGGTTATATCATAGCCATTCATTAGGAAGAGAGACCAATAAAATCCCGCCACCTAGCCCTAATGACAAAGCAGACCACAGAAATTCGACCACACACCGACCTGGCCAGCCAGGTTGACTGGGCTCGACCAGGTCGATACCCCTGTCGACAGGGCTGTCGACAGCCCTGTCGACATGGGTAGCCCAGGTCGACAGCCCAGTCGACCTGGGTGGCTAGGCGGGTGTTTTATCCGCCTGGCCCACTGGACCCCATTTCAAAATTATTATTTTATTCTGTTTGAATTTTAAATTTAATTCAAAACTTCCGAAGGCCATATCTTCTTCATACGGACTCCATTTTTCGAAAACTCGGACTCTATTTCGCGTATTTTTCCGAGACGAACGCAATGGCATATCCCGTTTCCCTTAGTTCTTTGATTTGAATTTGATTATACTTTAATTCATGAATTTCACAGTTATAGAATTTTCGGGGTGTTACATTCTCCCCCACTTAAAAGGATTTCGTCCCCGAAATCTTCAAGTGTAGGAAAACGTATATCCTAACATCCAATCATCCATCTACTCATCCATCAAACACGAGCATCCATTGTCCTTAAAAGACTTCTAATGCTTCATGATCATATGCAAAGTGTGTGTGTACATGTACTTATCTAATGCAAAAATCAGGCGGTCTACTGATTCAGTTGACCTCCTTAATGCGAATTATGTAAGTGCCATGCATCCATTATGTATGCAAAATTTTCCTATTCTTGATTCTACATGAGTGCACAACCATTCAATACAAATGCAACATCCACATGACAACACATTATAGTTCAACCACATACGAATACAAACATATATGCATATGCAATATGAAGTGACTGAGCCGATCTAAAACCTAGATTGTGTGTGTATATGCAACCACGAGCAACCACTAGCAATCACTTGCAACCACTTGCAACCATCATACATAACATGTTTCAATTACATGTTTTCATCCAAAAGGTTTCTACCCTAAAGATAAGGTCGATACCTAAAAAGATAGATAAAAGCGCAACTTAAGGAAAAAGAAAGATCAAGGATGTACCCTCGAACAGAAAAGGGTAGGCAGTGCGGATTCTAGCTTCAGTTTCCCAAGTCGCGTCTCCCTCGGTGTCGCTCCACTGGACTTTGACGAGCTTGACTTCGCGGTTGCGTAGCTTCTTTACTTCCGTTCCCAAGATGCGGGTTGGAACTCTTCTTATGGTTGCTTCGCGTTCCACTTCGGCCTCTTCGAGGATATTCGGCTCTACCACTTCAGCAGACTCGTGTAGACATTTTCGGAGATGTGAAACGTGAAAAACGTTGTGAACTCCGGCCAATTTTTCGGGTAGCTCTAATCTATAGGTCATTTTCCAAATTTTCTCGATGATAGGAAATGGTCCTACCTAAAGGTATAGTCGAATGATAGAAACAAGTAAAAACTTTGTGCCCATTAGGCAATGTCGAAACTGGAAATCTATGCCACATATATATATTGATTAGGAGAAGAACTCTCTAAGCATCAGCCCCGAAGACCGAAATCAACATCAGACTGACACCCAAAGAATTACTCAACCCAACCACCATATATGATTCTAAGAAATTAAGCATGATGGACTCCTTTTAGGTCACAAGGGAGTCCCTTCCTAAGACCGACCCGTATCCTATAAAACCCAAAAAGTTTGGTCAATCCAACGAACACCCTCAAGCCCCAACATGTGTTACTAACAGATGAGTCATACTCCCTACGGGGTTTGCGACAGAAATTGGATTGAGAATGGGACCGAGAGGATAAACACAAAAGATAGCATGCAAGCAAGCTCTACAGGAAGAGAGGGACCAAGGATACACTCTTAAGAAGAGATATGATGCACGAATCTAGTCTTCGATCTTCTAAGTCGCCTTTCCTTGAGCTTGACTCCATTATGCTTTGTCCGTCTTTAACTTCACAATTTCGTAGCGTCTTAATTCTTGTTTCCAAAATATGAGTTGGAACCTTTTCCACTGTTGCCTCTCGTTCCTCTTTCACTTATTCTACTTCTAATATTCTTGGCTCAATCCTAACTGCGTACTCATGGTTCCATGCAAGCTCTCCAAAATTCACTAGTGAATCTTGGATCTTGTTAACTTACTATAAGGTATTCCACATAGATGAATTATCTCTAGAAAATAAACAAATGTCAACTATGTTGCCAAATGTATTTACTAAGGTAATTCTCCACAACTCATTCATAAGCGAAATGAACTTTCTGCCTTAGTGGCGAACACTACTGGAGCGCCCCATTCTGAAATGCTCCTCCTAATAAACCCCTTTCCTAGAAGCTCTTTAATCTGTTTACTGAGCTTTTTCCTTTCTCGTGGAGCCATATGTCTAACGGGCAATGCAACGGGCTTTGCATTATCTACAAGATATATGCGGAAGTCTATTTCCCGCTTCGGAGGCAAGCCCTTCACCTCTTCAAAGACATCCGGATATTCCCGGACCACTCTAACTGATTTCAAATTTTCAACAGAGGCATCTAGCGATTAAAGATAACTAAGCATAACCGCATACGAGGGATTACAAGAAATTTCCAAAGTATTACCGAGCTGGGTTAGGAGCCTAACAACCCTTTTCTCACAATCAAGGATGGCCCCATTACTGGATAGCCAATCCATACCCAAAATCAAACCATACCCCGAAAAGCCCAAAACAAAGGCACTACATAGAAATTCAACACTTAGGATAGAAATTTTCAAATCCAGACAGATCATAGACAAATGAGCTGGGCCCCCAATTGGGTTTGAAACAATTAAGGGGTCCTCTACCATACTAGTTTTTAGGTGCAGAGATTCTACTAAAGCAGACGAGATAAAGGAGTGTGATGCGCCAGAATCAAATAAAGTGCGAACGGGGTGATCATAAAGATAAACTACACTTTCTACAGAAGTATTTATACCTCGCTGTTGCAATGGTGGCGCTTCTAGCACATGAACCTGTGCCCCTGGGGTGGATCCAGCCCCCTGCCCCTGCCCTCGTTTCCTTGGGCAGTCCTTAGCCCTGTGGCCTGTCTGACCGCATGAAAAGCACCCACCATTCTCCTTGGCCTTTTTCTTCCGGCAGTCCTTTACTAAGTGCCCCACTTTGCCACAGAAATTGCACTTCCTCTTCTCTTTGTTGCCCTTTCCGCCCTTCTTAAAGTCTGTCTTCTTAGGTTGCAAACCCTCTTTCTTCCCTTGAGAGCTTTCTGCCTTGGTCTCCTTCTTGCCCTTGTCCTCTTCATTCAGCAATGCCATTTGCACCAACCTTTCATACGTGGCTCCCATGGGTATATGGGTCATGGCCAAACTATGTAATGGCTCATTTAACCCCTTGACGAAACGGAGAGCCTTCTTATGAGGGGTGTTGACTAGGTCAAGCCCAAACCTAGCCAGCTCATCGAACTGATTCACATATTCTCTGACAGTCTTGTCTCCTTGCTTAAGGAATAAGAATTTTTCCAACTGCAAACTTCTTTCTGCATCTGAGAGAAACTTAGTCTCAAACCTTGCCCTAAAGTCCTCCCATGTATCCACTGGTCTTTCAGCATTAGTGACTTCCCACCAGTAGGAAGCCTCGCCCTTCAATAGCCACACCGCCAATTGTACTTTTTGTCTGTCCTCTACCTCAAAGATGATGAATAGATCCTCAGTTTCCTTCAGCCAATTTCTAGCTGCTACGAAGGACTCAGTTCCATGGAAATCCCTTCCTCCCATAGCTTTAAAATCCTTACATATCTTTGCGAACGTGTTTCCCCGTGGAGGAGGTGGAGGAAAAGGTGCTGCTGCGGCTGGATGATTCCCTTCAGCTGGAGGAGGAGGAACGGTAGGACCTGGCTGAGTGGCCCTTGCTTCTAAGAAACGTCTAAACCAACCAGGTATGGGTACTCCTTCAGGCAAGTTAAGTTCTTGGGACATGCTGAAACAAAAAGGATAGATTCAAAACGAAGGATAAGAGATAATACCTATGGCTTTGGGGAGTGGACTTTGCCTTTTTTTTTTTTTTTTTTAAAATAATATTTTTCTTTTAAAAATGCTTCTTTAAATTCCCTTTTTGAAAATAATTTTTCAAAACTTTTTATCTTATCTGGTAAACCTGTGCTCTGATACCAAGTGAAACACCCCACCTCCGTTAGGGTCACTCTCAAAGGGAATGCCCTAATTTTGGTGGAGGTTTATAAGTACAAGTCACAGATATACAAGACAGATATAAGAACACATATTTGTAAACAGCGGAAGAACAACAAACTTTTATTTCATGAAGTCAAATACGTGTCACAAAACATCACCATGATTGTCTTACATCCTTTCCAAAAACAAACATAACATTTTCATAATCTGTCTTGAGTACATTATTTAAAGAAGCATGAATAAAACATAGATAAACTGCCAAAGCCCCATAGTGAATTGTCCAAAGCCATAGTTCAAAACAGGAAAGTCCAAGCAATACATTTCTCTTCTTCAAGCTGGATGTTGAGGTAGGTCAAGCTGCTGTGTTCCCTCCCTGAGGACCTGGGGGGGGGGGGAAACGGAAGAAAGAAGACGAAAGAAAAATAGAGTCAGACATAAAGCCTGAGTAAGTCAAGTACTACTTTGTCTATGAATAAAGAACTGGGTATGATAAGTAAAACAGGAAGTGGGCAAACACTATGAACTTGGTTAAGTTATCTAGGGTCGAATATACTATCGTACCCCATGTTAATCCCTGAACCCATATAAACTAGTCTCCAATTTGCACCCCATAATCAGGGTGATGTGGTCCATTCTACGATGATCGGCTCCTACTCGCATAGTTACATGTGTCTTACGGCCCCCGATGTCTGTAGTTACCTATGCTGGTCCCACCATGGGGTGTATCAAGTCCCATAGTGGCAACCCGACACAACCTTAGAGTGCAAAGGTATGCTACTGGTGTCCAGTGCTTTATTTTTCTGCGCCGGAGTGCGTGCACGCCCGCACACCGTTAGAACCTACACTGCTACACCACCGCCGTCGATTTGACCTCTTACAATCAGCCCAGTAATCGTGCCCCACCCTGCCTAGTTTCAGGGTATCCTGATACACCTTCTAGGGTTACTGCTGAAAAGGGTCCCCCCCGTTACTAGGTTTTCTATCTCTAGCCAACATGCTAAGTTGGTTAAGTGTTTCCTAACCTAACCCCACCAGTCCGTTTAGTTTAGCATGTTCCATTTTGATTAAGTCTTTAGTTCACTTAATCCTAACCATCCTGACTCAGCCTTAATTGTCTTATTAAGGCCCTGACCTCTCACATTAGACAGGTATTGTTGTGGCTGCCTGTTGCCGGTTGGTTCCGGGCAGTCTTACGCCACAACTCAGTCTAACCTCGGGTCCTTGCTGGGCTCCATGTTTAACCACCCACATTGGATAGGTATTGTTGTGACTACTGGACAGCCGGGCGGTTCCGGGCAGGTTTACATCACAACTCAATCCAACCTCGGGTTAAACACATCGTCTTTTCTACATTTACATATTTTGTCATTCTTCGTTATTTCTTATATGTAAATATTTGCGGCCCATTATTATGTTAATGGTGTAAAGGTTACACCAACCATGGGCCCAACCCATACTTGATTTTGGGCCATTCTATTTCATATTTTCATTCATTAATTCATTTTAACCCAACGTTGTTTTCCCCCGTTTTACACGTCCTTCATATATATTGGGCTTAGCCTTTTAAAGCCCAATTTAGCCATGCGAAAGGGGAGGCTTATGGCGTATACACAAAGAGGGGAAAGTGAGCGCATGAACTTGCATATGACGTTGGAAAATACATAATAGAAATTGGTGTACTTGCATAGTGGTGACATGTATTTTGGTCATACAACATAGGTGACATAAATCAAGGCATGTAAACTTGCATAGGTTTAACTACAACATGAACCTATATTCTTATTTAGGCATAATGTCAAACATAAGCATGGCCTAAATACTTCTAGCATAAACATGGCATATTGTCAAACATAAGCATGGCATAAATACTTCTAGCATGAACATAACATAATTCAACTTAATCATGATTTAAGCCTAATCACCTAACGATGGTATAAACATGCTTATGCATAAATATTCCTAATCATGGTGTTTTGCTTTAAACTTGCAAAAAGGGGATTTTTGAGTCTAATCTAACCATGTCTCACATATGTCTTCATATAATTCTTTAAAACAAGATAGACTTAATCATAGATCTCAATTATGCCAAATATCATTCCTAGCCATATTCATAAGTTTGCAAAAGCATGACTAATACATGGTGTCAAAATTCCACATAGTTTCATATGAACTATAATAACCAAACTTGTTTCAATTACTTGCAAAATGATTTATACATAAAAACATACATCATAATGGCATAATAACAAAGCCTCAAATTTGCATGAATCTCCATTAACTACATACATGTAGCTTCAATATAGTTTACACAATTTGCGCAATATTCCAAAACGTTTATTTGCATAGAACTACCGCATGTAGTCCTTTATAATGAATACATAATTTTGCACAAATATAAATTACTTCCATTGCCACAATCCAAGCATACACATCAACACAGTTGTTTATTATACCAAAGTAATACTCTACTTACAATGGTTTGATGAATTCTCTCGTTTAGGGATTGAAGACGCAAATTCCTTTGTTGAATTGATTAGCTTTAGGTTGCTTGAATTGCTTTAGGCCTTAGAACTTCCTCCCTAATCCTCTCTTTAGTTGGCGGCTATGCTTTGTCGTTCCTCAGCAACATGGCGGCTATGTTCTTAATTTTTAATGAATAGATTAGGGTTTGGTCTAGGGTTGTTTATATAGAGGTTAGGAACTAATTAGAACCATTGATGTTGCTAGGTTAGATCATAGCCATTCATTAGGAAGAGAGACCAATAAAATCCCGCCACCTAGCCCTAATGACAAAGCAGACCACAGAAATTCGACCACACACCGACCTGGCCAGCCAGGTTGACTGGGCTCGACCAGGTCGATACCCCTGTCGACAGGGCTGTCGACAGCCCTGTCGACATGGGTAGCCCAGGTCGACAGCCCAGTCGACCTGGGTGGCTAGGCGGGTGTTTTATCCGCCTGGCCCACTGGACCCCATTTCAAAATTATTATTTTATTCTGTTTGAATTTTAAATTTAATTCAAAACTTCCGAAGGCCATATCTTCTTCATACGGACTCCGTTTTTCGAAAACTCGGACTCTATTTCGCGTATTTTTCCGAGACGAACGCAATGGCGTATCCCGTTTCCCTTAGTTCTTTGATTTGAATTTGATTATACTTTAATTCATGAATTTCACAGTTATAGAATTTTCGGGGTGTTACATAAAATGAATCAAAAATCGGGAAATAATCATTAAACTCTTAAGTACAATAGTAAGGTTCGACAAATTCTAAGTTGGTCGTTAGGAGTGCTGAAATATAAAGGAACAAAACTCAATTTAAGTCGACTAAAATGAATTGAAGAAGTTGGTGGTGGAAAAAAATGGTAACTACTTATAATGTGAAATATTTAATGAGTAATTTAAGTTAGTCGAGAAGAAAATTGATAAGAAATTAAGTTGGGAATGAAATATAAATGGTCGATAACTAGAAATGGAAGAAATCTAAATGAGAAAACCTCGTTCGGATAATACCTCGAATGTAATTATAAGTGGAATTATGCTTGGTGTAACGTGGATGAAGTAAATTGGTATGGGAATGAAATTTGGTGAATCGACCAAGGTTATGAATTAAGAATTTAATACAATCAAGACAGTTGAAAGGGCAGAATGACTTCAAGTTTGACTAAAATTAATGCTTGAAAAGAAACGAGTAATGTATCGAAAAATATATTGGAGTGAAATAAGCAGTTGGATATGAATTCATTGCTTGGAAAATGAAGTGAGTGTAAAGGATTCAATGGATGAAAATGGAAAGAGGTAATTGAAATAAAATACATTTAATATAATTGAAATGAATATGAACATATTTAAGTATTGAAAAGGGAAATCATATTATGAGTATAAAAGGGGCAATAATTCGTTTTAATGGTTAAGTTACTAAAGGTTTTCAAAACCATTCCTCGAGTAAAGAGTGATAACTAATGTGAAGTGATAAAGATTTATAAAAGTTTTAGAATCCGAAAGTTTGAAACTCCAATTATATAAGTCGACGTTCATGCGAAAATCTGAAGTGTTCGATAGACTGTAGTAGAATAGTCATAACTTTTGATTAGATGATCGGAATTCGACGATTCAGGACAATTTGGAAACCTTAGAAACCTAGCTAAAGCTTTCGTTAATAGATCCATGTCGGAATTTTCATGTTACTAAGTTGTAATTCAAGTTTTAGTCGTAGTTGTATGCGTAGAAAATAAAAATCTGAACTGAATACCAATGTTGTTTTGACCATAACTTCCTAACGGAGAGTCGGATTTCGACGTACGAGTACAATTCGGAAAGCCCATGATATGAACTAAAACTTTCCCTTAATATGATTTGTAAAATTTTGTGATTAAAAAAGGATAAAAACTGGGTTGAACAACTCAGACCTGCATTTCTTAGGGTACGGGCTGAGGTGTTCGCCTTCACTAAAACAGTCATAACTTTTGAACGAATTGTCGGAATTCGATGAATCCGAACAATTCGGAAATCTTAAAAGAAATTCTACAACTTTTACCTAATGGGTTCTAGTCAAATTCCAACATTTAATGGGTGATAAACTTCATTTTGTTTGCTGGCCTGCCATAGATATATTGGTTTTGGGGTTAAAATGATTAATGTATGTTGTGTAAGTTGCATATGTTTGTTATATATTGTATATATGCTTGAATCTCATGTGTATGCGAGTTGTAACAGGTGTAAGGAGTGTGCGCTACGCTTTGGAGCTTGCTTGCGCAAAATACTAAGTGCTAAGGTAAATAAAAATGCAAATAAACGCTAAGAAGGTACGTATTTGAGTCATACAGTTTTGTAGTTACATATATATAGTATTTTCCCCATTTTGGGATGCCTCATTGAATGATGAGATGTATATTTGAATTTTTATATATGTTGCGACTTTCCAGACCTCTCCGTACAAAGGAGATGCTGCCGAAATTTTCCGTGATTTCGGGAGTTAGAAAATTTGTGAGATTTTTCAATCATATAACTTATTTTATAAATATTATTTTATAAGTATGAATTTGAAAGTATGATTTGTTTAATACCTTATTTCGTTCTCTTTTCGAGGACGAAAAGATTTTAAGTGGGGGAGAATGTAACATCCCATATTTTTTGTGTATTTAATTTCCAAATTTTAAATAAATAAATTATAATAATATTGGATAAAAATCAAATTTTGTCGATTTTTAATGATGATGATTATTTGAATGGAGTATAAATAGATTTTAAATTAGTTTATACTTCGAATTGGTGCAATTTGAAATTTGAAATTTTATTTATTTAATAAATTTGATTTATTTAGTTTATAATGGAAATTCAAATTTAACTGGATAAATGGAGAATTCTAAGTTGGGGAATAATAACTAAAATTCAAATTTAAGATTCAAATAATCAAATTAACATTTAAAATGTGTGAAATAGATTTATAGAATTTATTTAAGTTATGATTTGGTTAAATTTGAATTTATAAATATTTAAAATTTAATTTAAACAGTTAATCGAATAATCGAATATTTTATTTATTTAAATTAACTGCGGAATTTACGGTTTTGGCGGCTGTCTCGGAATTCGATGAAACTGGCGCCATTGGATCCGGAACGACGAATTTTTGTAGGATTTCAGTTTGCATTACAATCGGACGTACCGTTTGATCGTATTAGAAGAAATGCGAATAAAATCGATGTAATATGAAATGGGTTGTCTCTAATATTTGGGCCTCCTTTATATATATAAATAAACTCCTTTATCATCTAACCAACTCATTATTATTTAATACGTATAGTTTTCTATCTGCTCCTTGCTCTAATGGCTGAACAAATACTCAAACCCTAGTTTCAAAAGGAAATCCAACTCAAAAATCAAATCTTCACAAAACCCTATCATATTATATATCAAACTGAAGCTCTCGACGATACAAACCTACGGGTGTTCTCATATTCGACATGTAGTGGATGGAGTAGTCGGAAATCGCGGTCAAAGCCTTTGTTTTTCGTAACCCAAAGGTATAAATTGGGGCTTTTTGATCAAGGCTTTAATCGGGGATTCTGATATCTGGGTATTGTTCGTATCGCGGTTAGGATTTCAACGAACTTGGTACCATCGTCAAACATCAGCCGTAGCGTTGGAATTTCGTGGATTAGGGCCTGAAATTTCTCCGATTTGGCTCGTCAGAGGAAGCGCTGTAGCACGTCGGGGATGACCGGAATGGCATGGTCGGGTGCGCCTCGGCCAGGCGAGGAGGATGTGAGCGGTCGCTGGTTGAACGGTGGCCGGAATCGAGAGGTATCGTTGGTCAAAGTAGTGGTTTGATGGGTTCTTTTTGCCGTCATTTCACTGTAGCGGAACAGAGAGGAAAAGAGTGGGAGGGAGGAGATGACGTGGCGAGACATAAGTGGGTGAGAAATTATTTTATTTAATTTTATATATATTTAAATCCAAATGGTTAAACACTGATAACTCTCTCGTTTTAACTCGGATTTGGACGCGGTTTGTTGCATTGGGATCGTGGCGGAATTGCGGACGTTTTGGCACTAACTTGGCTGCGTTTGGTGACTGTCAAATTTTGGCCCTTAGTTGGACGTTTGATCAACTATGGACGCAAAGGTGAGTGATTCTTCGCTCACGAAATACTGAATTATTCCCATATTTATTGAATTAAATTATGAAGTAAGTTGGTTGCATGGTTGTGTTGGACTGTTGATGTCTGGTTTAAATTTAACATGCAAGTGTGTTAACATGCAATCTAAGTAAATGATTTGTTATTTAATTTAATTTAAATATCTAGTTGAATTCGAACAGTTGTTAAATCCTGAAACAGTTTAATGCTGAATCAGTTGAATGAAATTGTTGTGATGGATGTTGGTTGAAATTTATTACTGAATTTATAGTGACATTTTTAAATGCTCTTTATTTCAGTATATTGTAATGCATGTTGATTGTGATGATAAATCCCATTTACCCTTGATGTTACGGGCATCTAATGAACCCGGGATTTATCGATAAAATATCTTAAGAACACGGAGTGAAATAATAAATCTTTGTGACCTTGATTTGGATTGAAATGATAGATCCATCCCTGAAATATCGAGAAATTAAATTTAAGATCACTTGGCCATTGGATAGATAATTATATACAAACATCGGTTGGTTAAATGATTTTTAATATTTGAAATTTTATTTGATAGAATTTTCCATTTAAAAGAATGTACCGATACTCGATAATTCAATTCTTTAAAGATTCTGAATGGGATGTTGATTAAAAGGGTTAAAGGAATTTTCCAAAACAAAGTGGAAATATTTAAATTGGGATTTGAATATGATTTAAAATCTTTTCAAATTAAGAGTTTGGATTAGAAGGAAATAAATTCTTGTGTAATCTAAATTTTGGGAAATTTGGAAATCAAGGGTATCTGAGTTGTTTTAACTCAGTTTGAATATATAGATTTGAACTCTTGAAATCAAATAGTTGTTTTGAACGGGGTTGAAACGAGATATGGAATTAATGAACTCCGTTGAGACCGGAGGATAGATTCAAGTATTTGAAATTTGGAAGGAAGGAAAGATTTTGATTAGAGAAATTTATTTTAATATATTTATGCATTCAATTCCAAATAATTATTCTCGCTTTAAATTTATTACTGCCTTTACTTATAGCTATTGTATTTTTAAATAAAATTTTCCTTATAATTCATTTTTCAAAATTTTCTAGTAAACCTATATTTTTAAGTAAATATATAATATTCAAATTACTGATTTATTTTAATTATTATATCCTATATGTATATCTATATATTTATTTATATAAATTTTATATTATTATCATTATTATTACAATTGTTATTATTATATATAAACATTTAGTTTACAAGTGTTTTGGAATTATAAATTTCTTCCGAGTGGGAATGCTTGAGTTGAACCGCTGGTTCAAATGGAGTTGAGTTAAGAATCCGTGATAATTTGAAATCTTTGAGATAAACTATTTGCTATTTGAGTATAAGTCGTTTTGAAATATTATATGATTATAATATAATGATATGAAATATATTCTAGTTTTAGAATATAATCGGTTTGGGCATGATTATGATATGTTGATATGAAATTTTATTCGTTTGAATATAAATAGGGTTCGAAACAGAAGATGATATTTTGATATGAAAGCGAACCTTTATCAAATATAAAAGAACCAACCGATGTGAAAGATGTAAGCGTTGGTTGTTAAAGAGACCGGAGTCGACATAAGACATACTCTCTGTCAGTGTCGATACCACTTTGACAACTGCGAACGTTATGACGTATCCAGATTGAGTATGATGACTTGGAGGCGAGTATTGAATCAAAGAAGATGATCGATGACGAAATAGCCTTGACCTTTGGGTCAGAATTGAAATGACTAAAACAGGAGCTATACCATGACTAACTGAGGTAGCACCTTTGATCGGACACACTTCTTCGATACTATTTCTATGACTATGATGATGATGATTTGAGGGCCATTTATGACTTTGGGAGTGTGTTCCGAGGTGGGCGGTAGTGGCTGCTATGCGTTACCACCGGTCCGGGAGTGCAATTGGTAGAATCCTACCCTGGGCATTGCCTCGAGTGCCTTGTCATATTTATCCATATCGAGCCCCACACGATTTTGATTTGTATCGTACCTATGGAGTGCCCTCTGATGCCATCGTTTACGGTGGATTTACGGTATTGTATAGACTAAGGTATTATAAACGGTGTAAGGGTAAAAATGTAATCCCGCTTACGCTATTTTCAATATTTATCTTTACTGAGTAGACACTATCATAATAGCGTATTATCTATGTATGTATTATTTTAACGGATCCTCAAGAGATGGAAAAAAAATTCCATAACATCTCTTGAGTTACTACATCCATGACACTGATGTTATTTCGTAGTTTGATTTGACTAATATGAGATGATTTAGTGCTGATCCGAGTGTTTGTTGTGTTTTCTTTTATGCAATACGCTCGGGTCAGCAGACGTTTGCAGTTACCGAAGATGACTGTGCCTTGGAGAGCGAAGACGAAGATTGGTATATATATATATCATATATTTATGTATTGCCGCTGCATTTTATTTCCGCTGCCATGTGATGAAACCTGTATATGTATAACTCTGATAGTCAATGTATATATATTTCAACTGTTTTAAAACTGCTATTGTGTATTATATGTTGTCCTTCCACTGTGAGACTCTGTTATTGTTTTCCCTTCTTTCTTCTTTTTCTTCTTTTCCCAATAACTGCCTGTATTTGTGATTTGTTGGGTCGACATGTGTGGGTTATTGTCAATTTTGAACGGCCAAAAATATGGGTCGTTACACTAGCTGTATCATAGGCTCACATATTTGGTCGGCTGGATATAAATTATTTCATTTCATACATGCTAGAAAATACAAGGCATAGCATAGATGCAGTTGCAGTTGTTAGGTTGGCTGCAAATTTTGATTTTGTTCTTCTTTGACATATACATTAAGTTGGAAAATTCTATTTGTGATTAATACACAAACCTGTACAGTCAAATTGACATTTCACGTGTGATATTTAGTTATTCAAAAGCTATATGTTATATTATGTGAACTGGGTGCAATTATGCCATTGGCCTCATCTTAAAGAATAGTTTACATCCTTCATGATTCACCTCTTTGGTTAAATATACACTACTGGGGTTTGCGAAAATAAATGAATATTATGCTCATTGGGGTTTTAGTTCTGCATGAATAGTTCGATTGTTACCTTAAGAAAATTCAAGTACAACAATCAATGGAATTTTAGACAATAAAAATCATTTTAGACAAGGAAAATTCTATGTTTTCTTTCTATTGGTGCCTATGTTTTTATTAGTTGAGCAAGTTTTGCAGTCATAGTAGGCACATTTAAATATATTGGTTTAATAGGATACAGTTATTTTACGCGGTTACTACATTATATCGTAATGCATTAAATATTCACACCGTCACGGTCCGCCCTTCGGTCCACCGATATTCAAATCTGTATAAAATTCCTTCAGTTTCCAAATAATATTTTCAACCGGTAAATACGAGAATTTTACCATGCACGGATCAAGGGCTTTATCCGTGTATATGTATATGTAGCAGAATTTACGTTGAACGTTCTAAACTCGTACCCATATTCACAAACACTATTTAAATAAATAAATTCGATATAAAAATTTAATTAAAATTCCAATATAATATTTAAAATAGATTTAAATATCCAAATTTAAATGGTAGAAAAATCTGGGACATTACATTCTTCTCCCCTTAAAAGAATTTCGTCCCCGAAATTACAAGGTAAGAAGAATGCTTCCAAATGCAATTAGTTTCAAATTAATTATTTTTGGATTATCATCAAAATAAATTCAAATTCTTTAAAATTTTCGAAAATTTCCCTAGTACCTCCTCTGCGTGGTTTGATCGGTACAATTACAACTACCGCTTTGGGCCTCAACTTCTCCAAAAGAAAACCAAAAGTCAAATAGATACCTAACTCAGTGGTGTAAAATCAATCACCAACCAATGTATTAAGGTTTACTTATTTGTCGGGCAACTCAATTCCAATTCGTAGTGAATCACTAAATGTTCTTCATCTGAACTTCTAACAAGATCAACTCCTTAGCCTTCTGCAATCTATACTTAACTCAACTTATAATGTAGTAACAATCCAGGGTCAAATAATTCAGTTACATTTCATTTAACTTCTTCAGTGATCCGTTTTATGAACTATACTTAACCAAACCAGCATCCAAATAACGACGACCAAATCACTGAAATTATACTCAATATTGATACTTATTGGTCTGTATAACTTTGATTCAACATACACTAACATCAATCTATTAATATCCGATCGATTACCATTATCATCCATCGATTTCCAAATTCCAAATTTACTTTATTCAATCAATTCTACTTAACCAGGTTAAGCCTTATTTTCATACTCAATTAACCAATTTGTTTTAAGCAGTTTAATTCTATTTCATAATTTAATTTGAATTCCAATTAAATCGAGCAAAACAACCAAACAACCAATATTATTATGCTATAGAGAAATTATTTCCTTTTATACAAAAATATAGTTTGGGCAAAATTATTTCATTTACCCGCTTTATAAAACAATATCATCTATATTTCCAGTTCCATATGGTTTCCCAATATTTGAACTGATCAATCAACACAATATAAAACATTTTTATATAAAATTTACAATTACGCTCTTCGTAAATATATATACAACTCAATCTAGGGTATTACTAACCCTATCTCTACTGAGTTATACCATAGAGCCAAGGTTACTACTCGACCGTTAGCTCTGATACCAGGTTGTAATGTCCCACTTTTCCATACAATTTAAGCCGACGTTTAACTACCACAGTCAACCCAAGTCATACAGAAAAGCAGAAAGTTAAGAGAAAGAATATAGAGGATGAGAAAAGGAAGAAAGAAATATAAGAATAAGAGAAGAACCAACACCTAATCAGAGTCTCACAACAAAACAGAATAAAATATAAATAGAAATAACTTTATTGAAAACTTGAAATAACACTTACAATCATCAGAGTACAACAGTCAAAACAATCTGGACAGTTATCATCACCAATCTTCAATACAACACAGTGGAAAAGTACTATATATCATACATTTTGACTCCTCCAACTCGTCTCTGAACTTCACAACATTCGATAACCTGAACCTGTAACTCGGGCTGACTGAGACATTACAAACGCCAAGGATCGGTCTAGTGAACCAATGTGAGAAAAATTCACTAAGTTTATAAATAGCACCCT
This sequence comes from Allium sativum, assembly GCA_030737875.1. Taxonomy (NCBI): domain Eukaryota; kingdom Viridiplantae; phylum Streptophyta; class Magnoliopsida; order Asparagales; family Amaryllidaceae; genus Allium; species Allium sativum. Next base: position 470,408,917 of record CM060920.1, on the reverse strand, counting down.
TATTGCTTAACTTTGAAAATACTTTTGAAAGAAAGGGTAATAGTAAGACCAGCCCACACATAAACACGGACGTTTTTTACCTCACTATAACCAAACCATTTTTGAAATCAATACTATTCTGATATTATAATAGCGATGTAAATCAAGTAAATAACCAAGTAGCAGAACGCTTGCATCTCACACTCTACATATATAGTATAAAATCAAAAACCGTGGACTCTTATTGGAGATTGGATTCCAACTACGACAAGGTATGAGACCACCTTCCGATCAGTGTACTCCAGAGGGGATACAATGGGGTTCAACAAGAACGTCTTGCAACCCGGCCCACACATGATCGCTCACTCATTGTGCTTGAGTGCAGCAAATGTATTATCACCCGACAGCATTATGGGCCCACTGTCCATCCACGGAGATACAGAACCGAAAAGAAGAACAAATAAGGAATTTCTCTAGATTGGTGATAATACACCTTATGTAACAACCTGGAAAATCAGAACCAATTTAAAAAATTTTATTTTGGCAATTTTAATGAATTTTGAATATTTAAAATGATTTATTTTAAATAATAACGACGAGAAATTTATTTCGAATAGAATTAGATTGTATATATTGATTTGAATCGTCGTTATAATATAAATATTTATTTTAATTATAAAAGGAATTGAAAATGGCGTGGTAGTTTGAAAATTCGATTTCAAATTTCAATTGAATGTACAGGATTCAAAATAAATCGGATTTTAGTGAAATAAAAAATATTTGAATCTGTTTGAAAATATCTTTCCAACGAATCCGAAAAATTGAAATTTCATAGCAGGAATAAAAAGTTATGCCCAGTTGAAAATTCTAGAATAGTCACTATGGAAATATAGCCCTTAAAAATAGCCATTTTGCAAATGACCTCCATTTTTGACAAAACCACTTTTGCTGGATCCGGGATGTCATATTATTGCTAGATTCCAAAATTCATAATTTTGGGATCGATATGTGATCGTGGCAAAGGAAAACTTGTTTTGACAGTTTCAGTCAATTTGGATCGACCAGAAAATGGCCATTTTTCGAACGGTCTTCTAATTTGACGAAATTAGTTTTGTTATGACTGTATCGTCAATTCGAATCTATATATAATTTTTAGAATTTTTAGAATCAGTATGCGTTTGAATTTAAAATATAAGGATTTATATTTTAGATTTAACCAAAACTGATCGAAACAATCGAATCAACTTGCGGGACATATCCCATTGTGTTCGGAATGGGGTTAATTAGCTGGAGACAACAGTCGGTGGGTTCGATTTGGAGTTCGAAATAAAAAGTTACTTTTTGGGAGGATTAAATTAAATAAATATATATTATTAACCTGGTCAACACCCCTCCCCCTTATCTCTCACGACGCTTAGATTAAAATAAAATAAAAAAAAAGAAACCCCTCGCTCCCTCGATTTGGACCACCGCTCCTCTCCAGGTGCCGCCGCCGCGCGCGCAAGCCCCGGCCACCTTCTCATCCCCCCCCAAAGCACTTACCCCTCTCTCTCTTCCTCCAAAACGGTCACACCCCTTCTGAACCCTAAACCGTCGCACCAGAAGACGCCACCGCCCTTGAGCCGCCTCCAACCACCACCTCGCGGCCACTAGAGCCTCCCCCGACCGCCAAACCCCCCGCGCCCTCCCCCTAGCTACCTGTAAGTTTTTTTCTTCTATTTTGTTTATTTAGGTAATTGATTAACTTAATTACCTAGTCATGAATTGGTTTAGTTAAAAATGTTAGATTTTATCATGAAATGGTTTTAAATAAAAGTTGGATTTTTATATGTATTATAACATAAGAAAAATGAGATTTATATATATATAACATCATAATAAAAATGTGATTTGTTTTTATATGTATAGCGTTAACAAAAAAATTTGATTTTTAATCACTATAAGATTTGATTTTTAATCACAAAAAGATTTGATTTTTAATCACAAAAAGGTTTGATTTTTAATCACAAAAAGGTTTGATTTTTAATCACGTAAAGACAAGATTTTTAAATAAATAAAGTTTTGATTTTTATAGTTAGAAAGACAAGATTTTTAAATAAACAAATTATGATTTTTATAGTTAGAAAGACGAGATTTTTAGAAGATAAAGATTTGATTTTTACATATATAGTGAAGTGATAAAAATGTGATTTTTATCCATGTAGCGGTGAAATAAAAATGTAATTTTTATTTATGAACAACGTAGAAAGATGGAGTTGGAATGTCGGCTAAATCCAAACCATCGCCCAACATAGAACTGGCGGAGTGGATCCAAAAGGTGAGAACTCCTCACTATAATTCCTTTTACTGTTATTTATTTTATAACTGCGTATATGAACTGCTCCCCGTCGTCCACAAACCATGGACGACTTGTTTGATTGTTTGGTTTGGTTGATTGGAATATTTGTTGAATTTGGTTGTTTGGGTGAAATGAATTGATAATTGGGTTTGTGTATGACGTGCGCCGTTATTAGGCGAGGGATAAGGCTAGACCTTATCCCGTTTCTAGTATCGCACCGTTATACCGCCAAAATTTTCTAAAATATATTGGAATAATAAAAATATCATTTTTATTGTATAAATGAACTGAATAGAATGTCCATGTGTTGAATAAAATAATTTATCATTAAAAATATAATTTTTGTGTACATGAATAAAATAAATATTCATTTACAAATCAGATGATTTTTTTATGTACACTTATTTGACTGATATGGATTGGGACGATAAATTTTACACATCGCCCAATTGCATAAATAAAATTCATTATTTGTTGAGTGGAACCCCACACGGGTATTGGGATGATATTGGACATACACTAATCCCAATATTTAGTTGTATGTCAATCGATTGGTTGACAAGCTGTATAAGCGTTGAATATTTATATTTAATGCTTATGCAGTGTAAAATGCACTCTGGATGATGGTTGAATGCGTTTGATTGTTGTTGTGTATGTGTGTTGTATGAAATCCATATAAATCAAATTATATGGTAATTGACTGTGTCTGATTCTAGATTAGAAATAATGAATATTTTAAAAGAACGAATATTTTAAAATAATGAATATTTTAAAATAATATTCAGTAAAAGATCAAAATCTGATTTTTGATGTCCGATTTGGGATGGAACAAATATATTTAAATATATAAAGCCATGTTGATTAGATTAACGCCATTTTGACGTGAACGTTATTTATATCGATTTTATTCATTTTTATAATGAATATCGAAAAGGAAGTGATTTTGAAATCTAATGTTTTGAAAATATTATCATTTATATATTAATGATATGGAAAATTCAATTTTGATTTGAAATTGAGTATGAAGATGAAATTGTTTTTAAAACGAATTTAAAACGATTTATAAAATACGTTTTAAATGGAAATCGACAAAATATTATATATATATATATAATTGTTAGACCGACATCTGGGCCTAACACCCAAATGCAGATCGCAGATCACAGAAATGCAGAAAATAGTAAATTAAGAGGAGACACACGAGATTTTTATAGTGGTTCGGCTGTAGATGTAGCCTTCGTCCACTTTATAATCTTATTGTTATACTGACGGATTACAGGAATCAGTTACATGCAGACACACAATCCGTGTGTTAATTGAGATTAGAAGAGGAGAATTTATGTGGAGAAGGGTGCAAAATCCTTGAACTTCAGTAATGGTGGAAGCAGTGAAGAAGAATGGCCAAAAGTCCTTGAAAATGCCTTCAAATGGTGTATTTATAGCTGTAGGAGAGCTTCTGGGTTGACCGGATCGTGATGGGGTACGTGGCACCCGATCCAGGATAATAGGAGCAAGATGTGGCATGAGAATAGGTCAAAACAGGGAGCGTATCTGCAGGTTGGATGTTCGGATCGCGATCATGGGGTCGGATCGTGGTCATGGGTCGGATCGTGATATGGCTATCACGAGCCGAGTCTGGTCGTGAGCGGCATGGTGAAGCTGGAGTGAAGTGCTGGCGATCGGGTCGGATCGTGAGATGTACCACCGACGGTTCGTGGTATGAGGAGGGCGATCCGATGAGGGGCGATCCGATGAGGGACGATCCGAGGGTGCGTGATCCATACTTCGATCGTGTGCTTCTTCGTCGCTTTATCCAGGAAATTGCCAGATTACACCAGTTTACGGAAACGGGCATAACTTTCAAACCGTAAGTCCGATTGAGCCAAACCGAAGCTCAAACTGAAGCTAACTCAGAGATCTACAAAAGTTACTGAGTTTAGCTCTGTAATCGCTGTTTTCGGGCCCAAAAGAGGTCGTCTGATAGGAGTTTTGGGCCTGTTTATGTTGAGGATGTGATTTTGACCAAATCTCTCAATGTCTTCTGACGTCGTTTCCATCGCTCGAGCATGTTATCATTCAGGAATTTCATGTGTGACGGCTTTTGCCAAAAAATGTGTCAACACGTTTGCCCCCCAGAACATATCTTGCTGGTTGAAGGAAGATGTGTTCTGGATAATCTGAGAAATCCAAATTCAGAATGCGACGATCACGCCGGATCGTATTAAGGCCAGAAAACCGATGATCACACGGGATCGTATTAAGGCCAGAGAAATCCAAGAAGACCAGGAGTTTGTACCTGCAAGAGGATAAAACAAACAAAGCAAGAATATTTCCTAGATGGCCTTACCGGAGGAAACCGACCAAGGGAAAGCACATGAAGGTTCCAAGACGGCCTTACCGAAGCAAGACGACCAAGGAAAAGCAATGAAGGTTCCAAGACGGCCTTACCGGAGTAAGACGACCAAGGAAATGCACATGAAAAATTGTTTATACTGGACGGATCCAGTTAGGAGCCGGAGCTCATGTTTGTACTGGACGGATCTAGTTGGGAGCCGGAGCTCAATGCTTATTGCTAAATTATGAAAATGCAGCAGTCGTTTGCCGGACACGGCTGGAGACCACAAGCCTGTTCCGTGCGTGTGGGCTGATGTGACTGCTTTTATTACATGCGGGGAAAACAAAGAGGGGCGAGGAGTCGCCTAAAAGCCTAAAAACATGAACTACGAACCGGAGTCCGTCAAACTGAAGGGATCCGCTGAGTGGGATCATTTGATAATGATCCCGCGATTGCTCGATCCAGGATCATTCCCTCTCTGTGGAGTCGGTGGTAGCAGCGCAGGTGCTGGCGTAGTTGGTTGAATGATATACTCGGGTAGTTCTCCTCGCCTGACCCGGTCCTCAATAAGGTCTCGCAAATGTCTGCAGTCATCAGTGTTATGACCATCAATGTCATGAAATATGCAGTGTCTGCCAGAATTGCATTGTGCTAGTGTCGGCTCCCTCTTGGGAGGTCTCGGATAGGAGGCAGCACCTCCTGTATCCATGTATATGTTGCTCAGAGTGTCATTCAGTTCAGTGTATTTGTCGTATCTGGACCCTCTCCGGGGTGGAGCATTACGATCATTTGTAGCAGGGGTCTTTCCTTTACCCTTGTCATTGCCTTTTCCAGGATTGGGCGGTTCTCCATCTCCGAGCATGTTGACTTCGAGGGTTTTCTTCTCGGAAGTTGCATCTTCTTCCCGCAGAAATCTATCTGCTTCAAGGTAGAATTCGCCGAGATTTCGTGGTGGATCTCGGTACAAAGATTTCTTGAATTCCGTGTTATCCAGAACGCCGGATACCGCAGCCATCAGTACCATCGATTGCTCTGGGCGATCCACTGATGCTGCTGCAACGTTGAATCTTTCCAGGAAAGAACGCATAGTTTCTCTGGGCCTTTGCTTGATTGTAGTGAGTGACATGACATTCTTGGGTCGAGCGATGTGGACCCGAAACTGTTCAAGGAAGCGTGCGACCAACATGTTCCAATTGCTGATCGATTCTGTTTCCAACTGCCGAATCCACATGGCTGCTATATCAGTCAGAAAGAGGGGAAAACATTTAGCCATGACGTTTTCCGATGCCGATTGAACTTCCATATGCCGTTTGTAACGCATGAGATGCACGGTAGGATCTGTCCTGCCGTTGTAAGGCTCCAGTTGTGGAAGTTTGAAATCTGGCGGATTGCAGGAATTTCTGATTTCCTGAGTGAATGGGTTGTGACTGACGTCATCTACGTCATTCTGATAGGTGCGGCCTCTCGTGAGGTGTTGAATCAGATCGGCTAGTCGATTGCCGTCGAAAATTTGTTGTAAACTACCAAAATCAGAGCTGGTGCCCCCAGCGTTGAATGCAGGAGAAGATGGAAGTTGGTGAGCTATCGCCTGGGGATCGCGGATCGTGGATCGAGGGGAGCGACCCGACCCGGTTCAAGGGGGACGGTTCGTGAGGTAGGTTCGTGAAGTCCAGCTCGTGAGGCCGGATCGTGGAGTAGGGGGGCTATCCGACTGGGTCCAGGAGGTAGGTCACGAACTGGTTGTTGTTGAGCAGGCGGGATTGAGTTGTTGGGATCGGCTCATGAGCCTAGTAGTGTTCCATGATCCGGGTCGCGGTCCAGAGGTGTATCACGAGACGAGTTCTGCTGTTGAATGGGGAGGTTGCCCCCGAGTCCGGGTGATACTCGAGCCGCGTCAATGGCTTCGTTTCCAGTTAATTGGGCGTTGCTCGGCCTTCCATCCATCCGAGCGAAGAATTGGTTGATCATTTCCTGTTGTTTCTGGAGGAGATCGTCCTGCCTTGCCATCTGGGTCCTCAATTCAGCGAGAACTCCATCCATCTCGTCTCTAGTCAGGTATGCTGATGGGTCTTCATGGGAGGAAGCCTCCAGGCTTGCCTCATTCCTTGCGCCTTCAGCGTCAGCATCGTCGGCACGATAAGAAGTTCCAGTCTTCTTCCTTTTGTTCGCCATTGAGTTTCCTTTCAAGCTAGAAGTTAAAGTTTTTGTGTGCCCCCCTTCCTGGTATGCCAAAATGTTAGACCGAAATCTGGGCCTAACACCCAAATGCAGATCGCAGATCACAGAAATGCAGAAAATAGTAAATTAAGAGGAGACACACGAGATTCTTATAGTGGTTCGGCTGTAGATGTAGCCTACGTCCACTTTATAATCTTATTGTGATACTGACGGATTACAGGAATCAGTTACATGCAGACACACAATCCGTGTGTTAATTGAGATTAGAAGAGGAGAATTTATGTGGAGAAGGGTGAAAAATCCTTTCACTTCAGTAATGGTGGAAGCAGTGAAGAAGAATGGCCAAAAGTCCTTGAAAATGCCTTCAAATGGTGTATTTATAGCTGTAGGAGAGCTTCTAGGTTGACCGGATCGTGATGGGGTACGTGGCACACGATCCAGGATAATAGGAGCAAGATGTGGCATGAGAATAGGTCAAAACAGGGTGCGTATCTGCAGGTCGGAAGTTCGGATCGTGATCATGGGGTCGGATCATGGTCATGGGTCAGATCATGATATGACTATCACGAGCCGAGTCTGGTCGTGAGCGGCATGGTGAAGCTGGAGTGAAGTGATGGCGATCGGGTCGGATCGTGAGATGTACCACGGACGGTTCGTGGTCTGAGGAGAGCGATCCGATGAGGGACGATCCGAGGGTGCGTGATCCATACTTCGATCATGCGCTGCTTCGTCGCTTTATCCAGGAAATTGCCAGATTACACTAGTTTACGGAAACGGGCATAACTTTCAAACCGTAAGTCCGATTGAGCCAAACCAAAGCTCAAACTGAAGCTAACTCAGAAATCTACAAAAGTTATTGAGCTCAGCTTCCGAATTGCTATTTTCGGGCCCAAAAGAGGTCGTCTGATAGGAGTTTCGGGCCTATTTATGTTGAGGATGTGATTTTGACCAAATCTCTCAATGTCTTCTGACGTCGTTTCCATCGCTCGAGCATGTTATCATTCAGGAATTCCATGTGTGACGGCTTTTGCCAAAAAATGTTTCAACACGTTTGCCCCCCAGAACATATCTTACTGGTTGAAGGAAGATGTGTTCTGGATAATATGAGAAATCCAAATTCAGAATGCGACGATCACGCCGGATCGTATTAAGGCCAGAAAACCGACGATCACACGGGTTCGTATTAAGGCTAGAGAAATCCAAGAAGACCAGGAGTTTGTACCTGCAAGAGGATAAAACAAACAATGCAAGAATAATTCCTATATGGCCTTACCGGAGGAGACCGACCAAGGGAAAGCTCATGAAGGTTCCAAGACGGCCTTACCGGAGCAAGACGACCAAGGAAAAGCAATGAAGGTTCCAAGACGGCCTTATCGGAGTAAGACGACCAAGGAAATGCACATGAAAATTTGTTTATACTGGACGGATCCAGTTAGGAGCCGGAGCTCATATTTGTACTGGACGGATCCAGTTGGGAGCCGGAGCTCAATGCTTTTTGCTAATTCAAGAAAATGCAGCAGTCATTTGCCGGACATGGCTGGAGACCACAAGCCAGTTCTGTGCGTGTGAACTGATGTGACTGCTTTTATTACATGTGGGGAAAACAAAGAGGGGCGAGGAGTCGCCTAAAAGCCTAAAAACATGAACTACGAACCAGAGTCCGTCAAACTGAAGGGATCCGCTGAGTGGGATCATCTGATAATGATCCCGCGATTGCTCGATCAAGGATCATTCCCTCTCTGGGGAGTCGGTGGTAGCAGCGACAGGTGCTGGCGTAGTTGGTTGAATGGTATACTCGGGTTGTTCTCCTCGCCTGACCCGGTCCTCAATAAGGTCTCGCAAATGTCTGCAGTCATCAGTGTTATGACCATCAATGTCATGAAATATGCAGTGTCTGCCAGAATTGCGTTGTGCTAGTGTCGGCTCCCTCTTGGGAGGTCTCGGATAGGAGGCAGCACCTCCTGTATCCATGTATATGTTGCTCAGAGTGTCATTCAGTTCAGTGTATTTGTCATATCTGGACCCTCTCCGGGGTGGAGCATTACGATCATTTGTAGCAGGGGTCTTTCCTTTACCCTTGTCATTGCCTTTTCCAGGATTGGGCGGTTCTCCATCTCCGAGCATGTTGACTTCGAGGGTTTTCTTCTCGGAAGTTGCATCTTCTTCCCGCAGAAATCTATCTGCTTCAAGGTAGAATTCGCCAATATTTCGTGGTGGATCTCGATATAAAGATTTCTTGAATTCCGTGTTATCCAGAACGCCGGATACCGCAGCCATCAGTACCATCGATTGCTCAGGGCGATCCACTGATGCTGCTGCAACGTTGAATCTTTTCAGGAAAGAAAGCAGAGTTTCTCTAGGCCTTTGCTTGATTGTAGTGAGTGACATGACATTCTTGGGTCGAGCGATGTGGTCCCGAAACTGTTCAAGGAAGCGTGCGACCAACATGTTCCAACTGCTGATCGATTCTGTTTCCAATTGCCGAATATGGCTGCTGTATCAGTCAGAAAGAGGGGAAAACATTTAGCCATGACGTTTTCCGATGCCGATTGAACTTCCATATGCCGTTTGTAACGCATGAGATGCACGGTAGGATCTGTCCTGCCGTTGTAAGGCTCCAGTTGTGGAAGTTTGAAATCTGGCGGATTGCGGGAATTTCTGATTTCCTGAGTGAATGGGTTGTGATTGACGTCATCTACGTCATTCTGATAGGTGCAGCCTCTCGTGAGGCGTTGAATCAGATCGGCTAGTCGATTGCCGTCGAAAAGCTGTTGTAAACTACCAAAATCAGAGCTGGTGCCCCCAGCGTTGAATGCAGGAGAAGATGGAAGTTGGTGAGCTTTCGCCTGGGGATCGCGGCTCATGGATCGTGGATCGAGGGGAGCGACCCGACCCGGTTCGAGGGGAAAGGTTCGTGAGGTAGGTTCGTGAAGTCCAGCTCGTGAGGCCGGATCGTAGAGTAGGGGGCGATCCGACTAGGTCCAGGAGGTAGGTCACGAACTGGTTGTTGTTGAGCAGGCGGGAGCGAGTTGTTGGGATCGGCTCATGAGCCTAATAGTGTTCCACGATCCAGGTCGCGGTCCAGAGGTGTATCACGAGACGAGTTCTGCTGTTGAATGGAGGGGGGGGTTGCCCTCGAGTCCGGGTGATACTCGAGCCGCGTCAATGGCTTCGTTTCCAGTGATTTGGGCGTTGCTCGGCCTTCCATCCATCCGAGCGAAGAATTGGTTGATCATTTCCTGTTGTTTCTGGAGGAGATCGTCCTGCCTTGCCATCTGGGTCCTCAATTCAGCGAGAACTCCATCCATCTCGTCTCTAGTCAGGTATGCTAATGGGTCTTCATGGGAGGAAGCCTCTAGGCTTGCCTCACTCCTCGCGCCTTCAGTGTCAGCATCATCGGCATGAGAAGAAGTTCCAGTCTTCTTCCTTTTGTTCGCCATTGAGTTTCCTTTCAAGCTAGAAGTTGAAGTTTTTGTGTGCCCCCTTTCTGGCGCGCCAAAATGTTAGACCGAAATCTGGGCCTAACACCCAAATGCAGATCGCAGATCACAGAAATGCAGAAAATAGTAAATTAAGAGGAGACACACGAGATTTTTATAGTGGTTCGGCTGTAGATGTAGCCTACGTCCACTTTATAATCTGATTGTTATACTGACGGATTACAGGAATCAGTTACATGCAGACACACAATCCGTGTGTTAATTGAGATTAGAAGAGGAGAATTTATGTGGAGAAGGGTGCAAAATCCTTGCACTTCAGTAATGGTGGAAGTAGTGAAGAAGAATGGCGAAAAGTCCTTGGAAATGCCTTCAAATGGTGTATTTATAGCTGTAGGAGAGCTTCTGGGTTGACCGGATCGTGATGGGGTACGTGGCACCCGATCCAGGATAATAGGAGCAAGATGTGGCATGAGAATAGGTCAAAACAGGGAGCGTATCTGTAGGTCGGAAGTTCGGATCGCGATCATGGGGTCGGATCATGGTCATGGGTCGTATCGTGATATGGCTATCACGAGCCGAGTCTGGTCGTGAGCGGCATGGTGAAGCTGGAGTGAAGGGCTGGCGATCGGGTTGAATCGTGAGATGTACCACGGACGGTTCATGGTCTGAGGAGGGCGATCCGATGAGGGGCGATCCGATGAGGGACAATCCGAGGGTGCGTGATCCATACTTTGATCGTGTGCTGCTTCGTCGCTTTATCCAGGAAATTGCCAGATTACACCAGTTTACGGAAACGGACATAACTTTCAAACCGTAAGTCCGATTGAGCCAAACCGAAGCTCAAACTGAAGCTAACTCAGAGATCTAAAAAAGTAATTGAGCTCAGCTCCATAATCGCTGATTTCGGGCCCAAAAGAGGTCGTTTGATAGGACTTTCGGGCCTGTTTATGTTGAGGATGTGATTTTGACCAAATCTCTCAATGTCTTCTGACGTCGTTTCCATCGCTCGAGCATGTTATCATTCAGGAATACCATGTGTGACGGCTTTTGCCAAAAAAGTGTCAACACGTTTGCCCCCCAGAACATATCTTGCTGGTTGAAGGAAGATGTGTTCGGGATAATTTGAGAAATCCAAATTCAGAATGCGACGATCACGCCGGATCGTATTAAGGCCAGAAAACCGACGATCACACGGGATCGTATTAAGGCCAGAGAAATCCAAGAAGACCAGGAGTTTGTACCTGCAAGAGGATAAAACAAACAATGCAAGAATAATTCCTATATGGCCTTACCGGAGGAAACCGACCAAGGGAAAGCACATGAAGGCTCCAAGAAGGCCTTACCGGAGCAAGACGACCAAGGAAAAGCAATGAAGGTTCCAAGACGGCCTTACCGGAGTAAGACGACCAAGGAAATGCACATGAAAATTTGTTTATACTGGACGGATCCAGTTAGGAGTCGGAGCTCATGTTTGTACCGGACGGATCCAGTTGGGAGCCGGAGCTCAATGCTTATTGCTAATTCATGAAAATGCAGCAGTCGTTTGCCGGACACGGCTGGAGACCACAAGCCTGTTCCGTGCGTGTGGGCTGATGTGACTGCTTTTATTACATGCGGGGAAAACAAAGAGGGGCGAGGAGTCGTCTAAAAGCCAAAAAACATGAACTACGAACCGGAGTCCGTCAAACTGAAGGGATCCGCTAAGTGGGATCATTTGATAATGATCCCGCGATTGCTCGGTCTAGGATCATTCCCTCTCTGGGGAGTCGGTGGTAGCAGTGCAGGTGCTGGCGTAGTTGGTTGAATGATATACTCGGGTAGTTCTCCTCGCCTGACCCGGTCCTCAATAAGGTCTCGCAAATGTCTGCAGTCATCAGTGTTATGACCATCAATGTCATGAAATATGCAGTGTCTGCCAGAATTGCGTTGTGCTAGTGTCGACTCCCTCTTGGGAGGTCTCGGATAGGAGGCAGCACCTCCTGTATCCATGTATATGTTGCTCAGAGTGTCATTCAGTTCAGTGTATTTGTCGTATCTGGACCCTCTCCGGGGTGGAGCATTACGATCATTTGTAGCAGGGGTCTTTCCTTTAACCTTGTCATTGCCTTTTCCTGGATTGGGCGGTTCTCCATCTCCGAGCATGTTGACTTCGAGGGTTTTCTTCTCGGAAGTTGCATCTTCTTCCCGCAGAAATCTATCTGCTTCAAGGTAGAATTCGCCGAGATTTCGTGGTGGATCTCGGTACAAAGATTTCTTGAATTCCATGTTATCCAGAACGCCGGATACCGCAGCCATCAGTACCATCGATTGCTCAGGGCGATCCACTGATGCTGCTGCAACGTTGAATCTTTCCAGGAAAGAACGCAGAGTTTCTCTGGGCCTTTGCTTGATTGTAGTGAGTGACATGACATTCTTGGGTCGAGCGATGTGGACCCGAAACTGTTCAAGGAAGCATGCGACCAACATGTTCCAACTGCTGATCGATTCTGTTTCCAACTGCCGAATCCACATGGCTGCTATATCAGTCAGAAAGAGGGGAAAACATTTAGCCATGACGTTTTCCGATGCCGATTGAACTTCCATATGCCGTTTGTAACGCATGAGATGCACGGTAGGATCTGTCCTGCCGTTGTAAGGCTCCAGTTGTGGAAGTTTGAAATCTGGCGGATTGCGGGAATTTCTGATTTTCTGAGTGAATGGGTTGTGATTGACGTCATCTACGTCATTCTGATAGGTGCGGCCTCTCGTAAGGCGTTGAATCAGATCGGCTAGTCGATTGCCGTCGAAAAGCTGTCGTAAACTACCAAAATCAGAGCTGGTGCCCCTAGCATTGAATGCAGGAGAAGATGAAAGTTGGTGAGCTATCGCCTGGGGATCGCGGCTCGCGGATCGTGGATCGAGGGGAGCGACCCGACCCGGTTCGAGGGGGACGGTTCGTGAGGTAGGTTCGTGAAGTCCAGCTCGTGAGGCCGGATCGTGGAGTAGGGGGGCTATCCGACTGGGTCCAGGAGGTAGGTCACGAACTGGTTGTTGTTGAGCAGGCGGGAGCGAGTTGTTGGGATCGGCTCATGAGCCTAGTAGTGTTCCACGATCCGGGTCGCGGTCTAGAGGTGTATCACGAGACGAGTTCTGCTGTTGAATGGGGGGGTTGCCACCGAGTCCGGGTGATACTCGAGCCGCGTCAATGGCTTCGTTTCCAGTGACTTGGGCGTTGCTCGGCCTTCCATCCATCCGAGCGAAGAATTGGTTGATCATTTCCTGTTGTTTCTGGAGGAGATCGTCCTGCCTTGCCATCTGGGTCCTCAATTCAGCGAGAACTCCATCCATCTCGTCTATAATCAGGTATGCTGATGGGTCTTCATGGGAGGAAGCCTTCAGGCTTGCCTCATTCCTTGCGCCTTCAGCGTCAGCATCATCGGCATGAGAAGAAGTTCCAGTCTTCTTCCTTTTGTTCGCCATTGAGTTTACTTTCAAGCTAGAAGTTGAAGTTTTTGTGTGCCCCCCTTCCTGGCGCGCCAAAATGTTAGACCGAAATCTGGGCCTAACACCCAAATGTAGATCGCCGATCGCAGAAATGCAGAAAATAGTAAATTAAGAGGAGACACATGAGATTTTTATAGTGGTTCGGCTGTAGATGTAGCCTATGTCCACTTTATAATCTTATTGTTATACTGACGGATTACAGGAATCAGTTACATGCAGACACACAATCCGTGTGTTAATTGAGATTAGAAGAGGAGAATTTATGTGGAGAAGGGTGCAAAATCCTTGCACTTCAGTAATGGTGGAAGCAGTGAAGAAGAATGGCCAAAAGTCCTTGAAAATGCCTTCAAATGGTGTATTTATAGTTGTAGGAGAGCTTCTGGGTTGACCGGATCGTGTTGGGGTACGTGGCACCCGATCCAGGATAATAGGAGCAAGATGTGGCATGAGAATAGGTCAATACAGGGAGCGTATCTGCAGGTCGGAAGTTCGGATCGCGATCATGGGGTCGGATCGTGGTCATGGGTCGGATCGTGATATGGCTATCACGAGCCGAGTCTGGTCGTGAGCGACATGGTGAAGCGGGAGTGAAGTGCCGGCGATCGGGTCGGATCGTGAGATGTACCACAGACGGTTCGTGGTCTGAGGAGGGCGATCCAATGAGGGGCGATCCGATGAGGGATGATCCGAGGGTGCGTGATCCATACTTCGATCGTGTGCTGCTTCGTCGCTTTATCCAGAAAATTGCCAGATTACACCAGTTTACGGAAACGGGCATAACTTTCAAACCGTAAGTCCGATTGAGCCAAACCGAAGCTCAAGCTGAAGCTAACTCAGAGATCTACAAAAGTTATTGAGCTCAGCTTCATAATCTTTGGTTTCGGGCCCAAAAGAGGTCGTCTGATAGGAGTTTCGGGCCTGTTTATGTTGAGGATGTGATTTTGACCAAATCTCTCAATGTCTTCTGACGTCGTTTCCATCGCTCGAGCATGTTATCATTCAGGAATACCATGTGTGACGACTTTTGCCAAAAATGTGTCAACACGTTTGCCCCCTAGAACATATCTTGCTGGTTGAAGGAAGATGTGTTCTGGATAATCTGAGAAATCCAAATTCAGAATGCGACGATCACGCCGGATCGTATTAAGGCCAGAAAACCGACGATCACACGGGATCGTATTAAGGCCAGAGAAATCCAAGAAGACCAGGAGTTTGTACCTGCAAGAGGATAAAACAAACAATGCAAGAATATTTCCTAGATGGCCTTACCTGAGGAAACCGACCAAGGGAAAGCACATGAAGGCTCCAAGACGGCCTTACCGGAGCAAGACGACCAAGGAAAAGCAATGAAGGTTCCAAGACGACCTTACCGGAGTAAGACGACCAAGGAAATGCACATGAAAATTTGTTTATACTGGACGGATCCAGTTAGGAGCCGGAGCTTATGTTTGTACTGGACGGATCCAGTTGGGAGCCGGGGCTCAATGCTTATTGCTAATTCATGAAAATGCAGCAGTCGTTTGTCGGACATGGCTGGAGACCACAAGCCTGTTCCGTGCGTGTGGGCTGATGTGACTGCTTTTATTACATGCGGGGAAAACAAAGAGGGGCGAGGAGTCGCCTAAAAGCCTAAAAACATGAACTACGAACCGGAGTCCGTCAAACTGAAGGGATCCGCTGAGTGGGATCATTTGATAATGATCCCGCGATTGCTCGATCCAGGATCATTCCCTCTCTAGGGAGTCGGTGGTAGCAGCGCAGGTGCTGGCGTAGTTGGTTGAATGATATACTCGGGTAGTTCTCCTCGCCTGACCCGGTCCTCGATAAGGTCTCGCAAATGTCTGCAGTCATCAGTGTTATGACCATCAATGTCATGAAATATGCAGTGTCTGCCAGAATTGCGTTGTGCTAGTGTCGGCTCTCTCTTGGGAGGTCTCGGATAGGAGGCAGCACCTCCTGTATCCATGTATATGTTGCTCAGAGTGTCATTCAGTTCAGTGTATTTGTCGTATCTGGACCCTCTTCGGGGTGGAGCATTACGATCATTTGTAGCAGGGGTCCTTCCTTTACCCTTGTCATTGCCTTTTCCAGGATTGGGCGGTTCTCCATCTCCGAGCATGATGACTTCGAGGGTTTTCTTCTCGGAAGTTGCATCTTCTTCCCGCAGAAATCTATCTGCTTCAAGGTAGAATTCGCCGAGATTTCGTGGTTGATCTCGGTACAAAGATTTCTTGAATTCCGTGTTATCCAGAACACCGGATACCGCAGCCATCAGTACCATCGATTGCTCAGGGCGATCCACTGATGTTGCTGCAACGTTGAATCTTTCCAGGAAAGAACGCAGAGTTTCTCTGGGCCTTTGCTTGATTGTAGTGAGTGACATGACATTCTTGGGTCGAGCGATGTGGACCCGAAACTGTTCAAGGAAGCGTGTGACCAACATGTTCCAACTGCTGATCGATTCTTTTTCCAACTGCCGAATCCACATGGCTGCTATATCAGTCAGAAAGAGGGGAAAACATTTAGCCATGACGTTTTCCGATGCCGATTGAATTTCCATATGCCGTTTGTAACGCATGAGATGCACGGTAGGATCTGTCCTGCCGTTGTAAGGCTCCAATTGTGGAAGTTTGAAATCTGGCGGATTGCGGGAATTTCTGATTTCCTGAGTGAATGGGTTGTGATTGACGTCATCTACGTCATTCTGATAGGTGCGGCCTCTCGTGAGGCGTTGAATCAGATTGGCTAGTCGATTGCCGTCGAAAAGCTGTTGTAAACTACCAAAATCAGAGCTGGTGCCCCCAGCGTTGAATGCAGGAGAAGATGGAAGTTGGTGAGCTATCGCCTGGGGATCGCGGCTCGCGGCTCGCGGATCGTGGATCGAGGGGGGCGACCCGACCCGGTTCGAGGGGGACGGTTCGTGAAGTAGGTTCGTGAAGTCCAGCTCGTGAGGCCGGATCGTGGAGTAGGGGGGCGATCCGACTGGGTCCAGGAGGTAGGTCACGAACTGGTTGTTGTTGAGCAGGCGGGAGCGAGTTGTTGGGATCGGCTCGTGAGCCTAGTAGTGTTCCACGATCCGGGTCGCGGTCCAGAGGTGTATCACGAGACGAGTTCTGCTGTTGAATGGGGGGGTTGCCCCCGAGTCCGGGTGATACTCGAGCCGCGTCAATGGCTTCGTTTCCAGTGATTTGGGCGTTGCTCGGCCTTCCATCCATCCGAGCGAAGAATTGGTTGATTATTTCCTGTTGTTTCTGGAGGAGATCGTCCTGCCTTGCCATCTGGGTCCTCAATTCAGCGAGAACTCCATCCATCTCGTCTCTAGTCAGGTATGCTGATGGGTCTTCATGGGAGGAAGCCTCTAGGCTTGCCTCATTCCTTGCGCCTTCAGCGTCAGCATCATCGGCATGAGAAGAAGTTCCCGTCTTCTTACTTTTGTTCACCATTGAGTTTCCTTTCAAGCTAGAAGTTGAAGTTTTTGTGTGCCCCCCTTCCTGGCGCGCCAAAATGTTAGACCGAAATCTGGGCCTAACACCCAAATGTAGATCGCAGATCACAGAAATGCAGAAAATAGTAAATTAAGAGGAGACACATGAGATTTTTATAGTGGTTCGGCTGTAGATGTAGCCTACGTCCACTTTATAATCTTATTGTTATACTGACGGATTACAGGAATCAGTTACATGAAAACACACAATCCGTGTGTTAATTGAGATTAGAAGAGGAGAATTTATGTGGAGAAGGGTGCAAAATCCTTGCACTTCAGTAATGGTGGAAGCAGTGAAGAAGAATGGCCAAAAGTCCTTGAAAATGCCTTCAAATGGTGTATTTATAGATGTAGGAGAGCTTCTGGGTTGACCGGATCGTGATGGGGTACATGGCACCCGATCCAGGATAATAGGAGCAAGATGTGGCATGAGAATAGGTCAAAACAGGGAGCGTATCTGCAGGTCGGAAGTTCGTATCGCGATCATGGGGTCGGATCGTGGTCATGGGTCGGATCGTGATATGGCTATCACAAGCCGAGTCTGGTCGTGAGCGGCATGGTGAATCTGGAGTGAAGTGCTGGCGATCGGGTCGGATCGTGAGATGTACCATGGATGGTTCGTGGTCTGAGAAAGGCGATCCGATGAGGGGCGATCCGATGAGGGACGATCCGAGGGTGCGTGATCCATACTTCGATCGTGTGCTGCTTCGTCGCTTTATCCAGGAAATTGCCAGATTACACCAGTTTACGGAAACAGGCATAACTTTCAAACCGTAAGTCCGATTGAGCCAAACCAAAGCTCAAACTAAAGCTAACTCAGAGATCTACAAAAGTTACTAAGCTCAACTTTGTAATCTTTGTTTTCGGGCCCAAAAGAGGTCGTCTGATAGGAGTTTCGGGCCTGTTTATGTTGTGGATGTGATTTTGACCAAATCTCTCAATGTCTTCTGACGTCGTTTCCATCGCTCGAGCATGTTATCATTCAGGAATTCCATGTGTGACGGATTTTGCCAAAAAATGTGTCAACAATAATATAATGGCCTGAATAGAATGCGCCACGCCGCGGTAGTTTGCGAATTTCGACTATTGACTTCGAATGGACATTACGGGAGATCCGACCATCGGATTCTCCAAAAACCAGAATCGTTGGGTTTATATCGAAAAGAGCTTTCTAACGAATACAAGAAATTAGAAATCTAACAGTTGGATTTGGAATTATGTCCAAATCAAATTTGGAAAAGGTCGCTGTAAATGTAGTTCGATGGCCGTTTGAGGAAATCGATTGTACGGGCCTTGGTAAAATTACTAAAAATTAATAATTTGTGTAAAGTCATAATAAATGATTTGGAAAGATTTGGGATGAAAAATTCTGTATTTGGGAAGATAAAAATATATTTTTATCAAAATGAACTAGTTATTAACTACATATGAAATCCAATAATTTTTGAATAAAATAAATTGGAGTTGGAATGGTTTTAAAAATAACAAGGACTTCCAATATGTAAATTGGAATGGATTTGAATCGAAATTGTCTTCGGAATATTTTGATGTTGGATTTCGAGATTATACAGATATTGTTATGGAAATTTGAAAGATATATTTATATCATTATTTCCAATACGATATTTGTTGGTCGTAGTATTTGATATTGAATATAAGCCGATTTATTTTCTATTCAGAGCCTTGTATTTAATATCAAATGGGATTTTGGGTTTGTCGTGAACGGTGTCTTCAGTAACACTATTCTTGAACCCCACGTGAAGAGGACAAACGTTTAATTAAGATTGTTATAGTTTCCAATTATATTTAATAATTGGAATAAAATTGAATGTGAATTGGGTTTATCGTGAACTGTGTTTTTAGCGACATTCGTTCTTTAACCCGATTTACAGTGAAATGTGATTTGGAATTTATAAATCTTTTGCTAAGATTTAAAGGGGATTTTCCAAAGTAAAGTTTTCCAATTTAACATATCAAATTGGAATTGAATGGAATTCGATTTGGTAATAACCGAAGTGAGCTTCTTTAGAGGAAGACTGTTAATATATATGTAATTTAAAAGCCTTGGCCGTTATTCCATTTATATTATCGATTGGATATGGAAGTTCATATCGATTATATATATTGATATGTATTCCGTAAAGTTTCCATTGTTAATGGAATGTGATTTTGGGTTTATCGTAAGCTGTGTTTTAAATGACATTAGTTCTTTAATCCAGTTAAAGATAAGATTAATTTCTTAACTATGAATAATCATTAAGTAATGATTTTTGGAAATTAAAACTGAATTAGAGTTTTAATGAATCTTTAAATAGATTGAAAGGTGAATTTGATAACTAAAATTATCAAATTCAAGAAATGATCGAGAATGGGGTATCACCGGTTTTACTCCAGGCGATAGTTAAATCTTTAATTAGATTTGAACGCGAAATGGTAATTAATTTAACTGATAATACCGTGGTGTTAGATATGAAGTATTACCAGTTTTACTTTATGGGATGAATAGGTTGGGATTGGGAAATTAAACAAATGATTACTTCGGTAAGGTTCGCTAATCCCGACTAGTTTGGAAAACCTTAATATGGTTTGAAATGATATCCAAAGGAAAATTAAAGAATAAATTTAAAGAATTTTTCTTTAATAAAATTAATGGGAACCTTTCCCAAATGATATGAATATTTGAATAAAAGAATATTTTGGATTGGAATGAGGCGTATGTTGTGTTTTTATAGCATTTGTTTACCATATAAGCGAGTTATTCAGAAAGACCAGGTCCATCCCATTCTGAATAACTGAATCGGCGATGAGTCGACGATGAAGACGGTGGTTGAAGACCGGAGGTCTTCACATCATTTGGATGATTACTAATGTCTTGATTGGGCTGTACACCCAAGAAGAGGTAATAAGTGGTGATCGTCAAGACGTACTTGGAGATCGACCGGATATGCGAGGACCTCTCTCCTGTATTGGACATACGGGACAAGGAGTAGGGTGCCCCCGGTTTCGTTCAGACCCAGAACGAACTTGTAAATGGATGTGTGTAGGACATCGGATTTCATTCTGTGTGATTGATAGACATCAGTTGCATAGCGTGAATTTCCTATGTGGCATGTTGAGATGCAAATGATCAAGGCTTCTGCTGAAAAGCAGAGTCTTGTGGTTGATGATCAAAGAACGGCTTTAATATAGCATGGCTTTGTGTATGATGTTAATTCACGAGTCTCACACCCTGGTGTGAATCAGAAACGGGAGAGGACATCAGGGAGGACATGCGTTTCCTTCTAGCTAGGAGTGGTGTCATCGTTTTGCAATCCCTGATGTTTTACTTATGTGGATGATGGATAGGAGGCGCCTCGGTTATATCGGTCGTTCCGGAGCCGATGGTTTGGTCGGGATATGACCAGTTTAAGCCCCATAGGGCAGGGAAACGCATGTTCAGGCATTTTAATCGACTCCGTATGGACCATCTCTGACAATCCAAGGCTTGCCTGAGACATGGGCTAGATTGTCTCGAAGCGGTAAGGACAATCCCTTGCCTTGGTTCACAGATGGAAATCCAACTTCCAACACGACATTTTGCAATTTTGATTGTAGAACCTAGTATGGCGACATAGTGGGATGGGGCACTCATGCCGTCTATGATTGATACATTTATATTTGAAATTGTTTTGACACTATACACTTATAGTAATAGTAAAATATGAAATTTCACGTACCAAGCATTTTTGGCTATTATAAGGTGAAAACTCTATCTTTCGGTATGCGTTGCATTGTGTGATGGGACCTGAGTCTTATAATAACTTCCTTGTTCTTTATTTAGCATTGCGCTGTTAGTTTTATGCACTGGTATTCTTGGGGGTAAACCCGTTCCGTGTTATACGGCGTGGTCCCTTGATTTACCGAACTTTAAATAAAGATTAATAATTGTATTAGTTCTCTCACTAGTCACATGGCTGACATGGAGTTTATTGTTTTAACCTAAACTCTGGGTGCCCCTATTTTCCACACGGGCAGCTAGTAGTTTTGGTTTTTCAGATTTATATTCACAGGATCCTGGTTTACAGGTGGAATGGTATTCGGAAAGCTCTGTATCTGTATATTCCTTTCAGTTGTGTTTTGTATTATTTTCCGCTGCATTGCAATTTGTAAATCTCTGATATTTTTCTGATGTATAATATTTATTCATACTCTGTATATTCTTTTACTCTGATGGAATTGTTGTAATAAGCAATGAAATGTTCTTCTGTTTGTGTTCTAATTCGTCCTGTCCTCAAAGCAATCCGTTATTTCCTTCCCGGGGAAGTTCGGGTCATTATATCCTTCTTGGGTGCGACCCACCTAGCCATGCTGCTTGCCCGATTTTTGTCATTTCCCGGTTGATGAGGCTTGAGGCTACGTTA
The DNA here is from genome assembly GCA_030737875.1 of Allium sativum. Classification (NCBI taxonomy): domain Eukaryota; kingdom Viridiplantae; phylum Streptophyta; class Magnoliopsida; order Asparagales; family Amaryllidaceae; genus Allium; species Allium sativum. The sequence goes on along the minus strand of CM060920.1, from coordinate 470,387,280 downwards.
TCTTCTAGAACAGCACACTACCGTTAATTTTGAATGCCACATCGTCAAACCCTCCAAATCACAAATTGATTTCCCTAAAAATAACACGGGCATAAAGCAAAGAGAAACGAATTTCTCCGCCACAAAACGTAAATACGTTTGGGGTAATCGACCCGTAATCTATTAGGTATACTCGGTCAGACATTCGTCCATACAAGTTATCCAGGAACAGGATGAACCGAAGGCACCCTCCTACCGCATCCAAAAGATTAGTAGCAAGTGGTCCTTGCAAATCCGCAAGATCCCACTTACAACCGAATCACGTCTGAATACCTCTGCATTGCAACACAGAGAGTATTCGACAAGTAATCCTTCCTCTTATGAAGATCCACGGTCTTCAATTGCTCCATCTCACTCAGCATCTTCAACGTTTCGTATTAGCTGGTCAGAATGGTTTTCAAATATAAATTCGATCCCAGTCTTTCCCATCCAACAATCGTTGGCCAGATTTTGTTAGTCAGTTATTTAACTATCACAATAAAACAACCGTTCATCCATAAAAGAAAAGGAATTCAGTGATTCAATACTTAGCATCATTTGACCTCCTTGGTTAACCATCATTTAAAAATATTAATCTCTCCATATTCGAAAAACATTTCCATTTCTATTCTACTATTAAATTTAAAAAACCATTAACGCTTATCAACTTACTTCATTTAACCACTCCATACTATCAAACCTAACCATCTCTTAGTCAACAATGAAGTCAATCAAGTTGGGGTATTTTTACCTCTCAGACCTTAACTGAACAACATTATCAACTTTGAAATGGACAGAGCTCACATCTTCTAATATCAACACATTCATTCTCGTAAAACTTGGATTCAGTAAAAGAATCTATTTCTTTACGAAATAACATTGATTATAATTATAATCCGTATTTTCAAAATATCTATCTCGGAAACATACCTTAATCTATAACTAAATTTTTAAATAAATAACTAAAACTTGTAAAGATAGAAATTAAATATTACTTTCATATAACTCGACGAAATCTCTCCAATATATAATTCCTTTTGAAAAATCTCTTATTTGATACAGATTCCAAACTTCAAAATATTCTCCTGTCAATTCCCTTTTAGATTTTTTTCCCATGTTACAGATTCCACTTTGACTCCTAAAATCATTAATAACATTTATTCATTTAACTTGGCTATATATTTGCCCAATTTGGATTTTACACGAACTCGACCAACATGATTTCTTACTAAGAATCAATTTTTAGCCTCTTTAAAATCCTTACCATTTTATTTAATCACTCATAAGTACTTACGAATTCATACACTTCCATTCACAGAGTTAAATTTCAAAGTCCTCATTTTGATTATTAATAAATTATTAAATTCCAGTATTATTAGAAATTTAATTTACTTACTTTATTACTTACTATTATCAAAATAGTAAATCCTCCTTTAAAAGAAATCAATATAATAATCGACTTTAAAAAAAATTTAACTATTTAATAGATAATCGATTCTAGTTAAACATAGTTGACTTATTCAACTTAAGGTATGGTTGATTCGTTAACCATTTCCAATTAATCTTCATAAATCAACTAATATAAATCATTTAAATAAATTGTTAACTTATAATTTAAATAATCATAAAAAGTAATTTATTTAGGCGTTTAAACAAAATCATAATTTAAAATCATATATGAACAAAATATTAAAAACATTCTGACTTGAATTAATATCAATTTCAAAAATCCTTATTTTTGTCGATGGTCCTAATGAGGCAAATGTCAACTAAAGTACCGCACCGTGAAATATCAGTCCATTCCACATTCAATAACAGTAAATAATCATATTGATAAACATTATCAACAATATACTGAGGAATCCGGTTGGATTCCTCCAACCTGTCCTTCCCTGCATCATAATTGGTTATCCCAATTTCAATATTGCAATATATTATCACATTAAACAGAAATAAACATTTAACTAATAACAGTCAACAAACAATCAATATCATTTATTCCAACATCCAATTATACGTTTATATTATTATGAACGTAACCAACAAGGTAAGTTACCTTGTTTGGGATATAATCGTAAAAAAACGATCTAATTCGATTAAATTGAACGTAATTTAATCCTTAAATAAAAGTATATAAATTCAGCATCCATGCAAACAGTCATCCAATCATCAATTATTAGCAACCATTGCACATAAAATAAAAAACCGGCTTATAGAAAATATAAGCGGGATAAACTGAGTGAGTTGAACTCACCTTGGATTTCCATTTGTTGTCAAACGGTTTGGTTTACAAGCTTCCATCTGCGTTCAACTTTGACAAAACAGCTCTTTATTGAAGCATTTGTCATACGGTTCCAACGCTTCCTGATTTGTCCTATTATGTAAATGTATAACACTGTTATACGTTTTTAACATTATTCATATATTAAAATTAAACACTAGAAATTTAAATAATATTTTAATTACTAAAATTCTACTGCACGTTCATTAAATTGGATTAGATATATTATGATTTAGGCATCCTTTCGTAGCTTGTTTAGGCACATGAAAGGGATAATATCAGTCCACTTTAAATACCATTAGGCACGTAAAATATTATTAAATAACCAGATCATATGATTCAGCAGTTCCTTTCTTTTTAAATTCTCACCTGTTAATTTATTTTCTTCAGCTATTATATTCGTTGTATATATCGGCAAACAGAGGCATGCTTACGAAATTATTAGGCATCTTCTAAAACCGATTTGGCCTATAAAAATGAGATTCAATCACAGTTAAAAGGAGTCAGGTACATTTACTTACACCGTATTTTCGATTTAGGCATATATATCTATCAAATTAGTTATGTTCGAAAAATAGATTAGGCAATTTATAATTAGAATTAAACACAAACTAACACTAATTAGGCATGTATTTCGATTATCCCAGGCACGCACCGTTTTTACCCTGTTTTGAACTATACTCTACGTATATTATTAATAACTTGATATGTACATTATTAAATCAATCCTTACTTACATTGTTTAACACCACGATTAGGCAAATTGATAAGTTACTATACACTGTCTTCTCCCCGCTCCAGTTTTATACCAACCACATGTCTCCTCGTCATACACAACCCATCACTCCTCCTCACCGTTCTCCACTATGTCTCAAACTATCACCGCAATCGTGTGTTTCCCCACCCAAAAATTCCTGCGTCACCGTCTTATCGGTGCTGACCCCTTCTAACCAACTTTCCATTTCATCCTACTTTGTACAGTAACAACTCCCCCACTTCATTGTTTAATTTCCTGCAGCTCCACAGTCCCTTTTTACTTCTTTCATCTTCCATTCTTTTCTTGCCTTTTTTCTTCTCCGTACACACCCATGAACCCCTCACATCCCAAAGAAACAAGAACCTTTCTGAAAACTCATGCCATACCTCTATAACGGCTCCATGCGGAAGAACACCCCCTTGAATGTCGGTCTCAGTTCAACGCTCTACAAACCCTGTCACCAATTCATCAACGTCCCCATCAACATGCGCCGACTCCCATCTGCACAAATCAACGCTTCACCTACCATTTTCCCACACCATGCTGCACCATTTTTCGAACCCAGCCCTTATGCTTGCGCTGCCATTTACACCACCAGCCCATCGTTAAACTGCATACGCCAACCTCTCCCGCTTGCGCCACCTCGCCTCCGACGAGAATGCCCTTCCACCTTGTTCAACCAAAAGCAAACCCGTTCCCCTGTCGTATACATGCCTGCACCACTCGACGCCATTTAACTAGGTATTTTTTGTGATTTTAAAGTATGGTCGGCTGCGTTTTTAGAATAATGTTTTTAGGTTAATATAGTGTGGTGGCTTGCGTTACTATGGTGAGAGGAGAGTTTGAGTTTAAAAACAATGGTGCTGCGTATTGATTTATCATCAATATGGGGCTCGTGTGTTTTATCCTGGAGGAGGAAGTTTCATTTTCTTCTACGTTGGAACGAAAGAGCGGCCACAAATATTGTACATGGAAAGAAATATAGGGAAAAACGAATGAAGAGAAAAGAAGAATGAACCGGGTGTTTATAGATGAGAAGTAACAGATAGAAACAACGTCGCTTGTCATACACAGTATAACATAGGTTTGGTCGGCTAGAGGTTTATAGAGTTGTCGGCATGATTTTACTGAAAAGAAATAAGGGCATACAAATATGTTGTTTGTGGTCTGCGTATGCATGTATAAATCTGAACATTCGCATGTGCTTGGAACAATACGACCTGTGTTTTCATGTGAATAGATGTTGTATACTTGGTTAGGAGTTCTTAAAATTTGGTCGGCACGGTTCTTCTGTGTTGAAAAGAAAATACATTGTGTAGGTATTCTAGTTGTATCATAGCCTCACATATTTGGTCGGTTGGATATAAATTATTTCATTTCATACATGCTAGAAAATACAAGGCATAGCATAGGATGCGGTTTCAGTTGCTAGTTGGCTGCAAATTTTGATTTTGGTCTGCTTTGACATATACATTAAGTTGGAAAATTCTATTTGTGATTGATACACAAACCTGTACCATCAAATTAACATTTCACGTGTGATATTTAGTTATTCAAAAGCTATATGTTTTATTATGTGAACTGGGTGCAATTATGCCATTTGCCTCATCTTAAAGAATAGTTTACATCCTTCATGATTCACTTCCTGGTAAAATATACACTACTGTGGTTTGCGAAAATAAATGAACATTATACTCACTGGGGTTTTAGTTCTACATGGATAGTTGGATTGTTACCTTAAGCAAATTCAAGTATAACAATCAATGGAATTTTAGACAATAAAATTCATTTTAGACAAGGCAAATTCTATGTTTTCTTTCTATTGCTGCCTATGTTTTCATTAGTTGGGTAAGTTTTTCAGTCACCGTAGGCACATTAAAATATATTGGTTTAACAGGATACAGTTATTTTACGCTGTTACTACATTATATCGTAATGCGTTAAATATTCACACCGACACGGTCCGCCCTTCGGTCCACCGATATTCAAATCTATATAAAATTCCTTCAGTTTCCAAATAATATTTTCAACTGGGAAATACGAGAATTTAACCATGCACGGAGCACGGGCTTTATCCGTGTATATGTATATGTAGCAGAATTTACGTTGAACGTTCTAAACTCATACCGATATTCACAAACTCTATTTAAATAAATAAATTCGATATAAGAATTTAATTAAAATTCCAATATAATATTTAAAATAGATTTATATATCCAAATTTAAATGGTAGAAAAATCTGGGACATTACATTCTTCTCCCCTTAAATTTCGTCCCCGAAATTACAAGGTAAGAAGAATCTAACAACAAGACAGATCAAATCTGGGCTTTATCATTAGCTCACGAGGAATTGAAATTAATCCAGATCAGATTGCGATAATCAGGAATATCTAAGAACAAGACAGATCAAAGATGTGCAGAGCCTCGCCGGAAAAGTTGTCTCATTGAGTCGGTTTATTTCTAAAGCTACAGATAAGTGCATTCCATTCTTCGACTTGATAATGCGTGGAAAGCACAATTTCAAATGGACTTTGGATTGTGCGAAAGCCTTTCAGAACCTCTTGAATCGTTTGGAAAGACCCCCGATACTGTCCAAGCCGATCGATCATGCAGATTTGTTCGTATACTTGACCGTGTCATCCCATGCAATAAGCTCAGCTTTAGTAAGGGATGAAGATAAAGTCTAGAGGCCTATGTATTATGTGAGTAAGAAGTTAGCAGTAGTAGAGTGAAACTACCCGAGGATAGAAAAACTTGCGTATAGCCTGCTGATTGCATCCATAAAGCTCCGCCACTATTTTCAAGCTCATCCCATCACCATATACACTGACCATTCACTCCGACAAGTCTTGCAAAGGCCAAAGGCACCAGGAAGGCTGCTCAAATAGACTATAGAATTAAGCCAGCCTGATTTGAACTTCTAGCCCTGAAGATCGATAAGGGGGCAAGTGTTGGCCAACTTCATAGATGAGTTCACTATTCCTGAGGAAGATGTAGCGAGCAAAGAAGATGGTCCCTCAAAACAACTGTTCGACCCCAACACCTAGAAGCTATATACCAACGGTGCCAAGAATGATAGACGGTCTGGCATTGGAATTGTACTGGTCACTCCGGAAAAGCGATCAAAATACTATGCTCTAAGATTAGAGTTCCATGCCACAAACAATGACTCAGAGTATGAAGCCCTGATTGTCGGGCTAAGGCTTGCAAAGGAGTTGGGGATAGCAGGGTTGGGTATCATTTGCGACACCAAGATAGTCGTAAACCAAGTCAATAAGGAGTTTCAGGCCAAGGGGCCAAGACTTGTATCATATTTAAAAGAAGTGAGAAAATTACTGAACAATTTTGAACGCTATAGTATAACCCATATTCCCCGACCAGAGAATCAGAAGGTAGATAACTTGGCTAAGCTGGCTAGTTCTAACAGTCCTGAGGGCACAGAGATGGTTCCGATTGAAATATTGGAGGCTCCAAGTATCGATCAGATGGAAATTGATCCTCTACTAGAAACTGAGCCGGAAATGGAGTCGTGGATGATACGCTTAAAGAAATTCCTGATGAATGGAACGCTTCCAACCAAGAAAAGCAAAAGGCGTGCTGTTATTCGCAAGGACTCTAGATACGTCATGCAAGGCGGAGTCCTTTACAGATAGGGATTCTCGATGCCACTCCTCCGGTGTATAGCCCATGACGACATCGAGCGGGTACTTAGGGAAGTACACGAAGGTGAATGTGGCGACCACACCGAAGGTCAAACATTGGCTTATAAGATTTTGCAATACTGATATTTCTGGCCCACCGTGAATCAAGATGCGGCTAAATATGCGCGGCGATGCGACAGATGCCAAAGATTCGCTAAGATCCCTAGAGAACCTCCCGGACAATTAAAGACAATGATGAGCCCGTGGCCATTCGCCGTCTGGGGAATTGATATTATTGGGTGCGTACCAATCGCAAAAGGCAGAGAAAAATTCGCAATCGTGGCCATAGAATATTTTACGAAATGGGCCGAAGCAGAACCATTAACCACAATTACGAATAAGCAACTAATAAACATCATTGTTAGGAATATCATATGTCGATTTGGAATTCCGAAGATCATCATCACAGACAATGGGACCTAATTTGATAGCACCAAGTTCTGAGACTTCTATCAGAAGTATCATATAGGGAAAAGGTACACCGCTGTAGCGCGTCCACAATTAAATGGACAAGCAGAAGTGAAGAACAAAGTAATAAAGTCCATTTTGAAGAAGCGATTGAAGTAGGCCAGAGCAATGTGAATTGACGAGTTACCTTTGGCATTATGGGCCTACAGAACGACTTATAAGTCATCTACAGGACACACCCCCTTCTCCCTTGCCTTCAGGTCAGAGGCGGTCATCCCGGTCGAATTTGAAGCACCGTCCCATAGAACCACTTGTTTCGACCCGATGTGTAACACCCTGTATTTTCTATTAACATTAAAGTAACGAATTAAAGAATTCTTAATTTCAAATGTGAGAAGTAAGGGAAACAGGTTACGCCATTGCGTTTGTCTCGGAATTTTGCTTGAGATAGAGTCCGAGTTTGCATGAATCGGACTCCGTATGAAGAAGTTATGGCTGTAAGAAGTTTCAGAAATTTAAATAAAATAAAACAGCTCGAAACTGAATTCGAAATTCAAAACATAATCCAAAAGAGGGTTGGGCGGGAAATTTCCCGCCCAGGACCCAGGTCGACCTGGGGGTCGACCTAGGTGACAGGTCGACCAGGGTGTCGACCTGGGGTTCAACCCTCCCCCCTACAGGTCGACCTGTTTTGGCCCAGATCCGATTTTCTTTGGCTTGTGACGTGGTTTTGGCTGTTATGATGGTCCGGATTGGTTCTAGGTTGATATCTATGGCCCTAAACACTTTTATTCTCCTATAAATACATCCCTAAGCCAAAACCTAAATCTCTTTCACTATTCTCTAGCCTCCATTGCTCTCTCCTTCTCTAAAAATAAATCAAAGACATCGTTATGCTCAAGTTCTTCATGGAATCAAGTTAGAATTCAAGTAGGGAATCAAAGCAAATTCAACAACTTTAACAGCTATTTTCTACGTATCAAATCTAAATTAAAGGATCGATAATCTACGTCAAGGGATAGCTATTCAGTTTCAGAATATAGATCCCAGAAAACAATATTTTCCTTTCGATTGTGAGTACAGTTATTTTCCGATATGAAATTTAATTATTATCTTGACATTTTTGTGAATCTGAATCTGAGGTTATGCATACTTTGGTTTATCAGATCTGTTTTTCTGTGGATCTAACTTCTTAATATTATTGTGACTGTTCTGTATCTTTTCCCTCTTTTCTTCCTTTTTGTTTTATAGCCAGGCTACCACGAGCCTGAGCCAAATTCTCATAAGAGATGAACGCACGAACGCTAAATTTGGGAAAATATTGAACGATGCATAATTGGACATAGCCGATTTATGACTGATTTGAGAACACAACATATATTGTAATTGAAGATCTAGATCTGGGCATGCTATATATATGACGGTGTATGATTTGGGAGAAGGAGAATTATGCTGTGATAAAATACTTGTAATATGGGGACATAATGCATGTTATAATTCAAGATCTGATTTTGGGGACAAAATGCATGTTATAATTTAAGATCTAGGTTTGGGCATATTTTATATCATGATCTATGACTTGAAAAAAAAGGGATATGTAACTTAAGCGTAAAGATCTACATTAAAATTAGGATAACTATTAAATGTGAATACGCCTAAAAGGGGATTTTTGATATTTGGCATACGCTGAAAGCAAAGGCTATAAATTGGCATAATTCATATTGTATATCATGATTTGGGGCTTTTAGAGAATATTCTGTATTGTGCAAGATTTAACTAAATTTGGGCATATGTTATATTGTGAATTATGACCATAAATTGGGCATGTAAAATGAGGCTAAATTTATGATTAGGTAAGACATGTCAATGGAACTTTAAGATATGTTAAATTGCCCAATCCGCTTGATCTGTTGGAACTGAATACCGTGATTTGGTTATGTAGTCTGTAGGCTCGATCTAAAATTGAGCAAAACATGTTAATAGAACCTTGAATAATCTACTGTAACTTGTAAAAAAGTTAATTTGTTGAATAGGCATAATTAGTCTGATATTGGCATAATCTGTGAATGAATACTTTAGCTAAAAATGCTGAGACACGAGGTTATACTCTGTTTGCGGTAGAAGCCTGCCCGGACCCAACCGATTTAACCAGCAACCGCAAACTTCCAGTCTAATGTGAGAGTTCGTAGGCATAGTCAAAAGATGCTTAGACATGAGGTTAGGTCTGGTTGTAGCAGAAGTCTGCCCGGAACCGCCCGGCACATCCAGCGGCCACAAGCTACCGACCTAATGTGAGAGGTCTGTGCATTAATAATTAAGTAATGCAAATCTAAGATAAATATGATGCCTAAAACGTGTTGGGTGGATAGGGTTAAATCAACTGGACTGATGAATCTAATAAACCCATTTCGTGAATCTATAGGCACAATACAAGGTTAGGTGAAACAATCTGTAGGTCTGTTAATCCGTACATCTGATCCGTTTGTCTAAAAATTTGTTAACATGTATGTATGATCTGAGTACTAGTTAATCTGAATTCTGTACATCTAAAATCTGTAAACAAGTTAATCTGAAATGTGTTAGTCTGGGGACACAAGTTTAGGAGGGGTAATTACTTGTGTCATCTGTTGTGTGGGACCCATACTAGTCAGTAACCCTTTTCTGGTATCAAAACTATGACCCAACACTAGGTAGGGTCTGGGCACGCTTATTGAACTAATTATAAGAGGTTCATTTTGATAATGGCGAGGGGTGTTGATGGCGCATTCCAACCAGGTCATGTGCGTGCATGGATCTGGTCTGCTCTGGGGAAGTTAAGATGCCGTGACATCTGTAAATAGGTCTGTGTCTCTCCGTAGGTTGCCACTTTAGGGAGTGATAAACCCTACTGTGGGGCCGACACAGGGTATTTATGTATTAGGGAGCCGATCGCTTTGGGGTAGAATTAGGGGTACACCTAGTTCCGTCTGTTTCTGCTGGGGTGGTAAAGGCCCATTGGGGTGGAAAAGGCCCATTACTAGCATTCTGTTTCTGTACCGTCTGTTTCTATTGGGGTGGTAAAGGCCCGTTCTTAGCATTCTGTTTCTGTACCTTCTGTTTCTGTTGGGGTGGTAAAGGCTCACTACTAGCAATCTGTTTCTACAAGATTATTCTGTTTCTGTTTCAGTTTAGACATTAGGGTAACACCTAATCCTGTTATACTAGTATTAGCGCAGAGAAGTAAGAGATAGGCAGGAAGCATATCTTGTTCTATATCATTATGTTTAACTTAAGCATACCTACTACCCCTGTTGCTGTTATCTCTCATCTAGTTTTACTTACATGTCATGATACTGTTATCTTTTTATATGTTGAAAGTCACTGGACTCGCCAAACTTTATGTCTGACCTCGTTTGTTTTCGCCCCTTTTCTTTCCGTCCCCCCCCCCCCCCCAGGTGCTTAGGGTGGAAACTTAGGAGCTTGATTCAGATTCTCTCTGCTTGAAGTGCTTGAACTATTTCTTGGCTTTGACTCTATCTTTTCATGGCAGCATATGTTGGGGATTATGGTTTTATAATTATGCATTCTGAAGGATTTTGTATAAGACTGATACTTGTGTACTTAGGTTTTGGTATTGTGATTTTGAAAGAGGTAACCAAACTTATTTCTGTTTCTGCTGTAATAAAGTTATAAAATTTTCAAGTACTGCTTTACATATCTGTCTTGTAATATTCTGTTCTGTTTACTTATAATGCTTCATGGAAGTTAATGCATTCCCTTTGTGAGTGACATTAACGGACATGGGGTGTTACACGATGACTAATAATAGACTACCCATCGAGTCCCTGGATATGGTCGAGGAAAAAAGGGACGAAGCGGATCTGCGTGCCTTGAGACATAAACAACAGATTGCCCGATATTACAACAAGAAAGTTCGAGCTTGAACCGTTAAACCTGGCGACCTGGTACTAAAGCATATCTTCCCAGGCCACGTCTTCCTGGGTCTGAAATGGGAAGGACTGTATACCATCCTACAGAGGCTTGATAATGGATCCTTCAAGCTAGCGACCGTGGATGGAAATGAAATCCTCATAGTGTGGAACGCCCAACATTTATAGCACTACTTGACATGAAATTGTCATTTTTACTCTTTTGTTTGTAGGACCGTGTAAAAAGGCACGACTTGCCTAGAACAGTCTGGTTATATAAGCAAAAGATTATAAAGTGGACGTAGGTCATGATTTGACCGAACCACTATAAAATATCGTGCGTCATTTACTCTTACCGCACCATTTCTTATTCATTCTTTCATTTTTTTTGTAACAACCCGTATTTTCAATAACCTGTTATAACATAAATCGAGGCAGAATTTAATTTATAAATCTGAATCAAGGGAAACGGGCTATGCCACTGCGTTCGTCTCGGAAAAATACGCGAAATAGAGTCCGAGTTTTCGAAAATCGGAGTCCGTATGACCCGATTAAGGCCCAATGAAGTTTTCAGAAAATTTCAAAGTAAAAACAGATTTCAAATTCAAGTTTGAATTTGGAAATTAGGTCAGATTGGGCTAGGCAGGAAAATTCCCGCCAGAGCACCCAAGTCGACAGCCCTGTCGACTTGGGAGTCGACTTGGTTGGACCCAAGTCGACATCCCTGTCGACTTGGCTGTCGACTTGGTCCAGCCGGGCAGTTTTGCCTGGTGCACCATTTTGGGGTCTTGGTTAGGTTTTTGGGCCAGATTCGGTTTTGAGGGCTGAGATTGGAACTAGGGTTTAATCCTAAGGCTAAAACTAGTCCTAATCTCTATAAATAAGCCCCTAACCTAACCCTAAATCATCATTATTCATTCAAGTAACTAAACTATGGCAAAATCATTCCTCTCATGGCCTCCACTCTCTTCATAAAATTCCTAAATAAATTTTTATGAGAGATTTTCCATGCATACAAGTGTTTTCAAGCTTGTATAAGCATCATTAGCTTGCATTCAAGTCAAGTTTCTATATTTGCATCATAAAGCAAGAGTTTTGATCATTTTGGCTTAAGGGTTTTTCTATTGGAGCTTGCATTTTGGGTTTATTTGATTGCATAAGGGCTTTGTCATATTTTTGTGTCTTCATAAGCATTGTAAGCCCTTTTCTACTTTCATATTTAAACTCTAAAGTTAATGAATGATGCAAGTTGTGTTTGATCATTATGATATGCAAGTTTACTATGATGTGTTATGCAAGTCTATCATGTTATGTATGCAAGTTTGCTATGTTATGATATGCAAGTTGCCATGTTATGTATGCAAGTTTGCCATGATATGCAAGTTTATTATGTCATGTTATGCAAGTTTGATATGTTATGATATGCAAGTTTATCAAGTTATGTTATGCAAGTTTGGGTTGATCATTTTGTTCATGTTATCATGTTATGCAAGCTTATCTTGGGTTTATGAGCTTAAAGCTTCAAGCTTTATGCTAAAGGTTGCATTTTGGCAACATGTAAGTTATCATGTCCCTTATGATAACTTGCATGTGAGGCTAAATGCGAACTTATGGCCATTTCTACATGTCATTTATCACCATGTATCACCAATATGCTAAGTTTGGTTTTATGCATGCTTTTGAGGCCTAATGATGCAATATGCAAGTATATGAACATATGTACATTTCATATGCCACCATGTTAAACTTGTGGCTTCAACACCTTTATGTCATGATTATGCCAAGTTCCCTCTTTCTATCCTTTATGCGCTATTGCGATATGTAAGCGATGGGATTGCGTTTGGGGTTGGGTAAACTTAAAAGACATGAAAACATAAGATTGGGAATTTACCTATTAAGTTAGGTCTACCCATTGGGAATTTACCTATTAAGTTAGGTCTACCCAAATGCTTGAAAACTTGTAATATGTTTTGGAAACATGATGGACATGACACTTAGAAAATATAAGTGTGACCAACTCGAGGTTGGGTTGAGATTGTAGCGTAAAACTACCCGGAACCGACCGGCTTAACTAGTTGCTACAAACAATAGGACCCAATGTGAGAAGTTGGTCATGTTGTACCTTGAACCCAAGGTTAGACCAAGTTGGGGTGTAAAACTACCCGGACCCGCCCGGCTTAACTAGTAACCACAACAAGGTCTAATGTGAGAGGTTAAGGCACATTAAATTAATTAATGCCTCATGATTAGGGTTAAGTCATGGTCCACTTAATACTTAACCAATTTGGGCTTGGTAGATTAATCAGGGTTAAGTCGTGAACTCATCGTTACACTTAACCAAGTTAATCCATGATTAGTAAAAGGTTTAAACCGTACTTAACCCACCAGAAAATCCTAGCAATGGGGGTCCACTCCAGCAGTAATCCCAAGTTCATATCATTAAGACCCTAGGGACTAGGCTAGGGTGGGGGGCACAATTACTGGACTTGAGGTAAGAGACCAAGAACGACGGCAGAGTGGTACGCCGGTGTAGTTCCGGGCGGACTATGGTCGTGCACATAGTCCGAAGCCGGGGAAAACATGCACGGGTACCAGTAGATCGAGACTGTGCACTTATGTTTATGGTGTCCAGGGGTTGACACCCTAGGGCTTGATACACCCGACGGGAGACCCTGCACAGTCTGACTACAATTATGTTTGGGCCATATTGACACCAACACGTGACGAGTTAGGCTTATAGGGAGCCGATCGACTAGACCGTTTGGTTGGACCGCGTATTAGGGTCACTTCATGTTATTGGGCCAAAGCTTGGGCCAAGGGATCAATACTTGTTTATTCAAGTCATGTTAGTTTGCTAGTTCACCTGTGGTGCAAAAACCTTAAACCTGATTATGCGATGACACCTTTATCTACCTTGTTAGTTAATCATCATGCTAGTATGTTGTTATCCTTATGTTCATCCCTGCTTCTCATGCCAGTTAACTTTATCAGTTTACATTGATTGTAGTAGGGCTTACTCAGTCTTTTTGACTGACCTGTTTTCCTTTCGCCTCTTTTCTTCCGTTTCCCCCCCCCCCCCCCAGGTTCTCAGGGTGGGAATATTGGAGCTTAGCTTGGATTTCTGATCGCTTGCTTGTGGGATTTTAGCTCATGTACGGTCTTGACATGAAGCTAGCTATGGTTATCACTTATTTTGGGGATAGTACTTATGTATTTCAGTTTTTCAGTAATGTGGTTTTATCTAGACTTGTGTATTTGGAAAGTTGACATTATGTTGTACCAGACTTGTTTTGAAATAGTTTGAAATCTTCCGCTGTTTTACTTATCTTATTTACTCTGTTTACATATATACATATGTTCTTGTTCTGCCTTGATATATCATTATGCATGTTTACCTGATTCAAACGCCCCTCCAAAGTCAGAGTGCTTGCAAGAGCCACCCTGGCGGAGGTGGGGTGTTACATTTGGTATCAGAGCATATGGTTTACGAGAAGGAACAAAAAGGTTTTTGAGACTTTTGGAAAACTATTTTCAAAACCAAGTATAAAGTATTTTCCAAAGAAAAGTCTAGTTTATTTTAAAGGCTATTCCCCAAAAAGCCATTAGCAAAATTCCTTCGTTTTTCCCCATTCTGAATCTGTCTTTTTCTTCGTTTTCAGTATGGCCGATAACTTTGCTATTCCGGAGGGAGTACACGTACCTATTTGGTATAGGAGACTTTTGGAGGCTAGGGCGACCGAAGCCGGCCCCGCTGATGTTCCTCCTCCTCCTCCTCCGGTAGTTAATGTTCCTCCTCCTCCTGTCGCTGAGGTTCCTCTTCCTCCTCCCCCTCAGCATCCACAAGAGGATTTCGCGGAGATTTGCAAAGACTTTAAGGCGATGGGTGGCAAGAATTTCTTTGGAACCGAGACTTATGTAGAGGCAAGGAATTGGTTGAAAGAAACCGAAGATCTTTTTGCCTTCTTTGATATAGATGACCGTAGGAAGGTTTTATTAGCAGTGTGGTTGCTAAAGGAAGAAGCTGCACGTTGGTGGGTGGTCACCACCGCTACTAGGCCAATTGAGACTTGGGATGACTTTCGGGGAAAGTTTGGACTAAGGTTCCTATCACTGAAGCAAGGGGACTTGACTATTAGGGAATACATAGATAAGTTTAATCAACTAGCTCGGGTCGGTTTAGACTTGGTTAACACAGCTCAGAAGAAGGCCCTATACTTTGCTCTAGGATTAAACGAGCCATTACAAGGTTTAGCCATGACTCATATACCCTTGGGGGCAACTTTCGAGAGCTTGGTGAATATGGCCCTACTCAATGAAGAGAATAGGAGTGACAAGAAAGAGATCAAGATGAATGATACTCAAGCCAAGAAGACTGATTCCCAGTGGAAAGGAAATCAGGGTAATCCAAGTGGTCAGAGCAGTCAAGGCAATAAGAACAAGAACAAGAGTCAAGGCAACAAGGGGAACAACAACAAGGGCAATAACGACAAGAGGAAGTGCCATTATTGCGGTTCAGTTGGGCATCTTATTAAGGATTGTAAGAAGAGGAAAAGGAAGAGTGGTGAATGCTTTCATTGTGGTGAGTTTGGACATTTCAGCAAAGATTGCCCGAAGAAGCAAGGGCAAGGTGAGACTCAGTGTGCAAGACCGTCTGAAGGGCGAGTTCATCCCATCAACATCGTTCTTCCAGCTCACGATCGAGGTAGTATTTCTGTTGAGAGCCTTGCATATATTTCTGATTTTCCAGTTCGTACCTTGTTTGATTCTGGTGCATCGCATAGCTTTATCTCATCTGATCTTGTTGATAGTTTGCACCTAAGTACTAGTCTAGTTAATGATCCCGTGTCTGTTTCAAATCCAATTGGGGGTTCCGCCCATTTGTCTATTATCTACGTGGATTTGAAAATCACTATCTTGAGTGTAGAGTTCTCATGTGATGCTTATATTCTCGGTTTCATGGGGTATGGGTTGATTTTGGGCATGGATTGGTTGTCCAGTTTTGGAGCCATTCTTGATTTTTGAGCATATGGTTGAGAGGCTCATGGCTCGCCTCGGTAATACCCTAAAAAATTCTAGTAACCCTATGAGTCTCGTCATGTTGTGTTATCTTGAATCCCTCAACTCGTCTATCGATAGTTTGCAATCGGTAAGGGTGGTCCGAGAATATCCTGATATCTTGGGTGAAGTGAAGGGGGGTTACCCCTAAGCGAGAGATTGATTTTCGCATTTATCTGGTTGATAATGCCAAGCCAGTTACATGGCCGGTTAGGCACATGGTCCCGCAAGATGAGAGTTAAGAAAGCCAAGTCCTCCAAATGTCATTTTGGAGAAAAAGAAGTTAGATTTCTTGGGCACATAGTTTCTAAGCAAGGCTTAGCGGTGGATCCTGCTAAAGTGGTCGCGGTTCAAGACCGGAAAGCTCCGACGAGGACAAGTGAAGTAAGAAGTTCTCTCAGTTTAATTAGTTAGTTAGCGTCCCTTGAGCTTAGACCTACCCTTCTGGATCAAGTAGGGACTTCATAGAAAGAAGACCCGCAGTTAAGTCAAGATCATGGACAAGTTGATTCGAGGCGAGATGTTAAGACACCTCGCTATAGATGACAAGGGATGGCTAAGACGCGATGAGAGAAAGAAAGTTCTTGAGGAAGCGCATCGCTCAAAGTTGACTATACATCCGGGCAAAGATAAGATGTACAAAGATATGAAGCGCATTTTCTTTTGGCCTGGAATAAAGAAGGATGTGGCGGAGTTTGTCTCTAGATGTATCATTTGCCAGCAAGTTAATGCCGAGTCGAAGAAGCCCGGTGGGCTATTGCATCCTCTAGACGTTCCACTATGGAAGTGGAAGAGTATTCCCATGGATTTTATCGATGGATTACCAAGGTCAAGGAAAGAGAATAAGAGCATGTGGGTCATAGTAGGTAGACTCACGAAGAGTTCTCATTTCACTCCGGTAAAGAGCGAAAGGACTACATCATAGCTAGCGACAGTTTACTTTCAAGAAATAAAGCGGTTGCACGGGGTTCCCTAAAGGATAGTTAGTAACCATGACTCAATCTTCACTAGCCAGTTGTGGGATAGTCTACGGGAAGTCATGGGCAAGCAACTAAATCTAAGTACGGCCTATCATTCGCAGGCGGATGGTTCATTTTGTTCAAGCATGAGTTATAGAAAATCACGTTAGTAAGAGCAATTGGCAACGTGGATTGGTATTTCCAAGAAAAGTTCTGCTGCGTGGAATACTTTATAGTAAGTAAACGAGACCCAGGATTCACTGGTGAATTTTGGAGAGCTTGCATGAAACCATGAGGTCACAGTTATGTTTAAGCCAAGTATGATAGAAGAAGAGTAAGTGAAAGAGGAAGACGAGAGGCGACAATGAAATGGGTTCCAACTCATATTTGGAAATAAGAGTTAAGAGGCTAAGAAATCATGAGGTAAAAGATGGTCAAAGCGCAGTGGAGTTAAACTCAAGGAAACGTGACTTAGAAGATTGAAGGCTGGATACGCGCATCATATCCTTTTTATTATGAGTATATCCTTGATCCTTGTTTTCCTGTGGAACTTACTTGCATGTTATCTTTTTACGTATATCCTCTCGGTCCCATTCTCGGTCCTATTTCTGTCGGGAGGTACGACTTATTGGCTAGTAATACATGTCAAGGTTTGAAGGGGTCCGTTAGGTTGACTAAACCTTTTGGGCTTTTATAGGATTGGGGTTGGGTTAGGAAGGGATTTCTTGTAATCCGAAAGGAGTATATCCTGCTTATCTTCCCGATCTCTTTGTAGCATATCTTTTGCTATCCATGTTTGTCTTGATTATCTAGTTTATCATGTTAATCTTGTCATGAGAACCTTAGGTAGAAACCCTTTGGATGAAACATGTGTTTGAAACATGTTATGCTTGATGGTTGCAAGTGGTTGCAAGTGTTTGCAAGTGATTACTCGTGGATGCATTATACACATTAGGCACTAGATCGGCTCACACACTCCTCATATTGCATATGCATGAGTGTTTACGCTTATTCATGGATGAAGATTTTTGTGTTATCACATGGATGTTGCATATGGATGTATGTTATGTGCACACATATAGATGTTATACATTATGTTAGGAATTGCATACATATGGATTCATTTCACTAACATAATTTGCATTGATGATATTTGCATTAGATAAGTACATATACACACACCTTTGCATATGTTCATACAACATTTAGAATCTTGTAAGGACAATGATTGCTCGTGGATGATGTTTTGAGTAGATGGATGTTGGATGGTAGGATACGTTCTTCCTAACTTAGAGATTTCGGGGACGAAATCCTTTAAGGAGGGGAGAATGTAACAACCCGTATTTTCAATAACCTGTTATAACATAAATCGAGGCAGAATTTAATTTATAAATCTGAATCAAGGGAAACGGGCTATGCCGTTGCGTTCATCTCGGAAAAATACGCGAAATAGAGTCCGAGTTTTCGAAAATCGGAGTCCGTATGACCCGATTAAGGCCCAATGAAGTTTTCAGAAAATTTCAAAGTAAAAACAGATTTCAAATTCAAGTTTGAATTTGGAAATTAGGTCAGATTGGGCTAGGCGGGAAAATTCCCGCCAGAGCACCCAAGTCGACAGCCCTGTCGACTTGGTTGGACCCAAGTCGACAGCCCTGTCGACTTGGCTGTCGACTTGGTCCAGCCGGGCAGTTTTGCCTGGTGCACCATTTTGGGGTCTTGGTTAGGTTTTTGGGCCAGATTCGGTTTTGAGGGCTGAGATTGGAACTAGGGTTTAATCCTAAGGCTAAAACTAGTCCTAATCTCTATAAATAAGCCCCTAACCTAACCCTAAATCATCATTATTCATTCAAGTAACTAAACTATGGCAAAATCATTCCTCTCATGGCCTCCACTCTCTTCATAAAATTCCTAAATAAATTTTTATGAGAGATTTTCCATGCATACAAGTGTTTTCAAGCTTGTATAAGCATCATTAGCTTGCATTCAAGTCAAGTTTCTATATTTGCATCATAAAGCAAGAGTTTTGATCATTTTGGCTTAAGGGTTTTTCTATTGGAGCTTGCATTTTGGGTTTATTTGATTGCATAAGGGCTTTGTCATATTTTTGTGTCTTCATAAGCATTGTAAGCCCTTTTCTACTTTCATATTTAAACTCTAAAGTTAATGAATGATGCAAGTTGTGTTTGATCATTATGATATGCAAGTTTACTATGATGTGTTATGCAAGTCTATCATGTTATGTATGCAAGTTTGCTATGTTATGATATGCAAGTTTTTTTTATATGCAAGTTTGCCATGATATGCAAGTTTATTATGTCATGTTATGCAAGTTTGATATGTTATGATATGCAAGTTTATCAAGTTATGTTATGCAAGTTTGGGTTGATCATTTTGTTCATGTTATCATGTTATGCAAGCTTATCTTGGGTTTATGAGCTTAAAGCTTCAAGCTTTATGCTAAAGGTTGCATTTTGGCAACATGTAAGTTATCATGTCCCTTATGATAACTTGCATGTGAGGCTAAATGCGAACTTATGGCCATTTCTACATGTCATTTATCACCATGTATCACCAATATGCTAAGTTTGGTTTTATGCATGCTTTTGAGGCCTAATGATGCAATATGCAAGTATATGAACATATGTACATTTCATATGCCACCATGTTAAACTTGTGGCTTCAACACCTTTATGTCATGATTATGCCAAGTTCCCTCTTTCTATCCTTTATGCGCTATTGCGATATGTAAGCGATGGGATTGCGTTTGGGGTTGGGTAAACTTAAAAGACATGAAAACATAAGATTGGGAATTTACCTATTAAGTTATGTCTACCCATTGGTAATTTACCTATTAAGTTAGGTCTACCCAAATGCTTGAAAACTTGTAATATGTTTTGGAAACATGATGGACATGACACTTAGAAAATATAAGTGTGACCAACTCGAGGTTGGGTTGAGATTGTAGCGTAAAACTACCCGGAACCGACCGGCTTAACTAGTTGCTACAAACAATAGGACCCAATGTGAGAAGTTGGTCATGTTGTACCTTGAACCCGAGGTTAGACCAAGTTGGGGTGTAAAACTACCCGGACCCGCCCGGCTTAACTAGTAACCACAACAAGGTCTAATGTGAGAGGTTAAGGCACTTTAAATTAATTAATGCCTCATGATTAGGGTTAAGTCATGGTCCACTTAATACTTAACCAATTTGGGCTTGGTAGATTAATCAGGGTTAAGTCATGAACTCATCGTTACATTTAACCAAGTTAATCCATGATTAGTAAAAGGGTTAAACCGTACTTAACCCACTAGAAAATCCTAGCAATGGGGGTCCACTCCAGCAGTAATCCCAAGTTCGTATCATTAAGACCCTAGGGACTAGGCTAGGATGGGGGGCACAATTACTGGACTTGAGGTAAGAGACCAAAAACGACGGCAGAGTGGTACGCCGGTGTAGTTCCGGGCGGACTATGGTCGTGCACATAGTCCGAAGCCGGGGAAAACATGCACGGGTACCAGTAGATCGAGACTGTGCACTTATGTTTATGGTGTCCAGGGGTTGACACCCTAGGGCTTGATACACCCGACGGGAGACCCTGCACAGTCTGACTACAATTATGTTTGGGCCATATTGACACCAACACGTGACGAGTTAGGCTTATAGGGAGCCGATCGACTAGACCGTTTGGTTGGACCGCGTATTAGGGTCACTTCATGTTATTGGGCCAAAGCTTGGGCCAAGGGATCAATACTTGTTTATTCAAGTCATGTTAGTTTGCTAGTACACCTGTGGTGCAAAAACCTTAAACCTGATTATGCGATGACACCTTTATCTACCTTGTTAGTTAATCATCATGCTAGTATGTTGTTATCCTTATGTTCATCCCTGCTTCTCATGCCAGTTAACTTTATCAGTTTACATTGATTGTAGTAGGGCTTACTCAGTCTTTTTGACTGACCTATTTTCCTTTCGCCTCTTTTCTTCCGTTTCCCCCCCCCCCAGGTTCTCAGGGTGGGAATATTGGAGCTTAGCTTGGATTTCTGATCGCTTGCTTGTGGGATTTTAGCTCATGTACGGTCTTGATATGAAGCTTGCTATGGTTATCACTTATTTTGGGGATAGTACTTATGTATTTCAGTTTTTCAGTAATGTGGTTTTATCTAGACTTGTGTATTTGGAAAGTTGACATTATGTTGTACCAGACTTGTTTTGAAATAGTTTGAAATCTTCCGATGTTTTACTTATCTTATTTACTCTGTTTACATATATACATATGTTCTTGTTCTGCCTTGATATATCATTATGCATGTTTACCTGATTCAAACGCCCCTCCAAAGTCAGAGTGCTTGCAAGAGCCACCCTGGCGGAGGTGGGGTGTTACATTTTTATTCATATGAGTTATTATAATTGTGATATTTTTCAAAAACCTTATGACGATCTTGAAACACGAATTCAAAGAATCTTCTGTCAAACCAGAAGGTCAATAGCATACAAAGCATTGAGGGTGCAATGGAGTAAACGACACAATCTCAGACACTCTAACTCTCGTGACCTAAGAAAGAGTATAAAGGACAGGGAAATGAAATTGTCCAAGAGGCGTGAAGGTGCACCATGATCAAAAGACCGCCTCGACTCCACTCTACCCTTGGCATCCAATGGGAGAGTATAAAGGCACCAGGGACTGAGCGCTGCAAATGAACTCCTACCCCACTGAAGGATTGGGGGGCAAACTGAAAGCTGAGTTCAAACTCTATCATTGGCATACGATAGGAGAGTATAAAGGCATTTTGATCAAATGCCACAAGAGGGCTCTATCCCACTACAGGACCGAGAACAAGAATGAAAGCTAAGCCTGAACCCCTCATTCCTGGACATGGGTCCAACATATATCCGATTCTAATCAATCCTCAACAAGCTCTGGCCATGCATCATGTTAATGATTGATTAGGGGCATACACATATATGCGTAGTGCAGAAATTTTAAATTTTCCTTACTAGAATGGTTCATGATGTGAATTTAACTTAGTTATGATCTGAATGTTTATGTATGACTAAATATAATAAACTTGTAAGTACGCAATAATGCGAAAGAAACATAATTTCATTTTCTAAGTGCAAGTTTACAAAACTAAGTTGGAAAAAATGCGAGGGCCGCACTCGCAACAACTACAAAGGGCCAATGGAAGATCTATAAACAAAAACATAAACCAACAAGCTCTACTTGGGCTTTGGGATGACTTCGACTTCTTCTCCTTCTTCTGCTTTTATGGAACCTCCTTGTTGACATCAGGGGAATCATGCTTCTTCCTTTTCTTCTTCCCTGAAGGAGGATCCAGCGGAACACCAGTAGACTGGGATGCAAGTTGTGTGGTTATCGACTTGGAGGAGAGCTTTATAATCATTCCAGATCCAGGAGCAGCTGCAGAGAGAGGTAGCACATTTAGAGGCTCTTCCTCAATTTTAAGTTTTAGCTGCTTATCCATTTTGGCCTTCATATCAGCTAAGGTCAAATTATCATCCCCCTTGGTCTCTCCTATGATAGTAATATCCTCTTCTTCATCCCCGTCATCACCATCAGTTTCCTTCAAGGCTCCAATGATTTCAGCATCCTTAGGAACTTCAGTGCTCGAGGGTACAATGGCCTTCTTGGTCACATCGACTTTCACTTTCTCATCTGCAGTCCCTTCGGCCATTTTGGCACCTACATCATGGGAAGAAATTGTTGTTAATTTGGGAGAAAATGTGGTCTTCTCAATTGTTTGCTCCACAATGCGATGACAAATTATGATAGCTTTAACAAATTGTGGAGAGAATGTGGAGATACCTTCTACCGATTGCTCATCCGGAGTTGTAGTAGAAACTCCACCAGGTTGGGGAGCAGGAATTTCAGAGATTAACGGGTCATCGGGAATATACTCCTCTACCCCAGAAGTCTTGAGCTCCATAGCCAAGCTTGAACCCTCATCGATCTTGTTTTTTCTCTTGAGTTGAAGCCTCTTTTCCTCCATAGACTCTTTATTTAGACGTCTACCCTCTACCAGTCTCTCTGGCTCTTCGCCTTTAAGAAAAGTCCGCATAAGCTCATCCCCATCGACAACCTCGACCTTTAGACGTTGCTTCTCGCTTTCGACTCTGGTCCCATACGCCAACTAAGGTGGTGGGATAGTTCTTGATCCAAGAGATGTCTTCGGTTCGGATGAATTAAGCGAAAAAGTCCATCAGTAATTCATCAAACCCATATTTCATGTTTAGCCGCGAAAAACTTAGCGGTAGCATTGGAGGCGTACTTGAGGGTTTCACTGGCATGTCCTTCAACGAGAGCTGCACTCTCCTCATCATGAGCAAGTTTGTCCTTTAAGCTTGCAATTTCCTTCTCCCAAGAAGCTTTTTCTGAGGCGAAGCGGTCCTATGATGTTTTCAACTAAGTATTAACCAACATGAGATCTTCTACCTCCTCTTTCATGGCTGTACGCTTTTGGATGTTCGAATCGAGCTCAAAGTAGAAACGTTTATTCGCATCCTCTAACTGCGTTTTGTAGCTTTCGGCATCTCTCTAAGCCAGGGCAAGAAGAGCTTAAGTATCTTCAAGTTGCTTCTCAACTTTATCCCCAGCTTTGATATCGTATTCCGCCTTTTCTTTAACTTTGGCTACGTCTATTTCTAGATGGAGAATAACCTCTGAAATATTCTTGTCAAGTTTCTTCATTGCCCTATATTGAGTAGCCACGTGGCTTACTCGGTTAACGACTTCTGTGTCCCAATCATCGTAAACTGGCTCGAGATCTGGAACGAAGAGCATCTTGCCAAAATAGATGTCTGGGAACTGCTCCCGCAGATGCTTTAGCTTTTCCTAATTTTCAGGGGTTAGGGTCACCTCCTATGCAGTAGTAATATCAATGTTGTGCTGCCTGGCTTGGAAGAGAGCTTTCTCTCCCTTTCCAAATCTTTGCTCAAGTCTTTACGCTTGTCCTGGGATTCATGATGTTTCTTGGAGGATTTATCCTAAGGAAGGATACCCTTCGGGGGAGTCGGAGCTTTGGGAAGTTGTTTGCCCCGCGCATGTGGCACTTGAAGACTATGGTGCTTTTCAGGATCTTTCCTTGAAGGAGAACGAGAGCACGTAGGATGAGGTTGATAAGAATCATAATGTTTCTTGCTATCTGTCCTACGACTATCACTGCGATCATGCTTGGTAGCGGGATTGAATCTGGGCGTGCACTCACGAAGTTCATGATGGGAATAGGAGCGGCGACTAGGCATTTTTCCTGCAAAATAAACAAGCAAGTATAAGAACCATAAATAGATACGGTGTATGAATGTTGTGATATGTGGTGCATGTGATGTGTGTGTCTCATGTGATTCCCCCCAACAGACCAGGGCCCAGAGCTAGGCTCGTCTATTCAGTTTCCTTCTGTTTGACGGGAGTGGATTCTTCCTCGGAAATAGGGAAGAACGGTTCCACTCCAAAATCCTCAGATGTGTAAATGTTATCCGGCAAGGGGAGCTTGTATAAATCCTCATATATTCGTTCCTCTGTTAAGAACCATGAGTCGAGGGCTTAGTTGGTGGTGGTGTTTTTGGAAAAGACTCCCCTTCGGGGATGGAAACACTCTTTGGTTCGTCAGCTCGAACTTCACCTCCTTTATATACGTTCATTTCTTCGTCATCTTAAACATCCATAGGTGAAGGACTTTTAGGAAATTCAATCATTTTTTTAGCTTTAGTGGTAACTTGTTCCTCGGCCGGTGGCATGCAGCTAGATTCCCAAATCGCCTGAGTATGGGGCACATAACTGTGAGGCCTGCCATCCTTACCAAGTTGAAACCTTACATCGAGAAGATGATGTTTATGAAGGTTCTCATTGGTTATACATTTCTGGAATTTGCAAAAATCTGAGTTGCTTTTTACAAGGCGAGACAAGCGATCTTCGTACACTTCACCCTCTTGCCTCTTTGGGTTGGAAACTGTGAAAAGGAATTAAGTATTATTACATTGCTTTATGAAGTTAAAGCAGATACCGAAGGATCTGAAACCTACTTGACTCCAGCCACTTCCTTGCACAACCAGCCTAATGCTTTATATAGAACCACTCTGATTTAGCGTCACCTAAGTTGCTATGTCCGACACTCAGGACTTTCTTGGCAGGAATAGACTCAAAGAAAAAAAATTCGGGGTACCGATGGAATGATGTTTAAAATGATAATAGAAGTTCAAATCCTTATAAACAAGATGGATATCCAGAATCTCTGCGTATGCGATATACAAGGTATATAGGGTAGCATAAATGTTGGGATGGAGCTGCATAAGAGCAATGCGTAGTCGTTTCAAGAGATCAACAACGATTGGAGGAAACGGAGGAATAGCACCTATCGAGCACATTACCTTGCTGATAGTCATATGCCCTTCAGGAGCAGAATAAGGCCTGTCCTTTTTCTCTAGAGTCTTAACATCATCCCATGGAATCCTGTGCCTTAAACATATCTTCTTCAGCTTTACATCATCTAGTGTGGAAGTTATGGAATCACTTGTTTCAGTCAATACTGTGGCACCCTCGAGTTCGTCGGGTGCTCGGTCATCTTCCTCCCCCTCAAGTGATGTGCTTTCAGAATATGTGGATTCTGCATCAATATCTGTTGCGTAATCAGATCCAGAATTATTCCAATCTGGGTCTGACAGAAGTTTGTCAGGATTATAGTAGCTTGATGATTCTGGATCTACACTCTTCTCTAATAATCTTGTCGAGCATCTATCAGACATGTTTGCTGTGTTGGTGAATAAACACGAGAGATTAGAATGTAGTTTCCCATGAACCCCATGTGTGTGCAAGTGCCAGTGTGTGCAGTATTAAAAAGAAAAACATAAAGTGAAACAAATGGGAGAATTGTTGGACATAGTGGATCTTTAAGTTAAGTCTCCGTTCAATCCATTTCAAGAAGTTCGCCTCGAGGGCTCTACTCTAGCTGTTCTTTGAGTTATCCAGATTATAATGGGTTCTTGATTGAAGTATAAGTTTGTGTGTTCGATTAATGGATGTTACTTTGTCAGAAATAGTTAATGAATTGGCTCAAGAATGAGATAGCTTATGTAGTTATAAGATTCGACTCGTCATGGGGAGGTCCGGTTTGTGGCTCAAGCATAGTTCATGAATAAACATCGGCTCGCGATTACAGGATCGGCTCGTGACTAAGGACCGGCTCGTAGGGAAAAGTTCGATTCATGACTATGGTATGGGTCATGGTCATGTTTGGCTCATGAAGGGGACCCTAGGTCGTTATTTGAATCCGGTTCGATGGCCAAGACATGAGACTCGCTGGCTCGTGATTGAATACCTCACCATCCATAACCACGACCTGCGTCGCTATCTCCATCCACGAACTGATGCCTTATTCTTTTCCATGTGCGAACCCTCTATCATGCTTCATGATCCGACCCGACACCCAACTCCTCTTCACGAACCATACTGCTAAGTTATACCTCCTATCTGAACTGTCCTTCAACCTTTCTTCCTCAGTTTGCAATTACCTGACACGTTGCCTCTCATAATCCCTAACTTCACGAACTCCGTCACCATCACCACCAATACTGGCGACGACATCGAAGTCAACGGCAAACCAATGAGAATCAAAGAAGATGAAGGGGAAATCAATAGCCGAATCGGCATGCAATCCCAAACAATACAGTAGTAATCAAAATTAGAAACCTATTCATTTTTATTACCTTTCCAGATCAAACAAATGATTTCGAAGTTGTGTGAATTAGGGGAAAATACAAGTTAGGGTTTTGGATTTAGGGTATAGAGTTCACAGAAGTAAGAATGTGCAACAAGGGGAAGTAAAAATACTTTTGTATGTTATGAGATGGACTATTCGAATCCCTCAATGGTTATAGAGAACAACCTGGCACAGTGGCCCAATAGCACGGTCCATCTTAAAGCTTTAAGGCTTAATGGATCCACTGTCCTAGGTTAGCGAGGTTCAGCTCGATTGGGTTGGCCCAAGAACTGACTTAATGGTCAAGTCACTAAGACAACTGAAAATTTCTAGAATCTTAATTTGAACTTAAAGGGTATAATGATCGACACAAAATCCTCCAAAAACAATGCAGGAAAACAAGAGGTTCACCTGATAGATTACTCATCGTGTGCAATTCACTGCAGGGCTCGAGGAAGTTGTAATAAGAATAATTGAAAATTCAGATATGTATTTATACTCGACTCAAAGATAGAGATCAGAAAATGAACAACAAAATGATTGGAAACTCATCCTGGTATTTATACTCGTCTAGAAGATCAAATAATTTGATTTTGTGAAGAGGCGTGATGATACCAATAGACGCGACCGTCAGCACTCATCAGTTCGACAACATACATACTGATTATTTCGAAGCACATCTCGCCAATGATACAATGTACTTCGAGGGGGCAAAATGTTGGCTAGCTTTTAGATCAAGCCACCTAGGATATAAGCACTAGCATTCAAATGAATAAGAATACTTGCATCTATAAGCCCAAAAGAATATATCATGGCTCGTGATGCTGGAATCCAGGTCATGACACACCTAGATGACCCTGGCTCGTGGTCTAGCTCCTCCCTTTTTGGCTCGCAGGATTCTCTTTCACTTCCCGTTCATGAACCAGAACCACGACCTGGCTCGTCCCCTACTTCACGAACCGACCCTATACTCAGGAAATGGAGGCCACAACTTAGTTACCCATGAACCGCAGATCAAGGATCCAGTAACACGTGTCCACAATGGCCAAATTGACCACTTCTCCACACTCTCAAGAATGGGTCCGAGATTCTTGGGATTGGTGCCACGTGTCTTCATGAACCGCCTGTAGAAATCACCTATAAATAGCCTAATTCTTGTCATTTTTTAGGATCTTTTGGCAATTGAGAGATCTGATTCCACCATTATCAAACATCTTCCATTACTAATCAGAATTATCTCGAATTTACTGAGTGAATCATTATTGTAAAAGCGAGATTGAGAGAATATTGTGATTGTACTTGCATTCAAACATATAATCTAAGTCGTATAAGTGGACGTAGGCTCGCCGAACCACTATAAATTTGGTGTGTTTATCGCATTTTCTTTCATTTCAAGCTTTAACTCTCTGCGATTTAAGACAATTTGGGTGTTAGAACCATATTTTGGTCTAACACCTACTATCTTGCAATTATGAGGAGAGAGGTTAGAGCATAAAGTTCCAGTGCATGAAAAACATATAAGTTTAGGAATGACTATTTTCAATATTTAAAAGTGTAAATTCTTCATGTTATATCTACGCAACAAACATACACAACAAATCATAAGAGGATGACATCCTAACTGTCGCTTAAGGCCTATATGTATATCTAAGAGAGGACATCCTTATAGTTACTTAATACCCCCACAAAGTACTCTAAAGGTGGACATCCTTACGGTCACTTAATACCCCATGAGGCGGGTTATACCTAGTCACTTAAGGCCATTTCTTAAATTATTAAAGGTGGTCATAACTACAGACACTTAATACCCTATGATGGACCCCTAACCACTTAAGAACTTGTCTCTAACGTCAATGTCATAATATATATATATATATAAACTATCCTTATAGGTCAAGAAATAGTAATAGCCACTTACTACCGGGTTGGGTCAGGAACACAACTTCATTTAAGAAAATCCTCCTGGTGGACCCTATAACACCCTGTAATTTTAATGACACAAAATGAGGATAATTTAAATAATAATCAATTTAATAATCAGAATTAAGGAAAACGGACCGTGTCATTGCGTATGTCTCGAAAATCTGGTCAAATAGACATTTGGTTTGCGTAAAACGTACACCGCATGAATAAGTTATGTAGGTTTGAAGGTTTTATATGCACCGAAGAATTATATACGTAGGGTCCAGGAATTCAAATTGCAGTTCAAATTTCGAAAATCCCGTAGGCGGCAAAATTCCCACCCTAGGGGTGTCGACCCCTTAGTAGGGGGTCGACCCCATAGTAGCGATGTCGACCGCTTAAGGGGGGTCGACCTCATAAAGAGGGGGTCAACCCCCTAGGGCTGAGGTGGCAGTCGGTTTCTAGGGGCTGGCAGCTATATGTAGAGGTCCATTTCTCTTGTTTTCTTCATTGGAGATAAATGTAGGCCAAACGCTGCCGATGTTTGAACTGAATTCTTTATCTTCTACAACAATCAAACCAATTAGGGATTCAAGCACAGATCTGCAACTCAATAAGCTTCTCTTCTAGTTCTTTCTTCTTAATCCAAACTTGCTGAGTTCTAGGTTACTTTTAGATTTAAATGATTAAAAGTAAAATGTGATAGTAATGTGATTTGGATCTGTCTAAAATCGTGAATCTATGTTATTCTTAGATCTCAAACTTTAATATGCTAGATCTATTTTTATAGATCTAATTCACTTGTGGATAGTTTATCGTGTTACCTTTGTGGATCTGAACCTTTACCTAGGATTGTTGTTAACTTGGATCTATCATTATTTGGACAGTTAAATTCTTGTTTAGTTCTAGATCAACTTGTTGTAATTGGACATATGAATTTCTATTTAGATCCATTCATGCTTCTTATGACATCCTTATTATGTTAGATTTATTTTTATCATCACCTTTGCTCACTAGATCTGTTTTTATGTCCACCTTATTATTATTCCAATTACATGTCTATGCATATATATATATATATATATATATGTTTATGCCATTTATGTTAAAATAATCACTATTTCCTATTTCATCTTCCCATCACCTTTCCCTTTTTATTGATCATGACTAGGCTACTTTCTAGCCTAAGGTATGCCACCAAAATTTATGCGAATGCGTTAGTTAGGGAACGTGAGAAAATATTAGAATTGGCATAACTTGGTTAATGAATGTGAATATTGACATATAATTCACTTTGTACAAAAATTGGGGAAAAAGGGGCATGGAACCTACAACCTATAATGACATAGGTGAGAATTGGATAATAATGAAATATCTAGGGTTACAATTAGGGATGGCAATAGGGCGGGTCTAGGGTCCAAACCCGCTTGACCCTCCCCTGTTTTGACCCATTTAGACCCGCTCCATAGGGTCTTTGGGGCAGGTAGACCCGCGACCCGCTTTTGGAGGTCCGGGTCTAGGGTCGGGTCTGGGGCATGGCTAACCCGACCCGCATGATCGAAACATCATTCAAACACTTTATAACTATAACTATTACTTGTTAATCTTCTTAGATTTACATGGTTATAACTTGAATATTATATTCTTTCAATTGACAAACTATAAAATTTTCATTGTATTAAGTTGCATCAATGATAATCATACAATAACAAATGCATATATTTTGAACTATTATCTTACAACTCATTTTATAATATTCTCTTGTCATTGTGAACACATTATAATATGCATATAATTTATCATTTAGTGATAAAAAAATATAAATATATAAATTTGTGTACACTAGAACATAATATCACCGGGTCGTGGGGCGGGTCAGGTCTACCCTGACCCGTACGGGTTTCGGGTATGGGGCGAAATTCCAGACCCGCACCGGGTCTACGGGGCGGGTCTGGGGCGGGGTTTAAAAAGTCCGGGTCGGGTCTGGGACACGAGAAACCCGCCCCAACCTGCCCCATTGCCATTCCTAGTTACAATTAGAAATTGTAATGGCACTTATGACACGAGGTTAGGTTGCATTAGTGGTGGAAGTCTGCCCGGACCTGACCGACATATCCAGTAACCACTATTGTTGAACCTAATGTGAGATGTCTAAGTGCACAAATACGAATCGAGCTAAGACACGAGGTTAGGCCCAACTTGTGGAAGAAGTCTGCCCGGACCCGATAGGCATATCCAACATCCACAAGTCGTAAGCCAAATGTTGGAGATCTAGCCCATTATAAACCATAATTGGACATGGTAACGAATTAGACTACTTAACCTAATTTAATCCATAGGGATTGCATAATTATGAACTAAAGTTAGGGTTAAGTAAAATTGGTTGAACAGTGGGTGGGTTAAGCAAGTCTGAGGGGGTGGGTAATATTTACATATAGGCCCACAAACTTATCCCAATAAGTTTATGTAATTAAAGAAACCTAGTGGTAAGCATAACCGGTAGAAAGATTGGGGTTAAATAATTAAAGACACCTTTAGGGTAAATATAACCTGTGGAAAACCTAGTGGGGGATACAAGACAAGGGGAAGAGCTTGTATCATATTTTGTGGGACCCATTTCAGTCAGTAACCCGGAGTAGGTATCGAGTAGAGTAATCTGAACTAGGTCAGAGAAGGGGCTCGCTTACTGAACTAATTGTAAGAGATCCAAACCTAGAGTTCGGTGTGGGCGGCGCAAACCGACCAAGCCATGTGCGTGCATGAGCCGGGAAGAAGGGGATAAGACGACCTTGACACCTGTAGATATGGGGCTATGCATATCAACGGAGGGTTGCCACTTTAGGACGTGATACTTCCTATGGTGGAGCCGGCACAGAGTATCTACGCGGATTAGGGAGCCGATCGATTAAGGGTAGTAGTTAGGATACTTTTGGACGTATGCCTAAGTCTACCACATTACAGTGGAAGGGATCATCTCATTTTGGATATACTAGTAATAGTGAAGAGTAATCACTAAAAGCGTATACACCCTATCTTGTTTACCTTGTCATACCTGCCTTTTGTGTAGTTATCTCTCCCTTATCCACTTTATATGCCTGTCATGCTACATTTATTTATTTACTTGCTAAAAGTAACTAGACTTGCCAGACTTTATGTCTGACCCTTTTTATTTCCTCTTCTTTCTTCCGTTCCTCCTCCCCCCCCCCCCGGTTCGCAGGGAGGGTATTCTCAGTCTTAGTCAAGACTTGGTTATCATCTTGGAGTTACTTTTGAAGTATAGCTCAAGTTCTTATCTCTACTATGGCTTAGCTCTTTTTCTTGGGGAATTATGCTTTTTATATATTTATGTACTCTGATGGTACAAGATAGGAGTTATATTATTGTAATGGTTTTAGTGACTTATGGAATTTTGCGCCATGATGTTTGATTTATGTTATAAATAAAAATTTGAATTTCCGCTGCTATCTTATTTATATCTGTCTTGTAATATTCTGTGTCTTTATACTTATAACACTTCACGAAACTTAATGCATTCCCTTAGTGAGTGACATTAACGGACGTAGGGTGTCACACTTGGTATCAGAGTTGAAGGTTTCCAGATTAGATAAAAGTTTTTGAAAGCTATTTTCAAAAAGGTTTTTAAAGAAAGCATTTTCAAAAAGAAAAGTCTGTTTTGAAAAACATTCCCAAAAGCCATGAGTAATATCTTTCGATCCCCTGTCTGAGTCTCTTTCCTTTTCTTTTTCAGCATGTCTCGGGAACCTAATATCTCGGAGGGCGTTACGATAACAGGATGGTTCCGTAGGTATCTGGTGGCCATGACGCCTGCCGAAGGCCAAAGGAACGTTCCTCCCCCAGCTGCAACCGTTGTTCCTCCTCCTCCTCCTCCGCATGTAGACAACTTCTCTAAGATCTGCAAAGATTTCCGTGCTACGGGAGGGAAGCCATTCCATGGAACCGAGACATTCGTAGAGGCAAGGAATTGGCTCAAGGAGATGGAGGACTTGTTTGTAATCTTTGAAGTAGATGATCAAAGGAAGATTCAGTTAGATGCTTGGCTACTGAAGGATGAGGCTTCGTTTTGGTAGGAGGTAATCCAAGCAGGTCGTCCAGTGGAAACTTGGGATGACTTTAGATAGAGGTTCGAAATGAAATTTCTTTCCCAAGCCGAGAGAAGCATGCAAACGGAGAGGTTCTTAGCACTCAAACAAGGAAACTTGACGATTAAAGAGTATGTGAACAAATTTAACCAACTGGCAAGATTTGTACTGGAACTGTTAGAAACTCCGCATAAGAAGGCTTTGCGTTTTGTTAAAGGGCTAAACGAAACCCTTCATGGGTTAGCCATGTCCCATATTCCAATGGAATCTACCTTTGAAAGACTTTTTTATATGGCCTTGATGTATGAGGAAGAGAAAGGAGAAAAGAAGGAGGTTAAAGCTAAGGAAACAACGCAAAACAAGAAGATATAGCCCAAGAAAGGACGACAACAACAACAGAAGAAAGGAGGGAAGAACGGCAAGGGTACGGAGAAGAGGAAGTATCACAGCTGTGGACATGAGGGTCATTTGGCAAAAGACTACAAAAAAAGAATTTTTTTTGCTTTAACTGTAGAGAGGTCGGACACTTTGCTAGGTAGTGCCCAAAGAAACAGGGACAAGGTCAGAGGGCAGGAACTTCTGGATGGCAGGTGCATGCTCTTGCGATCAGTGATCCTGACAAAGGTAGAAAAATTCTGTTGAAGTTTTAATTTCTCTTTCAAATCATCCTATTAGAACACTTTTTGATTTTGGCGCTTCACATTCATTTATATCTAGTTCTGTGGTTGAATCTTTGCACTTAATTACTAGTATGGTAGTCGATCCCGTAGTTGTCTCAAACCCCATTGGTGGTTCGGCTCATTCATCTATGATTTCTCAGGGTTTGAGAATATACGTGCTGGGCATCGAATTTGAATGTGACGCATATGTACTCGGGTTCATGGGCTATAGGTTGATTCTAGGGATGGATTGGCTGACCACATATGGTGCCATTTTGGATTGTGAAAGGAGAGACGTTAGACTTCTGACTTGCCATTAGAGGACCCTTAATATTTCTTGCGACCCCCAAGGGTCTGTTATGCTTAGCTTCCTAGAGTCTCTTGATGCATCCATAGATGATTTGCAATATGTTCTAGTAGTCCGAGATTATTCTGATGTTTTTGAGGAAGTCCATGGCTTACCTCTGAGGCGCGAGATCGATTTTCGTATATATCTAGTGGACAATGCAAAGCCAGTTGCATTACTAGTGCACCATATTGCTCCGAGGGAAAGGAAGGAGTTGAGTAAGTAAGTAGGGGAGATGCTCGAGAAAGGATTTATCAGACGAATCATATCTGAATGGGTTGCTCTAGTTGTATTCGCAACTAAGGTGGATGGTTCGCTTCGTTTGTGTGTGGACTATAGAGAATTAAACAAACTCACAAAGAAGAATAGGCACCCACTTCCGAGGATAGACGACCTGTTTGACCAGCTTGTCGGTGCCTCGGTATTCTCTCAGTTAAACTTGGCCATGGGGTTTCATCAGTTGAGGGTGGCTGACGACAGTATAGACAAGACTGCTTTTAGGATTCCGGATGGTTTCTTTGAATAGCTAGTTTGCCTTTCGGGCTGACAAATGCACCTGCCTATTTTGTGGATCTGATGAGTAGGGTGTTTCGGGAGTTCCTAAATAAATTTATTGTAGTCTTTGTTGATGATATTTTGATCTTCTCAAAAGTAAAGAAGAGCATGCCTAGCATTTGAGAGAAATTTTGAAAACTCTCCGTGACCATCAGCTTAAGGCAAAGTTCTCCAAATGCCATTTTTGGAGAAAGGAGGTGAGATTCTTAGTGCATGTAGTCTCCAAAGAAGGGATAGCTGTGGACCCCGCAAAAGTAGATGCAGTACAGGACTGGAAGATTCCGAAAAATGCAACAGAGGTGAGAAGCTTTATGGGATTGGCAAGTTATTATAGGAAGTTCATTAAGGACTTCGCAAAGATATCATCCCCTCTCACCTTGCTGACGAAGAAGAATTTGGCATTTTCATGGGATATAGATTGTGATGTTCCTTTCCAAAGTTTGAAGTGGGATCTAACAACAGCCCCCGTATTGACTTTGCCCGATGGGAACAAAGTGTTTACGGTGTACACTGATGCATGTGGTATAGGGCTTGGTGCGGTTCTGATGCAAGAAGGAAAGGTAGTGTGTTATGGGGGTAGACAGTTGAGAGTTCATTAGAAGAACCACCCCACCCATGATCTAGAGCTAGCACCATAGTGTTCGCGCTAAAGATGTGGCATCATTTTTTACTTGGAGAGAAGTTCGAGTTATACACCGATCATAATTCTCTCAAGTATCTATTCTCGCAGAAGGATCTTTATTTAGGGCAACAAAGTTGGATGGAATTCTTAGCTTCTTATGATTTTGATATCGCTTATACCCCCGGCACGGGTAATGTGGTGGCCGACGCACTAAGTAGGCAGAGGACGGCCTTAAGTCCTCTGTTTGTGGAGAGGAAGAGCTTGAAGTTCATATCAACCTTTGACTTTAGACCCTCCATCGAGATTTTGCCTGATTTGTTTGCATCGCTAGAAATACGACCAACTCTTATGGATCAGATAGGAGCTTCGCAGCAAGGTGACCCACAGATTTTAGACATCATGGATAAGCTCAGAAAAGGGGAGATTTCTAGTCACCTCAGTGGATATACCATAGATGAAAAGGGGTGGTTGCGACGAGATGGAAGGCTTTGTGTCCCTCAAACTGGAAGCTTGATAAAGGCAGTCCTATAAGAAGCCCACCATTCTAAGATGACCATTCATCAAGGCAGTGATAAGATGTACAGAGACATGAAGAGGGTTTTCTTTTGGGCTGGGATGAAGAAAGATGTGGCTGAATTTGTTTCTCAATGTTTAGTTTGCCAGCAAGTTAAAGCTGAGAAAAAGAAGCCCGGTGGTTTACTTCATCCTTTGGAGGTTCCGTCTTCATGGAGTACCTTCCAGCATCGTAAGCGATTGTGACCCCATCTTTACCAGTGAATTTTGGAGGAGCTTGCAAGAAGCATTAGGTACACAGTTGTGTTTGAGCACCACTTATCATCCTCAGACTGATGGACATACAGATGCTGAAATAGGTCTCTTAGATAGAGATGGTGGTTGGTTATTCCGTGGAGTGGTTACATTAAAGATTTGTTTTAGCGGTTTGGTAGAAATCACTGTTTTATGTTTCAGTTTCTGTTAGCTAGATTAATTGGCTTCTAATGGGCTGATCAGTGAAGCCCATTAGGCTAATGAAATGCAACTATAAATAGAGGTGTTTGGGGAGAGAATTAAGGTTTCTCTCTTCATTCAAACATTTAGGCTTGTGTCTATGATTCTCCTAATTCAACCTAAACCCTAATTTCACTATTCTATTCATTCCTATTCATCATAAATCGCATCTAGAGGGTAGATCATCATCTGGGAAGATTAGGTCACATCATATTACCTCAATTTTGGGGGGCTTTTCATCGCTGTCCAAATCTGATTTCATTAGATCGCATCAAATCAAGGATTAGGTGAGTGATAGATATATCTCACATAGAAAATACGGATTATATGGATTAAATTAGGAATGATTCACATCATATATCTTAAAATACCTTAGATCTGATCATATATGTTTAATTCGGATTTAGATGTGTTAGGATTATCTAGTTTAATCATCTAAATCGGCAAGAAGTTAGATTCATCATGTTCTTGAATATGTATTGATCCAAATAATGTTAAATATATTGTTTTATGATATGTTTATGATATGTGCATGTTTGTATGATCAAGATTTGATGATTCGCTGTCTGTTTTGATTGAATTGACTGCATTGCTTGAATTTTTTATTAGAATCATTTGTCATAGGTCGTAGGTTTGAATGATAGAGAAAATCAGAGGTTTAGATGATCTAATTCAGACGAAACTTGGTGGAGGAGCTCTGGAGGACAAATCGAGGAAACCCAAAAAAATTGGTTTGAAGTTCACTAATTGTATGGACCGATATTGGTCCATAGCCGATGGACTAGTGCCGATCCATTACAGTGTGGTGGATGACACTGGGTTTTGGGTTTTGGCATTATGGTGTTAAATTGAAGCTGCATGCGGATTTCCAAAGGATTTGGATGAAATTTTGGATGGGTCGAAGGTTAGTTACCTGAGTTCGTGAGGGGGACTGGTAGATGTTTTAGTACGTTTAAAATTTGCTATGAAGTTTGACCGATAGGAAGAACTTGAAGAGTGTAGCATGGGGTTTGAGATGCTTAACCATTTTAGGCTAAGTGTTAGGACTGATAACGATCCATAGATGATGGATCAGTACCAATCCGTTAGAATGCATGATGGGTGGCTGGTTTTTGGTGAGCAGGATAGTGAGGCTCTCGGTTGATGTCTGGTAAAGTTTGAAAGTTAAAGAATTCAAGTGGTTGAGATGAAACTCAAGATGGATGGTGCTTCGATTATGAACTCATGGGATGATATATGCTCAGGTATGCTTATTGATTGGCTTAGACTAATTTGACCGTGAATGATAATGGAATTGGTTTGAGAAGTCGCACAAACTAAAAGGTGAAGTTGCCTTGAGGAAAGGTTTGAATGTTTTGAAGTGCTAAAGGATTGTTAGTTATTGAAGGTTCTAACACACTCAAAGCAAGGGGATCGTGGGGACACCCATTAGGACCAAACGGGTCGTGTACCCTAGATTGAGTTACTGTAGGGATCTAGTTGTCTCTATTGGGAGTAAACATAAACAAGATGGGTGTATGATAGTCTGACTAAAACCGAGGTTTTTCCATTAACCCTTGACAGATGGGAACAGTCGGTCATTCCAAATTGGTATATTCATGGTTTTAGCCTAAGATAGCTAGATTATTGGTTGCTATGGATGTTACAGATGATTGTGTGCTTTCATCTCTACTTTTCTCTGGGTAGCTAACACCGTAGGTCATCGAAGATGTGGCTCCCCATGTCTGTTAATGTCACTCATAAGAGAATGCATTAAGTTTCATGAGGCGCAATAGGTAAACAGTATAGAAATTCATAGGACATATATAAAATAAGCAGCAAAAATTTCAAACTTTATTATTAAAATAAAACATAGTTTCAAAACAGGTTACATCATCAAGCCAGTTACATCAAAAACCAAGTGGTTATCCATAAAGGATCAAGCACATAATAGTAGATTAAGTATGAGGGTCGGTCGAGCATTAGAAAAGTGATTGGACATCATTCAAATGGTGTATGGGTCAAACAAGCACATGGTCGAACATTATACAAGGTCGAACACTATAAAGGGTTGAACAGGCACATGGGTCGAACATCCCTGGGGTAGAATCTTTCCTTAGTTGATAGAACATGGTACTTTAAGTAAGGTCGGTCGAACACCACTCAGGACTCAAGCAAAGAGGCTTGTACTAGTAGGGTCGGTCAGGATCGGTGGCTCGAATAGGGTCGGTCTAACGTGCCTCCTATGGGTCGGTCGAACAGGAGTTCAAGTGAACAACCAGATACAGCTGTCAACAGCTACAGTAGCATTTCTGCAATTTCTTGTACATTCGATCCACAGCCTGCATAGCTCACCACTTCTCACCAACTTCTCCTATAAATAGGCCATGGCTTCCCTACTTTGAGGGAACGATTGCTACGACCCCGAAGGGCTGCCGAATTGCACTCACTCCTGCTCTAAGAGATTCTAATACCTTCTAACATCTAAAAGCTAGGATCGAGCACCAAATCCATTATGAAATCCACCAAAAGTGATCAAGCATTCTAGGGATTGAAGATTCTTCACCGTTTCTCCTTACATTTAGCAAGATTCATTCAATTCTTCGCTGATTTGTATTTAATTCAGTGAAGCCTTTGTATCATGAAGCATATGAATGTACTTTTGAGCGATTCTAGACTTGTAATTCTCAAACTATCAATGGAAATTATTGCCAAAGTGGATGTAGTTATTTCCCATGATCGAACAACTATAAAATTTGTGTCTCTTTTACTTTTCATTGTGATTGTGGCCTCTTTCTTACCAATTGGTGAGGTGTGATTTCACGCCTTTGGTGTTTGAACCATTTTTGATTCAAACATATGGCGCCTACCATAGGGCCCGATTATACTTCCTTCTATCTAGTCTAAGAGCCTTTCATTGAAGTTCTAAACCACCTC
The DNA here is from genome assembly GCA_030737875.1 of Allium sativum. Classification (NCBI taxonomy): domain Eukaryota; kingdom Viridiplantae; phylum Streptophyta; class Magnoliopsida; order Asparagales; family Amaryllidaceae; genus Allium; species Allium sativum. The sequence continues at coordinate 470,348,374 of CM060920.1, read as the reverse complement.
CCTATCTAACATAATGGTGAAATCTAAGAAGACCGTAAGTAAAGATATCGGGAATGCCTATAATACGGCTAATGAAGAAACACCGCTTGCTAACCATTCTGATGTTGGTGATAACTCGGTAAGTGGAGCCGATGTGACTAAAAATGAGTTGAATGTCGTTATTACCAATATGAATCAGAAAATGGATGCTTCTACTAAAGCTATGATGGAGAAACTTGACGGCAACCTTAATGTTCGATCAAATCCAGGCCCTCCAAAAGTCCATGTTGATCTCAGAGAATGACAAATCACCCGCTTCTAATCATAACTGCAACGACAATATGGAAGGCGGTTATGATTAGATAAGTGATAAGGACGAAGCTAATGTCGAAGAACTAAAATCAAAAGCTAAGAACCATTCTGAAGCGAATGCTCGAAAGGCTACCAATCCGGTCATAGGGGCATTTCCTCATCTAGAAGGAAAAGTACCTAAGCTCTCTAATCAAGACTGTTTGCCTAGATGAACATTTGGTAAGGAACTCAGCTTCATAGAGTGCCATAACACTAAGGAATACATCGTGGATATGATAGAGAAAATCATGAATAGAAATCAAGCAAGTAATGGCAATGAAAGAGAATGGGACTTTTCTCCCGATAGGACTCCATTCACCAAAAGAATCCTTGAAGCAGAGTGTCCAAAGAAGTTCAATCCTCCAACCCTACCTTCGTACAATGGCCTTATTGATCCTAACTACTTCTATTCAAATATGAATGGCATATGAGTGCAGCTAAGGCTACTAACGAGATAAGATGCACATACTTTCCTCTCTACTTAGAAAGTGTTGCATCATTATGGTTCACAGAGCTGCCACCCAAATCCATCGATTGGTTCTCTGACCTAATCAAAAAATTCAAGGTGCAGTTCCGCTTGTATGCTACCAAAGCCATGGATGCTATAACGCTCTCGGAAATGAAGCAGAAGCCAGGCAAAACTGTTAAAACCTTTCTTAGTCGCTTCAACGTTGCCTTGTCTGAAGTGAGGAATCCAGAGCCACGTATAATTCTCATAGCCTTACTTGACGCTATAGAAAAAGCAAGCGAATTCGGGAAATGGATAAAGATGAAGGAACCGAATACGCTTGACAAGCTCTATAAGAAAGCAAAGGAATACACGAGAATGGACAATAATCCTGTGCCTCTTCAGATCATTGGTGGTAACCAACTCCTTGAAGCTCCTAAAAGTGCTGCTATTCAATCCAATCAGAAGAATACTTAGGGGCAGAAGCGCACGAATGACAGGAACGACAACAAGTCTAATAAAAAGTTCCTTCTTCTTGATTCATCAGAGCTAACTCCTTTGAACGACACTCCTGAGAACATTTACCTTGCCACAAAGGATGCAGAAGATTACCCGAAGCCTCAGCCAATAAAAATGAATGACTATATTACAAGATTCAGAAAGTTCTGCAGGTTCCACAATCAGCCAGGCCACAATACAAATGAATGTAGGCATCTGAAATCATTGATTGAAGAGATGATTAGGAAGAACTGCCTACAACAATATGTAAAGAATTCCCAAGATGCAAATCCTTCTGCAAGTCCCTAGGGGCAAAGGGCATCAAATGTCCAATCTGGTCCAAGCAATGTAGCTTCTGCTCAAACTAACCCAAGAGTGACAATCAACTAACGACCGTTGACGATGATCTAATATCTTCGGCTCAGAATAAGAGATCATTATCGCCTTTACTTTACCTCTTGCATTACTTTACTTTTTGTTATGTTCTACTTTCTTGTAAACAGTCTGTAGTGATCTACATGCATTGAACTAAACAATAGCTTTACGAACGAAATCTTATCTGCCTGTGTAGATCTCTTATTTGCAAAATGTCCAAAATTTTCTAAAGACGATTTTATCATTGCAGGATGTTCTATAGGCATTCGTTTCCTCAAATCCCGACCAAGTGTCAAATTGCAAAGTGCCATAACCATCAATATGCCTAACGTAAAGATGAAGAGCGCTACTTTAAAAAGAAAATGAGAAAAATCTCAATGAGTCAAAAGGCGAAGAGAGAAACAAACAACCACGAATCTGAAACACCAAAGATTCGCTGGAATTTGTTGTGCGAAACGAAGTGTGGGAGTCCACTATAAGTGAAATGAAGCATGGGAGTTCGTAGCGCGAAGCGATGCAACCGACCAAAGGTTCGCTGGAATTCGTTGCATGAAACGAAGCACGTGAGTTCACTGTAAGTGAAACAAAGCGTGGGAGTTCGTGGCGTGGAGCGATGCAACCAACCAAAGGTTCGCTGGAATTCGTTGCGAGAAAAGAAGCGCGGGAGTTCACTATAAGTGAAACGAAGCGCGGGAGTTTGTGGCGTGGAGCGATGCAACCCACCACAGGTTCCTTGGAATTCGTTGCGCGAAACGAAGTGCGGGAGTTCACTATAAGTGAAATGAAGTGCGGGAGTTCGTGGCGCGGAGCGATGCAACATTCCAAAGGTTTGCTGGAATTCGTTGAGCAAAACGAAGCAGGGAGATCACTATAAGTGAAAAGAAGCGTAGGAGTTCATGGCGCAAAGAGATGCAACCCATCAAAGGTTCACTGGAATTCGTTGCGCGAAACAAAGCGCGGGAGTTCACTATAAGTGAAATGAAGCGTGGGAGTTCGTGGTGCGAAGCGATGCAACCCACCAAAGGTTCGCTGGAATTCGTTGCGCGAAACAAAGCGTGGGAGTTCACTATAAGTGAAACGAAGCGTGGGAGTTCGTGGCACGAAGCGATGCAACCCACCAAAGGTTCGCTAGAATTCATTGTGTGAAACGAAGCATGGGAGTTCACTTTAATTGAAATGAAGCGTGGGAGTTCATGGCGCAAAGCGATGCAACCCACCAAAGGTTCACTAGAATTCGTTGCACGAAACAAAGCCCAGGAGTTCACTATAAGTGAAACGTATCATGGGAGTTCATGGCACGAAGCGATGCAACCCACCAAAGGTTCGCAGGAATTCGTTGTGCGAAACGAAGCGCGGGAGTTCACTATTAGTGAAAAGAAGCGTGGGAGTTCGTGGCGCAAAGCGATGCAACCCACCAAAGGTTCACTGGAATTTGTTGCGCGAAGCAAAGCGAAGGAGTTCACTATAAGTGAAACGAAGCATGGGAGTTTGTGGCGCGAAGCGATGCAACCCACCAAATGTTATTTGAAATTCGTTGCGTGAAACAAAGCGCGTGAGTTCACTATAAGCGAAACGAAGCATGGGAGTTCGTGGCCCAAAGCGATGCAACCCACCAAAGGTTAGTTGGAATTCGTTGCGCGAAACAAAGCGCGGGAGTTCACTATAAGTGAAACGAAGCGTGGGAGTTCTTGGCACGGAGCAATGCAAACCACTAAAGGTTCGCTAGAATTTGTTGCGCGAAACAAAGTGCAGGAGTTCACTATAAGTGAAATGAAGCATGGGAGTTCGTGGCGTGAAGCGATGCAACCCAACAAAGGTTCGTTGGAATCCGCACTACGAAATGCTTCAACAACCAAAATTCCTTTCCATAGGAAAAGCATCTTCTCTCTAGAAGAAATCAACAATGTCTGGTTAAAACGACCTCCCCGAAACACGGGGAATCCAATAGAATCTCTGGCATCAGAGCTGATTAGAAAAGCAGACAAACACTGAGCATTTTAAACTAAAGACCCCCTGAGGGGCACCCAGCCAATTATCAGTGCCATTCATGCATCACCTGACTACGTTAAACCTTGGGGTACAAAAGACCTCTTCAGGAGTGTATGTTCAAATCCAACCTCCGAAGGGCCCGAAGTTTCCAACATGAAAACAAAACAGGTGTGGAATGCATAACAAGAAATTACAACAAGCAAAATGTACTTCCATCACAAGTTCGACACAAAAGGTTCAGACATAGAGTAGCATAAAGATAGTGAGCGGGGGCCGGCACCCGCATATACAACCGGTCTAAAGCATAAGTGCATAAATGTAAATAACAAAAGTCAGACAAGAAGGTTATGTCCTCTTTTCCTTCTTTCCATCACTAGGTTGTTTCCCGACACAAGTAGAGAAGGAAGGAAGAGTACCAGCCGGTTCCGTATTGTCTTCAGGACTTGCTAGTTCTGTAATAATCTCATCTCGGGATTTGAGAGCTTGGATAAGCGTGGCTTTGTCCTACTCAAAAGTAGAGATACGTTCGATGTTCTCCCTGTTTAGCCTTTGGAGATCACAAGCAAAGTTGTTCCAGGCACCCAATTTGCGCGCAATATAGTTTCTAATATCTTTAAAATACTTCTCATTCCAATCCATTGTAGCATCAAGTTGTGCCAATAAGTGATTTTTTAGAGTGTCCAGATCATCAGGGACTGATCGTTTGTCAGATGGGTATTTATCCAGGTCAAATTGGTCAAAGTGCAACCGATGTAGACACCAACCCTTGAATCACTCGGCAAGTTCAGATCTGCACGGCATAGGAGTATAACAAGGCCTATCTATGATTGTTTGAAGGTCAACTAGGGTTGGGGCAACAAAGGAAGTAGCCAAAGAAGGTTGGACGGAAGTCGTCTCAGTATCAGGAACAAGGAGCTTGTCCGATCTATGACGTTTCCGAGAACTGTCCTTGCTCGAGACCTCCCCAATTTTTGTATAACTGGTAGACATCCTACACAAATAACTGTGTTTGAGAATAAACAACGGATGAGGTTTGTGTTTAAGAAAATCATGATCAAAGAGAATCCTTGGAACAAAAGGTATCAAGTTATTCCAACCGGACAGCGAGATCACGCTTGTTCACAAACAACTTGAACATGCACAAATAGGACCGAATAGGTTCAAGCCCTAGCTGGCACAATCATGCCCGACCCATGAGAGTCGAACATATATGAGCCCGAACAGGGTCGAACCTGCTCGAGCCTTAGTTAGGTCGAACATGACCAACCCTATAAGGGTCGGACATGTTCAAACCAGACAGGGTCGAATATGCTCGAGCCCTAACTGGGTCGAACACGGCCGATCCTATAAGGATCACACATATTTAAGCCAGATTTCACTCGAGCATGCTCGAGCCTAAGATCGAATAGGGCAAACTTCATAAGGTGCAGGAACATTCAACGTTCATTTGGGTCGGGTGTAATACATTGGTTTGAACAAAGCTTGGGATGGTGCAGCATGAATGAATCATTGCTAAATTTTGGTTCACTATGGGCGTGACAAAAATGAGTTCAAGTGAAAAATACAAGTATGTGAGAAAAACAGCAAAAATGAATAGAAAATTCATGTCATAGACATTTAACCAAACAATTTGTGCACGGAAGATTCAAACCAGAAATTCAAAAGGTTTCGAATGATTTTAACTCCACAAATACATCCAATTACACGCTCTAATTCCCAATCTAATTCAATCCTGTATGAATTGCAAGTATTACATCCCAAAAATTCAAACCGCTTAAATGCTACATCGGCTCAAGACTCCAACTATTTTCATCCCAAAATCAGTGAAAATGATGCAAAATTAAAGGGAGAAATCACCAGTGATAAGAACAATGCCTGAAATTTAAGAATATAGCTCGGGTTGGGTCCAAAGTTGACTGAATTTCTTACTTCAGGGTTCGAGTGAGCCTACGGTGTGTGGTGAATGATATCCAATTTGAAAACAAATATGAGATGGAAGCGTGGGGAGTTTCAAAGAAAAAGAGCAGCCGCCATTAATTGATCTTCTCCGGAAAAGCAAATGAAGAACTGAAATGAGAGGTAAAGGTAATATAAAGGACCGGAAGAGAAGAGCCATGTTCGACCAGGTGGTTTTGTTGACCCAAAAGGTGTGTTCGCCCTGAACACGCTCAATCCAAACCGATGAATAGACATGTCCGAACCAGGTGGTATGTTCGATCCAACTGGCGTACTCGACCCGGAAGGCATGGTCGACTCAAATGGTTTGTTCAAGTGACATTGCTTGTAATAACCCGGAAATCCGAGCCAATTTAAAAAATTTATTCTGGCAATTTTATTGAATTTTGAATATTTAAAATGAATTATTTTAAATAATAACGACGAGAAATTTATTTTAAATAGAATTCAAACGTAGATAGTTATATAGATCGTCGTTAGAATATAAATAATTATTTTTATTTATACACGGAATTGAAAATGGCACGGTAGTTCGAAAATTCGATTTCAAAGTTCAAATGAATGTACAGGATTCAAAATAAACCAGATTTTAGCGAAACAAAAAATATTGGAATCTATTTGAGAATATCTTTCCAACGAATCCGAAAAATTGAAATTTCATAGCGAGAATCAAAAGATATGCCCAGTTGAAAATTAAGAATAGTCGCTATGGAATTCTAGCACTTAAAAATTGAAATTTTGCAAACGACCTCGGTTTTCGACGAAACCACTTTTTTTGAATCCGTGATGTTAGGTTATTGCTAGATTCGAAAATTTGTAATTTTTCGAATCAATATTTGAGCGTGGAAAAGGAAAACGCGTTTGACCAGTTTCAGTTGATTTTAATCGACTGGAAAATGGCCATTTTTCAAACGGTCTTAGAATTTGACGAAATTAGTTTTGTTAGGACCGTATCGTCAATACGAAGCTAGAAATAATTTTTCGGGAATTTTTAGAGTTAATATGTGGCCCCGGTAAATTGAAATATGCATTCAAATTCAATATATAGATTTATATTTTGATTTTGACGAAAAACGATCGAATCAGCTCACGATACATATCCCATTGTGTTCGGAATGGGGGTAATTAACTATGGACAACAGGTGGTGGGTCTCGTTTGGAGATCGAAAAGAAAATCAACTTTATATAGAATAAAATAAAATATTATATAAATCTTTATACATTAACCCCCCTCCACCTCTTTTCTTTTCCTTCTTCAGACACCCGATAAGAAAGAAAAAAAAAAGAGGAGGGAGGAACCGCTGTTGCTCCTCCACATCGCGTCGCGCCTCCATCAGCGACGCCACCGCGTCGGTCGCCATGCCCCCCTCTCTCTCCTCCGCTTCCCTCTCTCTTCATCGTTCCCTCCTCTAGCGAGAACCGCGAGCCCCCCTCTGCTTAAATCGAACGCCGCACCCAAATCTCCCACCACCACTAGACCGCACCCCCCTTCCTTTGGCCGACGCGCCCTCGCCTCCAAGCCCCCTCGTCCTCCTTCGTTCAAACCGAGACCCTAGCCCAGATTTAAGCCACTGCTCCACCCCCATGTCAACGCGCGCCATCAAGCACCCCCTCTTTAGCCAAGCGCGCCCTTCTCCACCCCAAACAAGACTGTGAGTTTTTTATTATTATTTACAGTAATTGGTTATAGAAAAGAAAAAAAATCAGTTTTTATAAGAAAGGAACATGGTTTGAAAACTGAATTTTTTAAAGAAGATAAAAGGATTGAATTTCTTTTTATATGTAGGAAGATTATATTATATATATATACATATATAATACTTTCTATATGAAAAGATTATATATTTTTATATAAAAGATTGTATGTGTAAATAAGAAAAGAGGAGATTTTTAGATAATAAAAATATGATTTTTATATTATAAAGATAATAAAAATATGATTTTTATGTTAGAGAGATAATAAAAATATAATTTTTATATGGAAAACTGTATAATAAAAATATAATTTTTATAATATAAACATCAACATAAAAATCTGATTTTTATGTATGAGGTAACAATATAAAAAAGTGATTTTTAATAATCAACTGCTTGATACAAATTGCGATAGTACTGTTGGAAAGCAAATCTTAATTCAAACCGTTCAGAGATAAGGACTGGAGGAGTGGAACCCTCGGTGAGAACTCCTCACTTTTATTTTAATTTGTTTTCTAGTTGAAATATATACTAGGATGGAGACGGTGTTTAGTTGCACCCGACACCCGTCGTCCACAGACCATGGATGACTTGTTTGTTTGATTGTTGTGTTGTGAAATTTGATTGTGTGATGTGAAATGAAATAAAATATTTTATAGTGGAAAATATTTTATAGTTAAAAATATACTTTTTAACGTGTGTATAAAATAAATAGTAATAAACAAATCGGAGATTTGTTTATATACACTGATTTGACTAATATTGATTGGGACGATAAATTTTACACATCGCCCAAATGCACAAATAAAATATGTGTTTGATTGTTTGAAACCCCATACGGGTGTTGGGATGAAATTAGGCATACACTAATCCCAATAATTAGCTGTATGTCGATCGATTGATTGACAGGCTGTTATAAGCGTTGAATATTTATATTTGATGCTTATACAGTGTAGAATGCACTCTGGATGATGGTTGATTATTTATCGTTGCTATTATATACATGTGTTGTATGGAAACCATATAATTAACATTATATGGTAATTGATTGGGCCTCATTCCAATTTGGAAAATAAGGAATATTATAAAAGGAAATTCATGTGTTGAATAGAAAGAAAATTCATGTGTTGAATAAAATATAAATTCATGTGTTGAATAGAAAAATAAATATTCATGTATTGAAGAAAATATTCATTTGTTGAATAGAATAACGAAGTTATTGAAATATATAAGGCCGTTTTGGTTAGATATGCGCCATTTTGACGCGAACGATATTTATATCGATTATATTCGTTTTTATAATGAATATAGAAAAAGGAAGTGATTTCAAAATATAACGTTTTGAAAATATTATCATTTATATGTATATCGATGATATGGAATATTCAATTTTGATTAGAAATTGAATAGGAAGTTGAAATCGTTTTGAAAACGAAGTTAAAACGATTTATAAAATACGTTTTGAATTGAAATCGACGAAATATATATTATATATAGTATATATATAATATAATGGCCTGAATAGAACGCGTCGCGTTGCGGCAGTTCGCGAATTTCGACCATTGACTTCGAATTGACATTGCGGGAGATCCGACCGTCGGATTCTCCTAAAACCGGAACCGTTGGGTTCGTATCGAAAAGAGATTTCTAACAAATATTAGAAATTAGAAATCTAACGGTTGGATTTGGAATTATGTCCAAATTAAATTTGGAAAAGGTCGCTGTAAGTGCAGTTCGATGGCCGTTGATGGAAATCGACTGTACGGGCCTTGATAAAATTATTAAAAAATAGTAATAATTTGTGTAAAATCATAAGAAATGATTTGGAAAGAATTGGGATGAAAAAATTCCATATTTGAAAAGAAAAAAATAGATTTTTATCGAAATGAACTAGTTTTGAACTAGAGTTATAATTCATTTATTTTTGAAATAAATAAAGTGGATTTGAGATGATTTTGAAAATAACCAGAATTTCCAATATATAAAGTGGAAATTGATTTGAATCGAAATTGTCTTTGGAATATTTCGATGTTGGATTTCGTGATTATGAAGATAGTGTTATGGAAATTTGAAAGATATATTTATATCGTTATTTCCAATACGATATTTGTGGGTCGTAGAATTTGATATTGAATATAAGCTGATATATTTTCTATTCAGAGCCTTGTATTTAATAACAAATGGGATTTGGGTTTGTCGTGAATGGTGTCTTCATTAACACTGTTCTTAAACCCAGTTGAGAAAAAGATTAATTCTTTTTATTTAGATTTAATGAAGTATACCAATTAAATGGTATTTAATTGGAATTGAATTGAGATTGATTTTTGGGTTTATCGTGAACGGTGTTTTAAATAACACTCGTTCTTTAACCTGATAATTAATGGAATGTGATTTGGGTTGTTGTGAATGGTATCTTTAATAATACTGTTCTTAGACCCAACGGAGTTAAGAAAATCAGAAACTAACTGGAGATTAGTTAAGTTGAATGGTTTCCTGGGTATTGATCTGATGTTGGTTTTGGCCTTCGGGGTTATTACTTAGGAAATTGTTCACTTACTAATTTACGGTTAAAGGCTGATGGAATAGAATGTGATTTTGGGTTTATCGTGAACCGTGTTTTAAATGACATTGGTTCTTTAACCCAGTTAAAGACAGGATATGATTTACCAAGTTAAATAATCATTGATAGTGATTTTTTGGAAGATTAAAACCAAGTGGAGTTTTAATAAATCTTTAATTAGATTGAAATGATCGAGAATGGAGTATCACCAGTTTTTCTCCAGGCGATAGTTAAATCTTTAATTAGATTTGAACGTGAAATGGTAATTGAATTTACCGATAACACCGTGGTGTTAGATATGAAGTATTACCAGTTTTACTTCATGGGATGAATAGGTTGGGATTGGGAAACTTAAAACAAATGATTATTTCGGTAAGGTTCGTTAATCCCGACTAGTTTGGATAAACCATAATTTGGTTTGAATTGATATTCAAAAGAAGATTAAAGAATAATTTATCTTTGATAAAATTAATGGGAGCCTTTCCCTAAGAATGTGAAATTTAGCAACTAACTGAAGATTAGTTAAGATGAATGGTTTCCTGAGTATTGATCTGATGTTGGTTTCGGCCTTCGGGGTTAATATTTGGGGAATTGTTCTCTTACTAATTTACGGTTAGTGACTGATGAATTGGAATGAGGCGTATGTTGTGTTTGTGTAACACTTGTTTATTATATACGCGAGTTATTCGGAAAGACCGGGTTTATCCCATTCTAAATAACTGATTCGACGTGGTGTCGAGGATGAAGATGGTGGTCGAAGACCGGAGGTCTTCACATCGTTTGGGTGATTACTGATGATCTTGATTGGGCTGTACACCCAAGAGGAGGGAATCGGTTGGTGATCGTCCAGACGTACTTGGAGATCGATGGATATGCGAGGTACAAGGTGCCTCCGGTTTCGTTCAGACCCAGAACGGACTTGTATGGACTGTGTGTCTGACATTGGATATCATTTTGTGTGATTGATGGATATCGGTTGCATGGAGTGGTTTTCCTGTGTGGCATGCTAAGATGCAAATGATCAAGGCTTCTGTTGAAAAGCAAAGTCTTGTGGTTGATGATCAAAGCACCACATGTGTGGCATAGCTTTGTGTAACGTGAATTCGCGAGCCTCACACCCCGGTTGTGAACCACAAACGGGAGAGGACCTCAGGGAGGGCATGTGTTTCCTTCTAGCTAGGGTGGTGTCAGTGACCTACCAACCCTGACATTTATATTATTTTCACCTGTGTGGTTGTTGCTGTTGCGAGGCGCCTCGGATATATCTGTGACTATGTGAAGCCGATGGAGTCATTCATTGGCTCAATTACGCCCCAAAGGGCAGGGAAACGTAGTGTTCAGGATTTAAGTTTAATCCACATAGGTGGACCGGCCCTGTCGCTCCAAGGGACCACCTGAGTCTGGGTCCTGAGGCTCGGGCTGGACAGTCTCGAATCGGTAGAGGACGATCCCTGGCCTCGGTTCACAGATGGAAATCCAATTTCCAAATACGTGATTTTGCGGTTTTAATTGTAGAACTAATATGGCGACATGATATATGGTACCCATGCCGCCTATGATTGATACATTTATATTTGAAGTTGTTTTCTTCACTTATAGTAATAATAAAAGATGAAATTTAGCGTATCAAGCATTCTTTGGATATTATAAGGTAAAACCCTATCCTCCGGCTTGTGTTGCATTGTGTGATGGGACCTGGGTCTTATAATAGCTTCATTGTTCTTTATTTAGCATTGCGCTGTTGTTTTATGCACTGGTATTCTTGGGAGGAAACCCGTTCCGTGTTATACGGCGTGGTCCCTTGATTTACCAAACTTTAAAATGAAGATTAATAACTGTTTTAGTTCTCACACCAGTCACATGACTGACCTAGAGTTTATTGTTTTAACCTAAACACTGGGTGCCCTTATTTTCCGCACGGGCAGCTAGTAGTTTTGGTTTTGCAGATTTATATTCACAGGAACCTGGTTTACAGCTGGAATGATATCCTGAAAGCTCTGTATCCGTATATCTCTTTCAGTTGTGTATTGTATTATTTTCCGCTGCTATGTAATGTATTGTAATCTGATAATTTATGATGTATATTATTTGTTTATACTCTGTATATTCTTGTATTCTGATGGAATTGTTGTAATTAACAATGAAACGTTCTTCTGTTTGCGTTCCGATGGGGCTTGTCCTCAAAGTATCCGCTCTTTCCTTCATGGGGAAGTTACGGGTTCTTACATTGCTTGTTTGATCCAATATGTCTGCAATCAATCTCCAAACTAACTGAACTATGTTCGACTATCCCATAATAATTCAAAATCAATCAATCAATATGTGCCTTATTAATCATTTCAAAGCTTGTAAATTTTGACAATTAAAAAAAAACTACAAACTTTGAGGGGAAAATGTTTATCCATAAAGGATCAAGCACATATTAGTAGATAAAGTATGAGGGTCGGTCGAGCATTCGAAAAGTGATTGGACATCATTCAAATGGTGTATGGGTCAAACAAGCGCAGAGTCAAACATTATACAGGGTCGAACATTATACAGGGTCGAACACTATACAGGGTCGAACAAGTACAGGGGTCGAACATCCCTGGGGTAGAAACTTTCCTTAGTCGATCGAACATGGTACTTCAAGTAGGGTCGGTCGAACACCACTTATGACTCAAGCAAAGAGGCTCGAACCAGCAGGGTCGGTCAGGATCGGTGGCTCGAACATGTTTCCTCAGTTCGATCGAACATGTAGGGTCAGGAACGTGCCTCCTACGGGTTGGTCGAAATGAGTTCAAGTGAACAACTGGATACAGTTGTCAACAGATGGAAGTGGCATTTCTGCAATTTCTTGTACGTTCGATCCACAGCCTGCATATAGACATTTCATCTCATCACTTCTCACCAACTTCTCCTATAAATAGGTCGTGGCTTCCTTACTTTGAGGGACCGATTGCTATGACCCCGAAGGGCTACCGAATTACACTCACTCCTGCTCTAAGAGATTCTAACACCTTCTAACATCTAAAAACTAAGATCGAGCACCGGATCCATTATGAAATCCACCAAAAGTGATCAAGCATTCTAAAGATTAAAGATTCTTCACGATTTCTCCTTACATTTACCAAGGTCCATTCAATTCTCCACTCATTTGTATTGAATTGAGTGAAGCCTTTGTATCATGAAGCATATGAATGTACTTTTGAGCGATTCTAGACTTGTAATTCTCAAACTATCAATGGAAATTGTTGCCAAAGTGGATGTAGATCTTTCCTAAGATAGAACCATTATAAAATTTGTGTCTCTTTTCCTTTTCATTGTGATTGTGGCCTCTTTCTTACCAATTGGTGAAGTGTGATTTCACACCTTTGGTGTTTGAACCATTTTTGATTCAAACACCAAGTATCTCTACCTCATAATGCAAAATAACAGAGTGCCATAATATAAAGCCATATCCCTCATAGCAAGCTATAATAGAGTAGGAAGTAAGTCAAACCGGTACATCTCTGAAAGTCCAGATCCAAGCTGAAAACGAAAGTCCTAATCACTGAGGAGTGATACCACTCTGAAGACTCTAAGGGGAGGTGAAGGAAGAAAGAAGTGAAAAAGGGTCAGACATAAAGTCTGGCGAGTCCCAGTGATTTTCAAATATGCATAAAATAGAGATACCCAGACAAGTAAACAAGACTGGATGAGAAAGAACAATATCATAAAAACAAGATAAACTGGATAAACAAAAATAATAGTGATCGAGTAATGATTCACATTTATATCCTAAAAACAGGTTGTATTTGCACCAATACATGATTAGGCATTAACCTAATTACTTAACAGAAACAATAAGATTAAACAGCATGATTTGGCGTACCCTGATTACATAACAGGATTAGGTGTTGCCCTAATTACATAATAGTAGGATTAGGTGTACCCAAATTACTACCCATGCGATCGACTCCCTAATACGTAAATACCCTGTGTCATCCCCAACAGTCGGGTGTATTACTCTCTTGCCCAACAACTTATATAACACAGACCTATTTACTAGTGTTACAGCGGATTAGTTTCCCTAATCGGACTCATGCACGCTGACGACTCCACCAGAACGTGCCCGTACCCACCTTCCTCATTTGAAACCTCTTACTATCCAGTTTAGTAAGCATGCCCTGGCCCAAACCTAGTGTGAGGACCTCTAACAAAATACCAACAGAGATATTGATTGATACAGGTTCCACACAGCAAGACTGACACAAGCTAAACCCCCTAAGCTTAGGACTTAAGAGTCCCCAAAACCTGATACAACAGCAGAAAGAGGGGCCTCTTAGCTTACTAATAATTAGGTTTAACCTAGAAGGTTTAGGTTTAGTAATAAGCATGGTTGTAATATTACATGTTATTATGTGTGTAAAACCCTTCCCCAAAACACCTGCCTAGATGTATTTGTGATTACCTAATCTACATTCGATACTTACATAATTTTAACATGTCCTTTTTACTTAATGTTCATATTAACTCAAATCTAACATGTTTATACATATGCATACTATTCCATTTGGTTATTTCCCTAAATTACATGCATATTACCCCTTTTATCATATTCCCAATTTTCAGCAAGTGCAAGTATATGCATACTATCCCTTTTTATTACATCCCCAGTTTACAGCAAGTACAAGTATATGCATATTATCCCTTTCCCAAATCATAGTCAATCAGTCCCCAGTTTAACAATATGCCAAAAATTCCTCTTTTTATGTCATTTCTTATTATCCCAATTTCAATTGTACGTGAACTTAAATCGGACCTGGCCTAGGCTTATCGTAAATAAAAAGAGAAAATAGAGGAAGGAGAGCAGAATCAAAGCACACAGGCATATAGGCAAGACTGGAAATAAACCAAAACAATAGTAATATGGAAAAAGAAGATAGATACACATAACTAATTAATTATCTAACAGTAAAAGAATATAGTTTAGTTATAACAACGACATAGTTAAATAATAGTGATAGAACAGGTATAGGTATCATCTTATAAGCAATGTATTTTCTAATCCCAATTTTATTTAACTGTCATGATAAACTTCTAGTTATCAGATCTGAAAATAACAGGTAACTCATAGCGGATCTTGATGACGAAGAGATTAGATCTCTTATATATATCTATATGTCGTTGTTGAAAAGTTCACTTCTATATCTTTGTTGATTGCAGGGTTGAAGATTGGTTATAGATCTTGAATCTTCTATGTTAATAATCTAGATTTCAGCAGAATCTCCCCATCTTATTATTTATTTTAGAATATTTAATGGAGGTAAAGAGAAAGGTGAAGAATTGTGTGTAGATAAAATGTGAGAGAGATCCCCTTTATATAGATTAACAGAGCCAACCTTTAACCGTTAGATCCTAAGGTTTTAATCTAGACCACACACGTAGTGCTGAGTCAGCAATGAATCTATCCACAAAACAGTCCAGATACAGACAAAAGAACAAACCCAGATCGTCGTTGGGTAGACCTAACCATGCTTGGCCAAGTGTAGGTCGTCCCACATTGGTCTGCAATCCCGCTTTGTTTTCCCGTTTTGTCTTGGTTTATTATTTTGAATATTTTTGAATTATATATTCATATTGCTCAGATATATGTACAAATTTCTAATGCCCATAACTTCTTCATAAGTTATCCATTTTACACAAACTTGGGGTCTATCTGAACCATAATTCTGAGAGGAACGCAATGGTAAAGCCAATTTAACTTAACTCCGAATATTTAATTAAGTAATTCCCATTTTATTATCTTTAAAGTATGGTTATAGTGTATTAAATTTTGGGGTGTTATAGAAGAGAAGTGCGATTGTAGGATGTCTGTCTCCTATTCTGAAGCGACATACGATAGATGATTATCTTGTGTTAATATTTTGGCAGTTGAGACAAATCAGATGGTTGAACTGTCTATACTCATATATCCTATGTAACTATTGATTGTTATTTTATCGCTCCCTACGACTGTTATCTGACTCAAGATTTTATGTTTCCTCTTATTACCTTGGGCTGGTCATCAATGTTGTTGGTGAGTAGACAGAGATAGCAGGTAACAGGTTTGGTGTTGATGATAGTGTGCGACAACAAGCTGAAGGCTGGGGTATTATATTCTACTGTATAGTTCGCTTTGATTCCTCTATATGCTGATGATTGTTGAGATTTTGAGTGATATGTAGTGAGGCTTAATGTAAAGATATTCATTTTCATGGATGTTTTGTATTGTTGACTATGAGATGTTGTGAGATTGGATTTTCTATTAGGTTTTTCTTCATTACTATATCCTATTGTATTCTTTCTATTATATGTTATCCATGCATTATGAGCTATACGACACGTTTATTCCTACTTATTCTTCCTTGATGATCATTCCATCTCGGTTTGGCATGTCATTCAGCACCTTTCCTTAGTTCGATGCATGAGATATCGGGCAGTCGTCACACATAGAATCCTACTTTTTTTGAGAAAGGATACACAAATTTAAAATTTCAAGTGTTTCATCGAATTTTCTTCCTTATGCACTTGAACCAGTATAACTAAATACGGCGGAGCCTTGAAATCCCATGCTCCATAATATCTATAGTGGCATGAGACCCCCGGTTACCATCTTTGTCCCCATTTCTTGATTAGTCCCTAAAAATTTGACATAATGCGAACGTTTCCTATCACATATAACTTCACGACCTCCTATCACCAACAATTTCTTCCATCTCCCTAATATAGGGAAAGCTCAAAATATAATACCAATTTTCTAACCTTCACAAGTTTCCTAATCAAATTATACTTTTTCCAAAGTTTAATCATAAATTTGATTTGGATAGAAATTTGTCAATGGTTATCCCATCAACACTTTGGTTAGACAGCCTCCGTGAAATTCTTCAAGAGTGCCTACTAATTACCAAAAAGATAATTATGTTACTCCTATAAAGATAAATATTATTTCTATTGTCTAAGAGATCCAAGATGCAACTTTTTCTCTCATCCCCAATGCTCTGGCTGTCTTCAGTTTGTCCTCCAATTTCAATTGAGGTGTAACCCAAAAGTTCAATAATTTCCTAAATCAAAAGCTCTAATTCTAACTAGCCTACATTCTAGTCTATACTAATAACTAGAATATTTTCATATGCTTTAATTTGCTGGAATCTAAATTTCAGCAAAATGTCTTTTGCTGTAATTTTCATAAATTGGCCCAAATAATTGTTAGGGACTGCAGAATGGATCGTTTAGGCAAAGCAAACACTATAGGGGAGTGAATAATGTTTGTAAGAATTTAAACAAAACTAGAAACTAGAGATAACTATGGGATGAATCAAACACCACAAACATAATCACAGACATAAATTCAAACACATATGCAAAATAAACAAAGATAAAAGTGCAGAAAAGGAAAGAACACACCAAATTTTATACTGGTTCGGATCACTCCTACGTCCAGTCCCACACAACGCTGGATTGCGTAGAGTTTTATTACTATTTTCAAATAGCTAAGTACAACCTCCTTGATTTCACGGCTCAACAAGGAGACATCGACTCCTATCCCTTGATTTCACGGCTCAACAAGGGAATACCGACTCCTATTCTGTAATTTCACGACTATAAGGATAAACCGTTTACTCTTTGACTTGCAAACAGGGTCTTTCAACCCAAGCAATTACAGAACAGCCCTATAACTCTTCAATAGCACTTGATTTAGAGAGTAGGGAGAAGAAGTTTGATCAATTCAGAAGTGAATTCGTGAGAGTATAAGTGTAAAAACAACAAAAATGATTAAGAATATGATAGGGTGAAGGAGATGAAGATTGAGAAGAAGAGATGTTAAGAAAATTCGGTTTTAACCTCTTTTTATAGAGAATGAAGGGTTGCAATGGTTCGGAAGTGTTTCTAATAGTGAAAAGACACTTCCCTTCAAAATTAGAAAACTAGCTGCTATATATCGACATACATATTTTACTATGTCGTCATACTCATGTATAAATTTCATTTTCAAAGCATTTTTCAAGAGTTTTGTTATAAAATTAATTTTGGAAATTCTTCAGTAAAATTCTAATGTTGTAAATCAATATTATATGATAGAAAAACATATGAAAATATATTTTTAAACTATATAAATATAATTATAAAATTATAAGGTTTTAAACTATAAAATACAAATAAATTATACATATAAACTTAAGTTTGAAAAAAACAAAGAAGAATAAAAATAGAAACAAATAAAAACAAAATAGAGAGGATTTAAAATAAAACAGAAAAACAAAATAGAGAAGACAGAAAAATAAAAAAAAGGGATTTGAGAAAAGAATTGAAAAATCGGATCTTGAATTTGAATTTGGATTTGAACCTGGAGTGCTATTTAGAGTCTTACAAAATCTGGACTCTATAATTATATTAATCTTGAACTCTTGAAATCTTGATTACTCATGAGTCTTGAATTTATTCTGAATTCTGAATCTCTAAAAGCTCTTAAACTGTATAGTCTTCAGTATTAATTCCTGTATACAAATCCTGCATATGTGTGTATATATATATTCTAAATAAAGATGTTAGTATATATTTTATAATCAATGATAATTGAAATAAGGTTATTGTCATCAAAACTCCATTCTCCAACAATCTCCCCCTTTTTGATGATGACAACCTTAGTTTATAATATATCATACCTGTATATACCTGTTTGATGATGATCCTCTTATACTCCCCCTGTCTATAAGAATTCTATAAAACTATGCATATATTTTATAATTTTGGCATTATAAAAAAAAGATTAAATATACTCCCCCTAAGTTAAATAACTGTAGAATCTAAGTAGTATTCCTTAAAAAAAAACCCTAAATTGAATAATTCTCTAAATAGAACATAATTAACTATCCTTAAAAAATGCTCCCCCTTAATTTATTAACTAATTATAAGTAGAACATTCCTAATCTATTTAAACTAGAGAGAAAAATACTTAATATGATAATTAAACACAAACCAAATCAAGTATCATTATTACATATGTTTGTTTAATATATACAAACCAAGCTAAGTCATACCATATGTCTTAATATGTACAAGTTTCAAACAATATAATCTAATTCACACCACACCATAATTAAACAAATCAATCAAATCGTATCAAACAACTAAATGTCTCTTGGAACTTCAACCCAACCATCTTCTCCAAAGATACTATCCTTCTTAATTACTTCCCAATCTTCATCTTCTTTGGTTGGTGGAGCCTTTGCGAGATTATTTTCTTCACCTCTAAAAAGAGAAGAAATTAGCCATCGCATTGCATCAAAGTGCTTTTTTTGTTTTTCGAACATCTTTATTTGACTCAATTCAAGATGACGCTGATTTCGTAGAATGATAGAGATAATGTTTTTGAACGAGTTGAGAGTTTCTTCTAGATTTTCACTTAGATTATGAATAGGATTTGCCATGGATTTGATGAGAAATGATTAAATAAGAAGGAGTAATGGAATAATGAAGTTTTCTAGAAGAAATGGACTTAAATAGGGTCTGGAATTCGTTGGATTTTGAATGGACATGAGTAGTTATTTAAATTTAAAATTTGAAAAAGTTTGAAAAATTTTCTGTTATATGTCGACATGCATGTTTAATTACATCGACATACTATAGTATGATTTTTGAAAATTTTGAATTTTAGAATTCTTTCGAACTCTTGTAATATTTTATGATTTTTTCAGAAACATAAAGATGATATTTCTAGAAATAAAACTCCATTCATTTCTTAATATAAAGCAAATACATTGAACAATACAAGACACACTTAGATACGAGATTCGAAAGCAAATACAAGGAAATATATAAAGATAGATTAAACTAGATGGTCTAGTTTTCGAATGATGAGGAGGAAGATGAAATTCCAAGCTTTCTTCCTATCTTGATCACGAATTTAGTCATTTTGGAAAGCTTGTTGTTAAACTTCTTGTTAAGCTTCTTTTGATTTTTGACGATTTTCTCTTGATTTTGAATAATCGTGTCTTTGAGGTTATGATTTGAGGTTGGATACTCGTTGCTTTCCATAGAAGTCTCTTCTTCGACTGCCATTAGGTCTTGCTCTTGTTGCAATTGAGCTTGTTTGGCCTCATATGTCTCATAAGGTTTGAAAGTGATAGGAATGTGCATGAGATAAATATTTGATGCATCAAACACTTTCCTAGAGACAAATTCTTCTCCATGAAGATCAACTCCAAAGTATTTGAAAATGCGAGTGAGATAAACACCATAGTAGAGAGTGTTTTCTCTTGAAGATACATCTATGGGCTTAAATTCATTTAGAATCATATCGGCCAATTGATAAGATAATTACCCATAATGGCAAATAGAGCCTTTTGGACTTTAATAGTTCGATTGTTGTAATTTTCGGAACGGGAGTGATGGTGTGTTAAAGGAGGAGGTTGATGATTCTTGTTTTTGGACGAAAGAAATGATTTTCGAAATCCATTGGAGCACCATCTTCGAAGATATTGTGATAGGTTTCTAAATTGGTTTCATCGATGGCGAAAGTTGAGAAATCTGTGCCCTCACTTCTACAATTTAGAATTTCTTTTAAATGATCGGCATCGAGAACAATTTGAGTTCCCTTGACACTACTCCAAATGTGATTTTCATTGCCTTGATAAAATCCGTGGTTGAGATTTGCATAGAACATCTTCACGAGTTTGGGATAACACACTTCGTCGTTATCACGAGAGTCAATTAGACTCAAGATTTCATTATGTTGGAAGAGAGAGATGAGATCATAAGATTGGAAGTCGCTAAAGATAGCGAAAGCACCCGTGTTAACTTTAGCATTTGCTAAATAGTCACCATATGTTTTAATGACCTCTTTATCGTTGTAAAGATAACCTTTTATGGTTTTGGTTATCTACAGTTTATGAGATGAACTTGAGGAAGCAATTGATATGATAGTTTTGAGGAGGATATAGATGACGAAAGTTGTTTTGAGTTGTGAATGAGAGGTAGAAAGGATGGATATATATATATATATAGAAAATGAATAGATATGAATTGAATGAACATGAATTGAATAGGCACAACTTTTCAGATTGAATGGACACCTTTTCAGACCTTCGGAGTTGGTGAAAAGATTTGAGGGAAGTTTGAAAGTTTAAACTTTTGAAATTCAAAATTTTAAATTTCAAAACTGCTATATATGTCGACACGTATATTTCTGTATGTCGACATACAGTGCTTATTTCAAAAAGAATTTTGGATTTTCAAGCTTTGAATTAAATTATCGATCTATATTTCAGGTTTAACGATTTGCTGAAATACTTCTATCCTAATGAACATACAAACAATTTTATTTTATTAATTTATTGGTTATTTAATATTATATTGTTATTTTGAATTTCAAAATTCAAAATTCAAATTTGAATCTCAAATTTCAAAGAATTAATTAAATTTTAAATTCAAACCAAAGCAAACAAACAAAGAAACCATTCAACCAAATAAAATTAAAATGTAATTAATTCGTACCCGGTTTTTGATCCTTTCGTTCATAATTTTCTGAACTCTGAATTGCTGTAAAGCATATATTTGTATTTCCGATTTCTGGTACTTCATCACTTGATGGTGAATCCGAATCATCTAACGCTGCTGCATATTCTTTCTTTCTTTTCCTTGATGAGTTTGAGTTGTCCGGTTGTTGAGTAGATTTGTCTGGATATGGACACATTTTCTTTACATGTCCTGGTTTGTTGTAGTTAAAGCATCGTCCATCATTTAAATTTGAATTTGCTTTATTATAACCCTTCCTTCTATATTTTAGGAATCTTCTAAACTGATTTGTCATGAGTGTTGTTTCTTCACCATCTTCACTACTCGAGTCAGAATCATTTGTTGTGGCTTTCAGTGCAATAGACTTCTTTTCAGTTGATATATTTTCTTTTCTTTTCTGTAATTGAACTTCATATGACGTTAGATTCCCAATTAACTCTTTAATCTTCATTTCATTGACATAATTGGCTTCTTCTATAGCCAAAGTCTTCTGATCCCATTCTTGAGTTAACGAATTTAATATTTTTCTAACTTGATCTGCTTCGGAATAAGTTTTTCCAAGTGCTGTTAGTGAATGCACTATCTCTTGAAATTTGCAATACATATCTGAAATAGACTCATTCACATTCAATTTAAATAATTCAAATTGACTGACTAGCATGCCTATCTTAGTCTGTTTAACTTTACTAGTTCCTTCATGAGTAACTTGTAAAGTTCTCCAGATTTCATAAGCAGTTTTACATACTGATACTCTATTAAACTCATTTCTATCTAATGAACAAAATAACATATTCATGGCTTTAGAATTGCTTTATGCAGCAGCCTTTTGTTCATTTGTCCATTGTGCAAATGCAATTGTGGGTTCAACATATTCATTTTGTGTACTATTCCGTGTGTCTAATCCTACAGACTGCAAATAGATTTTCATTCTACATGCCCAATATGAATAATCACTACCATTAAACAGTGGTGATCTAATAGTGGATTGACCCTCTACAAAAGAACTATTATTGCTACCAGTGTTGGTTGCCATTTTACCAAATTTTCAAAAATCAGATTATGAACTTTTTGAAAGACCTTGCTCTGATACCAATTGTTAGGGACTGCGGAATGGATCGTTCAGGCAAAGCAAACACTAGAGGGGGGTGAATAGTGTTTGTAAGAATTTAAACAAAATTAAAAACAAGAGATAACTATGGGATGAATCAAACACCACAAACGCAATCACAAAAACAAATTCAAAAACAATGCAAAATAAACAAAGATAAAAGTGCAGAAAAGGAAAGAACACACCGGATTTTATACTGGTTCGGATCACTCCTACGTCCGGTCCCGCACAACGTTGGATTGTTCAGAGTTTTATTACTATTTTCAAATAGCCAAATACAACCTCCTTGATTTCACGGTTCAACAAGGAGACACCGACTCCTATCCCTTGATTTCACGGCTCAACAAGGGCACACCGACTCCTATTCCTTGATTTCATGGCTACAAGGATAAACCGTTTACTCTTTCACTTACAAACAGAGTCTTTCAACCAAAGCAATTACAAAAAAGACCTATAACTCTTCAATAGCACTTGATTCAGAGAGTAGAGAGTAAAGAGTGTAGAGAGAAGAAGTTTGATCAATTAAGAAGTGAATTCGGTAGAGTATAAGTGTAAAAACCATAAAAATGATTAAGAATAATGATAGGATGAAAGGAGATGAAGATGGAGAAGAAGAGATGTTAGAAAATTCGGCTTTAAACTCTTTTTATAGAGAATGAAGGGTTGCAACGGTTCTAAAGCATTTCAAATAGTGAAAAGACACTTCCCTTCAAAGTTAGAAAACTAGATGTTATATGTCGACATACATATTTTACTATGTCGACATACTCATGTATAAATTTCATTTTCAAATCATTATTCAAGAGTTTTGATATAAAATTAATTTAGGAAATTCTTGAGTAAAATTCTAATTTTGTAAATCAATATTATATGATAGAAAAACATATGAAAATATATTTTTAAACTATATAAATATAATTATAAAATTATAAGGTTTTAAACTATAAAATATATAAGGTATATATAAAAACTTAAGTTTGAAAAAAACAGAGAAGAATAAAAATAGAAACAAATAAAAACAAAATAGAGAGAATTTAAAATGAAATAGACAAACAAAGTAGAGAAGATAGAAAAATAAAATAAAAGGGATTTGAGAAAAGAATTGAAAAATCAGATTTTGAATTTGAATTTGGATTTGAACCTGGAGTGCTATCTAGGGTCTTACAAAATCTAGACTCTATAATTATATAAATCTTGAACTCTTGAAATCTTGATTACTCATGAGTCTTGAATTTATTCTGAATTTTGAATCTCTAAAAGCTCTTAAACTGTACAGTCTTCAGTATTAATTCCTATATACAAATCCTGCATCTGTATATATGTGTGTGTATATATATATATATTCTAGATAAAGATGATAGCATGTATTTTATAATCATTGATAATTGAAATAAGGTTGTTGTCATCAAAACTCCATTCTCCAACAATAATAATATTGACATATTTAAAATTACAAGGAATGAGTATTATTTTATTTTGAATAGATAGTGTAAACAACATGTAACATTACATCTCTCACCTCTTACATTTTATGTATATTCCTTATAATTTCAAATATAGTCTTTTTGTGAAAAATGACAAAAGGGCTAATTTATAAAAACTAAACAAATAACCTTAAGCAAATTATAACACTGTCATATTCAAACTAAAAAGGACAATTTACGAAAATCTAATATTTAAGCCTATTCCAAATCTCATGCTTTAAATTCGTATTCTCAAGGATGACATTCTTAAAAGCTAAACTTCTTCTATACTCAATATTCCAAAATTTGAGACCAATACTCTTCCTTATTGTAGGATACAAATCTAATTCTATTGTTATCTTCCACATTTCGTATATGGTAAATCATTTAGCTAGGTATTCCCGCAATTTTTTCTCTTACTCAATTAACTTAAAATTTAATAAGGGTTTTATATCTGAAACAATAATGGTATAAACATTGATTCATTACTTATATCACTTTACAGCCTTACCCAATCAATAAAAGGGACCACTAGAGATCACAAACTAAAATAATCTTTTGAAAGTTTTCTCCAACAATTAAGTGGTTTAAATAGTGCTGAGATCTTAATATTTTTATTACAATTCCTTAAGATGTCAATCTATTCCTTTAAATTTTCTATCTTTGTCTTTCTCATAAATTTGGTCCATTCGTCATCAAAACTGGACCATTCCATAAATACTTACTTAATCTCTTCAAGATCCTTCAAGCTTGAAAATATATCCATTTCTTTCTGAATCAATTTCTCTTTTAAATCCATCCCCCAAAACTAATTATCTTTTAGTCTCATTAATTACGAATTTATTACCCACTAAATTTGCAATTAACATCCATGAATCATAATCTCGAAAATCGTGAATTACTTGAGTTACGCTATATTATTTACATATATATATATGTATGTGTATATATATACATATATTGTTAATCACTATATACAGTTATAAATGTACTAATTCCTAAACTAAACTATCTTGGGCAATCTAGTTTATTTGATTCTGAAAACGCTTATACTTCACCATCTTTTCAAATATAAACTTGTGTGACTGACGCTGAAACTTCCGGATTAGGTTGTATAACTTATCCTTACATAGTCCTAGAACCTAATTAGCTACTCCTATTTACACAAAAGTTATTTCTTTTTATAAAGTGAATTTTTTTTTTGTATTTACACAAAAAATATTTTTCAGAGTATTTTCATATCCTTATTATTTCTTAATCTTGCACAAACTCAAAAATAGTTGTTTAATACATTTTTCGGCAAAGTAGTTGTTTAATACCTTAATAAAACCCGAAGTGTTAAATTTTTTGAAGACTCTAATGCTTATTGAACTAAACATCAATACATGTTTTGTTTTAATAAAACATCCTTTATTAATAATTTATTTCAAAATGTTACAATAAGGATTTAGATGCCTCTATTCAAATGTTTACTAAATGTTTAAAATATGAGCGGGATAACTTTCCTTTTTAAACACTTATCTTCGTTAACGATTTGAATGTCAGTCAATAACAATTTTCTAAACAGTTAATTTTTTTTAATGGCTAGTAAAACGAATTCTCATTCTATCTTAGAAAATAAAATCTTAATTAAATATCCAAAATTGGATTAGACAACAACAAATCTCCTAAAATTTCTATTGATGTTTATTTCTTACAAAATGTTCCATCGTAAACAATAATACCCCATTTTAAAATTTATAAAGTTTTGTAAACATTTATGAAATGCTCATAAATCCAGAAATTAAGAGAAAAGTAACCTCTCCTATTCTAACGCTTATCTTTTATTTGGAATTTGAATGTCAACCTTTAATATCCTTCAAAATTGACAAATGTTTTGAGATAAATGCTTATTTTTGTTTGAAACCAAGACCCTAGTAATTTAGCGTCAAATTAAGTAGAAATTAAGTCTTTTAACAACGTTCATTTCTTTGTTTAAATTTAACCTGTTACTTTCAAAAATATGTTTAAAAACACTAGTGCATTCCTTTTAATAATAAAGTTAAAACTTTTACTTACATGCACATATACTTCTATTAAACTTCACATTAATGTACATTTGAAATTTGAGAATCCTTAATTATTCATGAATGTTTTTATCAAAAACATAATTGTCATTATGCTTCTATTTTCTCAGTGTGGGTGCTCTATAAAATTTACTTTAATAATCATAAATAAATTATAAATTACAAAATTAATTTATTAGAGTGGCCATTTATCATTTTTTATACTCCTAGTAGTATTACGTTCTCACATACTCCATATTATTTGAAATTCTTCCTATTTCAATTCTACCCATATTCTAGCAAATAATTTTCCTATCCGTTCTCTTTCAAATGAGTATATCTATTTCGTTTATCCTACCAAAACTCTATATACCATATTTTCTTTCTCATTTTATTTCTAGTTAAACATTAGATTTATACAAGATTTTGAAGAAAAGAATCTTTTCAAATTTGTTTATTTCATGCGCAACTTAACACATGAAATATGGGTAAAACAAAGGTTGGAACCTATTGATTTATTAATTTTTTTTTCTTAAAACTCATGAATGCAAACTTTTTATTTTACCATTAACAATTTATCCTTTTTAAAGAATTCATCTTTTGCTTTCTCAAAAAATTATTTTTTTATTTGTTTATGGTGAATTTTCCAAGGCCTTCTAGAAATATCTTTATTTCTAACAATCTTATTTTTCAACTCTTCCTTAAATAGGAAAAGTTACATAACTTAAACGTTTCTACAAAGATATTTCACATTTTCTATAAAACTGCATTATTACCAATAATTTGGTGATATTATCAAAAATTCATTTTTATAGATTTCTTAAGTTTCGATCTTTTCATTTAAACTTTCTTATTATGCCGCTTATCTTTCTGACAAATTATTCTACGAAAGTCTATCTTCTCTATTAAATCCTTTCATCCATTCTCTTAATTTTCCATTACTTGATATTCCTCATAGTTTACCCCATAAATGTCCTTTATCCCCATCTTATCCGTTAAATAACGCTCATTCTTACGAACACTTAATTCCTTATTCAAAATCAAATATTAATACCTTCACATAAATGGTCTTAATTGTCTCACTATTATTTTCTGTTTCGAATATCTTTTTACTTATTGCCCATTTAGTGATTTTTTTAATTTTCAAATCTCCATGTTTACTAATATGGAAGTTTATTCCATTTTACAAAAGATATTCTTCCATTGTTTCTTGAAACCTTAACGTATCTGTAACAACCCGAATTTCAATAACATGTTGAAACAAGAAATCAAGGTATAATTAATTTTTAAAATAAGAATCAGGGAAAACGGGTTGCGCCATTGAGTTCGTCTCGGAATTCTACATGAAATCGAGGCCGAGTTTTCGAAAAAGAAAGTCCGTATGAGGGAGATATGACCGTCTGAAGTTTCAGGAATTTTCAGAATAAAAAACAGCTCGAAATTCGAATTCGAAATTCGAATTCAAACCCCAGTGCAGACTGGGCGGGAATTTTCCCGCCCAGGACCAGGTCGACCTGGGGGTCGACACTATGGTCGACCTCCCAGGGGCCAGGTCGACCCTATGGTCAACCTGGGGGTCGACCTGGTGCAGAAACCCAGTTTTGAGCCTGTGTTCATTCTGATGTTTTTGGTCTCGTTATCAGTATAGATTCGTTCGCCTAATCCAATATAAACAGCCCCCTAGCCCCATTCTCTTTACACCGTTTTATTCTCTCCTTATGTTGCCTATGAAATAATTGAAATAAATAAATTAAAATAAAACACGAAGACTATTTCTTGAAGACTACGGCTAGAAATTGCATATTGGGGATTTTCTTCTACAATCAAATCGCGATTCAACAATTCGACGACTAGTTTCTAGATTCAACTTCTACATCTCAATTTCTTTGTCCACGATCTGTAGGTTCTAGTTACTTTGAGATTTAAACTTGTTAATTGTAATGTGGACATGAGATAAAGTGAAATTGGACTTGAGTATGATAATCGATTCACATCTATTCTAGTTTCCATCTTGGATCTTGACATTTGGGAATATTGTTATGAAATCAGTTTGGACCTATTCATGTTGTAAATCAAACTCCTTCATGTCCATAACATTATCATGCCTGTGATGTTGAATCAATCTACTTTTCACAAGTTTGGATTATCACCTTTATCATGACCATCACCTTATTATGCTATATCTGTAATCCTAATGTTTTGGGACTATTATTCTATGTGCCAGTGATGTTATAACCAATTATCTCAAGCTATACCATGCTAGATTTATCACCTTGTGCTCGTTCTTTTGCCTATCATAGTTTTGATGTTATTCCCTTTTATTTTGGATTTGGATTTACTTGTAATCTAGATCGATTCACGTTTACATGCGATGGGAATACGATTTGGGTAGATTAGGCAAAACATGAATTGGTTATGAACATGAATCATGAAACTTGACATGAAACTTTCCATGAAACTTGACACGAACTTGACATGAAATTTGAACATGGACATGACACTAGAGTGAACTTGAAAATGGCCAACTCAAGGTTGGGTTGAGTTTGCAGTGTAATTCTGCCCGGAACCGCCCGGCAAATCCAGTGACTACAAACAATAGGATCCAATATGGGTTGTTGGTCATATCGCGCTTAAAATCCGAGGTCAGACTGAGTTGTGGTGTAAATCTGCATGGAACCGCCCGACATATCCAGTGACCACAACAACAGGTCTGATGTGAGAGGTTGGGGTGCATTAATGAATCAATGCCACGTGATAGGGTTAAGTCATGAACATGAAAGACAACACTTAACCAACTTGACACATGATTTGGGAGGGTTAAGTCATGAACCGCTTGATTATACTTAACCAATTTGACACGATGATTTGGTAGGGTTAAGTCATGAACCGCTTGAATATACTTAACCAATTTGACACGATGATTTGGTAGGGTTAAGTCATGAACCGCTTGAATATACTTAACCAACTTGACACATGATTCGTAGGGCTAAGTCATGAACTTGAACGACAACACTTAGCCAATTTGACATGACACGTAGGCGGGTTGAGTCACGAACTTGAATGACAATACTTAACCAACTTGAGATGCTAGACTGATAAGGGTTAAGTCACGAATTTAAATGACAACACTTAAACTATAGGACGGAAACCCTAGTTACCCTAGAACTAGGCAGGGTGGGGCACGATTACTGGGCTGATTGTAAGCGACCAGAACGACGGCTGAGTTGGTGCGCCAGTGTAGGCTCAGGCGGACTATGGTCGTGCACGTAGTCCGGAGTTGAAAAAGCAGGCATTGGGCATCAGTAGGTTTACACTGTGCATGCTTGATTCGTGTCGGTGGTTGGCACCCTAGGGCTTGATACACCCTATGGTGGACCTAGCACAGGTAACTACATTCGTGATAGGGCCGTATGACAAAGACACATGAACGAGCTAGGACTTGTAGGGAGTCGATCGATTAATAGATCATTTTGTGGGACCAAGTAATGGGTCATATCTTGACATTGGGCAAGGGATCATTTTATAGTCAACGCATGACACGGGTTGGGATACTAGTACGGGTGGTGCAGAGCAAATAGATATCATAGAAATATTTTAATGGTGAAGCAGAGAAATCTTGCGATGCTTGATAGAAATCTTGCGAAATTATACTTAGTTTATCTTGAATCGGAACCTTGCGATGTTATACTTGACAAAAATCATATGATGTTATTCTTAGTTATCGTGCCCGTAGCTTATCTTGTCATCATGCTTATGTTTACTTTCAGTTTATTCATGCCATGTTATCTTTACCTGTTTTTATGCTGAAAGTCACTAGGACTTACTCAGTCTTTATGACTGACCCATTTTGTTTCGCCTCTTTTTCTTCCGTTCCCCCCCCCCAGGTTCGCAGGGTGGGAATACAGCTTAGTTCGAATGTTACCAAGCTCCCAGGCTCTTTCATGTACGGCTTGGATCTCTCTTGGATACGGCTTGCTTTGCTTTATTGGGGAATACTACAATTTATTTTTATGCTTCTTTGTTTTTGAGCAAGACAGATATTTTAGCCATGAAATTGGGTATTGGAAGTTGATGGGCTTTTACTGTAAACAATTATATTTAATAAATGATTTGAAGTACTTCTACTTTACCTTCCGCTGTTTTATATATGTCTGTCTTGTAATATTTCTGTTCCAGTACCCATAATGCTCCATTGAAGTTAAGGCATTCCCTTTGTGAGTGACCTTAACGGATGCGGGGTGTTACATTTGGTATCAGAGCAGAAGGTTACCAACTGGGCAAAAGCATTTAAAAACCTTCTGAAATTATTTTCAAAACGTTTACAAAGAAGCATTTTTCTAAAGATAAGTTTTGTTTTACGAAAGGCATATTCCCCAAAGCCATATACATTATCTTTTGATTCTCTCTTTGAATCTCTTCTTTCTCTCTTTTCACCATAATTTTGTAGGCATACGACACATGTCGGAGGGCAAAGGAGTGCCCAACCTCCATCTGTAGCCGCAGTAGTTCCATCTGCGACTAATCTTATTTCAAGCTTTACAGGGTTGTAGTGTGATGGAGGTAGCTTTCGAGAAACTGGACAACAAACTATACAAGGATAGTAAGAACGAGGATAAAAAACACAAGCCTAAGAACGAGAAACTTGTCGATATGGCTTAATCCACGAAAGAGGATAAAGGTGAAAGGGAAGAGACCAAAGTGAAAGAATAATAAAACCCATGACAAGAGAGAGTATCTTTAGTATGGTAAAAAGGGACATGAAGTTAAGTATTATAGGACAAGGACAAGGGCAAAGAACAAGATCGTCGAGAGGGCAATTGTATGCTCTCACTACTAGCATACCTGAGAGAGGTGGTAACGTTTCTGTTAAAGGTTTAGCTTTTCTTTTCTATCATCCCATTAGAACTTTGTTTTTGTACATCGCATCCTTTTAATTCTGCTTCGATAGTTGAGTCTCTGCACCTTAGTACTAGCGTGGTAGAGGATCCCATTTTTGTCTCAAATCCTGTTGGGGAATCAGCTCATTTATTCATGACTTGTTTAGATTTAAGAATGTCTATGCTAAGTGTTGAGTTTAGAAGAAATGCTTATGTTTTTGGGCTATGGGTTGATTATAGGGATGGAGTGGTTATCCAGAAATGGTACCATTCTCGAGTATGAAAAGAGGGTAGTTAGACTGTAACAACCCGCATTCTACGCATCTGAGGATCGTAGAATATTTACTTCTTTCCCATATGAAGTTGTATGGTCATGTAACTTTGGGAAACAATCATTAGAGTCATTTTCCATGTTCATGATTTTTGCCGATTTTTAAATGACCGTTTTGCCCCTAGCTGATCTTGTTTCGACCATAACTTTTGATTGGGAAGGAATTTTGACCTGAAACCACTTCCATTAGATTCGTTTGATGGTTTACCTTTCCGTAGAGTGGTCACATGTGAAAAACGGAATTACCGTTTGGGAGATATGGCTGAAATAAGGTTTGGAAGGTGAAAAACTGCTTAACCGGGCCAAATAGGGTGATTAGTGAATGGGCCCATAACCCATTTCGGGATTAGGGTTATGGGGAGGCTGAAATGAGTTAGGGTTTCATTCCATTTCAGTTTTCTAGCCTCCACTTACCTCTTAGAAACCCTAAAAATGACCTCCAACCTCTAAATCACCTCCAAATCGCTTTTTATTTGAAGATTGGGCTTAGCAACATCAAATCAAGAGAGATCAACACCAAATCAACATTAGAGCTGCTGTTTAGCATTGGGATTCGCATCAAATCAGAGATTTATTTCAGATCTAAGGTTTATTTGTGGCTAAGGTGAGTGATTTGCACAGTTCCTCACTAATTATGGTTGATTAAGGGTAATTAGTGAAGATTAGCGAATTTATGCATTAATAAATTCTGGAAAAATGTTTATAAATTCTTAAATGATGTTTTAGACCTCTGATATGAATTTGGGTTAATTCGGTTAAGTTTTGCTAATCATATCATAAGTTTCACCTAAACATGCTTAAGGGAAATAAGGGGTTTTGGGTATGTTTGATCCATTTTATATGCTATGATTTATGTTTTGGTGTTTGGGGTCGATACTACATGTTGCTATGACTGTATGGTATGCTTTGTGATTGTTTAGAAGAGTTAGATTGGTCGAAAACGCCGTCGAATGGCGTAAAACAAGTCGCAGGGAAGCTGTGCAGGGACCGGATCGCGGATCGTCCCTATGTGCCACGACCCTGACCGGAGACCCCGATCCGATGGTGGGAGGAGCTCGAACTCGAACTGCATCACACGCTGGAGCACCCGATCGCATGCCATCTCCGATCTGACCCGATCCACTTAAGAAGCTCACGATCCGTACCAATGTGCATCCACGATTTGAAGGGGGAGGAGCATCACGACCGAAGGGAAGCGCCACGAGCTATGGAGCACGACCCGAACCAGTGGGAGTGCCTCGACCGATCCGATCCGGAGCAGAAAAGGGAGTCGCGAACCGACCCATTGACACATCACGATCCGAATGACTGCGAGCTGTAGAGTCATGGATTACGAACCAAATGAAGACCGATCCGGTGGCGACCAATAACCCAAAATGCAAAGGTAGTCCAAATGGAAGTTAGAGCTCAGGATCTAGTTGGGGATCAATGAGTTCACTTCATGGTTGGGCTTTGCTGCGGGACGTGTGCTAAGGAGTTGTCGACGTTCATAACTTCGATTCACCACTGAAAATGGATGATGGGCTACTTATCAGTGCAGTAGAGTCACTATGACTCGAGGGGCAAGGTGATGGTAGCAAGACTACGTTATCAGTGCAGTAGAGTCATTAGGACTCGAGGGGCAAAGTGATGCGTAGAAAGACTATAAGCCAATGCAGCGGGGTCATTGTGACTCCATGGGGCAGAGTGGACATAGTAAAGGATTAGTAAGGCTATGAGCCAGTGCTTTGGGGTCATTGTGACTCCATGGGGCAAAGTGGACATAGCGAAGGATTAGTGGCTATGTATCAGTGCAGTGAAGCCATTTATGACTTCATGGGGCAAGGTGATCATAGCAAAGTATTGAGGTGATCGAAGTGGTGAATATCGTATGCTTTACGCACTGAGTGAGAGATGTGAGGATGGTTGTTATGCTTGATTGTTTTCCATCACTAGGACATGCACACCCCCACCCCCGTTATCTTTACACCATTTGAAATGTCACCTTAGAGTGTTGTACAGTATGTAGTGCTAACTCTTTGGTTGCAGGTCCAGGTACAGGTATGGTTTAGTCTACATGTTATTGTTCTATTTAGATGCTTATCGCTCATACCAGACTTTTTGTCTAACCCAGAGTTTTATGTCTCTTCTTATTACTCTGGGTGCTCACACGAGCAGACTAGAGACAGGTTAGCTGGTGATGCGGGAGTAGCTAATTCGAAGGCAAGTAGGAGGCTTCCACGTATGATATATAGATATTCTCCCTGTGTCATTGGTGGTCACTACTTGGGCATTAGTAGTGTACCTTCTTTATCTTGCTTTTGCTTTAGAGACATTATTTTAAAAGTTGTAATAAACTGTATTTTGGATTTCCGCTGCTATGATGCTTAGTTCTGGTTTTCAGCTTATACACTGTCTCACCTGTGTTATGTCAAGTATGTTGTTATTATATTTTATTCTATGCGCTGTGAGACATTCTACAGGTTCTTTGTTGATTCTTCATCTTCTTTCTTTTCTTCTGACGACCGTCCCGTGCTAACTGGACATGTGTACAACGCACATTTGGAGTAAATGTCGGTTGGTGCGGGGTGGGCCGTCACATAGACTCTTGACTTGCCTCAGTAATACCCTCGAAGTCTCGTATAACCTTTAGGGTTCTGTCATACTTAGTTACCTAGAACTTCTTGTTACATCTATTGATAATTTGAAGTCCGCTCGAGTAGTGTTCGCCACTAAGGCGGAAGGTTCATTTCGCTTATGCATGAGTTATAGAAAATTTCCTTAGTAAGTACATTTGGCAACATGGTTGACATCTGTTTATTTTCAAGAGATAGTTCTTCTACGTGGAATACCTTATAGTGAGTAAACGAGATCCAGGATTCACTAATGAATTTTGGAGAGCTTGCATGAAACCATGAGTACGCAGTTATGTTTGAGCCGAGTATACTAGAAGGAGAATAAGTGAAAGTGGAACGAGAGGCAACATGAAATGAGTTCCAACTCATATTTTGGAAACAAGAATTAAGAAGCTGCGAAATCGTGAAGTTAAAGACGGTCAAAGCACAATGGAGTTAAGCTCAAGGAAATGCGACTTAGAAGATTGAAGACTAGATACGCGCATCATATCTCTTTTTAAGACTATATCCTTGATCCCTCTTTTCCTGTAGAGCTTACCTGCATGCTATCTTTTAAGTATATCCTCTCGGTCCTATTCTAAATCCTATTTCTGTTGCAAACCCCATAGGGAGTTTGACTCATCTTCTAGTAATACATGTTGGGGCTTGAAGGTGCTCGTTGGGTTGACTAAACTTTTTGGGTTTTATAGAATATGGGTTAGGGATTTCTTGTGACCTAAAAGGAGTCCATCATGCTTAGTTTCCTAGAAACATATATATTGGTTGGGTTGAGAAATTCTTTGGGTATCAGTCTGATGTTGATTTCAGTCTTCAGGGCTGGTGCTTAGAGAGTTCTTCTCCTAATCAGTATATATGTGACGTAGATTTCCAGTTTTGACATTTCCTAATGGGCACAAAGTTTTTACTTGCTTCTATCATTCGACTATATCTTTAGGTAGGAACAATTGGGTGTAAACATGTGTTTGAGACATGTTATGATTGATAGTTGCAAGTGGTTGTAAGTGGTTGCTAGTGGTTGCTCGTGGATGCATATACACGCATATTGGACACTAGATCGGCTCAGTCACCTTTCATATTGCATATGCATGAGTGTTTATACTTGTTTATGGATGAATTTGAATGTGTTATCATGTGGATGTTGCATATAGATGGATGTTTGTGCACACATATAGTGTTTATGTGAATAGGACTATTTGCATACATGTTGGACTCATGGTACTAAACATAATTTGGATTAAGAAGATAAATCAGGCCTGATCATTCGCATTAGATAAGGAACATATACACACACTTTCTGCATATGTTCATACAGCGTTAGAAATCTTTTAAGGACAATGACTGCTTGTGGATGATGTTTTGAGTAGATGGATGATGGATGGTAGGACACATTCTTCTTAACTTGGAGATTTTGGGGACGAAATCCTTTAAGGAGGGGAGAATGTAACAACCCGAATTTCAATAACATGTTGAAACAAGAAATCAAGGTATAATTAATTTTTAAAATAAGAATCAGGGAAAACGGGTTGCGTCATTCCATTCGTCTCGGAATTCTACATGAAATCGAGTCCGAGTTTTTGAAAAACGGAGTCCGTATGAGGGAGATATGACCCTCCGATGTTTCAGGAATTTTCAGAATCAAAAACGGCTCGAAATTCGAATTCAAACCCCAGCGCAGACTTGGGGGGGGTATTTTCCCTCCCAGGACCAGGTCAACCTGGGGGTCGACACTATGGTCGACCTCCCAGGGGCCAGGTCGACCCTATGGTCGACCGGGTGAAGAAACCCAGTTTTGAGCCTGGGTTCATTCTGATGTTTTTGGTCTCGTTTTCAGTCAAGATTCGTTCGCCTGATCCTATATAAACAGCCCCCTTGCCCCATTCTCTTTACACCATTTTATTCTCTCCTTATGCTGCCTCTGAAATAATTGAAATAAATAAATTAAAATAAAACACAAAGACTATTTCTTGAAGACTACGGCTAGGAATTGCATATTGGGGATTTTCTTCTACAATCAAATCAAGATTCAACGATTCAACAATTCGACGACTAGTTTCTAGATTCAACTTCTACATCTCAATTTCTTTGTTCACGATCTGTAAGTTCTAGTTACTTTGAGATTTAAACTTGTTAATTGTAATGTGAACATGAGATAAAGTGAAATTGGACTTAAGTATGATAATCGATTCACATCTATTCTAGTTTCCATCTTGGATCTTGACATTTGGGAATATTGCTATGAAATCAGTTTGGACCTATTCATGTTGTAAATCAAACTCCTTCATGTCCATAAAATTATCATGCCTGTGATGTTGAATCAATCTACTTTTCACAAGTTTGGATTATCACCTTTATCATGACCATCACCTTATTATGCTATATCTGTAATCCTAATGTTTTGGGACTATTATTCTATGTGCCAGTGATGTTATAACCAATTATCTCAACCTATACCATGCTAGATTTATCACCTTGTGCTCGTTCTTTTGCCTATCATAGTTTTGATGTTATTCCCTTTTATTTTGGATTTGGATTTACTTGTATTCTAGATCGATTCACGTTTACATGCGATGGGAATACGATTTGGGTAGATTAGGCAAAACATGAATTGGTTATGAACATGAATCATGAAACTTGACATGAAACTTTCCATGAAACTTGACACAAACTTGACATGAAATTTGAACATGGACATGAAACTAGAATGAACTTGAAAATGGCCAACTCGAGGTTGGGTTGAGTTTGCAGTGTAATTCTGCCCGGAACCGCCCGGCAAATCCAGTGACTGCAAACAATAAGATCCAATGTGGGTAGTTGGTCATATCACGGTTAAAACCCGAGGTCAGACTGAGTTGTGGTGTAAATCTGCCTGGAACCGCCCGGCATATCCAGTGACCACAACAACAGGTCTGATGTGAGAGGGTGGGGTGCATTAATGAATTATTGCCACGTGATAGGGTTAAGTCATGACCATGAAAGACAACACTTAACCAACTTGACACATGACTTGGTAGGGTTAAGTCATGAACCGCTTGAATATACTTAACCAATTTGACACGATGATTTGGTATGGTTAATTCATGAACCGCTTGAATATACTTAACCAATTTGACACGATGATTTGGTAGGGTTAAGTCATGAACCGCTTGAATATACTTAACCAATTTGACACGATGATTTGGTAGGGTTAAGTCATGAACCGCTTGAATATACTTAACCAACTTGGCACATTATTCGTAGGGCTAAGTCATGAACTTGAACGACAACACTTAGCCAATTTGACATGACAATTAGGCGGGTTAAGTCACGAACTTGAATGACAATACTTAACCAACTTGACATTCTAGACTGATAAGGGTTAAGTCACGAATTTAAATGACAACACTTAACCTGTTGGACGGAAACCCTAGTTACGCGGTCCATTTCGGCAGTAACCCACTAGATGTATCATGGTACCCTGGAACTAGGCAGGGTGGGGCACGATTACTGGGCTGATTGTAAGCGACCAGAACGATAGCTGAGTTGGTGCGTCAGTGTAGGTTCAGGCGGACTATGGTCGTGCACGTAGTCCGGAGTTGAAAAAACAGGCATTAGACATCAGTAGGTTTACACTGTTCATGCTTGATTCGTGTCGGTGGTTGGCACCCTAGGGCTGGATACACCCTGTGGTGGACCTAGCACAGGTAACTACATTCGCGATAGGGCCGTATGACACAGATACATGAACGAGCTAGGACTTGTAGGGAGCCGATCGATTAATAGATCGTTTCGTGGGACCAAGTAATGGGTCATTTCATGACATTGGGCAAGGGATCATTTTATAGTCAACGCATGACACGGGTTGGGATACTATTACGGGTGGTGCAGAGTAAATAGATATCATAGAAATATTTTAATGGTGAAGCAGAGAAATCTTTCGATGCTTGATAGAAATCTTGCGAAATTATACTTAGTTTATCTTGAATGGGAACCTTGCGATGTTATACTTGACAAAAATCATATGATGTTATTCTTAGTTATCGTGCCTGTAGCTTATCTTGTCATCATGCTTATGTTTACTTTCAGTTTATTCATGTCATGTTATCTTTACCTGTTTTTATGCTGAAAGTCACTAGGACTTACTCAATCTTTATGACTGACTCGTTTTGTTTCGCCTCTTTTTCTTCCGTTTCCCCCCCGCAAGGTTCGCAGGGTGGGAATACAACTTAGTTCGATTATTACCAAGCTCCCAGGCTCTTTCATGTACAGCTTGGATCTCTCTTGGCTGTAGCTTGCTTTGCTTTATTGGGGAATACTACAATTTATTTTTATGCTTCTTTGTTTTTGAGCAAGACAGATATTTTAGCCATGAAATTGGGTATTGGAAGTTGATGGGCTTTTGCTGTAAACAATTATATTTAATAAATGATTTGAAGTACTTCTACTTTACCTTCCGCTGTTTTATATATGTCTGTCTTGTAATATCTATGTTCCAGTACCCATAATGCTCCATTGAAGTTAAGGCAATCCCTTTGTGAGTGACCTTAATGGATGTGGGGTGTTACAATATCCTTATGTACGGAGATAAATCTGTCCTTATTAATGGTTATCCTAACAAATAACTATTTCAAGTCCTTTATATTGAATTTTCTTTATCTTCCCCATAAATGATAAATACGCCAGTAAATTAATTTCCTTTTATTACTTATTTAATATGGGGTATCAATCCTTTCCACATTTCTAACTTTGTGGTTCTTACAGTTCTTATGTGCTTATAGGCTTCTAAATCAATAAGGAATCTACTAAATCACTTTAGTGTTTGTAGGGTATTTCTTGAAATTAAGGTTAATTCTTTTCTAGAAGGACCCACCGATACTATTTTCTAGAGATACGTGTACCTTAAATATATATATATATACTTATAAATATTAAAACTTTTTAAAATTATTTTTCAAAGTAACAAGTACGCCTCTCGTATGTATAATTTCCCAAAAATTGGGTAACTAATGCTCTGATACCACATGTTACAATCCGCCCAAAATGAGCCTAAATTCCAGCCTCGAAAAGGTTTATCGAAATTTAGAGCTATTCTAAACGGATCGTTGAATGCTATAAGGAAATACATTAATAGGTACAACAGAACAGACTAAACTAAAATCAGAGCTCACATAGTAGAAGGGATAAAATATAATAATCTGATATACACGTACCATAAATTAATAACCATATAAATGTCAGTTACAATGAATGTAAACTGTCATTAAGAGGTACATCAATAATAATTATCCCTACAACATAACAAAAATCATAATACTGCCATAAATAATAACTAATAGCTATGAATCTTCCTCCCTAGGCTCCAATCTTATGGCATCACTGATCAGGCATTCTAATCTATTATCATGCTTATATTTTAAGAGAACGGATGTCAGAATAATAAGTTTTATTGAATGAAAATTATATAAGTTAAAGGAATAACTATTTTTAATACTTGGTAGTACAAATTCATCAAATTATGTGTCTAACTATAACACACAATCAGACATATGTAATAATGAAGTGGACTACCCTATAGTCACTTAAGGCATATAAATTATTGGTTTGCTTAAGGGAAGAATCTTTAAAATTACTTAATGTTGTGCCTAACAATTCTACGATTTTTGTTTGATGATAACAAACATATATTTATTATTATAAAAGTGTTTACATTTGTACTGTTCAACTACATCACAGATAGAATTAAATATTTATATTTAAATAGAATACTAATGCACAAGAATTTAAATATTCAAACAGTATTTTATTTGAATATAATATTTTATTTCAACATCTGAATAGAACAATCTTACAACTCCACTATTTGTACATTCCACTTATATATTACAATTCAATTTTACTTTTAGTTTAATTTGTTACATCAGTTTCTCACTACAACACTCTCAATCACTCATACATTCATTGACACATACACTGACACTGTCACAGTCTTGTCTTCTGTCTTCTTCCAGCTTCACAGTCAGTCCAGTCACCTGCTTAACTTTCACAGAAACACACACAGTAAACTGGAACAAAAATATTTTTATATTCTAGAAGATATTATTTTATTTTTAAAATTTATTTACCTCAGAATTTTAGTGTGTTTCTCATCATATTTCATAACTTGATCTGATAAGAATATCTATCCATCTGCCTATAGACTGCTCGTGATATTCACAGTGATTCACTATAAATACCACAAGGTTGACAATATTTCTAGTGCTCACATATCTATCCATCTATGACTAGACAATTTGTGATATTCAAAGTGATTCACTGTAAATACCACAATGCAGACATCGTCTGTAGTGCTCTCATATATATACTATAGGTGCACAATACATGTATCTACAGAAAATGTGTATGTATATACACATTTTCTGCAGAGGGGCAACGTGGCCGAATCAGTGAATGGGCGTGAACCAAGAAATCCAGTACAAATGCAGGCACAAACACACACACACACATATATATATATATACATACATACATACATACATCTATGCATATATATATGTGTATGTATGTATGTATATACATAGCCGGAACATTGGTTCGGCAAGATCAAAATGGCTACAAAGAGCTCAAATGCAAGTACATGCCAAGGGACAACAAAGCACTCAACAATGACAGGTAAAACCATGATGTGCAAGTGTCAAGCATAAATAACACGATGGCAGAAGCATTTACAAATTGTTAAGTGGTGTACATGTGCATACATGCATAGTATATGACATGTACACAAGCAAAATTTCATGTCAGCATTGACTAGACTAAGCCATTGCCATATGTCATATCAAACTGAAACATAGCCAAGAAAACTTTACACAAGCTCGAGGACATATACAAATGCAAGAATAAGACAGTAAGAGCAACTCACAAATTCAAGTACAAATGGATAAAGCTCAGTGGCCAAAAATATCAAAAAGAATGTCAAACTCAAGTTTTGCAAAATGCACAAACATCCATTGGACACAAAAGATTCAAAATATACATGGCTCGGCATACCACTTAACATGAATTACATGCACACTGCATTGTACATGTTCAAACTATTCAGGTGTAATAGGTTATAGGGGACAGTGGCATCAGTGGTCATAGCACAATTTCTCAAGCCAGAATGGACACAAAACCAATGTGCACAGTAGCATGATAAGTTAACGGGTACAACTGATCAAGGCCAACTAAACATGCAAACTTTCATGCAAGTCAACATGGCAGGTACAAGAAAATGCACATGACAATTACTAACCCATAAATGCAACTTGATATGGAAGATGGAGCTTCAAGCTACAATGGCCGCCAAAGCATAGGT
Organism: Allium sativum; assembly: GCA_030737875.1. Classification (NCBI taxonomy): domain Eukaryota; kingdom Viridiplantae; phylum Streptophyta; class Magnoliopsida; order Asparagales; family Amaryllidaceae; genus Allium; species Allium sativum. The sequence goes on along the minus strand of CM060920.1, from coordinate 470,307,240 downwards.
ACATAAAGAACAAGATGCACACATTAAAGTTCAAGTCAAAGTTTACATGAACAAAGAAGTAGCAAGCAGCTGTATACAAATATTGTTCTTGCAACAACACATATGGCCAAGAATCAATCAGGTGTTCAAATGGAAATTTCAATTTATCATTCCAGAGGTATGCAAATATTTTTAGCAAGGATTTTTTTTAGTTTTGAATGGCAAGAAAATCATTTAATTTGATTTCCAGAAATACAAGTGAGAATTCAATCAGCATTTAGTTTTAAAAGAGTATCCAGAAATTCACAAACATTTATTGGGCAAGAAACAGATTAAAGCTTTCCAAAAAAATCAAACTATTTTGGCATGGAATAATTTCTGAAAAGTATTCAATTCGCAAAGTGCCAAAGATTTTTTTTTGGATTTTTTTTTTATTTCCAAAATTCAGCAAACTTATTTTGGCAACAAATCAAGACAAGTGCCTTTATGAAACCAAACCAATTAATGCGGTTAGAAAAATAACTCTTATTGTTTCCAGAAATCATCTGTACATATACGATCAAAGCTGTGGAAGCTCACGCAATAAATCATCATGGCAATCATGCAAATGGAAAAATCACGCAAGGGTCATGTTGATGAATCAAGCAACAAAACATGCAACAAAATCACGCATAATTCAAGGCAAATCATTCGGTGAAATCAAAGACAAGTTAGGGTTTACATACCCTATATATTTGACACTATATCATCATAGGCAGGCATCGAAAAATTAAGCAAGAAATTCAAAGAATAAAAATCAAATCAATTCAGAGAACTCACAGAATTTTCCGATCGCAAGAAACCCAAATCGCCAAGCAGGGAGGCAAACGAATTCAACCATCATAGAATCAATTATACAGGAGATTGAAGTTGCGATTTGGGGCAAGATCAAAACCCTAATTTCTTCTAGGGGTCTGCTGACATTTTTTAGCAAGAGCTTTGCAAAATAAACAAAGAGAGGGTCGGCTTTATTCTTTAGTTAGAAAGTGGTTTTTTGGATCTTATTTTATATTGTATTGTTTTATATTTCTTTTGTAAATCATCTCATCAGTTTTCCAGTTTGTCTGTCAAACTAGGGTTTCTAGTTTGTTTGTAAATCTAGGGGTTTACTAGTTTGTCTGTAAAACTAGGGTTTTCTTGTTTGTTTGTAAAACTAGGTGTTTACTAGTTTTTCTGTAAAACTAGGGTTTACTAGCTATAGGTTTTATGGTTAGGGTTTACGGATTACGGGTTTGTAATTCAGGGAAAATTTGATCTTAGGGATAAAGACCATTCTAGGGTTTTGGGCATAGGATTAGAACAGGAGCAGAGTATGCGAGTTTACCGGGTATGGTAAATGGGATCTGTTTTAATACCTAGTAGAAATCTCGGGAACGCAGCAGTGTTGGAGAATGGTGTTTTGATGATAACAACCTTATTTCAATATTAATTGATTATAAAATATATACAAACATCTCTATCCAGAATATATATATATATATATATATATGCAGGAGTCATATACATGAATTAATACTGAAGAATATACAGTTTTAGAGTTTTAGAAATTCAATAAATTCAGAATTCAGAGAAGACTCAAGTCTCATGAGTAACCAAGAAATCAAGAGTTCAAGATAAATATAGTAATACAGTCTAATTTATATGTAAGAGTATGAATAACACTCTAAGTTGAAATTCAAATTCTGATTTTCAAAATTCAAATTCTATTTTCAAATTTCAAATTCTATTTTCAAAATTCTAATTTTAATAAAGTTTTTCCATATTATCTTTAATTTTAAGCTTGAGTTTTAAAGTTTATAAGTTTTTATATATTTATATAGTTATATACTTTTATACTTTATATTTATATAGTTTTAAACTTTATAGTTTTATAAATATGTTTATATAATTTATATTTATGATTTCATATGATTTTCTACTCTATAATACTTATTTATATCACTATGTTTTAATTCAAGAATTTACAAAATTATATATATAGTAAAACACTTTAAAATTTTCAATTTTCAAATTTTCAAAGAACGTTTGTCGACATACATATGTTGGCATGTCGACATACAATTGTCATATTTTCAGTATTGAAAGGAAGTCTTTTCACCATTTGTAACGTTCCAGAAGCGTTGCAACCTTTCAAATCTTATAAATAGGGGTTGATTTCGAATTTTTTATTCATTCTTCTTCTCTATCTTCATCCCCTTTAATTCCTCCATTATTATTTCATATTTTTATGATTTCTACACTTATAATCTGCCACTTTCTATTCTACGTACATATAACTTCTTCTCTTTTCACTCTCTACTCATTACACTCTGAATCAAAGTGTTGTTGAAGAGCTATAAGTCTCTAGTAATCATTTGGGATAGTTTGGAAATGGTGCCTTCCTTGTAGCCATGAAATCAAGAAAGGAAATTGTGTTAACATTGTAGTCGGGAAATCAAGGGTGGTGGAAGCGGTGTTAACCTTGTTGAAACACCCCACCTCCGTTAAGGTCACTCAAAAAGGGAATGCATTAACTTTGGTGAAGCATATTAGGTAAAAGATACAGATAATTTACAAGATAGACATGTAAACAGCGGAAAAAATTTAATTATTTCATAAGCAACGTGGTCTAGTGAAAACATTGCAACCATTGTCTCAAAACCCAACTTCCAAGTTATTATAATAAAAAAACTATCTTGATTATAAACTCAAAATACATAAAGAAGCATAAAGCAGTAGTAAAGTGGCATAAATCCCCAATAAAAGTGAAACCAGCCATAGCCCAAGAAAAGAGAATCCAAGCAATACATCTACTCTCTTCAAGCTGGAAAAAGTCTGAACTAAGCTGAAGTATTCCCTCCCTGCGGACCGGGGGAGGGGGGGGGGGACGAAAGAAAAGAAGATGAAAGAAAATGGGTCAGACATAAGTCTTGTAAGTCCAGTGATTTTTCAGCATGTAAACAAGAAAAAGGATCATGACATGAATAAACTGAATATTGGACAATGCCGCAGTGACAAGATAACATAAGGCAAGGTAAACTGAATATGCTATCGCACTCATTTCCATTTCTCTGCACCTACTAACAAATGTTTCAACTAGCATCATGTGTTCCTAATAAATTGATTCCTTTATCAATCGGCTCTTACTCGCATGCATTTATTATTTGTGTCATTCGGCCCTGCTTGTTTGTAGATACCTGTGCTGGTCCCACCACGGGGTTTATCAATCCCTATGGTGGCAACCCAATACAATTCAAGATTCACAGTGTATAACTACTGATGCCCAGTGCCTGATTTTTCCACTCTGGAGTACGTGCACGCCCCTACTCCATCGGAACCTACACTGATGCACCAGTCGCCGCTATTTTGATCGCTTATGATCAGCCCAGTAATCGTGCCCCACCCTGCCTAGCTCAGGGTACCATGATACATCTATATAAGTTACTGCTGAAATGGGTCCCCGTTACTAGGGTTTCCTAATCAACAGTTATAATGGTTAAGTGTTCTCTATGTAACCTATCCCCACCCATCTGTTTAATTAACATGTTGTATTGGTTAAGTGTTGACTGAGTTAACTTAACCCTACCTTTATTAGCATGTCCGTTCATTAGCATTAATTCATTCATTAATGCCTCAACCTCTCACATTAGAACTGTTGTTTGCGGTTGCTGGATGTGCCGGGCGATTCCGGGCAGACTTCTACCGCAAACTCATTCTAACCTTGGGTTTTAGGCTTAATGCGCTAATCTCTCACATTAGATCTGTTGTTGTGGTCGCTGGATGTGCCGGGCGGTTCCGGGCAGTCTTACACCACAACTCAATATAACCTCGTGTTAGGCATGTTCATCTTTTAGCCAAATTACATATTTACAAATTTGGTGTACAACATGATAGGTTCCATTGTTTCAATCACAATGGTCTCATAAGCATAGGTAATTCAGATTTGACAAAAGGATAAACATGAATCAGAATTGATTATCTCACAATTAGGCATAGTTCTAGATCTGATTATTACAGTCATGATTTCTATTAGATGTTCAAATCTGAATAATAACTGAACTTACAGTGAAAGGATTAGAAAAATGAATTAGTTGACGTTGTAGCGATTCTAATCTTTCTTTGTTTATTGAAGAAGAAAACTTCTACTTTGATTTGAAGCTCCTCTCTCTAATTTTATTTCTGGTTTGGAGAAGATGGAGGCTAGGCTAGTTTAGAGAGGGACAACATGGTGGCATGACATAATAGGATTATGAGGTTTAGGGTTAAGGTTTGATGTGATTATATAGGAGTATAGGATTAGTTTGAGCCTTTAGATCAACATAGGATCTATCCAGACCATCCAGTCCAAGAAAATGCGTCATCAGGCCAATCAGAAGTCGCCACGTAGCCCTATGACTCAGAAAACCGTCACTGTCTAGAACAGTCAGCAAGAGTCGACCCCTACAAGGTGGGTCGACACCTATGTCGACACCCCAATAGAGGGGTCGACTCCCATGTCAACACCCCTGGGGGGGAGGTCGACACCCCTGAGCGTGAGATTTCCCGCTCAGCTGCTTTCCTGAATTTTGAATTTCGAATCTGTTTTGATTATTTAATTATTATTTTAATTTAATTTTTGCTTACACTTGAAATCTTCTAACCTCCATAACTTCTTCATACGGAATCCAATTCACGCAAACTCGGGCTCTATCCCAAGCAGAATTCCGAGACGAACGCAATGGCATAACCCGATTCACCTAATTATTCTTCTAAAAATTATGTGTTCTTAAATATGTTAATATTAATATTCATAGAAAATACAGGGTGTTACATTCTCCCCTCCTTAAAGGATTTCGTCCCTGAAATCTCTAAGTTAAGAAGAATGTTTCCTAACATCCAACATCCATCTACTCAACCATCAATCAAAGGCATCAATTGTCCTTAGAAATATTTCTAATGCTTTTATGATCATATGCATAGTGTGTGTATATGTCCTTATCTAATGCAAAATCAGGCGGTCTACTGATTCAGTTGACCTCCTTAATGCGAATTATGTCAGTGCCTTGAGTCCATTATGTATGCAATTATTCCTAATCGTAACTTATAACTTTTACATGAGTGCACAATCATTCATAAAAATGCAACATCCATATGATAACACATCAAGCTTCAATCCATATACAAATACATATATGCATATGCAATATGAAAGTGACTGAGCCGATCTAGTACCTAATGTGTGTGTATATGCATCAACGAGCAACCACTAGCAACCACTTACAACTATCAATCATAACATGTTTCAAATACATGTTTACATTCATTGGTTTCTACCTAAGGATTAGGAATAGGACCGAGGAGATATACTTAAAAGATAGATACAAGCATGCATAAACTTATGGAAAAAGAGATCAAGGATGTACCCTCAAAAAGATAAGGGTAGGCTGCGCGTCTCTTGTCTTCAGTCTCCCAAGTCGCGTCTTCTTCAGCGTCACTCTATTGTTCTTTTACTAGCTTGACCTCACGACTGCGTAGCTTTTTAACTTCTGTTCCCAAGATACGATTTGGAACTCTTCTCACCGTCGCTTCTCGTTCCACTTCTACCTCCTTTAGTATGCTTGGCTCCACCACTTCTGCAGACTCATGTAAGCACTTTCGTAGATGAGAAACATGAAAAACATTATGAACTCCGGCTAATCTTTCGGGAAGCTCTACTCTATAAGCCATCGTCCCAATCCTCTCAATGATAGGAAATGGCGCTACAAACCTTGGTGCCAATTTCCCTACGGATCCAAAGCGAATGACATTCCTCAAAGGATATACTTTAAGGAAAACCATATCTTCAACCTCAAACTCAAGGTTGGTCCTTCTTTTATCCGCGTAGGACTTCTGTCTATCTTGTGCAGTCTTCATTCGTCGTCGTATCAAGTCCACCTTCTCTGAAGTTTCTCTAATCATGTCGGGCCCTAGTATAAGCTTGTCTGTAGACTCCCAACAACAAGTTGGTGATCGGCATGGTCTTCCATATAAAACCTCAAAGGGTGCCATGCCTATGGTGACTTGGTAGCTATTATTGTAGGCGAACTTCACCAAAGGAAGATGATCCTCCCATTTTCCTCCAAAATCAAGAATGCACAATCTCATGAGATTTTCTAATACTCTGTTCACCCTTTCTGTCTGACCATAGGTTTGAGGGTGATAGGCAGTGCTTAAGCATAGCTATGTGCCTACAACCTCCTGCAAACTCTTCCAAAACTCACTCGTAAAGATAGGATCTCAATGACTTACTATGCGAGATGGTATCCCATGCAGTCGAACTACCTCTTTAAGATAAATGGATGTTAACGATGAGGCAGTCCTCCTACTTTTAACAGGTATAAAGTGAGCACTTTTAGTGAGCCTATCAACGATTACCCAAACACTGGTATTGCCCCTTCTTGACCTAGGCAACCCATCTATAAAGTCCATCGAAATGCTATCCCATTTCCACTGTGGGACCTCTAGAGGATGAAGCAGACCACCAGGCTTCTTCTGCTCCGCCTTGACTTGCTGGCATATCAAGCATTTAGAGACAAATTCAGCTACATCCTTCTTCATGCCATTCCAAAAGAAAACCCTTTTTATGTCTTTATACATCTTGTCTCCACCTGGGTGTATGGTCAACTTAGAATGGTGTGCTTCTTGGAGAACTGTCTTCACCAAATCCCTTGTTTGTGGGATGCATAGTCTTCCATCCCGTCTCAACCAACCCTTGTCATCTATGGAGTATCTATTGAGGTGACTAGAAGTCTCACCTCTAATTAACTTATCCATCATATCAACAATCTAAGGGTCTTTACATTGCACGGTTCCTATTGAGTTCAAAAGCGTAGGCCGCACCTCTAGCGTTGCTAATAAACCAGGTACAAACTCAAAAGAGGGTCTAAAGTCAAAGGTTGCTATGTACTCCAAGTTTTGCCTTTCCACAAAGAGAGGGCTTAAGGTCAGCTTTTTCCTACTCAAGGCGTCTGGTACCACATTGCCCTTGCCAGGGGTATAAGCATTCTCAAAATCGTATGAGGCAAGAAACTCCATCCTCCTTTGTTGTCTTAAGTTAAGATCTTTTTGTGAGAAAAGGTACTTTAATGATTTATGGTGAGTAAACAATTCAAACCTTTCTCCTAGTAGGTAATGACATCATGACTTAAGAGCGAAAACAATGGCAGCTAACTTTAAATCATGAGTTGGGTAGTTCTTTTCATGTACCTTAAACTGCCTTCCCCCATAACAAACTACCTTGTCTTCTTGCATCAAGACAACACCTAATCCTGTACCGCATGCGTTTGTGTATACTGTAAACATTTTACTCCCATCAGGCAATATCAGGACTGGGGCTGTTGTCAGTGCCCTTTTCAATTGTTGGAAAGCAACATCGCAATCCAAATCCCAGGGAAAAGTTAGGTTCTTCTTCGTCAATCTTGTAAGTGGGGCTGAGATCTTCGCAAAGTCTTTAATGAACTTTCTGTAATAGCCCGCTAGTCCGAGAAAATTTTGTACTTCGGTTGCATTCCGTGGAATCTTCCAATCTTGCACGGCGACTACTTTTGCGGGATCCACAGTATCCCCCCTTTGGACACCACATGTCCAAGAAATCTTACTTCTTCTCTCCAAAAATGGCATTTAGAGAATTTTGCTTTCAGCCGATGTGCTCGAAGAGTATCCATAACTTCCCATAAATGCAAAGCATGTTCTTCCTCACTTTTTAAGAAAATCAAAATGTCGTCCACGAAGACCACTACAAATTTATTAAGGAACTCCCTGAACACCCTACTCATCAAGTCTACGAAATAGGCGGGTGTGTTTGTCAAGCCGAAAGGCATGATAAGCCATTCGAAGATACCATCCGGGGTCCTGAACTCGGTCTTATCTATGTTGTCTTCAGCCACTCTTAGCTGATGGAATCCGGTGGCCAGATCTAGTTGGGGGAAAACTGATGCACCTACAAGCTGGTCGAACAAGTCGTCTATTCTTGGAAGTGGGTGCCTATTCTTCTTGGTCGGCTTGTTTAGCTACCTATTATCCACGCATAGGCGAAGTGAACCATCCGCTTTGGTTGCGAACACTACTAGAGCACCCCATTCAGAAATACTTCGCCTTATGAACCCCTTTTCGAGCAACTCTTTAACTTTCTTGCTGAGCTCCTTCCTTTCCCTTGGAGCCATGTGTCGAACATGTAAAGCAACTAGTTTTGCATTATCAACCATGTATATGCGGAAGTCTATCTCTCGCTTTGGAGGTAAACCCTTCACCTCTTCAAAGACATCCGAGTATTCACAGACTACTCTAACAAATTGCAAGTTTTCAACAGACGCATCAAGAGATTCTAGGTGGCTAAGCATAACAGAATTCATGGGATTACAAGAGATTTCGAGAATATTACCGGGGTGAGTCATAAGTCTAACCACTCTCTTTTCACAATCGAGGATGGCACCATTACTGGATTACTATTTCATGCATAGAATCAACCCATAGCCCGTGAAACCCAAAACATAAGCATTACATCTAAACCCAACGCTTAGTATAGAAATTTCCAAATCCAAACAAATCATTGACAAATAACCCGAACCCCCAATTGGATTTGAAACAACCATGGGATCCTCTACTATACTGGTATCTAAGTGTAGAGATTCAACTAAAGCAGTAGATATAAAAGAGTGCGATGCGCTAGAATCAAAAAAGAGTACGAACTGGATGATCAAAAAGATAAACTAAACTCTCAGCAGAAACATTTCTACCTCTTTCTTGCGGAGGTGCAATGAGAGCGTGAATCTTCCCTCTAGAAGTTGATCTAGTCCTCTGCCCTTGCCCTTGCCTTCTTGGGCAATCCTTAGCCATATGTCATGTCTCACCGCATTGAAAACAACCACTCATCTTCCTCTTCTTCTTTCTGTAGTCCTTAATCAGATGTCCAGGTATGCTGCAAAAGTTACACTTCCTCTTGTAACGGGGTTTGTTATTCTTCCCGCCCTTCTTAGAATCCATCTTCTTCTTTTGCGATCCCTCCACTTTCTTGTCTAGAGGTCCTTCCACCTTTGTCTCCTTCTTCCCATCCTTGTCTTCCTCTTGTAACAGTTCCATAGCCACCAGTCTCTCATAAGTCGCACCCATATGTATATGGGACATACCTAGGCTGTGCAGTGGCTCATTCAACCCTTTAACGAAGCGGAGAGCCTTTTTATGTGGAGTGTTTACCAACTCCAGTCCGAATCTAGACAGCTGGTTGAATTGGTTGACATATTCCTTAACTGATAGGCTTCCCTGTTCGAGTGCTAAGAACTTCTCCACCTGTAGGGTTCGTTCAGCTTGCGAGAGGAACTTCATTTCAAACCTCATTCTGAAATCCTCCCAAGTCTCAACTGGTCTTTCAGCATTAATAACTTCCCACCAGAAAGAGGCTTCGTCCTTAAGTAACCATACAGCCAATTGTATCTTCTGCCTATCCTCCACTTCGAAGATAACAAACAAATCTTCTGTTTCCTTGAGCCAATTTCTTGCTTCCACTAATGATTCAGTCCCATTAAAGTTCTTTCCGCATATAGCTCGAAAGTCTCTACATATCTTCGAGAAAGTCTCTACATTTCTCAACACCTACTAACTAATGTTTCAACTAGCATCATGTGTTCATAATAAAATGATCCCTTTATCAAGAGGCTCCTACTCACATGCATTTATTACTTGTGTCATTCGGCCCCGCTTGTTTGTAGATACCTGTGCTGGCCCCACCGCGGGTTGTATCAATCCCTATGGTGGCAACCCGACACAATTCAAGATGCACAATGTATAACTATTGATGCCCAATGCCTGATTTTTCCACTCCGAAGTACGCGCACGGCCGTACTCCGTCGGAACCTACACTGACGCACCAGTCGCCGCTATTTTGACTGCTTATAATCAGCCCAGTAATCGTGCCCCACCCTGCCTAGTTCAGGGTACCATGATACATCTATGTGGGTTAATGCTGAAATGGGTCCCCATTACTAGGGATTCCTAATCAACATTTTATAATGGTTAAGTGTTCTCCATGTAACCTAACCCCACCCATCTGTTTAATTAATATGTTGTATTGGTTAAGTGTTGACCGAGTTAACTTAATCCTACAATTCTTAGCATGTCCGTTCATTAGCATTAATTCATTCATTAATGCCTCAACCTCTCACATTAGGACTATTATTTGCAGTTGCTGGATGTGTCGGGCGGTTCCGGGCAGACTTCTACCGCAAACTCATTCTAACCTCGGGTTTTAGGCTTAATGCGCTAACCTCTCACATTAGATCTGTTGTTGCGGTCGCTGGATGTGCTAGGCGGTTCCGGGTAGTCTTACACCGCAACTCAATCTAACCTTGTGTTAGGCATGTTCATCTTTTAGCCAAATTACATATTTACCAAACATGCCCAAATCTAGATTTTTATAAAGGGGAACAGAGAAGGAACACAAGAATTGGCATAAGAAACAAAATAGGCATGTAAAGGTGTACCCAAATTCAAGAATCATATTTCCAATAGGCATGTTGTACATTAACAATAAGTATGGCCAAACTGAGCAAGTTACATAATAGGCATAAAGATTCGATAGAATTAAATATAAGAGAATTACCAATTTGGTGTACAACATTATAGGTTCCATTGTTTCAATCACAATGGTCTCATAAGCATAGGTAATTCAGATTTGACAAAAGGATAAACATGAATCAGAATTGATTATCTCACAATTAGGCACAGTGGTGTACAACATGATAGGTTCCATTGTTCCAATCACAACAGTCTCATAAGCATAGGTAAGCATGAATCAGAATTGATTATCTCACAATTAGGCATAGTGGTGTAAACAGGATAGGTTCCATTGTTCCAATCACAACAGTCTCATAAGCATAGGTAAGCATGAATCAGAATTGATTATCTCACAATTAGGCATAGTGGTGTACAACATGATAGGTTTCATTGTTCCAATCACAACAGTCTCATAACCATAGGTAAGCATGAATTAGAATTGATTATCTCACAATTAGGCATAGTTCTAGATCCGATTATTACAGTCATGATTTCTATTAGGTGTTCAAATCTGAATAATAACTGAACTTACAGTGAAAGGATTAGAAAAGTGAATTAGTTGACGTTGTAGCGATTCGAATCTTTATTTGTTGATTGAAGAAGAAAACCTCTAGTTTGATTTGAAGCTCTCTCTCTAATTTGGTTTCTAGTTTGGAGAAGTTGGAGGCTAGGCTAGTTTAGAGAGGGATAACATGGTGGCATGATAGAATAGGATTAAGAGGTTTAGGGTTAAGGTTTGATGTGATTATATAGGGGTATAGGATTAGTTTGAGCCTTTAGATTAACATAGGATCCATTCAGACCATCCACTCCAAGAAAATACGTCATCAGGTGAATCAGAAGTCGCCACGTAGCCCTACGACTCAGAAAATCATCACTGTCCAGAATAGTCAGTAGGGGTCGACCCCTAAAGGGGGTCGACACCTATGTCGACACCCCTATAGGGGGTCGACTCCCATATCGACACCCCCTAGGGGGTGGACATCCCTGAGTGGAAGATTTCTCGCTCAGCTACTTTCCTGAATTTCGAATTTCGAATCTGTTTTGATTATTTAATTATTATTTTAATTTAATTTCTGCTCACACTTGAAATCTTCTAACCTCCATAACTTCTTCATACGGAATCCGATCCACGCAAACTCAGACTCTATCCCAAGCAGAATTCCGAGACGAACGCAATGGCTTAACCTGTTTCACTTAATTCTTCTTTTAAAAATCAAGGGTTCTAAAATATGTTAATATTAATATTCATAGAAAATATGGGGTGTTACACTTGTAGCCATGAAATCAAGGGATTGTAATTTGGTATTGATAGTAATAAAACTCTGCGCAATCCAGCGCTGCGTGAGACTGGACGTAGGAGTAATCCAAACCAGTATAAAATTCAGTGTGTTATTTCCTTTTCTACATTTTATTTTTGTTTATTTCTGTATTTGTGTTTGATTCTGTGTTTGTGATCACCTCTATGGTGTGTGATTCATATAGTAGATCATATTAGTTTTAGATTTAATTAAATTCCTTGAAAACACTATTCACCCCCCTCAAGTGTTAGTTTTTGCCTTAACGATATATTCCGCATTCCCTAATAATTGGAATCATGGGAAGGTCTTCAAAAGTTCATAATCTGATTTTTGAGAATATTAAATGGAAAATTTTGAAATGATTATTAACACTAGTATCAATTCATGCATTGTATCAATGTTGAAAGAGTCTGCAATCAATTATGTTGAAATATCAAGTGATATACTGAAATGTAGTCCAATACAGGAAAAGATGTGTTATATGGCCTTTCAAAATTCAAAAGTTGAAAAGATGGGTGAAGTGGATGTTGAAAATTCAAATTTCAAAATGGTGTGTTACATAGCTGTTGAGAATTGAAATTATGGAAAATAAATGGTGGAAATCAAAAAGGACAAATGGATATTGGATAGTGGTTGTTTGAGACATATGACGAAAAATCCAGAAATACTAAATAATCTAGTCAGTGAAGATGGTGCAATGGTGAACTTCGGATATAACTCTAAAGGATACATTATTGGGATCAGCAATGTCGATAATTATAGAACTCCTACTATTTCTAATGTTTTATTAGTTAACAATTTAAAATACAATTTACTAAGATAAGTCAAATTTACGATAAGGGCTATAAAATAAACTTTGAGAAAGATAAATGTTTTATAGAAGATAGGAATTAAAAAGTAATATTCGAAGGAGATAGAAAGAAAAATATCTATATATTGAGTATGAAAATCTCCAACGGTAATTTGTCTTATATCCAATACAAGTGACCCTCGGATCTGGCATATGAGATTCAGTCATATAAATTTCAAACACATCTCTAGGATATCTAAATTAGATTCAATTAGGGGATTACCTAAAATGAAGTTTAGAGTTAATAATTTATGCGATGCTTGTCAGTTCAGGAAATTAAAAACAAGTTCACTTAAATCAAAAGAGGAAATTATGACCTCGAAACCATTAGAGTTATGAAACACCCCACCTCCGTTAAGGTCACTCACCAAGGGAATGCCTTAACTTCAGTGAAGCATTTTAGGTAAAAGATGCAGATAAATTACAAGACAGACAAGATAAAGCAGTGGAAAATAAAGTCATTTTATAAACAATGTGGTTCAATCAAGCTTTTACAACAATTGTCTCAATCATACATAGAATTTTTGCCTTGATTCAAAAACTTCTAAGTATAAAAGAAGCATAAAAATAACAATGATATTCCCCAATAAAGCATGAACCAGCCATAGCAGTGGGAGAGAGAGAGTCCAAAGCAATACATCGACTATCTTCAAGCTTGGAAAGAAAACTGAGCTAAGTGGTAACATTTCCTCCCTGTGAACCGGGGGAGAACGGAAGAAAAGAGGCAAAACAAACTAGGTCAGACATAAGTCCAGTGATTTCAGCACGTAAATAGGCAAAAGCATCATGACATGAATAAACTGAATATAAGACAATACTGGGATAACAAGGATAACAAGATAACATACGATCAGCATAGATATGATAAGGCAAGATAAACTGAATGCGCTTCTACTCTTTCTCTGCTTCGCTACTACCGTGTTATTCTGATTTCTATATCTCGGCACCGCCTAACTAGTGTCCCAACTAGTAATCTGTGTAAAAAGATAATATTACAACGTGATCCCAATCCCCGCAATTATGGTAGCCTTCAGGTGTACATCTAGTATGAGGATCTTACCTCAATCAGCCTAATTACCATGAGGATGTAGATGTACCCTTACTACCCTATTTCGGCTCCTCACTCGTAGTAATTTTCCTTGTGCCTATGTCAATCGGCCCTTTCTTGCATGTAGATACCCTGTGCGGGTCCCACAATAAGGTGTATCAATCCTTATGATAGCAACCCGACACGATTCAAGATGCATAGTGTATAACTACTGGTACCCAGTGCCTACTTTTTCCTGCTCCGGAGTAGGTGCACGCCCGTAATCCGTCGGAACCTACACTGACGTACCCCTTGCCGCTATTTTGACCGCTTATAATCAGCCCAGTAATCGTGCCCCACCCTGCGTAATTTTTGGGTACCTTGATACATCTATGTGGGTTACTGCTGAAATGGGTCCCCATTACTAGGGGTTCTTACTGGTTAAGTTTGTGGGCCTATGTTTACTAATATTACCCACCAACCCGATATGTATTTAACACTCCCACTGATTCAAACATGTTTACTTAATGGTTAAGTTTGTGGGCCTATATTTACTAATATTACCCACCAACCCGATATGTACTTAACCCTCCTACACATTATGTCATGTTGGTTAAGTGTTGTCCATTCATGTTAACTTAACCCACCCACTCATCATGTTGTGTTGGTTAAGTGTTTCTTATTAACCCTTCTCACTCGTCATGTTGGATTGGTTAAGTGTTTCCTATTTACTTAACCCCGTTCATTCATCATGTTATATTGGTTAAGTATTTCCCATTAACTTAACCCCATTCATTCATCAAGTTACATTGCTTAAGTGTTTCTTATTAACTTAACCCCACGAGTTCATCATGCTATATTGGTTAAGTGTCATCAATCAATTCAAGTTAACTTAACCCACCCACTTGTCGTGTTGCATTTGTCAAGTATTGCCTACTTGTGTTAACTTAACCCTTCCAAGCATCCTATTATATTGGTTAAGTGTTGCTCTCTTGTTTTAACTTAACCATACCCATTCATCATGTTATATTGGTTAAGTGTTTCTTATTAACTTAACCCTACTCATTCATAATGTCATATTGGTTAAGTGTTTCTTATTAACTTAACCCTTCCCATTCATCATGTTGTACTGGTTAACTTAACCCTACTCACTTGTCTAACATGTTATAACGGTTAAGTGTTATAAATTTACTTAACCCTACCTTCTTAGCATGTCTATTTATTGGCATTAACTAATTTATTAATGCCCCAAACTCTCACATTAGAACTGTTGTTTGCGGTTGCTGGATGTGCCGGGCTGTTCCGGGCAGACTTCTACCGCAAACACATTCTAACCTTAGGTTTTGGGCTAAATGCGCTAACCTCTCACATTAGTTCTGTGTTGTTGCAGTTACTGGATGTGCTGGGCGGATTCGGGCAGTTTTACACCGCAACTCAATCTAACCTCGGATTAGGCATGTTTATCTTTTAGAATATTTACATATTTGTCATATATTCCTAAACCTAGATTTTTTGTATAATAATTATCCCACATTCACCAACTAGTCATTTTCCAATTCTCAAGTTATGCCCAACCAAGTCAATTACAAGTTATGCCCCACAAATTCAAATTATTACTCAAAATACGTTACACTCAATCTTCCAAAATTTGCAATAATAGTCATGCCCCAAAATCAAAATATACATTATGTTTGGTGTCCAGACCAATAGTTATGCCCAATCTAGATTAATATTCCAATTTATAGCTTACGCCCAATCTAGATTTAATATTTCAATTTACCCCAAGTTCGCAACAATAACAATTATGCCCCAAATCACAAGTTACAAATTATGTTCCATTATTACTAAATAGACTATTCCCCAATACCCTCGTATTCCAATCGCACGTATAACCAAGTTTAGTCTAGGTTCCGAATGAACCAAGTATTCATAAAATAAAAACAAGAAAGGGGAAGAAAGAAGGAACACAAATGAAAGTAGGCATAAAACAGGCGTTACAATGATAGATCTATCAAATATAACATCAACGACCTAAGAGGATTACCGATCTGTTAGAATTGAGGTATAATAAAGATGGATCTGAAATAAACTGATAAAAAAACATCGTGGGCATATAGAATAATAGACTTGGCAATATCATGGACATAAAAAGAATATAGATCTAACAAAATAACAACATGCACATGAGAAGACTACATAGTCGATGTACAACAAAAGATAGGTCTGAATAAGTAGATAAAATAACATCTCAGGAATAGTTCTGATAAAACGGAAGGAACAAATCTGAAAGGATTAACTTATAAAAAGCATAGATCTAGATCCACTCTATTACATGTCAGGATAACAATTAGGTATTTAAATCTGAAGAGTAACTGAACTTACATTGCTGGGATTAATAAAAGTTAATGGAATCGTTGTTGTTGTTGCAAAACTAATCTTCTAATTTGATGTTGATTAGACCTCAAACGTGATTGTTGATGAAGAACTTCATGATTTAAGTTTTAGAGGCGGCGGCTAAGAGAATTGAGAGTTCAGCAGCATATAGGCGTCATAAGGAATTATTATGAATTAGGGTTAGGTCTTGGCACTAATTTATAGGTGTAGAGAGTGTTCTAGAGCCTTTAGATCACCATAGAAGCCATCAGGTCCGTCCAACACATCAAAAATCATCACTGCCCAGATCTGGCCGATGGGGTCGACCCTTACAAGAGGCGGGGGAGGGGGGGTTGACACCTAGGTCGACCCCGGTGTTGACACCTATGTCGACCCCAGTGTCGACCCCAAAGTGTCTGGGTCGACACTGGTGTCGACCCAGCGGGACTCGGGCCGACACCCCAAACGTGGTTGGTTCTGTGTTTCCTCCTTCCGCCTTGGCTATTTGAATATTTTTGAATTTAAATTGATTGTATTTTATTTATACAAACTTCCAACCTCAATAACTTCTTCATATTGTATCCGTTTTACGCAAACTCGGACTCTATCTCAAGCGGAATTCCGAGACGAACGCAACGGCGCAACCCGTTTCACTTTATTCTTCTTCTAAAAATTACTTATTCTTTAATTATCTCTTATGTCTGATTTTAAAATTACGAGGTGTTACATTAATATTACCCACCAACCCGATATGTACTTAACCCTCCCACTGATTCAAACATGTTTACTTAATGGTTAAGTTTGTAGGCCTATATTTACTAATATTACCCACCAACACGATATGTACTTAACCCTCCCACACATTATTTCATATTGGTTAAGTGTTGTCCATTCATGTTAACTTAACCCACCCACTCATCATGTCATGTTGGTTAAGTGTTTCTTATTAACCCATCTCACTCGTCATGTTGGATTGGTTAAGTGTTTCCAATTAACTTAACCCCATTCATTCATCACGTTATATTGGTTAAGTATTTCCCATTAACTTAACCCCATTCGTTCATCAAATTATATTGGTTAAGTGTTTCTTATTAACTTAACCCAACGTGTTCATCATGCTGTACTGGTTAAGTGTCATCAATCAATTCAAGTTAACTTAACCCACCCACTTGTCGTGTTACATTGGTTAAGTATTGCCTTCTTGTGTTAACTTAACCCTTGCACGCATCCAGTTATATTGGTTAATTGTTGCTCTCTTGTTTTAACTTAACCCTACCCATTCATCATGTTATATTGGTTTAGCGTTTTTTATCAACTTAACCCTACTCATTCATCATGTCATATTGGTTAAGTGTTTCTTATTAACTTAACCATTCTCATTCATCATGTTGTACTGGTTAACTTTACCTTGCTCACTTGTCTAACATGCTATAGCGGTTAAGTGTTCTAAATTTACTTAACCCCACCTTCTTAGCATGTCTGTTTATTGACATTAATTAATTTATTAATGCCCCGACCTCTCACATTAGAACTGTTGTTTGCGGTTGCTGGATGTGTCGGGCGGTTCCCGGCAGATTTCTGCCGCAAACTCATTCTAACCTCGGGTTTTGGGCTAAATGCGCTAACCTCTCACATTAGATCTGTGTTGTTGCGGTTATTGGATGTGCCGAGCGGTTCCGGGCAGTTTTACACCGCAACACAATCTAACCTCGGGTTAGGCATGTTTATCTTTTAGCATATTTACATATTTGTCATATATGCCCAAACCTAGATTTTTGTATACTAATTATCCCACATTCACCAAACTAGTCATTTTCCAATTCTCAAGTTATGCCCAACCAAGTCAATTACAAGCTATGCCCTACAAATTCAAATTCAAATTATTACTCAAAATAAGTTACACTCAATCTTACCAAATTTGCAATAACAGTCATGCCCCAAAATCACAATATACATTATGCTTGGTGTCCTGACCAATAGTTAAGCCCATTCTAGATTAATATTACAATTTACAGCTTACGCCCAATCTAGATTTAATATTTCAATTTACCCCAAGTTCGCAACAATAACAATTATGCCCCAAATCACAAGTTACAAATTATGTCCCATTATTACCAAATAGATTATTCCCCAATACCCCCGTATTCCAATCGCACGTATAACCAAGTTTAGTCTAGGTTCCGAATGAACCTAGTATTCATAAAAAAAAAAAAGGGAAGAAGGAAGGAACATAAATGAGAGTAGGCATAGAACAGCCATTACAATGATAGAACTGTCAAATATTACATTATGTACCAAAGAGGATTACAGATCTGTTAGAATTGAGGTATAACAAAGATGGATCTGAAATAAACTGATAAAAAAATAACATCGTGGGCATATAGAATCATAGACTTGACAATATGAAGAACATAAAAAGATTATAGATCTGATAGATCTAACAAAATAACAACATGGACATGAGAAGACTACAGATTCAATGTACAACAAAAGATAGGTCTTAATAAGTAGATAAAATAACATCTCAGGCATAGATCTGATAAAAGGGAAGGAACAAATCTGAAAGGATTAACTTATAATCAAGCCATGATCTAGATTGACTCTATTACATGTCAGGATTACAATTAGGTATTTAAATCTGAAGAGTAACTGAACTTACATTGCTAGGATAAGAAAAGGTAATGGAATCATTGTTCTTGTTGCAAAACTAATCTTCTAATTTGATGTTTATTAAACCACAAAGGTGATTGTTGATGAAGAACTTCATGATTTAAGTTTTAGAGGCGGCGGCTATGAGAATTGAGAGTTCAGGAGCATATAGGAGTCATAAGGAATTATTATAATTAGGGTTAGGTCTAGGCACTAATTTATAGGTGTTGAGAGTGTTTTAGAGCCTTGAGATCACCATAGAAGCCATCAGATCCGTCCAGCACATCAAAAATCATCACTGCCCAGATCTGGCCGATGGGGTCGACCCCTACAAGGGGAGTCGACACCTATGTCGACCCCAAGGTGTCTGGGTCAACACTGATGTCAACGCAACGGGTCTTGGGTCGACACCCCAAACGTGGCTGGTTCCGTGTTTCCTCCTTCCGCCTTGGCTGTTTGAATATTTTTGAATTTAAATTGATTTTATTTGTTTATACAAACTTCCAACCTTAATAACTTCTTCACACTGTATCCGTTTTACGCAAACTCGGACTCTATCTCAAGCGGAATTATGAGAGGAATGCAATGGCGCAACCTATTTCACTTTATTCTTCTTCTAAAAATTAATTATTCTTTAATTATCTCTTATGTCCCATTTTAAAATTAAGGGGTGTTACATCCCCCCCCCCCCCCACTTAAAGGATTTCGTCCCCGAAATCTTCAAGTCAAGAAGAATGTGTATCCTACCATCCCACATCCATCTACTCAACCATTCAATCACATGCATCCATTTTCCTTAAAAAGATTTCTAATGCTTTCATGTTTATAAGCATAGTGTGTGTACATGTCCATATCTCATGCAAAATCAGACGGTTTACCGATTCAGTTGACCTCCTTAATGCGAATTATGTCAGTGCCATGAGTCCATCATGTATGCAATTGGTCCTAATCGTACTTTATAACTTCTACATGAATGCACAATCATTCATACAAATGCAACATCCATATGATAACACATCAAGTTTCAATCCATATACAAATACATATATGCATATGCAATATGAAAGTGACTGAGCCGATCTAGTACCTAATGTGTGTGTATGCATTCACGAGCAACCACTAGCAAACACTTGCAGCCACTTGCAACCATCAATCATAACATGTTTCAAACACATGTTTACATCCATTGGCTTGTACCTAAGAATCGAGGATAGAACTGAGAGGATATACTTAAGGGATAAAGACTAGCATATAAATAAACTTTACAGAAAAAGAGAGATCAAGGATATACCCTCAAAAAGGGTATGATGCGCATATCTAGTCTTCAGTCTTCTAAGTCGCATCTTCTTGAGCTTCACTCCATATTGCTCTGATTGTCTTAACTTCACGATTGCGTAGCTTCTTAATTTTTGTTTCCAGAATATGCGTTGGAACTCATTTCATTGTCGCCTCTCATTCCACCTTTTCTTCTTGTAGTATACTTGGCACTACAACTTCTGCCGTGTCATGCTAACATTCCCAGAACTACCTCTTAAAAATAAACAGACGTTAACCATGTTACCAAGTGTATATACTAAGATGATTAGATTTTTCTTCGTCAATCTAGTAAGTGGGGCCGATACCTTCATAAAGTCCTTAATTAACTTCCTATATTAGTCCGCTAGTCCAAGAGAGCTTCTTACTTCTGTTGCATTCCTTGGGACCTTCCAGTCCTGCACCGCAACTACTTTTGCGGGATCTACTACTATCCCTTCCTTGGGCGCCACATGTCCTAGATACCTTACTTCTTCTCTCCAAAAATGACATTTTTGGGGAACTTCGCCTTAAGTTGATGCGCTTGGAGGGTATCCGAGACTTCCCTTAGATGCAAAGCATGTTCTTCCTCATTCCAAAATATCATCTATGCACAAGCGAAGTGAACCATCCGCCTTTGTAACGAAAACGACTGGAGCACCCCATTCAGAAATACTTTGCCTTATGAACCCTTTTTCAAGTAACTCTTTTACTTGTTTGCTGAGCCCTTCCTTTCCCTTGGATTCATGTGTTGTACATGTAATGCAACTGGTTTTGCATTGTCAACTAGACATATGCGGAAGTCTATCTCGCGTTTTTAGGGGACAAACCCCTAACCTAATCAAAAACATCTGCGTACTCATGGACTACTCCAGCGGATCGCAAATCCTCGATAGATGCATCAAGTGATTCTAGGTAGCTAAGACAAACTGATCCCTTAGGATCGCACGAAATCTTGAGGGTATTCCCGAGGCAAGTCGATAGTCTAACTACCCTCCTTTCACAATTTCTAGCTAACCAATCCATGCCTAGATCAACCCATAGCCCATGAATCCAAAAACATAAGCATTACACTTAAACTCAATACTTAACATAGCTATTCTCAAATCCTTACAAACCAAAGATGAACGAGCCGAACCACCGACCGGATTTGAGACAATAATGGGATCTTCTATTATACAAGTACTAGGGTGCAGAGACTCAACTATGGAAGCAGATATAAACGAATGTGAAGCGCTAAAATCAAAGGAGTACAAATAGGATGATCAAAAGAAAACTAAACTTTTTCAACCGAAACTTTACTACCTCTCTCTCAGGTATGCTGGCGGTGAGAGCATGCACTTTCCCTCCTGGAAATCCTGTCCTTTGTTCTTGCCCTTGTCCTTAATTATATGACCCGTTATACCATAATAACGGCACATCCTCTTGTCTTAGATTTTTCTATTCTTTCCTCCTTTGTGAACTAAGTCCATATCCATGAGTTTCCCATCCTTAGGTTGTGCTCCTTAGCCAAACTCCCTCATTCTCATCTTTGCCATCCTTGTGTGGCTTGTTGAAAAGTCTCTTGAAAGCTGCCTCCATCGCATGGAAAACCCTACAAAGCTTGAAAGAAAATTAGTCGTAGGTGTAACTACTGCGGCTATATGGAAGTTGGGCGCTTCTTCGCCCTCTAATAGGAGTCATAGTCTCATCAAGCCTACGGAACCATGCCGCGATGAGGTTACCTCCTAGAAAGCCAGGAGCCCCGGAGACTTAGGAAAGAAGGAAACAAGGATTCAAATAGAGGATCAAAAGATAGTGCATATGGCTTTGGGGAATATGCCTTTAAAACAAAACTTTTCTTTTGAAAATGCTTCTTTTAAAACCATTTTGAAAATAATTTTTCAAATCTTTTATCTGATCCGGTAACCTTCAGCTCTGATACCAAGTGAAACACCCCACCTCCGTTAAGGTCACTCATCAAGGGAATGCCATAACTTCAGTGAAGCATTTTAGGTAAAAGATGCAGCTAAATTACAAGACAGACAAGATAAAGCAGCGGAAAATAAAGTCATTTTATAAGCATTGTGGTTCAGTCAAGCTTTTACAAGAATTGTCTCAATCATACATAGAACTTCTGTCTTGATTCAAAAACTTCCAAGTATAAAAGAAGCATAAAAATATCAATGATATTACCCAATAAAGCATGAACCAGCCATAGCAGTAGGGGAGAGAGAGTCCAAAGCAATACATCGACTATCTTTGAGCTTGGAAAGAAAACCAAGCTAAGTGGTAACATTTCCTCCCTGTGAACCTGGGGGGAAACGAAAGAAAAGAGGCGAAACAAACTAGGTCAGACATAAGTCTGGTAAGTCCAGTGACTTTCAGCGTGTAAATAGGCAAAAGCATCATGACATGAATAAACTGAATTTAAGACAATACTAGGATAAGAAGGATAATTAGATAACATACGATCAACATAGATATGATAAGGCAAGATAAACTGAATGCACTTCAACTCTTTCTCTGCTTCACTACTACCCTGTTATTCTGATTTCTATAACTCTGCACCGCCTAACTCGTGTCCCAAATAGTAATCTGTGTAAAATGATAATATTACAACGTGATCCCAATCCCCGCAATTATGGTATCCTTCAGGTGTACGTCTAGTATGAGGATCTTACCTCAATCAGCCTAATTGTCATGAAGATGTTAGATGTACCCTTACTACCCTATCAATAGGCTCCATACTCGTAGTAATTTTCCTTGTGTCTGTGTGAATCGACCCTCTCTTGCATGTAGTTACCCTGTGCTGGTCCCACCATAAGGTGTATCAATCCTTATGATAACAACCCGACATGATTCAAGATGCACAGTATATAACTACTGGTACCTAGTGCCTGCTTTTTCCCACTCCGGAGTACGTGCACGCCCGTAATCCGTCGGAACCTACACTGACGTACCCCCTGCCGCTATTTTGACCGCTTATAATCAGCCCAGTAATCGTGCCCCACCCTGCCTAGTTTCAGGGTACCTTGATACATCTATGTGGGTTACTGCTGAAATGGGTCCCCGTTACTAGGGTTTCTTATTGGTTAAGTTTGTGGGCCTATATTTACTAATATTACCCTCCCACCCGATATGTACTTAACCCTCCCACTGATTCAAACATGTTTACTTAATGGTTAAGTTTGTGGACCTATATTTACTAATATTACCCACTAACCCGATATGTGCTTAACCCTCCCACACATTATGTCATATTGGTTAAGTGTTGTCCATTCATGTTAATTTAACCCACCCACTCATCATGTGATGTTGATTGAGTGTTTCTTATTAACCCTTCTCACTCGTCATGTTGGATTGTTTAAGTGTTTCCTATTAACTTAACCACATTCATTCATCACGTTATATTGGTTAAGTATTTCCCATTAACTTAACCCCATTCGTTCATCAAGTTACATTGGTTAAGTGTTTCTTATTAACTTAACCCCACGCGTTCATCATGCTGTATTGGTTAAGTGTCATCAATCAGTTCAAGTTAACTTAACCCACCCACTTGTCGTGTTACATTGGTTAAGTGTTGCCTTCTTGTGTTAACTTAACCCTTCCACACCATTAAGCGTTTTTATCAACTTAACCCTACTCATTCATCATGTCATATTGGTTAAGTGTTTCTTATTAACTTAACCATTCTCATTCATCATGTTGTACTGATTAACTTTACCTTGCTCACTTGTCTAACATGCTATAGCGGTTAAGTGTTATAAATTTACTTAACCCCACCTTCTTAGCATGTCTGTTTTTTGGCATTAATTAATTTATTAATGCCCTAACCTCTCACATTAGAACTGTTTTTTGCGGTTGCTTGATGTGCTGGGCGGTTCCGGGCAGATTTCTACCGCAAACTCATTCTAACCTCGGGTTTTGGGCTAAATGCGCTAACATCTCACATTAGATCTATGTTGTTGCGGTTACTGGATGTGCCGGGCGGTTCCGGGCAGTTTTACACCGCAACTCAATCTAACCTCGGATTAGGCATGTTTATCTTTTAGCATATTTACATATTTGTCATATATGCCCAAACCTAGATTTTTGTATACTAATTATCCCACATTCACCAAAATAGTCATTTTCCAATTCTCAAGTTATGCCCAACCAAGTCAATTACAAGCTATGCCCCACAAATTCAAATTCAAATTATTACTCAAAATAAGTTACACTCAATCTTCCCAAATTTGCAATAATAGTCATGCCCAAAAATCACAATATACGTTATGCTTGGTATCCTGACCAATAGTTAAGCCCAATCTAGATTAATATTCCAATTTACAGCTTACGCCCAATCTAGATTTAATATTTCAATGTACCCCAAGTTCGCAACAATAACAATTATGCCCCAAATCACAAGATACAAATTATGTTCCATTATTACCAAATAGATTATTCCCCAATACCGCCGTATTCCAATCGCACGTATAACCAAGTTTAGTCTAAGTTCTGAATGAACCTAGTAATCATAAAATAAAAACAAGAAAGGGGAAGAAAGAAGGAACATAAATGAGAGTAGGCATAAAACAGGCGTTATAATGATAGATCTGTCAAATATAACATTATGGACCTAAGTGGAATAAAGATCTATTAGAATTGAGGTATAACAAAGATGGATCTGAAATAAAATGATAAAAAAATAACATCGTGGGTATATAGAATCATAGACTTGACAATATCATGAACATAAAAAGATTATAGATCTGATAGATCTAACAAAATTACAACATGGACATGAGAAGACTACAGATTCGATGTACAACAAAAGATAGGTCTGAATAAGTAGATAAAATAACATCTCAGGCATAGATCTGATAAAAGGGAAGGAATAAGTCTGAAAGGATTAACCTATAATCAAGAATAGATCTAGATTCACTCTATTACATATCAGGATAACAATTAGGTATTTAAATCTGAAGAGTAACTGAACTTACATTGCTAGGTTTAAGAAAAGGAAATGGAATCGTTGTTGTTGTTGCAAAACTAATCTTCTATTTGATGTTGATTAAACCTCAAAGGTAATTGTTGATGAAAAACTTCACGATTTAAGTTTTAGAGGCGGCGTCTAAGAGAATAGAGAGTTCAGGAGCATATAGGCGTCATAAGGAATTATTATGAATTAGGGTTAGGTCTAGGCACTAATTTATAGGTGTAGAGAGTGTTTTAGAGCCTTTAGATCACCATAGAAGCCATCAGGTCCGTCCAGCACATCAAAAATCGTCACTGCCCAGATCTGGCCGATGGGGTCGACCCCTACAAGGGGGGTCGACACCTATGTCGACCCCGGTGTCGACCCCAAAGTGTCTGGGTCGACACAGATGTCGACCCAGCGGGTCTCGGGTCGACACCCCAAACGTGGCTGGTTCCGTGTTTCCTCCTTCCGCCTTGGCTGTTTGAATATTTTTGAATTTAAATTGATTTTATTTTATTTATTCATATAAACTTCCAACCTCAATAACTTCTTCATACTATATCCGGTTTACGCAAACTCGGACTCTATCTCTAGCGAAATTCCGAGACGAACGCAATGGCGCAACCCGTTTCACTTTATTCTTCTTCTAAAAATTAATTATTCTTTAATTATCTCTTATGTCCCATTTTAAAATTATGGGGTGTTACAAGTTAATTCATATGGATTTATTTGGTCCTTCTCAAACCCAATCAATAAATCACAATAGATATGTTGATATAATAGTGGACGATTTTTCTTGATTTACTTGGACTTTATTTCTTAAAATTAAAAGTGATGCTTTTGATCAATTTAAAACTTTTGCTAAAAGAATTCAAAACCTATTATCTCTAAAAATTAAAACAATACGTATTGACCCAGGCGAAGAATTCGAAAACGAAAATTTTGAAAAATTTTGTGATAAAAAGGGGATAACCCATAATTTTTCTGTCCCTAGAACCCCCAACAAAACGGAGTAGTTGAACGTAAAAATAGGATGATACAAGAGTGTGCGAGAACTATGTTATCTGATAGTAATTTACCAAGAAGTTTTTGGGTTGAGGCAGTTGCAACAGCTTGTTATGTTTTAAATAGAATTTCAATCAGACCCTTAACTCATAAAACACCATAAGAACTTTTGTATAATAAGAAACGAAAAGTATCATATTTTAAAATATTTGGAAGTAAATGTTTTATACTTAATACTAAAGAAAATTTTGATAAATTTGACTCAAAATTTGATAAAGGAATATTTGTTGGATATTCTGAGAGAAGTAAGGCATACAGAGTTTTTAATTCAAGAACCAATACTATAGAAGAAACCTTAAACGTATCCTTTGACAAAAATTATAAAAGTATAACACAACACAACGAAGATGAATGTGAAAATGAAGTTAATAAAACAAATAATGAAGACAGTCAACCAAATAAAAGAATTAGATTAGTAAGAGACCACCCTGTAGAAAATATCTTAGGAGATATTGAATCCGTCGTTAGTACTCGTAATCAATTAATTAATATGAGTAATGCTGCATTTATTTCAACTATTGAACCTAAGAATCCAAAGGAAGCATCTTCCGATGATTTATGGATCCTTGCCATGTAAGAAGAACCGAATCAGTTTACTAGGAATGAAGTATGGGAACTTGTTCCTAGAGCAAAGGATAAAATATAATAGGAACTAAATGGGTGTATAAGGATAAAATGAATGAACATGGAGAAGTCGAAAGAAATAAGGCACGATTAGTAGCACAAGGTTGTACTCAAGAAGAAGAATAGATTACGATGGAACGTCTACCCCCGTAGCGAGATTAGAAGCAATTAGGATACTACTACCCTTTGCAAACAATAATAATTTCAAATTATATGAAATGGATGTTAAAAGTGATTTTCTAAACAGATTTGTTAAAGAAGACACATATGTAGTGCAACCACCTCTTTTTGAAGATGAAAAATTACCAAATCACATATATAAGTTAAAGAAAGCGTTATATGGATTAAAATAGGCTCCTAGGGCCTGGTATGATAGACTAAGAAATTACTTAATACAATCCAACTTTGAACTAGGAAAAATAGATAACACCTTATTCATTAAAAAAATAAGAATATAAAACTAGTACAAATATGTGTTGACGATATAATTTTTGGATCAACAAATGATAAGATGAATAAATAATTTTCGGATATTATGACCTAAGAATTTGAGATGAGTCATATAGGAGAACTAACATTCTTCTTAGGCTTACAAATTCATCAATTAAAGAATGGAATTTTTATCAATCAAGAAAAATATGCAAGATATTTAATTAATAAATATAATTTAACAACAACTAATGGGAGACCAACACCAATGGAAAATAATATAGCCTTAAGTAAAGATGATACGTCAAAAGACGTTGATCAAAAACTATATAGAGGAATGATCGGATCGCTATTATATATGACCTCTAGTAGACCAAATGTAATGCATAGTCTATGTCTTTGTGCAAGATATCAATCGCTACCCAAGGAAACGCATTTAAAGTCATAAAACGTATTCTAAGATATGTATAACATACATCAGATTTTGGATTATTTTATCCTAAGGATGATTCATTTGATTTGATTTCATATTGTGACGCAGATTACGCCTGATGTAAATCCGATCGTAAGAGTACTAGTGAAACATGTCACTTCTTAGGACATTCGCTAGTCTCGTGGTTTATTAAAAAGAAAAATACTGTATCTTTGTCAACAACTAAAGCAGAATATATCTCTGCTGCTTTGGCTTGTTCACCAGAAATATATGTGCGACAAAGTCTAAATGATTTTCGATTAACAATAAATAAATCACCAATATACTACAATAATACGAGCGCTATAAATATAGCTCAGAACCCAACTCATCACTCGAGAAATAAACATACGATATACAATGAAACGAACCAAACTCGACCTTATGGGAAAGGCCGGATTGAGTTGAGAACACGACAAATCAGAAGACAAACAGAAGAACATTTCATTGCTACTACAACAATTACATCAGAGTACAAGAATATGACAGAGTACGAATAAATAATATACATCAGAAAAATATCAGAGGTTTAAATTACATTTAAATACATAACAACGGAAAAATAATACAAAACACAACTCTAAGAAATACACGGATACAGAGCGTTCCAAATATAGCTCCAGCTGTAAACCAAGATCCTGTGAATATAATATCTGCAAAACCAAAACTACTAGCTGCCCGTGTGGAAAATAGGGGCACCCAGAGTTTAGGTTAAAACAACAAATTCCAGGTCAGTCATTTGACTGGTGTGAGTACTAAAACGGTTATTTAAAACTTTACTTTAGAAATAAAGTAAATCCAGATACCACGACATATAACACGGAACGGGTTTTGTCCAAAGAATACCAGTGCATAAAATAGTTTATAACCAACGCAATGCCTTTTGAAAAATGAAGTTATTATAAGACTCTTGTCCCATCGCACAATGCAACGCAAGCTGGAGGATAGAGTTTTCCCTTATAATAGCCAAACATGCTTGGTACGTTTAAAACAAATCATTTGATACTATTATAAGTGCATAGAGTATAAAACAACTTCAAATATAAATGTATCAATCATAGACGGTATGGGTACCATATATCATGTCGCTAATACTAGGCTCTACAATCAAAACTGAAATGTCACGTATTGGAAATTGGATTTCCGTCATGAGTCGAGGCCAGGGATGGCTCCTCACCGCTTCGAGACACTCTAGCAAATGTCTCAGGACTACATACTCTGGGCTACCCTTGGATCGGTTGGGTCGGTCCTCTCTTACATTTGAGGATTGGCAATTCCTGAACACACGTTTCCCGATCCTATCAGACCTATCCATCGGCTCCATAGTAACTGATATATCTGAGGCGCCTCGCTATCCATCATCCACATAGGTAAAAATATAAATGTATGGACTCTATACCATGACACTACCCATAGCTAGAAAGAAACGTCATGTTCTCTCAACAGTCTGATCCTGTGTTTGACTCATATCGAGGTGCGAGGCTCGCGAATTAACGCTACACACCACGCTATGCCCTTTAAGGCCGTGCTTTGATCATCAACCACAAGACTCTGCTTTTCAACAGAAGCATTGATCATTGCATCTCCGCATGCCACACAGGAAATTCACACCATGCAACTGATGTCTATCGATATATAACCTCTGAGCTTGTACGTCTCAGAGAAGGGTGTTAAGAAAGAGAATAAATTCTCCGCCACCAAACAGATTTATATTTAATTGAGATCAATCAACACAGAATAAAATCCAATGTCAGACACACATCCATTTACTAGTTCGTTTTGGGTCTGAACGAAACCGGAGGCACCTTATTCCTCATTCCATATGTCCAATACAGGAGAGAGGTCCTCGCATATCTGGTCGATCTCCTGGTACGTCTGAATGCCACTTATTACCTTGTCTTGGGTCTACAGCTCAATGAGGACATCAGTAATCAACCAAACGATGTGAAGACCTCCGGTCTTCAACCATCGTCTTCATCGTCAACTTATCATCGAGTCAGTTATTCAGAATGAGTATAAACCCGGCCTTTCCGAGTAACTCGCGTATATTATTATCAACTCATATAAACACACAACATATGCCTCATTCCAATCCAGAATATTCTTTAGCCAAATATTCTTTTTACAATTTAAACCAAATTAAAGTTTTCCAAACTAGTCGGGATTAGCGAACCTTACCAAAGTAATCATTTATTTTATTTCCCAGTCCCAACCTATTCATCCCATGGAGCAAAACTGGTAATACTCCAAATCTAACACCGTTGTGTTATCGGTAAAAATTAATCACCATTTTACGTTCATATCTTATTAAAGATTTAACAATCGCTTGGAGCAAAACTGGTGATACTCCATTCTCGATCATTTCCCAAATTTGATGATTTAAATTATCTCCTTCACATTTCAATCTAATTAAAGATTCACTAAAACTCCACTTAGTTTTAATCTTCCCAAAATTCAATATTAATGATTATTTAACTTTGGGAAATCAAACATGCCGAATCGACAATCTGCATTGTACTATTGATTTCTGCCTCTATATAACCTCTAAGCTCATACATCTTAGAGAATGGTGTTAAGCAAGAGAATAAATTCTCCGCCACCAAACAGATATATATTCAGTAGAGATCAACCATACAATTCGAAATACAATGATAGACATGTAATCCTGCCTTTAATTGGTTAAAGAACCAGTGTCATTTAAAACGCTGTTCATGATAAACACAAAATCACATTCCATTAATTATGGAATCTCCATGGAAAACAGATCAATATATAATCGATATCAATTTCGGTATCTGACTAATAATATAAATGGAATAACGACAAAGCCTTTTATATTCCATATATATTAACAGTCTTCCTCCACAGAAGCTCACTTATATTATTACCAAATCGAATTCCATTCCATTCCAATTTATTGTTTTAAATTGGAAAACTTTACTTTGGAAAATTTCCATTAAATCTTAATAAAAAGATTTATAAATTTCAAATCACATTTCACTGTAAATCGGGTTAAAGAACAAATGTCGTTAAAAACACAGTTTACAATAAACCCGATTCACATCCCATTTTATTCCAGTTATAAATATAACTGGAAACTCTAATAATCTTAATTAAAAGATTTATTCTTTTCACCTGGGGTTTAAGAACAACGTTATTTAAGGCACCATTCACGACAAACCCAAAATCCAATTGTTTTATTTAATTCCAATTAAATATTAATTAATTGGAAAACTTCACTAAATATTAATTAAAAGATTTGTTCTTTTCTCAACTGGGTTTAAGAACAGTGTTATTTAAGACATCGTTCATGACAAACCCAAAATCCCATTTGATATTAAATAAAAGGCTCTGAATAGAAATTATATCGGCTTATATTCAATATCAAATTCTGAAACCAACAAATATCGTATTAGAAATAACGATATATGTATCTTCCAAATTCCCATAACAATATCCGTATAACCACGGAATCCAATATCCAAATATTCCAAAGATTATTTCCATTCCAATCCATGCCAATTTAATCATTGGAAAATCCTGATTATTTTTAAAACCATTTCAAATACAATTTATTTCTTTAAAAATATTGGATTATTATTCTAGTTAATAACTATTTCATTTTGATAAAATATATTCTTATCTTTACAAATGTGGAATTTTTCATCCCAATTCTTTCCAAATCATTTATTATGATTTTACAAAAATTATTAATACTTTTAATAATTTTATTAAGGCCCTTTCAGTCGATTTCCACAAACGGTCATCGAATTGCACTTACAGATACTTTTTCCAAATTTGATTTGGACATAATTCCAAATCCATTCGTTAGATTTCAAATCTCTTATATTCATTGAAAAGCTCTTTCTGATACGAACCCAATGGTTCTGGTTTTAAGAGAATTCGGTGGTCGGATCTCCCGTAATGTCAATTCGAAGTCAATGGTCGAAATTCGCGAACGGTCGCGGCGTGGCGCGTTCTATTCAGGCCATTAAATATATATAATATATATAAATATATTATATATATTTCGCCGATTTCTAATTAAAACGTATTTTATAAATCGTTTATAAATTCGTTTTAAAATGATTCTAACTTCATTTTCAATTTTAAATCAAAATTGAATATTCTATATCATGATAATATATGAATGATAATATTTTCAAAATATCAGATTTTGAAATCATTTCCTTTCCAATATTCATTATCAAAATGAATAAAATCGATATGAATATCGATCGCGTTAAAATGACGCAAATCTAAACAACATGGATTCATATATTTCAATATTTTCGTGTCCATCCAGAATCGGACATCAAAATCAGATTTTAATTCTTTATTGAATATTATTTTAAAATATTCGTTCCTTCTGAATTGGAATCAGACACAGTCAAGTACCATATAATGTTATTTATATGGATTTCATACAACACATGTATATAACAACAATGATAAACATTCATCCATCATCCAGAGTGCATTCTACACTGCATAAGCATTAAATATAAATAATTAACGCTTACAACAGTCTGTCAACCAATCGATTGACATACAACTAAACAATTGGGATTAGTGTACGTCAAATATCATCCCAATACCCATTTGTGGGGTTTCAACCAACAAATACATAATATTATTTGTACAGTCGGGTGATGTGTAAAATTTATCATCCCAATCCATATCAGTTAAATGAGTGTACATAAACAAATCGTCTGATTTGTAAATGAATATTTACTTTCATTTCCGTAGAATTTTATGTCGCTCATATATACGTTAAAAATTATATTTTTAACGATAAAATATTTTATTCAACACATGAATATTTTATTCAGGTCATTTATACAATAAAAATGATATTTTTATTGTTCTAACATATTTTAGAAAATTATGGCAGCATAACGGCACGATACTACAACCGGGATAAGGTATAGCCTTATCCCTCACCTAATACTGGCTCGTGCCATACACATACCAATTTTAATCAATTCAACTCACATCCCAAACCAAATTCAAACAAATAAATCAATCAAAGCACAACCAAACATCCATGGTTTCAATTAAAGGTGTCAGGTGCTACTAAGCACCGTCTACATCCTAGTATATATTTAACTGTAAACAAAATTAGAGTGAGAAGTTCTTACCTTTGGTTTCCACTTCGTCATTCTTTATTGGATGGTCTAGATTCCGTTTTGCTTCTAGTTAGTTCCATCGCAATCTGTTTTACGCGGTTTATACTAAAAATCACATTTTTAACAAAGCTGTATATATTTAAAAATCGTATTTTTACAATGCTATGTATACATTAAAATCATATTTTTACAGTGCTATGTATACATTAAAAATCTTATTTTTACAGTGCTATGTATACATTAAAAATCATATTTTTACAGTGCTATGTATACATTAAAAATCATATTTTTATAGTGCTATGTATACATTAAAAATCATATTTTTTACACTGCTATGTACACACTAAAAATCATATTCTTTATAGTGCTATGTATACGTTAAAAATCATATTTTTACCGTGCTATGTATACATTAAAAATCATATTTTTTATAGTGCTATGTATACATTAAAAATCATATTTTTATAGTGTTATGTATACATTAAAAATCATATTTTACAGTGCTACGTATACATTGAAAATCATATTTTTACAGTGCTATGTATACGTTAAAAATCATATTTTTACGGTGCTATGTAAACATTAAAAATCATATTTTTTTACAGTGCTATGTATACATTAAAAATCATATTTTTAATTCGCTACAAATATAAAAATCATATTTTTATATTCTCTACATATATAAAAATCATATTTTTATATTCTCTACATATATAAAAACCATATCTTTATATTCTCTTCATATATAAAAATCATATCTTTATATTCGCTACATATATAAAAATCATATTTTTAATTCGCTACATATATAAAAATCATATTTTTAATTCGCTACATATTTAAAAATCATATTTTTATATTCTCTACATATATAAAATTATATTTTTAATTCGCTACATATATAAAATAATATTTTTATATTCTCTACATATATAAAAATCATATTCTTAATTCGCTACATATTTAAAAATCATATTTTTTTTATTCTCTACATATATAAAAATCATATTTTTAATTCGCTACATATATAAAAACCATATTTTTATATTCCCTACATATATAAAAATCATATTTTTATATTCTCTATTATCTACATAAAAATCTTGTTTTTATTTACATAAATAAATAAAATTAAAAATAAAAACTCACTTTCTTTTTGTAGAAATGCAAGCTTTGATGGAGGAGGGTCCACCGTGGTGTTGGAGTTTGGGGTAGGCAGCGGGGAGGCTCTGGCGACCGGCGGTGGCTGATTTGGGCGGTTAGGGTTTGGGGTTGTTTTCAGAAGGAGAGAGGGAGAGAGAGAGAGGAGGCGTTGGAGGAGGGGGAGGAGGTGGAGGCGGCGACGCAGCCACCGGGGGAGGGGGGACAGGTGAGGTGGGGAGGAGCGGCGGTCCTCCGCGTTTTTTTTCTAATTGAACGACGGGAAGGAAAGGGGTGGTTTTGTATTTTGACCGTGGAATGGAGATAAGGGTTTGACCCTCTCCAGTTGACCAATATATATATAAATTATTTTAATTTTAATTCCAAAAAGAATTTTTTTTATCCAAACTCCAAATCGAACAGAACGACTGTTGTACCTAGCTAATTACCCCCATTCCGAACGCAATGGGATATGTCATGTATGCCAATTCGACTGTTTCGTTCAGTTTTCTTTGAAATTAAAATATAAATTAATTTAACGTTCAAAATTGATTTCAACGTACATTTTAATTTAACTGGGCCACACACTGACTCCAAAAATTCCAGAAAAATAAATCCAGCTATGTTTTGACTATACGGTCCTAACAAAACTAATTTCATCGAATTTGAAGACCGTTTGAAAAATGGTCATTTTCCAGTCGATTAAATTCAAACTGAACTGACGAAATGCCTTTTCTTTTGCCACGCTCACATATTGATTCCAAAAATTATGAAAATTGGAATCAAGCAATAATTTGACATTCTGGATCGAACAAAAGTGGTTTCGTCAAAAACGGAGGTCGTTTCCAAAATGACTATTTTTACGGGCTATAATTATATAATATATATATATATATAAAAATAAATTCCATAGTGACTATTCTGAATTTTAAACTGGACATAACTTTCACTTCAAGTTATGAAATCTTAGTTTTTCACATTCGTTAGAAGGATAAAGTTAAACAGATTCAAATATTTCTTGTTTCGTCCAATTCCGACTTATATTGAATTCTGTATATTCATTCCAAATTAGAAATCGAATTTTAAAACTACCGCGCCATTTCAGGCTCGTTTTGTAATTAAAATAAATTTATACATTCTAACTTCGATTTAAATAAATTTTTAGTCATTATTATTTAAAATTAATAATTTTAAATATTCAAAATTCATTAAAATAACCAAAATAAAAAATTTAAATTAGTTCTGAAATTCCGAGTTGTTACATACGACATCATTTTCTAAGAAATAACGTAAGTGAGGAGAAAATTTCACTCGAATTTATAGAAATAGATAAACAAATAGCAGATATATTAACAAAACCATTAAACGAAGCAACCGTTTGTAAATTTGAAGAGAATTAGGTATTTGTTCATCAAGTGAAACAAAGCAACCTTTAGTAAATTTGAAGAGAATTAGGTATATTGTAATAACCCGCAAAATCCGGGCCAGTTTAAAATTTTTATTTTGGCAATTTTAGCGAATTTTGAATATTTAAAATAGATTATTTTAAATAATATCGATGAGAAATTTATTTTGAATAGAATTCGACGTATATATTATACGCGTCGTCGTTAGAATATAAATAATTATATATAATTATAAATAGAATTGAAAATGGCGCGGTAGTTCGATAATTCGATTTCAAACTTCAATTAAATGTACCGGGTGCAAAACAATCCAGATTTTAGTGAAACCAAAAATAATGGAATCTAATAGTGAATATCTTTCCAACGAATCCGAAAAATCAAGATTTCATATTGGGAATCAAAAGATATGTCCAGTTGAAAATTCTGAATAGTCGCTATGGAATTCAGGCCCTTAAAAATGGACATTTGGCGAACGACCTCGGATTTCGACGAAACCAGTTTTGTTGGGTCCGTGATGTCGAATTATTGCTAGGTTTCAAATTTCATAATTTTCTGAATCAATATGTGAGCGTGGCAAAGGAAAACGCGTTTTGACCATTTCAGTTGATTTTAATCGACTGGAAATTGGCCATTTTTCCAACGGTCTCAGAATTCGACGAAACTAGTTTTGTTAGGACCGTATCGTCAATACGAAGCTAGAAAATATTTTTCTGGAATTTTTCTAGTTAGTATGTGCCCCAGGTAATTTGAAATGTACGGTAAAATTCAATATAGTGATTTAGATGTAAATTTAACGAAAACTGATTGTAACAGCCGAATCAGCTTGCGATACATATCCCATTGTGTTCGGAATGGGGGTAAAACACTGTGGACGACAGGCGGTGGGCCTCGTTTCGAGGTCGTATGTAAAAGTCAACTTTTAATATTAATAAAATAATAAATTAAAATAAATAAAATAAAAAAAAAGGGAAACCCCTCTCTCCCCTTTTATACGCTGGCCCCCCTCTCTAGCTTCAAAATCGACCTGACAGAAAAGGAAAAAAAAAAAAAAAAAAAAAAAAAAAGAAACAGGAGACGAAGGCGACGGGGAGAGCCGCCGCCACCTCGCGCCCCCCCCCCCCGGCGGCGCCGCTCGCAGTCGCCTCCCCCCAGCACCTCGATCTTCCCCCGCGCCCCCTTCTTCTCCCCGAAACCCAAACCCTCCACCGCGATTTCCCCAACCGCGACCGCCAAACTCCCTTCCCCCGCCTGCGCCCTCCTCCACGTCGATCCCCCCCCCTGCGAGCCACGACGCCAAGAAACCCCCCCCCTGTAAGTCCTTTTTCCTTTTTATTTATTATTTTCCTTTTGTTTTTATAAACTGAAATTAAATTAAATACTGTTTTTATTTTAAATTTCAAAACTAATTTCTGATTTTAAAAGATTTAAAACTGAATTTTTTTTAGAGAATAAAACGGATTTTTACTAAATATATAAAGTGATAAAAATATAGTTTTTTTTTTTATATTTTTAAAGTATTAAAAATATAATCTTTACTATATAGAAATATTAAAAATAGGATTTTTATATTTTTAAAGTATTAAAAATATAATCTTTATAGGATAGAGAATATAAAAAAATATCATCTTTGTATATGTAGCAAAATAAAAATCTGATTTTTATTTTGTATACGTTAAAGTAAAGTGATGATTTTTATAAAGGTGAAATCTTTAAATTTAAAAAGGTGAAATCTTTAAATTTGAAAAGGCGAAATCTTTATATGGAAAATAGCGTGATAAAAATATAATTTTTATCTTTGAACAACGAAATAAAAAGGTGATTTTTATATATTGAACAGCATAGTAAAAATTTGATTTTTAAATTGAAAGTGAATAAATAAAAATATGTTTTTTTATTTTAAAGACATCGAAATATAAAAATGTGATTTTTATATATATAGTGACTACGGGCAACGAAGATGAAGAAGATACAATGAAGATGAAGATTTTCTATAAATGAAGAGTCGTGGTATTGGATAGCTTTCGGTGAGAACTTCTCACTCTTAATTCTCTTTTTCTAGATATATATATATATACTAGGATGCAGACGGTGCTTATTAGAAGCACCCGACACCCGTCCACATACCATGGACTTGTTTGTTTGGATGTTTGGTGATTGATTGAGATATTGGTTTGAATGTGGTTTGTGGTGTGAAAAATCGAATCGATAAATTGGTTAGGATTAGACGTGCGCCGTTATAAGGCGAAGGAGTAAGACTAGGTTAGACTCTTACTCCAAATTTTGTGGTTTGCATAACGAAAGTGATTTGAATGATGTGTGAATGGCGTGGGCCTTCACTAGACCGGGGATAAGGCTAGGCCTTGTCCCGTTTCTAGTATCGTGCCGTTATGCCGCCGAAATTTTTCTAAAATATGTTAGAAAAATAAAAATATCATTTTTATTGTGTAAATGAAATGAATAGAAATTCAAGTGTTGAAATAGAATATTTTATCGTTAAAAATATAGTTTTTAACGTGAAAGTGAATAAATAAAATATTTATAAACAAATCGGCCGATTTATTTATATACACTGATTTGACTGATATTGATTGGGTTGATAAATTTTACACATCGCCCAACTGCACAAATAAAATCTGTGTTTGATTGTTTGAAACCCCACACGGGTGTTGGGATGAAATTTGAAGTTCACTCATCCTGATTGATCAAATATGTCGATCGATAGATTGACAGGCTGTTATAAGCGTTAGATATCGATATTTGATGCTTATACAGTGTACTGCACTTTGGTTGATGGTTGATTATTTTTCGACGCTATTATATACATGTGTTGTATGGAATCCATATAATTAACGTTATATGGTGATTGATTGGGCCTCATTCCAATCGGGAAAATAATGAATATTAGAAAAGAAAATTCATGTGTTGAATATAAAAATAGTCATGTGTTGACGATGTACATGTGTTGAGTGAAATATTTTATATAATCAAAATTACATCTTTATCACATTTAAAATTAGAACTACTTCCCAGTGGAAGTCTAATTGAAAATCAAACGATAGATACCATAGTTTTATAAAATATTTCACATAATAAAAATAGTGATGTGTTGACAGTACTCATGTGTTGAGATTAGTCGTGTGTTGAAAGAAATATAGGTTCATGTGTTGAATTGAATAGAAGTTTTTGAAATATATAAAGCCGTGTGGATTAGAGATGCGCTATTTTGACGTGAACGATATTTATATCGATTTTATTCGTTTTACAACGAATATTGAAAAGTGATTTCAAAACTAAATATTTTGAAATGAAATTCAATTGAATTAGATTAAAATTCGAATTGAATAGGAAGTGAATTTGAATTTAAATAAAATAGGAATGAATTGAATTGAAAACGATTTCGAAATGAATTGAATTGAAAACGATTTCGAAATGAATTGAATTGAAAACGATTTCGAAATGAATTGAATTGAAAACGATTTCGAAATGAATGGAATTGAAAACGAATTCAAATTGAATTGAAAGTGAATTGAAATGAATTCAAATTGAATTGAAATTTGAATTGAATAGAAATGAATTTTAAAACGAATTTATAGAGAAGAATTCAATTTTGATTTGAATTGAAATGGAAGTTGAAATTGCTTTTGAAACGAATTCAAAACTATTTTTAAAATTCGTTTTAAAAGGAAATCGACGAAATATATATTATATATATTATATATATAATATAATGGCCTGAATAGAACGCGCCGCGCCGCGGCAGTTCGTGAATTTCGACCATTTATTTCAAACGGACATTGCGGGAGATCCGACCGTCGGATTCTCCTAAAACCGGAACCGTTGGGTTCGTATCGAAAAGAGCTTTCCAATGAATATTAGAAATTTGAAATCTAACGGTTGGATTTGGAATTATGTCCAAATCAAATTCGAAAAAGGTCGCTATAAGTGCAGTTCGATGGCCGTTGTTGGAAATCGACTGTACGGGCCTTGATAAAATTATTAAAAATATCTATAATTTGTGTAAAATTATAATATGTGAATTGGAAAGAACTGGGGTGAAAAATTCCACATTTGAAAAGATAAAAATAGATTTTTATCGAAATGAACTAGTTTTGAACTAGAATTGAAATCAATTTATTTTTAAAATAAATAAATTGAATTTGATAGTGGTTTTGAAAATAATCGATAATTTCCAATACGTGGATTGGACTGGAGCTGAATCGAAATTATCTTCGGGATATTTCGATGTTGGATTTCGTGACTATACAAATATTGTTATGGGGATTTGAAAGATATTTTATATCGTTATTTCCAATACGATATTTGTTGGTTTCAGAATTTGATATTGAATATAAGCCGATATATTTTCTATTCAGAGCCTTGTATTTAATATCAAATGTGATTTGGGTTTGTCGTGAATCGTGTTTTGATGACATTGGTTCTTTAACCCAGTTAAAGGCAGGATATTGATTTTTGAAAGGATTAAAACTAAGTGGAGTTTTAATGAATCTTTAATTAGATTAAAATGTGAATTGATAATTTAAATTATCAAATCTGAAAAGTGATCGAGAGTGGAGTATCACCAGTTTTGCTCCAAAGCGATAGTTAAATCTTTAAATAGATTTGAACGTGAAATGGTAATTAAATTTACCGATAACACCGTGGTGTTAGATGTGGAGTATTACCAGTTTTCTCCATGGGATATATAGGTTGGGATTGGGAAATAAAATAAATAATTACTTCGGTGTGGTTCGTT
This sequence comes from Allium sativum, assembly GCA_030737875.1. Taxonomy (NCBI): domain Eukaryota; kingdom Viridiplantae; phylum Streptophyta; class Magnoliopsida; order Asparagales; family Amaryllidaceae; genus Allium; species Allium sativum. The sequence continues at coordinate 470,267,224 of CM060920.1, read as the reverse complement.
AATCCCGACTAGTTTGAAATGATATCCAAAGGAAGATTATAGGATAAATTTAGAAGGATTTATCTTGGATAAAATTAATGGGAACATTTCCCTAAGAATGTGTTTTTGTGAATAAAAGAATATTCTGAATTGGAATGAGGCGTTCGTTGTGTTTGTGTAACATTTGTTAATTATATACGTGGGTTATCCAGAAAGGCCGGGTTATACCCATTCTGAATAACCGATTCGACGAGATGTCGAAGATGAAGACGGTGGTTGAAGACCGGAAGTCTTCACATCGTTTGGGTGATTACTGATGATCTTGATTGGGCTGTACACCCAAGATGAGGGAAACAGTCGGTGATCGTCCAGACGTACTTGGAGATCGATGGATATGCGAGGAAAGTGCCTCCGGTTTCGTTCAGACCCAGAACGGACTTGTAAATGGACTGTGTGTCTGACATTGGATTTTAGTCCGTGTGATTGATCTCTATTAAATATATATCTGTTTGGCGGCGGAGAATTTATTCTCTTGCTTAACGCCCTTCTCTGAGACGTACGAGCTCAGGGGTTATATATTGATGGATATCAAACGCATGGAGTGAGTTGCCTGTGTGGCATGCGTAAGTGGCAATTGATCAAGGCTTCTGTTGAAAAGCAAAGTCTTATGGTTGATGATCAAAGCACGGCCTGTGTGGCGTAGCTTTGTGTATAGCGTGAATTCGTGAGCCTCACACCTCGGTATGAGTCAAAAACGGGAGACGGACCGCTGGGAGAGCACGACGTTTCTTTCTAGCTAGGGTGGTGTCAGTGACCTACCAGCCCTGACATTTATATACTTTTCACCTGTGTGGTTGTTGGATACGAGGCGCCTCAGATATAGGTCTGTAAGGACCGGGAAACGTGTGTTCAGGAATAACTAATCCTCAAAAGTAAGAGAGGACCGGCCCAGCCGATTCCAAGGATCAAAGTGGGGTCCTGGGACATTTGCTAGAGTGTCTCAAACGCGGAGAGGAGCTTGCCCCTTGCCTCGGCTCATGACGGAAATCCAATTTCCAATACGTGATATTGCGGTTTTAATTGTAGAACTAGTATGGCGACATGATAGATGGTACCCATGCCGCCTATGATTGATACTTATGATTGAAATTGTTTTGGCACTATACACTTATTATAGTATCAAATAATGTGTTTTAAACGTATCAAGCATGCTTTGGCTGTTATAAGGTAAAAACCCTATCCTCCGGCTTGCGTTGCATTGTGTGATGGGACCTGGGTCTTATAACAGCTTCATTTTTCTTTATTTAGCATTGCGCTGTTTGTTTTATGCACTGGTATTCTTGGGAGGAAACCCGTTCCGTGTTATACGGCGTGGTCCCTTGATTTACCTAACTTTAAAACCAATATTAATAACTGTTTTAGTTCTCACACCAGTCACATGACTGACCTGGAGTTTATTGTTTTAACCTAAACTCTGGGTGCCCCTATTTTCCGCACGGGCAGCTAGTAGTTTTGGTTTTGCAGATTTATATTCACATGTTCCTGATTAACAGCTGGAACGATGCTCGGAAAGCTCTGTATCCGTGTATCACTTCTAGTTGTGTTTTGTATATTTTTCCGCTGCTTTGTAATTTATTGTAATCTCTGATATTTATCGAATGTAATTTAATCATTTATACTCTGTATATTCTTGTATCTGATGGAATTGTTGTAATAACAATGAAATGTTCTTCCGTGTGCATTCTATTTTGTCTTGTACTCAATTCTATCCGTGCTTTCCTTCACGGGGAAGTTCGGGTCGTCTCATTTTGGTATCAGAGCTTTGGTTTACAGAGCTCGAGAACAAGACACATTAGAACCATACGAAAGAATTCATCAGATATTGGATTAGTAATATCCAATTAGAATGACTCGTTAGAGATAGGATCAGTAGTATCCTAGAACGAGTGTGAAGAGTATATTTTTCAAATGAAAACAATTTTGTTTTGAAAATTTAAACCATTTTATATACGTATTTGATTATTTATTTATTTTGAATATGGACAATCGAGTATATATAGATTTCGCGTATACGCGTCATGAACGTATATTCGAAGTTTTAATATACTGGGTAGATATAGAATCACATTCTAGACATCCGGGGATGATTCTGATGATGGTGCATCATCATCAGTATTCATATTCGAATTTCGAAGGTGTGATTTCTATATATTTCCATTAGACTGGTGTGAGAACCAAAACTTATATAGTTAGAACACATTGTTGTGAATTGGCATCAAAAAGATGATTTTTGTATATGTATCAAATTTATGAATTTGAAACTCTAATTCACTAATTGATTGATGTTTGTGTTGTTTGTTTAATTGTTTGCTAATTTTTAACCATTTATGCCTAATTGAACCGAATCTTGAATTATATTGAAAATTGGTCGCATTTGCTTGCATATACATATATATCATTGAACAGGTCATAGCAAGGAGGCTAGAGCCAGAGAATAAAATTTGTTTGCCCGACAAATAGGTACATGTTTACTACATAATTTCCTGTTTTGTTTGGGTGATGATGATTTTGTGAGCCTATTGGCTAGCCGCTTGGCTTTTTCTTTTTCTTTTTGAGATCTGAAGGACCGGGGAAGCTATTTGAAATTCCTCGATGCTCCCATTGCAGGGGAGGTTATGGCGAAATTTTTCGAAAAATTAGGGTGTTAGTCAAATTTTTGAAATTTTGAAAATTCTCAGAAACTGAAAAGTTGGAGAATGCAAGCCAGATCGAACGTAGAGTTGAATAATCAAACCACTTTCAACTTTGTTCCTTTTCGGGGACGAAAAGTTTTAAGTGGGGGAGATTGTAATAACCCGCAAAATCCGGGCCAGTTTAAAATTTTTATTTTGGCAATTTTAGCGAATTTTGAATATTTAAAATAGATTATTTTAAATAATATCGATGAGAAATTTATTTTGAATAGAATTCGACGTATATATTATACGCGTCGTCGTTAGAATATAAATAATTATATATAATTATAAATAGAATTGAAAATGGCGCGGTAGTTCGATAATTCGATTTCAAACTTCAATTGAATGTACCGGGTGCAAAACAATCCAGATTTTAGTGAAACCAAAAATAATGGAATCTAATAGTGAATATCTTTCCAACGAATCCGAAAAATCAAGATTTCATATCGGGAATCAAAAGATATGTCCAGTTGAAAATTCTGAATAGTCGCTATGGAATTCAGGCCCTTAAAAATGGACATTTGGCGAACGACCTCGGATTTCGACGAAACCAGTTTTGTTGGGTCCGTGATGTCGAATTATTGCTAGGTTTCAAATTTCATAATTTTCTGAATCAATATGTGAGCGTGGCAAAGGAAAACGCGTTTTGACCATTTCAGTTGATTTTAATCGACTGGAAATTGGCCATTTTTCCAACGGTCTCAGAATTCGACGAAACTAGTTTTGTTAGGACCGTATCGTCAATACGAAGCTAGAAAATATTTTTCTGGAATTTTTCTAGTTAGTATGTGCCCCAGGTAATTTGAAATGTACGGTAAAATTCAATATAGTGATTTAGATGTAAATTTAACGAAAACTGATTGTAACAGCCGAATCAGCTTGCGATACATATCCCATTGTGTTCGGAATGGGGGTAAAACGCTGTGGACGACAGGCGGTGGGCCTCGTTTCGAGGTCGTATGTAAAAGTCAACTTTTAATATTAATAAAATAATAAATTAAAATAAATAAATAAAAAAAAAAGGGAAACCCCTCTCTCCCCTTTTATACGCTGGCCCCCCTCTCTAGCTTCAAAATCGACCTGACAGAAAAGGAAAAAAAAAAAAAAAAGAAACAGGAGACGAAGGCGACGGGGAGAGCCGCCGCCACCTCGCGCCCCCCCCCCCGGCGGCGCCGCTCGCAGTCGCCTCCCCCCCAGCACCTCGATCTTCCCCCGCGCCCCCTTCTTCTCCCCGAAACCCAAACCCTCCACCGCGATTTCCCCAACCGCGACCGCCAAACTCCCTTCCCCCGCCTGCGCCCTCCTCCACGTCGATCCCCCCCCTGCGAGCCACGACGCCAAGAAACCCCCCCCCCCCTGTAAGTCCTTTTTCCTTTTTATTTATTATTTTCCTTTTGTTTTTATAAACTGAAATTGAATTAAATACTGTTTTTATTTTAAATTTTAAAACTAATTTCTGATTTTAAAAGATTTAAAACTGAATTTTTTTTAGAGAATAAAACGGATTTTTACTAAATATATAAAGTGATAAAAATATAGTTTTTTTTTATTATATTTTTAAAGTATTAAAAATATAATCTTTACTATATAGAAATATTAAAAATAGGATTTTTATATTTTTAAAGTATTAAAAATATAATCTTTATAGGATAGAGAATATAAAAAAATATCATCTTTGTATATGTAGCAAAATAAAAATCTGATTTTTATTTTGTATACGTTAAAGTAAAGTGATGATTTTTATAAAGGTGAAATCTTTAAATTTAAAAAGGTGAAATCTTTAAATTTGAAAAGGCGAAATCTTTATATGGAAAATAGCGTGATAAAAATATAATTTTTATCTTTGAACAACGAAATAAAAAGGTGATTTTTATATATTGAATAGCATAGTAAAAATTTGATTTTTAAATTGAAAGTGAATAAATAAAAATATGTTTTTTTATTTTAAAGACATCGAAATATAAAAATGTGATTTTTATATATATAGTGACTACGGGCAACGAAGATGAAGAAGATACAATGAAGATGAAGATTTTCTATAAATGAAGAGTCGTGGTATTGGATAGCTTTCGGTGAGAACTTCTCACTCTTAATTCTCTTTTTCTAGATATATATATATATACTAGGATGCAGACGGTGCTTATTAGAAGCACCCGACACCCGTCCACATACCATGGACTTGTTTGTTTGGATGTTTGGTGATTGATTGAGATATTGGTTTGAATGTGGTTTGTGGTGTGAAAAATCGAATCGATAAATTGGTTAGGATTAGACGTGCGCCGTTATAAGGCGAAGGAGTAAGACTAGGTTAGACTCTTACTCCAAATTTTGTGGTTTGCATAACGAAAGTGATTTGAATGATGTGTGAATGGCGTGGGCCTTCACTAGACCGGGGATAAGGCTAGGCCTTGTCCCGTTTCTAGTATCGTGCCGTTATGCCGCCGAAATTTTTCTAAAATATGTTAGAAAAATAAAAATATCATTTTTATTGTGTAAATGAAATGAATAGAAATTCAAGTGTTGAAATAGAATATTTTATCGTTAAAAATATAGTTTTTAACGTGAAAGTGAATAAATAAAATATTTATAAACAAATCGGCCGATTTATTTATATACACTGATTTGACTGATATTGATTGGGTTGATAAATTTTACACATCGCCCAACTGCACAAATAAAATCTGTGTTTGATTGTTTGAAACCCCACACGGGTGTTGGGATGAAATTTGAAGTTCACTCATCCTGATTGATCAAATATGTCGATCGATAGATTGACAGGCTGTTATAAGCGTTAGATATCGATATTTGATGCTTATACAGTGTACTGCACTTTGGTTGATGGTTGATTATTTTTCGACGCTATTATATACATGTGTTGTATGGAATCCATATAATTAACGTTATATGGTGATTGATTGGGCCTCATTCCAATCGGGAAAATAATGAATATTAGAAAAGAAAATTCATGTGTTGAATATAAAAATAGTCATGTGTTGACGATGTACATGTGTTGAGTGAAATATTTTATATAATCAAAATTACATCTTTATCACATTTAAAATTAGAACTACTTCCCAGTGGAAGTCTAATTGAAAATCAAACGATAGATACCATAGTTTTATAAAATATTTCACATAATAAAAATAGTGATGTGTTGACAGTACTCATGTGTTGAGATTAGTCGTGTGTTGAAAGAAATATAGGTTCATGTGTTGAATTGAATAGAAGTTTTTGAAATATATAAAGCCGTGTGGATTAGAGATGCGCTATTTTGACGTGAACGATATTTATATCGATTTTATTCGTTTTACAACGAATATTGAAAAGTGATTTCAAAACTAAATATTTTGAAATGAAATTCAATTGAATTAGATTAAAATTCGAATTGAATAGGAAGTGAATTTGAATTTAAATAAAATAGGAATGAATTGAATTGAAAACGATTTCGAAATGAATTGAATTGAAAACGATTTCGAAATGAATTGAATTGAAAACGATTTCGAAATGAATTGAATTGAAAACGATTTCGAAATGAATGGAATTGAAAACGAATTCAAATTGAATTGAAAGTGAATTGAAATGAATTCAAATTGAATTGAAATTTGAATTGAATAGAAATGAATTTTAAAACGAATTTATAGAGAAGAATTCAATTTTGATTTGAATTGAAATGGAAGTTGAAATTGCTTTTGAAACGAATTCAAAACTATTTTTAAAATTCGTTTTAAAAGGAAATCGACGAAATATATATTATATATATTATATATATAATATAATGGCCTGAATAGAACGCGCCGCGCCGCGGCAGTTCGTGAATTTCGACCATTTATTTCAAACGGACATTGCGGGAGATCCGACCGTCGGATTCTCCTAAAACCGGAACCGTTGGGTTCGTATCGAAAAGAGCTTTCCAATGAATATTAGAAATTTGAAATCTAACGGTTGGATTTGGAATTATGTCCAAATCAAATTCGAAAAAGGTCGCTATAAGTGCAGTTCGATGGCCGTTGTTGGAAATCGACTGTACGGGCCTTGATAAAATTATTAAAAATATCTATAATTTGTGTAAAATTATAATATGTGAATTGGAAAGAACTGGGGTGAAAAATTCCACATTTGAAAAGATAAAAATAGATTTTTATCGAAATGAACTAGTTTTGAACTAGAATTGAAATCAATTTATTTTTAAAATAAATAAATTGAATTTGATAGTGGTTTTGAAAATAATCGATAATTTCCAATACGTGGATTGGACTGGAGCTGAATCGAAATTATCTTCGGGATATTTCGATGTTGGATTTCGTGACTATACAAATATTGTTATGGGGATTTGAAAGATATTTTATATCGTTATTTCCAATACGATATTTGTTGGTTTCAGAATTTGATATTGAATATAAGCCGATATATTTTCTATTCAGAGCCTTGTATTTAATATCAAATGTGATTTGGGTTTGTCGTGAATCGTGTTTTGATGACATTGGTTCTTTAACCCAGTTAAAGGCAGGATATTGATTTTTGAAAGGATTAAAACTAAGTGGAGTTTTAATGAATCTTTAATTAGATTAAAATGTGAATTGATAATTTAAATTATCAAATCTGAAAAGTGATCGAGAGTGGAGTATCACCAGTTTTGCTCCAAAGCGATAGTTAAATCTTTAAATAGATTTGAACGTGAAATGGTAATTAAATTTACCGATAACACCGTGGTGTTAGATGTGGAGTATTACCAGTTTTCTCCATGGGATATATAGGTTGGGATTGGGAAATAAAATAAATAATTACTTCGGTGTGGTTCGTTAATCCCGACTAGTTTGAAATGATATCCAAAGGAAGATTATAGGATAAATTTAGAAGGATTTATCTTGGATAAAATTAATGGGAACATTTCCCTAAGAATGTGTTTTTGTGAATAAAAGAATATTCTGAATTGGAATGAGGCGTTCGTTGTGTTTGTGTAACATTTGTTAATTATATACGTGGGTTATCCAGAAAGGCCGGGTTATACCCATTCTGAATAACCGATTCGACGAGATGTCGAAGATGAAGACGGTGGTTGAAGACCGGAAGTCTTCACATCGTTTGGGTGATTACTGATGATCTTGATTGGGCTGTACACCCAAGATGAGGGAAACAGTCGGTGATCGTCCAGACGTACTTGGAGATCGATGGATATGCGAGGAAAGTGCCTCCGGTTTCGTTCAGACCCAGAACGGACTTGTAAATGGACTGTGTGTCTGACATTGGATTTTAGTCCGTGTGATTGATCTCTATTAAATATATATCTGTTTGGCGGCGGAGAATTTATTCTCTTGCTTAACGCCCTTCTCTGAGACGTACGAGCTCAGGGGTTATATATTGATGGATATCAAACGCATGGAGTGAGTTGCCTGTGTGGCATGCGTAAGTGGCAATTGATCAAGGCTTCTGTTGAAAAGCAAAGTCTTGTGGTTGATGATCAAAGCACGGCCTGTGTGGCGTAGCTTTGTGTATAGCGTGAATTCGTGAGCCTCACACCTCGGTATGAGTCAAAAACGGGAGACGGACCGCTGGGAGAGCACGACGTTTCTTTCTAGCTAGGGTGGTGTCAGTGACCTACCAGCCCTGACATTTATATACTTTTCACCTGTGTGGTTGTTGGATACGAGGCGCCTCGGATATAGGTCTGTAAGGACCGGGAAACGTGTGTTCAGGAATAACTAATCCTCAAAAGTAAGAGAGGACCGGCCCAGCCGATTCCAAGGATCAAAGTGGGGTCCTGGGACATTTGCTAGAGTGTCTCAAACGCGGAGAGGAGCTTGCCCCTTGCCTCGGCTCATGACGGAAATCCAATTTCCAATACGTGATATTGCGGTTTTAATTGTAGAACTAGTATGGCGACATGATAGATGGTACCCATGCCGCCTATGATTGATACTTATGATTGAAATTGTTTTGGCACTATACACTTATTATAGTATCAAATAATGTGTTTTAAACGTATCAAGCATGCTTTGGCTGTTATAAGGTAAAAACCCTATCCTCCGGCTTGCGTTGCATTGTGTGATGGGACCTGGGTCTTATAACAGCTTCATTTTTCTTTATTTAGCATTGCGCTGTTTGTTTTATGCACTGGTATTCTTGGGAGGAAACCCGTTCCGTGTTATACGGCGTGGTCCCTTGATTTACCTAACTTTAAAACCAATATTAATAACTGTTTTAGTTCTCACACCAGTCACATGACTGACCTGGAGTTTATTGTTTTAACCTAAACTCTGGGTGCCCCTATTTTCCGCACGGGCAGCTAGTAGTTTTGGTTTTGCAGATTTATATTCACAGGTTCCTGATTAACAGTTGGAACGATGCTCGGAAAGCTCTGTATCCGTGTATCACTTCTAGTTGTGTTTTGTATATTTTTCCGCTGCTTTGTAATTTATTGTAATCTCTGATATTTATCGAATGTAATTTAATCATTTATACTCTGTATATTCTTGTATCTGATGGAATTGTTGTAATAACAATGAAATGTTCTTCCGTGTGCATTCTATTTTGTCTTGTACTCAATTCTATCCGTGCTTTCCTTCACGGGGAAGTTCGGGTCGTCTCATATTTGTTCATCAAGTGAATTAGAATAATTAAATATATTAATATAAGAATAACATTAAAAATCAGAAAACTAAAATGAAAAACACAAGTTTGTCGACATACATAGAAGCCTACGTCGACGTATAACTGCCCGATATTAAAAATTAATTCCCACCAAAAGTTAGTTAAAATAACCAATTAAACTCTCCACTTCGAATTTTCTTCTTCATCCTCTTATTCCACTTCTTTAAAACCTCAAAAAAATCATGGCCTCCACTAATTATAACAACAAAATTAATCCCGAATCATCCTCTAGACCATCCGAAGGTCCTTTCCAATACAAGCAATACACATGGTTCAGCAAGATCAAAATGGCTACAAACAGCTCATATGCAAGTACATGCCAAGGGACAACAAAGCACTCAACAATGACAGGTCAAACCAAGCATAAATAACAAAAAGGAAGCAACATCTACAAATGGTCAAGTGGTGTACAAATGCATAAATGCATAGTATATGACATGTACACATGAACAATTTCATGCCAGCATTGACCAGACCAAGCCATTGCCACATGCCAAATAAATCTGAAACATAGCCAAGAAAACATTGCACAAGCTCGAGGACATATACAAATGCAAGAAAATACAATAAACAGCTGGAGCAACTCACAAATTCAAGTACAAATGGACAAAGCTCGATGGACAAAAATATCAAAGAGAATGTCAAACTCAAGTTATGCAAAATACGCAAACATCCATTGGACACAGAAGATTCAAAATGTACATGGCTCGGCATACCACTGAACATGAATTACATGCACACTACACTGTATATGTTCAAACTGTTTAGGTGTAACAGGTTACATAGTAAGTGGAATTTGTGGTCACAACACAATTTCTCAAGCCAGAATGGACACAAAACCAATGAGCACAGTGGTATGATAAGTTACAGGGTACAACTTATCAAGGACAACTACACATGCAAACTTTCATGCAAGTAAACATGGCAGGTACAAGAAAATGGACACAACAATTACTAACCCATAAATGCAAATCGATATGGAAGATGGAGCTTCAAGCTACAATGGCCAAAGCACATGTGCATAAAGAACAAAATGCACACATCAAAGTTAAAGCCAAAGTTTACATGAACAAAGAAGTAGCAAGCAGCAGTATACAAATATTGTTCATGCAGCAGCACATATGGCTGAGAATCAATCAAGTGTTCAAATGGCAATTTCTATTTATCGTTCCAAAGATAGGCAAATATTTTTAGCAAGGGATTTTTCAGTTTTGAATAGCAAGAAAATCATTTAATTTGATTCCAGAAATACAAGTGAGAATTCAATTGGCATTCAGGTTTTAAAAGAGATTCCAGAAATTCATAAACATTTATTGGGCAAGAAACAGATTAAAGCTTTCCAGAAAAATCAAACTGTTTTGGCAAGGGGTCATTTCTGGAAAGTACCCAATTTCGCAAAGTGCCAATGAATTTTTTTCTAGAAAACAATTTTATTTATTTCCAAAATTCATCAAACTTTTTGAGGCAACAAATTAAGACAAGTGTCTTTATGAAACCAAACCAATCAGCTCGGCTAGAGAAACAATTCTTAATGTTTCCAGAAATCATCTGTGCATATACGATCAAATCCGTTGAAGGTCACGCAATAAATCATCACTATAATCACGCAAATGGAAAAATCACGCAAAGGTCATGCTGATGAATCAAACAACAAAACAGGAAACAAAAGCACACACAATTCATGGCAAATCATTTGGTGAAATAAGAGACAACTTAAGGTTTACATACTGTATATATTCGAAACCATATCATAATAGGAAGGCATCAATAAATTAAGCAATAAATTCGAAGGACAAATATCAAATCAATTCAGAGAACTCATAGAAATTTTCGATCGCAAGAAACCCAAATCGCCATGCAGGGAGGCAAATGAATTCAACCATCAGAGAATCAATTTTACAAGAAATTGAAGTCACGATTTGGAGCAAGAATCAAAATCATAATTTCATCTAGGGGTCGACCGACATTTTTTAAGCAAGAGCTTTGCAAAATAAACAAAGAGAGGGTTGACTTTATTCTTTATTTAGAAAGGGGGGTTTTGGTTTTTTTTATAATGTATTTGTTTTGTTTTTATTTTGTAAATCGTATCATACGTTTCTAGTTTGTCTGTAAAACTAGGTTTTCTAGTTTGTTCATAAAAGTAGGGGTTTGTAACGACCCAGAAAATCTGAACCAATTTAAAAATTTTAAATTGGATAAAATAATGGATTTTAAATATTTAAAATAAATATTTTAAATAGTAGAGATGAAAAGTGAGTTGAATCGACAATTGAGAACGAATATAATTAATTCTAATTATAAACAAGGCCTGAAATGGCGCTGTAGTTTCAAAAATTGAATTCAAACTTTGTCAGACTGTACCGGGTGCAAAACAAAACGGATTTGAGTGAAACCAAGAATATTTAAATCTGTTAGTGAATACCTTTCTAACGAATCTGAAAAATCGAATTTTCATAGCGGAAAGCAAAAGTTATGGCCAAATGAATTTTCAGGAAGGTCGCTATGGAATTTATATAGCCCGTGAAATTGGCCATTTTGCATACGACCTCAGAATTCGACGAAACCACTTTTGTTGGATCCGGGATGTGAAGTTATTGTTAGGTTTCAAATTACATAATTTTTGAAGCTAGTATGTGAGCGTGGCAAAGGGAAACGTGTTTTGGTCAATTACAGTTAAATTGGATCGACCAGAAATGGGCCTTTTTGCAAACGGTCTCAGAATTCGACGAAACTAGTTTTGTTGGGACCGTATCGTCAAAACATAGCTAGATTTATTTTTCTGGAATTTTTCGAATCAGTTTGTGGCCCTAGCAAATTGAAATGTACGTTCAAATCGAATATTGAATGTTATATATTTTAAATTGAATGGAAACTGACTGAAACAGTCGAATGGGCCTACTAAACATATTCCATTGTGTTCAGAATGGGGGTAAAATGCCAGGGACGACAGTCGTTGGGTTTAGATTGGTGGTCGTGTCAGAAAACCCCTTTAAAACTCCCCCGGCCAATCATATTTTTTTTAAAAAAAAAAATCTTCATTTCTCTCTCCCCGTCGAAGGCGGAAATACGTTCAGACCTTCGCCCTCATTTTCCGATCAATCCACGCCGAATTAGCTCGTGCCACAGTTGAACTTTTTGAAGATCTTCTCGAGATCTTCAAATCCATATAAAGTTTGGAATTTTTCGTGGCCTGTGGAGAGAGAACCACCTCCCTGAAGTCGCCGACTTCAAACCGCCGCCCCGACCGCCTGGCACCACCGAGTGGGCCCCCACCACCACGCGCAGGCGCGCGTCTCCCCCCTCTTCGTCGCTGCATCGGCCGATCGAGCTATCAATTCACGGATCTCACGGAATCGCGTGACCTAGTTTTGAACATTTCAGAAAGGTATACGGCTTGTTTTATTTTCAATTGTTTTAACACCTTTAAACCGTTGCAAACTTTGAAAAATCATATCTTTTTGCTATGTGGTCGAAATTTAGTGAAACAAGAGACAGTGGACTCGTGTGGACGTCTTCTACATTCTAGAAGAGACCGCATATTTTTCTGAGCCTTCTGCTATTTTTGGTGCAGTGGAACCCAATGTGAGATTTCTAATTTAAAAACGATATGGAAAACGACGATGTATAAATTATATAGTCGATGTATGAGTTATATAAGCGTTGTACACCTCATGTATAAGCGTTGTATAAGTTGTACGTTCGATGTATAAGTTGTATATGCATTGTAAAATTTATATATGTGTTGAAATAGAAGCGAATTGCTATATATATATATATATATAAATATATATATATATATACACACGCCCCTCGTCCACAAACCATGGACGATATTTATTGGTTGTGATTGGTGTGAAAATTGATTGATAGCGAATGGTTGATTGAAATTGTTTGTGGTTGATATTGATTGATTGTGGTTGAAAAATACCCATTTGTGGTTGAGAAATATTTGGTTGAAACCACATAGGATTAGTTTGTGGAAACGAAATAAATATATACATGCCGCCTGCGTGCGAACTAGATGCATGATTCCCCATTGTCAAAAACCGCGAGGTTTTAAGGTAGAGCGAGGAGCCGTACTAGGCACGGTCCCGGTTTTAACTACCCTGCCGTTATGCTGCCGAAATTTTGAATAATATTCATGTGTTTGAATTATTTTCATTTGTTGAAACTATATTTATTCATTGAATTGAAATTCATGTGTTGAATGGTGTTCGTGTTTTAAATATAAAGATCACCTTTTTATCATCTATATGAACTATATAAAAAAAGCCAAGTTTTGAAATAAATTGTTTTATAACAAAAATCCCATTTTCATCACCAATATGAACTATATAAAATAATCTGGTTCGAAATGAATTGTTTTACAATAAAAATCACATTTTTATTATATACATGAGTTGTCTAATATAGTGAAGTGTTGAAATAAAAGACAGTTTGATAAAAATATCATTTTTATCAAAAGTATGAAATTCATATGGTTTTGAAGTCGAAGAATCGATATATATATATATAAATAGAATTGAAATATATTGAATAACGGCGCTGCAGTTCGTATTTTGAAACCGTGATTTCAAACGATTAGTACGAGAGATCCGACCATCGGATTTTCCTGAAATCGCAACCGTTGGGTTCGCTTTGGAAATATCTTTCCAACGGCACCAACTCTGTAAAAATCCAATGGTTGGATTGTCTGGAATGTTTAATTCAAATCTGAAGAAAAACAGCGCCAAAATCGATTATATTTATATATATATATATATATATATAATTATATTTAATCGAATAACGACGCTGCAGTTCATATTTTGAAATCGAAACTTCAAACAACGATACCGGGAGATCCGACCGCCGGATTTTCCCGAAACTGGAACCGTTGGATTCATTTTGAAAAGATCTTTCTAATGATGTAAATTTTGTGAAGATCCAACGGTTAGATTTTCAAAGATGTGTAAATCAAATCTGAAGAAAAACAGCGCCACGGCCGCGTTATGGCCCGAGGCGTCGTTTTGAATAAATTGGCTATTTTAAAATAAATAAAAATAGCGATAAATCGTTATAAAATATCATAAACGATATGGAATGGAAATAAACAGAATTTGCTCGATTTATGTGGTATTTGATGGTTGAATGTGTTTGGTGTGAAAATTACATTGGAGAACAAAATTGGTGTTGTCGAATGATTTAACCATTGAAATAAATTGATTTGAAATTCTAAATATACGTGAATTATTTGAAAAGGCTGAGTTAATTCTCATTTCAAATAATTGACCGAAGATTGAATGTCCAAGATGAAGACGGTGGTCGAAGACCGGAGATCTTCACCTCGTTTGGGTGGTAACCGAGGTACTGATTGGGAGGCATCCCGAAATATGGATAATGAGTGGTGATCGTCCAGACGTACATGGTGATCGATGGGTTTGCGAGGTATATAGTGCCTCCGGTTTCGTTCAGACCCAGAATGAACTTGTAAATGGACTGTGTGTCTGACATTGGATTTTATTCTGTGTTGATTGATCTCTGTTAAATATACATCTGTTTGGCGGCGGAGAATTTATTCTTATGCTTAACGCCCTTCTCTGAAATGCACGAGCTCAGAGGTTGTATATCGATGGACATCAGTCGCATGGCATGAATTGCTAGTGTGGCATGCCTAAGTGGCAAATGATCAGGGCTTCTGTTGAAAAGCAAAGTCTTGTGGTGATGATCAAAGCACCGCGGGTGTGGCATAGCTTTGTGTATAACGTGAATTCGCGAGCCTCACTCCCCGGTATGAGCCAGAAACGGGAGAAGGACCTCAGGGAGGGCATGCGTTTCTTTCTAGCTAGGAGTTGTGTCAGTGTTTTTACACGGCCTGACATTTTACTTATGTGGTTGTTTCTGTTGCGAGGCGCCTCGGTTTGATCGGACGATCCGGGTCCGATGGAGTCATTCGTTGGCTCACTTACACCCCATAGGGCAGGGAAACGTAGTGTTCAGGAATTTTAATCCACATCGGTGGACCGGCCCTGTCGCTCCTAGGGTCACTCGAGCTCTGATCCTGCGGCTCGGGCTAGAGAGTCGCGAAGTCGGTAAGGACTATCTTTTGCCTTGGTTCATGACGGAAATCCAATTTCCAAATACGTGACTGTGCGGTTTCGATTGTATATATATATTTGGCGACATAGTGGCATGGGACGCTCATGTCGTCTATGATTGATAGTTATGGTTTGAAATTGTTTTTGAAACATATAAACACTAGTAATAGTATCAAATGCTTTTGTTTTATTCGTATCAATCATATTTTGGCCATTATAAGGTAAAAACTCTATCCTCCGGTTTGCGTTGCATTGTGTGATGGGAACTGAGTCTTATAATGGCTTCATTTTTATAAAAAGCATTGCGTTGTTTAAAAGAAAGATTTGTTTTAAAGCACTGGCAATCCAATGGAGTAAACCCGTTCCACGAAAGTGGCGTGGTCCTGTGATTAGCCATATTATAAATGTGTTGAGTAGATTTCTCATACCAGTCCCATGACTGACTCGTAGTTTGTTTCACTTTCAAACTCGGGTGCCCCTTTTTCTACACGGGCAGCCTTGTATTCAGGTTTAGCTGGTTCTTTCTGGATAGCTGGAGCTGAAGATGGATTCTATTATTTATCCCTTTTTATGTTGTTCAGCTCCTGTTGTACATATTTTGTTTGTTTCCGCTGTAGACATTTATGTATAGCTGAACTGTATTTGTACTAAGTATGATCCTGTATACTGTGTAACTCTGATGATTACTTTTATCCAGTATATTCTATTATTCATTATCTGGTGTATTTATTTATTTCTATTCTTCTGTTATCTGTTTCTGTGTTATATTCCACGGATTACCCTTGCCGCCGTCAGTACGGGGTTTGGGGTCTTCTCATTTGGTATCAGAGCCTAGGTTAAGCTTAGTTCTAGAATATAACATATTAACGAACTCGTCAGAAATAGAACCAGTAGTGTTCTAGAACGGGTAACTCTATACAGATAGGATCAGTAATATCCTAGTATGAGTAAAGCAGAATGAAATTACACCTCGATAGACACATTTACATTCAAGTATTTGTCTCTATATTTTAAAATATTTTTCTATGACCTGACACTTGATCTGCCATTTGCAGAAGTACTAGAAAATGAGTGTCAGAAACAGAAGGAATACAGAACTAGATCTATAGGCTCTATTTAAGAGATATCGAAATCTGGGTGGAGCTCAATTCTCGGGCAATGAATCTATTATTCAAACTCAAGCTTGGGTGAGCTCTGCAGAGAGAATATTTGAGCGTTTCCAGCTGAGAGACGACCATAAAAGATTAGTAGCATCTTGGGCGCTCAATGGAGAAGCTTTAATCTGGTGGGAAACAATCATCAAAGATAATCCAGAAGGTGATATCACCTGGGATAGATTCAAAGAGATTTTCCTAGGAAGATTTACTCCTCCTGAAGTGACTGAGCGATTATGTGATGAATTTTCTTATCTGATACAGGGTGATATGACCATCTAAGAATATCATAAGAAATTCAATGAACTTTCTCACTTTGCTCCTCATCTAATTCAAAATCTGAAGAAGAAGAATTTGAGATTTATCAACGGGCTTCAAAAGAAATACCAGAATAAAGTAATGGGGCATGTGAAGCTTCCTTTTTCAAAAATGATTTATATGGCTTATCAGTATGAAGATCTTTATAAGAAAGGCATGTTGCGAGACGAAGAGGAAGTCAGTTCTAGCAATTAAAATGAGTCTGAAACTGATCGTCCTGAGGCCAGTACAAAGTCTGAGGTCAGTAAGAAGCCCAGTGCCAAGAGGAAACGGGCCAAATCTGAGAAGAAACCAGTAACGACGACTGTATGCTCTAACTGCAATGAGCAAGGACATCTCTCGATAAGTTGCCGATCTATCAAGAAACGAGTAAAGGATGGGTCTAAATCCGGTAAGAAGTTTCAAGAAAATAGAAAGTGCAGTCAATTCCATGAGGCCGGTCATCTTTCAAAGGCCTGCCCGCTATCCAGAAAACCTGAAGCAGTACATGTAAATGAAGTGGTAGATGTACCTGCATCTTCGTCTGCTCAAGAGAGGTCTGATGTTTTAGAAGGCACGCTCAATGTCAAGAACATTTCAGTTAAAGTATTGTTTGACACAGGCGCGTCACGAAGCTTTATTGCAAAGAGTGCAGTCAAGAAGTTGGATTTGAGGTTGAAGAATCTCAAAAAACCAATGACTGTCCAAAATCCAGTTGGGGGTTCCATCAATCTCAGTTGGATTTGTGCAGTCTCTTTCTCATGCTATAAATTCCCTACTATCTCTATCATCATGAATTTTAATGAATTCGATCTTATTCTGGGATTGGATTGGCTAACCAAATATGAAGCAGAGGTTAGATGCGCCGAGAGAGTTGTTAAGGCAAAGGCCCAATCGGGGAATTATATAACCATACCATGTGAAGGCCCGACTTCAAATAGAAAGTACTCCTGGGCAGCTTTGGATGTTTCTCCAGCTCAAATAGAAAATATCCCTGAAGTCACAGAGAATATTCCTGACCTCATCAAAAACATTCCTGTCGTCAAAAATTATGCGGATGTGTTCAAAGAAGTTGTTCACTTACCTCCACAGAGAGAAATAGATTTCAAAATTGCTTTAATTCCTAATACAAGGCCGGTAGTTCACGCTATTCGAAGGATGTCCTTGAAAGAGAAGGAGGAATTAGACAATCAAACATGACAGCTAGTATGGAAGGGTCTGATCAGGCCTAGTTTCTATGATTGGGGTGCAGTAGTGATGTTTGTCCCGAAATCTGACGGTACTCTATGTCTATGTTTGGATTATCGTGATTTGAACAAGCAGACAATAAAGAACAAATATCCATTGCCGCGGATTGATGATTTGTTGGATCGATTAAATGGCGCACAAGTATTCTCAAGGATGGACCTAGCTACAGGCTTCCATCAACTTCGAATTGCCGAAGAGTGTGTTCCAATGACAGCATTCAGAGGTCCCGACTTATTCTACGAGTGGTTAGTAATGCCGTTCGGCTTATGTAACGCTCCAGCTTACTTCGTCGATCTGATGAATAGAGTGTTCAGAGGAGTTTTGAATAAATTTGTTTTGGTTTTTATCGACGATATTCTAATCTTCTCTAAATCGAAGGCCGAACATGAAAAGAATTTGGAACAGGTTCTGGAAATCCTCAGAAGGAATGTATTAAAAGCCAAACTATCCAAATGTATATTCTGGCAAGATGAAGTAAAATTTCTGGGCCATGTCGTATCAAAAGAAGGAATTGCTGTGGATCCAAGTAAAATCACAGCTATTCAGAACTGGAAGCAGCCCAGTACCCCTACTGAAGTCCGCAGTTTTCTCGGATTGGCTAGTTATTACCGGAAATTCGTTAAAGACTTTTCGAAGATATCTGGTCACTTAACGAAGCTTACAAAGAAGCATTCTAAATTCAAATGGACTCCAGAGAGTGAAGAGGCTTTTGAAGAGCTGAAGTTAAGATTAACGACAGCTCCAGTGTTAACCATCATTGATGGTAATCTGGATTTGAAAGTCTGGACTGATGCTTCTAGAGAAGGCCTTGGCGCGGTGTTAATGCAATGGGGCCAAGTGATTGCTTATGCTAGCCGTCAGCTGAAGCCGCACGAGAAAAACTATGTAACTCATGATCTTGAGTTGTTGGCTATTGTATTCTCTTTGAAAATCTGGAGACACTATCTTCTGGGTGAGAAATTCGAACTGTATACAGACCATCAATCGTTAAAGTATCTGTTCACTCAGAAAGACCTGAATCTGAGGCAGCAACGTTGGCTAGAGTTCCTTGCAGCATATGATTTTGAGATTCTATACACTCCAGGGAAAGCCAATGTCGTGGCCGATGCGTTAAGCCGAAAGAATGAAATGATCGCCAGTTTTATCATTGCGACTTCGTTGATTTACAAGATATCGGCTCTTCAAAAAGACGACCAATTTATTAAAGGAATGAGTCAGCGAATTCGTGAAGGCAATGCTTCGGATTTCCAACTCGACAGCGAAGGGATTCTGAGGTTAGAAGGACGAATTTGTGTTCCAGAAATTCCTGAACTCAGAAGAGATGTGCTTGATGAATGCCACAAATATAAGCTCAGTATCCATCCGGGTGTGAGTAAAATGTATAATGATATCAAGCGAACATTCTGGTGGAAGTCGTTAAAAAGAGACATCTCGATATTTGTTAGTCGATGCCCTACTTGCCAGCTAGTCAAAAG
Source organism: Allium sativum (assembly GCA_030737875.1). Taxonomy (NCBI): domain Eukaryota; kingdom Viridiplantae; phylum Streptophyta; class Magnoliopsida; order Asparagales; family Amaryllidaceae; genus Allium; species Allium sativum. The sequence continues at coordinate 470,247,611 of CM060920.1, read as the reverse complement.
CGACCAACAGAAACTGGCTGGACTGTTGCAACCGCTGGACGTTCCTAGTTGGAAGTGGGAACATATTTCCATGGACTTCATTGATGGTTTGCCCAGAACCAGAAAAGGAAATGACAGTATTTGGGTGATCGTAGATCGCTTCACGAAGACCGCCCATTTCATACCTGTCAGATCAAACAGAACTACTCAGAGTGTGGCGCAGATTTACTTTAAGGAAATTGTTAGACTACATGGAGTGCCGCTCAGTATATTCAGTGATAGGGATGCAATATTTACTAGTAAATTCTGGGAGGCATTTCAAGCAGAATTGGGAACAAAGCTGAACCTAAGCACCGCCTATCATCCTCAGACAGATGGTCAGACTGAGAGGGTGAATCGTATTTTAGTAGATCTATTGCGGGCTTGTGTTCTAGACTTCGGTGGATCATGGGAAGACCATCTGCATTTGGCTGAATTCTCATATAACAACAGCTACCAGGCGAGACTGACAATGTCGCCATTCGAAGCACTATATGGTAGACCGTGCCGATCTCCTGCTTGTTGGGTTGAACCTAGTAATAGACTTGTGTTGGGTCCTGATATGATCGGAGAAGCTGCCGACAAAGTCGACTTTATTAAAAAGCGATTACTTGCCGCTCAAAGTCGCCAAAAGAGCTATGCCGATAGAAGAAGAAGAGATATATCCTTTGTTGTTGGCGACTATGTATATTTGAAAGTATCGCCGATGAGAGGAGTAATCCGGTTCGGTAAAACTGGAAAGTTGGCGCCCAAATTCATTGGTCCATTTCCTATTCTGGAATGGATCGGAACGCTCGCTTATAGGGTTAAACTACCGGATTGGTTGCCTGGAGTTCATGATGTATTTCACATATCTCAACTTCGAAAGCACGTTCATGATCCAGACTTGATCATGGAAGAAGCAGCTCAACAGGATATTGAAATTACTCCAGAACTAGCTGTGAGAGGAGAGCCGCTCAAGATAATCGGCAAAGAAACCAAAGAGCTGAGGAACAAGAAGGTTCGCTTAGTCAAAGTTAAATGGAGTGGAGATCCACGAGATTGTACTTGGGAAACTGAGGAGAGCATTCAGAAAGCCTATCCTAGATGCCGAGTGGATATCTCTGTTCGACTCCGGTGCAAGGTACATTTACCATACTTTGCATTACTAATTAGTTCTCTACTCTGTTGTTTTCTTTCCATGGGTGTGCACTTTTAATTCTATGGTCTGAATGATTTTAAAAGAGAATAGAAATCGATTAGTATATTTTTGAAAAGTTAAAAACAATTTGATTGTTGTTTGTGGTGGATGATTTAAAATTTGATTAAGTGAATTATTAAAACGATAGTTAATTTAATCAATAATAGAATGAATGGTAGAATTTATTCGATTTAATCACACATTGAACTGATTAGAAAATAGATAGAAATATATACATGTGCATTATATATGTTTTAACAGGTAAATGGATCAGCTGTTGAGTAAAGATTTTATTTGCGTGCCCGACAAATAGGTAAACCTTAATGAGTTGGATGCGAAATATTATTATATCAACTCCTGTGAATGCCATTGGACGCGGAGTGCTGGTTTTTCTATGTGAAATAATAAAATATTTCCATAGGATAGTAACAATTAATTTTGAACTACATTGCATGGAATACTTCTGGAAGATAGGCATACTTCATCATATACCACATAAGCATTTGGAGCTTGTGTGACGAGGTGGAAGATTTACCATACGAGCGAGAGGCTTGTATGGCGATGACTATGTTTTACAGGTTGAATTGATGACTGATATGGACTATTTAAATTGTAACGATAAAATTGCCAGATTAATAAAAAACCCACACGGGTCTGGAGTTGACAATAATCACGTCTCTCTAGTTATTAGATACGGCACATGGACTATTTATTTCCCACATGGGACGAGGTGACGAGGATTTATCCTCTGGAGCATTTAAAATACACACTCCCTCAGGCTTTGACAGGGTGACGAGAATTTATTCTCTGGAGTTATTATCAATACACGCTCCCCTGTAAACACCAGAATATATCACTATAAATATGTGTATGCTTATTAGGATTTATTGGGTACATAATACGGCCCAATAAATTTCCAAACCTCCCTCCGTACAAAGGAGGTTATGGCGAAATTTTTCGAAAATTCCGGGTGTTAGCCAAATTTTTGAAGAATTTGAAAATTCTCAGAAACTGAAAAGTTGGAGAATGGAAGCCAGATCGAACGTAGAGTTGATTAATCAAACCACTTTCGACTTTGTTCCTTTTCGGGGACGAAAAGTTTTAATTGGGGGAGATTGTAACAACCCAGAAAATCTGAACCAATTTAAAAATTTTAAATTGGCTAAAATAATGGATTTTAAATATTTAAAATAAATATTTTAAATAGTAGAGATGAAAAGTGAGTTGAATTGACAATTGAAAACGAATATAATTAATTCTAATTATAAACAAGGCCTGAAATGGCGCTGTAGTTTCAAAAATTGAATTCAAACTTTGTCGGACTGTACCGGGTGCAAAACAAAACGGATTTGAGTGAAACCAAGAATATTGAAATCTGTTAGTGAATACCTTTCTAACGAACCTGAAAAATCGAATTTTCATAGCGGAAAGCAAAAGTTATGGCCAAATGAATTTCAGGAAGGTCGCTATGGAATTTATATAGCCCGTGAAATTGGCTATTTTGTATACGACCTCGGAATTCGACGAAACCACTTTTGTTGGATCCGGGATGTCAAGTTATTGCTAGGTTTCAAATTTCATAATTTTTGAAGCTAGTATTTGAGCGTGGCAAAGGAAAACGTGTTTTGGTCAATTACAGTTAAATTGGATCGACCTGAAATGGGCCTTTTTGCAAACGGTCTCATAATTCGACGAAACTAGTTTTGTTGGGACCGTATCGTCAAAACATAGCTAGATTTATTTTTTTGGAATTTTTCGAATCAGTTTGTGGCCCTGGCAAATTGAAATGTACGTTCAAATCGAATATTGAATGTTATATATTTTAAATTGAATGGAAACTGATTGAAACAGTCGAATGGGCCTACTAAACATATTCCATTGTTTTCGGAATGGGGGTAAAACACTTGGGACGACAGTCGTTGGGTTTAGATTGGTGGTCGTGTCAGAAAACCCCTTTAAAACTCCCCCGGCCAATCATATTTTTTTAAAAATAAAAAAAAAAGAAAATCTTCATTTCTCTCTCCCCGTCGAAGGCGGAAATATGTTCAGACCTTCGCCCTCATTTTCCGATCAATCCACGCCTAATTAGCTCGTGCCACAGTTGAACTTTTTGAAGATCTTCTCGAGATCTTCAAATCCATATAAAGTTTGGAATTTTTCGTGGCCTGTGGAGAGAGAACCACCTCCCTGAAGTCGTCGACTTCAAACCGCCGCCCCGACCGCCTGGCACCACCGAGTGGGCCCACACCACCACGCGCAGGCGCGCGTCTCCCCCCTCTTCGTCGCTGCATCGGCCGATCGAGCTATCGATTCACGGATTTCACGGAATCACGTGACCTAGTTTTGAACATTTCAGAAAGGTATACAGCTTGTTTTATTTTCAACTGTTTTAACACCTTTAAACCGTTGCAAACTTTGAAAAATCATATCTTTTTGCTATGTGGTCGAAATTCAGTGAAATAAGAGACAGTGGACTCGTGTGGACGTCTTCTACATTCTAGAAGAGACCGCATATTTTTCTGAGCCTTCTGCTATTTTTGGTGGAGTGGAACCCAATGTGAGATTTCTAATTTAAAAACGATATGGAAAACGACGATGTATAAATTATATAGTCGATGTATGAGTTATATAAGCGTTGTACACCTCATGTATAAGCGTTGTATAAGTTGTATGTTCGATGTATAAGTTGTATATGCGTTGTAAAATTTATATATGTGTTGAAATAGTAGTGAATTGCTATATATATATATATATATATATATATATATATACGCCCCTCGTCCACAAACCATGGACGATATTTATTGGTTGTGATTGGTGTGAAAATTGATTGATAGCGAATGGTTGATTGAAATTGTTTGTGGTTGATATTGATTGATTGTGGTTGAAAAATACCCATTTGTGGTTGAGAAATATTTGGTTGAAACCACATAGGATTAGTTTGTGGAAATGAAATAAATATATACATGCCGCCTGCGTGCGAACTAGATGCATGATTCCCCATTGTCAAAAACCGCGAGGTTTTAAGGTAGAGCGAGGAGCCGTACTAGGGACGGTCCCGGTTTTAACTACCCTGCCGTTATGCTGCCGAAATTTTGAATAATATTCATGTGTTTGAATTATTTTCATTTGTTGAAACTATATTTATTCGTTGAATTGAAATTCATGTGTTGAATGGTGTTCGTGTTTTAAATATAAAGATCACCTTTTTATCATCTATATGAACTATATAAAAAAAGCCAAGTTTAAAATAAATTGTTTTATAATAAAAATCCCATTTTTATCACCTATATGAACTATATAAAATAATCTGGTTTGAAATGAATTGTTTTACAATAAAAATCACATTTTTATTATATACATGAGTTGTCAAATATAGTGAAGTGTTGAAATAAAAGACAGTTTGATAAAAATATCATTTTTATCAAAAGTATGAAATTCATATGGTATTGAAGTCGAAGAATCGATATATATATTTAAATAGAATTGAAATATATCGAATAACGACGCTGCAGTTCGTATTTTGAAACCGTGATTTCAAACGATTAGTACGGGAGATCCGACCATCGGATTTTCCTGAAATCGCAACCGTTGGGTTCGCTTTGGAAATATCTTTCCAACGGCACCAACTTTGTAAAAATCCAACGGTTGGATTGTCTGGAATGTTTAATTCAAATCTGAAAAAAAACAGCGCCAGAATCGATTATATTTATATATATATATATAAATATAATTATATTTAATCGAATAACGACGCTGCAGTTCGTATTTTGAAATCGAAACTTCAAACGATGATACCGGGAGATCTGACCGCCGGATTTTCCCGAAACTGGAACCGTTGGATTCGTTTTGAAAAGATCTTTCTAATGATGTAAATTTTGTGAAGATCCAACGGTTATTTTTTCAGAGATGTGTAAATCAAATCTGAAGAAAAACAGCGCCACGGCCGCGTTATGGCCCGAGGCGTCGTTTTGAATAAATTGGCTATTTTAAAATAAATAAAAATAGCGATAAATCGTTATAAAATATCATAAACGATATGGAATGGAAATAAATAGAATTTTGTCGATTTATGTGTTATTTGATGGTTGAATGTGTTTGGTGTGAAAATTACATTGAAGAACAAAATTGGTGTTGTCGAATGATTTAACCATGGAAATAAATTGATTTGAAATTCTAAATATACGTGAATTATTTGAAAAGGCCGAGTTAATTCTCATTTCAAATAATTGACCGACGATTGAAAGTCGAAGATGAAGACGGTTGTTGAAGACCGGAGATCTTCACCTCGTTTGGGTGGTAACCGAAGTCCTGATTGGGAGGCATCCCGAAATACAGATAATGAGTGGTGATCGTACAGACGTACGTGGTGATCGATGGGTTTGCGAGGTATATAGTGCCTCCGGTTTCGTTCAGACCCAGAACGGACTTTTAAATGGACTGTGTGTTTGACATTGGATTTTATTCTGTGTTGATTGATCTCTGTTAAATATACATCTGTTTGGCGGCGGAGAATTTATTCTTTTGCTTAACGCCCTTCTCTGAAACGCACGAGCTCAGAGGTTGTATATCGATGGACATCAGTCGCATGGCATGAATTGCTAGTGTGGCATGCCTAAGTGGCAAATGATCAGGGCTTCTGTTGAAAAGCAAAGTCTTGTGGTGATGATCAAAGCACCGCCTGTGTGGCATAGCTTTGTGTATAACGTGAATTCGCGAGCCTCACTCCCCAGTATGAGCCAGAAACGGGAGAAGGACCTCAGGGAGGGCATGCGTTTCTTTCTAGCTAGGAGTTGTGTCGGTGTTTTTACACGGCCTGACATTTTACTTATGTGGTTGTTGCTGTTGCGAGGCGCCTCGGTTTGATCGGACGATCCGGGTCCGATGGAGTCATTCGTTGGCTCACTTACGCCCCATAGGGCGGGGAAACGTAGTGTTCAGGCATTTTAATCCACATCGGTGGACCGGCCCTGTCGCTCCTAGGGTCACTCGAGCTCTGATCCTGCGGCTTGGGCTAGAGAGTCGCGAAGTCGGTAAGGACTATCTTTTGCCTTGGTTCATGACGGAAATCCGATTTCCAAATACGTGACTGTGAGATTTCGATTGTATATATATTTGGCGACATAGTGGCATGGGACGCTCATGTCGCCTATGAATGATAGTTATGATTTGAAATTGTTTTTGAAACATATAAACACTAGTAATAGTATCGAATGCTTTTGTTTTATTCGTATCAATCATATTTTGGCCATTATAAGGTAAAAACTCTATCCTCCGGTTTGCGTTGCATTGTGTGATGGGAACTGAGTCTTATAATGGCTTCATTTTTATAAAAAGCATTGCGTTGTTTAAAAGAAAGATTTGTTTTAAAGCACTGGCAATCCAATGGAGTAAACCCGTTCCATGAAAGTGGCGTGGTCCTGTGATTAGCCATATTATAAATGTGTTGAGTAGATTTCTCATACCAGTCCCATGACTGACTCGTAGTTTGTTTCACTTTCAAACTCGGGTGCCCCTTTTTCTACACGGGAAGCCTTGTATTCAGGTTTAGCTGGTTCTTTCTGGATAGCTGGAGCTGAAGATAGATTTTATTATTTATCCCTTTTTATGTTGTTCAGCTCCTGTTGTACATATTTTGTTTGTTTCCGCTGTAGACATTTATGTATAGCTGAACTGTATTTGTACTAAGTATGATCCTGTATACTGTGTAACTCTGATGATTACTTTTATCCAGTATATTCTATTGTTCATTATCTGGTGTATTTATTTATTTATGTTCTGTTGTTATCTGTTTTTGTGTTATATTCCACGGATTACCCTTGCCACCGTCAGTACGGGGTTTGGGGTCGTCTCAGGGTTTACTAGTTTGCCTATAAAACTAGGGTTTACTAGCTATAGGTTTTATAGTTTGGGTTTACGGATTATGGGTTTGTAATTTGGGGAAAAATGATCTTGGGGATAAAGATCAGTCTAGGTTTTTGAGCATAGGATTAGAATAGGAGCAGGGTTTGCAAGTTTACAGGGTTTTGTAAGCGGGATCTGCTTTAATACCTTGTAGAAATCTTGGGAATGCAGCAGTAGGCAGGGTTTGCCGAAGCTGGGTAAAATATGTGTTATTTACTTTCTACATTTATTTCCTCTCTTATAATTCGTGTTGTTATTATTTTTATATCTCGTAAACATCCAATAAACCCTATTCACCCTTTCTAGGGTTAATCTAGATCCAACACTTAATACCCCACAACGCGGACTCTCATTTAGTTGTTTAAGGCCGTTAGATAAATATTTATTTATGGGTGTATCCCTTTTGATCACTTAAGACCCTATGTCATACCCTAACCATTGAGGACCTCGAAAACCTGTTTAGGTGGACCCTATAGTCAGTTAACACACCCTAGCGAACCCCTTTGTTACTATTTAATTGGCATTATGGGTGAACTCCTAGCTACTTAATACTTCTCGTAGAAAGGCAGTCTTTTTGGAAGCTTTCGTTTCATCATCATTTATACCACCCATCCCTCTAGGTACGCCCTAACACAGTCCAAGAGATGAGGCATATACTTTTGGTGAACGACCTTACTCAAACGTATATCGTTTAATTAAGATAGTACCTATTTAAAAGAAATTCGCAACAAATAACCATTTAAGCCCTAACGAGGGGGAGGGGGCAATGACTTCATCTCTTCTAAAGAATAAACATTAGAAGAGGCCTAATGTCCTAACCACTTAATGCCCTAACCAAGTAGATCAACCACTTAATACCTTCCCAAGGCAGGCCTACTTCACACACAATTATATACATATATATATATATGTGTGTGTGTGTGTGTGTGTAAGACATATCACATTAAACCATTATGTTGTAGATGTTGGATCTGCCGTACGGTTCTAGTAGGACTCTACCACAAGTTAGGCTTAACCTCATGCCTTCATGTAGCAATTATAATGGCCCATGACACCTAGACCTCTTACATTAACCAGTCTTACTTGTAGATGTTGGATATACCGGTCAATTCCGGATAGGCTTCTACTACAAGTAATGGTTAACCTCAGGTCTATGTGTCGTTAATACTAATTAAAACCACTAACTTACAGACGTACAAACTTCCTATGGGAAATTTTAATTTCTACTTTCCTATTTTAACTTCATTTAATACGTTAGCTAATACCAATTTAATACGCGTTAATAACACATTAATTGCGCTAATAAATAATAGTAAACAAACGTAAATCAAGCATACGTGAATAAAAGTCCTAATTTGTTTGAAACGTCAATCCTAACAACTAATTATGGTATACCAGTTTATTTCCTTAACTTCACCACATAGTATAGATATGAAAATTCACATTCTATAAATAAAAGGGAAATAATAGACTATACATAAAACTTGCAACCAGGATTTGAATAATTATCTTAATAACGAAAGACAAACAAGGTGCAATAATCGAATTATATATGTGAAACTTCCCTTTTGGTGCTGCTTCACTTTTATATGATTTTATATACAAAACTGGAGACTTTAGTAATTTTGTGAATAATCAAACTATCTATTGAAAATATATGCTTAAACCTATTAATTCATCAGTACTGAAGTCTTATACTATACAATACACAAATACGTATATCTATGATAAACAAGTGAATCAGACCAAATTCAGAAATTGCACAACACTCAAATATCTGTCTTTCATTACCTGAATTGCAAATCCCAAAACACAATAAGTGATTGACCATTTCCGCTTATAATAAAAATAAGGAATTAGGTGGATTTGTATTGGTTTTTTTTTGCTCAAATCGAAATTCCTTCAGGCATAAAAATTCAAATTTACACTAAATGGATATACGAAATAACAAACTTATATAATTTCCACTTACAAAGATAGGAAAGGGAAGAAGAGTGGTTTTAGTGTAGAATCTACCAAAAATCCAGATCATTGCCTTCGAATAAACGTGCTCCAATTTCTTCAAATATATATACATGAGAATCATATTTATAATCTTATATATACATACATAATAATTCTAGAATATATATATGAATCTAGATTAGAAAAGATAGATTATAGGTTAGAGAGAGAAGAAACCTAACCTTTCTTCTAGAATAAAGAAATAGTGGGGAGACAAGATGGAGGCGCATAATAGAATAAATTGTAGGGTTTGGAGAGAGGCAAGAGGGCCTGTTTATTGTTGCTAATGTGTACATGGACCGTAGGATTAGTTTAATTTAATCCGGACAGTCCAATTGAAGCAAAACTATATATAAATCACTAAAAATAATAAGCCTTCTCCACCAATACCCTATAGGGTGGTCGACCCCCTCATGGGGTCGAGCTAAGGAGTTAGAATTCCTTGTACATTGATTTACATTAATTATTTTATTTAAACCAATTAACTGTTTCTATTTCTTGTTTATTCTTGTCACCTTTGTGTGTATATATATACACACACAATTTCAAATCTTTGAGGAATTTTATATTATGTAATTAGTATTTATTTATATTTCAGATTTATATTCAATCAGTTTGTATTTCAAACCTACTGTGTAAATATTTTATGTCCAACTTGTTTTATTGATAGATTCCTTCATAAAGACTCCTTTTTCGATAAATGAAATATGAAAAAGGATCAGAACCTCGTCATGACCACAATAGTAATATTTTCGTGGACCAATTATTAATTATCCGAAATTCTTTTTTAGCCCATTAGTATTTTATTAATTTATTATTGTCTATATTTAATTTAATTACCTAGGTGTAACGACCCGCATTCTACGTATCGGAGGAACGTAGAATATTAATTTTATCTTCATACGAAGTCGTATGGTCGTGTAAATTTGGAAAGCGACTATTGGGGCCATTTCCCATGTTCAGAATTTTTGCCGAATTCTAAATGACCGTTTTACCCCTAGCGAATCTTGTTTCGCCTATAACTTTTGATTGGTACGGAGTTTTGACCTGAAACCACTTCCATTGGATTTGGATGATGGTTTACCTTTCCATAGAGTGGTCACAATAATCAAACGGACCTACAGTTTGAGAGATATGGCTGAAATAAGGTTTGAATATGGAAAAAACAGCTTAATTGGACTTAACAGGGTGATTAGCAGCTAGCTCATAACCCATATTTGGATTAGGGTTATGGGAGGGCTGATAGGGTTTGGGAAAACATTTCATTTCATTTTTCTAGCTGCCACTAACCTTCCTTGAACCCTAGCAATGGCCTCCATTTTCCAAATCTCGTTATAATCCCTTCCTAATCTTTTTTTAACCACTGATTGATCAAATCAACACCTAATCAAGTCAAATTAGCACCAAATCAGGGTTGGATCTGCTGCAATACATAGAGATCCGTGCCGTAACAGTAAAGTTTCAGATCTAAGATTTCATTTGTGGCTAAGGTGAGTGATTTGCACTTTTATACACTAATTACGGCTTATTAGGGGTGATTAGTGATAATTACCGAAACTACACTTCAGAAAAATAAGGAAAATATGTAGAAATTCTAAAATATTACTTTATGTCACTGGTGAAAATTTGGGTTAATTTGGATTAAGTTTGCTAATCTTATAGTTATAACATGCTTAAGGGGATTAAGGGGAAAATCATGCTTTTTTGGTATGTTTGATCTAAAGTATTTCATGTGATTGATATATTGGTGTTTTTGGATGATTCTACATGTTACTACTGTTGTTTGGTATGTTTTGTGACTTCATAGTAAGATTAGAATGGTTGAAAAATACCATCGTTTGGCGAAATTAGCTTGTTGGAAAAACTACAGAAAACCGATTCCTAAAGGGGGTATGTCTCACAAACCGCCCAGGAGAACTTCGATTCCTAAAGGGGGTATGTCCCACGAACAACTCCAAGATGATAGTCATGAATCGCTTGAAGATTATGGTCACGAACCGCTCCAAGATGATGGTCACGAACCGCTCCAAGATGATGGTCATGAACCGCTCCAAGATAGTGATCACGAACTAAGCCACGAGCCGCCAGAGGGGACGAACCACGACCCGGCCAGGAGAGGGCGAACCGGGGAAGGGGGACTCGACCCTAATGAGGACCCCGACCATGACCCGAACCAAGATGATGACTCCAAAATGAACTGAATTCGAACTTCTACCACACGACGACAATTGTGAACTCTTCTGAAGATCAACTACAATCTAACCAAAACCCAAGATGCAAAGGAATTCCAAATCCGAAGTTATTATTCAGGATCCAGACGGAAACCAATTGTAACACCCCACGTCCATTAATGTCACTCACAAAGGGAATGCATTAACTTCCATGGAGCATTTTAAGTGAATATAGAACAGAAAATCACAATAAGACAGATATAAAGCAGTACTTGAAAATTTAAAACTTTATTTCAATGCAGCGGATAAACCCATATGTTTGATTACATCATCAAAACCATAAACCAAAGTCAAGTACATCATATCCATCTTGATAAAACAAGGTACATAAATTGAAAGACATAATCCCCAACATTAAAATAGCCATAAATAAAGAGAAGCTGAACTTTACTTCAGCGGTCCAAGAAATCTTCTAAAAGCAGTCCAAAATCAAGCTCCACTGGTGCTAGTTCCAACCTGAGCACCTGGGGGGGGGGGGGGAAGGAAAGAGATGGAAAATGGGGGTCAGACATAAAGTCTGGCGAGTGCGATAATTCTAACAATATAATTAACAAAGTAACTAGGCTAAGGCATAAGTTGGAAAATAAGGAAATGATCATGAACCATTGAGTATGGCAGAGTAAATAAGGAAACAGGATGAACAACGATATCGTTAAGCGCACCTAAACCACTATAGGATGATTACTAAACTACACCAACACTATAGGATAATTGCTATACTGCACTGCCACTGGTCACCCTAAGGTTGATCCCGCCTACAGACTTAATAATGATATTGGTAGTTTCATGCACCCCTAGCTGCCTTCATAGGTGTCGTCTGCCCCTATCTCCACTAGGTGTACCCACTACCCCCAAGCGATCGGCTCCCTAACTCGTAGATACCCGTGCTGGCCCCACAGTGGGGTGTATCACTCCCCAAAGTGGCAACCCGATACAACCAAGAATGCACGGCTTATACCTACACGATGCAACAACGTCTTATGTACCAGTCCGTGTCCACACAAGCATATGAACCCGTTGGACTTGCGTTGCCACTACTAACCCAGTTTTGGCCTCTTACAGTCAAGCCCAGTATGTGTGTCCCGTCCTCGACTTGGGTCGAGCCCACAAAGATACGTGTGGGTTACTGGTTGAAACGGGCCCCCATTACTTGACACAAGCTATCCACCTAAGCTTGGTCCCCTCTAGTACATCCCACTTAACCCACCTCTTATTCATGTTTCAATTACAAGTTTCAATTTTGGTTAAGTGTTTCTAATCGTGTTTCCAAATGCCACCCAAGGCACCCACTAGATTCCACATGCCACCCAAGGCACCCATTTAACCCCCTCATGTCCCACTACATGTTTATCTGGTTAAGTGTTTCTTAATTCATTAAGACCGTAACCTCATAAAGACCTCTCACATTAGACTGGCATTTGTGGCAGCTGGATTTGCCGGGCGGGTCCGGGCAGTCTTACACCACAAAAGAGCCTAACCTCGTGTCTTTACAATTGTTACGTATTTAGTTTATGCCTAAGACCTCTCACATTAGACTGGCATTTGTGGCAGCTGGATTTGCCGGGCGGGTCCGGGCAGTCTTACACCATAAAAGAGCCTAACCTCGTGTCTTAGACGATTAATTACTCCTAATTAATCATTCCCCAAATTTGAATTACTTTCCCTATTCAAATTATCAATCAATTCCAAATTTAACGATGTCCATAATTGACTCAATTATGTCCATCCATTTATGGTATGTAAAATCATACCAATTTTCACCACAATTATATTTTATGCCTTTTTAAGGCATTTATGCTAATTAAATCATTTTAATATTGTCCCCTTTTACCCCACATTGTACGTTTGTTCGTTGAACGTAAAATATACGTTAGACTCGAGTAGTCTAACTCATGAAATAAAAGAAAACATAACAATATATACACATAATTAAAACATAGATCTAACATAGGGGTGAACTTGCATATGTGAATGATGTTCTACATCTAAAACTTGCATAGGCAAAGTTACAACTTGCATAAACAACATATGTCATGGATCCAAATCTAAAGGTGTGAACTTGATGAGATAATGGCCACAAACTTGCATAAACAACATATGTCATAGATCTATATCTAAAAGGGGGGTAAACTTGCATAGGTAATAACATAACATGATTCATATCCAACTCATAAACTCACATATGTGATGTATACATCGCAACAATGGTGTAAACTAGTATCTAACATGTAAAGTATCATGTAGAATTTAGCATATGTCATAGCCTAACTTTCAATTAAATTTTCACATAAACTAGGTGTCATAACCATGTAAGTTCACGTAAAATTCTACACAACTTGTATGTGATTCATGTTTAAAACAAAATCCAAACTTGCATACATACGATTTATCATATGAATCAATATAACTACTAGCATATGAAACATGATGATTCAACTAGACCTACCAATCATAGGATTATAACATGGGTGATAACATCATAACTTTACATCGTAAATGATAGCATCATAACATAATATCATAGAAATTACAACACAATTCTACAACATAATTACAACATGCAATCAACAATTCATATCATATCCAAATTATCCGCATTATAACTCAATCCAATTCATTTATTAATTATTTCGTTAAAACTATCGAACTCACAACTCAAAAGCAGTCTTGAGTTCTGAATTCTGATTTCTGGAGTTGAATTAGCTCTCCCTTGATGAAGATTCGCTGTTAGGGTTGAATAGTTCTGATTTGGTTGCTGTTCTTCCTCTTAATTTTGGTGGCGGCTGCTCTAGGGTTCAAGACAACAGCATGACGGCCATAGTTTCAATTTTAATTCTGATTTAGGGTTTGAGTCTATGGGTCTTTTTATAGAATTTTGAATTAATTTAAGTCGTCGGATGATCTTAGGGTTAATCAAAACCATTCAATCATGATAGGGTGATGAGTCAGCCCTAATGACTTAGCAAGGAGTCAGAAAGGACTCAAAACATGGGTCAGCCTGAACCAGAAAGCTGTGCAGGCTCTTGCCTCGGCCTGGGCGCACTTGGCAGGTGCGCCAGTGTTAATTTGTATTGGCGCACTTCCCAAGTGCGCCAGGGCAATCTTTTATTTTTTCTTCTTTTGCCACCAAACTTCGTTTGTCCATAACTCTTTCATCCGGTACTCGTTTCCCGCAAACTCGGACTCTATTTCAACCGGAATTCCGAGACGAACACAATGGCGCAACCCAATCGCCATAATTCTCACGTCTGAGATTAATTATTCTTTATTTTAGTTAATTTGATTATTCAAAAATCCGGGGTGTTACATTCTCCCCTCCTTAAAGGATTTCGTCCCCGAAATCTCCCAGTCAAGGAGAATGCATATCCTACCATCCAAACAACCATCTACTCAACCATCAAACACGGGCATCCATTGTCCTCATAAAATTTCTAATGCTGTATGAACATATGTAAGAAGTGTGTGTACATGTTCCTTATCTAATGCAAAATCAGGCGGTCTACTGATTCAGTTGACCTCCTTAATGCAAACCATGATAGTGCCATGCGTCCATTATGTATTCGAAAGAACCTTATCGATACATATTATTTCTACATGTGTGCACAACCATTCACCAAAATGCAACATCCATATGATGGTACAACCATTATACATCCATTACTTAAATATGTACACACATTTATATGCAATATGCAACATGAAGTGACTGAGCTGATCTAGTGCCTAAAGTGTGTGTATATGCATCCACGAGCAACCACGAGCAAACACTTGCATCCACATGCATCCATCATACATAACATGTCTCAAACACATGTTTCAACCATAGGACTATCCTATCTAAAGGTCAAAGATACTAGCGAGAGGACATACAAAAGATAAGATAAGTACAAGGTAAGCGATAAAGGAGAAATTTAAAAGACATACCCTCGAAAAGAAAAGGGTATAATGAACGCATCTTCGCTTCTGTCTCCCAAGTAGCGTCGCTCTCATCATCTCCCCATTGCACTTTGACTAGCTTGACCTCTCGATTCCTTAACTTCCTAATCTCCGACCCAAGAATGCGCGTAGGGGCTCATCGAATCGTCGCATCATGCTCTATCTCCACCTCTCTAAGCAAGCTCGGCTCTACCACCTCCGCGGTCTCGTGCAAGCACTTCCTTAAATGTGATACATGGAATATGTCGTGTACACCACTAAGTCTCTTGGGCAACTCCACTCTATACGCCATCTTCCCAATCCTTTCTTTAATTGGAAACGGCCCTACGAACCTTGGTGCTAACTTCCCAACGGACCCAAAGTGAACGACGTTCCGTAATGGAGACACCTTGACAAAGACCATGTCCCCAACATCAAACTCAAGATCTGACCTCCTCTTGTCTGCATAAGATTTCTGTCTATCTTGCGTCGTCTTCATCCTCTTTCGAATCAAATCAATCTTTTCCGAAGTCTCTCTAATCATATCGGGTCTAAGCGAGATCTTGTATGTAGACTCCCACCAACATGTAGGCGAACGACACGGCCGTCCATAAAGAGCCTTGAACGGTGCCATGCCAATACTAGGCTGAAAGCTGTTATTATATGCGAACTCTACCAACGGAAGATGTTCCTCCCATGTACCTCCGAAATCTAAGACACACAACCTCAATAAGTCCTCTAGAATACGATTCACCCTCTCGGTCTGGCCGTCCGTCTGAGGATGATATGCGGTGCTCAAACATAACTGAGTCCCTACCGCATCTTGCAAGCTCCTCCAAAATTCGCTAGTGAAGATAGGATCGCGATCGCTCACTATGCTAGAAGGAACACCGTGCAAACGAACTATCTCTCTAATGTATACGGAGGCTAACCCTGGAGCAGTCCTCTTACTCTTTACGGGAATGAAATGGGCGCTCTTAGTAAGTCTGTCTACCATGACCCAAATCCCCGTATTACCCTTCCTCGATCTTGGTAATCCGTCAAAAAAGTCCATCGAAACACTTTCCCACTTCCATTGTGGGACCTCCAATGGGTGTAGCAATCCACCGGGCTTCTTTTGCTCTGCTTTTACTTGTTGGCACACCAAGCATCTAGCGACATATTCGGCCACGTCCTTCTTCATACCGGCCCAAAAGTAAACTCGTCTCATGTCCATGTACATCTTGTCCCCGCCGGGATGGATGGTCATCTTCGAACGATGTGCATCATCAAGAATGGTCTTCCTTAGGTCATCGTCTTTTGGTACACAAAGTCTACCGTCCCTACGTTACCAACCCTTATCATCTAGGGTATACTTACGGAGATGGCTCGATGACTCCCCTCCTTTGAGCTTCTCTACTAACTCAACCAACTGTATGTCGTCTCGCTGTGCCTCGCCAATCCGTCCCAAAAGCGTAGGTCTGACCTCTTAGGACGCTAGCAAACCGGGTACAAAGTCAATGGAAGGTTTAAAGTCAAACGTAGAGATGAACTCTAAACTTCGCCACTCAACAAACAACGTACTCAAGGATAACCTTTTTCTACTTAAGGCGTATGCCACCACGTTACCCTTACCAGGGGTATATGCTATCTCGAAGTCGCAGGATGCTAAGAATTCCATCCACCTTTGCTGCCTTAAGTTCAAGTCCTTCTGAGAGAATAAGTATTTTAGTGATTTGTGGTCAGTGAATAATTTGAATTTTTCGCCAAGAAGATAATAACGCCAAGACTTAAGCACGAAGACAATAGCGGCTAACTCAAGGTTATGTGTAGCGTAATTTCTCTCATGTACTCTCAATTGCCTTCCACCATAGGCTATTACCCTTCCCTCTTGCATTAAGACTGCGCCTAGTCCTGTCCCACAAGCATCGGTATAAACGGTAAATGGCTTACTCCCATCTGGCAACACTAAGACTGGGGATGTGGTTAAAGCTCTCTTTAAACGTTGGAACGCATCATCACAATCTATGTCCCACGTGAAAACTAAGTTCTTCTTCGTCAAGCGTGTTAATGGAGATGATATTTTTGCGAAGTCTTTAATGAACTTCCTATAGTAGCTAGCCAACCCTAAGAAACTCCTCACCTCGGTCGCATTTTTAGGAACCTTCCAATCTTGGATGGCCACTATCTTCGCGGGATCCACGGCTATCCCTTCTTTGGAAACCACGTGCCCTAAGAATCGCACTTCTTTCCTCCAAAAGTGACATTTAGAAAATTTAGCTTTAAGGCTATGCGCTCGAAGAGTCTCCAACACTTCCCTAAGACGTAGGGCATGCTCTTCTTCGCTTTTAGAAAAGATCAAGATGTCGTCTACAAAGACTACCACGAATTTATTAAGGTACTCCCTAAACACCCTACTCATCAAGTCAACAAAGTATGCGGGGGCGTTTGTCAAACCGAAGGGCATCACCAGCCACTCGAAGAAACCGTCTGGAGTCCTAAAGGCAGTCTTGTCTATGCTATCCTCAGCCACTCTCAACTGATGGAAACCCGTGGCTAAGTCCAACTGGGAAAACACTGAGGCGCCAACTAACTGATCGAAGAGATCGTCAATCCTCGGCAGTGGGTGTCTAATCTTCTTAGTATGCTTATTAAGTTCTCTATAGTCCACACAACGTCTAAGGGACCCATCTGCCTTCGTGGCAAACACTACTGGAGCACCCCACTCCGATATACTACGTCTGATGAACCCCTTCTCAAGCAATTCTTTCACTTGCTTATTGAGTTCTCTTCTCTCTCTTGGAGCCATGTGGCGCACTGGAAATGCAACTGGCTTTGCATTGTCTACTAGATATATTCGAAAGTCTATCTCACGTTTTGGGGGTAAACCCCTCACCTCATCGAAGACATCACCATATTCACGGACTATGGGAACAGAATGTAAATCATCATCGGATGCGTCAAGGGATTCTAGGTAACTAAGCATTATTGGACCTCTAGGGTCACAAGAAATATCAAGGGTCTTTCCCGAACGAGTCAACAATCTAACTGCCCTTCTTTCACAATCTAGGATGGCCCCATATCTAGTTAGCCAATCCATACCTAGAATTAAACCGTAGCCCATGAAGCCAAGAACAAAAGCGTTGCACTCAAACTCAACGCCCAAGATAAACATTCTCAAATCCCAACAAATCATAGAAAGATGAGCCGAACCACCAATAGGATTTGAGACTACTAAGGGATCAGTAACAAGACTAGTATCTAGGTGCAGTGTTTCAACTAATGATGTAGAGATAAACGAATGTGATGCGCCAGAATCGAATAAAGTACGGACAGGATGATCAAACAGAAAAACTAAACTTTCAAAGGAAATTGCTCTACCTCGTTCTTGTAGTGGTGGGACTACGAGAGCTTGAAATTGTCCCCTTACCTGCCCTGGTGCCATAAGAGCTTGTACCTGTCCTCCCGAGGTAGACCCTGCCCTCTGCCCTTTCTTTGGGCAGTCCTTAATGAGATGTTCTGCCTCGTCACAGTGGAAACAATCGGTCTTCTTCTTCCTACAATCTTTGCTTAGATGGCTGAGTGTCCCACAGTTAAAGCATTTCTTCTTCCCCTTAGCATTGTTGCCTTTGCCACCTTTCTTGTTCTGTTGTTGCTGTTGCGACTTCTTTTGATCCCCTTTCTTCTCGGGTGCCTTATTAGCATTGGTGCCCTTCTCCTCTTCATGCATGAGTGCCATGTCAACTAACCTCTCAAAGGTATCCCCCATCGGAATGTTGGTCATAGCTAACCCATGAAGCGGCTCGTTTAAACCCTTAATAAATCTTAGAGCCTTCTTTTCTGGAGTATTCACCAAGTCTAAGCCAAACCTTGCCAATTGGTTGAATTTGTTAATGTACTCTTTCACCGATAGATTCCCTTGCTTCAGTGACAAAAACCTTTCCATGTATAGATTCTCTTCAGCCCGTGAGAGAAACTTCGCCTCAAACCTCTTCCTAAAATCTAGCCATGTATCGACTGGACGTCCCCCATTAGTGACCTCCCACCAAAACGAGGCCTCATCCTTCATTAGCCAGGCAGCCAACTGGACCTTTCTTCCATCATCCACTTCAAAGATTCCAAACAATTCTTCCACCTCCTTTAGCCAGTTACGAGCTTCAACAAATGTCTCCGTCCCGTGAAAAGGTTTCCCACCCATTGCTCTAAAGTCCTTACATATCTTTGCGAAATTATTGACACGAGGAGGAGGAGGAGGAACATTTGCTGGACCTGCGATGGCGGCCCTAGCCTCGAGATATTGACGAAACCAACCGGGCACATGAACACCCTCTGGTATCTCAGATGCTTCAGACATGCTGAAACCAAAAAGGAAAGATTCAATATAAAAAGAACCGAGGGAAAGATATATGGCTCTTGGGGTTATGCTTTCCAAAATATACTTTTCTCTTCAAAATACTTTCCTTAAAATATACTTTTGAAAGTACTTCTTTATAAAAATTGCTTTGAAAAATAGTTTTTCAAAATTCATATTTGTTCTGGTAACCTTCAGCTCTGATACCACATGTAACACCCCACGTCCATTAATGTCACTCACAAAGGAAATGCATTAACTTCCATGGAGCATTTTAAGTGAATATAGAACAGAAAATCACAACAAGACAGATATAAAGCAGTACTTGAAAATTTAAAACTTTATTTCAATGCAGCGGATAAACCCATATGTTTGATTACATCATCAAAACCATAAACCAAAGTCAAGTACATCATATCCATCTTGATAAAACAAGGTACATAAACTGAAAGACATAATCCCCAACATTAAAATAGCCATAAATAAAGAGAAGTTGAAGTTTACTTCAACGGTCCAAGAAATCTTCTAAAAGCAGTCCAAAATCAAGCTCCACTGGTGCTAGTTCTAACCTGAGCACCTGGGGGGGGGGGGAAGGAAAGAGATGGAAAAAGGGGGTCAGACATAAAGTCTGGCGAGTACGATAATTCTAACAATATAATTAACAAAGTAACTAGGCTAAGGCATAAGTTGGAAAATATGGAAATGATCATGAACCATTGAGTATGGCAGAGTAAATAAGGAAGCAGGATGAACAACGATATCGTTAAGCGCACCTAAACCACTATAGGATGATTACTAAACTACACCAACACTATAGGATAATTGCTATACTACACCGCCACTAGTCACCCTAAGGTTGATCCCGCCTACAGACTTAATAATGATATTGGTAGTTTCGTGCACCCCTAGCTGCCTTCATAGGTGTCGTCTGCCCCTATCTCCACTAGGTGTACCCACTACTCCCAAGCGATCAGCTCCCTAACTCGTAGATACTCGTGCTGGCCCCATAGTGGGGGTGTATCACTCCCCAAAGTGGCAACCCGATACAACCAAGAATGCACGGCTTATACCTACACGATGCAACAACGTCTTACCTACAAGCCCGGGTTCACACACGCATATGAACCCGTTGGACTTGCGTTGCCACCGCTAACCCGGTTTTGGCCTCTTACAGTCAAGCCCAATATGCGTGTCCCGTCCTCGACTTGGGTCGAGCCCACAAAGATATGTATGGGTTACTGGTTGAAACGGGCCCCCATTACTTAACACAAGCTATCCACCTAAGCTTGGTCCCCTCTAGTACATCCCACTTAACGCACCTCTTATTCATGTTTCAATTACATGTTTCAATTTTGGTTAAGTGTTTCTAATCGTGTTTCCAAATGCCACCCAAAGCACCCACTAGATTCCACATGCTACCCAAGGCACCCACTTAATCCCCTTATGTCCCACTACATGTTTATCTGGTTAAGTGTTTCTTAATTCATTAACACCGTAACCTCATAAAGATCTCTCACATTAGACTGGAATTTGTGGCAGCTGGATTTGCCGGCAGGGTCCGGGCAGTCTTACACCACAAAAGAGCCTAACCTCGTGTCTTTACAATTGTTACGTATTTAGTTTATGCCTAAGACCTCTCACATTAGACTGGCATTTGTGGCAGCTGGATTTTCCGGGCGGGTCCGGACAGTCTTACACCACAAAAGAGCCTAACCTCGTGTCTTAGACGATTAATTACTCCTAATTAATCATTCCCCAAATTTGAATTACTTTCCCTATTCAAATTATCAATCAATTCCAAATTTAACGATGTCCATAATTGACTCAATTATGTCCATCCATTTATGGTATGTAAAATCATACCAATTTTCACCAAAATTATATTTTATGCCTTTTTAAGGCATTTATGCCAATTAAATCTTTTTAATATTATCCCCTTTTACCCCCATGTTGTACGTTTGTTCGTTGAACGTAAAATATACGTTAGACTCGAGTAGTCTAACTCATGAAATAAAAGAAAACATCACAATATATACACATAATTAAAACATAGATCTAACATAGGGGTGAACTTGCATATGTGAATGATGTTCTACATCTAAAACTTGCATAGGCCAAAGTTACAACTTGCATAAACAACATATGTCATGGATCCAAATCTAAAGGTGTGAACTTGATGAGATAATGGACACAAACTTGCATAAACAACATATGTCATAGATCTATATCTAAAAGGGGGGTAAACTTGCATAGGTAATAACATAACATGATTCATATCCAACTCATAAACTCACATATGTGATGTATACATCGCAACAATGGTGTAAACTAGTATCTAACATGCAAAAGTATCATGTAGAATTTAGCATATGTCATAGCCTAACTTTCAATTAAATTTTCATATAAACTAGGTGTCATAACCATGTAAGTTCACATAAAATTCTACCCAACTTGTATGTGATTCATGTTTAAAACAAAATCCAAACTTGCATACATATGATTTATCATATGAATCAATATAACTACTAGCATATGAAACATGATGATTAACCTAGACCTAAGCCAATCATAGGATTATAACATGGGTGATAACATCATAACTTTACATCGTAAATGATAGCATCATAACATAATATCATAGAAATTACAACACAATTCTACAACATAATTACAACATGCAATCAACAATTCATATCATATCCAAATTATCCGCATTATAACTCAATCCAATTCATTTATTAATTATTTCATTAAAACTATCGAACTCACAACTCAAAAGCAGTCTTGAGTTCTGAATTCTGATCTATGGAGTTGAATTAGCTCTCCCTTGATGAAGATTCGCTGTTACGGTTGAATAGTTCTGATTTGGTTGATGTTCTTCCTCTTAATTTTGGTGGCAGCTGCTCTAGGGTTCAAGACAACAGCATGACGACCATAGTTTCAATTTTAATTCTGATTAAGGGTTTGAGTCTATGGGTCTTTTTATAGAATTTTGAATTAATTTAAGCCGTCGGATGATCTTAGGGTTAATCAAAACCATTCAATCATGATAGGGTGATGAGTCATCCCTAATGACTCAGCAAGGAGTCAGAAAGGACTCAACAACATGGGTCAGCCTGAACCAGAAAGCTGTGCAGGCTCTTGCCTCAGCCTGGGCACACTTGGCAGGTGCGCCAGTGTTAATTTGTAATGGCGCACTTCCCAAGTGCGCCAGTGCAATCTTTTTTTTCCTCTTTTGCCACCAAACTTCGTTCGTCCATAACTCTTTCATCCGGTACTCGTTTCCCGCAAACTCGGACTCTATTTCAACCAGAATTCCGAGACGAACACAATGGCGCAACCCAATCCCTATAATTCTCACATCTGAGATTAATTATTCTTTATTTTAGTTAATTTGATTATTCTAAAATCCGGGGTGTTACACCAATGAGTTATTTTCTAGAGTTGGATTTTACTGCGGGACGTGTGCAAAGGGGTTATCGATATCCACAACTTTGGTTCACCGTTGAGAGATGGGGCATGCAGACAAACTAGAGCCAGTGAAGTGTGGACTGGTTTGCCCTTAACCTAGAGCCAGGGATGTGTGGACTGTGTAGGGTTATTGACTATAGAACAGAGAAGTATGGTCATAACAATAGTTGTACGGAGTTGCCGTCATGGCCCCAATAGATTTGGTGATCAAAGCAGTGGATATCGTATGCTTTACGCACTGAGTGAGAGATGTGAGGATGATTGCTATGTTTGATGTTTGATATTACCATGACACACTCCCACTTTAAATTATATGTTAGTGTTACCTTAGAGTGTTGTACATCTTGTTGTGCTAACTCTTTGGTTGTAGGTCCAGGTCCAGGTATGATCATTTATACATGTTATTGCTTTATGCAGTTATATAGAGTTTCTATCACTCATACCAGACTTTTGTCTGACCCAGAGTTTTATGTCTCTTCTTATTACTATAGGTGCTCCTAAACGAGAAGACTAGGAGCAGGTTAGGTGGTTATGCACAAGTAGCTATCCGGAGACGAGCAAGAGGCTTCCACGTACTATTTACATATATTCTCCATGTGTTGTTGTTGGTCACTACTTTGGGCATTAGTAGTGTACGTCTCTTAATTTCCTTTTTAGAGACAGTATTTCGAAGTTGTAATAATGGTTTAGATTATAACGTTTATTTTGGTTTCCGCTACTCTAATGGATATGGTTTAGTTTTCAGCTTATGCATTGTCTCGCCTGTTTTATGTCAAGTTATGTTACTATTATATTTTATTCCATGCACTGTAAGATATATTATAGGTTCTTGGTGATTAATAGTTTCAAAACCCTTTCTTTTGACAACCGTCTCGTGCTAGTCGGGCATTGACATAGCGCATTTCGGAGAGATGTCGACTGGTTCGGGGCAGGCCGTCACACTTGGTATCAGAGCCTAGGTTGCGTAGTTAACCTAGGGGAAGACATCAGGGAGAGATAGTATACGTATATAAGAGCGCGTATTTGTGGTATTCTGGTTTTCAAAAACTATATATATATTATTAGTATATCTAAGGATGAAGTCGCACTGCCCTGGCATGACTAAGGAGGTGGCTAATCGTTTTCTCTTTACAGATTGAACGATGAGCCGAAATACAAGGAGCACGGGTTCAGGGGCCAACTATGAGAATGTCCCTGATATGAGGACGATGTTTACTTCTTTCATGCGAGAGATGCTTAGGGATGCTCAGGGAGCATTCCCCAATGCTGCTAATTGTGGTGGTGTACTAGTGCAGGCGCCTAGGGCCGACTTCGCCAAGCTTAGCATGGATTATACTAGTCTTGGTGGAAGTCGTTCCACGAAACGGAATCGTCTACGGAGGTTCAAGATTGGCTTGATAGTTGTGAGCGCATCTTTGAGGATTTGGGGATCGAGGATGCAATAAAGAGAAATTTAGCATCACGTCAGCTTCAAGGACGAGCAATGAATTGGCGGAATGCCATTAAAGCAGCTACTCTTGAGGATCAAATTACTTGGAATCAGTTTAAGACTCGCTTTAGTGACAAGTTTATTCCAACTACTCAGAAATCAGAATTGTTCAGGACATTTTTTAGCTTAAGCAGAATGGTAGGGTAGTCTCGGAATATATTGCTGAATTGGATACCTTATGAAATATGGATTATCCCTTATCGATACTGCCGAGAAGAAGAACGAGAAGTTCATAACTGGCCTAGACGAGTACTTGGGGGAGAGACTCATAAACCATATCGATGAGACTTACGAATCTGTTGTGGTGAAAGCATGGAGATCAGAAAGCCTTTACCCTAAGCTAAAGACTGAAGTTGTAATTACAACAACAAAGGAGCCAAAGCTACAGGCAAGCGGTGGAGGCAAGAATAATTCCCAGAATAAGGGGAAACAGAATCAGACCAAGGATGGTCAGAAAAAGAAGAATACGAAAGATATCAAGTGCTTCAGCCGTGGCAAGAAGGGTCACTATGCCAGCAATTATCGAGCAAAGCCAGGGGAAAATAAGTGCTTCAACTATGGCCAAGTGGGACATTTTAAGAATGAATGTCCACAACCCCCTTAGGAGAAGCAAATGGTGAAAGCATATGCTATCAACGTTGTTCCTTCTTCGTTGAATGCCCCAACTGCAACGTAGATGGGAAAGGGTGTCGTTATTCAAGGTATGCTTTCTATTTACGATGTTCCTGTTCGAGTATTGTTTGATACTGGGGTTTCTCATTCCTTCGTATATGGTGACCTGGTAGATAGGTTGGAATTGGAACCTAAGATAATCAATAGACCTTTAGTTGAGATGAACCCGATAGGTGGTTCGACTAGCCTTAGTATGATTTGTCGTAATTTGGTCTTATCGAGTCATGGATGTATGTTTGCTTGTGATTGCTTGGTTTTGGGCTTTACTGGGTTTGGCATTATTTTGGGAGTCGATAGGCTCCAAAGATATGGAGTGGTGGTAGACTTTGAGGGGTCTTCGGTGACCATTAGAGCGGACGATGGGTAGAGGGTTGTATTGGGTTGCCTACCTAGTGATAAGGTGATGGCTAGTTTTCTACATTCTCTCGACATCTCGCAGGATGAGTTATCAAATGTGCCTATTGCTGGCGAGTATCCGGACGTCTTCAAGGAAGTGACCGAACTTCCACCACACCGAGAAATTGAGTTTAGGATTGATTTAGTGAAAAATGCCAGACCTATAGTGATGCCACTTCGTCGTTGGCACCAAGGGAGCAGCGAGAGCTCGAGGTGCAAGTGGGCGATCTTTTGAAGAAGGGATTTATTCAAAGGAGTGTTTCCGAGTAGGGAGCACCGGTTGTATTTTCCACTAAGGCCGATGGTTCCATTCGCTTATGTGTAGACTACCGCGAGTTGAACAAGGTGACTAGGAAGAATAAGTATCCTCTTCCATATTTAGATGATTTGTTTGACCAGTTAAGTGGAGCAAGTGTGCTCTCCCAATTAGATCTCACGACAGGATTTCATCATCTCCGAGTAGTAGTTGAGAGTATACCTAAAACGGCATTTTGAACGCCGTTTGGATTTTATGAGTGGTTGGTCATGCCATTCGGGTTGACTAATGCACCAACATATTTTGCGGATCTCATGAATAGGGTATTCAGGGATCAATTAAATAAGTTTGTTCTCGTGTTCGTGGATGATAACTTGGTTTACTCGAGGACAGAGGAAGAACACAAAGAACACTTAAGGACAGTGATGGAGGTGTTGAGAAAGGACCAATTGAAAGCAAAATTTTCTAAGTGTCACTTCTAGAGGAGGGAAGTGAGATTCTTAGGCAATGTTGTTTCAGAAAATGTTATTGCCGTGGATCCTGCGAAGGTGGGTACGGTGCAAGATTGGTCTACGCCCAAGAATGCAATGGACGTGAGAAGTTTCTTGGGGTTAGCTGGATATTATCGTAAGTTTATCCAAGACTAGCAGCTCCGTTAACTCAGTTGACTAAGAAGAATTAAGCTTTCGTCTGGGACGAAAGGTGTGAAAATGCATTCAAGAGTCTAAAGGAAAAGTTAACGCGTGCGCCAGTGTTAGTCATTCCTAAAGGGAACAAAGAGATGACGGTATACACGGATGCATATGGTACCGGACTAGGTGCTGTACTGATGCAAGGAGGTAAAGTTGTAGCTTATGATAGTCGGCAACTGAAACCGCATGAGAAAAGATATCCTACCCATGAATAGGAATTGGCAGCGATCGTGTTCGCATTAAAGATGTGGAGACATTATCTCTTGGGAGAAAGATTCGAGTTGATTACCGATCATAAGTCATTAAAGTATCTTTTCTCTCAGAAGGATTCAAATCTTTGCCAGTAGAGATGGTGGGAGTTCTTGGCTTTATATGATTAATACCGCATACACACCTGGGAAGGGCAATGCGGTAGCTGATGCATTGAGTATGAGACATGGTAGTTCAGGGGCTATGTTTCTGGAATGGAAGAAACTGGAGTACATCAAAGGATATGACTTCAGACCTAAGTGCGAATTGGATTCAGAAATGTTAGCAAGTTTTACGATCAGATTGACTTTGATTGAGCGAATTGGTTCCAGTCAGAGGGACGATCCTAATCTATTGGAAATCATCTCCAAGGTAGAGGTGGATATCGACAGTGAGGAGTTGAACAAGTATGGACTCGATAGAGAAGGATGGCTTCAAAAGAACGGGAAACTAGTTGTACCCAACGTTAATGAATTGAGAGATGAAGTGCTTAGAGAGTGTCATCACTCAAAATTGACTATACATCCTGGTCGTAACAAAATGTATCGAGACATGAAGCAGACCTACTACTGGGAAGGGATGAAGAGAGACATTGGGAAGTTTATATCCAAGTGCATGAACTGCCAGTTAGTTAAAGCCGAGCAAAAGAATCCAAGTGGTTTGTTACAACCGCTGGAAATTTCCGAATGGAAATGGGAACAAGTCTCAATGGATTTCATTGATGGTTTACCAAGGACTAGATCGGGTCATGATAGTATTTGGGTGATTGTGGATCAATTGACCAAAAGTGCAAGGTTTATACCAGTCAAGTCGAATAGAACGGCAGCTAAATTTGTAGAACTATATATGAAGTGGGTAGTGAGATTCCACGGAGTACCTAAAGGTATTGTGAGTGACCGAGATCCATTATTCACTAGTGGATTTTGGAAGAGCTTACAAGAGGCTTTAGGGTCAGAATTACATCTCAGTACCGCGTACCATCCTCAAATCGATGGTCAAATAGAGAGGGTGAATCGTGTATTGGAGGATCTCTTGAGAGCTTGTATATTAGATTTTGGTGGTTCATGGGATGACCATTTGCATCTGGTTAAGTTCGCATATAATAATTGTTATCAACCCAGTATTGGTATGGCTCCATTTGAAGCTTTGTACGGAAAACCGTGTAACTCACCGTCATGTTGGTTGGAAACCGGTGAGATGTTTGTGCTTGGGCCAAATGTAATAAGAGAAACGTTATTCAACAGCGAATGAAGGCTGCCCAAGATAGGCAGAAAAGTTATGCTGATAAAAGGCGAAGAGATTTGAAATTCTCCGTTGGCGACTTGGTATTCGTTAAGATTTCTCCATTGAAGAGTGTGATTCGGTTTGATAGGAGAGGTAAATTAGCACCAAGGTTTGTTGGTCCATTTCCATTTATCGAACAAGTTGGGAATTTGGTGTATAAAATTGGATTATCAGACAAGATGGCGGGAGTGTACAACGTATTTCATGTTTCTCAGTTAAGGAAGTTTGTGCATGATTCTGATATGACCATTTCACCAGATCAGTTGTACGATATCGAAGTGGAATCTGAGGCAGTTGGGAGCCACAGAACGATTCGTATTATTGGACATGATACGAAGAAACTTTGAAAGAAGATGGTGAAACTGGTTATGGTCCAATTAGGTGAAAATGAGAATGAATGTACTTGGGAAACCGAGGAGAGCATAAGGAAGTCATATATAGAGCTCTTTGCCTAGTTATATTTTAATAGCGATATAATTATTCCCTTGTTAGTAAACAGCATGCTAGGATAGGTTTGTTGTGTTATTATGTATGTTTGATTGCTTGTAAATGGATGATAGGCACGCGGGACAATATTGCATGTTTTGGTTAAGGAATTTTGGGGGTGAAACTTCTTAAGGGGGGAGAGTGTAACGACCCGCATTCTACGTATCGGAGGATCGTAGAATATTTATTTTACCTTCATACGAAGTCGTATGGTCGTGTAACTTTGGGAAGCAACTATTGGGGGTCATTTCCCATATTCACGATTTTTGTCGAATTTTAAATGACCGTTTTACCCCTGGCGAGTCTTGTTTCGCGTATAACTTTTGACTGGTAAGGAGTTTTGACCTAAAACACTTCCATTGAATTTAGATGATTAGCAGCTAGTGTCATAACCCAATTCGGGATTAGTGTTATGGGAGGGCTAAAATTTTTTGGGAAAACATTTCATTTCATTTTTCCAGTCGCCACTAACCTTCCTTGAACCCTAGCTATGGCCTCCATCTTCCAAATCTAATTCTAATCCCTTCCTAATCGTTTTTTACCACTAATTAATCAAACCAACACCAATTCATGTCAAATTAGCACCAAATCAGGATTGGAGCTGCTGCAATACATAAAGATCCGTGCTATAACAGTAAAGTTTCAGATCTAAGATTTCATTTGTGGCTAAGGTGAATGACTTGCACTTTTATATATAGTAATTATGGCTATTAGGGGTGATTAGTGATAATTAGCGAAATTACACATCAAAAAAATATGAAAAAATATGTAGAAATTCTAAAATATTATTTTATGTCACTGGTGATAATTTGGATTAAGTTTGCTAATCTTGTAGTTAAAACATGCTTAAGGGGTTTAAGGGGAAAATCATGATTTTTGTGTATGTTTGATCTAAAATATTTCATGTGATTGATATTTTGCTGTTTTCGGTTGATTCTACATGTTACTACTGTTGTTTGGTAAGTTTTGTGACTTCATAATAATGTTAGAATGGTTGAAAACGCCATCGTTTGGCGAAATTAGCTTGCTGGAAAAACTGCAGAAAACCGTTTCCGGAAGGGGGTATGCCTCACGAATCGCCCAGGAGAACTTTGATTCCTGCAAGGGGCATGTCTCACGAACCTCTCTAAGATGATGGTCACGAACCGCTCCAAGATGATGGTCATGAACCGCTCCAAGATAGTGATCACAAACCAAGCCACAAGCCGCCAGAGGGGGCGAACCGCGACCCGGCTAGGAGAGGGCGAAACAGAGGGGGGAGGGCGAACCAGGGGGAAGGGGTGGGTGGGGGCGAACTAGGGGGGACCCGACCCTGACGAGGACCCCGACCTCGACCCAAACCAAGATGATGACTCCAAGCTGAACCGGATTCGAACTTCTACAAAGTGACGAAAATTGTGAACTCTTCCGAAGATCAGCTACAATCTAACCAAACCCCAAGATGCAAAGGAAGTCCAAATCCGAAGTTATTACTTAGGATCCAGACGGGAACCAACGAGTTAATTTCTAGAGTTGGACTTTGCTGCGGGACGTGTGCAAAGAGGTTATCGATATCCATAACTTTGATTCACCGTTGAGAGAGGGGTAATGTAGACAAACCGGAGCCAGGGAAGTGTGGTGTAACAACCCGTTATTTTTAACGATTTAAATTATGATTTAAATCGATATTTTTATTTTGAAGTATTCTATGGTTTCTCGTAACGGGAATTTGAATTACGCACAGTGAGATATAGCGGTAGTGAAAATTTCATTGGAAAATTTGATTGTTTGTCGATCGCGCAATTTTCAGTGCAAAGCTGCGCATAACAGTTTAAATTTTAGTGATTTTAAAATCTCTTCAAAACCAGTTCGGACAAACATTAAGAATATTCTATTCGCTGTCACGAGTCCAACGGTGAAATCCGTTTCACGAAAATCGGACATTTTGACCACCGTTTAATTGTTTTCCTGTCCGAATTTTACGTTTAAAGGGGTCCGTAATGCGTTTTTGAACGGAGCATCCTAACACTGCAAATTTTATACCGTTGTGTCCATCTCATCGTGCTGATTTCCGTAATATATTCATTTGTCAGTTTCGGTGTTCGGGTCGCGCTGAAATTGTGAAAATGCTTGCACAGTTCATTTTTGAAACAGAGCCATTTCAAATTCAAACTGTCAGTTAACAAAGCCATTCAAAACTTTGTTCCATTCCATCGCTTTGAGCTATTCTTCCGCATCGCTACTTTAATTCCAACCTACAGTACACGTTCTTCATCTCCATTTTAAAACCGTTCCGTCTTCTTCCATCTCAGCAGCTTTGTATATAATAAAATAAAAGCACCAATTCTCCATCTACTCCTTCTTATGTATACTGCTGCTTCTCATCGCGAAGCCACCGTCCTCCTACACTCGTCAGCTGCCACTTCCTCCGCCTAGACCAGTGCCGGCTCCGACCTAACCGCTCCGCCCTCCGTTCAGACTTCGGCATCGTCACCGAACTAAACCCCTCCAAGCTGTTAACCCACGCCATGCAACCAAACCCACCCGTGCCGCAGCGCTGTGCAGCCCAAAGCTGCAACTTGCCTTCTCTTTTGCCTCGCCCACCCGCGTGAAGTTCCGAACACACCTTCGAGTATACATGCGTGAGTTTATTGTTCATATAGGCATGTTTTGTGTGGGGTTATTTTAGTTATATATTGTGTGTATATTTGTGGAGTTGTGCCACCGTGTGGTGTGTGTGCGTCGTATAATATTTTCCATATGTACATTTATTGCTCTGAAATACATTGGTTTTGGAAGATATATGTATATGTATAATTTTGTCTATTCATTTGCGTTTACATATAACTATATATATATTTATACAACTGGTTTTCGTGAGTGTTGAATTATATATATATATATATATATATAGATGGAAATATCTATATAATATTTTATAAAATAAATTTTGCGTTTATTTTATTGAATTTAATTTTGTGTTGAGTTAGAAACCCATCCCCATAACCCAATAGCCAAACCGATCCACTGAAAATTCCATGACCTCCTCCTACGAAAATAAATTAGATATTGAGTGGTTGCCGAGTTGAATCCATTACGAGTCGTGCCTAGAAGTCATCGTTTCAATTCTGTGTCCATCGGTCTGCCGTCTCTATTTCTGTGCCACAAAAGGTGAGTTTATCTCACACCTGACCTACATTTTTCATGGTTGTTAGATCAATAATGAACTGTTATATGAAATGTATAGGATTGTTGGTAGAAATTGTTTGATTTGATATGTATGCACATTTCATATGTGACACGACATATTCATATGACACGTAGTTACATTGATGATATATATACTGTGATTGATGCTATGTGATTGTTGTTGATACCTTAGTTTTAGGAAAAATCACTAAGGGTTGAAATGATACATACCCGAACGAACATTAGAATAGGGAAAACTCGTTATGGGCTGAAATGATAGACTTGAACAATTTTTATGAATTTGGGATCGCGGGTTGAAATGATAGACCGGTAGAAATTTTATAAATCGCGGATTGAAATGATAAATATCCGTATTACTTGACCGTAGGGTAGAAAACTATATACGGACACCGTTGGTCATGTTTTCGAAGTTAACTGATTTGAGAAATTTATTTTTTTATTAATTTAAGATTTTATATTTTATATTTTAAAGTTTTTAAACTTAAATTTTATAAATTTTAAATTATATGTTTTAAATTGATTTTATGAGTAAATATAGATTTAAATGTTTGTTTAAGATTTTACTTATAATTTTATCTATTTTAAATCATATAATTTATTCATATAAGTTTTTTAATTTTGTTTTATTATAATAAATATTTCTTTAAATCTATTTTTATATTATTTTAAACTTATATATGTTTATAATCTATTTCTAATTAATTTTAGAATTTTATAAACTTATATATATACATACCTATTTTCAAATTTAATTTTCTTATATATATTTTATAACTCTAATAATAAACTCAAGATAGATAAGTTAGATTTCGCGATTTTCGAAGTTTAAGATGTAAATTTACATGACGATAACTGAATAACGAATGAACTCATATCAAGTTATGAATTCGAATTGATACGAAATTTAGTAGAAATGAAAGTGAATTGGGTAAATTGATTTATATTTTAATTTATAATAGATATGAATTGAATTCAAATTTAGTTGATTAAACATGAATTGAAATATATGTATATATATATATATATGTTATATGAGAAATTGGTTTTTATATTGTTTGGTTTGAATTAAGAATTTTGTTAAATTGATGCATAAGAATGGTTTTAAATAGAATTTGTTTGAATGGAAATATAAGATCTTGATTCAATATGTAGAAGTAGCAATTTTGAACTATATGACTTGAATTACAAAGTACGATATAATTTGTTTAAATTGAAATGTAAATTTTGAATTGAATTGTATATTCAAAATTCGAACCAAAATGTCGGATTTAAATGAATCGACTTGAAACGATTCCTTACGAAGGAAAATTTTGAATTATTTGAATTGTTTCGAACTTGAGTTTTTGCGAATATGAACCAAACCAAAATATTATCGAAGTTAAGTGGTTTGGTATCGATTTAAATGGAAATTGAGAAATTTAAGGCATAACTTAAATATAGGTCGATTTTGGATTTGAGATTCAATATGCGAATACTTTCGGAAATTTTATCGAAGTTAAAATGTTATAGTATTAGTTTATACTATATTTGAAATCTTTACGATATGGTTCTTGGTTTAAACGATTTGAGTTGTTTCCAAAATTTTAATATAATCGAAGTTAGATATTAAATTTTGAATTCAAAAATATGAACTTGAGATTTCGTATAAACTATTTTATAAAGTGATTTATAAAATAGTGACCACGGTGTGGAAAATGTAAACGATTGGTTGTTAAAGAGACCGGGATCGGCTAGTGCCGTACTCTCTGCCAATACCAAAAACCACTTTAACAACTGTGTACGCGGTGGAGTTCCAGAATGAAGGGGATGATTTGGAAAACGACTCCATTTTTTTTCATATTAATTACGAGACCCTAACTAACTTGAGTCAGCTTGATGTGGCTAAAACAGGAGCTATGCACGGACCAAGTGAGGTCATACCTCTAATCGAGCACACTTCCTCGATATTATTCTATTACTGTTGAGATTCGATTTCGGCCCTTTTGATTATGGGAGTGTGTATCGAGGTGGGCGGTAGTAGCTACTATGCGTTACCACCAGTCCGGCTCTGCAAACGGTGAATCCACCCTAGCATTCCTTGCGTGCCTTGTCACATGCCTTATACGAGCCCACTACGATTTTGTTTTGTACCGTTTTATATGGAGTGCCCTCTGATCAACCTCCAGTTTACGGTACTGTATATACTATGGGAATATATAAACGGTGTAAGGGTAATCATGGTAATCTGCTACGCTATTTTGATATTTTTACTTTACTGATAGACACTATTGTATATAGCGTATTATACTATATAGTATTAGTTTGACGGATCCCAAACATCCTTTAAGTTACTGATGCATTTCATCGAACATTTCATTTGAGTTAATTTACTTCCATGAGAATGTTAGTCCTGATCCGAGTTGTTTTGTTTTGCATTATTGCTCGGGTTAGATCGAGTATACAACTTTCATGATTCACTCTTGAAGTTTGGAGCCTATATTGGATTTTTCTCATTTATATCTTCCTATTCAGTGTTCCAGTTCAGCTGTATCTTATCGTTTCTGTTTCAGACTGTTATCACTTATTTACTGTATTAGACTTCCGTTGTAGTATTTATGTAAACTCTGATGTAAATTTTTATTTAGTAGCTTCATGAACTACAATTGTATTTTGTAATTTCCGCTGCGAGGTATTATATTGCTCTGTATTTGTGTCTGTGATTTGTGATTCTGTGGTTTATTCTATTTACCTCAGAAGCTAATAATAATCTGTTGTTTTGGACGTTTCGTGTTGACATGTTTTGTCGATTCGGCATGGTCAAAATGGCGGGTCGTTACATGTGGACTGGTTAGCCCTTAACCTAGAGCCAGGGATGTGTGGACTAGGTAGGTTATTGACTATAGACTAGGGAAGTATGGTCGTAGCAATAGTTGTATGGAGTTGCCATCATGGCCCCAATAGATTTGGTGATCAAAGTAGTGGATATCGTATGCTTTACTCATTGAGCGAGAGATGTCAGGATGATTTCTATGTTTGATGTTTGGTATCACCATGACAGACACTCCCATGTTACACTATATGTTAGTGTTACCTTAGAGTGTTGTACATCTTGTTGTGCTAACTCTTTGGTTGCAGGTCCAGTTTCAGGTATGATTATTTATACCTGTTATTGCTTTATTCAGTTATATAGAGTTGTTATCGCTCATACATACTCTTGTCTAACCCTGAATTTTATGTCTCTCCTTATTACTTTGGGTGCTCCTAAACGAGCAGACCGGAGACAGCTTAGGTGGTTATGCACGAGTAGTTATCCGAAGACGAGCAGGAGGCTTCCACGTACTATTTACATATACTCTCCCTGTGTTGTTGTTGGTCACTACTTTGGGCGTTAGTAGTGTACTTCTTTTTATTTCCTTTTTAGAGACAATATTTCGAAGTTGTAATAATGGTTTGGATCATAAGCTGTATTTTGGTTTCCGCTACTCTGATGGATATGGTTTAGTTTTCAGCTTATGCACTGTCTCGCCTATTTTATGTCAAGTTATGTTACTATTATATTTTATACCTTGCGCTGTGAGATATACTATAGGTTCATGGTGATTCATAGCTTAAAAACCCTTTCTTTTGATGACCGTCCCGTGCTAGTCAGGCATCGGCACAGCGCATTTTGGGGAAATGTCGACTGGTTCGCGGCGGGCCGTCACACTAGGTCTATTTAGGATATATTTTACGGGGTGTTACAATCACTCTCATCTTTTGAATAATAGAATCCTTTCATCTTAAGTTCTTTCTTGAACAAATATTCTTCATAGGCCTATTTTTAATTCATTTAAATAGATTTATATAAACTATTCACTTAAGTTTCACCCCTCTTTCTATATATCTACTACTTTAAATAAAACCCAAATTTTATTCAGCTTCTTATAAATCTCCAAGCATATATAAAAGCTCTTTACACATAGTCTAATTAATTTCTAAATTCTTTTACTAATATTTTAGACCGCTTAAAAAAGCGTCAGTTTGGTTATGTTCCAGTTTAAATTTCGAAATACTAAAAAAACTCCTTGTCTTAAAACTTTACAATTAGATCCTTATTTTTCGAAAATCATAAAAAAAACAACTTAAAATTTTTCAAAACTTTGAAACTTAATTTAGTACACAGTCATCCTTATATTCATGTAATAAAAGTGAAAAAAAAATGATTCAAAAGAAAAAAAATCACATTCAGCGAAAATCCTGCAATTTTTTGAAAAATTAAAGACATCGTCATAATTATGTCAAAATGTTGCATGTTTTTATCCAATTTTTGTTGAATGCTTCAAACTTTCTAATTCAATGCCTACGTTTGTCCAAACATCACATTATTGCAAAAAAACCATCACAAAATGATAAACGTTGCATACAAATGAAAATTATATCACTCTCTGTAAAATTGTAGAAATAACAGTAACTATATAGAAAAATTACAGATATGTCGAATTTTAAGCTACACTGAGACCTATGCAGTTAATATTTCCCCGCTATAACCCCGTTGTATCCCGTTGCAGATTACAACCACTACACTTTTTCCAAATAACCTCTAGTATGGCCTTTTCGCTTTAACCCCTCTATGTTCTACTATTCCTAATATATCCCGTTATATCCCAAATACTGCGCTATATCTTTGACAAACGAAATAAACTAAAAAATGAAATTTACATATTATAAAAATTATGAGATTCGATTTTCTAATTGTATGTTTTAACATATAATTTTGGAAACAAAAAATACTATATTATTCTATTAAATTTAATTAAGTTAGATAGCATTTTACGTTTATTTATAAATATTCGCACATCTTGGCCCACACATGGTTAAACCGCCAAGAAATGTCACCAAGATACATAGGAACAGATCCCAGATGGAGTAGTTCAAGTATAGTCGTTGTCGCTCATCGAAACTGCTTACATATGCATAAGTACCCCGGGTTAAGTACTCATCATCTTCCATAATTCATATCCCACAACATACCTCCCCACGTAAATAATCCTGCCTTCAACTCTTTGGATCGGTATAACCGTCCCCTCAGCATTTCGTTTCCCGATGCCACATGCTAAAGTTCGTTTCCCTAATACTACATTCTGGGGTCGGCGTAAAGACTTCGTAACATAGGATATGAAAAACATCAAAGCAAAAGGATTTGTAGCAACCAAGTTTCCAAGATTGTTGAAACTACTTACGTATCACGGGATATGAAATCACCCAAGCAGAAGAGCTCGGTGCCTCGAGGCAAAGACAACAATAAGCAAAGTCCTCGGGATACGTACCAATCTCGGGATCGGTACCGACCTCGGGATACGAAAATTATGGACACGTTCCTGCTAGCCTTTTCTCCTACCTACTCCCACATGCTCCACTGCCTTATAAGTACCAATCATTATGCTCCAAGAAAAGGTTTTAAAATTACTCATTTGACACTTTTTCGAAGAAGATATTACTTCATGATCCTCAAACTTTCTCCATCACTCTAGAAGAAGAAACTTACCTCTTTTTGGACACCTGGACTTTTTGGACATGATAAGCATTTCAGGAAGAAGAACTTTGGCTCCATCTTGGACCTTGTTGAACATACTTTCCATCTTTTCCAATGTACTTGTATGGAATTTTGGTTCCCACCATTGTACTTTGACTAAAAGTGAATAAAAAAAGCAAAACCTTCAAAGTGAACGTAGGATCTCGTGGACCAAACCACTACAAAATACAATGTTAATTTACCTGGATGCTTAGTTTCATTGTCTTGGAATGCATTGGGCATTGTTGTTGCCAAATGTTGTGCATCATTATTCTAGTGCTTTCACTGAGAACCAAAAGACTTCATCTTTCCTACCATCCTTCTACTGAAACTTTGAAGTGCTACTTAGGTCTTCTTGGACTTACCATCCAAGCTTACCGAAATGGTGAAGAAAGGAAAAGGAGCCTTAATTGAGCCTTCGACTATCGAGCCAAAAAACCTCTCCTCAGCAACAAACTTTGGAAGATCCAACCGCTGTGGATGTGGCGACTTCGTTCAAGTCAGATTCCCCAAGTACACAAGCTCAGTTCTTCGAAGTGACCAAAAATTTAGGGGAAACTTAACGACCAAATTTAATAGACTATTGACTGCACTGGAGCATCCATAGTGATGTCATGCGCCTTCAAGCCAATAAGGCCGCTCAGCCTCCTCAACACATCTCGGAAAGCTCTTCTTCTGATACTTCTCATAGCAACCATAGTCAAAGGCGAAGGATCAACGACAATGGTGCTACACTTACAATCAGGTAGGGAGCTCGTCGTTCTGACCGCTTCCGGTTGGGTCCTAGTCATAATCGCATAACTAGCACCAAGCAACATACAAGGTAGCCTCTGC
The DNA here is from genome assembly GCA_030737875.1 of Allium sativum. Lineage (NCBI taxonomy): Eukaryota > Viridiplantae > Streptophyta > Magnoliopsida > Asparagales > Amaryllidaceae > Allium > Allium sativum. The sequence goes on along the minus strand of CM060920.1, from coordinate 470,209,481 downwards.
CTGCCTCCATTTTGAACTTGTTGCCAACCTAACCTGCTACGGATCAGGCTCAAGTTACTCATATCCAACCTCCTAAAAATCAAAGAATCGAGGTTGAAAACTAAGTAGAGGACGATGTTGATGTTCATCCAAGAAGATGCTCTAGGCCAAAAACTCCTGAGGTGGACTACGACCGTTGGAATCCAGCAGAAGTCCAGCCTATGATTCTTACTGGCATGGTTCATAGGATCATGTGGGAATAAAAAGGGCACGTCAATTACTTCTTCGAAATTAGTGCGAGACGTAACTCCTTTACTCCAGCTTTCCTCAACGTCAAATGGTTGAATTTCTTCAACATGCCACAACTAACGGCTTACTCGGGAAAAATCGATCCTAAAAAATTATTAAACTTTACGAGTAGATCATGAACTCAAGCCATGCCACTAACGCAGTAAAGTGCAAGTACTTTCCCATCTTCCTCAAAAGTGTGGCTCTTCTTTGGTTCTCTTGACTTCCGCTGAGAACCATTGCGACTTTCGACAAATTGGCTACCGAGCTGGTAAAGTAGTTCAACATGCGTGTCACTAGACCAAAAGACAACTTGTCCCTCTCAAACATCTACCAAGGGACCGGGGAAACTATCAAGAGCTTCCTTGAACAATTCAACAATGCCTTGGCCGAATTCAAAGAAACTTAGCTTCATACAATTTTGTTTAAATTGCCAAGGGCGTACAACTCGACTCCGAGTTTGGGGCTTGGATTAATAGAAAATAACCCAAGTCAAGTAGAAGTTTTTATACCAAAAGGTAAATCAGTTCTTATTCTAGGGAGAAGCACGCGAGAATAGGGCAGGTCGAGCTGGCCACCTCAACAAATCGCACCAAGGATCTGCTCAAGATTACATCAATGCCAAACAAGTCGGATAAAGCTTCAACATGGGCAAAGGGATCACTCGGTTCAAGCTAAAGCCGAACAACGGCAAACCCGGTAGCCACAACAATCTAGGAAAGGACTCCAAGAAGCACGAGCGCTCTCCTACGTACAAGGCCTACACTCCATTGAATATTCAGTTGGAGATGATATATCTTGAGACTTGCAATACGATGCAGTATAAGATGCCGACATCAAGGGAGTTTACCGGCTGGGAGAAAAACTTCGGCAAATACGGAAGATTCCACGATATGTTGGGCCACAACATAAATGAATGTTGACACCTCCGGGATGCTATTAGGTGGCTCAATCATGAGAAATTCCTCAAGCAATACATCCAAAATCCTACTTCGAAAGAAGCAGCTGCGGGCTCTTCAATGCATGTGCCTCCTCAAATCCAAGCAACACCTAGGTCAGTCAATCTGAGACCTCCTCAAAGGGGTAACATGATTAAAACTATTTATGGTTGACCTCACCTTGTAAATGAAATCTTCCAATTTATGCAAGGATACGCCAATTGCATCAATCATGCCAACCAAGAAGCATTCTCTGCTGCAATGGATGAGTTGGTCCTGGCAAAGTAACAAAAGACTATGAGGAATGACATAGTCTTCTAAGAGAAGGATGCTACGAGAATTGATATTCCCACCACTGATCCGCTTGTCGTCTCCAAATACATAGATTCGACCTATGTTAAGTAAATCCTTGTCGACTCAGGGAGTACTGTGAACATCATCCTCAAACAGACCTGCAATCAGATGAAGCTTGAGTCTGGAGATCTAATGTCGTGCATGGATGTTGTTCATAGATTTAATAGTGCTTCCAACCAGCCACTCTGTCTTGTAGAGATGCAGTTATAACTGGGAGATGGGGATAGAAGTTGATTCAGGACTCTCACCTTCATCTTTATCGACGTCCCATCACGGTACAATGTCTTCGTCGGATGACCAGCTGTAACGACCTGTATTCTATGTATCAGAGGATCGTAGAATATTTACTTCTTTTTCATATGAGGTCGTATGGTCATGTAACTTTGGGGAACGACTACTTGGGTCATTTCCCATGTTCATGATTTTTGCCGATTTTTAAATGACCATTTTGCCCCTTGCGAATCTTGTTTCGCATATAACTTTTGATTGGTAAGGAGTTTTGACCTGAAACCACTTCAATTGGATCCAGATGATGGTTTACCTTTCCGTGGAGTGGTCAAATTTGTTAAATGGACTTACCGTTTGGGAGATATGGCTGAAATAAGGTTTGAAAGGTGAAAAATAGCTTAACCAGGCCTAATTAGGGTGACTAGCAGCTAGGCCCATAACCCATTTCGGGATTAGGATTATGGGGAGGCTGAAATCAGTTAGGAAACAATTTATTTTTCATTTTCTCAACCGCCACTTACCTGTTTTCAACCCTAACAATGGCCTCCACGTTCCAAATCACCCCCAAATCACCATTTAAATGTATATTAGCCTAATCAACATCAAATCAAGGAAAATCAACACCAAATCAGAGTTGGAGCTGCTGTGTTGCATAGGAATTCAACCCAAAACATTAGAGAAGTTCAGATCTATAATTCATTTGTGGCTAAGGTGAGTGATTTGCATTGTTTTTCGCTAATTACGGCTAATTAGGGGTGATTAGTGATAATTAGCGAAATTATGGCTTAGAAAATTCCGGGAAAATTTTATAAAATTCTAAAATATTATTTTATGACTCTGTTAGAAATTTGGGTTGATTTGGACATGTTTTGCTAATTGTATGGTTAAATCATGATTAAAGGGATTAAGGGAAAAACATGGGTTTTGGGCATGTTTGATCCATATAAACATGTTAAATTGTTGTTTTGGTGTTTATGGTTGATTATACATGTTGCTATGATGGTTTGGAATGTTTTGTGATTGCTTAGCAAAGTTAGATTGGTTGAAAATGTCGTCGTATGGCATAAACAGCTCGTTGGAAAAGTTGTAGCAAATTGGTCATGACCCGTTCGTGACGCACCACCTCGACCCGATCGTGGCACTATCATCACGACCCACTCCAGTCGTGAGCCCACCTCACGAGCCGACCACACTCCACGAGCTACTCCACTTTGAGGACCATGAACCAGAGTCAGGAGACCACATCGACGAACCGTGAAGCACTCCTCACCACGAGCTGTGCCTAGAGACTTGACCATGAACCGGAGTGTCACGACCAGGGGACTGCGGCCACAAACCGGAGGCCATCACGAGCGGAGTATGATGCCACGAGCCACCAGCTGAAGGGAAAACAACGAGTCGATGACTAAGGGGATCACGAGTCGATCTTTAAGCATGAACAACGAGTGGAAACTGAAGTGTGAACGGGATAATGACCGAAACCCGAGATGCAAAGGTAGTCCAAATGAGGAGTTGTAACTCAGGATCCAGATGGGAACCAATGAGTGAACTTCATGATTGGATTTTGCTGCGGGACGTGTGCAAAGGGGTTATCGATGTCTATAGCTTTGACTCACTACTGAGAGACGGATATTGGCTATGGATCAGTGTAGTAAAGTGTCATATCTCCGTGGGGCAAAGTGATCGTAGCAAGGCTATGATCCAGTGCAGTGGAGTTGCTATGACTCCATGGGGAAAAGTGGACATAGCGAAGTATTAGTGGTTATGGATAAGTGCAGTGGAGTCATTATGACTCCATGGGGCAGAGTGATCATAACAAATAAATTGGTGATCAAAGTGGTGGATAACGTATACTTTACGCACTGAGTGAGAGATGTGAGGATGATTACTATGTTTGATTTTTGCTATCACCATGACTTGCACACCCCCTCCCCATTATTTTCACACTATGTGTTAGTATCACCTTAGAGTATTGTACATCCTGTTATGCTAACTCTTTGGTTGCATGTCTAGGTTCAGGTATGGTTATGTATACCTGTTATTGTTCTGTTTTTGCTGCTTATCGCTCATACCAGACTTTTGTCTGACTCAGATTTTTATGTCTCTTCATATTACTCTGGGTGCTCTTAAATGAGCAGACTAGAGACAGGTTGGCTGGTCATGCACGAGTAGTTGTCCGGAGATGAGCAGCAGGCTTACACGTATTATTCCCATATATTCTCCCTGTGTTGTTGCTGGTCACTACTTTGGGCATTAGTAATGTACCTTCCTATTTTACTTTAGAGACAGTTGAAAAGTTGTAATAATGATGGTCTGGATCATAAGCTGTATTTTGAATTTTCCGCTGCTATGATGGTTTAGCTTTCAGATTAAGCACTGCCTCGCCTGTTTTATATCAAGTTATGTTATTATTATATTTTGTTCCATGCGCCATGAGATATTCTATAGGGTCTTTATTAGTTCAAATTCCTTTCTTTCCCTTTCTTTGGCGACTATCTCGTGCTAGTCGGGCATTGGCACATCGCACTTTCATTGGAAATGTCGGCTGGTGCGGGGAGGGCCGTCACACTTGGTATCAGAGCTCTAGGTTGCGTAGTTAACCTAGGGAAAGACACCAGGGAGATATAGTATGTATATGAGAGCGCGTATTTGTGATATTTTGTTTTTCAAAAGCTATATATATATATATATATATATTCTATTAGTATATCTGAGGATGGAGTCGCACTGCGCTAGCACCACTGAAGAGATCGTTAATCATTTTCTCCTTACAGATTGAACGATGAGCCGATATATGAGGAATACTAGTTTAGGAGCCAATAATAGGAATGCTCCTGATATGAGGACGATGTTCACTGACTTCATGAGAGTGATGCTTAGGGATGTTCAGAGGGCAGCTCCTAATGCTGCAAATGGTGGTGGTGCAGCGGTGCAGGCGCCTAGGGCCGATTTCGCCAAGCTCTGTAAGGACTACACTAGTTTTGGTGGGAAGTCGTTCCACGGAACGGAATCGGCTACAGAAGTTCAGGATTGGTGCGATAGTTGTGAGCGCATCTTTGAGGACTTAGGGATCGATGACGCGATGAAGAGAAAGCTAGCATCGCGTCAACTGCAAGGATGGGCTATAAATTGGTGGAATGCTATTAAGGACGCTACCCCTGAGGATCAAGTTACTTGGGATCAGTTCAAGGCCCGATTCAGTGATAAGTTTATCCCAACTGCTCAAAAATCAGAATTGTTTAGGAATTTCTTGGAGCTTAAGCAGAATGGTAAGGCAGTCTCGGAGTATATTGTTGAGTTCGATACTTTATCGAAGTATGGATTATCCCTTATTAACACTCCCAAGAAGAAGAATGAGATGTTCATAATAGGCTTAGATCAGTACTTGGGGGAAAGGCTTATTAACCATATTTATGAGACTTTTGGATCGATTATTGAAAAAGCATTGAGATCAGAGAGCCTTTATCCTAAGCCCAAGGCTGAAGTCGCTATTGCATCTGCAGAGGGGCCAAAGCCGCAGGCAAGCGGTGGAGGTAAGAATAATTCTCAGAATAAAAGGAAGCAGAATCAGACCAAGGATGGTCAGAAAAAGAAAGATAGGAAAGATGTAGAGTGCTTTAGCTGTGACAAGAAGGGCCATTATGCTAAAAAATGCCGAGCAAATCCAGCGGACGGGAAGTGCTTCAACTGCGGCCAAGTTGGACATCACAAGGATAAGTGTCCACAACCTCTGAAAGAGAAGTAGATTGTGAAAGCATATGTTATTAATGTTGTTCCTTCTTTGTTGAATGCCCAAACTGCGACGGAGAAAGGAAAGAAAGTCGTCATTCAAGGTATGCTTTCTGTTTATGATGTTCCTGTTCGAGTATTGTTCGATACTGGGGCTTCCCGTTCCTTCATATCTTGTGACCTGGTAGATAGGTTAGGATTGGAACCCAAGATAGTCGATAGAACTTAGTGGTGACAAACTCGATTTGTGGTTCAACTAGCCTTAGTATGATTTGTCGAAATTTGGTCTTATCGAGTCATGGATGTATGTTTGCTTGTGATTGCTTTGTTTTAGGCTTTATTGGGTTTGACATTATTTTGGGAGTCGATTGACTCCAAAGATATGGGGTGGTGGTAGACTGTGAGGGATATTCGGTGACTATTAGGGCGGATGATGGGCGAAGGGTAGTGTTTGGTGGCCTACCTAGTGATGAGGTGATGGCTAGTTTTATAAATTCTCTCGACATACAATAGGACGAGTTAACAGGGGTTCCCGTTGCTGGCCAGCATCCGGATATCTTTGAGGAAGTGATCGGACTTCCACCACACCGAGAGATTGAGTGCCGTATTGATTTAGTGAAAGATGCCAGACATATAGTGATGCCACTTCATCGTATGGCACCAAGGGAGCAGCAAGAGCTCGGGGTGCAAGTAAACGATCTTTTGAAGAAGGGATTTATCCAAAGGAGTGTCTCCAAGTGGGGAGCACCAGTTGTATTTGCTACCAAGGCAGATGGTTCCCTTCGTTTATGTGTGGACTATCGCAAACTGAATAAAGTGACTAGGAAGAATAAGTATCCTCTTCCAAGGTTAGATGATTTGTTTGATCAACTGGAAGGAGCAAGAGTGTTCTCCTAGTTGGACCTCGCGATAGGATTTCATCAGCTCCGAGTAGCAGCTGAGAGTATTCCTAAAATGGCATTTCGGACGTCGTTTGGATTCTATGTGTGGCGACCCCAAAACCCGTACTGACGGTGTTAAGGGTAATCTTTGGAATATAACACATAAACAGATAATAGCAGAACAAAATTAAATAAATACACCAGATAATGCACAATAGAATATACTGGATAAACGTAATCATCAGAGTTACACAGTATACATGATCATACTTAGTACAAATACAGTTCAGCTATACATAAATGTCTACAGCGGAAAACAAACATAATATGTACAATAGGAGCTGAACAGCATAAAAAGTGATAAATGAAAGAATCCATCTTCAGCTCCAGCTATCTAGAACAAGCCTGCTAAAAACCTGAACACAAGGCTACCCGTGTAGTAAAAGGGGCACCCGAGTTTGAAAGTGAAACAAACTACGAGTCAGTCATGGGACTGGTATGAGAAATCTACTCAACACATTTAAAATATGGCTAATCACAGGACCACGCCACTTTCGCGGAACGGGTTTACCCCATTGGATTGCCAGTGCTTTAAAACAAACAATTCTTTTAAACATCGCAATGCTTTTTATAAAAATGAAGCCATTATAAGACTCAGTTCCCATCACACAATGCAACGCAAACCGGAGGATAGAGTTTTTACCTTATAATGGCCAAAATATGCTTGATACGAATAAAACAAAAGCATTTAATATTATTACTAATGTTTATATGTTTCAAAAACAATTTCAAATCATAACTATCAATCATAGACGACATTAATGCCCCATACCACTATGTCGCCATATATAGGTATACAATCAAAACCGCACAGTCACGTATTTGGAAATTGGATTTCCGTCATGAACCAAGGCAAAAGATAGTCATTACCGAATTCGAGACTACCTAGCTCGAGTCTCAGGATCAGAACGCATCGACCCTTGGACCGTCAGGGCCGGTCCACCGATGTGGATTAAAATGCCTGAACACTACGTTTCCCCGCCCTTTGGGGCATAAATGAGCCAACGAATGACTCCATCGGTCCCGGATCGACTGATATAACCGAGGCGCCTCGCAACAACAACAACCACATAGGTGAAAATAATATAAATGTCAGCCAGTTTGAGCACTGACACTACCTCTAGCTAGGAGGAAACGCATGCCCTCCCTGAGGTCCTTCTCCCGTTTCTGGTTCATACCGAGGTGTGAGGCTCGCGAATTCACGTTATACACAAAGCTACGCCACACAGGCGGTGCTTTGATCATCAACCACAAGACTTTGCTTTTCAACAGAAGCCCTGATCACTGCATCTTAGCATGCCACACAGGCAATTCACATCGTGCAACTGATGGCTATCAATTACACAGAGTGAATTCCAATGTCGGACACACCGTCCTTTTACAAGTCCGTTCTGGGTCTGAACGAAACCGGAGGCACTATATACCTCGCATACCCATCAATCTCCACGTACGTCTGGACGATCACCACTCATTATCCATATTTCGGGATGCCTCCCAATCAGGACATCAGTTACCATCCAAACGAGGTGAAGATTTCCGGTCTTCAACCACCGTCTTCATCTTCGATTTCTTATCATCGATTTAGTTATTCAGAATGGGATAAACCCGGTCTTTCTGAGCAACTCGCGTATATAATAAATAAGTGCTACACAAACACAACATACGCATCATTCCCATTCATTAGTCACTAACCGTAAATCAGTAAGAGAACGATTTCCCAAATATTAACCCCGAAGGCCGAAACCAACATCAGATCAAAACCCAGGAAACCATTCGACTTAGCAAACCTTCAGTTAGTTTCTAAATTTCACATTCCATATCGTTTATAATATTTTATAACTATTTATCGCTATTTTTATTTATTTTAAAATAGCCAATTTATTCAAACGACGCTTCGGGCTATAACGCGGCCGTGACGCTATTTTTCTTCAGATTTGATTTACACATATCTGAAAATCTAACCGTTGGATCTTCACAAAATTTATTTCATTATAAAGATCTTTTCAAAACGAATCCAATGGTTCCAGTTTTGGGAAAATCCGACGGTCGGATCTCCCAGTACAATCGTTTGAAGTTTCGATTTCAAAATACGAACTACAGCGTCGTTATTGTATTTAATTATATTTATATATATATAAATATAATCGATTCTCGCGCTGTTTTTCTTCAGATTTGAATTAAACATTCCAGACAATCCAACCGTTGGATCTTTACAAAGTTGGTGTCGTTGGAAAGATATTTCCAAAGCGAACCCAACGGTTTCGGTTTTGGGAAAATCCGATGGTCGGATCTCCCGCACTAATCGTTTGAAATCATGGTTTCAAAACACGAACTGCAGCTTCGTTATTCGATATATTTTAATTATATTTATATATATATAGATATATATAAATATAAGCGATTCTTCGATTACAAAACTATATGCTTTTCATACATTTGATAAAAATGATATTTTTATCCAACTGTCTTCTATTTCAACACTTCACTATTTTTAACAATTCATGTATATAATAAAATTATGATTTTTATTGTTAAACAATTTATTTCAAAACATGACTATTTTATATAGTTCATATAGATGGTAAAAATATGATTTTATTATAAAACAATTTCTTTCAAAACACGGCTATTTTATATAGTTCATATAAATGATAAAAATATGATTTTTATTATAAAACAATTTATTTCAAAACACGAATACCATTCAACACATGAATTTCCATTCAACGAATGAATTTCTATTCAACACATGAAGGTTTTCTATAGTTTATATATATAGATAAAAAGGTGATTTTTATATTTAAAACACGAAAACCATTCAACACATGAATTTCTATTCAACGAATGAATTTCTATTCAACACATGAAGGTTTTCTATAGTTTATATATATAGATAAAAAGGTGATTTTTATATTTAAAACACGAATACCATTCAACGAATGAATTTCTATTCAACACATGAAGGTTTTCTATAGTTTATATATATAGATAAAAAGGTGATTTTTATATTTAAAACACGAATACCATTCAACACATGAATTTCTATTCAACGAATGAATTTCAATTCAACACATGAAGGTTTTCTATAGTTTATATATATAGATAAAAAGGTGTTTTTTATTGCAAAACAATTTATTTCAAAACATGAATGTCGTTCAATAAATGAATTTCTATTCAACACACGAATATAGTTTCAACACATGAAAATAATTCTAACACATGAATATTATTCAAAATTTCGGCAGCATAACGGAAGGGTAGTTAAAACCGGGGCCGTCCCTAGTACGGCTCCTCGCTCTACCTTAAAGCCTCGCAGCTTTTGACAATGGGGATTTCATGCATCTAGTTCGCACGCAGGCGGCATGTATATTTTTTTCATTTCCACAAACTAATCCTATGTGGTTTCAACCAAATAATTCTCAACCACAAACGCGTATTTTTCAACCACAATCAATCAATTTCAACCACAAACAATTCTAATCAACCATTCGCTATCAACCAATTTTCACATCAATCACAACCAATAAATATCGTCCATGGTTTGTGGACGAGGGGCATATATATATATTATATAAACATTTCACTTCTATTTCAACACATATATAATTTTTACAACGCATATATAACGTATATATCGAACGTACAACTTATACAACGCTTATACATGAGGTGTACAACGCTTATACAAGTCATACATCGACTATATAATTTATACATCGTCGGTTTCCATATCGTTTATAATATAGAAATCTCACATTGGGTTCCACTCCACCAAAAATAGCAGAAGGCTCAGAAAAATATGCGGTCTCTTCTAGAATGTAGAAGACGTCCACACGAGTCCAATGTCTCTTGTTTCACTGAATTTCGTCAACAAACGAAAAAGATATGATTTTTACAGTGAAATCAAAAATGGTAGCACTTTAAACTGCTATAATACAGTTTAAAATAGTTTCAGCCGTACCTTTCTTTGAATGCTCAAAACTAGGTTTTGCAATAACTTCAAATCCGATGCAGGTGGTCTCGATCAGGTTACACGACGACGTAGGGGGTGGAAGGGGCTTTCCAGCGCCACCACTGGTGGCCAGTTTGACGGCGGCTGGAGGGGGTTACGGCGGCGGAAAGGTGGCGATTTCATGGCGTCAGATCTTGCGAAATACTGAACGAGGGAGGGCGAATCCTATATGGATTTGAAGAGGAGGCTCGGATATTCAAAAAGTTCCAAAGGGGGTGTGGTTTCGTTGAGAGATGGAAGAGAAAAGGAGGAGGGAAGAATCGAAGCTTTTCCGCCGTCCGAGTTCACAGGTATCGGGGAAGAAGAGTGGCGTTGACCAATGAGATTTTTTTATTTTTTATATATTTTTAAATTTCGAAAATACCCTCTTTCACACACGAACCCCAATTCAAACCCAACGACTGTCGTCCCTAGCATTTGACCCACATTCCGAACACAATGGAATATGTTTCGAAAGCCCATTCGAATGTTTTAGTCAGTTTCTCTTCAAATTAAAATATAAAACATTCAATATTTAATTTGAACGTACATTTCAATTTGCCGGGGCCACATACTGATCCCAAAAATTCCAGAAAAATAAATCTAGCTATGTTTTGACGATACGGTCCCAACAAAACTAGTTTCGTCGAATTCTGAGACCGTTTGAAAAATGGCCCATTTTTGGTCGATCCAATTTAACAGAAATCGACCAAACACATTTTCCTTTGCCACGCTCACATATTAACTTCAAAAATTACGAAATTTGAAATCTAGCAATAATTTGACATCCCGGATCCAATAAAAGTGGTTTCGTTGAATTCTGAGGTCGTTTGCAAAATGGCCATTTTCACGGGCTATATAAACTCTATAACGACCTTTCTGAAAATTCATTTGGCCATAATTTTTGCTTCCTGCTATGAAACTTTGATTTTTAAGATTCGTTAGAAAGATATTCACTAACAGATTTAAATATTTTTGGTTTCACTCAAATCCGTTTTGTTTTGCACCCAGTACAGTCAGTCAAAGTTTGAATTCACTAAAATAGCCAATTTAAAATTTTTAAATTGGTTCAGATTTTCCGGGTCGTTACAATCTCACCCACTTAAAACTTTTCGTCCTCGAAAAGGAACAAAGTCGAAAGTGGTTTGATTAATCGACTCTACGTTCAATCTGGCTTCCATTCTCCAACTTTTCAGTTTCTGAGAATTCTCAAATTCTTCAAATTTTTTGGCTAACACCCGGAATTTTCGAAAAATTTCGCCATAACCTCCTTTGTACGGGGAGGGGTTTGGAAATTTATTGGGCCGTATTAGGTACCCAATAAATCCTATAAAGCAGACAAATATTTATAGTGATATATTCTGGTGTTTACAGGGGAGCGTGTATAGATAATAACTCCAGAGAATAAATTCTCGTCACCCTGTCAAAGCCTGAGGGAGTGTGTATTTTTAATTGCTCCAGAGAATAAATTCTCGTCACCTCATCCCGTGTGGGAAACAAATAATCCATGTGCCGTATCTAATGACTAGAGAGACGTGATTATTGTCAACTCCAGACCCGTCTGGGGTTTTTATTATTTTGGCAATTTATCTTTACAATTTTATATGGTCCATATCAGTCATCAGTTCAACCTGTAAAATATAGTCATCGCCATACAAGCCTCTCGCTCGTATGGTAAATCTTCCACCTCGTCACACAAGCTCCAAATGCTTATGTGGTATATGATGAAGTATGCCTATCTTCAAGAAGTATGCCATGTAGTGTAGTTCAAAATTAATTGTTATTATCCTATGGCGACATTTATTATTACACACAGAACAACCAGCACTCCGCATCCAATGGCATTCACAGGAGTTGATATAATAATATTTCGCATCCAACTATTTAAGGTTTACCTATTTGTCGGGCACACAAATAATTTCTTTACTCAACAGCTATCCATTTACCTGTTCAAACATATATGATGCACATGTATATATTTCTATCTATTTTTAAATCAGTTCAATGTGTGATTTAATCGAATAAATTCTACCATTATACTCTTATTGATTAAATTAACTACCATTTTAATAATTTATTTAATCAAATCTACTATCACACAACACAAACAACAATCAAATTGTTTTTAACTTTTCAAAAATATACTAATCAATTTCTATACTCTTTTAAAATCATTCAGACTATAGAATTAAAAGTGCACATCCATGGAAAGAAAATAACAACATAGTAGAGAACTAATTGGAAATACAAAGTATGGTAAATGTACCTTGCACCGGAGTCAATCAGAGACATCTACTCGACACCTAGGATAGGCTTTCTGAATGCTCTCCTCAGTTTCCCAAGTACAATCTCGCGGATCTCCACTCCATTGCACTTTGACTAAGCGAACCTTCTTGTTCCTCAGTTCTTTGGTTTCTTTGCCAATGATCTTTAGCGGCTCTCTTCTCACAGCCAACTCTGGAGTAATTTCAATATCTTGCTATGCGGCCTCTTCCACAACCAAGTCTGGGTCATGAACATGCTTTCGAAGTTGAGATATGTGAAATACATCATGCACTCCAGGCAGCCAATCAGGCAATTGAACCATATAAGTGAGAGTTCCGATCCGTTCAAGAATAGGAAACGGACCAATGAATTTGGGTGCCAACTTCCCAGTTTTACCGAACCGGATGACCCCTCTCATCGGAGATACTTTCAAATATACATAGTCGCCTATAGCAAATGATATATCTCTCCTTCTCTTATCGACATAGCTCTTTTGTCGGCTTTGAGCGGCGAGTAATCGTTTCTTAACGAAATCGACTTTGTCGGCAGCTTCTCGGATCATATCAGGTCCCAATACAAGTCTATTACCAGGTTCGACCCAACAAGCAGGAGATCGACATGGTCTACCATACAATGCTTCGAATGGCGACATTGTCAGGCTCGCTTGGTAGCTGTTGTTATATGAGAATTCAGCCAAATGTAAATGGTCTTCCCATGATCCACCGAAATCTAGAACACAAGCCCGCAATAAATCTTCTAGTATACGATTCACCCTCTCAGTTTGACCATCTGTCTGAGGATGATAGGCGGTGCTTAGATTCAAATTTGTTCCCAGTTCTACTTGAAATGCCTCCCAGAATTTGCTAGTGAATATTGGATCTCTATCACTAACTATACTGATCAGTACTCCGTGTAGTCTAACTATTTCCTTGAAATATATCTGCGCCAGACTCTGAGCAGTTCTGTTCGATCTGACAGGTATGAAATGGGCGGTCTTCGTGAAGCGATCTACGATCACCCAAATACTGTCATTTCCTTTTCTGGTTCTAGGCAAACCATCTATGAAGTCCATGGAAATCTGTTCCCACTTCCAACCTGGAACGTCCAGCGGTTGCAACAATCCAGCCAGTTTCTGTTGGTCGCTTTTGACTAGTTGGCAAGTAGGGCATCGGCTAACATATATTGAAACGTCTCTTTTCATAGCCTTCCACCAGAATATTCACTTGAGATCGTTATACATTTTGGCCACATCGGGATGGATACTCAGCTTGGACTTGTGACACTCGTCTAACACTTCTTTTTTGAGCTCGGGGATGCCAGGAACACAAATCCTACCTTTCAATCTCAGGATTCCATCGTTATCTATTTGAAAACACGAGGGTTCGCCATTCTGAATCCTTTTGATCATATCCTTAATAAAATTATCATCCTTCTGAAGAATAGATATTTTGTCAATTAAGGAAGTCGTAATAATAAAGCTGGCGATCATTACATTCTTTCGACTTAGCGCATCGGCCACGACATTGGCTTTCCCTGGGGTGTATAGAATCTCAAAATCGTATGCTGCAAGAAACTCTAGCCAACGTTGTTGCCTTAGATTCAAGTCTTTCTGGGTGAACAGATACTTTAACGACTGGTGATCTGTAAACAGTTCGAATTTCTCACCCAGAAGATAGTGTCTCCAGATTTTCAAAGCAAATAGTATATCCAATAACTCAAGATCATGAGTGACGTAGCTTTTCTCGTGCGGCTTCAGCTGACGGCAAGCATAAGCAACAACCTGACCTCTTTGCATTAACACTGCACCAAGGCCTTCTTTAGAGGCATCTGTCCAGACTTTCAAGTCCTGATTACCTTCGATAATCGTTTACACTGGAGCAGTTGTTAATCTTAACTTCGGTTCCTCGAAAGCCTCCTCAAATTCTGGAGTCCACTTGAATTTTGAGTGCTTCTTTATAAGCTTCGTTAAGTGACTAGATATCTTCGAAAAATCTTTAACGAACTTCTGGTAATAACTAGCCAATCTGAGAAAACTGCGGACTTCTGTAGGAGTACTAGGCTGTTTCCAATTTTGAATAGCTGTGATTTTACTTGGATCCACAGCAATTCCTTCTTTCGATACGACGTGGCCAAGAAATTTCACTTCATCTTGCCAGAATATACACTTGGAAAGTTTAGCTTTCAATACATTCCTTCTCAGAATTTCTAGAACCTGTTCCAAATGCTTTTCATGTTCGACCTTTGATTTAGAGAAGATTAGAATATCGTCAATAAAAACCAGAACAAACTTATTCAGGACTCCTCTGAACACTCGATTCATCAAATCGACGAAGTAAGCTGGAGCGTTACATAAGCCAAACGACATTACTAACCACTCATAGAATAAGTCTGGACCTTTGAATGTTGTCATAGGAACACACTCTTCGGCAATACGAAGCTGATGGAAGCCTGTAGCTAGGTCCATCCTTGAAAATACTTGTGCTCCATTCAGACGTTCCAATAAATCATCGATTCGCGGCAATGGATATTTATTCTTTATTGTCTGCTTGTTCAAATCACGATAATCCACACATAGTCGCAGAGTACCGTCAGACTTTAGGACAAACACCACTGCTACTCCCCAATCAGAGAAAATAGGCCTGATCAAACCCTTCCATACGAGCTGTCGTGTTTGATTGTCTAGTTCTTCTTTCTCCTTTAGGGTCATCCTCCGAATGGCATGCACTACTGGCTTTGCGTTCGGAATTAAAGCGATCTTGAAATCAATTTCTCTCTGCGGAGGTAGACTAACGACTTCTTCGAACACATCCGCATAATTCTTGACGACAGGAATATCTTTGATGAGGTCGGGAATATTCTCCGTGACTACAGGGATATCTTCTATTTGAGCAGGAGAAACATCCAAAGTTGCCCAGAAGTCCTTTCTATTAGAATTCTGACCTTCACAGGGAATGGTTATATAATCACCAGATTTAATCTTCGCCTTTACGACTCTGTCGGCGCATTTAACCTTAGCTTCATATTTGATCAACCAGTCTAACCCCAAGATAAGATCAAACTCTGTAAAATTCATGACGACCGCGATGATAGGGAACCAATAACGAGAAAATGAAACCGGCACCCCCACAAACCCAATTGAGATCGAGGGAACCCCCACCAGATTATGGACAGTCATTGGTTCCTTGAGTTTCTTCAAATTCAAATTCAACTTATTAACCGCATTCTTTGCAACAAAGCTTCGCGACGCGCCGGTGTCAAACAGTACTTTAACTGGAATATCTTTGACAGTTAACGTGCCTTCTAAAACATCTGGCCTTTCCTGAATAGCTGAGGGCCCAGAAGTTTCCGCTACTTCATTTACTTGCACTGCCTTGGAATTCTTAAATAGCCGGCAGTCCTTTTCAAGATGACCAATCCGACAGCATTGACTGCATTTTCTGTTCTCTCGAAACTGGTTATCGGGTTTAAACCACCTTCTTTCGTTTCTTCGAGGATTTACAGTTCCTGGTCAAATGCCCTGGTTTCTTGCAGTTAGAGCATGTGGCCGTCGTTATGTGTTCTTTCTCCGATTTAACCCTTTTCCTCTTGGCTCGGGGCTTCTTACTGACCTCGGGCATCGTACTGGCCTCAGGACGATCAGTTTCAGACTCAACTTTATTACTAGAACTGACTTCCTCTTCGTCGCGCAACATACCTTTCTTATGGAGATCTTCTTACTGATAAGCCATATAAATCATTTCTGAAAAAGGAAGCTTCACATGCCCCATTACTTTATTCTGGTATTTTCTCTGCAGACCATGAATAAACCTCAGATTCTTCCTCTTCGTATTTTGAATTAGATGAGGAGCAAAGTGAGAAAGTTCGTTGAATTTCTTATGATATTCTGGAATGGTCATATCTCCTTGTATCAGATAAGAAAATTCATCACATAATCGCTCAGTTGCTTCAGGAGGAGTAAATCTTTCTAGGAAAATCACTTTGAACCTATCCCGGGTGATATCACCTTCTGGATTATCTTTGATGATTGTTTCCCACCAGATTAAAGCTTCTTCTTTGAGCGCCCAAGATGCCACTAATCTTTTCTGATCATCTCTTAGCTGGATACGCTCAAAAATTCTTTCGACAGAACTCATCCAAGCTTGAGTCTGAATTATAGATTCATTGCCCGAGAATTGTACTCCGCCCAGATTTCGATATCTCTTTAATAGAGCCTCTAGATCGGGTTCTGCATTCCTTCTGTTTCTGACATTCATTTTCTAGTACTTCTGCAAATAGCAGATCAAGTGTCAGGTCACAGAAAAGATATTTTAAAACATAGAAACATTTACTTCAAATGTAAATGTGTCTATCAGGGTGTATTTCATTCTGCTTTACTCATACTAGGATATTACTGATCCTATCTATAATGAGTTACCCGTCCTAGAACACTACTGGTTCTATTTCTGACGAGTTCGTTCATATGTTATATTCCAGCACTAAGCTTAACCAAAGCTCCGATACCACGCTGTGACGACCCCAAAACCTGTACTGACGGTGTTAAGGGTAATCTTTGGAATATAACACATAAACAGATAATAGACGAACAGAATTAAATAAATACACCAGATAATGCACAATAGAATATACTGGATAAACGTAATCATCAGAGTTACACAGTATACAGGATCATACTTAGTACAAATACAGTTCAGCTATACATAAATGTCTACAGCGGAAAACAAACATAATATGTACAATAGGAGCTGAACAGCATAAAAAGAGATAAATGATAGAATCCATCTTCAGCTCCAACTATCTAGAACAAGCCTACTAAAAACCTGAACACAAGGCTGCCCGTGTAGAAAAAGGGGCACCCGAGTTTGAAAGTGAAACAAACTACGAGTCAGTCATGGGACTGGTATGAGAAATCTACTCAACACATTTAAAATATGGCTAATCACAGGACCACGCCAATTTCGCGGAACGGGTTTACTCCATTGGATTGCCAGTGCTTTAAAACAAACAATTCTTTTAAACATCGCAATGCTTTTTATAAAAATGAAGCCATTATAAGACTCAGTTCCCATCACACAATGCAACGCAAATCGGAGGATAGAGTTTTTACCTTATAATGGCCAAAATATGCTTGATACGAATAAAACAAAAGCATTTGATATTATTACTAATGTTTATATGTTTCAAAAACAATTTCAAATCATAACTATCAATCATAGACGGCATTAATGCCCCATACCACTATGTCGCCATATATAGGTATACAATCAAAACTACACAGTCACGTATTTGGAAATTGGATTTCCGTCGTGAACCAAGGCAAAAGATAGTCCTTACCGAATTCGAGACTGCCTAGCCCGAGTCTCAGGATCAGAACGCATCGACCCTTGGATCGTCAGGGCCGGTCCACCGATGTGGATTAAAATGTCTGAACACTACGTTTCTCCGCCCTTTGGGGCGTAAATGAGCCAACGAATGACTCCATCGGTCCCGGATTGACCGATATAACCGAGGCGCCTCGCAACAACAACAACCACATAGGTGAAAATAATATAAATGTCAGCCAGTTTAAGCACTGACACCACCTCTAGCTAGGAGGAAACGCATGCCCTCCCTGAGGTCCTTCTCCCGTTTCTGGTTCATACCGAGGTGTGAGGCTCGCGAATTCACGTTATACACAAAGCTACGCCACACAGGCGGTGCTTTGATCATCAACCACAAGACTTTGCTTTTCAACAGAAGCCCTGATCACTGCATCTTAGCATGCCACACAGGCAATTCACACCATGCAACTGATGGCTATCAATTACACAGAGTGAATTCCAATGTCGGACACACCATCCTTTTACAAGTCCGTTCTGGGTCTGAACGAAACCAGAGGCACTATATATCTCGCATACCCATCAATCTCCACGTACGTCTGGACGATCACCACTCATTATCCATATTTCGGGATGCCTCCCAATCAGGACATTAGTTACCATCCAAACGAGGTGAAGATTTCCGGTCTTCAACCACCGTCTTCATCTTCGATTTCTTATCGTCGATTTAGTTATTCAGAATGGGATAAACCCGGTCTTTCTGAGCAACTCGCGTATATAATAAACAAGTGCTACACAAACACAACATACGCATCATTCCCATTCATTAGTCACTAACCGTAAATCAGTAAGAGAACGATTTCCCAAATATTAACCCCGAAGGCCGAAACCAACATCAGATCAAAACCCAGGAAACCATTCGACTTAGCCAACCTTCAGTTAGTTTCTAAATTTCACATTCCATATCGTTTATAATATTTTATAACGATTTATCACTATTTTTATTTATTTTAAAATAGCCAATTTATTCAAACAACGCTTCGGGCCATAACGCGGCCGTGGCGCTGTTTTTCTTTAGATTTGATTTACACATATATGAAAATCTAACCGTTGGATCTTCACAAAATTTATAACATTAGAAAGATCTTTTCAAAACGAATCCAACGGTTCCAGTTTTGGGAAAATCCGACGGTCGGATCTCCCGGTACAATCGTTTGAAGTTTCGATTTCAAAATACGAACTGCACCGTCGTTATTCGATTTAATTTAATTATTTTTTTATATATATGTATATAATCGATTCTGACGCTGTTTTTCTTCATATTTGAATTAAAAATTCCAGACAATCCAACCGTTGGATCTTTACAAAGTTGGTGTCGTTGGAAAGATATTTCCAAAGCGAACCCAACGGTTTTGGTTTCGGGAAAATCCAATGGTCGGATCTCCCGCACTAATCGTTTGAAATCACGGTTTCAAAACACGAACTGCAGCTTCGTTATTCGATATATTTTAATTATATTTATATATATATAATCGATTCTTCGATTACAAAACTATATGCTTTTCATACATTTGATAAAAATGATAGTTTTATCCAACTGTCTTCTATTTCAACACTTCACTATTTTTAACAATTCATGTATATAATAAAAATATGATTTTTATTGTTAAACAATTTATTTCAAAACACGACTATTTTATATAGTTTATGTAGATGGTAAAAATATGATTTTATTATAAAACAATTTCTTTCAAAACACGGCTATTTTATATAGTTCATATAAATGATAAAAATATGATTTTTATTATAAAACAATTTATTTCAAAACACGAATACCATTCAGCACATGAATTTCCATTCAACGAATGAATTTCTATTCAACACATGAAGGTTTTCTATAGTTTATATATATAGATAAAAAGGTGATTTTTATATTTAAAACACGAATACCATTCAACACATGAATTTCTATTCAACGAATGAATTTCTATTCAACACATGAAGGTTTTCTATAGTTTATGTATATAGATCAAAAGGTGATTTTTATATTTAAAACACGAATACCATTCAACACATGAATTTCTATTCAACGAATGAATTTCTATTCAACACATGAAGGTTTTTTATAGTTTATATATATAGATAAAAAGGTGATTTTTATATTTAAAACACGAATACCATTCAATACATGAATTTCTATTCAACGAATGAATTTCAATTCAACACATGAAGGTTTTCTATAGTTTATATATATAGATAAAAAGGTGATTTTTATTGCAAAACAATTTATTTCAAAACATGAATGT
The DNA here is from genome assembly GCA_030737875.1 of Allium sativum. Classification (NCBI taxonomy): domain Eukaryota; kingdom Viridiplantae; phylum Streptophyta; class Magnoliopsida; order Asparagales; family Amaryllidaceae; genus Allium; species Allium sativum. Next base: position 470,189,147 of record CM060920.1, on the reverse strand, counting down.
CGTTCAATAGATGAATTTCTATTCAACACACGAATATAGTTTCAACACATGAAAATAATTCTAACACATGAATATTATTCAAAATTTGGGCAGCATAACGGCAGGGTAATTAAAACCGGGGTCGTCCCTAGTACGGCTCCTCGCTCTACCTTAAAGCCTCGCAGCTTTTGACAATGGGGATTTCATGCATCTAGTTCGCACGCAGGCGGCATGTATATTTTTTTCATTTCCACGAACTAATCCAATGTGGTTTCAACCAAATAATTCTCAACCACAAACGGGTATTTTTCAACCACAATCAATCAATTTCAACCACAAACAATTCTAATCAATCATTCACTATCAACCAATTTTCACATCAATCACAACCAATAAATATCGTCCATGGTTTGTGGACGAGGGGCGTATATATATATATATATTATATATAAACATTTCACTTCTATTTCAACACATATATAATTTTTACAATGCATATATAACTTATATATCGAACGTACAACTTATACAACGCTTATACATGAGGTGTACAACGCTTATACAAGTCATACATCGACTATATAATTTATACATCATCGTTTTCCATATCGTTTATAATATAGAAATCTCACATTGGGTTCCACTCCACCAAAATAGCAGAAGGCTCAGAAAAATATGCGGTCTCTTCTAGAATGTAGAAGACGTCCACACGAGTCCACTGTCTCTTGTTTCACTGAATTTCGTCAACAAACGAAAAAGATATGATTTTTACAGTGAAATCAAAAACGGTAGCGCTTTAAACTGCTATAATATAGTTTAAAATAGTTTCAGCCGTACCTTTCTTTGAATGCTCAAAACTAGGTTTTGCAATAACTTCAAATCCGATGCACGTGGTCTCGATCAGGTTACACGACGACATAGGGGGTGGAAGGGGCTTTCCAGCGCCACCACTGGTGGTCAGTTCGACGGCGGCTGGAGGGGGTTACGGCGGCGGAAAGGTGGCGATTTCAGGGCGTCGGATCTTGCGAAATACTGAACGAGGGAGGGCGAATCCTATATGGATTTGAAGAGGAGGCTCGGATCTTCAAAAAGTTCCAAAGGGGGGTGTGGTTTCGTTGTGAGATGGAAGTGAAAAGGAGGAGGGAAGAATCGAAGCTTTTCCGCCGTCCGAGTTCAGAGGTATCAGGGAAGAAGAGTGGCGTTGACCAATGAGATTTTTTTTTATTATTTATATATTTTTAAATATCGAAAATACCCTCTTTCACACACGAACCCCAATTCAAACCCAACGACTGTCGTCCCCAGCGTTTTACCCCCATTCCAAACACAATGGGATATGTTTCGAAGGCCCATTCGAATGTTTCAGTCAGTTTCTATTCAAATTAAAATATAAAACGTTCAATATTTAATTTGAACGTACATTTCAATTTGCCGGGGCCACATACTGATCCCAAAAATTCCAGAAAAATAAATCTAGCTATGTTTTGACGATACGGTCCCAACAAAACTAGTTTCGTCGAATTCTGAGACCGTTTGAAAAATGGCCCATTTCTGGTCGATCCAATTTAACAGAAATCGACCAAACACATTTTCCTTTGCGACGCTCACATATTAACTTCAAAAATTACGAAATTTGAAACCTAGCAATAATTTGACATCCCGGATCCAACAAAAGTGGTTTCGTCGAATTATGAGGTCGGTTGCAAAATGGCCATTTTCACGGGCTATATAAACTCTATAGCGACCTTTCTGAAAATTCATTTGGCCATAATTTTTGCTTCCCGCTATGAAACTTCGATTTTTCAGATTCGTTAGAAAGATATTCACTAACAGATTTAAATATTTTTGGTTTCACTCAAATCCGTTTTGTTTTGCACCCTGTACAGTCAGTCAAAGTTTGAATTCAAATTTTGAAACTACCGCGCCATTTCAGGCCTTGTTTATAATTAGAAATAATTATATTCATTTTCAATGTCGATTCAAACTTACTTTTCATCGTTATTATTTAAAATATTTATGTTAAATATTTAAAATTCACTAAAATAGCTAATTTAAAATTTTTAAATTGGTTCAGATTTTCCGGGTCGTTACACTATGAGTGGTTGGTCATGCCAATCGGGTTGACCAATGCACCAGCATATTTTGTGGATCTTATGAATAGAGTATTCTGAGATTAGTTGAATAAGTTCGTTCTTGTGTTCATGGACGATATCTTGTTTATTCGAGGAAAGAGGAATAACACAAGGAACATTTGAGAGTAGTGATCGAGGTGTTGAGAAAACACCAAGAAGTTTTCTAAGTGTCACTTCTGGAGGAGGGAAGTGAGATTCTTGGGCCATGTTGTTTTAGAGATTGGTATTGCCGTGGACCCTGCGAAGGTGGCTACGGTACAGGATTGGTCTATGCCTAAGAATGTAACAGATGTAAGAAGTTTCTTGGGATTGGATGGATATTATCGTAAGTATATCCAAGATGACCAAGAAGAATCAAGCTTTCGTCTGGGACGAAAGGTGTGAATGCATTCAAGAGTCTAAAGGAAATTTGACATGTGCGCCAGTGTTAGCCATTCCCAAAGGGAATGAAGAGAAGACAGTATATACGGGTGCATGTGGTACCAGACTAGGTGTTGTATTGATGCAAGGAGGTAGGGTTGTAGCCTATGCTAGTCGGCAACTGAAACATCATGAGAAAAGATATCCTACCCATGATTTGGAATTGGTAGCGATCGTCTTCGTGTTGAAGATGCGGAGACATTATCTCTTGAGAGAAAGATTCGAGTTGTTTACTGATCATAAGTTGGTAAAGTACCTTTTTTCTCGGAAAGATTTAAACCTCTGTCAGCAGAGATGGTTAGAATTCTTGGCTTCATATGATTTCGATATCGCATATACACCAGGAAAGGGAAATGCGATAGCTGATGCATTGAGTAGGAGACATGCCAGTTTAGGGGCTACGTTTCTGGAATGGAAGCAACTGGAGTATATTGCTGGGTATGATTTCAGACCAAAGTGCGAATTGGATCCAAAAATGTTAGCAAGTTTGACGATCAGACCCACTTTGATTGAGTGGATTGGTTCCAGTTAGAGGGACAATCCTAATATATTGGAAATCATCTCCAAGTTAGAGATGGGTATCGACGAGAAGATGAACAAGTATGGGCTGGATCGAGATGGATGACTTAGAAAGAATGGGAGACTAGTTGTGCCCATTGTCAATGGATTTAGAGGTGAAGTGCTTAGAGAATGTCATCACTCAAAACTAACTATACATCCTGGTGGTAACCAGATGTATCGAGGCATGAAGCAGACCTACTACTGGGAAGGGATGAAAAGAGACGTTGGGAAGTTCATATCCAAGTGCATGACTTTCCAGCTAGTTAAAACCAAGCAAAAGAAGCCTTGTGGTTTGCTACAACCATTGGAAATTCCAGAATTGAAATGTGAACAAGTCTCAATGGATTTTATTGATGGGTTACCAAAGACTAGATCGGGCCATGATAGCATTTGGGTGATTGTGGACCGATTGACCAAGAGTGCAAGGTTTATACCTGTCAAGTCGAATAGAACAACAGCTAAGTTAGCAGAACTGTATATGAAGTGGGTAATGAGATTTCATGGAATACCCAAAGGCATTGTGAGCGACCGAGATCCATTGTTTACTAGTGGATTTTGGAAGAGATTACAAGAGGCTTTAGGGTCAGAATTACATCTCGGTATCGCGTACCATCCTCAAACCGATGGTCAAACCGAGAGGGTGAATCGAGTATTAGGAGATCTCTTAAGAGCTTGCATATTATATTTTGGAGGATCGTGGGATGACCATTTATATCTAGTAGAGTTTGCATATAATAATAGTTATCAGTCCAGTATTGGTATGGCTCCATTTGAAGCTTTGTACGGAAGACAGTGTAAATCACCATCATGTTGCTTGGAAACCGGTGAGAAATTCTTGTTTGGGCCAAATTTAATAAGATAAACTTCAGACAAGATCAAGGTTATCCAACAGCGAATGAAGGCTGCCCAAGATAGGCAGAAGAGTCATGCTGATAAAAGGCGAAGAGATTTAAAATTCTCCGTTGGAGACTTGGTGTTTGTCAAGATTTCTCCGTTAACGAGCGTAATTCGATTTGGTAGGTGAGGCAAGTTAACACCAGGATTTGTTGGTCCATTCCCAGTTATAGAACAAGTTGGGAATTTAGCATATAAAGTTGAATTACCTAACAAGATGGCGGGAGTTCACAACGTATTTCATGTTTCCCAGTTAAGGAAGTTTGTGCATGACCCCGATATGACTATTTCATTGGATCAGTCGGATGACATCGAAGTAGAACCTGAGGCGGTTGGGAACCGCAGGCCGATCCGTATTGTCGAGTATGATATGAAGCAACTTCGAAGGAAGGCGGTGAAACTAGTCAAGGTTCAGTGGGGGCAAGAATGAGAATGATTGTACTTGGGAAACAGAGAAGAGCATAAGGAAGACGTATCCAGAACTCTTTGCTTGTTAAGATTTTAACGACCATTTAGTTATCCTCTTGTTAGTAAACCGCATGCTAGGATAGGCCTGTTATGTTGCTATGTATGTTTGATTGTTACAAATGATTGATAGGCATGCGGGACCCATTTTTGTTTCTTAGTTAAGGAATTTCGGGGGCGAAATTTCTTAAGGGGGGAGAATGTAACAACCCTCATTCTACGTATCAAAGGATCGTAGAATATTTATTTCTTTTTCATATGAGGTCGTATGGTCGTGTAACTTTGGGAAACGATTATTAGGGTCATTTCTCATGTTCACGATTTTTGCCGATTTTTTAAATGACTATTTTGCCCCTAGCGAATCTTGTTTTTCCTTTAACTTTTGATTGGTAAGGAGTTTTGACCTGAAACCACTTCCATTGGATCCAGATGATGGTTTTCCTTTCCACAGAGTTGTCACATTTGTCAAACGGACTTACCGTTTGGGAGATATGGCTGAAATAAGGATTGGAAGGTAAAAAACAGCTTAACCGAGCCAAATTAGGGTGATTAGCAGCCAGGCCCATAACCCATTTCAGGATTAGGGTTATAGGGAGGATGAAATCAGTTAGGAAACGATTTATTTTTTATTTTCTCAGCCGCCACTTACCTCTCTTCAACCCTAACAATGGCCTCCACCTTCTAAATCACCGTTTAAACATATATTAGCCTAATCAACATCAAATCAAGGCAAGTCAACACCAAATCAGAGTTGGAGCTGCCGTGTTGCATAGGAATTCAACCCAAAACAGTAGAGAAGTTCAGATCTATAATTCATTTGTGGCTATGGTTAGTGAATTGCATTGTTTTTCATTAATTACGGCTAGTTAGGGATGATTACTGATAATAAGTGAAATTATGGCTCAGAAAAATCTAGAAAAAATTTGTTAAATTCTAAAATATTATTTTATGCCTCTATTAGAAATTTGGGTTGATTTGGACATGTTTTGCTAATCGTATGGTTAAATCATGATTAAGGGTATTAAGGGAAAAACATGGGTTTTGGGCATGCTTGATCCATATAAACATGTTAAATTGTTGTTTTGGTGTTTATGGTTGATTATACATGTTGCTATGATGGTTTGGAATGTTTTTTTATTGTTAGCAAAGTTAGATTGGTCGAAAACGCCGTCGTATGGCGTAAACAGCTCGCTGGAAAAGTTGTAGGAAATTGGTCATGAACCGTTCGTAAGGCACCACCTCGACGCGATCGTGGCACTATCATCACAAGCCGCTCCAGCCGTGAGCCCACCTCACGAGCTGACCACACTCCACGAGATGCTCCACGTTGAGGACCACGAACTAGAGTCAGGAGACCACGTCGACGAACCGCGAAGCACTCCTCACTACGAGCCATGCCTGCAGACTTGACCACGAGCCGCAGTGTCACGACCAGGAGACTGCGAACCACGAACCGGAGGCCATCAAGAGCGGAGTATGACACCACGAGCTGAAGGGAGAACGACAAGCTGATGACCAGGGGGATCACGAGTCGATCTTCGAGCATGGACAACGTGTGGAAACTGAAGTGTGAACGGGATAATGACCAAAACCCTAGATGCAAAGGTAGTCCAAATGAGGAGTTGTAACTCAAGATCCAGATGGGAACCAATGAGTGAACTTCATGATTGGATTTTGCTATGGGACGTGTGCAAAAGGGTTATTGATGTCTTTAGCTTTGACTCACCACTGAGAGACGGATATTGGTTATGGATCAGTGCAGTGGAGTGTCATAACTCCATGGGGCAAGGTGATCGTAGCAAGGCTATGAGCCAGTGCAGTGGAGTTGTTATGACTTCGTGGGGCAGAGTGGACATAGCGAAGTATTAGTGGTTATGGATCAGTGCAGTGGAGCCGTCATGACTCCATGGGGCAGAGTGATCATAACAAAGAATTTGGTGATCAAAGTGGTGGATATCGTATACTTTACGCACTAAGTGAGAGATGTGAGGATGATTGCTATGTTTGATGTTTGCTATCACCATGACATGCACACACCCTCCCTATTATTTTCACACCATGTGTTAGTGTCACCCTAGAGTATTGTACATCTTGTTGTGCTAACTCTTTGGTTGCAGGTCCAGGTTCAGGTATGGTTGTGTATACCTGTTATTGTTCTGTTTTTGCTGCTTATCGCTCATACCAGACTTTTGTCTGACCCAGAGTTTTATGTCTCTTCTTATTACTCCGGATGCTCTTAAACGAGTAGACTAGAGACAGGTTAGCTGGTTATGCACGAGTAGCTGTCCGAAGACAAGCAGGAGGCTTACACATATTATTCCCATATATTCTCCCTGTGTTGTTGCTGGTCACTACTTTGGGCATTAGTAGTGTACCTTCCTATTTTACTTTAGAGACAGTTTAAAATTTGTAATAATGATGGTCTGGATCATAAGTTGTATTTTTAATTTTCCGCTGCTATGATGATTTAGCTTTCAGCTTATGCACTGTCTCGCCTGTTTTATATCAAGTTATGTTATTATTATATTTTGTTCCATGCGCTGTGAGATATTCTACAGGTTCTTTATTAGTTCAAATTCTTTTCTTTTCCTTTCTTTGGCGACCGTCCCGTGCTTGTCGGGCATTGGCACAACGCACTTTCATTAGAAATGTCGGCTAGTGCGGGGAAGGCCGTCATACCAGCCCTCGCCAAGTTTCGATTATTCGTGGCACTTAGATGCCTCCTCATAAAGTTCCTTACTGACAATGGGATTGGAACCATTTGAGGTAACCAAGTCATAGGAAGAGCGTGCTACCTTATTGAAAGAAAGGATGCAATCAACAATGTGAAGGGAACATGTGTAGCGATGACACATTGAACCAAGAGCCTCGGTGCATCGCAGCAATTGAAGTCTGAGTCCTCGCTTAGATGCCTTAGCTGTATCTCCTAGGTTCTCGATCCATGGAAGGAAAAGAGCCTGAGTATAAAAGGGATACACTAGTGCAACCAACCATTGCCTCATTGACCCATCTTGTTGAAAATTGGGTCACGACTCCGCTTGGCTATAAGGGAAGAACTTGTGGACTTTCCATGGGATAATTTGGATGTATTTTCTTGGACCCACTCCAATATGTGTGGCATCGACCTAGGAATCTCTAGTCACATTATTGGAATTAACCCAAAGTACGTTCCCATGAAACAAAAATGCTGAATCTTGGGTTCAGAAATATCAGTGACAATAAGAGAGAAGATGGATAGGCTACTCGACCACGACTTTATCCTTGACACACTCTATCTAAAATGGGTCTCCAACCCAGTCTTAGTCAAGAACTTAAATGAGAAATAGTGGACACGCGTCGATTATTCTGACTTAAATAAAGCATGCTCGAAGGACAGCTTACCACCTTCGAAGATTGAATGGCTCGTTTATTCTACTGTAGGTCATTTGCTTCTCTCCTTCATGGGTGCATACTAGAGCAATAATAAAATTCTAATGTACATTCCCGATTAGAAGCGCACTTTGTTTATCACCGACCATAGGCTACATTTTTATGTTTTCATGCCCTTCAGTTTCAAGAATCCTGGTGCCGCCTATCAACGGCTGGTCATCCTAATGTTTAAAGATCAAATGGGAAGATCACTGGAAATTTACATAGATGACATGCTTACGAAAACGCAGTTGTTGAATGACCATATCAATGACCTCGCGGAGATGTTAAGTGTTCCCCGTAAATATGGAATGAAACTTAATCGCTTGAAATGCTCTTTCGGCATTACATCGGGAAACCTATTGGGTTTCATCGTCAATTGATGAGGAATCAAAGCTAGTCCAGAAAATATTGAAGGTATTCAAAGCATCGAAGTTCCAAAGAACATCATGGATGTTCAAATCTTAAACGGAAAGTGGCCTCTCTAAGTCGATTCATTTCAAAAGCAACTGACAAATGCACACCTTTCTTCGGTTTGATCTGGAAATGGAAGCTCAATTTCGCGTGGACAATGCCACATTCTAGGACCTCATGAATCACTTAGAACGACCACTTATCCTATCTAAACTTAAGGTCCATGCGGACTTATTTATTTATATAGCTATTCCTACGTAGGAAATTAGCTCAGTGCATGTGCACAAAGAAGATCATATCCAAAGGCCAGTTTACTACATCATCAAGAGACTAATGGGATCTAAAAAAAGCTATCTAATGGTTGAAAAGCTCGCTTACTGCCCATTGATCTCTTTCTAGAAGCCTCACCCCTACTTTCAGTCATATCCAATCAAAGTCTACATTGACAAGCTGCTAAGACAAGTCCTTGAACGACTTGAGGCGTCTGGGATTCTTTTTAAATGGAACATAAAGCCGAGTCAATTCGAGCTCACCTTCATTCTTAGAAGAGCCATCCTTGGACAAGCCCTAACATACTTCATCTTAGAGTTCACTATTATCAAAGACCTTCCAGAAGATAGCGAGTCTCGTAACATCTAATGAAAGTTGTACGTGGGTGGTTCATCAAATAATCAATTTTCTGGCTCTGGAGTTGTACTTATTACTCCTGAGGAAGGATTGATTTGTTATGCTTTGAAGTTCAAATTCCCTACAACTAATGACAATTCAGAGTACATAGCCTTGATCGTTGGACTCATAATTGCAATCAAACCCTACATTAAGGCTCTTTAAATCATCTTATATTCACAACTCATCGTTTTCCAAGTGGATGGCGAATATCAAGCTAAAGAAGAATGACTCGATTTTTATCTAGCTAGGGCTCAGGAATTGCTTACCAACTTCGACCACCACATCAAGACTCACATACCTCAAGAACAAAATGAGTAGGCCTATTCGTTCACAAAATTAGCAAGTTTCGGGGATGTGAAGCTCTTGGGATTTGTCCCTATCGAAGTGATCGACTCTCCATGCACCGATCAGATGGATATTGATCCTATACACGATAGAGACCAAGCCTAAACTCCAATCATGGATAACTATGATTAAATCTTATCTGCAACATGGAATCCTCTTCTGCTCTTGAAATGAAAAAATATCACTCCTCCATAAAGCATCACACTACACCATTCGAGAAGGAGTGCTCTATCGAAGAGTATTCTCTATTCCACTACTCCAGTGTGTAGCACATAACGATGCTAAACGTGTCTACTGGGCATGCACGAAGTGTGGTGACCACAATGAAAGCCAACTATGGAAAAAAAATATTCTTCAAATATGGTTATTTTTAGCCAAAGCGAGCGGGATGCAGCAGACAACATTAGCAAATGCGGCGAATGTCAGAGATTCTCCAAGATTCCCAAGGCTCTGCTTACAAAACTTACTCAAATGGTCAGCCCATGTCCATTCGTAATGTGGGGAATCAATATTATTGGAGCTCTTCCGATGGAAAAAGGCAGTACTCGATAAGCCATATTCTAAGTTGATTACTATACCAAGTGGGACGAAGCCGAGGCTCTTACGACAACCACTACCAAGGAAGTACTCAACTTCATTGTCCGCAACATAATCTGTCATTTTGGAGTTCCCAAGACTATCATTTATGATAACCGAACCCAATTTGAGATTTTTGAGTTCCAAGATTTCTTCCGGTGTCACCATATTGAGAAATGATTCTCGACAGTAGCTCATTCTCAAGTCAATGGACAAGTCAAAGCTCTCAACGAAGTTATTAAATCCATCATCAAGAACCATCAGGAAAAGGCGGAGGCAAGTCGATAGATGAACTCCCTCTAGCCCTTTGGGCTTACCTAACTACCCATAATTAAAAGAACGACCACACTCCATTCGATCTCTTATATGGATCTAAAGATGTGTTCCCCATTGAGTTTGAACTACACTATCGTCGAATAAAATCATTTACTACAATTTAAAGACCAACACAAATCTCCTTTTGGAATCTCTCGACTTACTCGAAGAGAAAAAGGAAGAATTCAAACTCAGACCAATTGTACATCGCCAATTTGTTGCCTAATACTTCTATTCCAAAGTTCATCCAAAACACTTCGATATCAGTGACATTGTTCTCAAGGAGATCTATCCCACACCACCGGACTCGGTCCTCGTTGGAAAGGTACGTGCATCATTCAATGGAGGCTTTGAATGATACTTTGAAGCCAATGACCGTTGATGGCGTCAAACTACAAAGAGCGTGGAATGACGAGCATCTTCGCCACTACTATACCTACTTTACTTTACAGACTTACTACATTCCAGAAATGTTTTGTTTTCAATTCAGGTGCATTGTAAAAGGAAAGGCCATTACCGCAACTACATTCCAGAAATGTTTTGTTTTCAATTCAGGTGCATTGTAAAAGGAAAGGCCATTACCGCCGATAGTTTATCACTAAAGACTTTGTAACACTCCACACTTTTCTGAGCTCAAATTTTGACAAAATTGAAATTCAAGCCCATACAATCATGGAGAGTATAAATTTAGTACATGCAAATAAATGAGTTGTAACACCCTATAAAAATATACCTAAATATAATAATAATAATTAACGAAAATAAGTAATTAAATAATAAATTGTAAATGGGATGAAAAATTAAAATTTGCAGCATTAAGGATTTAGACATGAAAATATTTTATTTAGATTCGTGGTGAAATTCTGATATGTTTTCATATATAATATATTGGAAACGCTGTTCGTATGAAGAAACACAGTCAAAAGAAATCAGACGTAGATATGTGTGTGTGTGTATATATGATTAAATAAATGATAAATATCTGAGAGATAAAATAATCTGGTAAATTTGAATTTCAAACGAATAGAAAAGGATAGGGGGATAAGAATAATCTTTATAAGGTAAGAAATAAACTAATTGATTAATGTTATAAATAATAAAACTTTCCAACCCCCACATACATTTATTGGGAAAATCAAAGACCAAGAGGTCAACCTCCCCTTAGAAGGGGTGTCGACCGCCAGTCAACAGCACTTCTGGGTAGAGGTCGATCCCTTAGCACCTGAAGTGCCCAATAAGGCTGGGTTTGGGTTAGGTTTAAGCGCTAATTAATAAGAACAAACAACCAGGATTATTTCTTATTAATCTGACGGTTCTTGTTTACACAAACACCTATAAATAATCCCTATACTTCATACCCAAACCCATCCACTCTCTCTATCTATGCCTTCACTCTACCATTGATTCCAGAAGAATTAAAAATAGGTTTTCTTCTTCTCTTACAAATCTATTCTTCTTTCTATAATCTCTTTTCTTATAGGATTTGGATTAGAATATAGATATGGAATCACGTGATATATGTATATAAGAATTTTTATTATTTGATTCTTATGTATATAGATCTCTAGGGATTGGAGTTCACATCAAATAGACAAAACAACGTCAGATCCACGACACTTCCAATCACAGTGAGTGGAATTAGCAGTTACTTAGGCATATTCTGCCTTTGTAGATTATTATATGAAATTGTATGCCTATGGAGATTTGGAATAACGACAATATCAAATGATGAAACACCCAAATCTCCTGTTTTAACACACACACACACACACACATATATATATATATATATATATATATATATGTGTGTGTGTGTGTGTGTGTGTGTTGCATGAATTATCAATTGATATTGGGTTTGTGGACTTATTTAAGTAGCGGATAAAGAACATTTGGGTGCTATACTTTTATATGATTTTATTTATCCTTTCTTTGTGATATAAAAAAAGGGTTTACATTTGATTAATTTTATTATTTGAATAAGTTTGGATTTCTATTATAAATGTACAATCTGAACGTATTCAGAGTTGAAGCAAATCAAATGTCAACGTTTTTATGAACAACATAAGAAAAGGGTAAATTAGATAAATAAAGGTCTATGTATATATGTATATATATATGTATGTGTGTGTGTGTGTATATATATGATTTCCACCACATTCTTGGTTCATTACTTGAATCATTCCAATAAGCCTGGGGATGCAAGTTGTAACGACCTTGTGGAATTCGACGTATGAGTTCTGATAATAATACATAAATCCCGTATTACTTGCCAAAACTCAAGTATCGAAAACATAGATAGTTATTAGAAAGAAGTTGGAGGGTGAGATAAGAAAGAAAGAAATATCGCAATAGAAGAAGAAAACGAAACAACACAACACAGAATCAGAGTCTCACATCGCAGCAGAACAAAATATAATATAGAAATAAATCTTTACTAAGAACTTTAAAAAATACTTACAATCATCAGAGTATGCCAACACATCTGGACAGTTATAATAACCTGTCCTCATATACAACACAAAATGGTACAGTATCTATATAATATCATAAGTCTGAACTCTTCCAACTAGTTCATTCACTTCATCTGATAATCTAAACCTGTACAACCCGGTCTAACCCGAGCATTACAAACAACGGATCAATCTGGTGAACCAGAGTGAGAAAACACACTAAGTTTAAAAGCATCATCCAACTCGATTTTTAAGTCAAAATTCTTTCGAAAGAAAAAGATAATCGTAAGACCAATTCCATAAATAAGTACGGACGGTTTTTACCTTACGATAACCCAAAACATTTTTGAAATCAATATCTTTTTTGATATTATAATAGTGTCTAAATAGAAATAAATATCAATCTAGTGGAACGCTTGCATCTCACGCTCCACGTACATAGTACACAATCAAAACCACGGGCTCTTATTGGAGAATGGATTTCCATGGAAAGGTATGGGCAACCACCTTTCCGACAATGTACCTCCGGAGATGAGTACGTTGGGGTTCAACAAGAAAATTTTGCAACCCAGGCTAAACATGACCGACCCCTTATTTCCCTTGAGAGTACCGAATATATCATTACCATGGTTAGGGACCGGCCAATCGAACCGATAGCATACATATATAAAATACAGGATCATCCGAAAGCATTTGATTTATCCAGATCAGGTAATGATATACCCTTTTGGTGGGTGCGACCCATATAGCCATGCGACCTACCCGATTTTATATATACAAACATCATATTAAAAATGTGATTTTTACTATGAACAGCGGGAAAAGATAGCGATGGTATCGACGGAATCAAAATGAAACCCGAACCGTTCAGAAATAAAGAATGGAGGAGTGGATCCCAAAGGTGAGAACTTCTCACTTTAATTTTGTTTTCTAGTTAAATATATACTAGGATGAAGACGGTGCTTAGCAGCACCCGACACCTGTCGTCCACAGACCATGGACGACTTATTTGTTTATTTGATTTTGTTGTGAAAATTAATTGTGTGATGTGGAATGGAATAAAATATTTAGTAGTAAAAAAAATTATTTTTAACGCGTATATGAATAAAATAAATATTCATTTACAAATCAGACGATTTGTTTATGTACACACATTTGACTGATATGGATTGGGACGATAAATTTTACACATCGCCTAACTGCACAAATAAAATTCATTATTTGTTGATTGAAACCCCACACGGGTATTAGGATGATATTGGACATACACTAATCCCAATATTTAGTTGTATGTCAATCGATAGGTTGACAGACTGTTGTAAGCGTTAATTATTTATATTTAACGCTTATGCAGTTGCGTAATGCACTATGCATGATGGTTGATTGTGTTTGATTATTATTGTGTACATGTGTGTATGAAATCCATATAAATCAAATTATATGGTAATTGACTATGTCTGATTCCAGTTCAGAAAGAACGAATATTTTACAATAACGAATATTTTAAAACAATATTCAGAAAAGAATCAAAATATGATTTTGATGTCCGATTTGGGATGGACACGAATATATTTAAATATATATATCCGTATTGATAAGATTGACGTCATTTTGACGTGAATGATATTTATATCGATTTTATTCATTTCTATAATGAATATCGAAAAAGAAGTGATTTCAAAATATAATGTTTTGAAAATATTATCATTTATATATTAATGATATGGAATATTCAATTTTGATTTGAAATTGAATATGAAGTTGAAATCATTTTGAAAACGAATTTAAAATGATTTATAAAATACGTTTTGAATTGAAATCGATGAAATATATATAATGTACATATTATATATATAATGGCCTGAATAGAACGCGCCACGGCAGTTTACGAATTTCGACCATTGACTTCGAACGGACATTACGGGAGATCCGACCGTCGGATTCTCCTAAAACCGGAACCGTTGGGTTCGTATCGAAAAGAGCTTTCCAAGAATATGAGAGATTTGAAATCTAACATTTGGATTTGGAATTATGTCCAAATCAAATTTAGAAAAGGTCGTTGTAAGTGCAGTTCAATGGTCGTTGATGGAAATCGACTGTACGGGCCTTGATAAAATTATTAAAAATATCAATAATTTGTGTAAAATCATAATAAATGATTTGGAAAGAATTGGGATGAAAAATTACATATTTGAAAAGATAAGAATGTATTTTTATCGAAACGAGCTAGTTTTGAACTAGAATTAAAAATCCAATATTTTTAAATAAATAAATTGGGTTTGAAATGGTTTTAAAAATAACCAGAATTTCCAATATATGAATTGGAATGATTTGAATCGAAATTATCTTCGGAATATTTCGATATTGGATTCCGTGATTATATGGATATTATGGAGGAATTTGGAAGAAATATATCGTTATTCCAATACGATATTTGTTGGTTTTAGAATTTGATATTGAATATAAGCCGATATATTTTCTATTCAGAGCCTTGTATTTAATATCAAATTGGATTTTGGGTTTTTCGTGAATGGTATCTTTAATAATAATATTCTTAAACCCAATGGAGTTAAGAAAATTAGAAACTGACTAGAGATTAGCTAAGTTGAATGGTTTCCTGGGTATTGATCTAATGTTGGTTTCGACCTTCGGGATAAATACTTAGGGAATTGTTCTCTTACTAATTTACGGATAGAGACTGATGGGATTTTGGGTTTGTCGTGAACTGTGTTTTAAATGGCACTATTCTTAAACCCAGTGTGAAAAGAATAAATCTTTTAATTAAGATTTAAAGAAGAATTACCAATTAATTAACATTTAATTGGAACTGAAAATAGAATGTGAATTGGGTTTATTGTGAACTGTATTTTTAACGACATTCGTTCTTTAACCCGATTTACAGTGAAATGTGATTTGGAATTTATTAATCTTTTTATTAAGATTTAACGGGAATTTTCCAAAGTAAAGTTTTCCAATGTAATATATTAAATTGGAATTGAATGGAATTCGATTAAATAATGATCGAAATGAACTTCTGTGGAGGAAGACTGTTAATACATATGGAATTTAAAAGGCTTTGCTGTTATTCCATTTATATTATTAGTCAAATACAGAAATTGATATCAATTATATATTGATTTGTTTTTCCGTGAAGATTCCATAATTAATGGAATGTGATTTGGATTTATCGTGAACTGTGTTTTAAATGACATTAGTTCTTTAACCCAGTTAAAGACAGGATTACATGTCTGTCATTGTATTTCGAACTGTATGGTTGATCTCTGCTAAATATATATCTATTTGGTGGCAGAGAATTTATTCTCTTGCTTAACACCCTTCTCTGAGACGTACGAGCTTAGAGGTTATATATCGGCAGAAATCAATAGTACGGTGTAGATTGTCGATGCGACATGTTTGTGTTTCCAAAGTTAAATAATCATTAATATTAACTTTTGGGAAGATTAAAACTAAGTGGAGTTTTAATGAATCTTTAATTAGATTGAAATGGGAATTGATAATTTAAATTATCAAATTTGGGAAATGATTGAGAACGGAGTATCACCAGTTTTTCTCTATTGGATAGTTAAATCTTTAATTAGATTTGAACGGGAAATGGTAATCAAATTTACCAATAACACCGTGGTGTTAGTTATGGAGTATTACCAGTTTTTTCCATGGGATGAATAGGTTGGGATTGGGAAATTAAACAAATGATTACTTCGGTAAGGTGAGCTAATCCCGACTAGTTTGGAAAACTGTAACATGGTTTGAATTGACATCCAAAGGAAGATTAAAGAATAAATTTTAAAGAATTTATCTTTGATAAAATTAATGGGAAACCTTTTCCAAAGTATATGAATATTTGAATAAAATAATATTCAGAAATGGAATGAGGCGTATGTTGTGTTATATAACACTTGTTCATTATATACGCGAGTAATTCGGAAGGGCCGGGTTTATACCCATTCTGAATAACTGATTCGACGATATGTCGACGATGAAGACGGTGGTTGAAGACTGGAGGTCTTCACATCGTTTGGATGATTACTGATGTCTTGATTGGGCTGTACACCCAAGACGAGGTAATAAGTGGTGATCGTCAAGATGTCCTTGGAGATCGATGGATATGTGAGGGCCTCTCTCCTGTATTGGACAAATGGGACGAGGAATAAGGTGCCTCCGGTTTCGTTCAGACCCAGAACGGACTTGGAAATGGATTGTGTGCCTGACATTGGATTTTATTATGTGTTGATTGATTTCTATTAAATATATATCTGTTTGGCGGCGTAGAATTTATTCTCTTGCTTAACGCCCTTCTCTGAGACGTACGAGCTCAGAGGTTATATTTCGATTGATATTAGTTGCATCGCATGAATTGCCTGTGTGGCATGTTGAGATGCAAATGATCAAGGCTTCTGTTGAAAAGTAGAGTCTTGTGGTTGATGATCAAAGCATAGCTTTGATATAGCGCCGCTTTGTGTTTAGCGTTAATTCGTGAGCCTCACACCTCGGTATGAGTCAAAAATGGGATAAGGACCGTTGGGAGAACACGACGTTTCTGTTTAGCTATGGGTGGTGTCAGCGTTCTACAAGCCCTGACATTTATATTATTTTTACCTATGTGGTTGTTGGAATGTGAGGCGCCTTGGATATATCGGTCTCTACGGAGCCGATGGATGGGTCCGATAGGACCGAGAAACGTGTGTTCAGGAATAACTAATCCTCAAACGTAAGGGAGGACCCACCCAACCGATTCCAAGGGTCTTCCGCGGGAGATCTGAAGCATCTGCTAGAGTGTCTCGAAGCCGGCGAGGAGTACATCCCTTGCCTCGACTCATGACGGAATCCAACTTGCAATACGTGACATTTCGGTTTTATTTCTAGAGCCTAGTATGGCGACATAGTAGCATGGGATACTATGTCGTCTATGATTGATACATTTATATTTGAAGTTGTTTTCATACACTTTACACTATAATAGTATCAAGAAGATTTTTATTAAACGTACCAAGCATGTTTGGCTATTATAAGGTAAAACTCTATCCTCCGGCTTGCGTTTCATTGTGTGATGGGACCTGAGTCTTATAATAGCTTCATTTTTCCAAAAAACATTGCGTTGTTTATTCTATGCACTAGTATTCTTGGGAGGAAACCCATTCCGTGTTATACGGCGTGGTCCCTTGATTTACTATATTTTAAAGTAAAGTTTTAAATAACCATTTTAGTTCTCACACCAATCACATGACTGACCTGGAGATTATTGTTTTAACATAAACTCTAGGTGCCCCTATTTTCCACACGGGCAGTTAGTAGTTTTGGTTTTGCAAATTTATATTCACATGATCCTGATTTACAGCTGGGAACAATACTCGAAAAACTCTGTATCCGTGTATTACTTTCAGTTGTGTTTTGTATTATTTTTCCGCTGCTATGTAATGTGATTTAAATCTCTAATATTTATCAAATGTATGTTATTCATTCATACTCTGTTATATTCTTGTATTCTGATGGAATTATTGTAATAAGCAATGAAATGTTCTTCTGTTTGTGTTCTGATCTGTCGTGTTTTCAAAACAATCCGTGCTTTCCTTTACGGGGAAGTTCGGGGCGTTACATTATACCATTTCTCGGTTGATGAGGCTTGAGGTCATACTTACTCTTTTGGAACATGTGGCCGCCATCCACTTTGAATGTCACATTGTCAGATCCGTCAAATCACTAACTGACATCCAAAAAAGTACTCTAGGTATAAAAGAAGTGACCTTCTTCACCACCAACTCGGTACGTTTGTAAAAATCAACGTACGTGGTTTTTAGGAAATACTCTGTTAGACATTCGTCCATACGAGTCATCCAGGAACATGATGAATTGAAGGCACTCTCCTACTACATCTAAAGGATTAGTAGCGAGTAGTCCTTGTAATCCTCAAAATCTCACTTACGACTGAATCACGTCAGAATACCTCTGGTTGCAACACAAAGAATATTCGATAAGTAACCCTTCGGATTATGAAGATCCACGGTCTTCAATTGCTCTACCTTGATCAGCATCTTCACGTATTTGCTGGATCAGAATAGTTTTCGAATATAAATTCAATCTCGGTCTTTTAGTACCAACAATCATATGAGTCGGATTTAATAATCGTTTATTTAACTATCAAATAAACAATCATGAGAATAAATGATTTTACCAATTCAGTACTCGACATTACTTGGCCTTTTTAATTAAAAACAATTAACGATGGTTAATTTAAACCTCTAAATCCATCAATATAACGAATGTAGCTTTTCATTTATTATTTAACAGAAGTTTATTTCCAAAACTATTGTATCCACATATCTAGGAAAATTTCATATAAATATACCCAATTTTCTATTTTATTATCATTTTAAAACATTGGATACATCATTCTCATCATCTAATATTGGGGATCAATTCAAATTATAATGCGTAAAACAATTTTACGAAATCTCTTTTGTTTCATTACTTGAAAACAATAACTAATCCTTATTCTTTTAGAATAAAACCATTTCAAAACTTCCCTTCCCATTACCTTTTACTTCAAAAATATCATTATATTTTCACATAATCTCTTTTTACTTTATTTCCTTTACTTTGGGAATATTGTTATATATATTCTCAAATATTCCCATTTCCGTTACTTTGGAAATTTCATTATATATTTTCAAAATTTGAAATTAATGTTGCATTATTATTTCTCATATGGAAATAAATTATTCATAACCTCTTTTTCATTACAAACTAGTACCGTCCTCAGATAATCCTGATGTACTACCCCACGTCCATTAATGTCACTCACTAAGGGAATGCATTAACTTTCATAGAGCGTTATAAGAGTATAGAATAGAACATCACAAGACATATATGTATAATGGTACTTAAAAATTCAAAATTTATTCATTGCAGCGGAAAAGCAAAACATGTCTGGTTATAATATCAAAACCATATACTAAAGCCAAGTACACAAATATCCATCTTGAACAAAATGATTATCAGAGTACATAAAATCAAAACCATAATCCCACTCCAAATAGCCATAATGAAAAGGAGATAAAGCTGAGCATTACTTTCAGCACTTCCAAGCACTTCAAGAAGAAAGAAATCCGAGTCAAGCTTCACTAATCCCACCCTGAGGATCTGGAGGGGGAGGGGAAGAAAGAAAAGAGGCGAAACAAAAAGGGTCAGACATAAAGTCTGGCGAGTCACTCAGTAAAGTAACAGGATAAGAACATAAACTGGATATAAGAAATGACTGTAACATAAGCAGATATGACAAGGTAAACAAGATAAGCAAGATAGAACATCGACTGTGCTCCTAACCACTATAAGATATGCTCTGCACTGTACCAACATACTAGTTACATACTAAAAGATGATCCCTCTTAAACAAATATATTGATGGTAGTTTCGTGTACTTCTATTTACTATCATAGGTGCCAACTTGCTCCTATCCCCACTAGTTGTATCCACTGCCCTTCCCATTCGATCGGCTCCCTAACCTCATAGATACCTGTGCTGGTCCCACAATAGGGCGTATCACTCCCTATGGTGGTAGCCTCGATACTATTGAAACGCACAACTTATACCTACACGATGCAACAACGTCTTTCTTACCAGCCTGGACCTACGCACTCACATGACTCCGTTGGACTTGCACTGCCATCGCTAACTCTTTATTGACCTATTACAATCAACCCCAGTAAGCGTGTCCCTGTCCTCGACCTAGTTCAAGCTCATATATATATATATACACACTAAAATGGGTTACTGGTTGAAAAGGGTCCACACACTTGACATAAGCTTCCCGCTTAAGCTTGGTCCCCACTAGGAATTCTCACTTATCCCCTTTTTATCCCCATGTCTTATCACATGTCTCATCTTGGTTAAGTGCTTTAATTATGTTTTACATGCTACCCATGTTACCCACTTAACCCTTTATTATTCCCATGTCTTACCAAATGTCTTATCTTGGTTAAGTGTTCATTAATTCATTATAACCGTAATCTTGCAAGACCTCCCACATTAGATTACCGTTTGCGGTTGCTGGATATGTCGGGCGGTTCCGGGCAGGCTTATACCGTAATTTGAACCTAACCTCGTGTCTTTGCATTATTACGCATCAAATTTTTGCCTTTGACCTCTCACATTAGATTACCGTTTGCGGTTGCTGGATATGCCGGGCGGTTCCGGGCAGGCTTATACCGCAATCTGAATCTAAACTCGTGTCTTTGGCATTCATTTTCACTTTCTTGATTCAAGTCCCAATTTCAAATCTTGGATTATAATATATTCCAATTACCCATAATTTCCAATCTAAATTATGTTTATAATTTTAATCCAAATTATGACTATAATCTCCTGTGTACAAGTTATACCAAATTATGCCCAAACCAATTTCCATAGCTACCAACAATTTATGCCAAATCTCGTTTTATTACATATTTCCCACCTTTTCCTAATCATTCTAATGTTATTCGTACGTAAATCTCAACGCAATATGCTTAGGCTCGAAGTTAGCCTAATATCAAAAGGAAAAAGGAAAAGAAGAAGGGGAGAGAATCAAAACATCAAAATTAACATAAACATATAAATAGGCATGTGAAATGAATAACGACAAAATAGATCAGATAGGCATATGATAATAGCAATTTGGTATGAATCTGAAGGATAACAAATTACAAAACTTGATATGATTCATCCTATTTACAGGCATATACATTAGATCAAATTTACAAACTTAACACAATTACTTTTTAATTTAATTATATGTGAAAGTAATGTAAACTCACCGTGGTTGGATCTAAAAGAAGAGAATTAGGTTTTGTTGTAGCAAACCTTGATCTTAGAATACCCCTATTCTGATTTGTCTTGGTGGAGAAAAAAGTTTAATTTAGATTAGAGCAGCATGAAGGCGCCATGGATTAGGGTTGAAAGAGATTAGGGTTTGGTTTAGGTGTTTATTTATAGGTGAATTAGGACCTTTAGATTAGATTAGAAACCATCAGAACCACTCAGATTAGAAATACACGTCATCAGGAAACTATCCAGAATTCTGCAGATCTGGGCTCGACATGGGCGCATTTCCCAGGTGCGCTAGTACATTTTTGTTCTGGCGCACTTCACAAGTGCGCCAGTTATCCTAGCCCATTTCCTAATTGTTCTGCCAAACTTCTATCGTCCATAACTCCTTCATACGGTACCCATTTTACGCAAGCTCAAACTCTATCTCAAGCATAATTTCGAGATGAACGCAATGGTGTAACCCATTTCAGTTAATTCTTCTTCTAAAAATTAAGTATTCTTTAGTTATCCCTTATGTCATGTTTTAAAATTACGGGGTGTTACATTCCCCCTTACTTAAAGGATTTCGCCCCCGAAATCTCGAAGCTGAAAGCAATGTATGTCCTACCATCCATCATCCATCTACTCATCCATCAATCATGGGTGTCCATTGTCCTTAAAAGATTTCTAATGCTTTCATGAACATATGCAAAGTTTGTGTATATGTCCTTATCCTAATGCAAAATCAGGCGGTCTACTGATTCAGTTGACCTCCTTAATGCAAAACATGATAGTGCCGTGCGTCCATTATGTATGCAAAAGAATCCTAATGATACATATCATTTCTATATGAGTGCACAACCATTCATCCAAATGCAACATCCATATGATAACACATTCAATATACATCCATTAATTTAAATATGCACACTCATCCATATGCAATATGAAAGTGATTTGAGCCGATCTAGTGCCTAATGTGTTTGTAAATGCATCCATGAGAAACCACTAGCAAACACTTACATCCACTTGCATCCACCAAACATAACATGTCTCAAACACATGTTTACGATCGTAGGATTTTCTACCTAAAGGTTGAAGATATAATCGAGAGGATACACTAAACGATAGAACAAGTATAAACAAAGCGGTAGAAA
Organism: Allium sativum; assembly: GCA_030737875.1. Lineage (NCBI taxonomy): Eukaryota > Viridiplantae > Streptophyta > Magnoliopsida > Asparagales > Amaryllidaceae > Allium > Allium sativum. Next base: position 470,166,560 of record CM060920.1, on the reverse strand, counting down.
AAGGAGAAGTTAAAAACATACCCTCAAAAAGGAAAGGCTGCGATGCACGTATCTGGTCTTCCTTTTCCCAAGTCGCATCTCCTTGATCATCTCCCCATTGGACTTTAACCAACTTGACCTCTCAGATGCATAAATTCTTGACCTCCGATCCAAGGATGCATGTAGGAACTCATCTAACTGTAACACCCCGTGTATTCTATAACCGTGAAATTCATAAATTAAAGTATAATTAATTTCAAATCAAAGAAATAAGGGAAACGGGATACGCCATTGCGTTCGTCTCGGAAAAATACGCGAAATAGAGTCCGAGTTTTCGAAAATCGGAGTCCGTATGACCAAGATATGGCCTCCGGAAGTTTCAGAATTCAGGTTAAAATTCAAACAGACGAAAACAGCTCAGAAAAACAAGTTTAAAATTCAAAATCGGGCCCAATTGGCCAGGGCGGGAAAATTCCCGCCTAAGGCACCCAGGTCGACTTGGCAGTCGACCTGGGCTAGCCAGGTCGACAGGGCCGTCGACCTGGGTAAGCCCGTGTCGACTGCCAAGTCGACACGGTGTCGACTGGGCTGTCGACCTGGCCCCTGAGCCAGGTCGAACCCAGCCCACCCTGGCTGGCCAGGTCTGTGTTTGGTCGATTTTCTGAGCCTTGCCTTGTCACTAGGGCTAGGTGTCAGCTCCTGGTTGGTCCCTCCTTTGAACGAACGGCTATTATTGAACCAAGCTTCATCGACGGTTTAAATCAACTCACAAACTCTATAAAAAGGACCTAAGACTAACCCTAATTCACACAAACTAAAATGGAGGTGAGACCGTCATGTTGCTGAGGAGAGACTAAAGATAGCCGTCAGAAATAGAGAGACAATTAGGAATAAATAAAAAGCTTAAAGCAACGTCAAATCAATCAAAGCAACGCCTACAACAAAGGATAGCATCTCCAAATTCAGAATTCAGATTTCTGAATTAAAGATTCATCATACGCTGTAAGTAGAGTGCTATTCCGATGTGAATTAAATAATTGTGTTGATTTGTGTAATGTAAGAAATGGAATTGTGGCGATAATAATCTATATTTGTATGTTGCTTTGATGCAAAACGATTTGGGAATATTGTGGAATACGATTGGATATTTGCAAGTACGCGATTTGCGTTGGAAACGAAATGGAATTGTGGCGGTAATGACTTATATTTGTATGTTATTTTGATTCTAAACGATTTGGCAATGCTATGGTTTGATTCATACAAGTATATGGTTTATGTTGACAACCACATGTTGTGGAATTTTGATTGGGACTCATGCAAACATATGATTCATATTGAAAACTACATGTTTGTGGTAGTTATTTACAACACCCATTTGATAATTGCAAGCATATGATTCATGTTGAAAGTAACAACTATATGTTGTAATAATTTGTTTAAGATTCATGCAAGTATATGATTCATGTTAACAACTATATGTTGTAATAATTTGTTTAAGATTCATGCAAGTATATGATTCATGTTAACAACTATATGTTATGATATTTTAATTGGAATTCATGATTCGTTATTATGCTAATATGATGAACATACTTTTATGACCACTTTTAGTGTGTAATTGAATCGACTAAGTATTATGATTCATATGAAGTTATGTTGGAATTGGCATCATAGTTCAAGTATAAAAATCATATTTTTGTGATAGTGACAAAAGCACGCATCTTTGTAAATTTGTATTAATTTTATGAACATGACTAAACTATGTTCGTTATTATGTCCAATTGAAAAACATGTTTTTAGGCTCATGTTGTTATCATAAGTTACATTAGAATTACATTCCTCTTGCAAGTTTACATAGATAAAATAAAAACCATGATGTAAGTTTAGATATGTTTATGATATAATTCTAGTTGAACCATACTTTTGTATTAGCGACAAAAGTAAGTACTTTTCTGTTAACATGTAGTGATTTTATGAACACGATTAGTTTATGCCTAAATAAAAATATAGGCTTATATTTCTAGTCAAGACCCTATGCCAATAATAATGATATCTAATTTAGTTAGATTCTTAATGTCAAGTTTACATGGTTAGTAGAACCTATGATTCATGTTTAAGTTTATGCCATTATCCTATGACTAATTCATGTTTAAGTACTGCTTATGCCATAATCATATGAATAAAATAATTCATGTTTAAGTAATGTCCATGCATTAACCATATGAATAGAATGATTTATGTTTAAGTATTGTTTATGCTATGATTATATGGATAAAATGATTCATGTTATGCCATGATTACATGAATAGATCAAAAACCATGATTTCATGTTTGGGTATATTTGTGCCATGATTATGTGAATAGATTAAAAATCATGATTAAGTTGGAATAATTCTAGTTGAACTATACTTTTGTATTAGAAACAAAAGTAAGCACCTTTGTAAACATATAGTAATTTTATAAACATGATTTGCTTATGTTTGACATTATGCCTAAGTAAAAATATAGGTTTATGTTGTAGTTAAGACTATGTGTCAATAATGATATCTAATTTAGTTAGATTCTTAACTTAACTACATGTTTACGTGGTTTGATTCATGTCACTTATGCTTTATGACCAAAGTATATGTTACTACAATGCAAGTACACCAGTTTCTATTTTGTAGTTCCAACGTTATGTTGCAAGTTCATGCGTTCACATTCCCCTTTTTGTGTATATAATCACGTTTTAAGCCTCCCCTTTTTCACGTGGCTAAGTTGGGCTTAAAAGGCTAAGCCCAACATTATATTATAATAAATGAACGTATTAAATGGGGGAAATAGCGTTGGGCCAAATTAATTAAAAAGTGAAAATATAAAAGTAGATGGGCCCAAATTCAAGAATGGGTTGGGCCCATGATTGGTGTAAACCTTTACACCATTAGCTTAAATTGATTTTGAATAATGGGCCGCAAATATTTACATATAAAAAGAAAAGAGACAAAATATGTAAATGTAGAAAATACGATGTGTTTAACCCGAGGTTGGATTGAGTTGTGATGTAAACCTGCCCGGAACCGCCCGGCTGTCCAGTAGTCACAACAATACCTATCCAATGTGGGTGGTTAAACACGGAGCCCAATAAGGACCCGAGGTTAGACTGAGTTGTGGCGTAAGACTGCCCGGACCCAACCGGCAACAGGCGGCCACAACAATACCTGTCTAATGTGAGAGGTCAAGGCTTTAACAAGACAATTAAGGCTGAGTCAGGATTGATAGGATTAAGTAAATTATATTAATACTTAATCAAAGTGGAACATGCTAAACTAAACAGACTGATTGGGGGGTTAGGTTTATAAAACACTTAACCAACTTAGCATGTTGGCTAGAAATAGAAAACCTAGTAGCGGAGGACCCTTTTCGCAGTAACCCTACAAGGTATCATGATACCCTGAAACTAGGCAGGGTGGGGCACGATTACTGGGCTGATTGTAAGAGGTCAAATCGACGGCGGTGGTGCAGCAGTGTAGGTTCTAACGGGGTGCGGGCGTGCACACACTCCGGCGCAGAAAAATAAGGCACTGGGCACCAGTAGCATACCTGTGCATTCTAGGATTGTGTCGGGCCGCCACCATGGGACTTGATACACCCCATGGTGGGACCAGCACAGGTAACTACAACATCGGGGGCCGTAAGACACATGTAACTATGCGAGTAGGAGCCGATCATCATAAAATGGATCACTTCACCCTGGTTATGGGGTGCCTGTTGGGAACTAGTTTATATGGGTACAGAGATTACTATGGGGTACGACAGTATATTCGACCCTAGACAACTTAACTAAGTATATGGTGCTTTCCCATTTCTAGTTTATACTTATCACACCCAGTTCTTTATTCATAGACTGAATAGTCCTAGACTTACTCAGGCTTTATGTCTGACTCTACTTTTCTTTCGTCTTCTTTTCTTTCGTTTCCCCCCCCCCCCCAGGTCCACAGGGAGGGAATACCGCGGCTTGACCAACCTTCATATCCAGCTTGAAGAGAAAGAATGTATTGCTTGGATCTTTTCGTTTTGGACTATGGCTTTGGACAGCAACTATGGGACTTTTGCAGTTTATTTATGTTTCCTTTATGCTTCTTTAAATAATGTAATCAAGACAGTTATGAAGATGTTATGTTTTTGGAAGTATTGTAAAACAAATTATGGCATGGATTGTGTAACAAATATTTTAATGAAATAAAAGTTGTTGTTTTCCGCTGTTCAAAAATATGTGTTCTTATATCTGTCTTGTATATCTGTGACTTATACTTATAAACCTCCACCAAAATTAGGGCATTCCCTTTGAGAGTGACCCTAACGGAGGTGGGGTGTTTCACTTGGTATCAGAGCATAGGTTTACCAGATAAGATAAAAAGTTTTGAAAAATTAATTTTCAAAAAGGAAATTTAAAGAAGCATTTTTAAAAGATAAAATGTTTTATTTTAAAAGGCAAAGTCCCCCCCCCCAAAGCCATAGGTACTGTCTTCTATCCTTTGTTTTGAATCTATCCTTTCTGTTTCAGCATGTCTGGAGACCTTACTCCCCAGCTGCTGACGCTTTCACTCCTCCTCCTCCACGTAAGACAGCAAGCGGAAGAGTCCCAGAGTAGGAAGACGAATAATAGTCAAACAAGAAAGGATCGTAACAGTAATAATAAGAAACGAGAAAAAAGGAAATGCAATTTTTGTGGTACGGAAGGGCACATAGCCAAGAATTGTAGAAAGAGGAAAAGAAAGCAAGGAGAATGTTAGATCGAAATTTGGACCTAACACCCAAATTGTTATGCACAGTAGAGAATTTCAAATGAAGAAAAAGGAAAAAGAAAATAACACTCAGAATTTATAGTGGTTCGGCGTTAACGAGCCTACGTCCACTTTATATATTATTGATTATGCTTTAAAAGCTAATACAACAATGATTTCTCTCAATATTTCAGTAGTTTGACAACAATGGCAGATTCAATGCTCAATATTGCCAAAAGGATCCCGAAAAATGCAAAGCTCTGGGCTATTTATAGCTGATTTTGTCAGGCGGATCGTGGACACGTGGCACGAATCCCGAGAGCATCGGATCAGATCGCCGCCGTTGAAGAAATGGTCAAATTAGCCGTTGTGGACAGGTGTCGCGATCTGCTTGAAAATCGGATCGTGCAGATGGGGAGAATCGGTCCAAGTGACGGTTAGAGACACGCGTCGCCAGATCCGTGCGATTCGGATCGCTGAAGACTAGCTCGTGCTTGAACAGGTCAGAGGGTTCGCCATGCACCAGGGGATCGGATCGGTTCGCTCGGGGTAACAATGTAAGTTTGGATCGGATCGCCCGGCTGCGTCGTTCGCTAATGAGATGGGGCGATCCGATATTGGGCGAGACGATGGCGCGCGATCCGACGGTGGTCGAGACGATGGCGCGCGATCCGACGGTGGTCGAGACGATGGTACGCGAATCGACATTGGGCGAGACGATGGAGTGCGATCCGATGTTTCATATTCTTGGGGAACGTGATTTCTCGCTTTCCTCTTACGAATGATCCTGGGTGGCTTGGTCAAAAAGCGAGCCAACATTTTGCCCCCTCGAAGTATGTTTTATCGATGATGGAACATGCTTCGAAAATTCTAATCTACCTTTTCTTGAAGGGACGTAAATCAACAGTCGCATTCGTTCAAATCAACGCATGCATGAATCGGATCGCCATAGAGCGCCACGGTCCGAGTGGTCACGTGCTCGTCTCGAGTTGAGTATCTAGGCCTTTGTGCGAAACGAGGCGGATTTTCCTTCGAGTCGTGTCGGGCTTTGAGTTTGGTGGGCCATCGTTTGAGACGGTCCGTGGGCTTCTATGCGATACAAGCTTTGGATCGTGGCCTGCATGATGTTTCGTGGACCGAATAGGACAAAGAAAGGGAGACAAACGGTCGCCCTCTTTGCCTATATAAGCCGACCCCCTTCTCTTCATTCCCCTTCTTCTTTCTCTCTGCCGAATCGTCTCGCGTTATCGAAGAACGAACCCAAATTTTCCAAACCTTCAAAAATCCGAGCATTCTCTCAATCTTTAGAAAGGTAACTCCACGGAAGACATCCTTACTTGTTAACGCTACTGTTTCACGAAATTTTTCGAAGAATTTGTGGAAAAAAATGATGGAAATTTGCGATCCTTGGAGAATCCACCAAGACACCATGGCTGATGGGCGTGGAGCTTGGAGTTCGAGGGTGAGAAGAAGAGACGGAAAATCAAAGACGAAGAAGAAGAGAGGAGGCCGGTTCGGATCGTGGGCAAGGAGAGAAGACGAAAGCGAGTGGCGAGACGAAGGATCGTGGTGGCAGTAAGGGACGTATCGTGGGGGTCGCAACGGTTCGTGAAGGAGCAATCCCTTCGCCCGGCGACTCGATGGGGGGGCGATTCCTGTATCCTGCGATCCGAAAGGGGCGATCCCTCTGCTATGCGATCCGAAAGGGGCGATCCCTCTGCTTTGCGATCCGACTCATAGCTGACAATACGAAGAAATTTCAGACTTTAATCAATGCCTTGTCACCATAAAACTCTGAACAGTTAGGCTAGAGCCGTGACGTTGAACTCTCTGGACTAAATGACCTCATAATTTGACTGCATATGACGACTAATGCTCCTGATAACCTTGATTGCTCTCATGCTTTATTTTTTGTTAATACGCACACACAAGTACACACACTGGCACTTGCACACACGGGGGACGGGTAGTGTTAATCTTATTGTTCATATTTTCTCGTCCTAGCAGCAATGTCAAATGATCATTCTTCTTCAAGATCCGTGACAGAAGCGGAATCCGAGATTCCCGAACAGTACAACCCTGAAATTCCTCCAGTCAATCCGGGAGGTGAAGATTCTGGATCTGAGTACGAAGCCACAGAATCAGATCAGACAGAAAGTACTTCATCCAACAACGATTCTGAGACTGATGAGGGAGCTCCTGACGAGATCCCAGGCGCACTTGAGATAGATAAATTTTCTGATTCTTTAGCATCCAAGCTTGACGAAATAAAACTTAAAAGAATCTGCTTAAGACACGGCATTCCTTGGGACGATGTCTTGACGCCTGGAAACGAAGATAGACCCCACCTAGCACCGGAAGGGTATATGGCGATTAGCCGAACAATGTGTCTAGTAGGAGCCATCCCTCCGTTTCCCCCGATTGCCATCGACACTTTAAGACGACTAGGCATTGCTTCGATGCAGCTTCATCCAAACGCCTACGCATCCCTATACTCACTGTATGTTGCATATGCGGAGATCCTGCACGCCGAACTTAAATTCAAAGATCTGGTATTCTTCTTTCTTTTCAAGCACCGTTCTTCGGCAACTCCAAACTTTTCTTTCTTCGAATCAGTGGCGAACAGAAAGATTCTGTACGATGGGTATAGCAATATAGGGGACCCTAAATCTGATTGGTTTTATATAAGGAAACAGGCCGGATGCTCAGGAAGATGGCTCAAATCAAGTAAACTTCGATCTTCTAATCGAATATCTTGCTCAAGGAGTCTATGTATTAACATTTTTCCGCCTTTTTCTTTGTCTTAAACAGATCATATCTTCCCGAAAACGGAGGGTCCGTTATATAACCATCGATTATCCATTCTTTCACAGAGCAGATCCGACTTTCTAAGGATCAAAAAATGCATTACAGATGACAATCTTCACAAGCATCGCCTTCTAGACAGAAGATTTGGACTTGGCACTGGCGGCAAACCTTATAAGTACGTGCCCCCAACGGAGGGAGAGGGAACTTCACAAGCAACAAAAACAACTACGTTTCGCAAGAGTCCCTCTCCGATAGTCATCCAAGACGATGAAGACTTGAACATATACAGAGGGGATGAGGTCCGTGATGACGTGTCCAAGGAAATTCCTATTTCTGCTCCAATAGAAACTGTTGCTGACGATGACTTGACAGAAGAGCAGTTATTTGATGAGCTGAATAAAATCCCTCTACCCGACGATGTATATACGGAGAAAGACTTCGGAGAGGGGCCTTTCTTCTCTGCTTCCGAAGAGGCGATCGCTTCAACTAGGGCACGAGAAACTGGCCAGATGAGCCTGTCTCCAGGCCCGGGTCTGTTAGGGGGAATTATATGGGATGCACACATCACACACATTGCCTTACCCTGCACTATTATATCGTGGGTTTTCAAAGCTTTAATATACTCTTTTCTTTTTTGCAGGAACGATGTCCCGCAGGAAATCTTATTCGTATCGTTCTCTCCGCGAGGGCACACCCAGCCTTCGTCCGGATACTGAGCACCCTCGCGGTCCTCCTCATAGGCCGAGTTCCTCGCAACCTCGATCTCCACCCAAATCAACCTCTACCAGGCCTTCGAGTCATCCGACAATTCCGACCGGGGGAAAGAAACTTCCAAAAGAGTTGACTCCTCCAAAGAGTGCACCTTCCCACAGTCGGTCGTCAAAAAGGCGTCACGAATCCAAAGATAGGGACAAAGATTCATCCAAAGAAACTGAGAAGGAGAGAAGTCACATTGTCCCTACCAGCCAACCAGAGTTAGCTGCCCCCGGATCACGGGATTACGTCCATGGTCCCGAGATCCAAGGTAGGCTGGAAAAGCTGCGGGAACAATTTCCAGGCATGTTCTTTGACAGGATGGTCTTTGTTCCTGCCTTGGAACCGGTCCCTAAAAATTGGGATGATGAAGTTATCGGGCACATCCAACACGTAGCCAGGCAATATGAGATGATGAAAAAGCACACAGTTAACCTTTCGGAAGTCATTCGAAAACTCGAAGTAGAAGCACATAGGTCTAAAGCAAAACTTGAAAATAACGAAAGGGCTAGGACAAAATTGGAAAAGGACCTGGAAGATGCTCAGTCCCAGCATGCTTTAGCACGGAGGGACGTTGAAAATTATAAGACTGAATTAGAGAATGCCAAGCAGCGCTTTCATTCAGAACTGGACTCCAATAGCCAAGAAAAAATGGCTTTAAAGAAGGAGGTTGAAGATCTCAAAATGGCCAACATCGAGTTGAAAACAGCACAAGGCCATTTTGAAGCTGAGAAGGCTGCTTGGGAGGCAGAAAAAGCGAGTTTAAAAGAGATTTTGGCTCTAGCTAAAGCAGAAAAGGTTATTTTTAATGACCAGGTCTCGGATGCGGAGAGGAGGGCAGCCCTTGCCGAAAAGAACGTTGAAAGTGCCATTGAACTGGCCACTGCTTCCAACAACAAACTCCTTGAAAGAGAGAAAGAAATCGAGGGGTTTGAAGAAATGATTTTCGATTTCCTTGGCCAGGTTCTCAAAACTCGCAACATCTCATGGATCCCGGATTATCATGTTACTTTGGCCAACTTATGGGATGCCATTGTGGAAGGTGAAAAACATAGACTGAGGGCCGAAGAAATCGATGAGGATGAATTGATGAAAAGCATCCTAAGGGACAATGAGCCTGAGGACCTGGCAGAGGGTCGTCGCCTAATTCTAGCAGAGATGGAAAAGGAGAGGACCCTGGCTATGGGTAAAGGAAAAGCTGATGAGGGCTCGAGCTCGGCCGTGGAGCCCAAGACTTCCGGGGTTGAGGAATATCATCCCGATGATCCATTAATCCCTTTGGGTCGAACTCCCATGGTCATTGGAGCCTCTGCAACTACTCAAAAAGAAGCATCTGCTGAAGGTATTTCTCTCTTTTCCCCACAATTTGTTAGAGCAGTTGTGAATTGTCGTCGTCTAACAGAACAACCAATTGAATTAGTAATGTGCGTCTCTCGTAATGCAGGTGGTGAGCCCGTCGACAAGGATGCTGAAAAAGAGAGAGAAGTGGAGAAGGAGGCTGTCCTGCCGGGTGCTGGAATTGATGTTTCAGAGCAGGTCGAGGCCACAACAGTAGAAGGAAGCATCCCGGCACCTAGCATCGATGTACCCAAAGATGCTGAGACTATCGAAGCTTTAAAAGACATGGATGGTCGTCATGTGGATGACGAAGAGGACATTACCGGCACCAAAAAGGCCGATGATGATGATGAGGAACCTCTGGCCAGCCGAAAAGCCAGACAAGAGAAAGAGTTGGCTTCAAAGAAGGGGGGAGATGAGGCTTTGGACGTAGTCCCTCTTGCAGAATTCGATCCCAAAACTGGGATGATTGTGAAAATCCAACCCAAGTCCATCAGCCGGCAGCTTCACTTCGCAAACCCCGATGACTTCCCGGCTTCCCTCTCTAGTAGAAGCAAGAGAAAGGAGGTGGAAGAGGAGACTTCAGGGGAGTCGGATATTCCCCTCATAGACAAGCGGAGGAGGAAAAAAGGGGATCCATCTGAGGCCGACAAGGAAAAGCTGGAGAAGCAGAAGCAAGAGAAGAGGTCAAAGCGTAAATAGGATATTTGTTGCTTGTTGATATTTTGTCTTTAGGTTTTCTACTGGCCAGGAAGTGTAATTGTGAGACTGGTCCTCACTTTTGTTTCTAGGTTGTTTTTCACTTTGTTGATTCGCAGTACATAAACAAGGGTTTATCTCTCCTTGCATCATTGTGTACCTATATTCAGAGAAACTTTCCATGTTTAGTCATTAGCAAAGTATTAACAATTATAAATCAGTCAATCAACAGGAAGAAGAATGTTCATGCTATGTTACGCTGTTGTATCAAAGTTTAGTGTTTGCATATGAGTGCATGGTGCCCCCCAATCAGTTGTTACTGTAGCATCTGACTGGGGTTTACTAGGGATTGATTAGTAATGTCGGCAAGTTGCCCCCTATTTCTGAATATGGGGGCATAGGAAATTTCATGGGATAACAGCAGTTCAGTCAGCCCTTGTTCCTTTAGCAGGGAATATATTCTTTCTCAGCGCTCAATCGGAGACGCTTTTATACTCTCTCTCTCTCTGGAGAGTTAGAGTTTTGTGCTCGGCGATTCATTCGCTCCCCGATCCTTCAGCGGGGAAGGAGCTATTTCTCAGCGCTCAATCGGAGACGCCTTTATACTCTCTCTCTCTCTCTGGAGAGTTAGAGTTCGAGCTCAGCGATTCACTCGCTCCCCGATCCTTCAGCGGGAAAGGAGCTCTTTCTCAGCGCTCAATCGGAGATGCCTTTATACTCTATCTCTCTCTGGAGAGTTAGAGTTCCTGCTTAGGCAGCTCCGATCATGGTACACCGCCGTTATTCGTGGATGTCGATTTTCGTGTCCTTTATACTCTCTCTCTACTCTGGAGAGTTAGGGTCACGGATCAAGCAATCTGCAATCATGCATTCTCATCAAACTCATCCTAGGTGTATACTTTAACCCATGCTCCGTGGATTAAAGCTAGTCGGACAAGCAGTTGGAGCCTTTGCCAAAGCTTTGAGTTCCTCCGATTAGTCTATGGGAAGAACGGTTGGCACCGGACTTCGGGTACCTGCATTATTCACATTGATTTTCACAAAAATAAATAGGCAAATAAATAAAGATGCAAATAAAGGCAAATAACACACAGTATTTTTATAGTGGTTCGGTCGAATCATGACCTACGTCCACTTTATAATCTCTTGTTTTAAGGAATCAGACTGTTCTAGGAAAGTCATGCCCTGTACATAGTTTTTTAACAAAGCAAAAGAATAGATTTGAAACTCTCATGTTAAATATGGCCGTAAATGTTGGGCATTCCACACTCTGGGGATTTCCCTTCCATCTACGGTTGCCAGCTTTAAGGTTCCATTATCAAGCTTGCTCAGAATAGAGTACGGTCCTTCCCACTTCGCTCCCATATGAGTTGGGGGTGGAAAGACACGTTTTAGAACCAAGTCTCCGGGTTCCCAGGTTCGGACTCGGACCTTTTTGTTGTAATATCGGGCGACCTGTTGTTTGCATCTCAGGGCACGTAGATCTGCTTCATCCCTCTTTTCTTCGATCATATCCAGGGACTCAAGTAGCAATTCATTATTGGTCATCGGATCATAATAAGTCACCCGATGAGAAGGTACCTTTATCTCAACCGGTATGACTGCTTCCGTTCCAAAAGCAAGGGAGAACGGGGTATGTCCCGTTGCTGATTTATATGCTGTCATGTAGGCCCATAGTGCCAAGGGCAATTCATCAGCCCACATGGCTCTAGCCCGCTTCATTCTTCTTTTCAGAATGGACTTAATTACTTTATTTGCCGCTTCGACTTGCCCGTTCGATTGTGGGTGCGCCACAGAGGTGTACCGATTCTCGATGTGGTATTTTTGGCAGAAGTTTCTGAATTCAGCACTATCGAACTGAGTTCCGTTGTCTGTTATTACAATCTTTGGAATCCCAAATCGACAGATGATGTTTCTCACGATGAAGTTGATCACTCGTTTAGTTGTGATTGTAGTTAGTGGTTCAGCCTCGACCCACTTAGTGAAATAATCTACGGCCACAATAGCGAACTTTGCTCCACCCGTTGCTATGGGGAGGCTTCCTATGATATCAATTCCCCACATAGCGAAAGGCCATGGACTCATCATTGTTTTTAACTGACTTGGAGGCGCTCTAGGTATCTTTGAAAATCTCTGGCACGCATCACATCGTCGTGCATATCTTACTGCATCCTTGTTTATGGTAGGCCAGAAATAACCATGCCGCAATACCTTTTTCGCCAAAGTTTGTCCTCCAGTGTGGTCGCCACATTCGCCTTCGTGGACTTCTTGCAGCACACGCTTGATGTCATCGTGGGCTATGCACCGAAGGAGGGGCATTGAAAACCCTTGCCTATAAAGAACTCCGCCTTTCAGAACGTATCGGGCGGCTTTACGAATCACTTTACGCCTCTCGCTTTTCTTGGTCGGAAGCGTTCCATCCATTAGGAAATTCTTTATAGGGCTCATCCAGGACTCCCTTTCTGGTTCCGTCTCTAGTACTAGGTCGATTTCCATCTGATCTGTGCTGGGAAACCGAAGTACTTCAACGGGGGCTAGCCCAGTCACTTCAGGATCGTCGGAACTAGCCATCTTTGCCAACTTGTCTGCCTGCTGATTCTCTGACCGCGGAATATGAGATATGCTGTAGTGATCAAAATCATTCAGCTGTTCTTTCACTTTCTTTAAGTATAGGATCAATCTTGCACTTTTAGCTTGGAATCTTCCAGTGACTTGATTCACAACTAACTTGGAGTCACAAAAGATGCTCAGCTTTGTGACTTCTAGTTCCTTTGCAATCTTTAATCCGGCTATCAGAGCTTCATATTCGGAATCGTTGTTAGTGGCCTGAAACTCCATTCGAATTGCATAGGTTATCAATCGTTTCTCGGGGGTTTCAAGCACTATTCCAGCGCCGGATCTTTCGTCGTTCCTAGCGCCATCAATATACAATCTCCAAGCGTTAGGATCGAGAAGTAACTTTGAAGGTTCCACTTCTTCGTTTGCTATATCTTCTTCAGGAACAGTGAACTCTGCTATGAAGTCGGCTATCACTTGCCCCCGAATTGACCGTCTGGGCTGAAAGTTCAAGTCAAATTGACTCAACTCAATATTCCATTTGAGTAACCTTCCGGATGCCTCCGGTCTCTGTAAAACTTGCTTGAGTGGATGATCAGTGTATATGGTGATAGGATGTGCCTGAAAGTAGTGCCGAAGTTTTCTGGAGGCAATCAGTAAACTATACGCCAGCTTCTCTATCCGTGGATAGTTACGCTCTGCTGCTGTCAATTTTTTGCTCACATAATACACGGGTCTTTGGACCTTATCCTCTTCCCTTACCAACGCTGAGCTGATCGCGTGGGATGACACTGCCAAATACACGAATAAATCCTCGTGATCTATTGGTTTAGATAGAATCGGAGGTTTCTCCAAGTGCCTGAGCAAATTCTGAAACGCTTCTACGCAGTCAGGTGTCCATTTAAAGTGGCGTTTTCCTCGCTTTATTAATTCAAAGAATGGAATGCACTTATCCGTAGCCCTGGAGATAAATCTGCTTAGTGCGGCCACTTTTCCGGCAAGGCTTTGCACATCCCTAATTTTCCTAGGTTCCTGAATGTTTCTGATTGCCGCGATCTGGTCTGGATTAATCTCGATACCGCGGGAACTGACAATGAATCCCAAGAATTTTCCAGAAGCAACATCGAATGAACATTTGGTTGGATTGAGTTTCATTCCATACTTTCGGAGAATGCCGAACATCTCTGCCAAGTCAGTAGCGTGTTGAGAAGATTGTTTTGACTTAACCAACATATCGTCGACGTATACTTCCATTGTTTTCCCGATCTGGTTATAAAACATCCTGTTGACCAAACGCTGATATGTAGCGCCCGCATTCTTCAGGCCAAAGGGCATTACCACATAACAATATAATCCCAGATCAGTGATAAAACTAGTGTGCTCTTGATCTGGAACATGCATCGGAATTTGGTTGTATCCTGAATAAGCATCCATAAATGAGAGAAGCTCGTGACCTGCCGTCGAGTCTACCAACTGGTCAATTCGAGGTAATGGGAAACTATCTTTTGGACAAGCTTTGTTCAAATCCGAGAAGTCGATACACGTTCGCCACTTCCCGTTGGCCTTCTTTACCAGGACTGGGTTCGAAATCCAGTCTGGGTAGGTTGAATCTCTGATAAACCCATTACTCTTTAGCTTTCCAACCTCTTCTTTCAAGGCAGCGGACCTCTCTGGGCCCAGCATTCGCCTTTTTTGCTTTACTGGAGGATGTTTGGGGTTAATGCTCAAGGAATGGCTCATGATTGATGGGGATATCCCACACATGTCCGCGTGGGTCCAAGCAAATACGTCCAAATTGTTCTTTAAGAAATCCGTCAATTCTTTAGCAAGATTCGGACTTAACTGGGATCCAATCTTAAGGACCTTCTCCGGGTCACTGTCATCGATTGGTACATCCACAGTTGCCTCGTTGGGAGTCGCCATTTTTCCCCCAGGTTCTTGATCCTCTCTGGGATCTATATCCTCGGGCATCTCTCTGGGCGACTCTCCAACGATTATCCTCTTTGGTTGCTATAAGGTCTCCGCCCCCTGAGGGGGAGAGGTGCCTTTAGTTTCGATATCCCCTCCATTGCGAAGTAACTTTAGTTCGGCAACATAACACGCTCGCGTAGCAACTTGATCCCCTCTGACGATACCAATGCCAGCTTCTGTGGGGAATTTCAATAACAAGCACCAGGGGGCTATACAGGCTCTGAACTTTGCGAGGGCCGGTCGGCCCAAGAAGGCATTGTGTGGCGATTCAACATCCAAAACCACAAAGGGAAGGATTCTCACTCTCTGGCGTTCTCCTTCCCCAAGTGTAACTGGCAACTCTATATAACCCATTGGAGCGGTGGACGCTCCGTTGAATCCACGGATCCATCCTTGGCAGGGCTTCAAGTCTTTTATTTCAAGATTCATCTGGTCAAAGGCCTTTTTGAAGAGAATATTAACGGAACTCCCGTTGTCCACCAGAACCTTATGAACAGTGGCTGGCCCAATGGGTATCGTAATTACAAGTGGATCTTCAGTTGGAGCATGGACTCCGATGCTTTCTCGTTCTCGGAAAACAACATCATCAGTCATCATCTTCTGCTGCTTCACCGGGATACTGTCCTCGGGGTTGCTACATTCCCCCACCTCGAGGTGTTGTTTGGCCGCATTGACGTATTGATCCAATGCTTTGGAACTGTGCCCAGCAAGATAAAGTCCTCCGATCACGGTATTGATAACAATATTCTTTCCTTTTTGCTGAGCAGTCGGCCTAGCAGCAAGTTGATTTTGATTCTGATTCGGGGCCTGCACTGCTTGCCCCCTGTCCCTAGGCGTTACTCTGTATTCATCTAGCTTTCCTTCTCGAAGCAGCCTTTCGACTACATCCCTCAGGTGACGACATTCGTTCGTCGAATGGCCGTGGATTTGATGAAAGAGACAAAACTTCCCTGTCTCATGCTCTTTCTCTGTCGACTCTCTAGGAGGTGGCCTCTTATTCTGAAGGACTTCGTACGCATCCATGAAGATATTTTCCAGAGTATCACTTATGGGTGTATAACTTTCAAAGGCCCTGGGACGAGTCCTTCTCTGGGAGTCGTTCCCTCGGCCCCTCTTCCGGTTGTTGCCGTTACCATTGTTATTGTTGTTACCTGGTTGGCAACCACCCTGATTCTGATTTCCGACGTTAACTTCAACTTTCCCCGAGTTGTCTCCAGTCTGTTTGTTGGCGACATTACTCTGAATTTCCTCCTTATCAGTTGTTTTAACCTTTCGGTTTGCGTATACCTCTTCCCGGCGTAGATGTACGTTGGCTTTCTCATAGAATAACTCTCTAGTGTGGGGCGGTTTGCCTGCCAAGTACCTCCCGAATTTAGTGTCCTTATCCACTCCGTCAATCAGTGCTGCGACAATGGTCGGTTCATGAGGATCTTTAACCTCAGTGGCGGCCAAATTGAAACGATCCAGGTACATCTTTAGACTCTCGCCTGGTCGCTGTTTGACAAGGAATAAATCGATCACGCTTTTTGTCTTCTGTGCGTAGATACAGAATTGTTCTACGAACTTCTCGCTCAGCTCCCTGAAGCTAGAAATCGATCTCGCCGGCAGGCGAGTAAACCATAACAAAGCCACGTCCTCCAGGAATATGGGAAACGCTTTACACTTAACCGCGTCAGAAGCGGCGGCAGCGGTCATCGACCAAGAGTATCTCATTAGGTGCTGGACAGGATCAGATCTTCCCGCATATCGGTTCATTTGTGGCATGTTGAAACGCCTTGGAAAAGTCACATCCAAAATATCGTCAGTAAAAGGGGTATGACTGCGGTCGATACCCCAATCTTCGTTCCGCTGTCCACGGCTGTCGGCCAGAATCTGGTGGACCATGGCTGCAACATTTGCACTAGTCAAAGGAGGTTCAGGGTCAGTGCCTCTGGCCCGACGAGGTTCTCTGATCTCTCTTCGGGGAGCAGTCACAAAATCTGGGGCTCGGATGGGGCTACGCTGCCCCCTATTATCATGAGTATGCGTGCGGCGACGGGGCTGAGGTGGTCTGTTATGCACAGGACTGTTCACATCTCGAGTCCTGAGAGCCGTTGCTTGATCATTAACATTACGGTTCGAGGGCCCCTCCCCTAGCGCTTCTTCTTCCTGTGAGGGCAGGGTTCCGAACCGAAGCTGTTCTATGTTTTCGGCTCTCTCATATGGTCGCCGCGGAGGTCTCGGCGATTCTTCAGACGAAGAAGAATATACTGGGGTGAGTGAACGAACCGGCGATGTTCTTTGCCTTGCTAGTTCATCAAGTCTTCTATCCATAGCCGTCAGATTTTGCCGCAGGATGGAACTCTCCTGCCTTTGGGCAGCCAACTCATCAAACAACCTATCCCACATTTCGGCAAAGCGAGAGAGATCCCCCTCAGTGACAGGAGCAGCGGGATCATATTGGTCATCATCACTCTCTCTTATGCGCAAAGAGCTCGAAATGGGTCGAGCAGAGGTTCCTGGACGATAAGAGCGGGTCATAGGTTCCTTCCCAGGTCGAGTTGTAGTCTGACCATCAGTTCGGATAGCTGCGGTTCGTGGAGGGCGATTCGCTGCGCCCCCCTGAGATCGACTCGTGGTCGTGGTATGCAGAGGTTGCGAGGCGTTACCTCGAGATCGAGTAACAACCCCTTCAGCAGCCTGGATCGTCTCGTTCTCATCGACTCGGAACGCGGTGTCTTCATCGGATCGGTTCGCCCCCTGCGCTCCGCGATCCAGAGTTTCTTCGTTACTCAGTTCGTGCACACTCTCCTCAATCGTTTCATTGGTCTGCGAAGCTTTAGATCTTTTTCCAGCCATGATATCCGAATCGCTGGAATCTTCAAAGAAGCGAATAGTGAAACTTTAGGACTGAGTTTCTCAGTGAAAGCACCAAAAATGTTAGATCGAAATTTGGACCTAACACCCAAATTGTTATGCACAGTAGAGAATTTCAAATGAAGAAAAAGGAAAAAGAAAATAACACTCAGAATTTATAGTGGTTCGGCGTTAACGAGCCTACGTCCACTTTATATATTATTGATTATGCTTTAAAAGCTAATACAACAATGATTTCTCTCAATATTTCAGTAGTTTGACAACAATGGCAGATTCAATGCTCAATATTGCCAAAAGGATCCCGAAAAATGCAAAGCTCTGGGCTATTTATAGCTGATTTTGTCAGGCGGATCGTGGACACGTGGCACGAATCCCGAGAGCATCGGATCGGATCGTCGCCGTTGAAGAAATGGTCAAATTAGCCGTTGTGGACAGGTGTCGCGATCTGCTTGAAAATCGGATCATGCAGATGGGGAGAATCGGTCCAGGTGACGGTTAGAGACACGCGTCGCCAGATCCGTGCGATTCGGATCGCTGAAGACTAGCTCGTGCTTGAACAGGTCAGAGGGTTCGCCATGCACCAGGGGATTGGATCGGTTCGCTCGGGGTAACAATGTAAGTTTGGATCGGATCGCCCGGCTGCGTCGTTCGCTGATGAGATGGGGCGATCCGATATTGGGCGAGACGATGGCGCGCGATCCGACGGTGGTCGAGACGATAGCGCGCGATCCGACGGTGGTCGAGACGATGGTACGCGAATCGACATTGGGCGAGACAATGGAGTGCGATCCGATGTTTCATATTCTTGGGGAACGTGATTTCTCGCTTTCCTCTTACGAATGATCCTGGGTGGCTTGGTCAAAAAGCGAGCCAACAGAGAATGTTTTCATTGTGGGGAGACTGGACACATCAGCAAAGACTGCCCTGAGAAGACAGACTTTGAGAAGGGCGGGAAAGACAACAAGTCCCGAGAGAAGAGGGAGTGTAAATTCTGTGGCAAAGTGGGGCACTTAGTGAAGGATTGCCGGAAAAAGAAGTCCAAGATGAATGGTGGGTGCTTTTCTTGCGGTGAGACAGGCCACACGGCTAAGGACTGCCCAAAGAAACGAGGACAGGGGCAGAGGGCTGGATCCACCTCGGGGGCGCAGGTTCATGTGCTAGAAGCGCCACCTCTGCAACAGCGAGGTATAAATACTTCTGTAGAAAGTGTAGTTTATCTATATGATCACCCCGTTCGCACTTTATTTGATTCTGGCGCATCACACTCCTTTATCTCGTCTGCTTTAGTAGAATCTCTGCACCTAAAAACTAGTATGGTAGAGGACCCCTTAATTGTTTCAATCCCAATTGGGGGCCCAGCTCATTTGTCTATGATCTGTTTGGGATTGAAAATTTCTATTCTAATCGTAGAATTTGAATGTAGTGCCTTTGTTTTGGGCTTTTCGGAATATGGTTTGATTTTGGGCGTGGATTGGCTATCCAGTAATGGGGCCATCCTTGATTGTGAGAAAAGGGTTGTTAGGCTCCTAACCCAGCTCGGTAATACTTTGGAAATTTCTTGTAATCCCTCGTATGCGGTTATGCTTAGTTATCTTGAATCGCTAGATGCCTCCGTTGAAAATTTGCAATCGATTACAGTGGTCCGGGAATATCCGGATGTCTTCGAAGAGGTGAAGGGCTTGCCTCCGAAGCGGGAGATAGACTTCCGTATACATCTTGTAGATAATGCAAAGCCCGTTGCGTTGTCCGTTAGACACATGGCTCCACGGGAAAGGTAAGGGCTCAGTAAACAGATTAAAGAGCTTCTAGAGAAGGGGTTCATTAGAAGGAGCATTTCAGAATGGGGCGCTCCAGTAGTGTTTGCCACTAAGGCAGAAGGTTCATTTCGCTTATGCATGAGTTGTGGAGAATCACCTTAGTAAATACATTTGGCAACATAGTTGACATTTGTTTATTTTCAAGAGATAATTCATCTATGTTGAATACCTTCTAGTAAGCGAACAAGATCCAAGATTCACTAGTGAATTTTGGAGAGCTTGCATGGAACCATGAGTACGCAGTTATGCTTGAGCCAAGTATACTAGAAGGAGAATAAGTGAAAGTGGAACGAGAGGCAACAGTGAAATAGGTTCCAACTCATATTTTGGAAACAAGAATTAAGAAGCTACGAAATTGTGAAGTTAAAGACGGACAAAGCATAATGGAGTTAAGCTCAAGAAATGCGACTTAGAAGATTTAAGACTAGATTCGTGCATCATATCTCTTCTTAAGAGTATATCTTTGATCCCTCTCTTCCTGTAGAGCTTACTTGCATGCTATCTTTTGTGTATATCCTCTCGGTCCTATTCTTAATCCAATTTCTATCGCAAACCCCATAGGGAGTATGACTCGTCTGTTAGTAACACATGTTGGGGCTTGAGGGTGTTCGTTGGATTGACCAAACTTTTTGGGTTTTATAGGATACGGGTTGGTCTTAGGAAGGGACTCCCTTGTGACCTAAAAGGAGTCCATCATGCTTAGTTTCCTAGAATCATATATGGTGGTTGGGTTGAGTAATTCTTTAGGTATCAGTCTGATGTTGATTTTGGTCTTCGGGGCTGATGCTTAGAGAGTTCTCCTCCTAATCAATATATATGTGGCATAGATTTCCAGTTTTGACATTGCCTAATGGGCACAAAGTTTTTACTTGCTTCATTCGACTATACCTTTAGATAGGAACAATTGGGAAAATGTCCTATAGATTAGAGCTACCCGAAAGATTGGACGGAGTTCGCAACGTCTTTCACGTTTCACATCTCCGAAATTGTCTACATGAGTCTGCTGAAGTGGTAGAGCCAAATATCCTAGAAGAAGTTGAAGTGGAACGCGAAGCAACCGTAAGGAAAGTTCCAACCCGCATATTAGGAACGGAAGTGAAGAAGCTACGCAACCGCGAAGTCAAGTTCGTCAAAAGTTCAGTAGAGCGACGCCGAAGAAGATGCAACTTGGGAAACTGAAGCTAGAATACGCGCTGCCTACCCTTTTCTTTTCGAGGGTACATCTCTGATCTTTCTTTTTCCTTAAGTTGCGCTTTTATCTATCTTTTTAGGTATATCTCCTCGACCCTATCTTTTAGGTAGAAACTCTTTGGATGAAAACATGTAGTTGAAACATGTTATGGATGATGGTTGCAAGTGGTTGCAAGTGATTGCTAGTGGTTGCTCGTGGTTGCATATACACACACAATCTAGGTTTTAGATCGGCTCAGTCACTTCATATTGCATATGCATATATGTTTGCATTCGTATATGGTTGAACTTTAATGTGTTGTCATATGGATGTTGCATTTATATGAATGATTGTGCACTCATGTAGAATCATGAATAGGAGGATTTGCATACATAATGGATTCATAGCACTTACATAAATTCGCATTAAGGAGGACAACTGAATCAGTAGACCGCCTGATTTTGCATTAGATAAGTACATGTACACACACACACTTCGCATATGAGCATGAAGCATTAGAAGTCTTTTAAGGACAATGGATGCTCGTGTTTGATGGATGAGTAGATGGATGTTTGGATGTTAGGATATACATTCTTCCTAACTTGAAGATTTCGGGGACGAAATCCTTTTAAGTGGGGGAGAATGTAACACCCCGTGTATTCTATAACCGTGAAATTCATAAATTAAAGTATAATTAATTTCAAATCAAAGAATTAAGGGAAACGGGATACGCCATTGCGTTCGTCTCGGAAAAATACGCGAAATAGAGTCCGAGTTTTCGAAAATCGGAATCCGTATGACCAAGATATGGCCTCCGGAAGTTTCAGAATTCAGGTTAAAATTCAAACAGACGAAAACAGCTCAGAAAAACAAGTTTAAAATTCAAAATCGGGCCCAATTGGCCAGGGCGGGAAAATTCCCTCCTAAGGCACCCAGGTCGACTTGGCAGTCGACCTGGGCTAGCCAGGTCGACAGGGCAGTCGACCTGGGTAACCCGTGTCGACTGCCAAGTCGACACGGTGTCGACTGGGCTGTCGACCTGGCCCCTGAGCCAGGTCGAACCCAGCCCACCCTGGCTGGCCAGGTCTGTGTTTGGTCGATTTTCTGAGCCTTGCCTTGTCACTAGGGCTAGGTGTCAGCTCCTGGTTGGTCCCTCCTTTGAACGAACGGCTATTATTGAACCAAGCTTCATCGACGGTTTAAATCAACTCACAAACTCTATAAAAAGGACCTAAGACTAACCCTAATTCACACAAACTAAAATGGAGGTGAGACCGTCATGTTGCTGAGGAGAGACTAAAGATAGCCGTCAGAAATAGAGAGACAATTAGGAATAAATAAAAAGCTTAAAGCAACGTCAAATCAATCAAAGCAACGCCTACAACAAAGGATAGCATCTCCAAATTCAGAATTCAGATTTCTGAATTAAAGATTCATCATACGCTGTAAGTAGAGTGCTATTCCGATGTGAATTAAATAATTGTGTTGATTTTTGTAATGTAAGAAATGGAATTGTGGCGATAATAATCTATATTTGTATGTTGCTTTGATGCAAAACGATTTGGGAATATTATGGAATACGATTGGATATTTGCAAGTACGCGATTTGCGTTGGAAACGAAATGGAATTGTGGCGGTAATGACTTATATTTGTATGTTATTTTGATTCTAAACGATTTGGCAATGTTATGGTTTGATTCATACAAGTATATGGTTTATGTTGACAACCACATGTTGTGGAATTTTGATTGGGACTCATGCAAACATATGATTCATATTGAAAACTACATGTTTGTGGTAGTTATTTACAACACCCATTTGATAATTGCAAGCATATGATTCATGTTGAAAGTAACAACTATATGTTGTAATAATTTGTTTAAGATTCATGCAAGTATATGATTCATGTTAACAACTATATGTTGTAATAATTTGTTTAAGATTCATGCAAGTATATGATTCATGTTAACAACTATATGTTATGATATTTTAATTGGAATTCATGATTCGTTATTATGCTAATATGATGAACATACTTTTATGACCACTTTTAGTGTGTAATTGAATCGACTAAGTATTATGATTCATATGAAGTTATGTTGGAATTGGCATCATAGTTCAAGTATAAAAATCATATTTTTGTGATAGTGACAAAAGCACGCATCTTTGTAAATTTGTATTAATTTTATGAACATGACTAAACTATGTTCGTTATTATGCCCAATTGAAAAACATGTTTTTAGGCTCATGTTGTTATCATAAGTTACATTAGAATTACATTAGAATTACATTCCTCTTGCAAGTTTACATAGATAAAATAAAAACCCTGATGTAAGTTTAGATATGTTTATGCTATAATTCTAGTTGAACCATACTTTTGTATTAGCGACAAAAGTAAGTACCTTTCTGTTAACATGTAGTGATTTTATGAACACGATTAGTTTATGCCTAAATAAAAATATAGGCTTATATTTCTAGTCAAGACCCTATGCCAATAATAATGATATCTATTTTAGTTAGATTCTTAATGTCAAGTTTACATGGTTAGTTGAACTATGATTCATGTTTAAGTTTATGCCATTATCCTATGACTAATTCATGTTTAAGTACTGCTTATGCCATAATCATATGAATAAAATAATTCATGTTTAAGTAATGTCTATGCATTAACCATATGAATAGAATGATTTATGTTTAAGTATTGTTTATGCTATGATTATATGGATAAAATGATTCATGTTATGCCATGATTACATGAATAGATCAAAAACCATGATTTCATGTTTGGGTATATTTGTGCCATGATTATGTGAATAGATTAAAAATCATGATTAAGTTGGAATAATTCTAGTTGAACTATACTTTTGTATTAGTAACAAAAGTAAGCACCTTTGTAAACATATAGTAATTTTATAAACATGATTTGCTTATGTTTGACATTATGCCTAAGTAAAAATATAGGTTTATGTTGTAGTTAAGACTATGTGTCAATAATGATATCTAATTTAGTTAGATTCTTAACTTAACTACAAGTTTACATGGTTTGATTCATGTCACTTATGCTTTATGACCAAAGTATATGTTACTACAATGCAAGTACACCAGTTTCTATTTTGTAGTTCCAACATTATGTTGCAAGTTCATGCGTTCACATTCCCCTTTTTGTGTATATAATCACGTTTTAAGCCTCCCCTTTTTCACGTGGCTAAGTTGGGCTTAAAAGGCTAAGCCCAACATTATATTATAATAAACGAACGTATTAAACGGGGGAAATAGCGTTGGGCCAAATTAATTAATAAGTGAAAATATAAAAGTAGATGGGCCCAAATTCAAGAATGGGTTGGGCCCATGATTGGTGTAAACCTTTACACCATTAGCTTAAATTGATTTTGAATAATGGGCCGCAAATATTTACATATAAAAAGAAAAGAGACAAAATATGTAAATGTAGAAAATACGATGTGTTTAACCCGAGGTTGGATTGAGTTGTGATGTAAACCTGCCCGGAACCGGCCGGCTGTCCAGTAGTCACAACAATACCTATCCAATGTGGGTGGTTAAACACGGAGCCCAATAAGGACCCGAGGTTAGACTGAGTTGTGGCGTAAGACTGCCCGGACCCAACCGGCAACAGGCGGCCACAACAATACCTGTCTAATGTGAGAGGTCAAGGCTTTAATAAGACAATTAAGGCTGAGTCAGGATTGATAGGATTAAGTAAATTATATTAATACTTAATCAAAATGGAACATGCTAAACTAAACAGACTGATTGGGGGGTTAGGTTTATAAAACACTTAACCAACTTAGCATGTTGGCTAGAAATAGAAAACCTAGTAGTGGAGGACCCTTTTCGCAGTAACCCTACAAGGTATCATGATACCCTGAAACTAGGCAGGGTGGGGCACGATTACTGGGCTGATTGTAAGAGGTCAAATCGACGGCGGTGGTGCAGCAGTGTAGGTTCTAACGGGGTGCGGGCGTGCACACACTCCGGCGCAGAAAAATAAGGCACTGGGCACCAGTAGCATACCCGTGCATTCTAGGATTGTGTCGGGCCGCCACCATGGGACTTGATACACCCCATGGTGGGACCAGCACAGGTAACTACAACATCGGGGGCCGTAAGACACATGTAACTATGCGAGTAGGAGCCGATCATCATAAAATGGATCACTTCACCCTGGTTATGGGGTGCCTGTTGGGAACTAGTTTATATGGGTACAGAGATTACTATGGGGTACGACAGTATATTCGACCCTAGACAACTTAACTAAGTATATGGTGCTTTCCCATTTCTAGTTTATACTTATCACACCCAGTTCTTTATTCATAGACTGAACAATCCTAGACTTACTCAGGCTTTATGTCTGACTCTACTTTTCTTTCGTCTTCTTTTCTTCCGTTCCCCCCCCCCCCCCCCCAGGTCCACAGGGAGGGAATACCGCGGCTTAACCAGCCTTCATATCTAGCTTGAAGAGAAAGAATGTATTGCTTGGATCTTTTCGTTTTGGACTATGGCTTTGGACATCAACTATGGGACTTTTGCAGTTTATTTATGTTTCCTTTATGCTTCTTTAAATAATGTAATCAAGACAGTTATGAAGATGTTATGTTTTTGGAAGTATTTTAAAACAAATTATGGCATGGATTGTGTAACACATATTTTAATGAAATAAAAGTTGTTGTTTTCCGCTGTTCAAAAATATGTGTTCTTATATCTGTCTTGTATATCTGTGACTTATACTTATAAACCTCCACCAAAATTAGGGCATTCCCTTTAAGAGTGACCCTAACGGAGGTGGGGTGTTTCACTAACCGTGGCATCTCGCTCTACTTCCACTTCTCTAAGCATGCTCGGCTACTTCCGCGGTATCGTGTAAACACTTCCTCAAATGCGACACGTGAAATACATCTTGAACACCATTAAGCTTCTCAGGCAACTTCACTCTGTAGGCCATCTGTCCAATTCTTTCTGTAATGGGGAATGCCCCTATGAACCTTGGTGTCAATTTCCCTACAGATCCAAAACGAACCGCATTCCTCAATGGTGATACTTTAATAAAAACCGTGTCTCCAACATCGAACTCAAGATCGGTTTGCCTCTTATCAGCGTATGACTTTTTCCGGTCTTGTGTCGTCTCATGCGTCTTAGAACCAAGTCTATCTTCTCCGAAGTTTCTCTAACCATCTCGGGCCCAAGCAAAATCTTATCTGTAGATTCCCACCAACAAGTCGGTGATCGGCAAGGTCGTCCATATAGAGATTCAAAAGGTGCCATGCCAATACTAGTTTGATAACTGTTGTTGTAGGTGAACTCTATTAATGGAAGGTGTTCCTCTAATGTTCCTCCAAAGTCCAAGATGCATAACCTCAAAAGATCTTCTAGAATCCTATTCACCCTTTCTGTTTGGTCGTCTGTCTGAGGGTGATAAGCGGTGCTTAAACACAATTGCGTTCCTACTGCCTCTTGGAAGCTCTTCCGAAACTCACTAGTGAAAATGGGATCTCGATTGCTTACGATACTAGAAGGTACACCGTGTAGATGAACTATCTCTCGGAGATAAACAGATGCTAACCATGCCACTATTCTTTTACTCTTAATGGGAATGAAATGGGAGCTCTTAGTAAGTCTATCTACTACTACCCAAATCCCCGTATTGCCCTTCCTTGACCTCGGCAACCCGTTGACGAAATCCATGGAAACGCTTTCTCATTTCCACTGTGGAAACTCCAAAGGGTGAAGCAAACCACCAGGCTTCTTTTGCTCATTCTTGACTTGCTGGCACACTAAGCATCTACAAACGAACTTAGCCACATCCTTCTTCATTCCAACCCAAATGAAAACTCGCTTCATGTCCCTATACATCTTGTCACCACCGGGATGTATGGTCATCTTAGAACGATGTGCTTCTTCAAGGATTGTCCTTCTCAAACTCTCGTCTTGTGATACGCAAAGTCTCCCATCCCTACGAAACCAACCTTTTTCATCTATAGTATACCTACTAAGATGGCTCGAAGACTCCCCTCTTATGAGCTTGTCTACTATCTCTATCAGCTGTGGGTCATCTCGCTGTGCCGCACCTATCTTTCCCAAAAGTGTAGGTTGCACCTCTAATGATGCTAACAAACCGGGTACATAATCTATAGAGGGTCTAAAGTCAAAGGTAGATATATACTCTAAACTCTGCCACTCGACAAACAAAGGACTCAAAGTCAACCTCTTTTTACTCAAGGCGTCAGCTACAACGTTACCCTTGCCAGGGGTATATGCAATCTCAAAATCGTAGGATGCTAAGAACTCCATCCACCTTTGTTGTCTTAAGTTTAAATCCTTTTGAGAGAACACGTACTTTAATGACTTATGATCCGTATACAACTCAAACCTCTCACCAAGCAAGTAATCGCGCCAAGACTTAAGCGCAAAAACTATGGCACCTAATTCTAAGTCGTGGGTAGGGTAATTCTTCCCATGGACCTTCAACCGCCTTCCACTATAACATATCACCCTTCCCTCTTGCATCAAAACTGCGCCAAGCCTTGTCCTGTAAGCATCGGTATATACTATGAACGGTTTACTCCCATCCGACAAAACTAAAACTGGAGCTGTCGTCAATGCCCACTTCAATCGTTGAAAAGCATCATCACAGTCAACATCCCAAGCAAAGGTCAAATTCTTTTTCGTTAACCGAGTAAGTGGGGCTGATATCTTAGCAAAGTCCTTGATGAAATTTCTATAATAGCCCGCCAAACCAAGAAAGCTTCTTACTTCCGTTGCATTCTTAGGAATCTTCCAATCTTGGATTGCCACTACCTTCGCGGGATCCACTGCTACCCCTTCTTTAGAGACCACGTGCCCTAGGAATCTTACTTCCTTCCTCCAAAAGTGACATTTGAAGAACTTAGCCTTAAGCTGATGTACTCGAAGGGTCTCTAAAACTTCATTAAGATGTAAGGCGTGCTCTTCCTCGTTTCTTGAGAAGACCAGGATATTATCTACAAAGACTACTACAAATTTGTTTAGAACTCCCTAAACACCCTACTCATAAAGTCCACGAAATATGCAGGTGCATTCGTCAAACCAAAAGGCATGACGAGCCATTCAAAGAAACCATCTGGAGATCTAAATGCAGTCTTATCTATGTTGTCCTCAGCCACCCTTAGCTGATGAAATCCTGTAGCTAAGTCCAACTGCGATAAAAAAGAAGCACCAACCAACTAATTGAACAAGTCATCTATCCTCGGTAATGGGTGTTTGTTCTCCTTCGTGAGCTTATTCAGCTCTGTATAGTCCACGCACAATCTAAGAGAACCATCAGCCTTCGTAGCAAAAACAACCGGAGCACCCCACTTTGAGATACTTCTTCTTATGAACCCTTTCTCAAGCAACTCTTTAACTTGTTTACTAAGCTCCCTCCTTTCTCTTGGACGCACAGGCAATGCAACTGGCTTTGCATTATCCACCAAGTATATATGGAAATCTATCTCGCGTTTTGGAGGTAAGCCCCTAACCTCCTCAAAGACATCTGCATACTCAAGGACTACTCGAACAGATTGCAAATCATCAATAGATGTGTCAAGAGATTCTAGGTAGCTAAGCATAACGGAACCCTTAAGGTCGCATGAGATATCGAGAGTATTACCCAAACTAGTCAACAGTCTAACTACCCTCTTTTCACAATCGAGAATGGCACCATACCTGGCTCGCCAATCCATTCCTAGAATCAACCCATAGCCTGTGAAACCAAGCACATAAGCGTTGTATTCGAACTCAATGCCATACACAGATATTATCAAATCCCGACATAACATAGACAGATGAGCCGTAACCCCAATAGGATTTGAGACAACAACGGGATCCACTATTATACTAGTATCAAGGTGTAGAGACTCAACAACAGAAGCAGATATAAACGAATGTGAAGCGCCAGAATCAAACAAAGTACGTACAGGATTATCGAAAAGGAAAATCAAACTTTCAATAGAAATGTTTCTACCTCTCTCTTGCGTAGCTTCCATGAGAGCATGAACCTGCCCTCCTGAAGTAGTTCATGTCCTCTGTCTTGCCCTTGTCCTTGCCTCCTTGGGCAGTCTTTAATCATATGTCCTGCCTCACCACATTGGAAACTTACAGTTGTCCTCTTCTTCTTCCTACAGTCCTTCTTCAAATGGCCAGGTATTCCACAATTGTGACACTTTCCTTACTCTGAGCCCTTGTTATCCTTACCGCACTTCTTTTGTTGCTGCTGTGCCTTCTTTGGATCCCCTTTCTTATATGTGCCTTATCTACATTAGCACCTTTCTCCTCTTCATGTATCAACGCCATATCAACAAGATTCTCAAAAGTATCCCCCATAGGAATGTGGGACATAGCCAACCCGTGAAATGGTTCATTCAGACCCCAAATCTCAAGGACTTCTTATGTGGTGTATAAACTAATTCCATACCAAATTTTGCTAACTGGTTAAATTTGTTAACGTACTCCTTCACAGACAAACTCCCTTGTTTCAAAGCCAAGAACCTCTCCATGTATAAACTCTCCTCTACTTGTGAAAGAAATTTCAACTTGAACCTTTGTCTAAAATCCATCCACGTCTCCACTGCACGTCCTCCGTTAGTTACTTTCCACCAAAATGAAGCTTCATCCTTCATCAACCAAGCAGCTAGTTGAACCTTCCTTCCATCGTCTATCTCAAAGATACCAAACAAGTCCTCCACTTCCTTGAGCCAATTCCAAGCCTCAACAAACGTCTCAGTTCCATAAAACGGTTTTCCGCCCATCGCACGGAAGTCTTTGCATATCTTAGAAAAAGCGTCTACACGAGGAGGAGGAGAAGTGGTTGCAGCTGGGGGAGGATGAACGTTTGCTGGGCCTACGGCAGTAGCCCTAGTCTCTAGATACCTTCTGAACCAGCCTGGTATCTGCACGCGCTCAGGTATATCGGGTTCCCTAGACATGCTGAAAGGAAAAAGGAAAGGATTCAAATAGGGAATCGAAAGAAAAATATACGTCTTTTGGGGATTATGTTTTTCATAATAAACCATTCCCTTGAAAATACCTTCTTTAAAACATGTTTTTGAAAATACTTCTTTTAAAAGTGCTTTTGAAAATGGTTTTCAAAATCTTTTATCTGTTCTAGTAACCTTCAGCTCTGATACCACGTGTAACACCCCACGTCCATTAATGTCACTCACTAAGGGAATGCATTAACTTTCATGGAGCGTTATAAGAGTATAGAACAAAAAATCACAAGAAGGATATATAAAACAGTACTTAAAAATTCAAAATTTATTCATTGCAGTAGAAAAGAAAAACATGTCTGGTTACAATATCAAAACCATATACTAAAGTCAAGTACACAAATATCCATCTTGAACAAAATTATTATCAGAGTACATAAAAGCAAAACCATAATCCCACTCCAAATAGCCATAATGAAAAAGAGATAAAGCTGAGCATTACTTTGAACACTTCCAAGCACTTCAAGAAGAAAGAAATCCGAGTCAAGCTTCACTAATCCCACCCTGAGGACCTGGAGGGGGGGAGAAAGAAAAGAGGCGAATCAAAAAGGGTCAGACATAAAGTCCGGCGAGTCCAGTGACTTTAACAATATAATCAGTAAAGTAACAGGATAAGAACATAAACTGGATACAAGATATGACTATAACATAAGCAGATACGACAAGGTAAACAAGATAAGCAAGATAGAACATCGACTGCGCTCCCAACCACTATAAGATATGCTCTGCACCGTACCAACATACAAGTTACATACTAAAAGATGATCCCTCTTAAACAGATATAATGATGGTAGTTCCGTGTACTTCTAGTTACTATCATAGGTACCAACTTGCTCCTATCCCCACTAATTGTACCCACTACCCTTTCCATTCGATCGGCTCCCTAACCTTGTAGATACCTGAGTTGGTCCCATAATAGGGTGTATCACTCCCTAAGGTGGCAACCTCGATACTACTGAAATGCACAGCTTATACCTACACGATGCAACAGCGTCTTACCTACCAGCCCGGACCCACGCACGCACATGACTCCGCTGGACTAGCACTGCATCGCTAACTCTTTATTGACCTCTTACAATCAACCCCAGTAAGCGTGCCCCTGTCCTCGACCTAGTTCGAGCTCATATAGATACTAAAATGGGTTACTGGTTGAAAAGGGTCAACACACTTGACACAAGCTTCCTCCAAAGCTTGGTCCCCACTAGGAATTCTCACTTAACCCTTTATTATTCCCATGTCTTACCACATGTCTTATCTTGGTTAAGTGTTCATTAATTCATTATAACCGTAATCTTGCAAGACCTCCCACGTTAGATTACCGTTTGCGGTTGCTGGATATGTCGGGCTGTTCCGGGCAGGCTTATACCGCAATCTGAATCTAACCTCGTGTCTTTGCATTATTACGCATCTAGTTTTTGCCTTTTACCTCTCACATTAGATTACCGTTTGTGGTTGCTGGATATGCCGGGTGGTTCCGGGCAGGCTTATAGCGCAATCCGAATCTAACCTCATGTCTTAGGCATTCATTTTCACTTTCTTGATTCAAGTCCCAATTTCAAATCTTGGAGTATAATATATTCCAATTACCCATAATTTCCAATCTAAATTATGTTATAATTTTAATCCAAATTATGCCTATAATCTCATGTGTACAAGTTATACCAAATTCTGCCCAAACCAATTTCCATAGCTATCAACAATTTATGCCAAATCTCATTTTATTACATATTTCCCAACTTTGCCCAATCATTCCAACGTTATTCGTACGTAAATCTCTACGCAATATGCTTAGGCCCGAAGTTAACTTAATATCAAAAGGAAAAAGGAAAAGGAGAAGGGGAGAGAATCAAAACATCAAAATTGGCATAAACATATAAATAGGCATGTGAAATGAATAACGACAAAATAGATCAGTTAGGCATATGATAATAGCAATTGGGTATGAATCTGAAGGATAAAAAATTACAAAACTTGATATGATTCATCTTATTTACAGGCATATACATTAAACCCAATTTACAAACTTATCACAATTACTATTTAATTTAATTATATGTGAAAGTAATGTAAACTCACTGTGGTTGGATCTAAAAGACGAGAATTAGGTTTTGTTGTAGCAGATCTTGATCTTAGAATACCCCTATTCTGATTTGTCTTGGTGGAGAAGAAAGGTTAATTTAGATTAGAGCAGCATGGAGGCGCCATGGATTAGGGTTGAATGAGATTAGGGTTAGGTTTATTCTAATCTTAAGATAGACATGAGTTGTAATTCAAAATCCGATATTTATTCTAATATCCAACAAAGCTCATCAAACTATTTTATTTAAAATATGGTTTATCAAACAAATATTTTTTTAAAAATATAAATTATTATTACTTAATATGTCATGTAAGTAATTTCTTAATAAAAATCACTTCTTAACCTTAACTTCACACAAGGAATTCATTTTTTATTTCTTGAATTATTATTACCAAATTCCATTATTTAATCCTTTACCAAATTCAGTTGCAAATTCCTTTTAATCATTCCTTTTTGAAAATCTCATTTCATTTCCATTCATTTCTCTCAATTCCATTATTTAATGACGTTAAATAAAAATTAACTTTTTAACTTCACATCTCTTTTTATAAATCTTGTTTACAAAACTCAGGTTTAATATGAAACCCCTTTTATCTTTATTCCCTTTACTTAATTCACCTATTAAGTAAATATTTATTTTAAGCTATCTTATTCGCTTAAAATCCCTTTTACAACTTCGTTATAAAACTCTCGGATTTTAATACAAAACCCATTCGTAAACTCCTATCACAATTCAATTTGATTCCATTACAGTTACCTTAAATTATTATTAATTAAAATAATAATTTAGGTAATCATTAACTACTGTCGAGGTAGTTAACTTCTTTAATAACTAATTAAATAGTAAATTTCTTTTAAAATATTATTAAAATTTAAAACAATATCCGTTAAACTATTTCATTAAATTAATTCAAACGAATAAATTTAATAACCAATTGCAGTTAAGCTGGTTAACTTAGTCAACTCAAAATACAGTTATCTCATTAACCAAATTCAATTGGTCCTTCCTTTAAATCAATTAATCATATAGTTAATTTAAATAAATCCATTTAATTGTTTTCTTAAAAACAATTATCCAAATCTTAACCATTAGGTTAAATTCTGTTTATTTGCATATAAATCTGCTTAACATAAAATAATAAATAATAAATATTTATGTCCTTTTTTATAACTTTTATTCAAATAATATATTTAAATATCTATCTTTAATTAAAAAAATAATTTTTTTATAACTTCACTTCTATCGATTTACTTAACGGTAAGTCGATATTTAGAAACCGATTGATTTATAGGCCATATACTGTCAATTACCCAACAATTTCTAACCATTGGTTTAAACAAAACAAATGTTGAATTTCATATCAACGGTCAACAACCAAATCAATCATCCAATTAGAACAGTTCATATAATGATAATATGAAAATAATATCAAATATATTTGAGGTATCCAGTTGGATCCCTCCAACTTGTTCTTCCCTGCATTCACATAGATTATTTCCAATAATATTATTCAATTCAATTTAACTGATAATTTCAATAATAGTAAATAACGATTGTTTAATAAACGTGACCAACAAGGTAAGTAACCTCCATTAGATTCAACCGTTAAAATAACGATTTGGTTTTTAACTGAAATTAAACAACGATTGATTTCATTGGTTCAATCAATATGTGAATATATATTAGCAAACATCTATAATTAACAATCACAACACACAAAATAAAAACCTGACTTATATAAAATATAAGTGGGAATAACTAAATGAGTTTAACTCATCTTGATTTGATTTTCTATTTAAACAGTTCGGTTACAGTTAAATTAAACAGTCGTTTAATTTAACTGTAAATTTCTGTTGTCTCCATTCCGGTCCAGATTAGTTCCATAATATTGTGTTCATCATCATGATCGCAATGCAACTGGTTTCGCTCCATTCCGTTAACCTATGTAAAAGTTATTCAAGTTTTAATATCACGATTTAGTTAATTACAATTAAATCCTTAACCACTTTCATTAAACCTAAGTAATTACTTAATAAACTAATTAATTAACGTTTAAACTCCTAATTACATTTAAATATATCGGCCAAGACAAATTAAATTTTTTCCATTCTGTTAAACTTTCAGATCCCCTTACCATTTAAACTAACCTTAATTACAAAATTAGTTAATTATTTTCTTCCCTAATTAGGGTTTACGGCTAATTAAAATTCACATCTTTTCCCTCTCGTTTGCAAATCCCATGCAGTCTTCCTCCCTCTCGCGCTTCCTTCTGAAGCAAATTAAACCCACGCCTCCTGGAATAAATCCACCACTACACCAGACTCCCGACCACCGTCAGCCCGGTTGAAACCACCAAACGCCGACCCTCAGCCTTGTCAACCTCCACCCTAAAAGTCTTCTTGCCCGACACCCCTATTCGCATCCAATCTCCCTTCGAACGCTCGGTGTTTAGTCACACATTCTGGTTACTAGAAAGCTCGAAATCCCATCATGACCGGTAGATTGTTAGATCTCACCATGTTGAACAATAATGTAGTTGATCGTTTCAAGTATTATTGCGTGGATGTTGAGATTTTGGGAAAGGAAATTTCCAAAAACTGTTGCCATTGGTTTAAACATCGCGGCGGAATTTTTAGTTGCCCAAAGGATGAGTGTTTGACACGCAGAATTAGGGTATGGGGTTGGTTTATATAGACAAAGGAAATATAATATTATTTTTAAAACTTACACATGAAATATCTCGTTAAAACAAGAACACACGACATCCAGTTGAGACGAAACTCCTAATCCTAGCATAAAAAAACATTCCGGACCCGATGGGATAGGTATCGTCGAATTCTGAGGTCGTTTGTGAAAAGTTATTTATAATTCACAGGTGAAAAATCACGCGTTTAAATTTCCTACGATCATAAAATAAATCCAATCAACTTGAAACTTTGAAATTCTACTTGTTCTTTTCCTCACGGATCCAATGAAATTTGTTTTGTTAAAATCGGAGTTCATTTGTGTAACGACAACGGATTTCGCCCGGACCTAATCGATCGCTAAACCGACCAAGACCGTTCGAATCCCGCATACGCTAACTCTGGGTATACAACACATCAGAACAAATAACAGAAGACTTCAATAAACATCATAATAATGTTACATCAGAGTACAGAATATCAGAGTATATCGAAAATAATACACAGCGGAAATAAATTTACATAAATGTAATACAATGCACAGCGGAAATATAAACTACACAGCGGAAGACTGTAAATGTCTGGACACAGCTTAAAGCCTCAATCCAGAATCCTGCTCAATACATCTGCAAAATAAAACTACTCGACTGCCCGTGTGGAAAAATAGGGGCACCCGAGTTCGCAAGGGAAAAGCAAACTACATGTCAGTCATGGGACTGGTGTGAGAAACTCTAACAGTTATAATTAACTTATTTGATAATATGGTATATCACGGGACCACGCCGCTAACGCGGAACGGGTTTACCCCCATGAATACCAGTGTATAAACAACAATCAATATAGATATATGGATCTACTATGCATCAATCAACATGCAATATCCCAATCTACCCACTTAGATTAATCACTACACTTAGATTTTCTAAATCCAATTTAATTTACAGAAATCATTCCTTTGGATTTTATTCCCGATTTCTTATTTCAAATCATTTGAAATACATATCTAACTTTCTATATCAAAGTAGATTTCACTTCGGGATCTCAAATCAAATCGTCCGGAAATATGAATTCCAAAACATAACAATGCATACAAACAAGTATGCAACCAAATATCGTGCTCCCCATCGACAAGGCAAAGGGTACGCACCTCGCAACTCGATATATAAATGTGCACCTACCCCACGTAGGAGTAGGCTACTCCGACGATGCACCTCCAACACATGGAGAGCATACACCGCCCTCTCACTCATACTTTTAGTCTCAGGGTTACCCGACTCTTTAGCCACATACTAAATCATTTCATATCCCGAAGTAGGGAAAATCATTTCACAACGTAATAATCACAAGTACTTTCAAAATATAGTACTTCACATCAGTAATTCACGCATATGATCAGTCACTATTAATCACATAACCTTTGAGCTCGTACGTCTCAAAGAAGGGTGTTAAGCAAGAGAATAAATTCTCCGCCACCAAACAGATACATCACCAAACAGATACATCACCAAACAGATACTACTAATCGAATATGCGATGAACCACAATGTAACATATAATACATTTCTAAATCACTTTAGAAATCATCGGGTTTTGGGCTTCGAAATCCATTGTTTTATAAAACATTTTTATAAAACATTCCCTGTCCAAAATCGGGAATACATTTTTTTTCACTTAAGAAAAATATCATTTCACAATCATTCATTAAATTTGAAATGGACACAACATCTCTAAACACCTTATCGTCAAATCGTGAAGTGTTTCACAAGGCGTTAGCACACAGATATTTTCAATCCAACCCTATGCTAAATGTAAAAGTATATTCTGCTCATAAACTGGTCGAGCACAATCCAAACAATCAATCAATCCAATTTGACATTAAATAGAAGGGTTTGAATAAAGATAGTATCGACTTATATTCAACATCAAATCCTGAAACCAATAGATATCATATTGGGAATAACGATATCGATATCTTCCAAATTCTCATCACAATATCTATATAATCACGGAATCCAATATCGAAAATATCCAAAGATAATT
The DNA here is from genome assembly GCA_030737875.1 of Allium sativum. Classification (NCBI taxonomy): domain Eukaryota; kingdom Viridiplantae; phylum Streptophyta; class Magnoliopsida; order Asparagales; family Amaryllidaceae; genus Allium; species Allium sativum. Next base: position 470,130,024 of record CM060920.1, on the reverse strand, counting down.
TCAATTCAAATCTAATCCAATTTATTTATTTATAACCATTGGATTATTTTTCTAGTTAATAACTAGTTCATTTCGATAAAAATATATTTTTATCTTTTCAAATATGGAGTTTTTCATCCCAATTCTTCACAAATCATTTCTTATGATTTTACACAAATTATCGATATTTTTAATAATTTTATCAAGGCCCATACAGTCGATTTCCATCAACGGTCATCGAACTGCACTTACAGCGACCTTTTCCAAATTTGATTTGGACATAATTCCAAATCCAACCGTTAGATTTCAAATCTCTAATATTCGTTAGAAAGCTGTTTTCGATACGAACCCAACGGTTCTGATTTCAGGAGAATCCGACGGTCGGATCTCCCGTAATGTCCATTCGAAGTCAATGGTCGAAATTCGCGAACTGCCGCAGCGCGGCACTTTCTATTCAGGCCATTATATTATATATAATATATATTTCGTCGATTTCTATTTAAAATGAATTTTATAAATCGTTTTAAATTCCTTTTCAAATCGATTTCAACTTCTTATTTCAAATTCAAATCAAAATTGAATTTTTCCTTATAAATTCGTTTTAAATTCATTTCAATTTGATTTCAATTCGAATTCAATTCTATTTCAATTCTATTTCATTTCAATTTCAATTCGATTCAATTCATTTCGAATTCATTTTCTATTCAGTTCAATTCAAATTCATTTCCTTTTCAATTCAATTCGAATTCATTTTCTATTCAATTCAATTCGAATTCATTTTCTATTTTATATCAAAATCGAATATTTCATATACATGACAATTTTATACAGTGTATATATATATATATATGTTAAATATTATATTTTTAACAATCAAACCATTTTCACATTTCATATATATATATATATATATATGTACATATATCATTTTCATTTTATATATACATCGTTTTCACATTTCATATATATATCGTTTTCACTTTTCATATATACGATATTTTCACTTTTCATATATACGATATTTTCACTTTCAGTATATGCGATATTTTCACTTTCAATATATACGATATTTTCACTTTCAATATATATATATTTTCACTTTCAAGATATATATATTTCATACACTTCTAATATATACGATATTTTCACTTTCAATATATACGATATTTTCACTTTCAATATATACGATATTTTTTCACTTTCAATATATATACGATATATTTATATTTCATTCATATCGCATTTGTATATAATTTCACATCGTATATACATTTCATTTCACAACACAGTACAATCAAACAAGTCGTCCATGGTCTGTGGACGACGGGGAGCAGTTCATATATGCAGTTACAAGATAAATAACTGTACAGAAATAATTTTAGTGAGAAAATTCTCACCTTGACTGGTTTTAATTTCTGAATTTCTGTTCGCATTTTAATTTGCCTTAAATTCTGATTTGCCCCATTTCAGTTTTGGTCTATCCTGAAATGTAGTGCTTCTCAAGACGATTCCAACGAACTTTGAATCATCGAATTTTGATTCTGTTTGTAGAAGTTACGATCATTTAAAGACTTGTGTTAGGGCCTAATATGATTCGAGAAGCCGCCGACAAAGTCGATTTTATTAAGAAGCGATTACTCGCCGCTCAAAGCCGACAAAAGAGCTATGCTGATAGAAGAAGAAGAGATATATCCTTTGAAGTTGGCGACTATGTATATTTGAAAGTATCGTCGATGAGAGGAGTTATCCGGTTCGGTAAAACTGGAAAGTTAGCGCCCAAATTCATTGGTCCGTTTCCTATTCTGGAACGGATCGGAACTCTCTCTTACAAGGTCAAACTGCCGGATTGGTTGCCTGGAGTTCATGATGTATTTCACATATCCCAATTTCGAAAGCACGTTCATGATCCAGACTTGATCGTTGAAGAAGCAGCTCAACATGACATTGAAATAACCCCAGAATTAGCTGTGAGAAGAGAGCCGCTAAAGATAATAGGCAAAGAAACCAAAGAGCTGAGGAACAAGAAGGTTCGCTTAGTCAAAGTGCAATGGAGTGGAGATCCGCGAGATTGTACTTGGGAAACCGAGGAGAGCATTCAGAAAGCTTATCCTAGATGCCGAGTAGATATCTCTGATTGACTTTGGTGCAAGGTGCATTTACCCTACTTTGCATTACCATTTAATTCTCTACTCTGTTGTTATTTTCTTTTCATGGATGTGCACTTTTAAATTTTATAGGCTATAGGCCAGAAAAGGATGAAGGTGAGTTCTCTGCAACATTTCTCTTCGAATTTCTTTTGAAATCTCATCTTGAATATTGTTGCGTGATTTTCTACGATGAATTGGACTTGATTTTGGCCTTAGAAACAGATTTTCCCCTTTGGTTTTAAACAGTCTCAGCTTTGATTGAATGTGGCGATTCTGGAAAATTGAAATGATGCCTCTAGTCTTGTTCTTGGCCTTCAATGTGTAAATCCGGAAACAATTAAATAATTTCCTTGCTCTTTGTTTGATTGAATGATGATTGTATGATGATGGTATTTAATAAATTATTAAAACAATAAAATTAACATTTTTATTGTACGTATGAACCATTAAAAATATTCGTGTGTTGAAATAAATGTTTGTGTGTTAAAAACATCATTTTTAACATGTGTGTGAACAAATAAAAATAGTGATTCATTGAAATAAATGTTTATATGTTAAAAACATCATTTTTAACATGTGTGTGAACAAATAAAAATAGTGATTCATTGAAATAAATGTTTATATGTTAAAAACATCATTTTTAAAATGTATATGGAGTGTGAAAATAATATATATATATGAACTGTGAAAATAATATACATATATATATATGAAGTGAAAATATACATTTATGAAAAGAAAAAAATGAATATATATATATATATATATGAAAAGAAAATGAAAATATATATATATGATAAAGAAAATGAATATATATACATATGAAGTGAAAAATAATGTATATATGAAATGAATTATGTATATATAAAAAGTGAATTGCTATATATATATATATATATATATATACGCCCCTCGTCCACAAACCATGGACGATATTTATTGGTTGTGATTGGTGTGAAAATTGATTGATAGCGAATGGTTGTTTGAAATTGTTTGTGATTGATATTGATTGATTGTGGTTGAAAAATACCCATTTGTGGTTGAGAAATATTTGGTTGAAACCACTTAGGATTAGTTTGTGGAAATGAAATGAATATATACATGCCGCCTGCGTGCGAACTAGATGCATGATCCCCATTGTCAAAAACCGCGAGGTTTTAAGGTAGAGCGAGGAGCCGTACTAGAGACGGTCCCGGTTTTAACTACCCTGCCGTTATGCTGCCGAAATTTTGAATAATATTCATGTGTTTGAATTATTTTCATTTGCTGAAACTATATTTATTAATTGAATAGAAAACCCTCATGTGTTGAATCGATATTCATTCGTTGATTAGAAATTCATGTGTTGAATGGTATTCGCGTTTTAAATATAAAAATCACATTTTTATCTATATATAGAAACTATAGAAAACCTTCATGTGTTGAATCGATATTCATTCGTTGATTTGAAATTCATGTGTTGAATGGTATTCGTATTTTGAAATAAATTGTTTGATAATAAAAATCACCTTTTATCGACTATATGAACTGTGTGAAATGATCTCGTTTTGAAAGAAATTGTTTTATAAGAAAAATCCTATTTTTATCACCAATATGAAATATATAAAATAATAGTGTTTTGAAATGAATTGTTTTACAATAAAAATCACATTTTTATTATATACATGAATCGTTGAAATGTGAAGTGTTAAAAATAGCCACTCGTTCAAATAAACATATATGAGTTGAAATATTCATTAATTAGCTAATGATATGATTTGTACCTATGTATGTAACATTAGAATGAATGGTGTTTTTAAACCAAATAGAAATCAAATATGAAGTTGAATAGAAAATGATAAATGATAAGAACTATATATATGTACATGCATATTCATTGAACAGGTTATAGCAAAGGGGCTAGAGAAGAGGAATAAAATTTTGTGCCCGACAAATAGGTACACATTTACTGTTTTGTTTGGGTGATGATTTTATGAGCCTGTTGGCTAGCCGCTTGGCTTTTTCTTTTTCTTTTTGAGATTAGAAGGACCGGGGAAGCTATTTGAGATTTCCCGATGCTCTCGGTGCAGGGGAGGTTATGGCGAAATTTTCCAAAATTTTAAGGCGTTAGTGAAATATTTGAAGTGAAGACGATATTGAAATCATTGAATGAACTATATTTATATAAATATATAAATATAAATAAAATTAAAACGAAACGTAGTCGTGCAGTTCGTATTTTGAAACCGTGATTTCAAACAACTAGTGCGGGAAATCCGACCATTGGATTTTCCCGAAACCGCAACCGTCGGGTTCGCCTTGGAAATATCTTTCCGACGGCACCAACTTTGTAAAAATCCAACGGTTGGATTGTCTGGAATGTTTAATTCAAATCTGAAGAAAAACAGCGCCAGAAACGATTATATTTATATATTTATATAAATATAATTATATTTAATCGAATAACGACGCTGTAGTTCGTATTTTGAAATCGAAACTTCAAACGATTGTACCGGGAGATCCGACCGTCGGATTTTCCCGAAACTGGAACCGTTGGATTCGTTTTGAAAAGACCTTTCTAATGATGTAAATTTTGTAAAGATCCAACGGTTAGATTTTCAGATATGTGTAAATCAAATCTGAAGAAAAACAGCGCCCCGGCCGCGTTATGGCCCAAAGCGCCGTTTTGAATAAATAGGCTATTTTAAAATAAATAAAAATAGCGATAAATCGTTATAAAATATTATAAATGATATGGAATGGAAATAAATTGAATTTGCTCAATTTATGTGGTATTTGATGGTTGAATGTGTTTGGTGTGAAAATTACATTAAAGAACAAAATTGGTGTTGTCGAATAATTTAACCATTAAAATAAATTGATTTGAAATTCTAAATATACGTGAATTATTTGAAAAGGCCGAGTTAATTCTCATTTCAAATAATTGACCGACGATTGAAAGTCGAAGATGAAGACGGTGGTCAAAGACCGGAGATCTTCACCTCGTTTGGATGGTAACCGAGGTCCTGATTGGGAGGCATCCCGAAATATGGATAATGAGTGGTGATCGTCCAGACGTACGTGGTGATCGATGGGTTTGCGAGGTATTTAGTGCTTCCGGTTTCGTTCAGACCCAGAACGGACTTGTAAATGGACTGTGTGTCTGACATTGGATTTTATTCTATGTTGATTGATCTCTATTAAATATACATCTGTTTGGCGGCGGAGAATTTATTCTTTTGCTTAACGCCCTTCTCTGAAACGCACTAGCTCAGAGGTTGTATATCGATGGACATCAGTCGCATGGCATGAATTGCCTGTGTGGCATGCTAAGATGCAGTGATCAGGGCTTCTGTTGAAAAGCAAAGTCTTGTGGTGATGATCAAAGCACCGCCGGTGTGGCGTAGCTTTGTGTATAACGTAAAATCGCGAGCCTCACACCCCGGTATGAACCAGAAACGGGAGCGGACATCAGGGAGGGCCTGCGTTTCTTCCTAGCTAGGGTGGTGTCAGTGACCTACCAGCCCTGACATTTATATACTTTTCACCTGTGTGGTTGTTGCTGTTGCGAGGCGCCTCGGTTAGATCGGACGATCCGGGTCCGATGGAGTCATTCGTTGGCTCGTTTACGCCCCAAAGGGCGGGGAAATGCAGTGTCCAGGAATTTTAATCCACATCGGTGGACCGGCGCTGACGATCCAAGGGTCACTCGAGCTCTGATCCTGAGACTCGGGCTAGGCAGTCTCGAATTCGGTAAGGACTATCTTTTGCCTTGGTTCAGGACGGAAATCCAATTCCCAAATACGTCATCATGCGATTTTGATTGTATACCTATATATGGCGACATAGTGGTATGGGGCATTAATGCCGTCTATGATTGATAGTTATGATTCAATTGTTTTCAAAACATATAAACACTAGCAATAATATCAAATGCCTTTGTTTTACCCGTATCAAGCATATTTTGGCCGTTATAAGATAAAAACTCTATCCTCCGGTTTGCGTTGCATTGTGTGATGGGAACTGAGTCTTATAATGGCTTCATTTTTATAAAAAGCATAGCGATGTTTAAAAGAATGATTTTTTTAAAGCACTGGCAATCCAATGGAGTAAACCCGTTCCACGAAAGTGGCGTGGTCCTGTGATTAGCCATATTATATATGTGTTGAGTAGATTTCTCATACCAGTCCCATGACTGACTCATAGTTTGTTTCACTATCAAACTCGGGTGCCCCTTTTTCTACACGGGCAGCCTTGTATTCAAGTTTAGCTGGTTCTTTCTGGATAGCTGGAGCTGAAGATGGATCCTATCGTTTATCTCTTTTTATGCTGTTCAGCTCCTATTGTACATATTTTGTTTATTTCCGCTGTAGACATTTATGTATAGTTGAACTGTATTTGTACTAAGTAAGATCCTGTATACTGTGTAACTCTGATGTTTACGTTTATCCAGTATATTCTATTGTTCATTATCTGGTGTATTTATTTAATTTTGTTCTGCTATTATCTGTTTCTGTGTTATATTCCAAAGATAACCCTTGTCTCCGTCAGTACGGGGTTTGGGGTCGTCTCAATTTGGCTAGTCGTTTATTCCTTTAAAGTTACCTCTGTCTAAATTGGCCAAAATAATATAATTGATGAAGGCGTTTGTTGTTGCCATGATCAAACGGTAAGTCCAATTGACACGAAAATCGAAATATTACAATAATTAATTAATACGAATCTAATGGCATAAATTTCGTCGCATTCCGAGATTGTTTCCTACTACGCTATTTTTTATATGCCAAACAACGCTATTTTGGACACCAAAATAACCGATTTCGAAAAATAACAAACTACCTGCTTATTCTGACTCTAAACGTCGATACAAACTCAACGAAATTGATTCTATGGCTTAATTCGATCGTCTGCTCAAGTTAGACACAAATACCTCTCTATTAAATTAAACTAAATTAATTACGCGCTATAGAAAATGATTGGGTGTTTACGGCTGTTGTTGTCACATATGACATCGGTTTGCCATGAAATTTAATACCGTATAATAATTCAACGTTACGGTTCCAACGAAACTAATTTCATTGAAATCCATGACTGTTTGCAAAATGTCTATTTTAAAGGCTTATATAATATCGATTAAAATATTATTTAAATTCACAAATAAATCAATTAGATAATAATAAATTATTATTATCGTAAATATCCACATTGAAATATCATATATTTTCAAATATAAACCAATATGGATTATACAACTCAATATTAACCGTTTTGAGTTAAAGGTATCCAAATTTATACAGACATCCTTATTAAATTATTAAATAAATGTTATTGTTTATTAACTAAATCCATAATGACTTTTTGAAAATTTGAATTGGGCATAACTAACAATCTATAACACGAAATCTGGATTTTCCTCTTTCATATGAAAATTAATCAGCAAGATTCAAACGTTTCTTGTTTCACAGAAATCCGACCTAAAATGGATTATGTATATTCAGTTAAAGTTTAAAACTCAATATTATGAACTACCGCGCCATTTCGAGCTCGATTTTTTTTTTTGAAAGCGAAAATGTGTGTGATCTTCTAAAAAGAAGAGAGCATATATATATATATATATATAAGAAAAATAAAGTTTATAAAAACTATCTACAAGTCTAAAAGAAACACCAAAAAAACAGCAACATGGACAAAGGCTATATGCATGTATAGAATGGTAGATAGATGAACTTCGGATAAACCACCGCCTATTATACTTCTATATCGAGTTCCGGCAAGGCCACCACCCGATAGTGAGGTATATTTACTTCTATACAATACACTAGACAATCCAAACAAAAAGGAAAAAATACATAAGAAATAGAACAACTCAAAAAAACTCTCCAAGGTGCACTCTAAATGAAAACTCCATAGCAAATATCATCCTCAGACCAAATCCGCTCTCTAAAAAGCTCCTCAACTAAAAAATCAACAACCTGTGACCTGAAAAGACTAGCCAACCATAAGAAACCATCGCACACACACACAAATACAATATGTATACATACATATATATATACATATATATATATACCTAAGTGTAAATATATCTATATCCATATATATATGTGTGTGTGAAAAAAAAGAACCATAGTAAAAATGAGACAAGAAGAAACTCATAACAAAAGATATCAATAACAAATGCATAATCTATTATGAATAAATACTAAATAATTCTAATAAACAAACCCAAATTAGTTCTAAACTTAAACAAATATCTCGCAAATCTAGAATCACTATAAAACTTATAGTGAGGTTTGGACATCCAATCCAAACTAAAATTAACAATCCTAATGATTAATTTATCTATAGAAACCGAATTAGAATAAAACAATCTCTGATTTCTCTCAAACCAAATGAACCAACTAATAATAGTAACTAAAGAATCCAACATATACCTATTCTTGAGATTAAAAATAAACCTAAAACAATTCCAATAATAATCACAATTACTAAAAGTATTGGAACTGCTAAAGACGAAAATCTTTAAAACTATATTTAAAATATAATAGGTTTTAGTACTAGAGAAAAAATGACCAATATTCTCCTCCACAGTACTATAGAAACAACACTTAACATCAAAAATAATATTTTTATTCTTTAGTTGCTTAACCGTATTAAGATTCTTATGAATAATCAACCACATAAGAAATTTAGCTTCAGGCGGAGAATTAGACTTCCAAAGAAATTTAAATATAGACATAGAAAGACCAGAAAAATTAAGAAACTCATACATAGATTTAGAAGTATACCGAAGACAATTATCCAGACCCTAATAAATGATATCACCATTATTATCCAAATGATACAAAGATAACTTTGCTCGTAATAAGGCAAATTGCCTGAGCATTGACCCTTCTAAAATATTATCAAAAGAAAATTCCCATGGAGGATCAGAACTACCCCTATAAACATCCATAATCAAAGCATTCTTGAAACAACAATTCTCAAAAATTTCTCTAAGTTCTATTTTAAGAGGGACTCGAGAAATCCAAGAATCATGCCAAAAAATGTAATATTGCCCGAATGAACAGTCAGCTTACAACCTAGATTAAAAAAATCAAAACATTTCAAAATAGAACTCCAAAAATAAGATAATCTATTATTACAACTATAACTAGAATCCACTATAAAGTTATCCCTAGTATAATAAAATTTGGAAACCAAATGCTTCCAAGTCACCGTCACATCTGGGTTCCTATGATTCCATAACCATTTGGCTAACAAGGAAGAGTTAAAATTAAATATACTGATGATCCATAAACCCCCATCCTTCTTGGATTACTGCAAATATCCCAATTCACAAAACATTTATAGCTTCTACAATTGAAATCTCCATTCCAGAGATAGTTACGTCTAGTTCTATGTATTTTCTCAATATCCCAATAAGGAAATCTATGAACGGTCATCCAATAAGTAGGAATAGCAGACAACACTGAGTTGACAAGAACTAATCTACTAGCACTTGGTAGAAATCCACTATTCCAACTAGATAATATATTATTAATCTTATCTACAATAACTAACCAAACTTCACGCTTGAGTTTTGAAGGTCTAATTTTAAAACCCAAATAATCAAAAGGAAATTTCATGGTAGAATAATTTAAAGTGGCATCAACTTGATTCTCGACATTGTCAAAATCATTGAGAATCATAACTGAACTTTTATCGAAATTGATTCTGAGACCAGATAACATCTCAAAGCAATAAATAATAAACTTCAAAGCTATAATGTGTTTAGGTAAGTGAGAGGAAAATAATAATGTATCATCTGCAAATTGAAGAATTGATAATTCATTGTTAAAATCCTCAGTGCCAACATAACCTAAAGCACCTATACTCACAACTCTCTTAATAATTATAGTGAAAACATCTGCAGCGAGATTAAATAGAAGAGGAGATAATCGATCCCCTTGTCTAAGACCTCTTTTAGATTGAATTTTCTTACCAATAACCCCATTGACTACAATATTAGAACAACCAGATTTGAGCAAAAGTATAATCCAATTAATCCGTCTAATACTAAAACCACTAGCTAAACATAATTCACAAATAAAATCCTAGTCAACAGAATCGAAAGCCTTTTCATAATCTACTTTCAAAGTAGCACATGAAAAATTATTTTTACAATAAACATTAATATATTCTTGAACTGCGGCCACTCCATCGACTATATTCCTACCTTTAATAAAGGCAGTTTGGAAACTATCAATTAGATCATTCATCATAATACTATGTGATTGACGCTTTCTAAGGAATTATAAAAGCGCGAAATTTAAAATAACTGCAAGCGCACAGATCGTGTAGTATGCAGGTCGAACACAGGGAGGTAAATTAAATCAAATTATTTATATAATTTCGTAGGCGAGTTAGACAAATCTTGGAGATGGGATAAAATTGAAATTACAATGTGGTTCAAAACAAATCTAATTGGACCGATAACTAAAATTGTAATTGTCAATAAAAACAAGTAAAACTGCAATTGAATGAATTAAAGATTTGAATCTAATCGAATCTATAATCAATTCAATGATTAAGAACAAAACAGATTGCTGGAATAAAATTGCAAATTAGAATTAAATTAATAGGAAAATAAAATTAGGATTACCGTTGAATCTAATCAGACTGTCAGTCACTAATGAATATTAAATTTGCAATAGCAATTGTGTTCTAGCAAATCTAATTGACTAGACAACACAAATTGCCATGAAATAAAAAATTACAGAATTAAAAGAAAAGAGAGCTTTATTAACGGAAAAAGGTTTCAGGAAAAATGAATAGCCATTTACAATGGATGCAAGGTGTATTTATAAGAATGTAGTCCCCTTTCTATGAGAATAATGAGGCCAAGAATGATATAAATTCTTTTCAAAGATAAAGGAATATTCCTTTCATGGTGCTTGAATTGAAAATTTGTAATCAATGTATTCCTTTTGATGTATGGCACGGTCAGCGTGAAGATAAGCATATGCTTAATTGGAGATTTGTAATCAAAGCCTTCCCTTTCTTTTTATATGGAAATTAAATGTTATTGATCGGATTTGAATTCTTGTAGAGGATTATGCCAAATTTCAAAAAATCCTTATTAAATGCATATTATATATATACAGATGCATAAATATCACTATATATATAATATCACTTAGTTTGTTTATTCTTCAAAACACATGAGGCGAGGTGTGAAGTATTCGTGTTCCTTTCTTCATAAAAATAATACTTGCCAAGGATCGAACTCAGGCCGCTCTGTACACATTTCTATGCCATTACCAGTGAGCTACAACTTCTTTTGCAATTGAGATAGCGTTAATATAGGGAAGTAGATTTTCTTTGAAATTGGCCTTTAATTAAAATAAATGAGACATTTATTTAGAACCTGTGAAAATACACCAAAAATACAAAAAGTAATATTTATTTATTTACAAAAGATAAAATATAAGAGCATAAAATAAACACATTTCTAGTTTAATCAAATACCCCCACACTTATCTTTTACTCGTCCTCGAGTAAAAAAAACAAAAACAAAAACTAACAACATAGGTCACAGTTTCGTAGGAAACACAATTGAATTGAGCGTATGCAACAAGCCGTTAAACCTCAAGGTGTCCCTAGTAGGACGAGTGGTGTCTCGTGAGGGTTTTCAGCAGATACTACCCACAAAATCCAAATGCAGTATGTTATGGCTCTAATGTAACTACATAAATGTAGAGGACTTATGCAATTGAAAACAAAAAAATGAAAACACGACTTGTTTTAAGAAAGCGGTACAAAAAATTAAATTAACAATTTCTAATCAGTTGATTTTATTTTAGATACCTCTAACTTGTCACAAATTTTCAACATAAATCAAATTTTCAAATGTTAAATTCCAGTTGGGCCAGTTGGTTCAGTCGATAACATAGTGCAGCCATGAAATAAATTCTTAGTTTGCTTGTCACCGTTCGCAATGTGGTATTCTAAATTCCTTGTGTATGACTAGTCAAATCAATAGTTCTATAAAAATTAAAATTTATGATTAAGTACATATACCTAACTTAAAAGACCAAGGTATACCACCCCGGACTAACGGAGACTTGGGACAGAGATTGGCGGATTGTGCAGACTGACGCTGACTTTGCCAACAACATGTCGGTAATCGGTAGGTGTCCAACTCATAAAATGAGACCAAGATATACCGATGCTGACTTTGTCAACAACATGTCGGATAGAGATTGGTGGGTTTGCACACCAACACTAGATTTACAAGCAATGTTGGATACCCTTGGATTACTGTTATTATTATTATTATTATTGAAAATATAAGAACAAAAGAGATTACGCGAATTGAGCCTAACACAACTTAGTTTTAAAGATTCGAAAAGCCAATATAAGTATTTTAAGTCTTCCACTCATTAAACAAAGACTACAATTTCGAATAAACTTCAAGACCATCACCTAAGAATCTCCCTATGTACCGGTTACACTATTATCCCTCAAAATTCAACTTTTCATTATATTTCTAATTCTATCTTAGTTAAGAGAAGAAAAATACTATCAACTGACTAACAATTACTAATTTGTTTTATTGTATCAATCTAAAATGAGTCATATTTCAAAAAAAAAGGCATGTTATGTGACGTCAAGGAATTCCGCTCGGTTCGAACCAGTCGGTTAACCGACCCAGACCGTTCGAAACGCCCTATCGTTGAGAACACGACAAAATAGAACGCATATAAAAAGAACATTTCATTGTATATTACAACAATGCATCAGATTACAAGAATATACAGAGTATAAATGAATAAATATTACACAGAAATATCAGAGATTTAAATTACATTTAAATACATAGCAGCGGAAAATAATACAATACACAACTAGAAGTAGATATACGGATACAAAGCTTTCCGGATATCGTTCCAGCTGTAAACCAGGATCCTATGAATATAAATCTGCAAAACCAAAACTACTAGCTGCCCGTGTCAAAATAAGGGCACCCAGAGTTTAGGTTAAAACAATAAACTCCAGATCAGTCATGTGACTGGTGTGAGAACTAAAACAGTTATTAATCTTTATTTTAAAAGTTAGGTAAATCAAGGGACCACGCCGTATAACACGGAACGGGTTTCCTCCCAAGAATACCAGTGCATAAAACAACAGCGCAATGCTAAACAAAGAAAAATGAAGCTATTATAAGACCCAGGTCCTATCACACAATGCAACGCAAGCCGGGGGATAGGGTTTTTCCTTATAACAGCCAAAGAATGCTTGATACGTTTAAAACAAATCATTTGATACTATAATAAGTGCATAGTGTATAAAACAACTTCAAATCATAAATATCAATCATAGGCGACATGAGCGTCCCATGCCACTATGTCGCCATATATAGGTTTACAAATAAAACCGCAAAGTCACGTATTTGGAAATTGGATTTCCATCTATGAACCGAGGCAAAAGATAGTCCTCAACCGATTCGTGACTCTCTAGCCCGAGCCACAGGTCAGAGCTCGAGTGACCTTGGAGCGACAGGGCCGGTCCACCGATGTGGATTAAACTTAAACCCTGAACATGCGCTCCCTCGCCCTTTGGGGCGTAAATGAGCCAATCAAATGACTCCATCGGTTCGAGAACGACCGATCAATCCGAGGCGCCTCGCAACAGCAACAACCACAAAAGTCAAACTCGTCAGGGCGTGTAAAACCACTGACGCCACTTCTAACTAGAAAGAAACGCATGCCCTCCCTGAGGTCCGTCTCCCGTTTTTGGTTCATACCGGGTGTGAAACCCGCGAAGTAAACGTTACACAAAGCTACGCCACAAAGGCCTTGCTTTGATCATCACCACAAGACTTTGCTTTTCAACAGAAGCCTCGATCAATTGCCACTTAGGCATGCCACACAGGCAATCCACTCCATGCGTTTGATATCCATCAATATATAACCCCTGAGCTCGTACGTCTCAGAGAAGGGCGTTAAGCAAGAGAATAAATTCTCCGCCGCCAAACAGATATATATTTAATAGAGATCAACCACACGGACTAAAATCCAATGTCAGACACACAGTCCATATACAAGTCCGTTCTGGGTCTGAACGAAACCGGAGGCACCTAGTACCCCGCATATCCATCGATCTCCAAGTACGTCCGGACGATCACCAACTGTTTCCATCTTCTTGGGTGTACAGCCCAATCAAGATCATCAGTTATCACCCAAACGACGTGAAGACTTCTGGTCTTCGACCACCGTCTTCATCTTCGACACCACGTCGAATCAGTTATTCAGAATGGGATAAACCCGGTCTTTCTGAATAACTCGCGTATATATTATAAAAGTGTTACACAAACACAACATACGTGTAACGCCCCACACCCGCTATAGTCACTCACTAAGGGAATGCCATAGCATCGGTGGAGTATTTTTAGTGAGTATAGAACAGTAAAATTACAACAAGACAGATATAATGTAATACTTGAAAATTTAAAACATCATCTCATAGCAGCGGAAAGTAAAACATGTTTGGTTACATCATAAAACCATAACAAGAGTCAAGTACAAAATATCCATCCTGAATAAAATAAGTACATAATCCCACTACTCATAACAAATAGCCATAACAGAAAAGATAAGATAAGCTGAGCTCTACATCTACGGTCCAAGCTCCAAGAGATAGATAAAGCAAACTGATCAAAGCCCACTAGCACTAGGCCCAACCTGAGGACCTGAAGGAAAAAGATAAAAACAACGGGGGTCAGACATAAGCCTGAGTGAACCCTATCTCCTTAATAATACAATTATTAAAGTAATTAGGGTATGATATGAACTCGGTATGGTATCTTTGGGGATAATGACTACACTAAGTTGCCCACGAACACAGGACGAACTAAGATAACCGTAAAGACACATCTACCCACCCAAGGATAATTACTAACTGCACCACACCAGTCACTCCTACTCAAAGGTTGATCCCACCCAAGGATATCAAAGATAGATATAACCAGTAGTTTCCTGTACCCTAGTTGACTACATAGGTGCCGTCTGCCCCTATCTCTACTAGGTGTACCCCACTACCCCAAGCGATCGGCTCCCTAACGTAGATACCCGTGCTGGTCCCACAGTGGGGTGTATCACTCCCCTAAAGTGGCTACCCAATACTATCAACGGTGCACGGCTTTATATCTACACGATGCAACAACGGCTTATCTACCAGCCCGGGCCCACACACGCATATGAAACCCGTTGGACTTGCGTTGCCAACGCTACCCCGTTTTGGCCTCTTATAATCAAGCCCAATATGCGTATCCCGTCACTCGACATGGGTCGAGCCCACAAAGATACGTTTGGGATATTGGTTGAAATGGGCCCCCCACAAGCTACTACTTAAGCTTGTCATTTTATCTAGTGCATCCCACTTAACCCCTTTTTATAATCATGCCCCCTTACATGTTAAGGTTTGGTTAAGTCATCCAATTATATTAAAATTGCCCCTTAAGGCACCCACTAGATTTTCGCATGCCACCCAAGGCACTTACTTGATTCCCACATGCCACCCAAGGCACTTACTTGATTCCCACATGCCACCCAAGGCACTTACTTGATTTCCCCATGCCACCCAAGGCACTTACTTAACCCTTTAATCATGTTTAGTTACATGTTCCACTTTGGTTAAGTATTCTTATCGTATTTTCTATTGCCACCCAAGGCAACCCACTAGTTTCCTCATGCCACCCAAGGCACCCACTTAACCCCTCATGTCCCACTACATGCTAATATGGTTAAGTGTTTCTTAATTAATTAAGACCGTGATCTCCCATAAAGACCTCCCACATTAGACTGGCTGTTATGACCGCCTGGTTAAGCCGGTAGAGTCCGGGCAGTCTTACGTCATAACAGAGTCTAACCTCGTGTCTTTACCTTAATCACGTATTTAATTTATGGCTAAGACCTCTCACATTGGGCTGACATTTGTAGCAACTGGTTAAGCCGGTCGGGTCCGGGCAGTTTTACACTATAAATGAGTCCAACCTCGTGTCTTAGTCGATTAATTACACCTAATTAATCACCCCCATATTAATTATTCCTAATTAATATCAAGTTTTCCATAACATGGGTAGACCTAACTCAATAGGTAAATTCCCATGGGGTAGACCTAACTCAATAGTTAAATTCCCACTTATGGTAATTTATTTTTATGGTATGCTTAATCATACCCAACCATGCTTTAATTAACATATTTACCAACCCCATCGTTTCCCCACGTAAATCGTTCTCATTTCATGACATAATAAAGGGGAAGATCCATCACAACTATCATGGGTTTAGCATACAACTTTGTCATGGGTTAAGAGGATGTCAACTTGCATATATGAGCATATATTAACCCAACTATATTCAACCCAAACTTGCATATTATCAAACATGTGTCTTACATAACATGTTGCATATGAACTTACATATCATCAAACATGTGATTTGCATAACATGTTGCATATGAACTTACATATCATCATACATGTGATTTGCATAACATGTAGAACTTGCATTTTAGCATATACTTAACTTGCATAAGCACTCACATACTTGCATAAGCATTCATATACTTGCATAAGCTTGCATATCATGTTAAACTTGCATTTCAACATATACATAACTTGCATAAACATTCACATACTTGCATAGGCTTGCATATTATGTTAAACTTGCATTTCAACATATACATAACTTGCATAAACATTCACATACTTGCATAGGCTTGCATATTATGTTAAACTTGCATTTCAACATATACATAACTTGCATAAACATTCACATACTTGCATAGGCTTGCATATTATGTTAAACTTGCATTTCAACATATACATAACTTGCATAAACATTCACATACTTGCATAGGCTTGCATATTATGTTAAACTTGCATTTCAACATATACATAACTTGCATAAACATTCACATACTTGCATAGGCTTGCATATTATGTTAAACTTGCATTTCAACATATACATAACTTGCATAAACATTCACATACTTGCATAGGCTTGCATATTATGTTAAACTTGCATTTCAACATATACATAACTTGTATAAACATTCATATACTTGCATAAGATGTTAAACATGCATATAAGCATATACATGACTTGCATAAGTACTCACATACTTGCATAACATGTTTGCATAATGGATCCATATTCACTTAGTGTTTTGCATCATAAACATCATGAAACAACTTGCATAAAAATATCATGATTACATATTATGAAACTTGCATGACATAAGGCATATAACTTGCAAAACACATAATATTCACTACATCAAGCTTGCATAAATATATGGATCCACAAACATAGCCATACTTTATCACATCTTATCATAATCAATTCAATAATTGATTATTAAGGGGATAGAAGCTCACCAAAACAAGATTAGCAAGTTAAATGAAGCAAATCCCAATGATTAAGTAGAAGAAGATGTAGATTAGCTTGCAAACCCTCTTAGGATTTTTAGTGGAGGCTCTCCAATTTTCTAAGTGGTGGCATAATGGCCTTAGATCTATTTTTGGTAAGGATAAGGGGGGTATTAGGGTGTATATATAGATTAGTTAGATGTTTTAGGACCATAGGATATACCCTAGAACCAATCCTAGCCTTTAAAGCATGTCTTGGGGAAGAAGTCAAGTGTAGGAACCATTTAGGGCCCAAAAAAACAGCCCAAAACTCATCCCGGGCCTCAAAACATGAGCAGTTTTCGTTTTTGATTTTTCGTGAAACTTTGACGGGCCATAACTTGGTCATACGGACTCCGATTTACGAAAACTCGGACTCTATTTCGCGTATTTTTCCGAGACGAACGCAATGGCACAGCCCGTTTCCCCTGATTCAGAATATTAAATTTAATTCTGCTCTGATTTATGTTATAACAAGTTATTTAACATACGAGGTGTTACATTCTCCCCTACTTAAAGGATTTCGTCCCCGAAATCTCTAAGTCAAGAAGAACGTATCCTACCAACCAAACAACCATCTACTCAACCATCAAACACTGGCATCCATTGTCCTTAAAGTTTCTAATTTTGTATGAACATATGCAAAAAGTGTGTGTATATGTTCCCTATCTAATGCAAAATCAGGCGGTCTACTGATTCAGTTGACCTCCTTAATGCAAACCATGATAGTGCCATGCATCCAATATGTATGCGAAAGAACCCTATCGACACATACTATTTCTACATGCGTGCACAATCATTCACCGAATAAATGCATCATCCATATGATAGCACAACCATCATACATCCATTAATATAGCTACCTACACACATTTATATGCAATATGCAATATGAAGTGATTGAGCCGATCTAGTGCCTAAAGTGTGTGTATATGCATCCACGAGCAACCACTAGCAAACACTTGCATCCACTTGCATCCATCAATCATAACATGTCTCAAACACATGTTTCAACCATAGGTTTACCCTATCTAAAAGGTCAAAAGGTGCTAACGAGAGGACATACTAAGGACAAGATAAGTACAAGATAGGCAATAAAGGAGAAGTTAAAGAACATACTCTCGAAAAGAAAAGGGTACAAAGAACGCATCTTCGCTTCCGTCTCCCAAGTAGCATTGCTCTCGTCATCTCCCCATTGCACTTTGACTAGCTGAACCTCTCTGTTTCTCAACTTCTTAATCTCTGACCCAAGGATGCGAGTAGGAGCTCGTCGAATCGTCGCATCACGCTCTACTTCCACTTCTCTAAGCAAGCTCGGCTCTACCACCTCTGCGGTCTCATGTAGGCACTTCCTCAAATGTGACACATGGAAAACATCATGTATACCACTAAGTCTATCTGGAAACTCCACCCTATATGCCATCCGTCCAATTCTTTCCTTGACAGGAAACGGTCCTACAAACCTCGGTGCTAACTTCCCAGCGGATCCAAAGCGAACAACATTCCGTAATGGAGACACTTTGACAAAAACCATGTCCCCAACTTCAAACTCAAGATCAGTCCTCCTCTTATCTGCATAAGATTTCTGTCTGTCTTGCGCTGCTTTCATCCTTCTTCGAATCAAATCAACCTTCTCTGAAGTCTCTCTAACCATATCGGGCCCTAGCAAGATCTTATCCGTAGATTCCCACCAACATGTAGGTGATCGACAAGGCCTTCCATAAAGAGCTTCAAAAGGTGCCATGCCAATACTAGACTGGAAGCTGTTGTTATATGCAAACTCCACCAAAGGAAGATGCTCTTCCCATGTACCTCCAAAATCCAAGATACAAAGCCTCAAAAGGTCTTCCAAAACACGGTTCACCCTCTCGGTCTGGCTGTCTGTCTGAGGATGATATGCGGTGCTCAAACACAACTGAGTCCCCACCGCCTCCTGTAAACTCTTCCAAAACTCACTAGTGAAGATAGGATCTCGATCACTCACTATGCTGGAAGGTACCCCATGCAATCGAACTATCTCTCGAACATAGACTGAAGCAAGCCATGGAGCAGTCCTCTTACTCTTTACGGGTATGAAATGGGCGCTCTTAGTAAGTCTATCAACCACGACCCAAATTCCTGTATTGCCCTTCCTCGATCTCGGTAAACCATCAACGAAGTCCATCGAGACACTATCCCACTTCCATATCGGAACTTCCAAAGGATGAAGCAACCCACCTGGTTTCTTTCGCTCCGTCTTCACTCGTTGGCACACCAAGCATCGAGCGACATGCTCGGCCACATCTTTCTTCATACCGGCCCAGAAGAAAGCCCTCTTCATGTCTTGGTACATCTTACCCCCACCGGGATGAATGGTCATCCTAAAACGGTGTGCGTCATCAAGAATAGCCTTCCTCAAACCCTCGTCCTGCGGTACACAAAGTCTACCGTCTCTACGCAAGCACCCTCTATCTCTAAGGTGTACCTACTCAAATGGCTGGACGACTCCCCCCTTATGAGCTTCTCTACTAACTCAACCAACTGTGGGTCGCCCCTCTGTGCTTCTCCAATCCGCCCCAAAAGAGTAGGTCTAACTTCCAAAGAAGCTAGCAAACCGGGTACAAAGTCAACGGAAGGTCTAAAGTCAAACTTAGAAATAAACTCTAAGCTCCGTCGTTCAACGAACAATGAACTCAAGGACAACCTTTTTCTACTTAAGGTGTCCGTTACCATGTTACCCTTACTCATAGGATGCTAAGGATCCCATCCACTTTTGCTGTCCTAAGACTATGCGCTTGAAGAGCCTCCAGCACTTCCCTAAGATTTAGGCATGCTCTTCTCCACCAGGATATCATCCAAAATCATCACAGCTATCCATCCCTCACGCAGACCACCCTAATCGAACTCGGCATTCCCCCAAATGCAAGCCCCAAAGGCCTAAACCAATATCAGACAAACACCCAAGGGATACCTCCTTCGAATTCAGACGACCTTCGTGAGATGATACTAGTAAAAACGGCTAAATAATTAAGCCCCTTGTCCAACCCTGGATGTCCCCGCCAGTCTTACTCCAAAACCACCGTTTTTCCCTAACTGGCTTTGCTCCTAGAAAAGACCAAGATGTCATCCACAAAGACCATCACAACTTATTTAGGTACTCCTTGAACACCCTTCTTATCAAATCATCAAAGTATACGGGGGCGTTCGTCAAACCCAATGGCATCACCAGCCACTCATAAAAAAAATCATCCGGAGTCCTAAAGGCAGTCTTCTCTGTACTATCCTCAGCCACTCTCAACTGATGAAATCCCGTGGCTAAGTCCAACTGCGAAAATACTGAGGCGCCCACTAACTGATCAAAGAGATCATCAATCCTCGACAATGGGTGTCTATTCTTCTTTGTGAGTTTATTTAGCTCTCTTTAGCCTACACAAAGTCTGAGGGACCCATCCGCCTTCGTGGCAAAAACTACTGGAGCGCCCCACTCCGATATACTTCGTCTTATGAACCCCTTCTCAAGCAAATCGCCTACTTACTTATGGAGTTCCCTCCTCTCACTAGGAGACATGTGGCACACTGGCCAAGATACTGGTCTGGCCTTATCCACCAGATATATTCGGAAGTCAATCTCCCGCTTCGGAGGTAAGCCCTTCACCTCCTCAAACACATCCGGGTATTCCCGGACCGCTCTAACAGATCGCAGACTCTAGACCAACGTGTCAGGCGATTCTAGATACCTTAGCATAACAGATTCTATGGGATTACAAGAGATCTCGAGAGTGTTACTTAGGCGGCCCATAAGCCTAACAACTCTCCCTTGAAAATGAAGAACAACACTCCTACTGGATAACCAGTCCATGCCCAAAATTAACCCATAGCCCGTGAAGCCCAACAAGCATCACATCTAAACTCAACGCTAAGTATAGAAACTTTCAAACCCAAACATATCATGGAGCCCCAACTGGGTTTGAAACAACTAAGGGATCATCTACCAAACTGGTGTCTAAGTGCAGTGACTCAACTAACAATGGTGGGATAAACGAACTCAATATATCAGAATCAAATAAAGCTTGAATCGGATGATAAAGAAATCCAAATTCCAACCTAGACGGTCATATCCCCATCTGGTACCCTAGTCATGAGGGAATACAACTACCCTCCAGAAGATTCCATACCTTGCCCTTGCTTCTTTGAACAATCCTAATAAGGTGTCCTATTCCTCTTAAAAGGATAACCACTTGCCTTCTTCTTCCCTATTCTCCACTCGTAACCTCCCACCAATGAGGTTTCATCTTTCATTAACCAAACAACTATTTGAGCCTTCCTCCCATCGTTTATCCAATAGATACCTACCAGTCCTCCTCCTTCTTGAACCAACTTCTAATCCGACTAACGTCTAAGTCCCTTGAAGTGGTTTTCCATCCTTATCTATCTTAGAAAGATCATCTATACGCGGAGGGGAAACTCAAAACGAGAGAAAGGGAGAGATTCAAAATGGAGAATTCGAAAGATATAGATATGGCTATTGGGGATTATGCTTTCCTTTCAAAAACTTTTCTCTTAAAAGACATGTTTTTGAAAATACTCCTTTCCAAAAATATTCTTAGAAATTAGTTTTTCTAAAAAAATTTATCTGTTCCGGTAACCTTAAGCTCTGATACCACGTGTAACGCCCCACACCCGCTATAGTCACTCACTAAGGGAATGCCATAGCATCGGTGGAGTATTTTTAGTGAGTATAGAACAGTAAAATTACAACAAGACAGATATAATGTAATACTTGAAAATTTAAAACATCATCTCATAGCAGCGGAAAGTAAAACATGTTTGGTTACATCATAAAACCATAACAAGAGTCAAGTACAAAATATCCATCCTGAATAAAATAAGTACATAATCCCACTACTCATAACAAATAGCCATAACAGAAAAGATAAGATAAGCTGAGCTCTACATCTACGGTCCAAGCTCCAAGAGATAGATAAAGCAAACTGATCAAAGCCCACTAGCACTAGGCCCAACCTGAGGACCTGAAGGAAAAAGATAAAAACAACGGGGGTCAGACATAAGCCTGAGTGAACCCTATCTCCTTAATAATACAATTATTAAAGTAATTAGGGTATGATATGAACTCGGTATGGTATCTTTGGGGATAATGACTACACTAAGTTGCCCACGAACACAGGACGAACTAAGATAACCGTAAAGACACATCTACCCACCCAAGGATAATTACTAACTGCACCACACCAGTCACTCCTACTCAAAGGTTGATCCCACCCAAGGATATCAAAGATAGATATAACCAGTAGTTTCCTGTACCCTAGTTGACTACATAGGTGCCGTCTGCCCCTATCTCTACTAGGTGTACCCCACTACCCCAAGCGATCGGCTCCCTAACGTAGATACCCGTGCTGGTCCCACAGTGGGGTGTATCACTCCCCTAAAGTGGCTACCCAATACTATCAACGGTGCACGGCTTTATATCTACACGATGCAACAACGGCTTATCTACCAGCCCGGGCCCACACACGCATATGAAACCCGTTGGACTTGCGTTGCCACCGCTACCCCGTTTTGGCCTCTTATAATCAAGCCCAATATGCGTGTCCCGTCACTCGACATGGATCGAGCCCACAAAGATACGTTTGGGATATTGGTTGAAATGGGCCCCCACAAGCTATTACTTAAGCTTGTCATTTTATCTAGTGCATCCCACTTAACCCCTTTTTATAATCATGCCCCCTTACATGTTAAGGTTTGGTTAAGTCATCCAATTATATTACAATTGCCCCTTAAGGCACCCACTAGATTTTCGCATGCCACCCAAGGCACTTACTTGATTCCCACATGCCACCCAAGGCACTTACTTGATTCCCACATGCCACCCAAGGCACTTACTTGATTTCCCCATGCCACCCAAGGCACTTACTTAACCCTTTAATCATGTTTAGTTACATGTTCCACTTTGGTTAAGTATTCTTATCGTATTTTCTATTGCCACCCAAGGCAACCCACTAGTTTCCTCATGCCACCCAAGGCACCCACTTAACCCCTCATGTCCCACTACATGCTAATATGGTTAAGTGTTTCTTAATTAATTAAGACCGTGATCTCCCATAAAGACCTCCCACATTAGACTGGCTGTTATGACCGCCTGGTTAAGCCGGTAGAGTCCGGGCAGTCTTACGTCATAACAGAGTCTAACCTCGTGTCTTTACCTTAATCACGTATTTAATTTATGGCTAAGACCTCTCACATTGGGCTGACATTTGTAGCAACTGGTTAAGCCGGTCGGGTCCGGGCAGTTTTACACTACAAATGAGTCCAACCTCGTGTCTTAGTCGATTAATTACACCTAATTAATCACCCCCATATTAATTATTCCTAATTAATATCAAGTTTTCCATAACATGGGTAGACCTAACTCAATAGGTAAATTCCCATGGGGTAGACCTGACTCAATAGGTAAATTCCCACTTATGGTAATTTATTTTTATGGTATGCTTAATCATACCCAACCATGCTTTAATTAACATATTTACCAACCCCATCGTTTCCCCACGTAAATCGTTCTCATTTCATGACATAATAAAGGGGAAGATCCATCACAACTATCATGGGTTTAGCATACAACTTTGTCATGGGTTAAGAGGATGTCAACTTGCATATATGAGCATATATTAACCCAACTATATTCAACCCAAACTTGCATATTATCAAACATGTGTCTTACATAACATGTTGCATATGAACTTACATATCATCAAACATGTGATTTGCATAACATGTTGCATATGAACTTACATATCATCATACATGTGATTTGCATAACATGTAGAACTTGCATTTTAGCATATACTTAACTTGCATAAGCACTCACATACTTGCATAAGCATTCATATACTTGCATAAGCTTGCATATCATGTTAAACTTGCATTTCAACATATACATAACTTGCATAAACATTCACATACTTGCATAGGCTTGCATATTATGTTAAACTTGCATTTCAACATATACATAACTTGCATAAACATTCACATACTTGCATAGGCTTGCATATTATGTTAAACTTGCATTTCAACATATACATAACTTGCATAAACATTCACATACTTGCATAGGCTTGCATATTATGTTAAACTTGCATTTCAACATATACATAACTTGCATAAACATTCACATACTTGCATAGGCTTGCATATTATGTTAAACTTGCATTTCAACATATACATAACTTGCATAAACATTCACATACTTGCATAGGCTTGCATATTATGTTAAACTTGCATTTCAACATATACATAACTTGCATAAACATTCACATACTTGCATAGGCTTGCATATTATGTTAAACTTGCATTTCAACATATACATAACTTGTATAAACATTCATATACTTGCATAAGATGTTAAACATGCATATAAGCATATACATGACTTGCATAAGTACTCACATACTTGCATAACATGTTTGCATAATGGATCCATATTCACTTAGTGTTTTGCATCATAAACATCATGAAACAACTTGCATAAAAATATCATGATTACATATTATGAAACTTGCATGACATAAGGCATATAACTTGCAAAACACATAATATTCACTACATCAAGCTTGCATAAATATATGGATCCACAAACATAGCCATACTTTATCACATCTTATCATAATCAATTCAATAATTGATTATTAAGGGGATAGAAGCTCACCAAAACAAGATTAGCAAGTTAAATGAAGCAAATCCCAATGATTAAGTAGAAGAAGATGTAGATTAGCTTGCAAACCCTCTTAGGATTTTTAGTGGAGGCTCTCCAATTTTCTAAGTGGTGGCATAATGGCCTTAGATCTATTTTTGGTAAGGATAAGGGGGGTATTAGGGTGTATATATAGATTAGTTAGATGTTTTAGGACCATAAGATATACCCTAGAACCAATCCTAGCCTTTAAAGCATGTCTTGGGGAAGAAGTCAAGTGTAGGAACCATTTAGGGCCCAAAAAAACAGTCCAAAACTCATCCCGGGCCTCAAAACATGAGCAGTTTTCGTTTTTGATTTTTCGTGAAACTTTGACGGGCCATAACTTGGTCATACGGACTCCGATTTACGAAAACTCGGACTCTATTTCGCGTATTTTTCCGAGACGAACGCAATGGCACAGCCCGTTTCCCCTGATTCAGAATATTAAATTTAATTCTGCTCTGATTTATGTTATAACAAGTTATTTAACATACGGGGTGTTACAATACGCCTCATTCCAATTCATTAGTCACTGACCGTAAATTAATCAAGAGAATAATTCCCCAAATATTAACCCCGAAGGCCGAAACCAACATCAGATCAATACCCAGAAAACCATTCTGCTTGGCCAACCGACAGTTAGTTTCTAAATTTCACATTCATAGGGAAAGGTTCCCATTAATTTTATCCAAGATAAATTCCTTGAATTTATGTTTGAATCTCAATTCGAACTAGTCGGGATTAGCGAACCTTACCGAAGTAATCATTTGTTTTAATTTCCCAATCCCAACCTATTCATCCCATGAAGTAAAACTGGTTATACTTCATATCTAACACCACAGTGTTATCGGTAAATTCAATTACCATTTCACGTTCAAATCTAATTAAAGATTTAACTATCGCCTGGAGCAAAACTGGTGATACTCCATTTTCGATCATTTCAATCTAATTAAAGATTCATTAAAACTCCACTTAGTTTTAATCTTTGACTGGGTTAAAGAATCAGTGTCATTTAAAACACGGTTCACGATAAACCCAAAATCACATTCATTAATTATCGGGTTAAAGAACGAGTGTTATTTAAAACACTGTTCACGATAAACCCAAAAATCAATACCAATTCAATTCCAATTAAATATCATTTAATTGGTACACTTCATTAAATCTAAATAAAAAGATTTAATCTTTTCTCAACTGGGTTCAAGAACAGTGTTAGTGAAGACACCATTCACGACAAACCCAAATCACATTCGATATTCAATACAAGGCTCTGAATAGAAAATATATCGGCTTATATTCAATATCAAATTCTACGACTAACAAATGTCGTATTGGAAATAACGATATAAATATATATCTTTCAAATTTTCATAACAACATCTGTATAATCACGAATTCCAACATCGAAATATTCCGAAGACAATTTCGATTCAAATCCACTCCAATGCAATCATTGGAAATTTTGGTTATTTTCAAAACCCTTTTCAAATTCAATTCATTTATTTAAAAATAAATAGAATTATAATTCTAGTTCAAAACTAGTTCATTTCGATAAAAATCTATTTTTATCTTTTCAAATATGGAGTTTTTCATCCCAAATCTTCACAAATCATTTCTTATGATTTTACACAAATTATTACTATTTTTAATAATTTTATCAAGGCCCGTATAGTCGATTTCCATCAATGGCCATCGAACTGCACTTACAGCGACCTTTTTCAAATTTGATTTGGACGTAACTCCAAATCCAACCGCTAGATTTCAAATTTCTAATATTCATTAGAAAGCTCTTTTCGATACGAACCCAACGGTTCCGGTTTTAGGAGAATCCGACGGTCGGATCTCCCGTAATGTCCATTTGAAATAAATGGTCGAAATTCACGAACTGCCGCGGCGCGGCGCGTTCTATTCAGGCCATTATATTATATATATAATATATATAATATATACTTCGCCGATTTCTATTTAAAACGAATTATATAAATAGTTTTAAATTCGTTTCAAAAGCAATTTCAACTTCCATTTCAATTCAAATCAAAATTGAATTCTTCTCTATAAATTCGTTTTAAAATTCATTTCTATTCAATTCAAATTTCAATTCAATTTGAATTCATTTCAATTCGCTTTCAATTCAATTCGAATTCGCTTTCAATTCAATTCATTTCGAAATCGTTTTCAAATCGATATAAATATCGTTCACGTCAAAATGGCGTCAATCTAATCAACACGGCTTCATATATTCCTATTTTCAAATATTCTATTTCAAATATTTCTTCTTCAAAACTGGAATGAGGCCCAATCAATTACCATATAATGTTAATTATATGGATTTTCTACAACACATGTATATAATAGCTTTGAAAAATAATCAACCATCAACCAAAGTGCACTACACTGTATAAGCATCAAATATAGTTATCTAACGCTTATAACAGCCTGTCAATCGATCGATCGACATATTTAATCAATCAGGATGAGTGAACTTCAAATTTCATCCTAACACCCGTGTGGGGTTTCAAACAATCAAACACATATTTTATTCGTGCTGTTGGGCGATGTGTAAAATTTATCGTCCCAATCAATGTCCTTCAAATAGGTGTACATAAAACAAACCGTCTGGTTTGTAAATGAATATTGATTTATTCACATTCACGTTAAAAATTATATTTTTAACGATAAAACATTTTATTCCAACATATGAATTTCTATTCAGTTCATTCTTTAAATAAAATGATATTTTTATTTTTCTAACATATTTTAGAAAATTTCGGCGGCATAACGGCACGATACTAGAAACGGGACAAGGCCTAGCCTTATCCCCGGTCTAGTGAAGGCCCACGCCATTCACACATCAATCAAATCAATTCAACTAATCTACGCAACCAAACAAACAAGTTCATGGTCTGTGGACGATTGTGTCGGGTGCTACTAAGCACCGTCTGCATCCTAGTATATATATATAACTAGAAAATGAAATTGAAAGGTGAGAAATTCTCACTTATAGCTATCCTAGCTCCACGGCACTTCATTTGCAGAAGTCTTCGTCGTTTCGCCTTTTTGTCACCTTCGTTGTCCGCTTTCACTACATATGTAAAAATCACATTTTTACCTCGCTATTCAATATATAAGAAATCGAATTTTTATTTCGAAGTTCAATATATAAAAACTATATTTTTCTTTCGAAGTTCAATATATAAAAACTATATTTTTCTTTCGAAGTTCAATATATAAAAACTATATTTTTCGGATTCGTTGGAAAGATATTATCAAATAGATCCTATCATTTTTGGTTTCACTAAAATCCGGATTGTTTTGCACCCGGTACATTCAATTGAAGTTTGAAATCGAATTATCGAACTACCGCGCCATTTTCAATTCTATTTATAATTATATATAATTATTTATATTCTAACGACGACGCATATAATATATACGATCGAATTATATTCAAAATAAATTTTCTGGTCGATATTATTTAAAATAATTCATTTTAAATATTCAAAATTCGCTAAAATTGCCAAAATAAAAATTTTAAACTGGCCCAGATTTTCGGGTTATTACATGTTACTACGATCTAAAATGTGTGATGGTCCTATATGAAAAGAAAAAATAAAAGGATGTAATGCAGACTCCCCCCACACTAGAACTAAGCAGAGTCCACACTATAAACATGTTTCCTAAATGTGAAATATAGAACCCAGAGATGGATTAAATGTAAAATGATTTGTAAAATAAAATGCTGTTTAGCAACTATATGCGCGTGCAAATTAATGAACAATGAAATCTACGACGATGATGAATGTTTGGCGAAGAATGATGTTTCCTTTTCCCCCCACACTTGCGTTTATCAAAAATGATGTATGATGATTTTATATTTGTTTTTTGAGGTACAAAAGGCATGTCAATAAAGTCTGAAATCAAAATCTTCCCTATGAAAAGTTATTTATTGTGACAATGATTTGTGTAGTTCAGTAGAAGATTATCAAAACCCCTTAAATTTGAGTGTTTAACCACAATTTCTTTTGATGATATGGAAGTACGATCATCTTTGAGACGTTCCATATATTCATTCTCGTCATTCAAAAGTTTAAGCTCATCTTCGAATAATTCTTTAAAAGACATAGTGGACACATCTACTGAGGAAAGTGACATTTTCTGAGGAGATAAATCAGACGTGGCATCTAAAACTATTTCTATTATGTTGACTTCTCCTGTTTCGAACTCTTTGGGTTAATGGAAAGTATTCAATTCAATGGTTAAGTGCCTAAACGATATTCGAAGTTGGCCGCTCCTACAATTTATGACAGCATTCGAGGAGGATAAGAAGGGATGACCCAAAATCAATGGAATTTGTCTATCAGGATTCGAGACAGGCTTGGTTTCTAGGACTATGAAATCCACAGGAAAATAGAATTGTTCAATTTGAATCAAAACATATTCAATTACGCCCAATGGTTTTTTGTAGATCGATCAGCCATTTGAATTGTGATGTTTGTGGGTTTCAATTCCCCTAGTCCAAGTTGTCGATAAACAGTGTATGGAAGAAGACTGACACTTGCACCAAGATCAAGTAGGGCATGACTGATGTGAGTATTTTCTATTTTGCAACTGATTGTGGGGCAACCAGGGTCCTTATACTTGATGGGTGACGGATTCGAGAAAACAGATCTAGTGTTCGCAGTCAAAAAGGCAGTTTTAGGAACACTAGTGGCTTGTTTTTGGGTGCATAGCTCTTTCAGACACTTGGCATATTAAGGAATTTGTTCGATGGTGTCTAAGAATGGAATATTGACATGAACTTTTTTGAAGATTTCAAGAATTTTTTCGAAATTGGTATCCTTCTTATTATTTTTAAGTCTACGAGGATATGGAGCTACCGGTTTGTAGACTCTTTCAGAATTTTGATCGTTCGAAGAAGAAGGTTTCAATGTGGAAAGTGAAGGAGGTCCAGAAATAGAAGGCGAGATGTTGGGATTGCCAACATTAGAGGAGGAGATATTGTTGGGGTTGCCGACATTAGAAGAAGAGATGTTGGGATTGCCAACATTCAAAGATGATAGGGGTTTATAAGGTTCTAAGGAGTTAGCATTAGTTGCCATTGGGTGAGACTCAAGATGTTGATTTGGAGATGGGATCAAAGGATTATCGGGATTGCCAACATTATTGTCAAACATTTTTCCAGATCTGAGGGTGGTGACAGCGTTAACCGAATTATAATTTTCGTCCTCACAAGAGTTCACGATACGAGAATTGTATTTTGGATTCACCTTGGGTTGACTAGGCAATTTTCCTTTCTCATTACTTTTCACTAGTTCCTTTATCATATTCATAATTTGTTCGAGTTTAACATCTTGATTATTTATTTGTTTCTCTAATCGAACAATATCTTGTGACGGTTGAGAAGATTGAGAGGATTCGTTTGATGATTGAAAGTTGGGGTGCCTAAAAGGTTGTTTGGATTGAGGTGGAATTTGAGAAATTTGAGGACTAGAAGAAAATGGAGGTTGGTAATTTGAATTCAAAATCATGTGAGATGGATTTGCAACATTATTAGGATTAGACCACGAGAGATTTGGATGATTTCTCCAACTAGGGTTATACGGGGATGAGTAATAACTATTTTGAGCAGTGGCATTGACTTAATCTTTAAGGTAATACTGGGGTTGTCCTTCGAATTGAGGAGTTTGAGTTTCTAAGGGAAATTGATTTGGATCCACGACATGCACCCCTCTAGTAGAAGCACGGATGGGAACACGAATTGACTCCTGTTGCATGTCCTTTTCAGAATAATTTTCTAAGAATTCCCAAGCTTCATCGACCGTTTTAGACATAAATTCTCCTCCACACATTGATTCTAGTTGTGTTCGAGTATGATAGTTTAGCCCTTCATATGCAAGTTGACACAGATAATATTTTGGAATTGCATGATGAGGACAACTATACAAAAGTTGGTTGAATCTCTCAAAATATTTTGAAAATGTTTCCCCCTCATTTTGAGAAAATTGATTTATTTCAGTTCTGATTTTTAGATTTTTATGGAAAAAGAAAAACTTTTTCAAGAATACAGTGAAAAATTCATCCCAACTTCTTATGGAATGTTTTGGAAGAGAATTAAGCTACTTTTTAGCGCTTTCGAGTAATGCAAATGGAATTAGCCTTTGCTTGATTGATTCATTATATAATTGTTGCATTTTGGTTATGGATGCATACAATTCAAATTCACTTAGAAATTCATAAGCATTTTCAAACCCTGTAAATTTTGGTACCCCTTGAATAAAAGAATGTTTAAGCTAAATTGTTTCCTTCAGCTGGTGGGAACACGATGACAGAGGGTTGAACGGTCCTAGTTGGATAACATCGAATATGAAGAGTAAGGGTCTATCCATTTCGATATTCAGATTTTGAAAATTTTGATTTATTCGATTTTGATCCATCTTGTTTGGAAAGTTTTGGTTTATTCAAGAACCCTTAGGAGAATTATGTTGGCTGACACTCTTTTCACTCATCTTTGTTGAATGTAGAAATTTCAAAACTTAAGGTTGACACAAGAAGCTCTTATTACAAAATACATAAGTACTCAAGTATATCTTATTTGTTGATAATCTCAATTTTAAGGGGGAAGATGGTCATATGGTCGTTCACGTATAATATAAATACTAAGGGATAAGACCAATGTTTAGCGAGTAGTATGCAACCTTTTTTGCTAGAAGTCCAAAAAAATTGAACTAATATATATCCGCGATCAAACCCTTGATATAATCAATTTCACAAAATACACTCTTGTATTTAAATATTTGCAAATCAATTCAAATTTTATGACGAGAGTGATGATTTTAATTATGGAAATTCGTTCCTCACCAAATTTATTCAGCAATTTTTAGTCAACACAACAGTCAGATAATAACAACAGCAGAAATTAAAGAAAATTGTACAAGCAAGCCCTTGCCCCTGCAGAAGATTTTTACAAGCAATTTCTATATAATTTTAAGCAACTAGAGCACCTGTAGAGTTAAGAGAATTTTACAGTGGGGTATGGCTGCCCTTTCAGAGAAATTGAATAGCACTGATAATTCAATCTACCATTTGTAATCGCCTTGCATCAACTATTTTCTTTTTGAAATACAACTAGACTATTAAGCTAAAGAAACAAAACATGAAATAAAAAAAATGAACTAACCTAAAGTGGCCTACATAAAAGAAAAAAAGAAAAAGAACAATTGCAAAAACAAAATGAAATAAAATAAAAAAAACTCGACCGAAATGTAATACATACCTCAGCCAAACCTAGTCACCTGCATTTAGGTCCACAATCGGAAACAGACCCTTTATAAAAACATACTCACGTTCAATAGAAGTAATTGAACCCCAAAAAATAATCACGCCACTCTCTTAGTTTAAGAACAATTCACACAAGATTCTTTTTTTTTTTCAAAACAGATGACCAAGTAAAAAGAAGGAAATAAATCAATTGCCAAGTCAATTTAATTTAAGCATCACGCACACACATGCTTCATTGTTTAGAATAAAAGAATCAATGCTCAAAATAAAATCACACTAAAACTCAACCATAAGAAACGCCGCCTCCTTTTCTTTTTATAATTTCCAATCCAAACCTCCCCTCATCTGTTTTTTTTTTCTTCTTTCCGAATTGGTCTTGAAATTCCAAGGTTAGAATTCGATTTTTGGGGCTTACGATTTGAGATTTCAGTAACGAAGGCTTGGGGTACTCGCAGATTGGTGGGGGTTTTGAAGTCTGCTGAAGTGTTGAATTAGAAAGGGTGTGAGATTGAATTGTTATTTCGGTTACTGGGGAAGTCGATCTGGGTTTGGCAGGGGATTAGGTTTATGGTTGCAATCGATTTGAAGCAGTAGAGCGTTGTGGGGGTATGATTGGTTTCGAATCGGGTTTGCTTCACAACTTTTCTGCTTTCGAATTGAACTGAGTGGATTCCTGTTGTGGACCGTGAACTGGATTCGAGATGAACGTGGTTTCAAGCTTGGGTTTGTGCTATTGTGGTAAAGGGTTCTGGAAGGGTTTGATTTGTGCCTGCTGCTCTCCGTTCTGGGTGTTGCGTGATAAGCAGCTGTGGTTGTCATGGATTATTTGGACGTGATTCGGTGTTTCGGTGGATAGGATGAAAAGTTTTTGGACTGGTATTTGCACTGGTATGTCAAGCGAAACTTGGTTGAAGTTGAAGGTGCTGGGAAAATTGCGTGGAGATTAGTGGAAGGCAGAAGTTTGTGTACGCAGTGATGATGGTAGGATGATGGTATGATGGAAGTCTTGGTGATGGTCTGTGAATAGGAATCGGATGAGATTGGATGTGGAGGTGGATGTGGGTTAGAAGATGGCGATGTATAAGGGGGAAATTGGTAGATGCATGATGAAGTGGTAGAGATGGTTTGTTGTGGCTTCAGGTTTGTGCGTGGTCAAAGAGGAGAGAGTGGTTGTTGTGATGAAATATGGGGTTGAGGGTGGATCAGATTTGAGAAATGCAGATGGTTTTTTTTTTAAAAGCAGGAATGAGTTTGTAAGAGCGAAACAAATAAATGAAAGAAAGGAGAAAGGAGGAGGTTGAAAATAGGAAAGAAATAAAAGAAAAATGAAAAGATTTTTCTTCTTCTCTTGTTTAGATGATTATAGTATCAACGATCAATACCAAATCAACTAATTGAGAATTTTTTTTATATATACAATAAAACAAAAGGAAACAAAACAAAATAAAACTAACACGAATCAAAAAATAAATAAATAATGAAATTTAATTTTACCTCCCCAGAAACGGCGCCAAAAAACTTGATTGACGCTTTCTAAGGAAATAGAAAAGCGCAAAATTTAAAATTACTGCAAGCACACAGATCGTGTACTATGCAGGCCAAACACAGGGAGGTAAATTAAATCAAATTATTTATATAATTTCGTAGGCGAGTTAGACAAATCTTGGTGATGGGGTAAAATTGAAATTACAATGTAGTTCAGAACAAATCTAATTGAACCGATAACTAAAATTGTAATTATCAATAAAAACAAGTAAAATTGCAATTGAATGAATTATAGATTTGAATCTAATCAAATCTATAATCAATTCAATGATTAAGAATAAAACAGATTGCTGGAATAAAATTGCAGAATAGAATTAAATTAACAGGAAAATAAAATTAGGATTACTGCTGAATCTAATTAGACGGTCAATCACTAATGAATATTAAAATTGCAATAGCAAATGTGTTCTAGCAAATCTAATTGACTAGACAACACAAATTGCCATGAAAATAAAAATTACAGAATTAAAAGAAAAGAGAGCTTTATTAATAGAGAAAGGTTTCAGGAAAAATGAATAGCCATTTACAATGGATGCAAGGTGTATTTATAAGTATATAGTCCCCTTTCTATGAGAATAATGAGGCCAAGAATAATATAAATTCTTTCCAAAGATAAAGGAATATTCCTTTCATGGTGCTTGATTTGAAAATTTGTAATTAATGTATTCCTTTTGATGTATGGCGCGGTCAGCGGGAAGATAAGCATATGCTTAATTGGAGATTTGTAATCAAAGCCTTCCCTTTTTTTATGGAAATTAAATGTGATTGATTGGACTTGAATTCTTGGAGAGGATTACGCCAAATTTCAAAAAATCCTTATTATGTGCATATTATATATATACAGATGCATAAATATGACTATATATATGATATCACTTAGTTCGTTTATTCTTCAAAACACATGAGGCGGGGTGTCAAGCATTTGTGTTCCTTTCTTAATAAAAATAATACTTGCCAAGGATCAAACTTAGGCCACTCTGTACACATTTCTATGCCTTTACCAGTGAGCTACAACTTCTTTTGCAATTGAGATAGCGTTAATATGGGGAAGTAGCTTTTTCTTTGAAATTGGCCTTTAATTGAAATGAATGAGACATTTATTGAACACCTGTGAAAATACACCAAAAATACCAAAAGTAATATTTATTTATTTACAAAAGATAAAATATAAGAGCATAAAATAAACACATTTCTAGTTTAATCACTAATCCTATTCGCAAGAACTTTAGAAATGATCTTAACAGAACAGTTGATTAAGGAAATAGGCATAAAATCTTTTAAAGTATTAGCACCTAATCTCTTATAAATAAGAATAACATTTTCAAAGTTAAAACAACCTAATTGCAAATTCCCATTGTAAAGATCATTAAATAAGTTAATAATATAATACTTCAAGGCATCCCAAAATTGTTTATAAAAAAGTGTAGAAAAACCATCTGGACCAGGAGCTTTGTCACTAGGCATATCATTTATAGCCTTCCAGATCTCTTGCTCTTAGAATGTCTAATCTAAATCAACTAAATCAATCTTGGAACATGAAGGATAAATGTCATTCCATCTAACATTTATCCTCCTCTTAATCATAAACCCCAGTGTCTGCTTATAGTAACTAGTAAAAGCTTCATTCAACTCACTCTGAACAAACAATTCCACATCA
Source organism: Allium sativum (assembly GCA_030737875.1). NCBI lineage: Eukaryota > Viridiplantae > Streptophyta > Magnoliopsida > Asparagales > Amaryllidaceae > Allium > Allium sativum. The sequence continues at coordinate 470,094,259 of CM060920.1, read as the reverse complement.
TTAACAAAAATAGAATGAATCAAATTATTTTGCCTCCTCTTATTAGCCACACTATGGAAAATTTTCGTACTATTATCCACTTCCTCGATCCATTGCACATGGGCCCTCTGCTTCCACATGACCTCCTATTTTTCCAAAATCGACTTAAGATCATTTTGTAGGTGCATAGTTTATCCCACTCGTTGGAATTAAGAATCCTCATCTCACTAATCGTCTTTAGATCTAACATCTCACACAAAATCTTGTCTTTCCTAATTATAACACTACTAAAAATATACATATTCCACTTCTTGAGAAAGAATCTTAACCTACCTAACTTCACAACAAAAATCTTAGCTGAATTCCCATTATACAAATTATTAAAATAAAACAAGGAATTCCATTTTACAACAACCAAATTATAAAAGCTAGAATATAACAACCACATTTTTTCAAATTTGAAACTATTACTAATGGTTGTATTCGAATCACAAGAAAGAATAATGGGACAATGATCCGAATATAAAAAAGGCAAACCCTTACCTCTACAAATAGCATACCTATCCTCTACCTCATTATTAATAAAAAAATCTATCTAATAAGGCAAAAGATGGAATATCTCTCACATTAGACCATGTAAACGATCTATTATTTAGAGGAATTTCAATCAAATTATTTACTAAAATGAAGTCATTGAATTCCTCTATATCAGAGAAGTCACCTTCATGGGGTGATCTCTCCCCCAAAAACCTTGTGACATTGAAATCTCCCACACAATCCATTGACCGGTGATAAGATTTCTAAAATTTGTACATTCATCCCACAAAAGTCTCCTCTCCATCTTTGTATGAGGACCATGCACGTTAGTAATACCCAAAATAGTATTGTCAAAAAGGGAGGGTAATATGATGTGCAAATAATACAAATTGGGAATTTCTTGAATGAGTCTAAATTGATTGTCCTTCCAACCAATCATGAGTCCCCCGACACTACCCATGGCCGGAAGACAAGCCCAATTACGAAAATGAGTCCCACCTAGCCTCATATAAAAGCTTTGGTCAGGGTTCTCAATTTTTGTTTCCTGAAGAAAAGCAATATCAATATGAAAATCTCTATAAAAAAAGACCTAATTTTATCACATTTTTTGGGCTCATTAAGACCCATAATGTTCCAGCTAATAACTCTTAACATCTAAAAGAATTAACTCTTTCTAATTCTCTACTCATAATGTATTCCTCATCTAAATCAATGTCACTAAAAATAAATGATGTATCATCGGCAAGTTGATATAACTGACCATTAGAAAGGCTACCCAAAGCAAAAGAAGAATAGTCACTACAATAAACAGGAATCACATCTGATCCCAAATTCGAATTACTACTACTAGCATTCGATCTCGGGAAGCTACCATGATAAGAAGAGGCATTAGTTCTAATCTTCGCGTTGCGATGGACCAATCCAGTACTGGGAGTTTCTCTCTTACGCCTACCCCTCCTAGGCAATGAAGTGGTCACATCACTAACAGGAATTTGCTCTCCAAAATCCTCTAGCAATCCTACCATATTCGAATCTTTGAACTGCCTGGGAGTATCGATCACCGGCATAATTGTGACACCCCATGTCCGTTAATGTCACTCATTAAGAGAATGCATTAAGTTTGGTGAAGCGTTATAGGTAAACAGAAACAAAAACATTACAAGACAGATATAAAATAGCAGCGGAATTTAAAATTTTATAAAGCAGAAAACATCGTAGTTCAAAACATGGTTACATCATATGTCTGAAATGCATAAAACCCAGTACATCATTAAAACTTCTGTCTTGTACTTAAAACATCAGAGTACAACAATAAAAGAAGCATAATCCCTAAAACATAGCCATAGTAGAGAGATATGAAGTCAAGCAGTACATCTAAGCAACTCCAAGCAAGATGAAAGCAAAATCCCGATCAAGCTTGTGTATTCCCACCCTGAGAACCTGAGGGGGGGGGACGAAAGAGAAAGAAGAGGAAACAGAATGGGTCAGACATAAAGTCTGGCGAGTCCATTTACTTTTAGCATATAAATAAGTAAAAGTATCATGACAGGCATATAAAGTGTACAAGAGAGATAACATCACAAAAGGCAGGTATGACAAGGTAAACAAGATAAACATGATAGAGTATATCGCGCTTCTCTAGTACTTTCCCTTTATCTGTGCACCAATACTAGTATAACCAGAATGAGATAATCCCCAGCATGTATAAGATGGTAGACTTAGGTGTACATCTAGTGAGAGGATTTAACCCCATACAATAACAGGCATCCCAATATACCAAAGTTACCCCTAAGGACAATAAAGGGCTCCTAAACATAACGGAGTCTAGTTGTACCCTAATTACTACCCTAATCGACCAGCTCCCTACTCATAGATACCCTGTGCTGGCCCCACAGTAGGATGTATCACTTCCTAAAGTGGCAACCCTTAGTTTTCAGGATGTGCACATCCATATCTACAGGTGTCAGAACGTTTAAGCCTCCTCTGCTGCACCCATGCACGCACATGACCCCATCGAAATGCGCCTCTCACACCCCCTCCCCCACATTTGGATCTCTTACAATCAGCCCAGCGAGTGTGCCCCGACTCCGACCTAGTTCGAAATACTCGTTTGGTACCTATATATGGGTTACCGATTGAAACGGGTCTCACACAGAAGATTATACACACTTCCCCCTACGCTTGCATCCCCACTAGGTTTTCAATAGGTTATGCCATACCGGAGTAAAAGATTGCATAACCCCATAGGTTAAGTTTGTGGGCCTATATATACATATTACCCACCAACCCAAGATATACTTAACCCTCCCACTGTTTCATACAATTTTACTTAACCCCTATTCAAGTTAACATATTCATCCAATCCCTATGGATTCAACTAGGTTAAGTGTCCAAGTTATTACCTTATTCATTTATGGCTGTAATTTATAGACCTCCCACATTAAGCCTACAACTTGTGGATGGCGGATATGTCGGGCGGGTCCGTGCAGAATTCTTCCATAAGTCGGGCTTAACCTCGTATCTTAGCACGTTACACGTTTATGCACTTATACCCCTTATATTAGATTCACCACTTATGGTCGCCGGATATGCCAGGCAGGTCCGGGAAGACTTCTACCACAAGTTTATCTAACCACGTGTCGAAGAGCGGTTATAGTTTCTAGTTACTGTAATTCTAGGCATCTACATTATTAAATAATTATTCCTATGTCATTATAGGTTTTCATGCCCCATTCCCAAGTCATGTTCATAATGAATCATATGATCCAAATTAAGGTCTTTAATCAAAGTTTGGTTTATGCCTCAAATCCATATTCATGTATTACATTCAAGTTATGCCCAATTTCCCAATACAAGTTATGCCCCAAATATAACGTTTTGCCCTCGTTCCCAATTTTACGCGTTTACATATTTCAGCCGCATGCCTAGGCTCGAAGGTAGACTGGCTATAAAAATAAAAAGGGAAAAGAAGAAGGGAAGAGGACAGTAATGAACATAATAACGAGGTTGACATAAATGGCAGAAAATAGGCATAGCAACTAATAAATATACAGTGACCAAGTTGGGAATAGTGAGAATATAGGCATATAGGAACATATCTGATGAACATGTGATAGTAGAACTGATTCTAACATAACAAGGACATCATAAATAGGCATGATGAGATCTAAGCAATGGATTAGATCAACTAACAATGGCAGATTTAACATGATAAATTGGTATAGGCTTATATCTAGTTCATAGTCATGTTAGAATAACTTAAATACACAGGTTATAGAAAATCTGATATGATTCAAGTAGTCACAGGTTTAGATCCAAGTTATAGTCATGCCAAGATTAACTTTTAAGTATTTAGATCTAAAATTAACATAGAATCACTGTGACTGGATCTAAGAAATAGAAGAAGGAATGCAGATGTTGAATCACAGATCACTAAACTTGAAAAACTCTAGTTGATTATTGAAGAAGAAAAGATTTGATTTAATCTGGGCAGAGGAAGCATCTATGTAACACCCCAAATTTTTAACGACACTAAAAGAGGATAAATTAAACAATAATTAATTTAATATTCAGAATTAACAAAACAGACTGTGCCATCGCGTCCGTCTCGAAATTCTGGTCAAGATAGACATTTGGTTTGTGTAAAACGGACACCATATGAAGAAGTTATGAGGGTTTTAAGTTTGTACACACGCAGAAGGAACATATATACACATATGAGTCACGTATGAGTCAGATATGAGTCAGACCTTATCCAGAACAGTTCGAAAATCAGAAATTCATCAAGGTGGCAAATTTCCCGCTCTAGGGGGTCGACCCCCCTAGAGGGGTGTCGACACCGGGGTCGACCCTCCTTAAGGCGTGCCGACCTATGGGTCGACCCACCCACAGGGTTGTTGATGCCCTTAAGGCTGAGGTGGAAGTCGGTTTCAGAGGGTTCTACAGCTATATATATGTGTGTCCAATTCTCCTATTTCTTCATTGAAAATTATGGGAGCCAAATGCTGCCGGTGTGCGAACTGAGACGGATTCGTTTTCTTCAACAACATACAACATTCAACTTTGCAAATCAAATCTAGAAATTCAAGATCCATTCACTCTATTCTCTAAACCTAACGCAATGAGTTTCTAGTTTCTTTTAGTTTTAAATAAATAAAAGTAAATTGTGAAAGACTGTGAATTGGATATGTTGTAAACTACAAATCTATGCTATTGTTAAATCTTATACTATGTCATGATGGATCTACACCTTTAGATCCAATGCAATTGTGGTTATTCTATTATGTTACCTATGTGGATCTTGACTTGTAACTATGTTGTGGTGAATGTAAATCTGTTAATTTGGACAGTTGCAACATTGGTTAGATCTAACTCTTTATGTAAATCACCTTTCGCCTGTCATATTGCGATCAACTGTGATATGTTGTAAGTTAGGCATGTGAACCCATATTTAGATCTAAACATGCTATTATGTCATTCTAATGGTGTTAGATCAAATTTAACCTCTAGATCTGAATTATGTGATCTACTTTATCACCTTTTGTTATCATGTTAGATCTAAACCAATTGGACATCTATATTGCTAATTTAGATCTTACTATGCTTATTGTGACATCGTAGTTATGTTAGAATCAATTGACTGCCACCAGTTCATCAGTTTTATGTCCACCTTGTTATGATGTTAATTGCATGTCCATGCCAGTATGTATGTTCACCTTATCATCGTGCTAGTTTATGTTTATGCCAAGATGATCACTTTGGTTATATTCCCATTATTTTCCCTATTATCGTTTATGACTAGGCTATTGACTAGCTTAGGCATGCCACTAGTTTATGAGTGCGCTGGTTAGGAAACGGGGGGAAAAAGGGTTAATATTGGCATAATTTGAATATGAACATTTTTGGACATATAATTCAAATTATTGGGTAAAATGGGCATTAACACCTATAAAAGGAAAGGATTAATCAATTGATTAATTAATAATGGAAAGTCCAGTAATTCAATTAGGAATTGTAATTGTACTTATGACACGAGGTTAGGTTGCATTAGTTGTGGAAGTCTGCCCGGACCGGACCGACATATCTAGCAACCACTAGTGATGAACCTAATATGGGAAGTCTAAGTACGCAAACGAATCAGGCTAAGAAACGAGGTTAGTCCCAACTACGGAATATGTCTGCCCGGACCTGACCGGCATATCCAACATCCACATGTTGTAGGCCTAATGTGGGAGGTCTAGCCCATTATAAACCATAAATGGACATGGTAATGAATTGGACTACTTAACCAAATCTAATACATAGGGATTGTATGATTATGAAATAAGGTTAGGGTTAAGTAAATTGATTGGAATAGTGGATGGGTTAAGCAAATCTGGAGGAGGTGGGTAATATTTACATATACGCCCACAAACTTAACCTGATAAGGTTATGTACTTAAAGATACCTAGTGGTATACATAACCAGAGGAAAGTATAAAAGTTATGTAATTAAAGACACCTTATAGGGTAAGCATAACTGGTATAAGGCTATGTAATTAAAGACACCTAATGGTATACATTGTTAGTGCAAAACCTAGTGGGGGATACAAGACAAAGGAAGAGCTTGTATCATATTGTGTGGGTCCCACTTCAGCCAGTAACCCGGAGTAAGTATCAAATAAAATACTCCATACTAGGCGGAGAGGGGATACACTTACTGATTGATTGTAAGAGATCCAAACGTGGAGGATGTTGTGGGCGGAGCAAACCGACCGGGCCATGTGCGTGCATGAACCGAGCAGAGGGGGATAAGACGATCGGGACAACAGTAGGTATAAGGTTGTGCATATCGGTGAGGGGTTGCCACTATAGGACGTGATACATCCTACCGTGGGGCCGGCATAGAGTATCTGCGGAGTAGGGAGCCGATTGATTAAGGTAGTGGTTAGGGTATATTTGGACATATGCCCTAAGTCTACAACCTTATAGTGGAAAGGATCATCTCATTCTGGTTATATTAGTAATAGTGCAGAGTAATCATTAGAGTAGTGTATACACCTTACCCTGTCTACCTTGTCACACCTGCCATTTAAGTAGTGACCTCTCTTATCCACTTTATATGCTTATCATGTTACTTTAATTTATTTACTGGCTAAAAGTAACTAGACTCGCCAGACTTTATGTCTGACCCTTTTGTTTCTCCTTCTTTCTTCCGTCCCCCATAGGTTCTCAAGGAGGAAACACTCAGGCTTAGTCAGGACTCAGATATCATCTTGCTAGGAGCTACTTCTAAAGTATGGCTCAAACTCTTGTCTCTACTATGGCTTAACTCTTTCAATTGGGGAATTATGTTTTTTATATTCTCATGTACTCTGATGGTGCAAGACAGAAGTTATTTTATTGTAATGGTTTTTGTGACTTATGGTATGGTGGACCAAGGTATTATGATTTATGTTTGAAATAAAAATTTAAATTTCCGCTGCTATCTTTTTTATATCTGTCTTGTAATTATTCTGCGTCTGTTTACCTATAACGCTTCACGAAACTTAATGCATTCCCTTAGTGAGTGACATTAACGGACGTGGGGTGTCACACTTGGTATCAGAGCTAAAGGTTACCAGATTAGATAAAAGTTTTTGAAAATTATTTTCAAAAAGGTTTTAAAAGAATGCATTTTCAAAAAGAAAAGACTGTTTTGAAAAACATTCCCCATAAACCCATATGTAGTATCCTTCGGTCCTTTATCTAAATTTCTTCCTTTTTCCTTTTTCAGCATGTCTGGGGAACAAAACATTCCTAATATCCCAGAAGGCGTCACAATACCCGGATGGTTCTGTAGATATTTGGAGGCCACATCGCCTGCCGAAGGCCAAGGAAATGTTCCTCCCCTAGCTGCACCAGTTATTCCTCCTCCCCCTCCAAGAGCAGAGAACTTCGCCAAGATCTGCAAGGACATTCGTGCTATGGGAGTGAAGCCATTCCATGGAAACGAGACATTCATAGAAGCTTGGAATTGGCTCAAGGAGACCGAGGACTTATTAGTAATCTTTGAAGTAGAGGATAGAAGGAAGGTTCAGGTAGCCGCCTGGCTACTAAAGGACAAAGTCTCATTTTGGTGGGAAGTCACACTCAAGTTGGACGTCCGGTGGAAACTTGGGAAGATTTTAGACAAAGGTTCGAAATGAAATTTCTTTCCCAAGCAGAAAGTAGCATGCAGATGGAGAGATTCTTAGCAATCAAACAAGGAAACTTGATGGTAAAAGAGTATGTGAATAAATTCAACCAGCTAGTAAGGTTCGGTTTAGAGTTGGTGGATACGCCGCACAAAATGGATTTGCGGTTTGCTAAAGGGCCGAATGAGCCTCTGCATTGTTTAGCCATATCCCATATTCTAATAGGGACCACTTTTTAAAAGCTTGTCGATATGGCCCTAATGCATGAGGAAGACAAGGGAGAAAAGAAGGCTGAGGAGACATCGCAAAATAGGAAGGTGTGGCCCAAGAAGGGGCAGCAGCAACAGTAGAAGAAATGAGGGAAAATGATAAAGGCAAGGATAAGAGAAAATGCCACCATTGTAGGAAGGAAGGTCATTTGGTTAAAGACTGTAAGCAACGGAAGAACTCTTGCTACCACTGTGTAGAGGCCGGACACTTTGCTAGAGAGTGCTCGAAGAAACATGGATCATAGGGAAAGGGTCGAAGGACTGGGACTTCTGGAGGGCAGGTGCATGCTCTCGCAATCAGTGCTCCTAATAGAGGTAGAATTTTTTTTTTGTGGAAGGTTTAATATCTCTTTCAAACCATCCTATTAGGACACTTTTTGATTCTGGTGCCTCACGTTCATTTATATCAAGTTCTGTGGTTGAATCTCTGCACTTAATTACTAGTATGGTAGTGGATCCCGTAGTTGTTTCAAACCTCATTGGTGGTTCGGCTCATTTATCTATGATTTGTCGGGGTTTGAAAATATCCGTGTTAGGCATCGAGTTTGAATGTGATGCGTATGTGCTCGGGTTTATGGGCTATGGGTTGATTTTAGGAATGGATTGGCTTACCACGTATGGTGCCATTCTGGATTGTGAGAAGAGGGCTGTTAGGCTTCTGACTTATTATGGTAGAACCCTTGAGATTTCTTGTGACCCACAAGGGTCGGTTATGCTTAGTTTCCTAGAGTCTCTTAATGCATCTATCAACAATCTGCAAACTATTCCAGTAATTTGAGATTTTTCCGATGTTTTTGATGAGGTTCGGGGTTTACCTCCGAGGCGTGAAATCGACTTTCGTACATATTTGGTGGACAGTGCAAAGCCAGTTGCATTGCCAGTGCACCACATGGCTCCGAGGGAAAGGAGATAGATGAGTAAGCAGGAATGGGAGCTACTTGAGAAGGGGTTTATCAGACGAAGCATATCTGAATGGGGTGCTCCAGTAGTATTCGCAACTAAGGCGGATGGTTTGCTTCATTTGTGTGTTGATTATAGAGAGCTGAGTAAACTCATTAAGAAGAATAGACACCCGCTTCTGAGGATTGATGATTTATTTGATCGGCTTGTTGGTGCCTTGGTATTTTCCTAGTTAGACTTGGCCATGGGATTCCATCAGTTGAGGGTGGCTGAGGACAGCATAGATAAGACTGCCCTTAGGACTCCAGACGGTTTCTTTGAATAGCTACTTATGCCTTTTGAGCTGACGAATGCAGTCGCCTATTTTGTTGATCTGATGAGTAGGGTGTTTCGGGAGTTCCTAAATAAATTTGTTGTACTCTTTGTCGATGATATTTTGATCTTCTCCAAAAGCGAGAAGAGCATGCCTAACATTTGAGAGAAGTTTTGAAAACTCCCCGTGACCATCAGCTTAAAGCAAAATTCTCCAAATGCCATTTTTGGAGAAAAGAGGTGAGATTCTTAGGGCATGTGGTATAGCTGTAGATCCCGCGAAGGTGGTTGTAGTACAAGAATGGAAAGTTCCTAAAAAATCAACCGAGATGAGAAGCTTTCTTAGGTTATCAGGTTACTATAGGAAGTTCACTAAGGACTTCACAAAGATATCAGCCCCACTCACCAGGCTAGTGAAGAAGAACTTGACATTTTCATGGGATATAGACCGTGACGTTGCTTTCCAACGACTGAAGAGGGCTCTGACAACAGCCCTAGTCTTGACTTTTCCTGACGGGAGTAAGGTGTTTCCTATTTACACTGACGCATGTGGTACAGGGCTTGGTGCGGTTCTAATGCAAGAAGGGAAAGTAGTGTGTTATGGGGGTAGACAGTTGAGAGTTCATGAAAAGAACTATCCCACCCATGATCTAGAGCTAGCTGTCATAGTGTTTGCATTAAAGACGCGGTGTCATTATTTACTTGGAGAGAAGTTTGAGTTATACACCAATCATATGTCTCTCAAGTATCTGTTCTCGCAGAAGGATCTCAATTTAAGGCAACAACGGTGGATGGAGTTTCTAGCTTCTTATGATTTTGAGATTTCTTATACCCCTAGAAAGGGCAATGTGGTGGCAGACGCATTAAGTAGGCAGAGGGTGGCCCTGAGTGCTCTGTTTGTGGAAAAAAAGAATTTAGAGTTCATATCAGTGTTTGATTTTAGACCCTCCATCGAGATTTTGCCTGATTTGTTTGTATCCTTGGAGATACGATCGACTCTTATGGACCAGATAGGAGCTTCGCAACAAGGTGACCCATAGATTATAGACATCATGAATAAGCTCAGAACAGGGGAGACTTCTAGTCACCTCAGTAGATATGCCATAGATGAAAAGGGGTGGTTGCGATGAGATGGAAGGCATTTTGTTCCTCAAACTGGAAGCTTGATAAAGGCAGTCCTAGAAGAATCCTACCATTCTAAGATGACCATTCATCCAGGTGGTGATAAGATGTACAAGGACATGAAGAGGGTTTTCTTTTGGGTTGGGATGAAGAAAGATGTGGCCTAATTTGTTTCTCAATGTTTAGTTTTCCAACAAGTCAAAGCTGAGCAAATGAAGCCCGGTGGATTACTTCAACCGTTGGAGGTTCCGCAATGGAAATGGGAGAGTGTCTCTATGGATTTCATAGATGGTTTCCTAGATCGAAGAAAGGCAACACCAGTATCGGGGTTGTGGTAGATAGACTCAATAAGAGCGCTCACTTTATTCCAGTTAAGAGTAAGAGGACGACATCATGGTTGGCAACAATTTATGTTCGTGAGATAGTTCATCTTCATGGAGTACCTTCCAGCATCGTAAGCGATCGTGACCCCATCTTTACCATCGAATTTTGGAGGAGCTTGTAAGAAGCATTAGGTACACAGTTGTGTTTGAGCACCGCTTATCATCCTCAGACCGACGGACAGACAGAGAGGGTGAACAGGATTCTTGAAGATCTTTTGAGGCTGTGTATCCTAGACTTCGGAGGGACTTGGGAAGAGCATCTTCCTTTAGTAGAGTTTTCCAATAATAACAGTTATCAAGCTAGCATCACCATGGCACCCTTCGGAGCATTGTATGGAAGACCTTGTAGATCACCAACTTGTTGGTGGGAATCTACAGAAAGATTATTACCTGGACCAGATATGGTTAGGGAAACGTTCGAAAAGATTGACCGTATTCGACGGCGGATGAAGATAGCTCAAGATAGGCAGAAATCCTATGCAGACAATAGAAGGACTGGCCTCAAATTTGAAGTAAAAGACTTGGTTTTTACCAAAGTGTCACCTCTGAGGAATGTGGTTCACTTCGGATCAGTAAGGAAGTTGGCACCTAGGTTTGTGGGACCATTTCCCATAACCGAGAGGATTGGCCAAATGGCCTATAGAGTAAAACTCCTAAAAAAGCTATCCGGTGTTCATAATGTTTTCCATGTTTCTCATCTGTGGAAGTTCCTGCATGACACTGCAGTAATCATTGAGCCAAGTGCGTTGGAAGAAGTAGAAGTGGAACGGGAGGCGACAATCAGACAAGTCCCTACCCGTATTCTGGGGTCAGAAATTAGGAAGCTATGCAATAAAGAGATCAAGTTGCTAAAGGTTCAATGGGGAGATAACTCAGAGGATGCGACTTGGGAAACAGAAGACAAGATTGTTGCTTCGTATCCTTTCCTTTTCAAGGGTATGCTCTTAACTCCTTTTTCCAAGTTTTATCAGTGCTTGTTTCTATCATTTGAATATATCTTATCTATAGTTTTTTTGACCTTTAGATAGGAATCCTATGGATGTAAACATGTGTTTGAGACATGTTATGCTTGATGGATGCAAGTGTTTGCTAGTGGTTGCATGTGGACGCTTATACACACACATTAGGCACTAAGATCGGCTCAATCACTTTCATACTGCATATGGATGTGTGTGCATTTTCTTTTCTTTTACTGATGGAAATGGATGAACTAGCATATGGAAGATGCATTTGGACGAATGAGTGTGCACACATATAGAACTTATATGATATAATAAGTTTATTTGCATACATATTGGATTCATGGCATTAACATACATTGCATTAAGGAGGTTGTGACAGCCCGCCCCGCACCAACCGACATTTACTCCAAAGGTGCGCTGTACACATGTCCAGCTAGCACGGGACGGTCGTCAGAAGGAAAGAAAGAAGACGAAGAATCAGCAAAGAACCTGTAGAATGTCTCACAGCGCATAGAACAAAATATAATAACAACATACTTGACATAAAACAGGTGAGACAGTGCATAAGCTGAAAACTAGAACTAAGCATCATAGCAGCGGAAATCCAAAATACAGCTTATTACAACTTTTAAAATACTGTCTCTAAAGCAAAAGCAAGATAAAGAAGGTACACTACTAATGCCCAAGTAGTGACCACCAACGACACAGGGAGAATATCTATATATCATACGTGGAAGCCTCCTGCTCGCCTCTGAATCAGCTACTCGCACACCACCAGCTAACCTGTCTCTAGTCTGCTCGTGTGAGCACCCAGAGTAATAAGAAGAGACATAAAACTCTGGGTCAGACAAAAAGTCTGGTATGAGCGATAAGCATCTAAACAGAACAATAACAGGTATACTAAATCATACCTGAACCTGGACCTGCAACCAAAGAGTTAGCACTGCATACTGTACAACACTCTAAGGTGCCACTAACATATGGTGTAAAGATACGGGGGTGGGGTGTGCATGTCATAGTGATGGCAAACAATCAAGCATAGCAACCATCCTCACATCTCTCACTCAGTGCGTAAAGCATACGATATTCACCACTTCAATCACCTCAACACCTTGCTATGATCACCTTGCCCCATGAAGTCATAAATGGCTTCACTGCACTGATACATAGCCACTAATCCTTCGCTATGTCCACTTGCCCCATGGAGTTATTCACCCCATCTGCGCTGGCTCATAGCCTTACTAGCTCTTTACTATGTCCACTTGCCCCATAGAGTTGTTCACCCCATCTGCGCTGGCTCATAGTCCTACTAATCCTTTACTATGTCCACTTTGCCCCTCGAGTCATTACGACTCTACTGCACTGGCTCATAGTCTTACTACGATCACTTTGCCCCTCGAGTCATGTTGACTCTACTGCACTGATAACGTAGTCCTTATCATTCATGGTGAATCGAAGTTATGAACGTCGACAACTCCTTAGCACACGTCCCGCAGCAAATCCCAACCATGAAGTGAACTCATTGGTTCCCAACTGGATCCTGAGCTCTAACTTCCAACTTGGACTACCTTTGCATCTCGGGTTATTGGTCATCACCGGATCGGTTTGTATTCCCTCTTGACCATTGGTTCGGTTCGGCCTTCAATTCCCCATCATCAACACGGATCGGCTCGTGGTATCCACCTGATGGCGGTTCGGATCGTCAACACCCCCAGCGGGTCGGGTCGTGCTCCTCCAGCTCGTGACTCCTCCTCCTGGTTCGGATCGGCGTCATCACATCGGATCAGCTTGTGGTGCATCGGATCGTGGTGCATCGGATCGTGCTTCTGGTGCATCATCTTGGAGTCTCCACGTGGCGGTTCGGATAGGGGTCACGAACGGGTCGGTTCATGGTGAAGGGTTCGGAACGGAGGGGGTTCATCACGATCGGGTCGGGGTGGCGGTAGGGCGATCTGATCCGGGTTCTGTACAAATTCCTGCAACTCTTCCAGCGACTGTTTTACGCCATTCGATGGCGTTTTCGACCAATCTAACACTTCTAGACAATCACAAAACATACCATACAGTCATAGTAACAAGTAGAAGTGACCTCAAACACCAAAACATCAATATGATAAGTCAGAATGGATCAAACATAGCCAAAACCCCATATTTTCCCTTAAGCATGTTTAGGTGAAACTAATGATAGGTTTAGCAAAACTTAACCAAATTATCCCAAATTCATATCAGAGGTCTAAAACATCATTTAAGAATTTATAAACATTTTTCTAGAATTTATTAATGTATAAATTCGCTAATTATCACTAATCACCCCTAATTAACCATAATTAGTGAGGAACTATGCAAATCACTCACCTTAGCCACTGTTAGATCAAAATTTGGACCTAACACTCAAATCATCGTATTTTGAGTATAGGATATGAAGAAATAACTGAAAAATAGAGAAAAAAGCAAGACAGCAGGATTTTTATAGTGGTTCGGCGTTAACGAGCCTACGTCCACTTTATATTTTCTCATTTCACTCATAGGTTACAATTACAATGAATATTGGCTCTCCATCACTTAAATTCAATGAATAATTCTCTCCGAATCCATTGAATTTATTGAGGAAGATGGTGGTTGTTCATGGAGAAGTGTTGACCATGGCAGCCATGGATGTTGAGATGCCAAAAGTCCCTTGAAAATGCCCTCTGGAGGTGTATTTATAGCTGTAGGAGAGCTTCAGGGAAGACTGGTTCGTGCTAGGGTACGTGGCACGCGATCCGGAAAAGTAGGAGCAAGATATGGCATGAGAATAGGTCAAAACAGGCTGCATGTGAGCTGGTCCGAAGGTCGGTTCGCGGTTATAGGTCGCGGTTCGTGGCCACGGTTCGTGATCACGGCACGGTTCGTGGTCACGGCACGGTTCGTGGTCACGGCTCGGTTCGTGGTCACGGCTCGGTTCGTGGTCACGGCTCGGTTCGTGGTCACGGCTCGGTTCGTGGTCATGGACCAGCTTACACCCGTTCACGGAAATGGGCATAACTCTCAAACCGTAAGTCCGATTGAGCCAAACCAAAGCTCAAACTGAAGATAATTCAAAGGGCTACAAGTATATTTTGTGAATGGATCCAAATGAGGTCGTTTGATAGGGGTTTCGGGCTAGTTTATACTGATGTTGTGATTTTGGCCAAACTGCCCTGTGTCTTCTGATGAGGCTTCCAATGCTGGAGAGTGATGTTATCCAGAGATTCCATATGAGACAGCGTTTACCCATAGGTAAGTAAACATGATCTTTGCTTTGGGTAGCCTGGTCACAAAGCAGGCTAACATTTTGCCCCCCAAAGTACATTTTATCGTAGATGAGATGTGCTTTGAATATGTCAGGCTAACTCTTCTCGGAGCGTTATTCGTCCTTGAGCAGTCTTTATCCAATTGTTGCATTGCATCCTTGGAAGCTAGTCGATCCATGCTCTTCGTCTAAAGTCATGCTAAATCGTTGGCTCCCGAACGTGATTCTACACGCATAGGTCGTTGCCAAACAATTTATTCATTTTTCGTAAGCCGAATGCATCGTCGAGTCAGACTTTCTTTTACATATAAGTCAATGCATGAAGTGGCCATCCAAATCATTAAGTAGTTCCAGAATCCTCAAGCTTTTAGTTGGTACCTGGGTGGTTGGGACAAAGCACATCAGGATCAACATATGACTTTGTCATTTGTACTCAAGTTTGGATTATCTTGATATCTTGATATCGACCCAGGATCATAGAATCCCATCGAATCGTAACAGTAAGGAATCTGAAAGCCATGATCACCCTGGATCGTGGTCAAAGGAACCCATAATCGCTTTGGATCGCCTTGTGATCCGCTGCTCACATACTGTTCATATTTGTAACATTTTCCATCCGGTGTAACCGCGATTTGAATCTTTGAAGTCACATTTAACCCGTAAACTGGCTCGCTGAGTTGTCTTCACGGTCAGTCCACGAATCGACGCTCGTACCCTCAGTGCCATCAAAGGGCAGGCGAAGTCAGGGTTTATGCCCCCAGCATCGATGGGGGTTGAGTGAATTAGACATCCAATCTTTAAGCCTTTATACTTCTCGTCGCCACATCGGGTAAGAGTTGCAGGTTCAATAGTTTTAGTCGACCTAAGACATTTTTTGTCCTCTCTCGAGTCAGGGAAAGTTGGTGTTGTGTTCACAAAAGGTCGAACTACACTTGCTTTGATATCGTCTTTTCTTTTTAGTCAGATAGTGAGGAATGCCTCATTGGGCGTCAGCGGACTCGGTTGCTCCTATCAGATCAGTCGCGGAGTCAGGTAAACTGGTTAGACGCGGGGAAATAAATATCATTATGGAAAAAGTCGGGCCCCTCCGTTTATGTTTTAGCATTGTCCGGAATGGTAATCACAGTCTTATTGAGTCTCTTTCTCATGCTCGGTTCAATCGAGCTTGACAAACAAGATTATGGGCCCGACAAGTGGTATAGATCCTCTTTGGAATTGCACATTCTTGCCATTGTTTTCCAGGGCTTTTCCTTTGTCCTTATCGTTTCAGGAATTAGAAGGTACTCCACTCTTTAGTCGAGAAGGCATCTAGGTGATTCGTCTCGATGTTAACACCTTTTTGTCATGAAAGTCTATCCACTTCAGTGTTGAATTCATCAAAATCTCTGAGCAAGTCTTGTTACAGAGAAAATTTAAAGTCCGGGGGAATAACAGGGGATCATGACATCCCACATGTGAGGGCTGTAATTGTTGTTATCCATATCATCTTGAGAAGTGTCGCCTCCCGAGAGGATCCGAATCAAACTGGCGAGCAGGTTGCCATCAAAGAACTGCTGCATAATGTCAATATCATGGCTGGTGCCCCCGGCATTGAATCTGAGATTACAAAACGGGACTTTGCTGATTTCTTGTTTCCACGTCGATATTGCCCCCGGGTAATGGTTCGGGTCATTCGACCCGACCGGGTTCCTGTTCTTCGAATTGTTGCGCTCTTGCTTGTAGCTGAGTGTGAAATGTCGCTCGAGTATCCACTCTCATAACCTGAGTTTGTTACAATTCTTGCATTCTCATCTAGGATGTTGCAGGTAGCTGTTCCATTGTCCACGTTTCCATCCATGATGTTCTGAATCGAAGCCGCATGCTGCACGCCTGCTGATTGGTTTGTGTTTGATCTGAGCTGATGGTTGCCATCTGACCTGACCAAACCAAGTTTGTTGCTGCTTGAGTTTCGATTCTATCATTTCCAGCAGGGTGATGATTGTTGCTCAACCTTCCGATTTAGCGCTGGGGCCCCTAGTGTGAAGTTTTGAAACATGTGAAGGTCAGCCTCGGGCTCCTGTCATTCAATTATGAATATAGGCATTGAGTAGTTAAACTATGTTGCTCATGGCTCGTATCATGAATCGGAGTTGGGTGCAAAAATGAATTGTTGGTGTTCAGGCTATGATAAGCCCTAGTTTTCCATCCAAGCTCCGAGGATAGAAATCAAGCGGTGAAGGGGCAGATCGTAGTCGCCTCGAGTGTTCCCGTTTGCTCTTTGCATCATGGGAAAAGTTGTGGACAAAGCAGCTATGATGCATCCAATTAGCATGCCTGATAGGGTTGTCCATTCACGTCTGGTCATATGTGAGTCTTCTAAATCGAGGAGTCATTGGTACCGATAAATGGATGTTCTTTCAGCATCCGTTTCATGGTCCTCAGATGGCCTTTCGAATTCAGACATGTATACATGAGGAGAGGAGGTTGCTTTCAGAATGTAAGACGGGGTTAGGACGGTAGAATAAGCCTGTAATCCGTAGAAGTCCAGAATTCCACGATTACGCCGAATCGTATTAAGGCCAAAGAATCAATGATCGATCAAGATCGTATTAATGCAGGGTAGACATCCAAAAATTTCAGGGCCTCGCCCGGGTTCTTCCAGTTGCGAGTACTAAGTTGTATAACATGTCGCTGAACAATTCACTATCCAGGCCTCTTTTCTGTCGTCGCCTTGAGTCGCACAGGCAGTTTAGAATTATACACCCACGTCATCCTTCTGGACGCGGCCCTTTAGTTGTTTTCTATTGGTCTGCTATTGTCGTGCGAGTTCGGATCTCGCATTTTGTCCAGCCTTGTTTTGTGATCCTGCATTTAAACACTTGAAACGCAAATGGGCAAATAAGTCATGAAGCGTTATAACCAGTCAATGTAATTGTAAATGAAAATGCACTAAAGTAGTATGTGTGCACAGGTATGTCCCCAATCAATCATTAACTAAGTGCCTGGCCAGGACTTTGTTGAGGATTGATTAGGATCTTAACTGTTTTGCCCCCATGTCCGGACATGGAGGATCCGGGTTCAGTTTTCAGTCTGGCCCCCGACACTCTGGCGGGGTAAGAGCCCTTAATTGGCATTTCAATCTATGCCTTTATACTCTCTCTGGAGTTCGAACTCAGCAGTCAGTCTGCTCCTCGATCCTTCAGCAGGGTAGGAGTTCTTGTGGCGCTAAGTCTCAAGCGCATTTATACTCTCCCGATCCTTCAGCAGGGTTAGAGTTCGAGCTTGGCAGTTCCATCGCGAGCCTTTTTCTCAGCGCTCTATCGGAGACGCTTTTATACTATCTCTCTTCTCTGGAGAGTTAGAGTTCGAGCTCAGCAGTTCCATCGCGAGCTTTTTCTCAGCGCTCAATCGGAGACGCTTTTATACTCTCTCTCTGCTCTGGAGAGTTAGAGTTCGAGCTCAGCAGTTCCATCGCGAGCTTTTTCTCAGCGCTCAATCGGAGACGCTTTTATACTCTCTCTCTGCTCTGGAGAGTTAGAGTTCGAGCTCAGCAGTTCCATCGCGAGCTTTTTCTCAGCGCTCAATCGGAGACGCTTTTATACTCTCTCTCTCTGCTCTGGAGAGTTAGAGTTCGAGCTCAGCAGTTCCATCGCGAGCTTTTTCTCAGCGCTCAATCGGAGACGCTTTTATACTCTCTCTCTGCTCTGGAGAGTTAGAGTTCGAGCTCAGCAGTTCCATCGCGAGCTTTTTCTCAGCGCTCAATCGGAGACGCTTTTATACTCTCTCTCTGCTCTGGAGAGTTAGAGTTCGAGCTCAGCAGTTCCATCGCGAGCTTTTTCTCAGCGCTCAATCGGAGACGCTTTTATACTCTCTCTCTGCTCTGGAGAGTTAGAGTCACGGATCAAGCGGTCTGCAATCATGCACGCTCATCAAACTCGTCCTAGGTTTAGATTTTAATCCAAGCTCCGAGGATTAAAACCCGTCGGACAAGCAGTTGGAGCATTTGCTAAGGCTTTGAGTTCCTCCGAACAGTCTACGGGAGGAATGGTTGGCACCAGACTTCGGGTACCTGCATTATTCCCACCGCACGAATTAGCCACGTCAATAACTCGGAAAGCATGTGAAAGCAAATTTCATGATTGAAAAGTAAGCAAATTAAGAGGCAGTGTTGCCTCCTTTATTTGAATTCATGTAATTTGGTGGCGTCGAGCATAGGATCGAGCCATGTAGGCGGTCACACCGCGTCCATCTGGAGTCGGACTATGACTTTGTAACTCAATGATTTATGTTCAATCGTCTTGTGGTCTGCCACGTGTGAGCTAAGGATTGGATGGTCATCCCGGATCCACCTTGAGTTATACAACATTCTTCAGACGAAGAGCGTGGCTTTGTAATCGAGCAGTTCAGTCGAGCTCGTTATAGTATTGCTCTATGGCTCTATATGCGGGTGTTATAAGTTTGATCGGTAGCAAATCCTGGATACCTACACCATCCACATATTAATTCATCTGA
The DNA here is from genome assembly GCA_030737875.1 of Allium sativum. NCBI lineage: Eukaryota > Viridiplantae > Streptophyta > Magnoliopsida > Asparagales > Amaryllidaceae > Allium > Allium sativum. The sequence goes on along the minus strand of CM060920.1, from coordinate 470,074,880 downwards.
GTTAATTACATCAATAACTCATAAATCATGCAAATATAAGAGTCATGGTTATAGAATAATCCTGTTAAAGGAATGAGTATCATTCTGAGTGAAAAATGGCGTTGCATATTCATTGCAGGTCCATTTTGCTTCGCCCTATCTCTGTCAATAAAGGGCTTGATCGGGGTCTTGAGATGGCAAAAGCGGCTAGGTAGGTACTATAAGCGAGTGATGAGGTCGCATCTCCTCCAAATCGCCTTTTTGCCCCCGTGCTGAGGGTAAGGATAGAGTGTCAGGAAGCCATGACTGGATTGCTAACGGTAGCACATCTTTGCATTGGTGTTAGGTTGTAAATTAGCCTGAAAACAATGGATTCATGCTTATAGAAATTTTTGCACTTTCCATGCTAGGAAATAGGATATTACTGCTGGTGGGATAATCATATCACATAAATTTGCTGATATACCATCGATCCCATATCGGGGACAAGGGTTGGTACGCCGACAATCAACCAACATTCATGCGTAAGCGTTCTAGATCTTCAACTCGCTAACTTTCAGGCAAGACTAAGTCAAATGGCCAGAAAAATTCTTGATGTATCAGCTCTGAATGAGATGATGTAATCTCGAGCAATTTATGCTCAAATCTCCATTTGCCCCCAGCATCCGGGGGATGAGTTACTTAGCAGATAGTTGATGAGAGGAGTGAAAGTGTGAATCTTCACTTTCTATCAGTAAAACGTCACTTATCAGATATTCTGTTCACGTATATTTCTCATCAAACTGGGACTTGATTAGTGATTTTGTCATAGCATTCAGGGCGGTGAACTAGCAATGAGGCGCATCAGTATCTATTTTGGGACAACCTTCCAAGGAAAATAAGCAATGTTGACTTGCATGTCATATGTCGAGGCACAAAGAACGATTGCACGCCTTTCACTTCACCTTGTTAGATGCATTCTGTGCTGTAGGAAGTTTATCATGGAGTTAACCATGACTCTTTTCCGGGTTTGGTCTCCAATCGTTGGATCAACTTCCATTTTATCAATGGTTGTATTTCATAGTGTCTTGATGGGGATCATCTCTATCTTTTCTGGATTATTGGAAATTTCTTATTCGACCAGATGATTCGACTTTAGATCTTCTGTGTATGAAATATGAGGTATGTTGTAACGTTCCAATCCATCCAATAACTCTTCTGCCCATTCTAGGTAAACTGCGAGTTGTGGTTTCTCCAATTGGAATTCCTTTCGAGTCGTCGTTCGGGGGTTATCTGCAAAACTTCGGCGTTGGATTGCCGATCATTTCTTGCATCGTCTGTATACAACTTCCGGGTGCTTGATTTCATCTTTCATTTCGAATGGGAACTCCATATAAAATCCCGCGATAGTGAACTTACTGCATACGTCTTATTTGCTTGACAGGAGCACACTTCAGGTTTATACCTAAGAAATGACTCATAATTTGGGATAAAATCCCGCAAATATTAGCACTGGTCCAAACGAACACATCCAGGCTCGCCTACAGAAAACATGTCAGTCCCCTTGTTCGGAAGATGCCTAAATGAGATCCGATTTGAAGACCTTAGTAAGGTCGGCGCCGCCAGTCGGAACACGTGCAGTTGCGTTATTAGATGTCACCCTTCTGCATCCCGAATCACTATCCTCTCTGGGATCTATGTATTCGGGCAGGTCATTGGGCAATTCCTTTTGCGATGCTCCCATTATTCGCAATATTGACACCTCCTTCACATTTCATTTCATCTGGAGGGGAAACATCTTTGGGTTTCACGCCATCCCTGTTGTGTAACATAGTCCATCCAACCGAATAGTCAGCTTTTCCAATAACTTGATCACCATAGACCATTCCCACTCCATCTTCGGTTTGGATATTTAGCAACAGGCACTAGGGTGCGATGCAAGATCTGAACTATGTTAGAGCTGGTCTGTCTGGACCTTGATCAGATAAGCTTGAATATGATAGCATGGTTTGCAAGGCTTTAAGTAATATTCACACATTCTGTCACAACTTGTTGCATGAAGTGGAGAGATAATGGTTGGTTCATATTTGCGTTGATCTCAAGTTCTCATCTCTCGACCGAGATCGTATGGTGGCTGGTGAGCAATCAAATTGCTATCGTCCAAGCAAAGATCATATGTCCAATCACGGCTCGCGGTGGTTCCACTGGTACCTGATTCTGGGCACCAAAGTGTGTTGATGTAACTCTTATATGATGGAAATCAATCTTCAATAATGTAATGGATAGCAGTCATGCATTGCAAAGGCGAGCTAAGTTCTCCCAGGAGTAGACCGAAGGACTTATGTCTTTCAGCACACCATACAAGTGAAGTGTAGATTTGTAAAGATAGGATCCGTAGTCGATTTCTAGCATCTTGTCATCGTGACACATCATTGCTATGATCATCCGAGTCTTCGGAGTAGTGCCTGGACCGCTCCATATTAGTGCTATCTGGGACTTCACCAGTCGGACAAGTTTAAGTCATGTGAACTAGGTGATCACTATTCGTTCACGGACATTATCAGTTGCATTGGCGAAATCTATACACCATCGGAGCTCTGGAAGAGGAGGTCGCTGTGAGACGATCATTATATATTGTCATAGCCAGCATGCTGAGTCTTTTCAATAACTCCTCACATTGAACAACATCAGTAAATAGGTGTTATGGTTCTAGGAAGGATTCCAGCCATCACCAACTTGCCGTTGATATCCTCAGACTATCTACTGAATCTTGATTGTTACTTGTAGGGGAAAACATACTCCGAGCCGAAGGCGAGCCGTGCTCCGAGCCGAAGGCGAGGCCGTCAGCGGGTCCGGGCGCAGCGCCGGCGGGGGTCCGGGGCCCCGCAGTCCCGGCGGCGATCGACCTAACCGGTTAGGTCGAAATCGTGGGCACCGCACGATTTTTTCGATTTTGGACGACAGAGCCTTTTCTGAAATGATCAGAAAAACGCATCTTTTCCAAAAAATGTCACTTTCTCGGGTCGGGTCGTGACCTTTGTTCGTCATCTTTTTTCTGAGTTGTGGATCGCTGGACCTCTCCGGGTCGTGGATCGCTGGGCCTCTCTGGGTCGCGGATCGCTGGGCCTCTTCGTGTCACGGATCGCTGGGCCTCTTCGGGTCGCGGATCGCTGGGCCTCTTCGTGTCGCGGATCGCTGGACCTCTCCGGATCGCGGATCGCTGGACCTCTTCGTGTCGCGGATCGCTGGACCTCTCCGGATCGCGGATCGCTGGACCTCTTCGGTTCGTGGTTGCCTTCAGGGGCATGGAAGGAACTGATATGCGGAGGCCTTCAAATTTCTAGCTTCTGGTCGGATCGTGGGTACATTCTGAGACCGGATCGTGGTCACCCCTACGAGACGCGGTGTCCCCATTTTTGAATCTTTGGTTCGGGTCGAGGAGGTCACCTGGGGGTGGTTCGTGATGCCCCCTGCGAGCCGCGATCCGCAAACCGCGAACCGACCACCTGCTCCTGTGCGTTATCTGTTTGTTCTTCATTTGGTAGCGGAGTATGCGATTCCTTTGCTTTCTTCGGAGCCATAAACTTCTGATTTTCTGAAATCGCCAAAATCTTCAAAAAATGGTAGGAAGGCGGACTGCTTTCTTCGGACTTTCAAATCCAAATAGTAGAGCAACAATCCAATAGAATGAGAATTCATTTCTCAGTGAAAGCACCAAAATGTTAGATCAAAATTTGGACCTAACACTCAAATCATCGTATTTTGAGTATAGGATATGAAGAAATAACTGAAAAATAGAGAAAAAAGCAAGACAGCAGGATTTTTATAGTGGTTCGGCGTTAACGAGCCTACGTCCACTTTATATTTTCTCATTTCACTCATAGGTTACAATTACAATGAATATTGGCTCTCCATCACTTAAATTCAATGAATAATTCTCTCCGAATCCATTGAATTTATTGAGGAAGATGGTGGTTGTTCATGGAGAAGTGTTGACCATGGCAGCCATGGATGTTGAGATGCCAAAAGTCCCTTGAAAATGCCCTCTGGAGGTGTATTTATAGCTGTAGGAGAGCTTCAGGGAAGACTGGTTCGTGCTAGGGTACGTGGCACGCGATCCGGAAAAGTAGGAGCAAGATATGGCATGAGAATAGGTCAAAACAGGCTGCATGTGAGCTGGTCCGAAGGTCGGTTCGCGGTTATAGGTCGCGGTTCGTGGCCACGGTTCGTGATCACGGCACGGTTCGTGGTCACGGCACGGTTCGTGGTCACGGCTCGGTTCGTGGTCACGGCTCGGTTCGTGGTCACGGCTCGGTTCGTGGTCACGGCTCGGTTCGTGGTCATGGACCAGCTTACACCCGTTCACGGAAATGGGCATAACTCTCAAACCGTAAGTCCGATTGAGCCAAACCAAAGCTCAAACTGAAGATAATTCAAAGGGCTACAAGTATATTTTGTGAATGGATCCAAATGAGGTCGTTTGATAGGGGTTTCGGGCTAGTTTATACTGATGTTGTGATTTTGGCCAAACTGCCCTGTGTCTTCTGATGAGGCTTCCAATGCTGGAGAGTGATGTTATCCAGAGATTCCATATGAGACAGCGTTTACCCATAGGTAAGTAAACATGATATTTGCTTTGGGTAGCCTGGTCACAAAGCAGGCTAACAGCCACAAATGAAACTTAGATCTGAAATAAATCTCTGATTTGATGCGAATCCCAATGCTTAACAGCGGCTCTAATGTTGATTTGGTGTTGATCTCTCTTGATTTGATGTTGCTAAGCCCAATCTTCAAATAGAAAGCGATTTGGAGGTGATTTAGAGGTTGGAGACCATTTTTAGGGTTTCTAAGAGGTAAGTGGAGGCTAGAAAACTGAAATGGAATGAAACCCTAACTCATTTCAGCCTCCCCATAACCCTAATCACGAAATGGGTTATGGGCCCATTCACTAATCACCCTATTTGGCCCGGTTAAGCAGTTTTTCACCTTCCAAACCTTATTTCAGCCATATCTCCCAAACGGTAAATCCGTTTTTCACATGTGACCACTCTACGGAAAGGTAAACCATCAAATGAATCTAATGGAAGTGGTTTCAGGTCAAAATTCCTTTCCAATCAAAAGTTATGGCCGAAACAAGATCAGCTAGGGGCAAAACGGTCATTTAAAAATCGACAAAAATCATGAACATGGGAAATGACTCTAATGGTTGTTTCCCAAAGTTACATGACCATACAACTTCATATGGGAAAGAAATAAATATTCTACGATCCTCCGATGCGTAGAATGCGGGTTGTTACATTCTCCCCCCCTTAAGAAATTTCGCCCCCGAAATTCCCTAACCAAAACACACAAAGGGTCCCGCATGCCTATCAGCCATAAAACAACAATCAAACATGCAAACAAGCAAAACAAGTCTATCCTAGCATGCAGAATAACTAAATCGCAAGGTAAATCTTACCAGGCAAAGAGTTCTGGATACGTCTTCCTAATGCTCTCCTTTGTCTCCCAAGTACAGTCATTCTCGTTCTCGCCCCACTGAACCTTGATTAGCTTCACCGCCTTCCTTCGAAGTTGTTTCGTATCATGCTCGACAATACGAATCGGCTTGCGGTTCCCAACCGCCTCGGGTTCCACTTCGAACTCCTCTAACTGATCAGGTGAAATAGTCATATTTGGGTCGTGTACGAACTTCCTTAGTTGGGAAACATGAAATACGCTGTGAACTCCCGCCATCTTTTCTGGTAAGTCAACTCTATACGCCAAATTCCCAACTTGCTCGAGAATTGGGAATGGACCAACAAATCTTGGTGCTAACTTGTCTCTCCTGCCAAATCGTATCACGCTCTTTAACGGAGAAATCTTGACAAACACCAAGTCACCAACAGAGAATTTTAAGTCTCTTCTCCTCTTATCAGCATAACTCTTCTGCCTATCTTGGGCAGCCTTCATTCGTTACTGAATGATCTTAATCTTGTCTGAGGTTTCTCTTACCACATCTGGTCCAAGCACAAACTTCTCACCGATCTCTATCCAACATGATGGTGAGTTGCACGGTCTTCCGTACAAAGCTTCATATGGAGCCATACCGATACTGGATTGGTAGCTATTATTATATGCAAACTCTACTAGATGCAAATGGTCATCCCATGATCCACCAAAATCCAATATACAAGCTCTCAAGAGATCTTCCAAGATACGATTCACCCTCTCCGTCTGACCGTCGGTCTGAGGATGATATGCGGTACTGAGATGTAATTCTGACCCTAGAGCCTCTTATAAGCTCTTCTAAAACCCACTAGTAAACAACGGGTCTCGGTCACTCACAATGCTTTTAGGTACTCCATGAAATCTCACTACCCACTTCATATACAATTCTGCTAACTTAGCTGCCGTTCTGGTCGATTTGACTGGTATAAATCTTGCACTTTTAGTTAATCGATCCACAATTACCCAAATGCTATCATATCCCGATCTAGTCCTCGGTAAACCATCAATGAAATCCGTCGAGACTTGCTCCCATTTCCATTCGGGAATTTCTAATGGTTGCAACAAACCACTAGGCTTCTTTTGCTCGGCTTTAACTAGCTGGCAATTCATGCATTTGGATATAAACTTCCCAATGTCTCTTTTCTTCCCTTCCCAGTAGTAAGTCTGTCTCATGTGTCGATACATCTTATCACCACCGGGGTGTATAGTCAGTTTTGAGTGATGACATTCTCTAAGCACTTCATCTCTCAAACCATTCACGTTGGGTACAATTAGTCTTCCATTCTTTCTAAGCTATCCATCTCGATCAAGCCCATACAAATTCATCTCCTCACCGTCAATATTCATTTCTAACTTGGAGATGATTTCCAATAGATTAGGATCGTCCCTCTGACTGGAACCAATCCGCTCAATCAAAGTGGGTCTGATCGTCAAACTTGCTAACATCTATGGATCCAATTCGCACTTTGGTCTGAAATCATACCCTGCGATATACTCCAGTTGCTTCCATTCATGAAACATATCCCCCAAACTGGCATGTCTCCTACTCAAGGCATCGGCTACCGCATTACCTTTCCCAGGTGTGTATGCGATATCAAAATCATACGAAGCCAAGAACTCTAACCATCTCTGCTGGCGGAGATTCAGATCCTTCTGGGAGAAGAGATACTTTAACGATTTATGATCAGTAAACAACTCAAATCTTTCTCCCAAGAGATAATGTCTCCACATCTTCAGCGCAAACACGATCGCTGCTAGTTCCAAATCATGGGTAGGGTACCTTTTCTCATGCGGCTTTAGTTGCCGACTAGCATAAGCTACAACCCTACCTCCTTGCATCAATACAGCACCTAGTACGGTACCACAAGCATCCGTGTATACCGTCATCTCTTCATTCCCTTTAGGAATGACTAACACTGGTGCATGCGTCAACTTTTCTTTTAGACTTTTGAATGCATTCTCACACACTCCGTCCCAGACGAAGGCCTGATTCTTCTTAGTCAACTGAGTCAACGGTGCTGCTATCTTAGAGAAGTCCTGGATAAACTTACGATAATATCCAGCTAACCCCATGAAACTTCTTACGTCTGTTGCATTCTTGGGCATAGGCCAATCCTGTACCGTAGCCACCTTCGCAGGGTCCACGGCAATACCATTCTCTGAAACAACATGGCCCAAGAATCTCACTTCCCTCCTCCAGAAGTGACACATAGAAAACTTCGCTTTCAATTGGTGTTTCCTCAACACCTCCATCACTATCCTCAAATGTCCCTTGTGTTCCTCCTCTATCCTCGAGTAAACAAGGATATCGTCTACGATCGGGTCGGGGTGGCGGTAGGGCGATCCTATCCGGGTTCTGTACAAATTCCTGCAACTCTTCCAACGACTGTTTTACGCCATTCGACGGCGTTTTTGACTAATCTAACACTTCTAGACAATCACAAAACATACCATACAGTCATAGCAACAAGTAGAAGTGACCTCAAACACCAAAACATCAATATGATAAGTCAAAATGGATCAAACATAGCCAAAACCCCATATTTTCCCTTAAGCATGTTTAGGTGAAACTAATGATAGGATTAGCAAAACTTAACCAAATTAACCCAAATTCATATCAGAGGTCTAAAACACCATTTAAGAATTTATAAACATTTTTCCAGAATTTATTAATGTATAAATTCGCTAATTATCACTAATCACCCTTAATTAACCATAATTAGTGAGGAACTATGCAAATCACTCACCTTAGCCACAAATGAAACTTAGATCTGAAATAAATCTCTAATTTGATGTGAATCCCAATGCTAAACAGCAGCTCTAATGTTGATTTGGTGTTGATCTCTCTTGATTTGATGTTGCTAAGCCCAATCTTCAAATAGAAAGCGATTTGGAGGTGATTTAGAGGTTGGAGGCCATTTTTAGGGTTTCTAAGAGGTAAGTGGAGGCTAGAAAACTGAAATGGAATGAAACCCTAACTCATTTCAGCCTCCCCATAACTCTAATCCCGAAATGGGTTATGGGCCCATTCACTAATCACCCTATTTGGCCTGGTTAAGCAGTTTTTCACCTTCCAAACCTTATTTCAGCCATATCTCCCAAACGGTAAATCCGTTTTTCACATGTGACCACTCTACGGAAAGGTAAACCATCAAACGAATCTAATGGAAGTGGTTTCAGGTCAATTAATTTTTAACGACACTAGAATTAAATAATAATTAATTTGATATTCACAATTAAGGAAAATGGAATGCGCCATCGTGTCCATCTCGAAATTCTGGTCAAGATAGGCATTCAGTTTGCGTAAAACGGACACCGTATGAAGAAGTTATGAGGGTTTTAAATTTGTATACGCGCAGAAAGAATATATATACACATATGAGTCACGTATGAGTCAGATATGAGTCAGACCCTATCCAGAACAGTTCGAAAAATAGAAATTCGTCAAGGCCGCAAATTTCCCGCTCTACGGGGTTGACCACCCAAGAGGGGTGTCGACACGGGGGTCGACCCCCCTTAAGGGGTGTCGACCTATGGGTCGACCCACCCACAGGGGTGTCAGCACCCCTTGGGCTGAGGTGGCAGTCGGTTTAAGAGGGTTCTGCAACTATATATATGTCCAATTCTCCTATTTCTTTATTGGAAATTATGGAAGCCAAATGCTGCCGGTGTGCAAACTGAGACAGATTCGTTTTCTTTAAAAACATACAACATTCAACTTTGCAAATCAAATCCAGAAATTCAAGATCCATTCTCTTTATTCTCTAAACCTAATGCAGTGAGTTTCTAGTTGCTTTTAGGTTTAAATAAATAAAAGTAAATTGTGAAAAACTGTGAATTGGATATGTTGTAAACTATGAATCTATGCTATTGTTAAATCTTATACTATGTCATGATGGATCTACACCTTTAGATCCAATGCAATTGTGGTTATTCTATTATGTTAACTATGTGGATCTTGACTTGTAACTATGTTGTGGTGAATGTAAATCTATTGATTTGGATAGTTGCAACATTGGTTAGATCTAACTCTTTATGTCAATCACCTTTCACCTGTCATATTGCGATCAACTGAGATATGTTGTAAGTTGGACATGCGAACCCATATTTAGATCTAAACATGCTATTGTGTCATTCTAATGGTGTTAGATCTATTTTAACCTCTAGATCTGAATTATGTGATCTAAATTATCACCTTTTGTTATCATGTTTGATCTAAATCAATTGGACATCTACATTGCTAATTTAGATCTTACTATGCTTATTGTGACATTGTAGTTATGTTAGGATCAATTGACTGCCACCATTTCATCCACACGAGGTTAAGGCACAAGGTTAGGCCCAAATGTGGAATAAGTCATCCCGGATCCGACCGGCATATCCAGCATCCATAGGTTGTAGGCCTAACGTAGGAGGTCTAGCCCATTATAAACCATAAATAGACCTGGTAATGAATTGGACTACTTAACCAAATCGAATCCATAGGGATTGTATGATTATGAAATAAGGTTAGGGTTAAGTAAATTGATTGGAATAGTGGATGGGTTAAGCAAATTTGGAGGGGTGGGTAATATTTACATATAGGCCCACAAACTTAGCCCGATAAGGTTATGTAATTAAAGACACCTAGTGGTATACATAACCGAAGGAAAGTATAAAAGTTATGTAATTAAAGACACCTTTAGGGTAAGCATAACTGGTATAGGGCTATGAAATTAAAGATACCGAGTGGTATACAAAATCAGTGAAAAACCTAGTGGAGGATACAAGACAAAGGAAGAGCTTGTATCATATTGTGTGGGACCCACTTCAGTCAGTAACCTGGAGTAAGTATCAAATAAAATACTCCGTACTAGGCGGAGAGGGGACACGCTTACTGACTGATTGTAAGAGATCAAAACTTAGGGGACGGTGTGGGCGGCGCAAACCGACCGGGCCATGTGCGTGCATGAACCGAGCAGAGGGGGATAAGACGATCGGGACAACAGTAGGTATAAGGTTGTGCATATCGGTGAGGGGTTGCCACTATAGGACGTGATACATCCTACCGTGGGGCCGGCATAGAGTATCTGCGGAGTAGGGAGCCGATTGATTAAGGTAGTGGTTAGGGTATATTTGGACATATGCCCTAAGTCTACAACCTTATAGTGGAAAGGATCATCTCATTCTGGTTATATTAGTAATAGTGCAGAGTAATCATTAGAGTAGTGTATACACCTTACCCTGTCTACCTTGTCACACCTGCCATTTAAGTAGTGACCTCTCTTATCCACTTTATATGCTTATCATGTTACTTTAATTTATTTACTGGCTAAAAGTAACTAGACTCGCCAGACTTTATGTCTGACCCTTTTGTTTCTCCTTCTTTCTTCCGTCCCCTCCCTCCAAAGGTTCTTAAGGAGGAAACATTCAGGCTTAGTCAGGACTCAGATATTATCTTGCTAGTAGCTACTTCTGAAGTATGGCTCAAGTTCTTGTCTCTACCATGGCTTAACTCTTTCAATTAGGAAATTATATTTTTTATATTCTCATGTACTCTGATGGTGAAAGGATGAAGTTATTTTATTGTAATGGTTTTTGTGACTTATGGTATTATGGACCACGGTATTATGATTTATGTTTAAAAAAAATTTAAATTTCCGCTGTTGTCTTATTTATATCTATCGTGTAATTATTCTATGTCTGTTTACCTATAACCCTTCACGAAACTTAATGCAGTCCCTTAGTGAGTGACATTAATGGACATGGGGTGTCACAATCTAGTTCTCCATTGTTTTTGTGTAAATAAAACAATGAGAATGGGGTCCTATTTATAGCATAGGGTCTACGAATCTGATCAGAAAACAAGTCCTTATACACAGAAATGTACCAGGCTTGGATCTAGGGGTGTTGACACCCCCCTTATGGTGTCGACTCATGGGTCGACACCCTTAGGGCAGGGGTCGACCCCCAACGGCCTGGTTCCCGCGTTGTCCCACCTTCGACTTTTGGACTGATTTTTAATTTCTGAAATGATTATATATATATATATATATATAATTAGCTTGTGTGTGTGTATATATATATATATATGCAAACTTCAAACCTTAATATCTTCTTCATACGTTGTCCGTTTTATGCAAACTCAGAGTCTATCTCAAGCAGAATTTTGAGGCGAACGCAATGGCACAGTCCATTTCACTTAATTATGAATATTTAATTAAGTATTCTTTAATTTATCATATTTAGTGTTGTTAAAATTACAGGGTGTTACATTCTACCCTACTCAAGGGATTTCGTCCCTGAAATCTCTATGTTAAGAAGAATGTATATCCTAACATCCATCATCCATCTACTCATCCACTAATCACTAGCATCCATTGTCCTTAAAGGATTCTAATGCTTATATGAACATATGCAAATGTGTGTGTATATGTCCCAATACTAATGCGAAAGATCAGGCGGTCTACTGATTCAGTTGACCTCCTTAATGCAATGTATGTTAGTGCCACGAATCCATCATGTATGCGAATAATCCTATTACAGCATGTAAGTTCTATATGTGTGCACAATCATCCGTCCAAATGCAATATCCATATGATGATACACCCACTTTTATCCACAAAAAGGAAAAAAAATTAATGCACACACATCCATATGCAGTATTAGAGTGATTGAGCCGATCTAGTGCCTAATGTGTGTGTATATGCATCCACGAGCAACCACTAGCAAACACTTGGATCCACTTGCATCTATCAAACATAACATGTCTCAAACACATGTTTACATTCATGGGATTCCTACCTAAAGGTCGAAGATTCGATCGATAGGATATACTTAAATCATAGAAACAAGCATAAACAAAAGCTTTGGAAAGGGAGTTAAGAACAAACCCTTTAAAAGGAAAGGGTACGAAGCACAAATCTTAACTTCGGTCTCCCAAGTTGCATCCTCTAGGTTATCTCCCCTCTGAACTTTCATCAACTTGACTTCTCGGTTGCGTAGCCTCTTAACTTCTGATCCAAGAATACGAGTAGGAACTCGCCTAATGGTCGCCTCCCGTTCCACCTCTACTTCCTCAAGTATAGTCGGCTCTACTACTTCCGCGGTATCATGCAAACACTTCCGTAAATGAGAAACATGGAAAACATCATGAACGTTGGATAGTCTCTCTGGTAGCTTTACTCTATAGGCCATTTGGCCAATCCTTTCTATTATGGGAAATGGCCCTACAAATCTTGGTGCCAATTTCCCTACAGACCCAAAGCGAACCACATTCCTCAAGGTGATACCTTGATGAAAACAATGTCTCCTACCCCAAACTCAATGTCAGTCCTTCTCTTGTCTGCTTATGACTTCAGCCTATCCTAAGCTTTCTTCATTTGCCGTCTAATTAAATCAATCTTTTCTAAAGTTTCTCTAACCATATCTGGTCCATGTAGAAGTCTTTCTGTAGACTCCCACCAACAAGTCGATGATCTACAGGGTCGTCCGTACAATTCTTCGAAGGGTGCCATGCCAATACTAGCTTGATAACTGTTATTATAGGCGAACTCTACTAAAGGAAGATGCTCTTCCCAAATCCCTCTGAAGTATAGGATACACAGTCTTAAAAGATCCTAAAGAACTCTTTTCACCATTTCTGTCTGTCCATTAGTCTGAGGGAGATAAGCGGCGCTCAAACACAACTGTGTACCTAATGCTTCTTGCAAGCTCCTCCGAAATTCACTGGTGAAAATGGGGTCACGATCACTTACGATACTAGAAGGATACCATGAAGACGAACTATCTCACGAACGTGAATTGCTGCCAACCATGCTGCCATCCTCTTACTCTTAACTGGTATGAAATGAGCGCTCTTAGTAAGTATGTCTACTACAACCCAAATATTTATGTTGCCCTTCCTTAATCTAGGCAAACCATCGATGAAATCCATAGAGATGCTATCCCACTTCCACTGTGCGACCTCCAAAGGATGAAGTAAACCATCGGGCTTCTTTTGATCATCCTTGACTTGCTGGCAAATCAAACATTGAGAAACAAACTATGCCACATCTTTCTTCATCCCAGCCTAAAAAAACCCTCTTCATGTCTCTATACATCTTATCACTGCCTGGATGAATAGTCATCATAGAATGATGGGCTTCTTCTAGGATTGTCTTCAACAAACACCCAATTTAGGGAACACAAAGCCTTCCATCTCGTCGCAACCACCCTCTATTGTCTATGAAATATCTACTGTGGTGACTATAAGTCTCCCCTGTATTGAGCCTATCCAAGATGCCTAAAATCCGGGGATCCTCTTGCTATGAAGCTCCTATCTGATCCATAAGATTAGGTCGCACCTCCAGTGATGCTAATAAGCCAGGAAAAAACTCGGTGGAGGGTCTAAAGTGAAAAGTCGATATAAACTCCAAGCTTTTCCTCTCCACAAATAGAGGACTTAAGGCCAACTTATGCGTACTTTATGCGTCTGCCACCACATTAACCTTGCTAGGGGTATAACCAATCTCGAAGTCATAAGATGCTAGGAACTCCATCCACCTTTGTTGCCTTAAATTAAGATCCTTTTGCGAGAACAAGTACTTGAGAGATTTATGATCATTGTACAACTCAAACTTCTCTCCAAGCAAATAATGGTGCCACTTCTTAAGTGCGAATACTATTCCAGCTAGCTCGAAGTCATGGGTAGTGTAGTTCTTCTCATGAACCCTTAGTTGTCTACCTCCATAACATACTACCCTTCCCTCTTGCATCAGAACCGCACCAAGCCCTGTACCATATGCATCAGTGTATACTGTAAACATCTTGTTTCCATTGGGCAAGGTCAAGACTGGGGCTGTTGTCAAAGCCCTCTTCAATCCCTGGAAAGCAACATCACAACCTATATCCCATGAAAATGTCAAATTCTTCTTTGTCAGCCTGGTGAGTGGGGCTGATATCTTTGCAAAGTCCTTTGTGAACTTCCTATAATAGCCTGCTAACCCTAGAAAACTTCTCACCTCTATTGCATTCTTTTTGATCTTCCAATCTTGAATTGCAACTACCTTTGCAGGATCTACTGCTTTCCCATCTTTAGAAACCACATGCCGTAGAAATCTCACCTCTTTTCTCCAAAAATGACATTTGGAGAACTTTGCCTTAAGCTGGTGCGCACGGAGAGTTTTCAAAACCTCTCTCAAATGTTAGGTATGTTCTTCCTCGCTCTTCGAGAAAATTAAGATAACATCAACAAAGACCATGACAAATTTATTTAGGAACTCTCGAAACAATGTACTCATCAGATCAACAAAATAGGCGGGTGCATTCGTCAACCCAAAAGGCATAACGAGCCATTCAAAGAAAACATCTGGAGTCCTAAAAGCGGTCTTGCCTATACGGTCCCCGTCCAGCCTCAACTGATGAAACCCCGTGGCCAAGTCTAACTGAGAGAAAACTGATGCACCAACAAGCTGGTCAAATAGATCATCTATCCTCTGGAGTGGGCGCCTGTTCTTCTTAGTGAGTTTATTCAACTTCCTATAATCCACACATAAGCGAAGCGAACCATTCGCTTTAGTTGCGAATACCACCGGAGCACCCCATTCAGATATGCTTCGCCTAATAAAACCTTTCTCAAGTAGCTCCCCTACTTGCTGGCTAAGCTCCCTCCTTTCTCTTGGAGCCATACGACGCAGATGCAATGCAACTGGCATTGCATTGTCTACCAAGTATATACAAAAATCGATCTCGCGCCTCGGAGGTAATCCCCAAACGTCATCAAAAACATCATAATACTTACGGACTACTGGTACAGATAGCAGATCATCGATAGATAAATCAAGTGACTCTAGGAAACTAAGCATGACAAACCCCTTTGGGTCACAAGAAATCTCAAGGGTCCTCCCATGGAAAGTCAAAAGTCTAACGACCCTCCTCTCACAATCCAGAATGGCACCATACATAGCTAGCCTATCCACCTTTAGAATCAAACCATAGCCCATAAAACTGAGCACATATGCATCGCACTCAAATTCGATGCCTAACACAGATATTCTCAAACCCCGACAGATCATGGACAAATGAGCCATACCATCAATGGGGTTTGAGACAACAACGGGATCCACTACCAAACTAGTATTAAGGTGTAGAGACTCAACCACAAAATCAGATATAAATGAACGCGAAGCGCCAGAATCAAAAAATGTTCTAAATGGATGATATGAAAGAGAAATCAAACCTTCAATGGAAATTTTTCTACCTCTATCCGGAGCACTGGTCACGAGAGCATGCACCTGCCTTCTAGAAGCTCCTGCCCTTTGACATTGTCCTTGCTTCTTCGAGCACTCCTTAGAAAAGTGCCCGACCTCTCCACAACGGAAGCAAGCATTCTTTCTTCTTTTACAATCCTTGATCAAATGACCCAAGTGTACACAATTATGGCACTTCCTCTTATCCTTGGCCTTATCGTTCTTTCCTCCCTTCTTTTGTTGTTGTTGTTATTGTCCCTTCTTGGGCCATACTTTCTTGTTCTGTGTTTCCTCCACCTTAGCTTCTTTCTTTTCAGCTTTATCTTCCTCATGCATCAATGTCATATCAACAAGCCTTTCAAAAGTTGCTCCCATCAGAATATGGGACATAGCTAACCTATGGAGGGGTACATTCAGTCCTTTAGCAAACCGTAAAGCTTTCTTATGCGATAGTATCCACTAGCTCCAACCTAAACCTTGCCAGTTGATTGAATTTATTAAAATACTCTTTGACAGTCATGCCTCCTTGCTTGAGTGTTAGAAACCTTTCCATTTGCATTCTTTTTTCAGCTTGAGAAAGAAACTTCATTTCAAACCCCTGGCGAAAATCATCCCAAGTCTCCAATGAACGCCCTGCTTGCGTCACTTCCCACCAAAATGAAGCCTCATCTTTCAGAAGCCAAGCGGCTAACTGAATCTTCCTACGATCGTCCACTTCGAAAATTCCAAACAAGTCCGTCGTCTCTTTGAGCCAATTCCTTGCCTTTACGAATGTTTCGATTCCTCGGAATGGTTTTCCACACATAGCACAAAAATCTTTGCAGATCTTAGAGAAATTATTTGCTCGCGGAGGAGGAGGATGAGGAACAACGGATGCAGCTGGGGGAGGAACGTCTTCTTGGCCACTAGCGGGCGTCGTGGCCTCTAGATACCTACGGAACCAAGCTGGTATCGTAATGCTCTCAGTAATATTAGGTTCCTCGGACATGCTGAAAAGAAAAGGAAAAGTGATTCAAACAGAGAATCAAAAGATGTTACATATGGCTTTGGGGAATATGTTTTTCAATACATACTTTTCTTTTGAAAATGCTTTCTTTTAAAAGCTTTTTGAAAATAATTTTCAAAATATTTTATCCGATCTGGTAACCTTCAACTCTGATACCAAGTGTGACACCCCACGTCCATTAATGTCACTGATTAAGAGAATGCATTAAGTTTCGTGAAGCATTATAGGTAAACAGAAATAGAAACATTACAAGATAGATATAAAATAGCAGCGGAATTTAAAATTTTATAAAGCAGAAAACATCGTAATTCAAAACATGGTTACATCATATGTCTGAAATGCATAAAATCTAGTACATCATTAAAACTTATGTCTTGTACTTAAAACATCAGAGTATAATAATAAAAGAAGCATAATCCCTAAAACATAGCCATAGTAGAGAGATATGAAATCAAGCAGTACATCTAAGCAGCTCCAAGCAAGATGGAAGCAGAATCCTGATCAAGCTTGAGTATTCCCACCTTGAGAACCCGGGGGAGGGGGGGAAGATGAAAGAGAAAGAAGCGGAAACAAAATGGGCCAGACATAAAGTCTGGCGAGTCCAGTTACTTTTAGCATATAAATAAGTAAAAGTATCATGACATGCATATAAAGTGGATAAGAGAGATAACATCACAAAAGGCAGGTATGACAAGGTAAACAGGATAAACGTGATAGAGATATTACGCTTCTATAGTACTTTCCCTTTCTTTGTGCACCAACACTAGTATAGACAGAATGAGATGATCCCCAACATGTATAAGATGGTAGACTTAGGTGTACTTCTAGTGAGAGGTTTTAACCCGATACAATGACAGGCAGTCCAACATACCAGAGTTAGCCCTAAGGATAATAACCGGCTCCTAAACATACCGGATTCTAGATGTACCCTAATTACTACCCCAATCGATCAGCTCCCTACTCTGTAGATACCCTGTGCTGGCCCCACAGTAGGATGTATCACTTCCTAAAGTGGCAACCCTTCGTTTTCAGGATGTGCACAACCATATCTACAGGTTGTCACGGCGTCTAAACCCCCTCTGCCGGACCCATGCATGCACATGACCCCGTCGGAATGTGCTGCCCACACCGCCTCCTTCCCCCCCCCACATTTTGATCTCTTACAATCAGCCCAGTAAGCGTGCCCTGACTCTGACCTAGTTCGGAGTACTCATTTGATACCCTTATATGAGTTACTGACTGAAAGGAGTCCCACACACAAGATGATACAAGCTTCCCCTACGCCTGCATCCCCACTGTTTTTCCACAGGTTATGCCATACCAGAGTAAAAGATTGCATAACCCCACATGTTAAGTTTGTGGGCCTATATATAAATATTACCCACCAACCCAAGATATACTTAACCCACCCACTATTTCATACAATTTTACTTAGCCCAAGTCAACATATTCATCCAATCCCTATGGATTCAACTAGGTTAAGTATCCAGGTTATTACCATATTCATTCATGGTTATAATGTACTAGACCTCCCACATTAAGCCTATAACTTGTGGATGTTGGATATGCCAGACGGGTCCGGGTAGACTTCTTCCACAAGTCGGACTTAACCTCGTGTCTTAGCACATTACATGTTTATGTACTTAGACCCCTCACATTAGATTCACCACTTGTGGTCGCTGGATATGTCGGGCGGGTCCGGGAAGACTTATACCACAAGTGTAATCTAACCTCGTGTTTAAGTGCGGTTACATTTCTAATTATTGTAGTTCTAGGCATCTTCATTATTAACCAATTATTCCTATGTTATCATAGGTTTTCATGCCCCTTTCCCAAGTCATGTTCATAATGAATCTTATGACCTAAATTAAGGTCTTTAATCGAAGTTTGGTTTATGCCCCAAATCCATATTCATGTATTACATTCAAGTTATGCCCAATTTCCCAATACAAGTTATGCCAAAAATTTAACGTTTTCCCCTCATTCCCAATTTTGCGCGTTCGTATATTTCAGCGGCATTCCTAGGCTCGAAGGTAGCCTTGCTATAAAAATAAAAAGGGAAAAGAAGAAGGGAAGAGGAAAGGAATGAACATAATAGCGAGGTTGACATAAATGGCAGAAAATAGGCATAGAAACTAATAAATATATAGTGACCAAGTTGGGCATAATGACAATATAGGCACATAAGAACAGATCTAGTGAACATGTGATAGTAGAACTGATTCTAACATAACATGGACATCATAAACAGGCGTGATGAGATCTAAGAAATGAATTAGATCAACTAACAGTGGCAGATCTGACATGATAAATAGGTATAGGCTTAGATCTAGTTTATAGTCATGTCAGAATAACTTAAATACACAAGTTATAGCAGATTTGATATGATTCAAATAGTCATAGGCTTAGATCCAAGTTATAGTCATGTCAAGATTAACTTTTAAGTATTTAGATCTAAAATTAACATAGACTCACTGTGATTAGATCTAAGAAATAGAAGAGGGATTGCAGATGTTGATCTCTAAACTTGAATAACTCTAGTTGATTGTTGAAGAAGAAAAGAATTGACTTAATCTGGAAAGAGGCAGCATCTAGTTCTCCATTACTTTTGTGTGAATAAAACAATGAGAATGGGGTCCTATTTATAGCATTGGGTGTACGAATCTGGTCAGAAAACAAGTCCATATACACAGAAATGTACCAGGCTCGGATCTAGGGTTGTCGACATGGTTGTCGACACCTTCCTTATGGTATCGGCCCATGGGTCGACACCCCTAGGGCAAGGGTCGACCCCCAACAAACAAGGGTCAACCCCCAACGGGCCTAGGTCCCGCATTGTCCCGCCTTTGACTTTCGGACTAATTTTTAATTTCCTAAATGATTATATATATATATATATATATATAATTAGCTTACATATATGCAAACTTCAAACCTTAATATCCTCTACATACGATGTCCGTTTTATGCAAACTCGGAGTCTATCTCAAGCAAAAATTCGAGAAGAATGCAATGGCATAGTCTGTTTCACTTAATTCTGAATATTTAATTAAGAATTCTTTAATTTATCATCTTTAGTGTTGTTAAAATTACGGGGTGTTACAATAATCATCTCTCTATTTGCCTGAAGAACTGAGAAACTAGGTCTCAACATCAAGGAAGTGATCCTCAACCGTGACTATCCCCAAAAAAAAGTGCAACCAACATCATCTAGCAAAATATTAACCCCGCAAGGACCCAACACAGATCAGAACAGACCTCTCTGTAAGCTCCCCACTGCCACGCTCACATAAACTGCCACCCACCGTACTTCCAAAACGTCCATTAAAACTGCCCAGGTTACCCAACAATCTTCCCCCAGAAATAAAAAAATCACTACAAGAAAAAAATTGTCCACCCTACTCTTCTTATCCTCCATACTGACTATAGCATTAACAAAAACTCTGCGGACATGGTTGTCCCCTATTCTTGTACACACTGCTCCAATACAATCTCTCTTATTCCTTACTGACCACATTCTCAGCTTCTTATAAAAAAAGAAGTCCCCTTAGCCATAAGAAAGCCAGAAAAATGGTTCAAAGACATTATCATCCCCTGCCTCAATCCTCTGGACAATGAATTCTCCCTATAATTTAGAACAACCTCTCCTTATTTTTTGCATTATTGAAAGCAGAGACCTTGTTAAACTTTCTGGCCTTAATATCTATAAAATTCTCCACCTTATTAGACACCCTCAATACAGGCTTCATCAATGAGACCTTCGAATTGCCAGGCTTCTTATAAGATGATACACAACAAAAACCCGCCTTCCCTGAAGAACATTGCTCCATTCCACATGTGTTTGAATCGTCCTTTGCAATGAACTCCTCCTCTTCATCAAGCTCCTCTAATAACCCGAAACTGCTAAACAACCCTATATCATCAACAATACGCCATTCTAACCCATCCTCATTGATGATGGTAGATTTAGCTAGAATAAGAGAGAAATCGATATGACTCTCAGACTGCATATCTCATGGTTATCGAAAATCTCATTACACCTACCTTCAGCAAAAATCAATATCTCATAGTTATCGAGACACACTTGAACGCAAGGATCGAGAAGCATCGAATCGATCTTCTGAATAGCCGTATATCTCCCAGCAAAATCCACCATCTCAACTTCAAAACACATCAAACCAACTTCAGCTTTATTATACATTACAGCATGTATGCCACCATTCACAAACGACTGCAATTCAACACTCTTTGGAATAGAAATCCCCACAGAACCCGTAATAATGTCACCACCCCCTTTTGAATTGGTCTGAAAATCAGCACCCCCAAAATTACAGTTCACTATAGAATTAATTGAATCGAAATGCAACAATATCTCATTCAACAACAAAAGACCCTTCCTCTTATTCTTGCAGACCGATTCAGAAAAAATTCTCCTCAATTTCAAGAAACTTAAACAAAAAGAAAAAGCATGTTTCTTCCTATCAAGCGGGCGAGGTAAGGGAGGATAAACATCAATTCTTGAATCAAAATTTCTCTTACGCCGCAGTATACCATCGACTAGCCCCTCAATGTGCCAACCCATCAATAACAGTAAATACACTCCATTATTTTTCTGAATAGAATTTGCCTTTTCGTAGAGATTCATAAAAGAAATGAGCTTCTGGCATAATCTCGAATACTTGAAGTACAAAAAATCAAAAACTGATTTTCCTCTATATAACTCTGAACAATTTATCTTCTGATGCCCTAAATCACCACAATAGAAACAACGGAGAGGATTCCTGCAATCTTTTGCAATGTGGCTTGAATATCCACATCTAAAACAAAATCGATTCTTGGAAATTTTCCATTTAATCAAACTCTAACGAGAGAAAGAATTCCAATTGGATACAAAATCTGGAATAGGGTTAGACAGACGAATCACATCAGCATAAGATCTCTGGGAATTCGAAGGAGAAAATCGTGAAACACGACGTGAAGAAGAGAAGGTAGCATCTGCCATTGTTTTTTTAACATTTAAAATTCATTTTATTAACGAATTAAATATTAAAATTGATTAATATTCTAAATAAAATATTTAAAATAATAAAATATTTAAAATAATAAAATAATTTAATTATGCGACTTCCAAATATACGGGACATTACATAAGTTTTGAGTTTTATGCTGTATTTTCCCATTATTGCTATTCTTAATTATGCCCTTATGTCATTATGCCATGTGTTTAGCGGTCTGATGTGAAAGTTAAACATGTATGCCTTGAATATAGATTAAATTGACAATTTACACTGTTAAAACGTTTCTTCGCCCAAACAGAAACTAGTATTTATTATACGTATTTAATATTCTATTTATGTAACGTAATTCAGCGTAATAATTGTTAGAGTTTATGCCTTAGAGACGATCCATTTGATGAGATTAATGGCATTATTGATGTTATATTTTTTTTATATATAATATATATATATATGTATATTCTATTATGTTATATTTATTGTGTAATACAAATATTAACATAATAGAAGTCCTTAGAATAATAATAATTAGGAATTATATAGTTCGATTAAGTGACTTGAACATGAGATTATATAATATAATAAGTATTATAATTCTTAATTGTCCCTAGTCAAGTTTTATTGTTTATATAGGACAACAATAAAATATTGAGACTAGTATGATGATTGACGGATGATCACATCTCATTGATCATTAATATACGTGATATTAATGTCAAGACATAATCACATATTGGAGAATATCGTATTTGGCTGATCCAACGTCAGAAACCTACATGGAATATAATTAACAGTATCATAAGTTATTCTCATATTGGCAGTGATGTAATGGTCCTCAGACCCGAAATCATTATAATTTTATTCGAAGATATTTGTGTTTTGATATCATCTAAATTTGCTTTTGATCGAGTAGACGATAGCGGTGATTATTGCATACATCTCGAATCGAATGAGAATTATGAGTGATCTAGATTGAATTTAACTCTACGATATATTTGTAGTGATATCCATGGGCCTCTTGATTGAGTGAAACTTGAAATGCATGGTTGTGCTAAAATATTGATTTGTTTTAAATAGTCTACTCATCCATCAAGAAATACGGATTAAATTGTAAAGAGGATGATACGTTCCATGCCTCGAGTTTAATCCTGGATAAAATGGTTAAAAGCATTTTGTTACATTGATACACTGAACACAGAAAAGGTTGTATCGAATCAATGAACTTATTATAACTTTGGTAACAATGACGTGTTGCTAGATGCCAATCATTGTTTATAATTTAAACAGGTTTAAATTATTTCCAATGTTATAATAACCTAAAGGGTCACACACAAAGAATGTGATGAAGGAGAAATTTTATGGGTCAAATAAAATATCAATTTGTTGATGATTTTATTTGAATTCAGAACTAGTATTCGGGTAAATACTTAATATATAGTTTAAGTTAGTTTTAAAAGGATTTTGATCCTTTTATACACAACAATAAACTATTATATATATGTGAAATATTAGATCAGATCATATACTTTTTACCCAAATACAACCTTTCATCCAAACCCTAAATCAATGGCGGCTAGCCTTGACTTTCTCCCCTTCTCTTTAATATGTACGACAATCAAAGTGAATCATATTCGTGTGGACTTCTCTAGAGGCTCAATGATTAGAGGGCTTTTGATTCCAACCTCCCAGGCTCCAGAGGCATTCAGAATCAAAGAGATTGATGATACATTGATTTCATGAAATCCTACAAGGTATGATGTTTCGATTTATTATATTTTGCATAGATCCTTCATTTTAATTGATTAAAATGCTTAAAAGGGTTTCATATTAGATCCATAAAAATCTTCAGTTCCATTAAAGCTTAGGGTTTGCAAAATTAGTAATTTTGAAACAATGATTTAGGTTTATACATGTTAAATTATTGGATAATCGAAATTAGAAAATCATGAATTGAAGACTTACTGATAAATTCAATTTAAAAGTGAAATTATTTCACTGTAAATTCAATCTGTATTGATACAATCTATAAAACCGTTTTACTATCAATAAAGTTTTATAATTGATATAAACCTTTGAACTAGATTTATTGTTGACTAAATCTGAATTTTAACTAAATTTAAAATTGTACCTTGATTGTTTATCATGAAATCCTATTGATAGACCAAAACATTTTTGATTGATCAAAATGACAAGTACTTATGGGCACTGATTTCATAAAGTACTTTATTGCTTGTTTAATAAAAAAGTATTGATTATTTGTTGTTTCTATATATATTTTATATATATACACTATATATATTTGTATATGTATACATATGTTTGAATCTGATTAACATTCTATTTATGACACCCCAAATCCGTTAAGAATGCATTAAGTTTCGTAAAGCGTTATGGTAAATAGAAACAGAAATATTACAAGACAGATATAAAATAACAGGGGAATATAAAATTGTTATTAAGAACATAACATCGTGGTTCAAAACATGGTTACATCATAAGTCTAAAATGCATAAAACCCAGTACATCATTAAAACTTCTGTCTTGTACTAAAATCATCAGAGTACAATAATAATGAAAAGAGCATAATTCCCTAAAAACATAGCCACAGTAAAGAAGATAAGAACTCGAGCAATACATCTAAGTATCTCCAAGCAAAATGAAAGCATAATCCTGACCAAGCTTGAGTATATCCACCTTGAGAACCTGGGAGGGAAACGGAAGAGAAAGAAGAGGAAAGAAAATGGGTCAGACATAAAGTCTGGCGAGTCTAGTTACTTCTAGCATATAAATAAGTAAAAGCATCATGACAGGCATATAAAGTGGATAAGAGATAACAGCATATAAGGTAGGTATGACAAGGTAATAGGATAAACAGGATAGATTAAGTAATGCTTTCCCAACAATTTTCTTTCTCTGCGCCAATACTAGTAAACCAGAATGAGATGATCCCAACATCTTCAAGATGGTAGACTTAGGCGTAATTCTAGTGAGAGGTTCAACCCCATACAATCAAAAGTCATCCCAACTAAACATGCCGGAGTTACCTCTAATAGTATTATGGGGTCCTAAACATACCAGAGTCTAGATGTACCCTAATTACTACCCCAATCGATCGGCTCCCTGCTCCGTAGATACCCTGTGCTGGCCCCACAGTAGGATGTATCACTTCATATAGTGGCAACCTTTCGCTTTTAGGAAGTGCACAACCATATCTACAAGTGTCACGGCGTCTTATCCTCCTCTGCCTGACCCATGCAAGAACATGTCTCCGTCGATATGCGCTGCCCACACCATCCCCCACGTTTGGATCTCTTACAATCAGCCCAATAAGCGTGCCTCGACTCCGACCTTGTTCGAAGTACTCGTTTGATATCGATATATGGGTTATTGACTGAAACGGGTCTCACATACAAGATGATATAAGCTCTCTCTAGGCTTTTATCCCCACTATGTTTTCCACAGGTTATGCTTTACCAGAGTAAAAAGATTGCATGCCATACCGGAGTAAAAATATTGCATGCCATACCAGAGTAAAAAGATTGCATGCCATACCAGGGTAAAAAGATTGCATAACCCCACAGGTTAAGTTTGTGGGCCTATATATATAAATATTACCCACCACCACAAGATATACTTAACCCTCACACTGATTCATACAAGTTTACTTAATCCCTACTCAAGTTAACATGTTCAAACAATCCTTTATGGATTCAACTAGGTTAAGTATTCAAGTTCATTACCATATTCATTTATGGTTATAATGTGCTTGACCTCCCACATTAAGCCCACAACTTTGTGGATGTTGGATATGTCTGGCGGTTCCGCGCAGACTTCTCCCACAAGTCGAACTTAACCTCGTGTCTTAGCCCATTACGTGTTTATGCACTTAGACCCCTTACATTAGATTAACCACTTGTGGTCGCTGGATATGCCGGGTGGTTCCGGGCAGACTTCCACCACAAGTGTAATCTAACCATTTTCTAAGCGCAGTTACAGTTTCTAATTACTGTAATTCTAGGCATTTCCATTATTAACCAATTACTCCTATGTCGTTATAGATTTTCATGCCCCTTTTCCAAGTCATATTCATCATGTACCGTATGCCCAAATTATGTTATAAATCACAATTTGATTTATGCCCCAAATCCATATTCATATGTTTAATTCAAGTTATACCCAAATTTCCAAATCCAAGTTATGCCCCAATTTTAACGTTTTCCCCTCATTCCCAATTTCACGCGTTCGCATATTTCAGCGGCATGCCTAGGCTCGAAAGTAGCCTAGCTATAAAATAAAAGGGAAAAGAAGGAGGGAAGGGAACAAAAATGAACATAATAACAAGATTGACGTATGACAGCAAAAATAGGCATATCAACTAATAAGTATACAGCGATAGAATTGGCCATAATAACAAGATAGGCATATAAGAACAGATCCGATGAACATGTGATAATTGAACTGATTAGGCATAGTGTCATGATCATAACAGGCATGATGAGATCTAATTAGTGAATTAGATATATAAATAATGGCAGATATGACATGATATATAGACATAGGCTTAGTTCTAATCCATAGTTATGTCAAAACAACTTAGATACACAGGTTATGGTAGATCCGATGTGATTCAAATAGCTATTGGCTTAGATCCAATTTATAGTCATGTCAAGAATTACTTTTAAGTATTTAGATCTAAAAATAACGTAGACTCGCTGTGATTGGATCTAAGAAATGAAGAGGGATTGCAGATGTTGAATCACAGATCTCTAAACTTGAATGACTTGATTATTGAAGAAGAAAAGGTAATTTTAATCTGGGAAGGGACAACATCTAGTTTTCCATTGTTTTTGTTTGAATAAAACAATGAGAATGAGGTCTTATTTATAGGCTAGGGTTCATGAATATGGTTAGAAAACAAGTCCATATACGCAAAAATGTACTTCGCCCGGATCTGGGGGTTGTTGACATGGGTGTCAATATGGGTGTCGACACCACTCCCCGTAGGGTATGTCGACCCCCAACGGGTCAAATTACCTCCCAGACTTCCTACATCTGATTTTGAACTTATTTGAACTGTTTTGACTTGTTATGTATGTGTGTGTGTGTGTGTGTATATATATATATATATCTTATGCATATCTTCTTCATACGGTGTCCGTTTCACGCAAACTTGGTGTCTATCTTAAGCAGAATTCCGAGACAAATGCAATGGCGTAGTCCGTTTCACTCAATTCCCACTATTTAATTAAGTATTCCTTAGTTTATCATCTTAATGTGTTATAAGATTACAGGGTTTTACACTATTAGAAAGTAAGTCAAAATATTGAAAGTCAATATTGATTATTTAATGGTTTTAATCAGCATAAAATCAAGCCAGTATGCATATAAATTAAGCAATAATTTACCTTACTAGTTTTTCAGATTCCTCGACGTGAATTTTATCAAAAATGGATGAAATATACATGTTGACAACTTTAATATATTATTCCAAACTGTTTACTAATAAAGATAATATATATTTAATATTAGATATTAAGTTTTTGAATTGATGAATAATCATTGGATGTATGTTTCATCGAAGTAAATATGATGGCAAATTTGTTGTGTCATATTTATTGTTATCTATATTGGTGAATAGAAAATATATTTCATAATTGTTTTGATATTGGTCATGAACCAATAATAAATCCTCACTCTCTTCGAAACATTAACAAGATTTGATCTTTTGAATTTGAGTGATAAACATTGATCACCCATAAATCTATTTGCTGTCATTATCACTGAGTTTAAATATGTAGATCACTTTATTATAATAACTGGGATGGCTGTAAATGTAATAACATAGATTTGTTTTCCCATTGTAATCCTTGTGATATGTGTGTGTGTGTGTGTGTTGTGCGTGTGTGTGTTTGTGTGTACAAAGAAAGTATGACTTGCCCTTTTGTTTTAACACCATTTTTATATGCATAAGTATCAAATAGGTTGATAATCACAATGCTTAAAATATGATGCAAGTATTAACTTGTTTTTTAGTTTAAAATATGTATTAAATAAATAGTATTAAAACAATGATCTTATAATAAGGTGATATAAATAAAATGCTAAATCTCACCTTTTAAAATGAAACAAAACTGTTTGTTTATTAGTGCTAATATTGTTGATTTAGTGATATGCATAATTCACTGTTTTATACTTTAAGTTATAACCTGTTTTCTTGAAAAATTCATATCAACATGAATTATATTATCACTTTATACATATCAGTACATGCATGCATAAATAGATATGAGTATATATTTGTGTGCATCTGGTTTTTAGCTAATACAAGAATCCGGATTATACGTAAGACATACTATGCCATGGAATGTTGAAATTTGAATTAGAGTTTGTATTTGTTCATGTATACATCTCGGGGTTTAGTTTAATCCTGTAACATTAGTTAATGCATATGACCCCATTGTATGCATCAAAATTAAAGTCTAGTTTAATACCATTGTCCCTCCTATAGGCTTTACATTTAAGTACTGAATTGTTCTTAAAAACCAGTATCGAACAAATGGTCTGTGCTATGCATATATTATGTTTAAGTTATATAATATATAGATTGTGTTATATATGACTTGAGATGTATACGCAATTTTGAGATATATGATATTATGCAATAGATTAGAATAAGTTAGAAAATATCAATATATTCCATCTGATTTATATGTGTAAAAATATACTTGAGTTTTATTACATACCATATATATCAGTTAAAAATTAAACTAGGCTACACATAGATATATTAGTTGAATGGAACATGCAGTTTAATTGTATATAAATATGCCTATGTCAGTTGATAGTTTTGTATTTATCTCATTTATACGTAGACATACATATTTGATTATAACTGTGTTAATTTAGAAGCAAAAATAAAAAAATTTAGTATGATACATATTGATGCATCCTTATATTGTGAGTTTGACTTACAATTACATTATTTTGATGTTAAATGATGGGCTTGCAAAGTTATAATCATGAAAGATATAAGCCATCCTCAGAATGATCCTATCTTGATCAGTTCATAATATAATATTGCAAATATGATTTGTAATAACTTGTATGCATATGATGTATATATACCTGCCATTTACTTAACCTAAAATATGTTTTGAATGTATAAATGCAAACTCATAATATTTAAACTGGGGAATATATTATATCATTTAGTAAAACTGATAATATATATATATATAAGAGTTTTATAATAGACTATAAAAGTATAGTTTGTATAATAAACTTCAAGACATTGGGTAGATGTCTAGGATATAAAATTGATACTAATTTTTTTTAAATTAATTTATGTATATGAGGACATTGACCCTCCATCAGTAAACACCCAAAACATGTACTTATCTACAAGCATATAGTATATGAATGTAGTGTTATATATATATATATATTCGATATATGTATATATATAATTGAATTTAAACAATAATATATATATGTGATATATATTGCATAATGATGCTCTGTTTAATTTTGAATGAATATTTCATCTGCATTTATTTATATTGATAACTACTTGCAGATTTATTCTTATAGCATGAATCAATTTGGATGAACTAATATGCGCAAGTGGATGGACAAGTTGGTGAAGAATGCAAAGGAGTTCATGGAGCAAATATGTTTTTAAATTTTTTGCAGTATGAATGTATAAATTAATAAAAAAATGATGTATAGTGTTGTATGGATATACTGAATTGAAACAAGCATGTATAATTGTAAAGCAGCTTGTAGACTAACGAGTAAAATGATTGTATTCATATGATATGAATGTGATTAATTGAGTTGGATCTATATATAGATATAGACACATATATTCTGTTGTCATGATATGTGTACAGATTTATTGTGACTGTTATGATTTTTGTGCGCAGCGGAAGCTTGACAAAATGCCAAGAAAAATTGGATCTTTATCACCCAATCACTTGAAGATGAATTTGATTGAAAAACAAAAAAAAACAGCACAAATAATATCGGAAATATGAGCACACGATATTCCACCCAACCACCCTCTTTATTGATTCACTAACAAAAATTGTTTACAATCGATCTCAAGTATCATTACAAACAATTACAACTTGAATCAATAACC
Source organism: Allium sativum (assembly GCA_030737875.1). Classification (NCBI taxonomy): domain Eukaryota; kingdom Viridiplantae; phylum Streptophyta; class Magnoliopsida; order Asparagales; family Amaryllidaceae; genus Allium; species Allium sativum. Next base: position 470,045,063 of record CM060920.1, on the reverse strand, counting down.
TTATTGAGAAATAGGTAGAGAATATCTAATGGCTAACAAATTTGAAGGAGAACACTCAATTTGGAATAGCTAAATGATCACTTTTGGTGGCTCTCAGCCACACCTTGGTGGCTCTAACCCACACCTAATGAAGATGTTAGCTGGCCCTTTTATAGAGAGAATTGCTTTATGCCCAAGAAAACTTGGCATCCAAATTATCTTCATATATATTATAAAACTATTTGGATAAACACCAAATATACTTGCAATAATTGTCCACAAATATAGCAACAAATATCTCTCCATAAAATCTAGCACCAAATCTCTTCATAAAATCTAGCACCAAATCTCTTCATCAAATTTAGCACCAAATTTCTCCATAAAATCTAACAACAAATCTCTCCACAAAATATGTAAGATTATTTGTTGCCCAAAATTGTGATTTGCATATCACCAATTTCAACACTCCACCTTGATACCAAATCACAACATCTCCTCCACTCAAACAATTTCCCCTTAGCTCTCACTTTCAACCTCTTCTTTCTCAATTAACACCATCTCGATTTTAACGGCTATGAGATAAAACCATCCTATCTTCTCTTCAAGTCCAGGCTCAATTGATTTACAGGCTCAATCACATCTTCTTGATTTCATCAGGCCACAAGATTACCTAATTGATTTCAAGGCTCAATCACACCTCTTCTTTATCGATATATGCCTATCACTTGATCCCTCTTCATCTACATGGATCCCTCGAGAATTATCAACGTGAAGACAACAATCGATAACATAATCCTCAACGGATCCTCTGCAGTGATCAAAACCAACCTCTCCACCTTGCTGCGGACTAGGTTCTTCATTCCAAATTCTCAAAATCTCCTACTCCATAATAGCCATCCATGAAAGCAACATCATCTCCGGCATCTACAATCTTCAATCCAAATTCACTCCAAGTTATGCGATGAACTAGCTCTAATACCAAACTGTTATGATTTTTGTGCGCAGCGGAAGCTTGAAAAAATGCCAAGAAAAATTGGATCTTTATCACCCAATCACTTGAAGATGAATTTGATTGAAAAACAAAAAAAACAGCACAAATAATATCGGAAATATGAGCACATGATATTCCACCCAACCACCCTCTTTATTGATTCAGTAATAAAAATTGTTTACAATTGATCTCAACTATCATTACAAACAATTACAACTTGAATCAATAACCTTATTGAGAAATAGGTATAGAATATCTAATGGCTAACAAGTTTGAAGGAGAACACTAAATTTGGAATAGCTAAATGATCACTTTTGGTGGCTCTCAGCCACACCTTGGTGGCTCTCACCCACACCTAATGAAGATGTTAGCTGGCCCTTTTATAGAGAGAATTGATTTATGCTCAAGAAAACTTGGTATCCAAATTATCTTTATATATATTATAAAAATATTTGGATAAACACCAAATATCATTACAATAAATGTCCACAAATATAGAAACCAATGTCTCTCCATAAAATCTAGCACCAAATCTCTTCATAAAATCTAGCACCAAATCTCTTCATCAAATCTAGCACCAAATCTCTCCATAAAATCTAACAACAAATCTCTCCACAAAATATGTAAGATTATTTGTTGCCCAAAATTGTGATTTGCGTATCACCAATTTCAACAGTGACCTCTCTGAAAAAAGATAATTTCGTTCCAGAAGATTAGTTTTAGGATGTCCTTTTAAACATTGTATTGGGCTAAATAAAATAGTATAACTTAACCCTATAAAATTATGAAATTGCAATGGGCTTGCATTAACATATAATTATGGGGACAAAAGTATGCCACACTTTTCAGTACCCATATGGTTATTCGTAAGGAACCATTTTCCTGTAATCATGATATTTAAGGTAATTAATAGAAAGGGCCATGTTTTATGTTATCCTGATAAGTAAGAAGAAAATTAGTTTCCTTAAATATGTGAATGCAATATCTGAAATTATATGGTGTTACCCAAAACATTGAAATGTTCAAGAACCATAGGAAATAAATTTAATTGTGATATAAAATGTTTATTCATATATGTTACATATATGTATGTAACGTATATATATATTAATGTAAAATGAACATATATTTTGATATGTGTCTATAAACTTCTACGAATTATAAAATTCCCTTTAAAGCAAATCTTGTTATATTAAGTCATGGTGAGGTTTACCAAAAATGCACTCATCAATATCCAGAATCACAAAATGTAGGTAATGCCAATGCATTGTGCATCCTTCTATTTTGGTTATATACGACAGAGTAAAAGTGATACTTGAATTGTATTATTGGGTCTAATTTAACTAGCAGCATAATAAGTGTAATGTCCCGTATTTTACCAATATAACAATTAATTAATTTAATTATATAAATATTGATTTAGAGAATTAAATGGTCGTTTAATTAAATTATATGGAATATTTAATTAATATAAATAATAGAATAATATATTTAATTTCGAAATAGTCGGAATTAGTGAATTGGCAATATTGTGTGAATTGGACAATTCAAAATATGTAATTCAGCTTAGAATTGAATTATAATAACGAGTATATTATTTAAACGAAGTTTGAACGTATAATTTATATTATAATTATAATCGAGCTCGAAATGGCGCGGCAGTTCGCTATTTGGCGATTTGAACTTTAACTGAATATACAGGGTCCATTTTAAATCGGATTTCCATGAAACAAGAAACGTTCGGAGCTGGTGAAGTATATCTTTCTAATGGAAGAGAAAAATCGGGATTTCATTGTGTAGATTTTGATTTATGTCCAAATCAAATTTTAGAAAAGTCGTTATGGAATTCCTTTGAAATTTATAAATATATATTTATATTATAAAAGGGTTTTATATATAAATTGAATATCGATATAACTAGGAATTTTGAAATATCGAGTTACAAATCCATTTGGAGTTGTATGATATTTTGTTGTGAATATATACGATAATATTTATTTTTAAATATTTAATTTAATTATTTTTAAATATATTTATATATTTAAATGGGTTATCTAGAACTTTAAAAATAGCCAGCTTTGCAAACAACCTCCGTTTTCGACGAAACTAATTTTGTTGGATCCGCAATATTTAATTATTGCCAGATTTCAATTTCTGTGATTTTTGAAGTCAGTATGTGGCCATATGGATTTTTAATGTGAAAAACAGTCAGTATTTTGACGGTTAAAAATGCGCTGTATGAGGAAACGGAGTCGGAATTCGATGAAACTAGTTTCGTTGGGTCCACAATGTCGAACTGTAGCTGCATGTCCATTTTCGTGATTTTTGGATATCGTGTGTGATCGTAGAAATTTTTAAATGACGGATATAACTAACGGTTGCTTAAAAATGAATATAATATTGAATATAAAAATATTATAAAAATCCTATATAAACACCTTAACTTCCTAAACCTAATTCATTTCATTCCTCTGGTCAAATGATTTCTACCGTTCTTTTTCTTTATCTTTTCAGTAAAACGAGAGTTGTAAAATCATAGAAATTCAAATCAAATTCTATAAATCACAAAATATACATCTTTGAGTTCCTGGGAAGAAGGTCTTCAATCTGGTAGGGGTCTTGGATGGTTCGAACCCCATTTTTGTTGCTGCATTTTATACAGTAGCGATCTAGGTTTCGGTTTGTAGGAGTATTTAGGTGATGATGTGTTGATTGAGTATCAGATTTGAGTTCAGGGGTTGAATTGAGTCTGGCGTGCAGTTTTTGAAGAGAAATGGTATCAACAAAGTTCGGTGGATGCACAGTTGTGTGCAATTGAGGGTGAACGACGGACTTTACATGGTGGAGGCGAGCTGTACTTTTTTCGTATGGTTTGAAAGAGTGTGAAACGAGATAAATATTGGTGATTTTTATTTGATTTTAAGGGAAGCAAATACGGATGGAATGGGGATCGAAGTATGCGTGAATGGAAAATTTGATGGAGTAGCTGATTCGTAAATTGTCGGGGAAGAAAGGATAAAAGGGTACGGGTTTGTTTGCTTAATGGGCTGATCTTATGAAAAGGTTAAAGCCCAACAATTAAATGAATATAGTTTAATTTAATTTTGGTTTTTATACATGAACTTGTAAAATACGTATCTTCTACATACGATATCAGATTGACGAACCGTTTGTCATGTTGTGATCGTATGGACGGACACTACAACATGGAACTAACTGGGAGCGAATCAAAGCTCGTTACAATTTATAGCGAAATAAATTGTCCGTCTAAATCAAGGGATGGTTATCGTTATTAACGATGGTCATCCAATGTGAGTAAAACTCACCAACTCTGAACAGTTATATTTTTATAACGTATTCTTAGAACTGATAATTATTTGTTGATTTGTTGTGTGTTAACTATTTGGTTGAATTGCTTATGTATTAGTTGAAATTATAGATAACGATATATATATATATATAAATCGTTAATCAAATATTGATTCTGTTTAGCAGAATATTTCATATTGAAATGAAATTGATGTTAATTATATTGTTTAACATCTGTGATGCAGGCAAACAGGTTGGAGGGACCCAACTGGGTTCCTCAATATATAAAATACTGTTTTGTTTCATATATTGTGATATATAATGTGATATATAATCTGTTGTTGGTTATGTGTGTTTGAATGATATCGATCATTGTTATGTGGTATTTTAAATACCGTAAGAAATATTGGGATGTAAAAAGGGATTTTCAAAGTGTGTGTTGAAAATAAAGTATTTATATAAAATCAGTGGATTTTATATATAAAAGGAAAAGGATTTTATAAAAGAACATATTTTTATAAGATCGAAGAACAAATATGAAAGGCAAATATTTGTGAAGTACAAATATGAAAGGAAAATATTTGTTAAACAATTAGAATTGAAAAGGGAAATATTTATTTGTTAAATAAATAGAATTGAAAAGGGAATATTTGTAAAACATTTACAAATAAAAACAGAAAGAGAAATATTTGTAAAACATTTATAAATAGATTATAAATGGAAATATTTATTTAGAAAATAAATAGATTATAAAAGGAAATACTTGAAAAATGAATAGAATTGTATAAAAAGAGAATTTTACATTTTGAAAGGTTTAGACGCGTGCTTCGCACACGGGTATAACGTGATATGGATTTAAAGAAAAGATTTTAAATAAAATCTATTATAACCGATAGATTGAGAAGATTTATTTATAAATAATATTTTATAAATTAAATAAAATATTTATCGTTGGATAAATAGAATATATAAGTCAGGACTTATATAGAGAAGTAAGAATCGATTTCAACATCGATATTTGAAACTGAATATGGAAGTAGAGTTAATCAAAAGGAGTTAATCAAAATGTGTTAATAAAAATGAGTTAGAGGAGTTAATCGAATTATAGTTAATCGATTAGAATTAGAGTTAATCGAATTATAGTTAATCGATTAGAATTAGAGTTAATCGAATAGAGTTTATTCGAAAGGAGTTAATCGAATATTAGTTATTCGAAAGGAGTTATCGAATATAGTTTATTCGAATAGAGAGAAAGGAGTTAATCAAATAGAGTTTATTCGAAAGGAGTTAATCGAATATTAGTTATTCGAAAGGAGTTAATCAAATATTAGTTATTCGAAAGGAGTTATCGAATATAGTTTATTCGAATAGAGAGAAAGGAGTTATCGAATATAGTTTATTCGAATAGAGAGAAAGGAGTTAATCGAATATAGTTTATTTGAAAGGAGTTAATCGAATAGAGTTTATTCGAAAGGAGTGATTCCAATATTTGTTATTCGAAAGGAATTATCGAATATAGTTTATTCGAATAGAGAAAGGAGTTAATCGAATATAGTTTGTTCGAAGAAAGGAGTTAATCGAATATAGTTTGTTCGAAGAAAGGAGTTAGTCAAATATAGTCATTCGAAGAGAGTTAATCGAATGTAAATCATTCGAAAGGAGTTATCGAATAGAGATTATTCGAAATAGAATTATACGTTGAATTCGATTATATCGAATTCGGGAAAGTACTATTTACTTTCTGGTTTTTAATCAAGATTTGTTTGTTTATAAATAAATTAGTTGTTGGCTTATTTATTCAAAATAAGAATTTAAGTTAGATTTCTAAATTAGATATTTCAAAAGTAGGGTTTATAACGTTAGCATTATAATAAATGTTTTCATAAAAGAAGTGGATTCATAACCTGAATCCGAGAATTTGCGTAAGCAAATGATTGTATAAATTGGAGCGGTGATCTTTATCTATTACAAGGTTAAGAACGTTTTTCAGTTAAGGTCTGAGAGGTAATTATACCCCAACTTGATTGACTTCCTTATTTAACTAAGAAATAGTTGAGGTTCGAGGGCGAGAGTTAGTTAGAAATACAGTTAAGTAATAAGCGATTTATGGAAGGAGCGGTCGTAACGATGTTTTATACAACGTTAGTTTGAAATCCATATAAATGAGTTTTGGGAACGTTTTCCAAATATAGAATCAGAGATATTTTCTAAACATGGAAAATGGAATGTTTTATTTATAAGGAATTAAGAAATGGAGTTAAGCTAAACTAGAAAATGACTGGTGATTAGTTAAGTTGAATGGTTTTCTAAGTGTCTATCTGATGTTGGTTTTGACCTTCGAGATTGATACTTGGGGAATTGTTCTCATACTAGTTTACAGTCAGAGACTGATAGATGTGGCAGAATTGTGATAAGTAAATAAGCAATGGGAATGTTTTCCAATGTTCATAACATATATTTACTGAATATAGAAAATAAGGAAATATGAATATATATATATGTTGATGATTAATCAATAGAAATTCCAATTGGAAATAAGATTGTTGTTTGCACACGTGTTTTCATTTGATAGTTAAATCACCGACTATCAAAGTTTTTGACCATTTTTACGTTGTTAATATGGAGAGACCGGTTGGATTATTATCCGAAGAACAACTCCGTATTGGCATAAGCATTGCAAACCAAGTATGCTGAATATATTGAAGATGGAGTAAAGTGCAAGTGCTATTGTATAAATCTTAGGTAGAGATTGCCTAAGATGGATGTACTAAATAGTGCCTTCGGTTTGTCCAGTCCCAGGACAACCTGTGTGGAAGAATGTCTGACAGAGTATATTTAATAGATCGCGTAAGTTGATCTCTTCCAACGTATTTACGTTGGTGGCGGAGGAATTCGTTTCTCTTAGATTATACCCATGGTATTTTTGGGGAAATCAATTTGTGATTTGACGGGTATAATGATGTGGCATTCAAAGTAAATGAGGACGTGATCTGTATAGAGATACGTTATAACCTCAAACCTCATCAACTGGGAAATGATAGAAATCGGGCAGGCAACATGGCTAAGTGGGCCGCACCCAATTAGGGTATATTGTCACCATCTAGAGAATATTCATATTTGTACTTCTTTCAATTCTGTATCTCCCGGGAACTGTTATGTTGGAATACTAACTGAGGGGTGGCAATATATTCGGTACTCTCAAGCGAAATGAGGGGCCGGTCATGTGTGGCTGAGTTGCAAGATGTTCTTGTTGAACTCTAGTGTATCGCTTCTATAGTACACTGAGCGGAAGGTGGATCCATACCTTGACATAATTGGGATCCATTCCCCAAATAAGAGCCCGCGGTTTTGATTGTATATTATATATGTAGAACGTTAGATGCAAGCGTTTCTACTAGTTTTCTATTTATTTGATTTAGACATTATTATAATATCAGAAGAGTATTGATTATAAAGAAATGTTTTGGGTTATCGTAAGGTAAAAACCATCCGTTTTTATGTGCGGATCGGTCTTACGACTATTCTTTCTTTTAAAAGGAGTTTAAAAGTTAAACCAAGTGATTTGAGTTTAGTCACACCAGTCACATGACTGACCCAGAGTTTATTTTGTTTTGGTTTCCCTAAACTCTTGGGTGCCCAATTTTGTATGGGCAGTCAAGTAGTCGGGATTTACAGATACTTGAAGACCTGGAGCAGGAGGCTTCAGGATTATATAGCTATTGTTATTTCCGCTGTGTTGTAAGTGTTATACTCTAATAATGGTATTGTATACATATACTGTTTTATTTCAAAATTATGTTATGAAATATATTTATTCGTTTCGCTGTGAGATTCGTGTTTACTCTGATGTTGTATGTTCTTCTTCTTCTATTCTAAGTTTCTATCTTATCTATTCTCACCCTCTAATTTCTTTCGTTAACTACCGGTATTTTCGATGTTTGGATAATCGATGTGGGTTTTATGTCGATGACCAAAGATCGCAAATTTCCGGGACGTTACAATAAGATTATGGCTTAGAGACAATAGCATGAATTATTCTGTATTTTGAGCAAATGAATAATAATGAACAAAATGTTCATCATGCAATCCAAGAGTTATATATACGATATAATTGACATAAGATGTCTACCTAGAAGGCTGAGTTTTGGGGTGTTAGCTAAAGCTAGGTCAAGACATGACTAGATATGGATCTTGGAACACCATTATATATATAAATACATATACTGATATATATATATATATAAACAAAGGGATGTTAATTTGAGTGGGAGTGTATTTTAGTTCAAAATTATACATATATGTAAATATAAATTTTGATTGTCAAAAATTCGTATTTATAACAAATAAATATTGCAGAATCTATTATTATTTATTATCTACATTTATTATCTACTATAGATATTAAATAATAAATAATTCCGTTAATTCAAAATTAATGCTTAAGAAGGTAAATTGAATTAAATCAAATTTCTTGACTAACATTAAAATTTGAGGATTGTCTTCAAACAAAGTAAGCGTATTTGTTTTACAAATATCGAAGATTTAAAAATGAAAGTTGAATTGTGACTTCAACCGAATAAGATATAAATGTTATAGTAATCTACTTATACATCTTTGTATTAGATACTAGATATGGATAACATAAATGTACGTAAATTTACAGAAATAGCAAAAACAAGTAGAAATATGATAAAAAGGACAAGTAGACTTACGATTGGAAATGAAGCAAATGTTGTTGGATTATCCATAGGAAGTTGACTTTTGTTCTATATAGTGGCTTAATTAAATAAATAAAATAATTGTTATTATGAAATTCCATTAAAAATAAATGTTATAATAGAACTTGTTTAGACAACTTTGAATTTCATTTGTAATAAAAGAACAATTATTATTCATTTTATTTAAAAGAAATATCATATCGAATTTCACAAATGGTTAATGATCTTTAAAAATCCTTAACTATGATGTAATTGGCAAAAATACTAAGTAGTTTAAATTTAATGATTTAAATACGGCACACCTTTAACATGGTCAGTTAGTTAATATAAACAAGAAAAGTATATCAAAACTCCATAATGATGGAATTTTGAAATCATTTGATTTCGAATCATATGAAGAATGCAAATCTTGTTTATTAGGAAAAATAATTGAATCACCTTTCACTTGACACAGTGAATGGGTGATAAGTATTGGGTCTCGAACATAATGATGTATATGGAGCAATGAATACATAAGCTCAAGGCTGGTTTTATTACTTCATCATATTCACTGATGATGTAAGTAGATAGAGATATGTATTTCTTATGAAATACAAATTAGAATCCTTTGAAAAGTTCAAAGAATTCAAAATGAAGTTCAAAACCAATTATGATAGTAAATAAATACTCTTCAACCAGATTGAGAGAATATTTATGCCAATAATTTAATGACTATCTAAATGAGTGTGAAATTGTTTCACAACTCACTCCACTTAGGACACCATATTGAAATAGTGTGTCTGAAAGGAGAAATCGTACCTTATATTAAATTAAATTTAGAAAAATTTCATTTAATCCTACTAAAAGGATTTTGAAGACGCCATATAAGATATGGACTAGGAAATTTCCTAGTGTGTCTAATGCAAAATTTTGGGATGTAAGGCGTTTGTTAAATGTCCTTCCTCTGATAAGATCGGACCCAAATCGGATAACTATTTTGTGGAATATCCAAAAGAAACAAATGGATATTATTTCTATAAATACTTTGATAATAAAATGTTTATTGCTTAAATTGGTATCCTTCTAAAAGAGAGTCAGTCTCTAAGATACCAACAGGAATGAAATAGAGTTTGAAATGTCTCGGAAACCACAAATTACCATTGAATCTTGTGTAAACAAGAAATTGAGTATGAGTGACACAATAATTCTATTGTTATATATTGGTAACACATTAATTATTGTTAATAATTCTAATTATAAAATAAGAAATAGATACTAATTCTGAGAAATAAAAATGTTTGGGTTAAGAAGTTCATAATTGAACTTAATTCATTGTTGATCTGATGATTCGCATTGCGACAACAATGTGGCTATTGCTCAGGCCTAAAACCTTAAACTTGTTATTGGTCAAAACATATATATTTAAGAAATATAGTTCTTATGTGAAGTTGTTAACAGAGGAAATGAACATATCTGCAAAGTTGCAAAAGTTGTAATGTTACAGACATACTAAATTAAATTCTATAGCAACAGAAGTTTAATAGTCACACTAGTTTCATACATGAATGATTGACTCTAATGCAAGTAGGAGATTGTTATAGTTTATTCCCTAGAGACAATCCATTTGATGAGATTAATGGCATTACTGATGTTATATTTTATTTTGAATAATATATATATATATTCTATTATGTTATATTTACTGCGTAATCTAAATATTAACATGATAGAAGTCCTTAGAATAATAATATGGAATTATATAGTTCGAGTAAGTGACGTGAACATGGGATTATATAATATAATAAGTATTATAATTCTCAAATGTCCCTTGAAGCGACCCGAACTTCCCCGGTCTCCGAAGAGATGAGAAAGAACGAATTACTGTGAGGACAAGACAAAATAGAACGCAGACGGAAGAACATTTCATTGCTATTACAACAATTCCATCAGATACAAGACTATACAGAGTATAATGAATAAATTACATTCGATAAATATTAGAGGTTACAATAAATTACATAGCAGCGGAAAATAATAAGAAGCACAACTGAAGGTGATATACGGATACAGAGCTTTCCGGATATCATTCCAGCTGTAAACCAGGATCCTGTGAATATAAATCTGCAAAACCAAAACTACTAGCTGCCCGTGTCGAAAATAGGGGCACCCAGAGTTTAGGTTAAAACAATAAACTCCAGGTCAGTCATGTGACTGGTGTGAGAACTAAAATGGTTATTTAAAGCTTTATTTTAAAAGAGGGAAATTCAAGGGACCACGCCGTATAACACGGAACGGGTTTCCTCCCAAGAATACCAGTGCATAGAATAAACAGCGCAATGCTTTTTCGAAAAATGAAGCTATTATAAGACCCAGGTCCCATCACATAATGCAACGCAAGCCGGAGGATAGGGTTTTACCTTATAACAGCCAAACATGCTTGATACGTTTAAAAACAAATCATTGGATACTATAATAAGTGTATAGTGTCAAAACAATTTCAATCATAAATATAAATCATAGACGGCATAAGTGCCCCATACCACTATGTCGCCATGCTAGGCTCTACAAATAAAGCCGAAATACACGTATTGGAAATTGGATTTCCGTCATGAGTCGAGGCAAGGGGCAAGCTCCTCTCCGCTTTCGAGACACTCTAGCAAATGTCTTAGGGCTACGCACTCTGGGCAACCCTGGATCTTCAGGGCCGGTCCTCACTTACGTTAGAGGATTGGCAATTCTTGAACACACGTTTCCCGGTCCTTACAGACCTAAAATCGAGGCGCCTCATCCAACAACCACATAGGTGAAAAGTATATAAATGTCAGGGCTGGTAAGTCACTGACACCACCAAAGCTAGAAAGAAACGTTGTGCTCTCCCTGCGGTCCGTATCCCGTTTTTAACTCATACCGAGGTGTGAGGCTCGCGAATCCACGCTATACACAAAGCTGCCACGTAGGCCGTGCTTTGATCATCAACCACAAGACTTTGCTTTTCAACAGAAGCCTTGATCCATGCAACTCAGTATGCCACACAGGCAATTCATGCCATGCGATTGATATCCATCGATATATAACCTCTAAGCTCGTACGTCTCAGAGAAGGGCGTTAAGCAAAAGAATAAATTCTCCGCCGCCAAACAGATATATATTTAACAGAAATCAATCAACACAGAATAAAATCCAATGTCAGACACACAATCCATTTACAAGTTCGTTCTGGGTCTGAACGAAACCGGAGGCACTTTCCTCGCATATCCATCCATCTCCAAGTACGTCTGGACGAAAACCAACCCATTCCCTCATCTTGGGTGTACAGCCCAATCAAGATCATCAGTAATCACCCAAACGATGTGAAGACTTCCGGTCTTCGACCACCGTCTTCATCTTCGACATATCGTCGAATCGGTTATTCAGAATGGGTCTAAACCCGGCCTTTCCGAACAACCCGCGTATATTAAAACAAATGTTACACAAACACAGCATACGCCTCATTCCAATTCATTAGTCACTAACCGTAAATCAGCAAGAGAACAATTCCCCACATATTAACCCCGAAGGCCGAAACCAACATCAGATCAATATCCAGGAAACCATTCTTCTTAACTAACCTACAGCTAGTTTCTTAATTTCATATTCTTAGGGAAAGGTTCCCATTAATTTTATCCAAGATAAATTCTTTAAAATTTATTCTTTAATCTTCCTTTAGATGTCTTTCAAACCAAATTATGGTTTTCCAAACTAGTCGGGATTAGCGAACCACACCGAAGTAATTATTTATTTTATTTCCCAATCCCAACCTATTCATCCCATGAAGCAAAACTGGTAATACTCCATATCTAATACTATGGTGTTATCGGTAAAATTAATTACCATCCCACGTTCAAATCTGATTAAAGATTTAACTATCGCTTTGGAGCAAAACTGGTGATACTCCATTCTCGCTCATTTGCCAAATTTGATAATTTGAATTATCAATTCACATTTCAATCTAATTGCAGATTCAATAAAACTCCTTTTACTGGGTTAAAGAACTAGTGTCATTTAAAACACAGTTCACGACAAACCCAAATCACATTCTAATTATTATCGGGTTAAAGAACTAGTGTTATTTAAAACACCGTTCACGATAAACCCATAAATCAATTCTATTTCAATTCTAATTATATATATATATATTAGAAATTCTGGTTATTTAAAACCCATTTCAAATCCTAATTTATTTATTTAAAAATAAATGGGTTTTAATTTTAGTTCAAAACTAGTTCATTTCGATAAAAATCTATTTTTATCTTTTCAAATGTGGAGATTTTCATCCCCATTTTTCTCAAATCATTTCTTATGATTTTACACAAATTATTACTATTTTTAATAATTTTATCAAGGCCCGTACAGTCGATTTCCATCAACGGCCATCGAACTGCACTTATAGCGACCTTTTTCAAATTTGATTTGGACGTATCTCCAAATCCAACCATTAGATTTCAAATTTCTAATAGTCGTTAGAAATCTCTTTTCGATACGAACCCAACGGTTCCGGTTTTAGGAGAATCCGACGGTCGGATCTCCCGTAATGCCTGTTTGAAATAAATGGTCGAAATTCACGAACTGCCGCGGCGCGGCGCGTTCTATTCAGGCCATTATATTATATATATAATATATATTTCGTCGATTTCTATTTAAAACGAATTTTATAAATAGTTTTTTAAATTCGTTTCAAAACAATTTCAACTTCCATTTCAATTCAAATCAAAATTAAATTTTTCCTTATAAATTCGTTTTAAAATTCATTTCTATTGGATTTCAATTCAAATCGATTTTTAATTCGATTCGAATTCATTCTCTTTTCAATTCAAATTCAATTCATTTTCGTTTTCTATTCAATTCAATTCAAATTCGTTATATATTCAATTCAAATCAAATTCGTTATCTATTCAATTCAATTCAAATTCGTTATATATTCAATTCAATTCAAATTCGTTATATATTCAATTCAATTCAAATTCGTTATATATTCAATTCAAATCAAATTCGTTATATATTCAATTCAATTCAAATTCGTTATATATTCAATTCAAATCAAATTCGTTATCTATTCAATTCAATTTGAATTTGTTATCTATTCAATTCAATTCGAATTCGTTATCTATTCAATTCAATTCGAATTCGTTATCTATTCAATTCAATTCAAATTTGTTATCTATTCTATTCAATTCGAATTGATTTTCTATTCTATTCAAATTCAATTCAAATCAAATTCAAAAACGAATATAATCGATATAAATATCGTTCGCGTCAAAATGGCGCATCTCTAATCAACACGGCTTTATATTTTTCACTAACTTCGTTATTCCATTCAACAAATGAATCTATATTTTTGTCAACACACGACTAATCTCAATGAATGAGTACTGTCCACGTGTGACTATTTTTGTTATTTAATATCTTTTATGAAAATTAAGGTATCTATCGTTTGATATTAAATCAAACTCCAACCGTAAATTAGTAAGAGAACGATTCCCTGAATATTAACCCCGAAGGCCGAAACCAACATCAGATCAATATCCAGGAGACCACTCATCTCATCTGTTTTCCAGTTGATTTCCAATTCTATATATGATAAAGATGTAAATTTTATTGTTAAAATATTTCATTCAACACATGACTAATCTCAACGGATGAGTACTGTCAACACATGAACCTTTGTTTTATAATATTCTTTATTTTCTAAATTGGAATGAGGCCCAATCAATTACCATATAAAGTTAATTATATGGATTCTATACAACACCTGTATATAATAGCAACGATAAATAATCAACCATCATCCAAAGTGCACTACACTGTACAAGCATCAAAAATAGATATCTAACGCTTATAACAGCCTGTCAATCAATCGATCGACATACAACTAATTATTGGGATTAGTGTATGCCGTATTTTATCCCAATACCCGTGTTGGGTTTCAAATCAACAAACACAGATTTTATTTGTGCAGTTGGGCGATGTGTAAAATTTATCGTCCCAATCAATATCAGTCGAATCAGTGTATATAAACAAATCGACCGATTTGTTTATAAATATTTATTTATTCACTTTCACGTTAAAAATTATATTTTTAACGATCAAAATATTTTATTCAACCTATGAATTTTCTATTCGGTTCATTTATTCAATAAAATGATATTTTTATTTTTCTAATTTATTTTGGAAAATTTCGGCGGCATAACGGCACGATACTAGAAACGGGACGAGGCCTAGCCTTATCCCCGGTCTAGTGAAGGCCCACGCCATTCACACATCAATCAAATCAATTTAATTTCACCAAACAATTCAACTAATCTATGCAACCAAACAAACAAGTCCATGGTCTGTGGACGATTGTGTCGGGTGCTACTAAGCACCGTCTGCATCCTAGTATATATATATATATATATATATATATAACTAGGAAAAGAAATTGAAGAGTGAGAAATTCTCACATATAGCTATCCAACTTCACGACACTTCATTGATAGAAATCTTCATCGTTCTCGCCTTTTTATCACCTTCGTTGCCCGTATTCTCTACATATGTAAAAATCACATTTTTATTTGCTGATGTCTTTAAAATAAAAATCACATTTTTATTTGTTCACTTTCAATTTAAAAAAAACATATTTTTAAAATCACTTCATATATTTAAAAATCGAATTTTTACTATGCTATTCAACATATAAAAATCGAATTTTTACTATGCTATTCAATATATAAAAATCAAATTTTTACTACGATGTCATATAGATAAAAAATTCCTTTCTGTCCCGCTATTCTTCATATAAAGATTTCGCCTTTTCAAAAATATAGATTTCATCATTATAAAAATCACCATTTTATTTCAATGTATATAAAATAAAAATCAGATTTTTATTTTGCTACATATACAAAGATGATATTTTTATATTCTCTATCTCATAAAGATTACATTTTTATAGTTCCTACTATGTAAAAATCATATTTTTAACCCACTACATATGTAAAAATCACACCTTTCTCCATTTAAAAATCTCGTCTTTTCTATTTTAAAAAAATCTCGTCTTTTCTATTAAAGAAAAATCTAAACTTCGTTTCACATTTGAAAAACAATGCATAGTCTTATTCATAAAAATCAAATTTTCAATTCAAAATCATATACTTAAAAATTGAATTTTTATCTCATAATCCTATATATAAAAAGGAAAAATCAGTTTTAAATTCCCAATAAAATCAGTTTTTATATAATCTAAAAATCATAAAATAAAAGAAAATAAAATAAAAGAAAACTTACTTTTTCAATCGGCGGGGGGGGGGGGGGGGTTCACTGTTGTCGTTCACTGGAAGAGGAGGGGGATTGGTCGAAGGTGCTCCGGCGAGGAGCAGCGCGAGGCGAGGTCGCGTGTTTCTCGAGGTGGCGCGGCTTCCAAGTGGTGGCGCGGTGCTTGGCCGATGGGGGGGGGGGCTGATGCGGCGGTAGGCAGAGGAAAGGGGGGTATCGCGTCGCGAGGGCAGGGGGTGGGCTCGGAGGTGGCGCCAGTACCATCGGAGGCGGGGGCGACTGGTGGCAGGTGGCATCGAGATCGACGGGGCGGGGGGGGGGGGGGGGGGCTGTCGGTAGTTTAGGTTTTTTTTTCCTGCTTTGAAATTAATTGAACGAGGGAGGGGGTCTGGGTGTTTAAAGGGGGAGAGATTTTATTTTTAATTTAATTAATTAATTTATTTTCAAAAAGTAACTTTTACTTTCGACCTCAAAACGAGGCCCACCGCCTGTCGTCCATAGCGTTTTACCCCCATTCCGAACACAACGGGATATATATCGCAAGCTGATTTGATCGTTTCGATCAGTTTCCGTTGAAATCAACATATAACTTTATATATTGAATTTGAACGCGCATTTCAATTTACCAGAGTCACATACCAACTAGAAAAATTCCAGAAAAATATTTTCTAGCTTCGTATTGACGATACGGTCCTAACAAAACTAGTTTCGTCGTATTCTGAGACCGTTTGAAAAACGGCCATTTTCCAGTCGATTAAAATCAACTGAAACTGGTCAAACGCGTTTTCCTTTGCCACACTCACATATTGATTCGAAAAATTATGAAATTTAAAACCTAGCAATAATTTGGCATCACGGATCCAACAAAAGTGGTTTCATCGAAATCCGAGGTCGTTTGCAAAATGTTCATTTTTAAGGGCCTGAATTCCATATCGACTATTCAGAATTTTCAACTGGACATATCTTTTGATTCCCGCTATGGAATTTTGATTTTTCGGATTCGTTGGAAGGATATTCCCAATTAGATCCTAATGTTTTTGGTTTCACTAAAATCCGGATTGTTTTGCACCCGGTACATTCAATTGAAGTTTGAAATCGAATTATCGAACTACCGCGCCATTTTCAATTCTATTTATAATTATATATAATTATTTATATTCTAACGACGACGCGTATAATATATACGTTCTAATTATATTCAAAATAAATTTCTCGTTAATATTATTTAAAATAATCTATTTTAAATATTCAAAATTCGCTATAATTGTCAAAATAAAATTTTTAAACTGGCTCGCATTTCCGGGTTATTACAATCTCCCCCACTTAAAACTTTTCGTCCCCGAAAAGGAGCAAAGTCGAAAGTGGTTTGATTAATCAACTCTACGTTCGATCTGGCTTCCATTCTCCAACTTTTCAGTTTCTGAGAATTTTCAAATTTTCAAAAATTTGGCTAACACCCTAAATTTTCGAAAATTTTCGCCATAACCTCCCCTGCACCGGGAGCCACGGGAAAATCCCGAAATTTCCATACAGGCCTTCTGATCTCAAAAAGAAAAAGAAAAAGCCAAGCGGCTAGCCAATAGGCTCATAAAATCATCATCACCCAAACAAAACAGTAAATTATAGTAAACATGTACCTATTTGTCGGGCAAACAAATTTTATTCTCTGCTCTAGCCTCCTTGCTATGACCTGTTCAATGTAAGTATATGTATATGCAAGCAAATGCAACCAATTTTCAATACAATTCAATATTTGACTAAATTAGGCATAATGGTTCAAAATTCAATTAAGCAACAATAATCAAACAAATAAAAAATCAACACAAACATCAATCAATTAGTGAATTAACGCTTCAAATTCGTAAATTTTACTACATATAAAGAAAATCATGTTTTTGATGCCTATTCACAACAATGTGTTCTAACTATATTAGTTTTGGTTCTCACACCAGCCTAATGGAAATATATAGAAATCAAACCTTCGAAACACGAACACAAATTCTGATGATGATATATCAATCATCAGAATCATCTCCGGGTGTCTAGAATATGATTCTATATCTATCCAGTATATTAAAACTTCGAATATACGTTCATGACGCGTATATGCAAAATCTTTATATATACTCGATTGTCCACATTCAAAGTAAATAAATAATCAAATATGTATAAAATGGTTTAAATTTTCAAAACAAAATTGTTTCCATTTGAAAAATATACTCTTCACACCCGTTCTAGGATACTACTGATCCTATCTCTAACGAGTCATTCTAATTGGATACTACTAATCCAATATCTGATGAATTCTTTCGTATGGTTCTAATGTGTCTTGTTCTCGAGCTCTGTAAACCAAAGCTCTGATACCAAATGAAGCGACCCGAACTTCCCCGGTCTTCGAAGAGATGAGAAAGAACGAATTACTGTGAGGACAAGACAAAATAGAACGCAGACGGAAGAACATTTCATTGCTATTACAACAATTCCATCAGATACAAGACTATACAGAGTATAATGAATAAATTACATTCGATAAATATCAGAGGTTACAATAAATTACATAGCAGCGGAAAATAATACAAAGCACAACTGAAGGTGATACACGGATACAGAGCTTTCCGGATATCATTCCAGCTGTAAACCAGGATCATGTGAATATGAATCTTCAAAACCAAAACTACTAGCTGCCCGTGTCGAAAATAGGGGCACCCAGAGTTTAGGTTAAAACAATAAACTCCAGGTCAGTCATGTGACTGGTGTGAGAACTAAAACAGTTATTTAAAGCTTTATTTTAAAAGAGGGAAATTCAAGGGACCACGCCGTATAACACGGAACGGGTTTCCTCCCAAGAATACCAGTGCATAGAATAAACAGCGCAATGCTTTTTCGAAAAATGAAGCTATTATAAGACCCAGGTCCCATCACACAATGCAACGCAAGCCGGAGGATAGGGTTTTACCTTATAACAGCCAAACATGCTTGATACGTTTAAAAACAAATCATTTGATACTATAATAAGTGTATAGTGTCAAAACAATTTCAATCATAAATATAAATCATAGACGGCATAAGTGCCCCATACCACTATGTCGCCATACTAGGCTCTACAAATAAAGCCGAAATACACGTATTGGAAATTGGATTTCCGTCATGAGTCGAGGCAAGGGGCAAGCTCCTCTCCGCTTTCGAGACACTCTAGCAAATGTCTCAGGGCTACGCACTTTGGGCAACCCTGGATCTTCAGGGCCGGTCCTCACTTACGTTAGAGGATTGGCAATTCCTGAACACACGTTTCCCGGTCCTTACAGACCTAAAATCGAGGCGCCTCATCCAACAACCACATAGGTGAAAAGTATATAAATGTTAGGGCTGGTAAGTCACTGACACCACCAAAGCTAGAAAGAAACGTCGTGCTCTCCCTGCGGTCCGTATCCCGTTTTTAACTCATACCGAGGTGTGAGGCTCGCGAATCCACGCTATACACAAAGCTGCCATGTAGGCCGTGCTTTGATCATCAACCACAAGACTTTGCTTTTCAACAGAAGCCTTGATCCATGCAACTCAGTATGCCACACAGGAAATTCATGCCATGCGATTAATATCCATCGATATATAACCTCTAAGCTCGTACGTCTCAGAGAAGGGCGTTAAGCAAAAGAATAAATTCTCCGCCGCCAAACAGATATATATTTAACAGAAATCAATCAACACAGAATAAAATCCAATGTCAGACACACAATCCATTTACAAGTTCGTTCTGGGTCTGAACGAAACCGGAGGCACTTTCCTTGCATATCCATCCATCTCCAAGTACGTCTGGACGACAACCAACTGATTCCCTCATCTTGGGTGTACAGCCCAATCATGATCATCAGTAATCACCCAAACGATGTGAAGACTTCCGGTCTTCGACCACCGTCTTCATCTTCGACATATCGTCGAATCGGTTATTCAGAATGGGTCTAAACCCGCGTATATTAAAACAAATGTTACACAAACACAACATACGCCTCATTCCAATTCATTAGTCACTAACCGTAAATCAGCAAGAGAACAATTCCCCACATATTAACCCCGAAGGCCGAAACCAACATCAGATCAATATCCAGGAAACCATTCTTCTTAACTAACCTACAGCTAGTTTCTTAATTTCATATTCTTAGGGAAAGGTTCCCATTAATTTTATCCAAGATAAATTCTTTAAAATTTATTCTTTAATCTTCCTTTGGATGTCTTTCAAACCAAATTATGGGTTTCCAAACTAGTCGGGATTAGCGAACCACACCGAAGTAATTATTTATTTTATTTCCCAATCCCAACCTATTCATCCCATGAAGCAAAACTGGTAATACTCCATATCTAATACTATGGTGTTATCGGTAAAATTAATTACCATCCCACGTTCAAATCTGATTAAAGATTTAACTATCGCTTTGGAGCAAAACTGGTGATACTCCATTCTCGCTCATTTGCCAAATTTGATAATTTGAATTATCAATTCACAATTCAATCTAATTGCAGATTCAATAAAACTCCTTTTACTGGGTTAAAGAACTAGTGTCATTTAAAACACAGTTCACGACAAACCCAAATCACATTCTAATTATTATCGGGTTAAAGAACTAGTGTTATTTAAAACACCGTTCACGATAAACCCATAAATCAATTCTATTTCAATTCTAATTATATATATATATATATATATATATATGTTAGAAATTCTGGTTATTTAAAACCCATTTCAAATCCTAATTTATTTATTTAAAAATAAATGGGTTTTAATTTTAGTTCAAAACTAGTTCATTTCGATAAAAATCTATTTTTATCTTTTCAAATGTGGAGATTTTCATCCCCATTTTTCTCAAATCATTTCTTATGATTTTACACAAATTATTACTATTTTTAATAATTTTATCAAGGCCCGTACAGTCGATTTCCATCAACGGCCATCAAACTGCACTTATAGCGACCTTTTTCAAATTTGATTTGGACGTATCTCCAAATCCAACCGTTAGATTTCAAATTTCTAATATTCGTTAGAAATCTCTTTTCGATACGAACCCAACGGTTCCGGTTTTAGGAGAATCCGACGGTCGGATCTCCCGTAATGCCTGTTTGAAATAAATGGTCGAAATTCACGAACTGCCGCGGCGCGGCGCGTTCTATTCAGGCCATTATATTATATATATAATATATATTTCGTCGATTTCTATTTAAAACTAATTTTATAAATAGTTTTTTAAATTCGTTTCAAAACAATTTCAACTTCCATTTCAATTCAAATCAAAATTAAATTTTTCCTTATAAACTCGTTTTAAAATTCATTTCTATTGGATTTCAATTCAAATCGATTTTTAATTCGATTCGAATTCATTCTCTTTTCAATTCAAATTCAATTCATTTTCGTTTTCTATTCAGTTCAATTCAAATTCGTTATATATTCAATTCAAATCAAATTTGTTATCTATTCAATTCAATTCAAATTCGTTATATATTCAATTCAATTCAAATTCGTTATATATTCAATTCAATTCAAATTCGTTATATATTCAATTCAAATCAAATCCGTTATATATTCAATTCAATTCAAATTCGTTATATATTCAATTCAAATCAAATTCGTTATCTATTCAATTCAATTTGAATTTGTTATCTATTCAATTCAATTCGAATTCGTTATCTATTCAATTCAATTCGAATTCGTTATCTATTCAATTCAATTCAAATTTGTTATCTATTCTATTCAATTCGAATTGATTTTCTATTCTATTCAAATTCAATTCAAATCAAATTAAAAATGAATATAATCGATATAAATATCGTTCGTGTCAAAATGGCGCATCTCTAATCAACACGGCTTTATATTTTTCACTAACTTCGTTATTCCATTCAACAAATGAATCTATATTTTTGTCAACACACGACTAATCTCAACGAATGAGTACTGTCCACGTGTGACTATTTTTGTTATTTAATATCTTTTATGAAAATTAAGGTATCTATCGTTTGATATAAAATCAGACTCCAACCGTAAATTAGTAAGAGAACGATTCCCTGAATATTAACCCCGAAGGCCGAAACCAACATCAGATCAATATCCAGGAGACCACTCATCTCATCTATTTTCCAGTTGATTTCCAATTCTATATATGATAAAGATGTAAATTTTATTGTTAAAATATTTCGTTCAACACATGACTAATCTCAACGGATGAGTACTGTCAACACATGAACCTTTGTTTTATAATATTCTTTATTTTCTAAATTGGAATGAGGCCTAATCAATTACCATATAAAGTTAATTATATGGATTCCATACAACACCTGTATATAATAGCAACGATAAATAATCAACCATCATCCAAAGTGCACTACACTGTACAAGCATCAAAAATAGATATCTAACGCTTATAACAGCCTGTCAATCAATCGATCGACATACAACTAATTATTGGGATTAGTGTATGCCGTATTTTATCCCAATACCCGTGTGGGGTTTCAAATCAACAAACACAGATTTTATTTGTGCAGTTGGGCGATGTGTAAAATTTATCGTCCCAATCAATATCAGTCGAATCAGTGTATATAAACAAATCGGCCGATTTGTTTATAAATATTTATTTATTCACTTTCACGTTAAAAAATATATTTTTAACGATCAAACTATTTTATCCAACCTATGAATTTTCTATTCGGTTCATTTATTCAATAAAATGATATTTTTATTTTTCTAATTTATTTTGGAAAATTTCGGCGGCATAACGGCACGATACTAGAAACGGGACGAGGCCTAGCCTTATCCCCGGTCTAGTGAAGGCCCATGCCATTCACACATCAATCAAATCAATTTAATTTCACCAAACAATTCAACTAATCTATGCAACCAAACAAACAAGTCCATGGTCTGTGGACGGTTGTGTCGGGTGCTACTAAGCACCGTCTGCATCCTAGTATATATATATATATATAACTAGAAAAAGAAATTGAAGAGTGAGAAATTCTCACAGATAGCTATCCAACTTCACGACACTTCATAGATAGAAATCTTCATCGATCTCGCCTTTTTATCACCTTCGTTGCCCGTATTCTCTACATATGTAAAAATCACATTTTTATTTGCTGATGTCTTTAAAATAAAAATCACATTTTTATTTGTTCACTTTCAATTTAAAAAAAAACATATTTTTAAAATCAGTTCATATATTTAAAAATCGAATTTTTACTAAGCTATTCAATATATAAAAATCGAATTTTTACTATGCTATTCAATATATAAAAATCGAATTTTTACTACGATGTCATATAGATAAAAATTCCCTTTCTGTCCCGCTATTCTTGATATAAAGATTTCGCCTTTTCAAAAATATAGATTTCATCATTATAAAAATCACCACTTTATTTCAACGTATATAAAATAAAAATCAGATTTTTATTTTGCTACATATACAAAGATGATATTTTTATATTCTCTATCTCATAAAGATTACATTTTTATAGTTCCTACTATGTAAAAATCATATTTTTAACCCACTACATATGTAAAAATCACACCTTTCTCCATTTAAAAATCTCGTCTTTTCTATTAAAAAAAATCTAAACTTCGTTTCACATTTGAAAAACAATGCATAGTCTTATTCATAAAAATCAAATTTTCAATTCAAAATCATATACATAAAAATTGAATTTTTATCTCATAATCCTATATATAAAAAGGAAAAATCAGTTTTAATTCCCAATAAAATCAGTTTTTATATAATCTAAAAATCATAAAATAAAAGAAAACTTACTTTTTCAATCGGGGGGGGGGGGGGGTTCACTGCTGCCGTTCACTGGAAGAGGAGGGGGACTGGTCGGAGGTGCTCCGGCGAGGAGCAGCGCGAGGCGAGGTCGCGGGTTTCTCGAGGTGGCGCGACTTCCAAGTGGTGGCGCGGTGCTTGGCCGATGGGGGGGGCTGATGCGGCGGTAGGCAGAGGAAAGGGGGGGTATCGCGTCGCGAGGGCAGGGGGTGGGCTCGGAGGTGGCGCCAGGACCATCGGAGGCGGGGGCGACTGGTGGCAGGCGGCATCGAGATCGACAAGGGGGGGCTGTCGATAGTTTAGGGTTTTTTTCTTTTTTTTTCCTGCTTTGAAATTAATTGAACGAGGGAGGGGGTTTGGGTGTTTAAAGGGGGAGAGATTTTATTTTTAATTTATTTAATTAATTTATTTTCAAAAAGTAACTTTTATTTTCGACCTCAAAACTAGGCCCACCACCTGTCGTCTATAGCATTTTACCCCCATTTCGAACACAATGGGATATATTTCGCAAGCTGATTTGATCGTTTCGATCAGTTTCCGTTGAAATCAACATATAACTCTATATATTGAATTTGAACGCGCATTTCAATTTACCGGGGTCACATACCAACTAGAAAAATTCCAGAAAAATATTTTCTAGCTTCGTATTGACGATACGGTCCTAACAAAACTAGTTTCGTCGAATTCTGAGACCGTTTGAAAAATGGCCATTTTCCAGTCGATTAAAATCAACTGAAACTGGTCAAACGCGTTTTCCTTTGCCACGCTCACATATTTATTCGAAAAATTATGAAATTTAAAACCTAGCAATAATTTGACATCACGGATCCAACAAAAGTGGTTTCGTCGAAATCCGAGGTCGTTTGCAAAATGTTCATTTTTAAGGGCCTGAATTCCATAGCGACTATTCAGAATTTTCAACTGGACATATCTTTTGATTCCCGCTATGGAATTTTGATTTTTCGGATTCGTTGGAAGGATATTCCCAATTAGATCCTAATGTTTTTGGTTTCACTAAAATCCGGATTGTTTTGCACCCGGTACATTCAATTGAAGTTTGAAATCGAATTATCGAACTACCGCGCCATTTTCAATTCTATTTATAATTATATATAATTATTTATATTCTAACGACGACGCGTATAATATATACGTTCTAATTATATTCAAAATAAATTTCTCGTCAATATTATTTAAAATAATATATTTAAAATATTCAAAATTCGCTAAAATTGCCAAAATAAAAATTTTAAACTGGCTCGCATTTCCGGGTTATTACATCCCTAGTCAAGTTTTATTGTTTATATAAAACAACAATAAAACATTGGGACTAGTACGTTGATTGACGGATGATCACATCTCATTGATCAATAATTTACGTGATATTAATGTCAAGACATAAATACGTATTGGAGAATATCGTATTGGGTTGATCCAACGTGATAAAACTACATGGAATATAATTAACAGTATCATAAGCTATTCTCATATTGACCGTGATGTAATGCTCCTCAGACCTGAAATCATAATAATTTTATTCGAAGATATTTTTGGTTTGATATCATCTAAAGTTGCTTTTGACCGAGTAGACGATAACGGTGATTATTGGAAACATCTTGAATCGAATGAAAATTATGAATGATCTAGATGGAATTTAACCCTACGATATAGTTGTAGTGACATCCATGGGCTTCTTGATTGAGTGAGACTATGAAATACGTAGCCATGCTCAAATATTGATTTGTTTTAAATAGTCTACTCATCGATCAAGAAATACAGATTAAATTGTAAAGAGGATGATACATCTCATGCCTCGAGTTTAATCTTGGGTATAATAGTTAAAGGATTATATTACATTGATACACTGGACACAGAAAATGTAACAACCTGCAAATTCTGAACCAATTTAAAAAATTTATTTTTAGAAATTATAATGGAATTTTAAAGTTAAAATAATTTATTTTAAATAATAACAGCTAAAAATTTATTTAAATTGAAGTTAGAACGAGGAATTTTATTTTAATTATAAAAGGAGTTAGAAATAGCGCGGTAGTTTGAAAATTTGAATTTGAACTTTGACTGACTGTACAAGATGCAAAATAAATCGGATTTTAGTGAAACCAAAAATATGTAAATCTATTTAAAAATATACTTCCAACGAATCCGAAAATTGAAATTTCATAGCGGGAATCAAAAGTTATGGCCAGTTTAAAATTCAGAATAGTCGTTGTAGAATTTTTTTTTTTTTAATATTAAAAATAGTCATTTTGCAAACGACCTCCGTTTTCGACGAAACCACTTTTGTTGGAACCGGAATGTCAAATTATTGCTAGGTTTCAATTTTCATAATTTTTAGAGTTAATATGTGAGCATAGCGAATGAAAATGTGTTTTGTCAATTTCAGTCAAATTCGATCGACCAGAAAATGGCCAGTTTTCAAACGGTCTCGGAATTCGACGAAATTAGTTTTGTTAGGACCGTATCATCAAAGCATAAATAGAAATAATTTTTCTATAATTTTTAGAGTCAGTATGTAGCCTCGGTAATTTAAAATGTACGATTAAATTAAATAATTAAAAGTTTTATATTTAATTTTAAAGAAAAAACTATCAAAACAATTGAATTGGGTTATGAAACCTATTCCATTGTGTATGAAACGGGGGTATTTGCCTGGGGACAACTCTCGTTAGGTTCGATTTGGATACGTGATGTTAAACAGGAATTACTAGAATTAAAAGAAAATTAAAACAATATATATACTAGTATATATACCCCTCAAATACCGTATAATCCCCAAACCCTATTCTCTTTACAGCCGCCACCGATAAAAACAATGGCCAGAAACGTTCCTCCTTTCTCCTCTTAATTTCTCTCAATCCATAGATAATTAGACCGAGCTCAAGTTGAACAAATTGGAGTATGGAACGAGGGCTTCAATCTGATACGGCGGTGATCGACTGTGGAGTTGCGAGGTGGCGGATCTTCTGCCCCAAAGGGCGGGCGCTCGAGGCCGATTTACGGTGAAGGGGGTCCATCGAGTTGAGTGGTTTGGTGCCCGTAGATGGAGGTCGGGTCGGGCTTCCACGTGGTGGCGTCTGATGAAGTTCAGATGGTCGGAAACTGGTGCGATGGCGTGCCCTAGAAGTCGACGGCGTGTGCTATTTGGGTCTCTGAATACTGTAACGAGGAAGAAGGTGTAATTTATATTAATTATAAAATTAATTATATTATAAATGTAATGAAATTTGAAAATAGCATAACTTCTTCATACAGCAACGAAATCGAACGAAACAAAGTTCGTTGGATTCGAAATGACGAGGTCTACATCATGAAACTGATCAGAATGGAAAATGAGAAGATTTGAATTTTAGGCTAATTAAAATCAAAACAGCACAGAATCCAGAAGAAGTGAACCAATGTGAGATTTATATTTTAATATTTAAATTATTTATTTATTGCAAAATGTGAAATTTATATTTATTTCATGTTCATGTTGTGTATATAATTATTGCAATGTTGATTTGTTCTGTGATTGTGATGAACCACTGTATTGAATTGTGTATTCATGTTTGTCAGAATTCGGTATATACAATAAAAACCATATTTTTATTGTATATATAGGATATATAACATTCATGTGTGTCAAAATTTGTGTATAAAATAAAAACCATATTTTTATTTTATAAAGATGTTCATAATTTGCTAGATCAACAATTAAAATTTTCCCTTTTTGTTGATTTAGAATCAACAAATAAATTTTCCCTTTTTGTTCAATTAGAATCAACAAATAAAATTGTCCCTCTTTGTTGAATTAGGATTAGCAAGTAAACATCGTAGAAAAAGATTTCATTTTTATTTGTATATTTAGATGCAAATAAACATCGTAGAAAAAGATTACATTTTTATTTGCATATTTAGATGCAAATAAACTCCGTAGAAAAAGATTACATTTTTTTGTTTGCAGTTTAGATGCAAACATAAAACATGAAATGAGAAATAAATACATTTTTACTTGCATTCTTTGATGCAAATAAACTTGGAATTAAAAGTTATATTTTTATTTGCATTCTTTATGCAAATAAAACATTGAAATTAGAAGTTATATCTTTATTTGCATTCTTTGATGCAAATAAACATTGAAATAAAAAGTTATATTTTATTTGCACTCTTTGATGCAAATGAAATATTGCAATAAAAAGTTGAATTTTTATTTGCATTCTTTAATGCAAATAAAAGGTGGAAATAAAGGTTGCATTTTTGTTTGCAATTTTAGATCCAAACAAAACATTAATTAAAGTTGCATTTTTGTTTATATTTAGATGTAAACAAAAACATTAAAATAAAAGTTATATTTTTTTTCATTTTTGATGTGAATAAAATATTGATTTAAAATTTGCATTTTTATTTGCATTCTTTGATGCAAATAAAACATGAATTTAAAGGTTGCATTTTTATTTGCATTCCTTGATGCAAATAAAACATGAAATTAAAAGTTGAATTTTTATTTGCATTCTTTGATGCAAATAAAACATGAATTAAAAAGGTTACCTTTTTGATTGCATTTTAGATGTAGATAAAAGCCTAGTTTAAGAAGTTACCTTTTTGATTGCATTTTAGATGTAGATAAAAGCCTAGTTTAAGAAGTTACATTTTTTCACTTGCATTTTTGATACAAATAAAAGAATAGAAGAAAGGTTATATTTTTCACTTGCATTTTTGATGCAAAAGAAAGAATAGTATAAAATATGCATTAGAAATAAAATAGCATTTTTGTTATAAAATTTGCATTAGAAATAAAATAGCATTTTTGTTTAATAATGTAACATTGGAGAAAATAACATTTTGTGATAAAATGGGACATTAGTTTAAAATAACAATTTTGTTAAGAAAGATTAAAATAACATTTTTGTTAAGAAATGTTCATTAGAATAAATATGGCATATTAGTTAAAAATGGTTTATTAGAATAAAAATGTCACATTTGCTAGAAATGTTACATTAGAATAAATATGTCATTTTAGTTAAAAATGTTACATTAGAATTAAATTGCCATATATTTAGATATGTTCATGTTACATTAATCAGTTCATGTAAATATAAAAATATCCCTTTTACTTAGAATCATGTCATATAGATAAAGATAACATTTTGTTTAGAATCATGATATGTAAATAAAAGAACAATCATTTACAAATGTCATTTATTTAGAAACGTCATTTATTTACAAATGTCATTTATTTCAAAACATCATTTATTTACAAATGTCTTTCATTTAGAAATGTCACTTATTTAGAAATGTCATGTTAAAATAATGATGTCATCTTGTTAGACAAGAATAAAAATAATTACCTGTCAAGATATATGTTTTGTTGAAATTAAATTTTAAACACCCGTTTATGATTTAAGCAGTGAAAATTTATCAAATAGGAAAAATTCAGATAGAATTATAATTGGTTAAATTTATTAATCAATAATCTATTTAGATGAACTGTTATTGTTTGAAAACCCCACATGGGTGTTGAGATGACAAACACTAGTCCCAATATTTAGTTGTATGTCAATCGATGGATTGACAGTCTGTGATGAGCGTTATTTATTTATTTTAATGCTCACACAGTTATAAATTTCACTCTGGATGTGAATGGATTGTTTAATGATTATTTATCATTACTGTTATATACTTATTTATCCAATGTATAAAATCCATATAACTGAATTTATATGGTAATTGACTGAGTCGCATTCCGATTCAGAATGAAGAATATTTTTAAAAGAATATTTTAGAATATAAGAATATTTTTCAATAATGAATATTTTTATATAAATTTAATAAAGATTAAAATTATGATTTTTATGCCCATTTTTGGATGGATACAAAATACTGAAATACGAAGCCGTGTTATGTAGAAACGCCATTTTTAACCCGAACGGGTTTATCGATTGATTTATTTCATTTTAAATGAATATAAAAAGAAGTGTTTTCAATATATAATATTTTGAAATATTATTATTTTAATACGATAAAAATATAGAATATTCAATTTTTCTTTAAAATTGAAAATGAAGTTAAAACCATTTTAAAATGAATTTATAAACGATTTATAAAATATGTTTTAAATGGAAATCGACGATATATTATATATATTTATTTAATGGCCTGAATAGAATGCGCCACGTAGCGACCGTTCGAAAATTTCGACCATTAACTTTAAAGTGACATTACGGGAGATCCGACCGTCGGATTCTCCTAAAATCGGAACCGTTGGGTTTGTATCGAAAAGAGCTTTCCAATTAATATGAGAGTTTTGAGATCTAACAGTTAGATTTGTAATTATGTCCAAATCAATTTCAAAAATGGTCGGTGTAAGTGCAGTTCGGTGGCAGTTTTGATTGTATTACTAGTAAGGCGACATAGTATATGGTAGTTATGTCATCTATGATTGATATTATGATTGAAATGTTTTCTAAACATATATACACTAATGATAATATCAACTCCGTTTTATCGTATCAAGCATTTTTGACCATTATAAGGTAAAACTCTATCCTCCGGTTTGCGTTGCATTATGTGATGGGACTTGAGGCTTATAATGGTTTCATTTTTCTAAAAAGCATTGCGTTGTTTAAAATGATTTACTTTATTTATGCACTGACAATCCAATGGAGTAAACCCGTTCCGTGTTAGCGGCGTGGTCCTGTGATTAGCCTCATTATTAGATAAGTTAAGTAGATTTCTCATGCCAGTCCCATGACTGACCTCTAGTTTGTTTCACTTGCAAACTCGGGTGCCCTCTTTTCCACATGGGCAGTCGAGTAGCTTCTTTTGCAGATATTCATTTCTTGAGCAGGATTCTGGATCGAAGCTTAAAGCTGTGTCCAGAGCATTGATAGTCATCCGCTGTGTTAGTTAAATTGTTCCGCTGCATTGTATTAAATTTATTGTAATTTATCTTCCGCTGTATTATATTCAATGCACTCTGATATTTTGTACTCTGATGTAACATTATTGTAATGTTTATAAAAGTCTGCTGTTATTTGTTCTAATGTGTTGTATGTCTAAAGTTAAAGTATTCGTGGATTTATAACTTCTGGATCAGACCTGTGTGGTTTATGGTCGATCTAAAGGACGGGGATTTACGGGTCTTTACATCTGGTATCAGAGCTTTGGTTAGCTCAAATCTTTGGGGTACAACTCGTTAGAACTGAACAAAAGACTCATCAGAGATTGGATTAGTAATATCCAATAAGAATACTCATTAGAGACAGGATCAGTAGCATCCTAGAATGAGGAAACTCGTTAGAGATGGGGATAGTAATGCCCTAGAATGAGTTCATAGTGATAAGCTTATAATTAACGTATTTGTGATAATATATATATATATATAATTCAATTTTAGAAAGTATGATTTTTAGGTATATAAAAGTTATATATATATATTTGAAAAGCTAATCAACTAATTGATTAATTATTGAGTTGTGTGATAATTAATTCAACTAATAAAATTATTGAAACCAATAAAAAAAATTAAAATTGAATCTGTTAGTTAAACAACTTTTAGCTCCGTTCCTTTTCGAGGACGAAAAGATTTTAAGTGGGGGAGATTGTAACAACCCGCAAATTTTGAACCAATTTAAATTTTTTATTTTTAGAAATTTTAATGGAATTTTAAAGTTAAAATAATTTATTTTGAATAATAATAGCTAAAAATTTATTTAAATTGAAGTTAGAACGAGGAATTTTATTTTAATTATAAAAGGATTTAGAAATAGCGCGGTAGTTTGAAAATTTGAATTTGAACTTTGACTGACTGTACAGGATACAAAATAAATCGGATTTTAGTGAAACCAAAAATATGTAAATCTATTTAAAAATATTTTTCCAACGAATTCCAAAAATTGAAATTTCATAGCGAGAATCAAAAGTTATGGCCAGTTTAAAATTCAGAATAGTCGTTGTAGAATTTTTATATATATATTTTAATATTAAAAATAGTCATTTACCAAACGATCTCCGTTTTTGATGAAACAACTTTTGTTGGAACTGGAATATCAAATTATTGCTAGGTTTCAATTTTCATAATTTTTAGAGTTAAATGTGAGCGTAGCGAAAGAAAATGTGTTTTGTCAATTTTAGTCAAATTCTATCGACCAGAAAATGGCCATTTTTCAAACTGTCTCGGAATTCGACGAAATTAGTTTTTTTAGGACCGTATCGTCAAAGCATAACTAGAAATAATTTTTCTCTAATTTTTAGAGTCAGTATGTGGCCCCGGTAATTTAAAATGTATGATTAAATTAAATAATTAAATGTTTTATATTTAATTTTGAAGAAAAACCTATCGAAACAATTGAATTGGGTTATGAAACCTATTCCATTGTGTCCGAAACAGGGGTATTTGCCTGTGGACAACTCTCGTTGGGTTCGATTTGGAATACGTGACGTTAAACAGGAATTATCATAATTAAAAGAAAATTAAAATAATATATATACTAGTATATATATCCCTCAAATACCGTGTACCGTATAATCCCCAAACCTATTCTCTTTACAGCCGCCACCGATAAAAACAAAGGCCAGAAACGTTCCTCCTTTCTCCTCTTAATTTCTCTCAATCCATAGATAATCAGACAGAGCTCAAGTTGAACAAATTGGAGTATGGAACGAGGGCTTCAATTTGATACGGTGGTGATCGACTGTGGAGTTGCGAGGTGGCGGATCTTCTGCCCCAAAGGGCGGGCGCTCGAGGCCGATTTATGGTGAAGGGGCCCCACCGAGTTGAGTGGTATGGTGCGTGCAAATGGAGGTCGGGTCGGGCTTCCACGTGGTGGCATCCGATGAAGTTTAGATGGTCGGAAACTGATGTGATGGCGTGCCCTAGAAGTCGACGGCCTGTGCTATTTGGGTCTTCGAATATTGTAACGAGGAAGAAGGTGTAATTTATATTAATTATAAAATTAATTATATTATAAATGTAATGAAATTTGAAAATAGCATAACTTCTTCATACAGCAACGAAACCGAATGAAACAAAGTTCGTTGGATTCGAAATGATGAGATCTACATCATGAAACTGATCAGAATGGAAAATGAGCGGATTTGAATTTCAGGCTAATTAAAATCAAAACAGCACAGAATCCAGAAGAAGTAAACTAATTAGAGATTCCTATTTTAATATTTAAATTAATTATTTATTGCAAAATGTGAAATTTATATTTATTTCATATTCATGTTGTGTATATAATTATTGCAATGTTGATTTGTTCTGTGATTGTGATGAACCACTATATTGAATTATGTATTCATGTTTGCCAGAATTCGGTATATACAATAAAAACCATATTTTTATTGTATATATAGGATATATAACATTCATGTGTGTCAAAATTTGTGTATAAAATAAAAACAATAATTTTATTTTATAAAGATGTTCATAATTTGCTAGATCAACAATTAAAATTTTCCCTTTTTGTTGATTTAGAATCAACAAATAAATTTTCCCTTTTTGTTGAATTAGAATCAACAAATAAAATTGTCCCTCTTTGTTGAATTAGGATCAGCAAATAAACATCGTAGAAAAAGATTTCATTTTTATTTGCATATTTAGATGCAAATAAACATCGTACAAAAAGATTACATTTTTATTTGCTTATTTAGATGCAAATAAACATCGTAGAAAAAGATTACATTTTTATTTGCATATTTAGATGCAAATAAACACCGTAGAAAAAGATTACATTTTTTTGTTTGCATTTTAGATGCAAACATAAAACATGAAATGAGAAGTAAATACATTTTTATTTGCATTCTTTGATGCAAATAAACTTGAAATTAAAAGTTATATTTTTATTTGCATTCTTTATGCAAATAAAACATTGAAATTATAAGTTATATCTTTATTTGAATTTTTTGATGCAAATAAACATTGAAATAAAAAGTTATATTTTATTTGCACTCTTTGATGCAAATGAAATATTGCAATAAAAAGTTGAATTTTTATTTGCATTCTTTGATGCAAATAAAAGGTGGAAATAAAGGTTGCATTTTTGTTTGCAATTTTAGATGCAAACAAAACATTAATTAAAATTGCATTTTTGTTTGTATTTAGATGTAAACAAAAACATTAAAATAAAAGTTATATTTTTGTTTGCATTTTTGATGCGAATAAAATATTAATTTAAAAGTTGTATTTTTATTTGCATTTTTTGATGCAAATAAAACATGAATTTAAAGGTTACATTTTTATTTGCATTCCTTGATGCAAATAAAACATGAAATTAAAAGTTGAATTTTTATTTTCATCCTTTGATGCAAATAAGACATGAATTAAAAATGTTACCTTTTTGATTGCATTTTAGATGTAGATAAAAGCCTAGTTTAAGAAGTTACATAATAGAAGAAAGGTTATATTTTTCACTTGCATTTTTGATGCAAAAGAAAGAATAGTATAAAATATGCATTAGAAATAAAATAGCCTTTTTGTTATAAAATATGCATTAGAAATAAAATAGCATTTTTGTTATAAAATATGCATTAGAAATAAAATAGCATTTTTGTTTAATAATGTGACATTGGAGAAAATAACATTTTCTGATAAAATGGGACATTAGTTTAAAATAAAAATTTTGTTAAGAAATATTAAAATAGCATTTTTGTTAAGAAATGTTCATTAGAATAAATATGGCATGTTAGTTAAAAATGGTTTATTAGAATAAAAATGTCACATTTGCTAGAAATGTTACATTGGAATAAATATGTCATTTTAGTTAAAAATGTTACATTAGAATTAAATTGCCATATATTTAGATATGTTCATGTTACATTAATCAGTTCATGTCAATATAAAAATATCCCTTTTACTTAGAATCATGTCATGTAGATAAAGATAGCATGTTGTTTAGAATCATGATATGTAAATAAAAGAACAATCATTTACAAATGTCATTTATTTAGAAACGTCATTTATTTACAAATGTCATTTATTTAGAAACATTATTTATTTACAAATGTCATTCATTTAGAAATGTCACTTATTTAGAAATGTCATTTTAGAATAATGATGTCATCTTGTTAGGCAAGAATAAAAATAATTACCTATCAAGATATATGTTTTGTTGAAATTAAATTGTAAACACCCGTTTATGATTTAAGCAATGAAAATTTGTTAAATATGAAATAATTCAGATAGAATTATAATTGGTTAAATTTATTAACCAATATTCTTTTTAGATGAACTGCTGTTGTTTGAAAACCCCACACGGGTGTTGGGATGACAAACACTAGTCCCAATATTTAGCTGTATGTCAATCGATGGATTGACTGTAACACCCCACCTCCGTTAAGGTCACTCACAAAGGGAATGCCTTAACTTTGATAGAGCGTTTTAGTAGATAGAACAGAAATTTACAAGACAGATAAAACAGTACTTGAAAAATTTATAACTTTATTACAACAGAAACCGAAATTAGTTTGGTTACATCTTTTCAAATCACAATATCAGAATTCAAGCACAAAATATCAGTCTTGTACAAAAGCCTTCAAAATGCATTGTTTTTTTTTAAAGTCATAATCCCCAACATAAACTGCCATGGAAAGATAGAGCCAAGGCTAAGCGATACTTCAAGCAGAGAAAATCCGAATCAAGCTCCTATATTTCCACCCTAAAAACCTGGGGGGGGGGGGGAACGAAAGAAAAGGGGCGAAAACAAGCAAGGTCAGACATAAAGTCTGGCAAGTCCAGTGACTTTCAGCATATGAACAGATAATAATATCATGACATGAAAATAAAGCTGGATAAGAGACAACAGCAACAGGTGTAACTGGTATACTTAAGCTAAACAGAAGAAACAGAATGATATAGCCCAAGTTATGCTTCTTACTTATATCTTACTTCTCTGCACTAATACTAGTATAACAGGATTAGGTGTGACCCTAATGTCTAAACTGAAACAGAAACGGAACATAATAATCTATACAGAAACAGGATGCCAGTAATGGGCCTTTACCACCCCAACAGACAGAATGTACATAAACGGAATCAGAGACGGAAACAGAATAATCCCTATGGAAACAGAATGTTAGAATTAGGTGTACACTAGTAAATGGGCATTTACCACCCCAACAGACGGTACCACATAGAAACAGACAAGTGTTACCACCCAACAGAAATAGACGGTACCCCAACGGAAACAGACAGAACTAAGTGTACCCTAAATCTACCCCGAGCGATCGGCTACCTAATACATAAATACCCTGTGCCAGCCCCACAGAAGGATGTATCACTCCCTAAAGTGGCAACTTTTAATGACACAGACCTATTTACAGATGTCACGGCGTCTTACAACCTCAGAGGCAGACCGGGATCCATGCACGCACATGACCCGGTTGGAATGCACCATCAACACCCCTCGCCATTATCAGAATGAACCGCATATAATTAGTTCAGTAAGCATGCCCGGACCCTACCTACTGTTGGGTCATAGTTTTGATACCCGAAAGGGTTACTGACTAATATGGGTCCCAAACAATAGATGACACAAGTATTTTCCCTCCTAACCTTGTGTCCCCAGACTAATGGATTTCAGATTAACTTGTATACAAGTTTTTCAGACCTACAGAGTTCAGATCAACTAGTTCACAGATCAGAAAATCAAGTCAACAGGTTTTCAGACTAACGGATCAGATGTACAGTTTTAACAGACTTACAGATTGTCTAACTTTGTATTGGGCCTACAGATTCATGAAATAGGTTTATTAACTCATCAGTTCAGTTGGTTTAGCCCTATCCACCCAACACGTTTTAGACATAATATTTATCTCAGATTTGCATTAATTAAATATTAATGCGCAGACCTCTCACATTAGGTCGGTAGCTTGTGGCCGCTGGATAAGCCGGGCGGTTCCGGTCAGACTTCTTCCACAAGGCAGACCTAACCTCGTGTCTAAGCATATTTTAGTTATGCCTACGACCTCTCACATTAGACTAGCAGTTTGCGGTTGCTGGTTAAGCCGGTTGTGTCCGGGCAGGCTTCTACCGCAAACATGAGTCTAACCTCGTGTCTCAGCATTTTTATTATAACCAATTTATTCCATTACAAATTATACAACTATCAGACTAATTATGTCAATTTAACAGATTTGACTTCTTTTCAATTCGCAGCAGATTAATCAAATTAACATGTTTTACTCAATCCTAGATCGAGCCTATGGATTTTCATACACAAATTACAATCATTCAGCTTTTCAACAGATTTAGCAGCTCGGGCGGTTCAACAGATTTAGCAGATTAGGCAACTCAACAGATTTAGCAGATTAGGCATAATTAGCAGATTAGGCGATTCAACATATTTAAGAGTTTAGGCAATTCAACAGATTAAACAGGTAACAGATTCAGTAGATTAGGCAAATTTAACATATTAAGCAGATAACAGTTTTAGCCGATTTAAACATTCCTTAAAGTCCTATTCACATATCTTGCTTAATTCATAAAGTAAGCCTAAACTTATATGCCCAAATTATGGTCATAATCCACCATATAACATATGTCCAAATTTTAGTTAAACTTGCATAGTTCAGAATATTCTCAAAAACCCCAATCGTGATTCACATATAAATTATGCCAAATATAGCCATTGATTACAATGCATGTCACATATCCAAAAAAAAAACCTTACTTAGGTGTATTCACACTTAATAGTTATCAAATCTTAATATAGGATTTTACACCTAAGCCATATGCAAATTAATTCTCCTACTTCCAAATGACAAACTATCAGATTTAATATGCCCAGATCCAGATCTTAAATTATGAAATATGTTCTTTATGTTCTAAGTCACTATAATCCTCTTCTTCCAAGTCATAGATCATCTTATGAAATATGTCTCAAATTGATGTCCAGAATTACAACATGCGTTGTCCTCAAATTAGTTACAAATCGATTTTTCCCAAATATGCCTCATTCAATATCCTTCCCAAATTTAGCGTTTATGCGTTCATCTCTTATGAGACTTGGCGCACGCTCGTGGTAGCCCGGCTATCAAACAAAAGAAAGAAAGGAGGAAGAAATACAGAACAAATAGAATAATAAAACAGAGGAACAGATCTGATAAATAGAAAAAGGGCCTAGTCTCAGATTCAGATTTATAATTATGTCAAGGTTAAATTTCATATCAGAAAATAACTGCACTTGCCTTGATTGGACTATAGAAGAAGAGTTGCAGTTGTTCTCTTTTAATCTTATTCAGATTTGGAAGAAGATGCTCTAGTTCTAGTTTTGATCCCAGTAGAGTAGCAACGCCATTATTTTATTTATTTATTTCTATTATCTCAGAGGCAGCATAAGGAGAGAAGAATGGTGTAAAGAGAATGGGGCTAGGGTGCTGTTTATATAGGATTAGGCAGACGAATCTAGATTGAAAACGAGACCAGATACATCAGAATGAACCCAGGCTCAAAACTGGGTTTTGGCACCAGGTCGACCATAGGGTCGACCTGGTCCCTGGGAGATCGACCATAGTGTCGACCCCCAGGTCGACCTTGTAACACCCCGAATTTTAGTTAATGCTAAAATTCACTAATTGCAGAATAAATAATCTCAGATGTGAGAATTGGTGGAAACGGGCTGCGTCATTTTGTTCGTCTCGGAAAAATACGCAGAATAGAGTCCGAAATTTTGTAAATCGGAGTCCGTATGGCCCAGTTAAGGCCCAATGAAGTTTGCAGAAAATTCAAAGTTAAAAACAGGTTTAAAATTCAGTTCTAAAACAAGTTTGGAGCCAAAAGCGGAAAGGGCGGGAAAGTTCCCGCCTAGCCCCGTGTCGACAGGCATGTCGACAGGGGTGTCGACAGGCATGTCGACAGGGGTGTCGACAGCCCTGTCGACAGGGGTGTCGACACAGGGTGTCGGCCCTGTTGATCTGGGTGCACCAGATCTGGTTTTTGGGTTAGTCTTGGGCTGTGTTCTAGAGATTTCCGAAATCTAAGGGTCCTAATCTAATCTAGGGTTAATCTAAGGGCCTAAAACACTCACCTAATCTATAAATACACCCTAAACCTACCCTAATCCATACTAAAAATAGAATTGAGGGCTACATGCCGCCAAATTAAAACTTAGAAGGAGCCTCCACTAATTTATGAAGGAAGTTGCAAGCTAATCAACCTCTAATCATCATCTTCTTCATATTTAGCAACTAGTTCTACTTCATAAGTTTGCTAATCTTGGTTTTGGTGAGTTTCTATCACTTTAACATCAATTGCTAAAGTAAGTAGATTGGGTGTAATGAGACTTATGGTCTTGAATGCGGATTAGTGAGTTTGAATCATTTGTAATGATATGCTACTCTATGTTTTCCTATGTTTATGCATATTTAATAAGTGGGTTTATGCATGTTTAATAAGTTGGTTTATGCATGTTTAACAAGTGGGTTTATGCATGTTTAATAAGTGGGTTTATGCATATTTAATAAGTGGGTTTATGCATGTTTAACAAGTGAGTTATGCAAGTTCCTATGCAAGTTATGTGTATGCTTAAATGCATGTTTAACATGTTATGCAAGACATGTGTATGATAATATGCAAGTTTGGGTTAAATGTAGTTGGGTTAATATATGCTCATATATGCAAGTTGACATCCTCTTAACCCATGACAAAGTTATATGCTAAGATTTGGTTAAACCCATGATATTTGTGATGGATCTTCCCTTTATTATGTCATGAAATGAGAACGATTTACGTGGGGAACGATGGGGTTAATAAATATGTTAATAAAAATGTGATTGGGTATGATTAAGCATACCATAAAAATACATTAACATAAGTGGGAATTTACCTATTGAGTTAGGTCTACCCCATGAGAATTTACCTATTGAGTTAGGTCTACCCATGTTATGAAAAATGTGTAATTAATTAGGGATAATTAATTATGGGGGTGATTAATTAGGTGTAATTAATCAACTAAGACACGAGGTTGGACCCTTTTGTAGCGGAAGTCTGCCCGGAACCGACCGGCCATCCAGCGGCTACAAATGATTGGCCCAATGTGAGAGGTCTTAGTCATAGATTAAATACGTGATTAAAGTAAAGACACGAGGTTAGGCCCTTTTTATGACAGAAGTCTGCCCGGAACCAACCGGCATATCCAGTAGTCATAAAAAGATGGTCTAATGTGAGAGGTCTTTATGAGGTCATGATCTTAATTAATTAATTAAGAAACACTTAACCATATTAGCATGTAGTGGGACATGAGGGGTTAAGTGGGTGCCTTGGGTGGCATGTGGAAATCTAGTGGTTGCCTTGGGTGGCAATAGAAAATACGATTAGAATACTTAACCAAAGTGGAAACATGTAATTAAACATGATTAAAGGGTTAAGTGGGATGCACTAGAAAAAGGGACAAGCTTAGGCGGGTAGCTTGTGGGGGCCCATTTCAACCAGTAACCCATATGTATCTTATTGGGCTCGACCCATGTCGAGGACGGGACACGCGTACTGGGCTTGACTATAAGAGGCCAAAACGGGTTAGCGGTGGCAACGCAAGTCCAACGGGTTTCATATGCGTGTGTGGACCCGGGCTGGTAGGTAAGACGTTGTTGCATCGTGTAGATATAAGCCGTGCACCGTTAATTATATCGGGTTGCCACTTTGGGGAGTGATACACCCCACTGTGGGGCCGGCACGGGTATCTACGGTAGGGAGCCGATCGCTTGGGAGTGGTGGTACACCTAGTGGAGATAGGGGCAGACGGCACCTATGTAGTCAGCTAGGGGTACACGAAACTACTGGGTAAATTTTCTAAGTCCTTGGGAGGGATCAACCTTTAAGTAGGAATGACTGGTGTGGTGCAGTGTAGTAATTATCCTTGGGTGGGTAAATGCGTCTTTACAGTTATCTTAGTCTACTAAGCTGCTTAGTGTAGCCATTCATCCCCAGACATTACCGTATGTCAAGTTTATGTCTTCTCTGGTTACTTTAATGATTGTATTGTTAAAGTTATAGGACTCGCTCAGACTTATGTCTGACCCCGTTGTTTTTATCTTTTTCCCAACCCTCAGGTTCTCAGTGTGGGCCCAGCACGAGTGGGCTTTGATCAGGCTGCTTTTATTACTCTCTTGGAGCTTGGACCCTAGATGTAGAGCTCAGCTTACCCTTTTCTTTTATGGCTATCAGTTCATGTATTGGGATTATGTATTTTTATTTAGCAGGATGGATATTTGTACTTGACTTCTATTATGCTTTTGTGATGTAACCAGACATGTTTTATTTTCCGCTGCAATTGAAATGATGTTTTAAATTTTTAAGTATTACTTATATCTGTTTTGCTGTAATTACTCTGTTCTATATTCACTCAAAATACTCCACCGATGTTATGGCATTCCCTTAGAGAGTGACCATAGCGGGCGTGGGGTGTTACACGTGGTATCAGAGCAAAGGTTACCGGAACAGATAAAATTTTTAGAAAACTATTTTTCTAAGAACATTTTTGGAAGAGATATTTTCAAAAACATGTCTTTTAAGAGAAAAGTTTTTGAAAGAAAAGCATAATCCCCAATAGCCATATCTTTATCCTTCGAATTCTCCGTTTTGAATCTTTCCTTTTTCGTTTCAGCATGGCTGAGGATCTTAACTTTCCGGAGGGTGTGACGATACCAGTATGGTATAGGAGATTGATGGAGGCTAGGGCCACCACTGCGGGTCCAGCAAATGTTCCTCCACCAACCGTAGCACCCGATCTTCCTCCTCCCCCTCCTCCTCGCACGGATACTTTTGCTAAGACTTGCAAGGAATTCAAAGCTATGGGAGGGAAACCTTTTCAAGGATCTGAAACTTTTGTGGAGGCTAGAGATTGGCTTAAGGAGGTGGAAGAGTTGATAGGTATCTTTGAGATGGAAGAAGGAAAGAAAGTCAAGTTAGCTGCTTGGTTAATGAAGGGAGAGGCCTCATTCTGGTGGGAGGTCACTAATGGAGAACGCCCCGTTGACTCTTGGGCGGATTTTAGGCAAAGATTTGTGGCAAAGTTTCTTTCAAGGGCGGAGGAAAACTTGTATATGGAAAGATTCTTGACTCTAAAGCAAGGAAATCTCTCAGTGAAGGAATATGTCAAC
Source organism: Allium sativum (assembly GCA_030737875.1). NCBI lineage: Eukaryota > Viridiplantae > Streptophyta > Magnoliopsida > Asparagales > Amaryllidaceae > Allium > Allium sativum. The sequence goes on along the minus strand of CM060920.1, from coordinate 470,002,909 downwards.
AAGTTTAATCAATTGGCAAGGTTTGGCCTAGACATGGTGAATACACCGGAGAAGAAGGCTTTGAGGTTCGTGAAAGGCTTGAATGAACCGATGCATGGTTTGGCTATGACTCATATCCCTATGGGGGCCACCTTTGAGAAGCTAGTTGACATGGCACTCATGCATGAAGAAGAGAAGGGTCCCAATGCTAATAAGGCACCTGAGAAGAAGGGAGATCAAAAGAAACCTCAGCAACAACAGCAAAACAAAGATGGGAAAGGCAACGGTAGCAAGGGCAAGAAGAAGTGTTTCAATTGTGGGACACCTGGCCATCTAAGCAAGGATTGTCGCAAGAAGAAGAAGACTGGTTGCTTCCACTGTGGTGAAGCAGGGCATCTAGTGAAGGATTGCCCTAAGAAGGGGCAAAGGACGGGATCTACCTCAGGAGGACAGGTGCAAGCTCTTATGGCACCGAGTCAGGCTAGGGGGCAAGTACAGGCTCTCGCGGTTCCACCGATTCAGGAAAGAGGTAGAACTATCTCCGTTGAAAGTCTGGTTTTTCTATTTGATCATCCTGTCCGTACATTGTTTGATTCAGGCGCATCGCATTCGTTTATCTCATCATCATTAGTTGAGTCACTGCACTTAGACACCAGTCTGGTAGATGATCCCTTGGTTGTTTCAAACCCAATTGGGGGCTCCACTTATTTGTCCATGATATGTTTGGGTTTGAAGATTTCTATACTTAGCATTGAGTTTAGATGTGATGCTTTTGTGTTGGGCTTCACGGGCTATGGGTTGATTTTGGGCATGGACTGGTTATCCAGTAATGGTGCCGTTCTTGATTGCGAAAGGAGAGTTGTTAGGCTCATGACCCGCTTGGGTAACACTCTCGAAATCTCTTGTAGTCCCATGGATTCTGTTATGCTAAGTTATCTTGAATCGCTTGACGCGTCGGTCGAAAGTTTGCAATCTGTTAGAGTGGTCCGGGAATACTCGGATGTGTTTGAGGAGGTGAAGGGCTTACCTCCGAAGCGGGAAATTGACTTCCGAATATATCTGGTGGATAATGCTAAACCTGTATCTTTACCAGTGCGCCACATGGCTCCTCGTGAGAGGAGGGAACTCCATAAGCAAGTAAGGGAGTTGCTTGAGAAGGGGTTCATAAGACGAAGTATATCGGAGTGGGGTGCTCCAGTAGTTTTTGCTACGAAGGCGGATGGGTCCCTCAGACTTTGTGTAGACTATAGAGAACTCAATAAGCTCACAAAGAAGAATAGACACCCATTGCCAAGGATTGATGATCTTTTCGATCAGTTGGTTGGCGCTTCAGTATTTTCTCAGTTGGACTTAGCCACGGGGTTTCATCAGTTGAGGGTGGCTGAGGATAGCATAGACAAGACTGCCTTTAGGACTCCGGATGGTTTCTATGAGTGGCTGGTGATGCCATTTGGGTTGACGAACGCCCCTGCATACTTTGTTGATTTGATGAGTAGGGTGTTCAGGGAGTTCCTTAATAAATTCGTGGTGGTCTTTGTGGATGATATCTTAGTATTTTCTAAGAGTGAAGAAGAGCATGCCCTACATCTTGGGGAGGTATTGAAGACTCTTCGAGCACATAGCCTTAAGGCTAAATTCTCTAAATGTCACTTCTGGAGGAAGGAGGTGCGTTTCTTGGGGCACGTGGTCTCCAAGGAAGGGATAGCTGTGGATCCCGCGAAGGTAGTATCAATTCAGGATTGGAAGGTTCCGAAGAATGCTACCGAAGTAAGAAGTTTCTTGGGGTTGTCAGGTTATTATAGGAAGTTTATTAAAGACTTCGCGAAGATATCAGCCCCATTAACCCGCTTAACGAAGAAGAATCTTGTTTTCGCATGGGACGTAGATTGTGATGATGCGTTCCGACGGTTAAAGAGAGCTTTAACCACTGCTCCAGTTTTAGTGTTGCCAGATGGGAGCAAGCCATTTGTTGTTTATACCGATGCTTGTGGGACAGGACTTGGCGCAGTCTTAATGCAAGAGGGAAGGGTGATAGCCTATGGTGGAAGGCAGTTGAGAGTGCATGAGAAAAATTACCCTACCCATGATTTAGAATTGGCCGCTATTGTTTTTGCGCTTAAGATTTGGCGCCATTATCTTCTTGGTGAGAGATTCGAATTGTTCACTGACCACAAATCATTGAAGTACTTGTTTTCTCAGAAGGATTTGAATTTGAGACAACAAAGGTGGATGGAGTTCTTAGCATCCTATGATTTCGAGATAGCGTATACCCCTGGCAAGGGTAACGTGGTGGCGGACGCCTTGAGCAGAAAAAGGTTGTCCTTGAGTCCATTGTTCGTGGAACAACGAAGCTTGGAATTTATCTCGATGTTTGATTTCAGACCTTCCATTGATTATGTACCCGGTTTGCTAGCATCCTTGGAGGTCAGACCTACTCTTCTGGGGCGGATTGGAGAAGCACAGAGGGACGACCCACAGTTGGTTGAGTTGGTGGAGAAGCTCATAAGGGGGGAGTCGTCCAGCCATTTGAGTAGGTACACCCTAGACGATAAGGAGTGCTTACGTAGAGACAGTAGACTTTGTGTACCGCAAGACGAGGGTTTGAGGAAGGTTATTCTTGATGATGCACACCGTTCTAGGATGACCATTCATCCCGGTGGGGACAAGATGTACCAAGACATGAGGCGGGTTTTCTTCTGGGCCGGTATGAAGAAAGATGTGGCCGAATATGTCGCTCGATGCTTGGTCTGCCAACAAGTGAAGGCGGAGCAAAAGAAACCAGGTGGGTTGCTTCACCCATTGGAAGTTCCGCAATGGAAGTGGGATAGCGTCTCGATGGATTTTATTGACGGGTTACCCAGATCAAGAAAGGGTAATACGGGAATTTGGGTTGTGGTAGACAGACTTACTAAAAGCGCCCATTTCATACCTGTGAAGAGCAAGAGGACTGCTCCATGGCTAGCTTCAGTATATCTTCGAGAGATAGTTCGATTGCATGGGGTACCCTCTAGCATAGTGAGTGACCGAGATCCTATCTTCACTAGCGAGTTCTGGAGAAGTTTGCAAGAAGCAGTGGGGACTCAATTGTGTCTGAGCACCGCATATCATCCTCAGACAGACGGCCAGACTGAGAGGGTGAATCGTGTCCTAGAAGACCTTTTGAGGCTTTGTATCTTAGATTTTGGAGGTACATGGGAAGAGCATCTTCCATTGGTGGAGTTCGCATATAATAACAGCTTTCAGTCCAGTATTGGTATGGCTCCTTTCGAAGCTCTCTATGGAAGGCCTTGTCGATCACCTACATGTTGGTGGGAGTCTACGGACAAGATCTTGCTTGGGCCTGATATGGTTAGGGAGACTTCTGAGAAGATTGACTTGATTCGAAGAAGGATGAAAGCAGCGCAGGATAGGCAAAAATCTTATGCGGACAAAAGGAGGACGGACCTTGAGTTTGAAGTTGGGGACATGGTCTTTGTCAAAGTGTCTCCGTTACGAAATGTGGTTCGCTTTGGATCTGTTGGGAAGTTAGCACCAAGGTTCGTAGGGCCATTTCCCATTAAGGAAAGGATTGGACGGATGGCATATAGAGTGGAGTTGCCCGACAGACTTAGTGGGGTACATGATGTATTCCATGTGTCGCATTTGAGGAAGTGCTTACACGAGACGGCAGAGGTGGTAGAGCCGAGCTTGCTTAAAGAAGTGGAAGTAGAGCGTGATGCGACTATTCGACGAGCTCCTACCCGCATCCTTGGGTCAGAGACTAGGAAATTGAGGAATCGAGAGGTTCAACTAGTCAAAGTACAATGGGGAGAAGACGAGAGCAACGCAACTTGGGAAACGGAAGCGAAGGTGCGTTCATTGTACCCGTTCCTTTTTGAGGGTATGTCTTTTAACTTCTCCTTTATCGTTCGTCTAATACTTATCTTATCTTTAGTATATCCTCTCGTTAGTACTGATTGACCTTTAGATAGGGTAAACCTATGGTTGAAACATGTGTTTGAGACATGTTATGGTTGATGGATGCAAGTGGATGCAAGTGTTTGCTAGCGGTTGCTCGTGGATGCATATACACACACTCTAGGCACTAGATCGGCTCAGTCACTTCATATTGCATATTGCATAAAAATGTGTGTAGGAAGCTATATTTATGGATATATAATGATTGTGTTATCAAATGGATGATGCATTTTGGTGAATGATTGTGCACTCATGTAGATATTGTATGTGTCGATAGGGTTCTCTCGCATACATAATGGATGCATGGCACTATCATAGTTTGCATATGTTCATACATTAGATAGGGAACATATACACACACTTTTTGCATATGCTCATACATCATTCGAAATTGTTTTCAGGACAATGGATGCCCGTGTTTGATGGATTGAGTAGATGGTTGTTTGGATGGTAGGATATGCATTCTCCTTAGCTTAGAGATTTCGGGGACGAAATCCTTTAAGGTGGGGAGAATGTAACACCCCGAATTTTAGTTAATGCTAAAATTCACTAATTGCAGAATAAATAATCTCAGATGTGAGAATTGGGGGAAACGGGCTGCGTCATTTTGTTCGTCTCGGAAAAATACGCAGAATAGAGTCCGAAATTTTGTAAATCGGAGTCCGTATGGCCCAGTTAAGGCCCAATGAAGTTTGCAGAAAATTCAAAGTTAAAAACAGGTTTAAAATTCAGTTCTAAAACAAGTTTGGAGCCAAAAGCGGAAAGGGCGGGAAAGTTCCCGCCTAGCCCCGTGTCGACAGGCATGTCGACAGGGGTGTCGACAGGCATGTCGACAGGGGTGTCGACAGCCCTGTCGACAGGGGTGTCGACACAGGGTGTCGGCCCTGTTGATCTGGGTGCACCAGATCTGGTTTTTGGGTTAGTCTTGGGCTGTGTTCTAGAGATTTCCGAAATCTAAGGGTCCTAATCTAATCTAGGGTTAATCTAAGGGCCTAAAACACTCACCTAATCTATAAATACACCCTAAACCTACCCTAATCCATACTAAAAATAGAATTGAGGGCTACATGCCGCCAAATTAAAACTTAGAAGGAGCCTCCACTAATTTATGAAGGAAGTTGCAAGCTAATCAACCTCTAATCATCATCTTCTTCATATTTAGCAACTAGTTCTATTTCATAAGTTTGCTAATCTTGGTTTTGGTGAGTTTCTATCACTTTAACATCAATTGCTAAAGTAAGTAGATTGGGTGTAATGAGACTTATGGTCTTGAATGCGGATTAGTGAGTTTGAATCATTTGTAATGATATGCTACTCTATGTTTTCCTATGTTTATGCATATTTAATAAGTGGGTTTATGCATGTTTAATAAGTTGGTTTATGCATGTTTAACAAGTGGGTTTATGCATGTTTAATAAGTGGGTTTATGCATATTTAATAAGTGGGTTTATGCATGTTTAACAAGTGAGTTATGCAAGTTCCTATGCAAGTTATGTGTATGCTTAAATGCATGTTTAACATGTTATGCAAGACATGTGTATGATAATATGCAAGTTTGGGTTAAATGTAGTTGGGTTAATATATGCTCATATATGCAAGTTGACATCCTCTTAACCCATGACAAAGTTATATGCTAAGATTTGGTTAAACCCATGATATTTGTGATGGATCTTCCCTTTATTATGTCATGAAATGAGAACGATTTACGTGGGGAACGATGGGGTTAATAAATATGTTAATAAAAATGTGATTGGGTATGATTAAGCATACCATAAAAATACATTAACATAAGTGGGAATTTACCTATTGAGTTAGGTCTACCCCATGGGAATTTACCTATTGAGTTAGGTCTACCCATGTTATGAAAAATGTGTAATTAATTAGGGATAATTAATTATGGGGGTGATTAATTAGGTGTAATTAATCAACTAAGACACGAGGTTGGACCCTTTTGTAGCGGAAGTCTGCCCGGAACCGACCGGCCATCCAGCGGCTACAAATGATTGGCCCAATGTGAGAGGTCTTAGTCATAGATTAAATACGTGATTAAAGTAAAGACACGAGGTTAGGCCCTTTTTATGACAGAAGTCTGCCCGGAACCAACCGGCATATCCACCAGTCATAAAAAGATGGTCTAATTTGAGAGGTCTTTATGAGGTCATGATCTTAATTAATTAATTAAGAAACACTTAACCATATTAGCATGTAGTGGGACATGAGGGGTTAAGTGGGTGCCTTGGGTGGCATGTGGAAATCTAGTGGTTGCCTTGGGTGGCAATAGAAAATACGATTAGAATACTTAACCAAAGTGGAAACATGTAATTAAACATGATTAAAGGGTTAAGTGGGATGCACTAGAAAAAGGGACAAGCTTAGGCGGGTAGCTTGTGGGGGCCCATTTCAACCAGTAACCCATATGTATCTTATTGGGCTCAACCCATGTCGAGGACAGGACACGCGTACTGGGCTTGACTATAAGAGGCCAGAACGGGTTAGCGGTGGCAACGCAAGTCCAACGGGTTTCATATGCATGTGTGGACCCGGGCTGGTAGGTAAGACGTTGTTGCATCGTGTAGATATAAGCCGTGCACCGTTAATTATATCGGGTTGCCACTTTGGGGAGTGATACACCCCACTGTGGGGCCGGCACGGGTATCTACGGTAGGGAGCCGATCGCTTGGGAGTGGTGGTACACCTAGTGGAGATAGGGGCAGACGGCACCTATGTAGTCAGCTAGGGGTACACGAAACTACTGGGTAAATTTTCTAAGTCCTTGGGAGGGATCAACCTTTAAGTAGGAATGACTGGTGTGGTGCAGTGTAGTAATTATCCTTGGGTGGGTAAATGCGTCTTTACAGTTATCTTAGTCTACCAAGCTGCTTAGTGTAGCCATTCATCCCCAGACATTACCGTATGTCAAGTTTATGTCTTCTCTGGTTACTTTAATGATTGTATTGTTAAAGTTATAGAACTCGCTCAGACTTATGTCTGACCCCGTTGTTTTTATCTTTTTCCCAACCCTCAGGTTCTCAGAGTGGGCCCAGCACGAGTGGGCTTTGATCAGGCTGCTTTTATTACTCTCTTGGAGCTTGGACCCTATATGTAGAGCTCAGCTTACCCTTTTCTTTTATGGCTATCAGTTCATGTATTGGGATTATGTATTTTTATTTAGCAGGATGGATATTTGTACTTGACTTCTATTATGGTTTTGTGATGTAACCAGACATGTTTTATTTTCCGCTGCAATTGAAATGATGTTTTAAATTTTTAAGTATTACTTATATCTGTCTTGCTGTAATTACTCTGTTCTATATTCACTCAAAATACTCCACCGATGTTATGGCATTCCCTTAGAGAGTGACCATAGCGGGCATGGGGTGTTACAGACCTTGTCCTAGGCGGGAAAATTCCCGTCCAGTCTGCGCTGGGGTTTGAATTCGAATTTCGAATTCGAATTTCGAGCTGTTTTCGATTCTGAAAATTCCTGAAACTTCGGAGGGTCATATCTCCCTCATATGGACTCCGTTTCTCGAAAACTCGGACTCGTTTCCAAGCAGAATTTTGAGACGAATGCAATAGAGCAACTCATTTCCCCTAATTCTTATTTTAAAAATTAATTCTGCCTTGATTTATGGTCTTAACATGTTATAAAAATTCGGGTTGTTACATTCTCCCCTCCTTAAAGGATTTCGTCCCCGAAATATTCAAGTTAAGAAGAATGCATCCTATCATCCAATCATCCATCTACTCAACCATCATCCACAAGCAACCCTTGTCCTTAAAAGATTTCTAATGCTGTATGAACTTATGCAAGAGTGTGTGTATATGTACTTATCTAATGTAAAGATCAGGCGGTCCAATGATTCAGTTGACCTCCTTAATGCGAATTATATTAGTGCCATGAGTCCAACATGTATGCAATTTTACTATTTGATACATATCATTTCTATTTGAGTGTACAACCGTTCATTCATATGCATCATCCATGTGCTGAGTCAACCATTTTGCATCCATAAAATTTTTAAAAAAATGCGCACACATCCATATGTAGTATGAGAGTGTTTTTGAGCTGATCTAGTGCCTAGTGTGTGTATATGCATCCACAAGCAATCACTAGCAACCACTTGCATCCACTTGCAACCATCAAACATAACATGTCTCAAACACATGTTTACACCCATAAGTTTCTACCTAAAGGTCGAAGGATAAAGTCGAGTGATAGAAGCAAGTATAATTAAAACTAAAGCTAGGTTCCCATTAGACATCGGTTTAAGAGAATAACTCCCTACGTATCAACCCCGAAGACCGAAATCAACATCAAATTAATACTCAGAGAATCACTCCAATTAAACAAATGCCAAACTGGAATTCTATTTCACACTTTGAGTAAAAACTCCTATCCTTTTCAGAAACCTACAGACTACTGATACAAATCAGATTACCAAATGATTCTTAGGAAACTAAGCATGATAAAAACTCAGAATGTATGCGTCATGGTCAACTTAACGCCCAACACAGATGCCCTCAAACCCCAACTTATCACAAACAGATGAGTCGTAACCCTCATGGGGTCAGAGACTATAACGGAACCAGAAACAAGACTAGTATTAAAGTGCAGAGTTTCAATTACATAATCAAAATGCCAGAATCAGAAAGAGTTTTTAACTCCTCAATCAGATAAGGAAATTAAACCTTCTACATAAATTTTCTTATTTCTACCCTATCTACCAGTCACTTGAGCATTCGCCTGTCCTCCAGAAGTGGGTTCTGCCCTCTGCCCTTGCCTCCGTTTCTTTGGGCAGTCCCTTGTGAAGTGCCCCATTTCTCCACAGTTGAAGCAAGTGCCCTTCCTTTTTCTGTAATCCTTGTTCAGATGGGTCGAGCTTCCACAAGTAAAGCACTTCTTCTCCTTCTTATCTTAAGTCTTCTCATCCTTCTTTTGTGTTTCCTTTTTGGGCCCCGCCTTCTTGTTCTTTGTTCCTTCAAGCTTTTCCTCTTTCTTTTTACTTTCGGCTTCCTCTTCATGCATTAACGCCATGTCCACCAATTTTTCGATGGTTGCCCCCATAGGAATGTGGGACATCGCCAATTCATGTAGTGGCTCATTCAAACCTTTAGTAAACCTTAGTGCCTTCTTATGCGGTGTATTTACCAATTCTAAGCCGAATCTTGCCAATTGATTAAACTTGTTGACGTACTCTCTCATTGATAAATTCCCCTGCTTCAACGCCAAGAAACTTTCTGCGTATAGACTCTCTTCCGCTTGTGAGAGAAATTTCATCTCGAACCTATGCCTGAAATCCATCCATCTCTCTACCGGACGCTCTCCATTTGTGACCTCCCACCAAAAAGAAGCTTCGTCCTTAAGCAACCATACCGCCAACCGTATCTTCTGCCTATCGTCCACCTCAAAGATAACGAACAAATCCTCAGTTTCTTTGAGCCAGTTCCTTGCTTCCACGAAGGATTCGGTTCCATTAAAGCTCTTCCCACCCATGGCTCGAAAGTCTCTACATATCTTCGGAAAAGTATTCAAGCACGGTGGAGGAGTAGGAACTGCTGCAGCTGGGGGAGGAGGGACGTTTGTTGGGCCCGCATCGTTAGCCCTAGCTTCTAGGTACCTCCTGAACCAACCAGGTATCGGTACGCCCTCCGGAAGGTTAAGATCCCCAGACATGCTGAAACGAAAGAAAAAGGAAAGATTCAAAACAAAGGATAGAAAGATAGGCTATGGCTTTGGGGATTATGTTTTTCAAAATAAACTCTACTTTTGAAAATACTTCCTTTTTAAAAACCTTTTTGAAAATAGTTTTCCAAAACTTTTTATCAAATCTGGTAACCTTTAGCTCTGATACCAAGTGTAACACCCCACCTATGTTAAGGTCACTCACAAAGGGAATGCCTTAATTTTGATGGAGCATTTTAGTAGACAGAACAGAAATTTACAAGACAGATAAAACAGTACTTGAAAAATTTATAACTTTATTACAACAGAAACCGAAATTAGTTTGGTTACATCTTTTCAGATCACAATATCAGAATTCAAGCACAAAATATCGGTCTTGTACAAAAGCCTTCAGAATGCATAGTTTTTTTTAAATTCATAATCCCCAACATAAACTTCCATGGAAAGATAGAGCCAAGGCCAAGCGATACTTTAAGCAAAGAAAATCCGAATCAAGCTCCTATATTTCCACCCTAAAAACCTGGGGGGGGGGGACGAAAGAAAAGGGGCGAAAACAAGCAAGGTCAGACATAAAGTCTGGCAAGTCCAGTGACTTTCAGCATATCAACAGATAATAATATCATGACATGAAAATAAAGCTGGATAAGAGACAACAGCAACAGGTGTAACTGGTATACTTAAGATAAACAGAAGAAACAGAATGATATAGCCCAAGTTATGCTTCTTACTTATATCTTACTTCTCTGCACTAATACTAGTATAACAGGATTAGGTGTTACCCTAATGTCTAAACTGAAACAGAAACGGAACAGAATAATCTATACAGAAACAGAATGCCAGTAATGGGCCTTTACCACCCCAATAGACAGAAGGTACATAAATGGAATCAGAGACGGAAACAGAATAATCCCTACGGAAACATAATGTTAGAATTAGGTGTACACTAGTAAATGGGCCTTTATCACCCCAACAGACGGTACCACGCTGAAACAGACAGGTGTTACCACCCAACAGAAACAGACGGTACCCCAACGGAAATAGACAGAACTAAGTGTACCCTAAATCTACCCCAAGCGATCGGCTCCCTAATACATAAATACCCTGTGCCAGCCCCACAGAAGGGTGTATCACTCCATAAAGTGGAAACCTTTGAATGACACATACCTATTTACATATGTCACAGCGTCTTACATCCTCAGAGGCAGACCAGGATCCATGCACGCACATGACCCGGTTGGAACGCACCATCAACACCCCTCGCCATTATCAGAATGAACCGCTTATAATTAGTTCAGTAAGCGTGCCCGGACCCTACCTACTGTTGGGTCATAGTTTTGATACCAGAAAGGGTTACTGACTAATATGGGTCCCAAACAATAGATGACACAAGTATTTTCCCTCCTAACCTTGTGTCCCCAGACTAATGGATTTCAGATTAACTTGTTTACAAGTTTTTCAGACCTACAGAGTTCAGATCAACTAGTTCACAGATCAGAAAATCAAGCCAACAGGTTTTCAGACTAACGGATCAGATGTACAGTTTTAACAGACTTACAGATTGTCTAACTTTGTATTAGGCCTACAGATTCACGAAATAGGTTTATTAACTCATCAGTCCAGTTGGTTTAGCCCTATCCACCCAACACGTTTTAGACATCATATTTATCTCAGATTTGCATTAATTAAATATTAATGCGCAGACCTCTCAAATTAGGTCGGTAGCTTGTGGCCGTTGGATAAGCCGGGCAGTTCCGGGCAGACTTCTGCCACAAGCCAGACCTAACCTCGTGTCTAAGCATATTTTAGTTATGCCTACGACCTCTCACATTAGACTAGCAGTTTGCGGTTGCTGGTTAAGCCGGTTGGGTCCGGGCAGGCTTCTACCGCAAACATGAGTCTAACCTCGAGTCTCAGCATTTTTATTATAACCAATTTATTCCATTACAAATTATTCAACTATCAGACTAATTATGTCAATTTAACATATTTGACTTCTTTTCAAGTCGCAGCAGATTAATCAAATTAACATGTTTTACTCAATCCTAGATCGAGCCTACGGATTATCATACACAAATTACAATCATTCAGCTTTTCAATAGATTTAACAGATTTTGCAGCTCGGGCGGTTCAACAGATTTAGCAGATTAGGAAACTCAACAGATTTAGTAGATTAGGCATAATTAGAAGATTAGGCGATTCAACATATTTAATAGTATATGCAATTCAACAGATTAAATAGGTAACAGATTTAGCAGATTAGGCAAATTTAACATATTAAGCAGATAACAATTTCAGCCGATTTAAACATTCCTTAAAGTCCTATTCACATATCTTGCCTAATTCATAAAGTAAGCCTAAACTTATATGCCCAAATTATGGTCATAATCCACCATATAACATATGTCCAAATTTTAGTTAAACTTGCATAGTTCAGAATATTCTCAAAAACCCCAATCGTGATTCACATATAAATTATGCCAAATATAGCCATTGATTACAATGCATGTCACATATCCAAACCACCCCCCCCCCCCCCCCCCCCCCCGCCGCCTTACTTAGGTGTATTCACACTTAATAGTTATCAAATCTTAATATAGGTTTTTACACCTAAGCCATATGCAAATTAATTCTCCTACTTCCAAATGACAAACTATCAGATTTAATATGCCCAGATCCATATCTTAAATTATGAAATATGTTCTTTATGTTCTAAGTCACTATAATCCTCTTCTTCCAAGTCATAGATCATCTTATGCAATATGTCTCAAATTTATGTCCAGAATTACAACATGCATTGTCCTTAAATTAGTTACAAATCGATTTTGCCCAAATATGCCTCATTCAATATCCTTCCCAAATTTAGCGTTTATGCGTTCATCTCTTATGAGACTTGGCGTAGGATCGTGGTAGCCTGGCTATCAAACAAAAGAAAGAAAGGAGTAAGAAATACAAAACAAACAGAATAATAAAACAGAGGAACAGATCTGATAAATAGAAAAAGGTCCTAGTCTCAGATTCAGATTTATAATTATGTCAAGATTAAATTTCATATCAGAAAATAACAGCACTTGCCTTGATTGGATTATAGAAGAAGAGTTGCAGTTGTTCTCTTTTAATCTTATTCAAATTTGGAAGAAGATGCTCTAGTTCTAGTTTTGATCCCAACAGAGTAGCGACGCCATTATTTTATTTATTTATTTCTATTATCTCAGAGGCAGCATAAGGAGAGAAGAATGGTGTAAAGAGAATGGGGCTAGGGGGCTCTTTATATAGGATTAGGCGGACGAATCTAGACTGAAAACGAGACCAGATACATCAGAATGAACCCAGGCTCAAAACTGGGTTTTGGCACCAGGTCGACCATAGGGTCGACCTGGTCCCTGGGAGGTCGACCATAGTGTCGACCCCCAGGTCGACCTGGTCCTGGGCGGGAAAATTCCCGCCCAGTCTGCGCTATGGTTTGAATTCGAATTTCGAATTCGAATTTCGAGCTGTTTTCGATTCTGAAAATTCCTGAAACTTCGGAGGGTTATATCTCCCACATACGAACTTCATTTCTCGAAAACTCGGACTCGTTTCCAAGTAGAATTTCGAGACGAACACAATGGCGCAACCCGTTTCCCTTGATTCTTATTTTAAAAATTAATTCTGCCTTGATTTATGGTCTTAACATGTTATAAAAATTCAGGTTGTTACATTGACAGTCTGTGATGAGCGTTATTTATTTATTTTAATGCTCACACAGTTATAAATTTCACTCTGGATGTGAATGGATTGTTTAATGATTATTTATCATTACTGTTATATACTTATGCAATGTATGAAATCCATATAACTGAATTTATATGGTAATTGATTGAGTCGCATTCCGATTCAGAATGAAGAACATTTTTAAAAGAATATTTTAGAATATAAGAATATTTTAAAATAAAGAATATTTTTCAATAACGAATATTTTTATATAAATTTAATGAAGATTAAAATTATGATTTTTATGCCCATTTTTGGATGGACACAAAATACTGAAATATGAAGCCGTGTTATGTAGAAACGCCATTTTTAACCCAAACGGGTTTATCGATCGATTTATTTCATTTAAATGAATATAAAAAGAAGTTTTTTAAAAATATAATATTTTGAAATATTATTATTTTAATATGATAAAATATAGAATATTCTATTTTGCTTTAAAATTGAAAATGAAGTTAAAACCGTTTTAAAATGAATTTATAAACGATTTATAAAATATGTTTTAAATGGAAATTGACGATATATTATATATATTTATTTAATGGCCTGAATAGAACGCGCCGCGCAGCGACCGTTCGAAAACTTTGACCATTAACTTTAAAGTGACATTATGGGAGATCCGACCGTTGGTTTCTCCTAAAATTGGAACCGTTAGGTTCGTATCGAAAAGAGCTTTCCAATGAATATGAGAGTTTTGAGATCTAACGGTTAGATTTGGAATTATGTCCAAATCAAATTCAAAAAATGTTGATGTAAGTGCAGTTCGGTGGCCGTTATTGGAAACCGACTGTACAGGCCTAAATAAAATATTAAAAATATGAAAAATTTGTGTAAAATCATAATAAATGATTTGGAAAGATTTTAGATGAAAAATTCCATATTTGAAACGATAAAATATATTTTTATCGAAATGAACTAGTTATTAACTAGAATAAATCTTTAAATTAAGATTTAATGAAGTTTCCCAATTAATTGATATTTAATTGGAATCAGATTTAATAAATTGGATTTTTGGGTTGTCGTGAATGGTGTCTTAAATAACACTGTTCTTATACCCCGTATGAAAAGAATAAATCTTTTAATTAAGATTTAGTTAAGTTTTCTAATTAATTAATATTTAATTAGAATTGAATAAGGGGATAAATCTTTTAATTAAGATTTTGGAGTTTTTCAATTATATTTAATAATTGGAATAAATTAAAAGGTAAATTGGATTTATTGTGAACTGTGTTTTTAAACGACAATTGTTCTTTAACTCAATTATTAGTGAAAGTATAATTTGGAAATTATAAATCTTTTATTAAGATTTAATTGGAAATTTTCCAGAAGTAAAGTTTTCCAATTTAATATATTAAATTGGAATTGAATGGGATTCGATTTAATAATAATCGGGATAAGCTTATGTAAAAGAAGATCGTTACTATATTGAATTTAAAAGGCTTTGCCGTTATTCCATTTATATTATTAGTCTGATACAGAAATTTATATCGATTATATATTGATTTGATTTCTGTGAAAATTCCATATAAAATGGAAGACGACTTTGGGTTTATCGTGAACGGTGTTTTAAAAGACATTAGTTTTTTAACCCAGTTAAAAGATAAGATTTATTTCTTAAATTGAATAATCATTAAGAAATGATTTTTGATATTAAAACCAAATTAGAGTTTTAACGAATCTTTAAACAATAAATTTATAAGGATTTATCTTCGATAAATGGGAACCTTTCCCTAGTAATGTGAATATTTTATTAAAAGAATATTCTGAGTTGGAATGTGGCGTATAATGTGTTCTTATAGCACTTGATTTTTAATTATAAAATACGCGAGTTATTCGGAAAGACCGGGTTTAACCCATTCTGAATAATTACTACGACGATCAAGAGTCGAAGATAAAGACGGTGGTTGAAGACCGGCGATCTACACATCGAATGGACGGATACTGATGCCTTTGATTGGAGTTGCTGCCTTGAGAGGGTTCCAGTGGTAGTTGTCCGGACGCATTGTTGATTGTTCGGATATGCGAGGTATAAGGTGCCTCCGGTTTCGTTCAGACCCAGAACGGACTTGTAAATGGATGGTACGTCTGATGTTGTATTCCTCTATGCTGTATTCGTTGATCTCTGCTAAATATATATCTGTGGTGGCAGAGAATTTATTCCCTTGCTTAACACCCTTCTCTGGACGTACGAGCTCAGAGGTTATATGTTGTAGAAATCAATGGTATGGTATGGATTGACAATGTGGCATGCCAAGATGCAAATGATCAAGGCTTTTGTTGAAAAGCAGAGCCTTGTGGTTGATGATCAAAGCACAGCTTTAAATAGCATAACTTTGTGTATAGCGATACTTCGCGAGCCTCAAACCCCGGTATGAACTAGAAACAGGAGTAAGGACTGCAGGGAGGACGTACGTTTCTTTCTAGCTAGGAGTGGTGTCATGGTTTTTACAAGGCCTGAAATTTTTACTTCTGTGAATGATGGAATGAGGCGCCTCGGTTATTTGAGTCCCTAGTGGCTCTTTTTACGCCCCATAGGGCGGGGAAACGTATTGTTCAGGCATAACTAATCCAACCATTGCACTTTGGTGGACTGGCCATGCAAGATCCAAGGGTCACTCGAGCTCTGATCCTGAGACATAGGCTAGATTGTCTCGAATTCGGTAAGGACTATCTCTTGCCTTGGTTCATGATGGAAATCCAACTTCCAATACGACCCATGCAGTTTTGATTGTATTACTAGTAAGGTGACATAGTATATGGTAGTTATGTCGTCTATGATTGATATTATGATTGAAATGTTTTCCAAACATATACACACTAATGATAATATCAACTCTGTTTTATCGTATCAAGCATTTTTTACCATTATAAGGTAAAACTCTATCCTCCGGTTTGCGTTGCATTGTGTGATGGGACTTGAGGCTTATAATGGTTTCATTTTTCTAAAAAGCATTGCGTTATTTAAAACGATTTACTTTATTTATGCACTGGCAATCCAATGGAGTAAACCCGTTCCGCATTAGCGGCGTGGTCCTGTGATTAGCCTCATTATTAGATAAGTTAAGTAGATTTGTCATGCCAGTCCCATGACTGACCTTTAGTTTGTTTCACTTGCAAACTTGGGTGCCCTCTTTTCCACATGGGCAGTCGAGTAGCTTCTTTTGCGGATATTCATTTCTTGAGCAGGATTCTGGATCGAAGCTTAAAGCTATGTCCAGAGCATTGATAGTCATCCGCTGTGTTAGTTAAATTGTTCCGCTGCATTGTATTAAATTTATTGTGATTTATCTTCCGCTGTATTATATTCAATGCACTTTGATATTTTGTACTCTGATGTAACATTATTTTAATGTTTATAAAAGTCTGCTGCTATTTGTTCTAATGTGTTGTATGTCCAAAGTTAAAGTATTCGTGGATTTCTAACTTTTGGATCAGACATGTGTGGTTTATGGTCGATCTAAAGGACGGGGATTTACGGGTCTTTACAGCAAAGGTTTTATCGAATCGATGATCTTGTTATAACTTGGATAGCAGTGACGTATTGCTAGATGCTAATCGTTGTTTATAATTTAAACACGACTTAAGTTATTGCCAACGTTATAATAACCTAAAGGGTCACACACAAAGAATGTGATGAAGGAGAACTTTTATGGGTCAAATAAAATATCAATCTGTTAATGATTTTATTTGAATTTGTAAGTAGTATTCGGGTAAATACCTATTATATAGTTTAAGTTATTTAAAAGGATTTTGATTCTTTTATACACTGCAATAAACTATTATATATATGTGAGATATTAGATTAGATCATATACTTTTTACTCGAGTACAACCTTTCATCAAAACCCTAAATCAATGGCAACTAGCACCGCCTTTCTCCCCTTCTCTTCAATCTATATGACAGTCAGAGTGAATCATGTTCGTGTGGGCTACTCTAGAGGCTCGATGATTCAAGGGCTTTTGATTCCAGCCTTCCAGGCTCCAGAGACATTCAGAATCAGACAGATTGACGATACATTGATTTAGTGAAATCCTACGAGGTATGAGGTTTCGATTTATTATATTTTGAATAGATCCTACATTTTGATGGATTAAAATGCTTAAATGGGTTTCAGATTAGATCCATAAAACTCTTCCATAATGACATGATAAGTAGGTTAGAATACGGTTAGAATTTAAAATGCCTCCATAAATTGATTGCTTGTATGTGTATATAGAATGACTTATTTATATATTGAAGTATGACAAACAGACACGAGGTTAGTCGTCATTTGTGGTAGAAGTCTGCTCGAAACCTACCGGCAAATCTAGTAACCACAGGTGGGTCCGGCTAATGTGAGAGGTCTGGGTGCCATGGGTCATTCAAGTTTAGTACATATGATACGAGGTTAAACCCACTTGTAGTAGAAGTCTGCCCGGAACCGCCCGACATATCCAGCATCCACACGTTGACAATTTAATGTGAGAGGTCTAGTGTATGTATGTATGTATATATATATATATATATGTAACTATTGTTTGTGAAAATAGGTAGGTTTACTACGACTTGATGAGGTCTTAAGTGGTTGACTCTCTTCTTATGTAGTTTGGGTCTTAAGTGGTTGGGACTAGGATCCTTTCCAAATGTTTATTCCTTGGATAGGTACCAAAGTGATGGGTACCACCCTTATTAGATTCGAAGTAAGTTTATGGGTCCGCCTTCTTTGAAAGTGGTTAAGCATAGGGGTAATGGAGTAGGGTAGTTCACGGGGGTGTCCACTTCGTCTAGAAGCTTGGAATGGCTAATGTAGGGACATGATTGTTTTATCTATGATATATGGCCATAACATGCTCACTAACTGTCTAAGGGAAGTCTTAAGCAGCATAGGTGTTTTACCATAATATCAGTTAAGTAGTAACGTATGAAATTCTACTTCTCCTATTATTTGTGAGAGTATATACTTAAGAACGTTCACGTATTAGAACGGGGTCTTAAGGGGCTAGGGTCTTCCTCGGGGTTATAAGAGATCACAAGAATCCACCTTTATTAAATAAGTCAATATGGGCTTTAAGTGACCGAGAATGCCCACCTTGTTGAGTCTTTACCCTATATGCACTAATAGGGGTCTTAAGCGATTGACTCAGATATCCACCCCATTGGTTAGACACTTCTTGTTTGTGTATGTGCTTGTGTGTTTTGTAGATATACCTTGACATATATAATCTGCCAAATCTAGGGTATGATCTTTAAGTAAATGCTATTTTCAATCACACAGGACTTTATGTTCTGACCCATCTCCTTAACATATCCAACAGGTCAGTAGATTGGGTAGGTTCAATGAACGAAGCAATGATGGAGAATGAAGTGGATGATGGAGATATTATGCTATTATTAGTCATCATTAATGTATTTCTTATGGAAACTCTAAATGATGAACCTATTGAACAATTGTATCTTGACAATCTTTGTTTGAATTCTGTGGCTTTTTTATAAAATGGTGCATCTTATTTGGATATTATATTTTCTCTTTCCGTTGTGCGAGATTCCATAATGCTATGTTTATTTATTATTCTGTGCAAATGTAACTCCTTACAGGAACCAACGATCCGTTTAGAGTGGCACTAAGTTTTGATGGATCTTTTCTGGAGATTATTCTTTATTTAAAAAATATAATGACTAAAATGATATATTAATAGAACATTATTGAGTATGCCGACTGGGCTTTGCGTTTATAACATTCAGTGTTTTGAGAAGTATTGACAAAAGTAAGATGCGTATATATAGAATGATAGACATACATATCACTTAGTCGAAATTTAGGCCCACTCTGGGCGGGTTGTTACATTTGGTATCAGAGCCTAGGTTACCCGATTATGGGGAAATTTTATGTATGAGAGACGTATTTATATTTTGAAAAAGATTTTCAAACTATATAATATATATATATATATATATATATATATACACACACACACACACTCACCCCAATAAGCATACGCATCTATACTAGGGAACTTTATCATTTCATTTCCCTTTCAACTTACATACTATCTCTGGAGTATCCACTGAGGGAGTCTTCCTTTTCTTTTCAGATACTAGAATGGTTGATCATCCTTCCGAACAGGGATTTCCAGCAATATCTTTGTACTGTAGAGCAAGCCTCTATTGTTAATCCCGCCCGAGCAGTGCTTGCTACTCCTGCCGCTGAGGTAGCCTTTGATTTTTCTCGATTCTGTAAGAGTTTTGTAGATCTTGGTGGGAAATCATTCTTAGGAACAGAAGATTTTACTAATGCCTAAGCTTGGATAACAGATTGCGAAAGAATTTTTGAAGCCAGTGGGTGGTCAAACGAAGTAAAAAGGAGGATTGTAGCCTGGCACTTAAAAGGGGAACCCACGAAAGTTGGAACTAAGTATCAGGATAGAATGAGGGTCGAATATTTACAAGGGCCGAATTCAAAGTCCGCTTCGAAGTAAAGTTTCTGCCAAAAGCTGAGATGATGATCCAATTGGAGAAATTTATCTATCTCAAGCTGGGAAGTTTGAACCTATAAGAGTATGTGGCCAAATTCATCAAGGTAACCAAGTTTGGTAGGGTTTTAGCGGATAACCCAATGAAAAAAGCTTTAAGATTTGTTAAGGGGTTAAACTCCCTATTGAAGGGCACTTTGTTCGCACAAGTAACGTTCAAAGCAACCTTCGAAACCTTAATGGAAACGACCATTTTATGCATAGTTGAAGGGTCCAAGGAGAATAAGGACAGTGAGAAGGGAGAAGGAAGTTCTAATAATAATAAGAACCAGCAGTGGTGGAAGAATAAGAAGAAAGAGGGTAAATTCAAGAAGGAAGCTAAGACTTATATGAGGTGCAACCGTAAGGGTCATGCGGCGAAGGATTGCAGGACTCTTTTGGCTAAGAAAGAATTCAAAGGAAAGTTTTTCAAGTGTCATGAGGAATGACACATGTCTAAAGACTCCTTAAAGCCTAAAGTTATTTGAAGCATCCGGAATTATGCATTGAAGGCAACACCGACCCCCAAGAGACCATGGTCAACTCGCACCTGAAGGTATAGCCTCTATTTTAGGAATTTCCATATAAACCTTGTTCGATTCAGGAGCTATAAGAGGCTAGTTAATATGTTCAACCTTTCTTTGTCTATCTCGAGTAATCTGATAGAGATGGCTAACCCTATTAGAGGAGCTAAGTATCTTGAATTGTTGTGCAAAGACTAAGTATTAGAGATCGACGATGTCGAATTCCTTTGTGAAGCGTATGCATTGGAGTTTATGGGATATGACCTTATCCTAGGTATGGATTGGGTATCATTTTATGAGGCCATCCTAGATTACGATAAGAGAATTTTTCATCTTAGGAGTTGAGGAGGACATTGTCTGAGTATACCTTGTAAAGTTAGAACAAGGATATAGCCTTATTATATTCCTTATATCCTTCTTTAGAAGGACCATCTTCGGTCCCCATAATGTGCGAGTTCTTGGACATTTTTGAGGAAGTGACAGGACTTTCACCCCATAGCGAAATCTCTTTTCGAATTGACCTAGAGAAGTACGCTATACCAGTAGCTTTACCCTTAAGGCATATTGCGCCTAAAGAAAGAACGGAATTGGATAAGCAGATTTCGGAGTTACTACAGAAAGGCTTCATTCGGCAAAGTACCTCTGAATGGGGTGCACCTATGTGTTTGCTACCAAAGAAGATGGATCTCTAAGACTTTGTGTGGATAATAGCGAGCTTAATAAGCTAACCAAAAAGAATAAGTACCCCTTACCTAGAATTGATGACCTATTTGACCACTCAAAAGGAGCCTGAGTATTTTCCCAATTAGACCTTGCAAATGGATTTCACTAATTAAGGATCTTGGAGGACAGTAAAGACAAGACTGCGTTTGGAATGTCGGATGGATTGTTCAAATGGAAAGTTATCCCCTTCGGACTGACAAATGCACCCGTCTTCTTTGTTGACCTCATGAGTAGATTGTTTAGAGGCATTTTGAATAAAATTGTGGTAGTCTTCACAGATGATATCCTTATATTTTCAAAAGGCTATAAAGAATACAAAAGTCACTTGAGATTGGTTCTAAGGATATTAAGAAAGAACCAGTTGAATGCAAAATTCTCAAAGTGCCATTTATGGAGGAAAGAGATTAGGTTTTGGGATATATTGTGTCAAGCAAAGGCTTAGCAGTAGACCCCGTAAAGATTGTGATGGCCCGCCCCGCACCAACCGACATTTACTCCAAAAGTGCGCTGTACACATGTCCAGTTAGCACGGGACGGATCGTCAGAAAAAAAAGGGAAGAAGAAAATGAACTAATCAAGGAACCTGTAGAATGTCTCACAGCGCATAGGATAAAATATAATAACAACATACTTGACATAAAACAGGTGAGACAGTGCATAAGCTGAAAATAAACTAACATAGCAGCGGAAAATCCAAATACAGCTTATGATCCAAAGCCAACATTATTACAACTTTCCAAACTATCTCTAAAGCAAAAGCAGGATAAAGGAGGTACACTACTAATGCCCAAGTAGCGACCACCAACGACACAGGGAGAATATCTATATATATCATACGTGGAAGCCTCCTGCCCGCCTCCGAATCAGCTACTCGCACATCACCAGCAAACCTGTCTCTAGTCTGCTCGTGTGAGCACCCAGAGTAATAAGAGGAGACATAAAACTCTGGGTCAGACATAAAGCCTGGTATGAGCGATAAACATCTAAACAGAATAATAACAGGTATAATCCAATCATACCTGAACCTGGACCTGCAACCAAAGAGTTAGCACTACATACCGTACAATACTCTAAGGTGCCACTAACATACTGTGTAAGAGATACGGGGGTGGGGGTGTGCATGTCATAGTGGTGTCAAACAATCAAGCATAGCAATCATCCTCACATCCATCACTCAATGCGTAAAGCATACGATATCCACTACTTTGGTCACCTAATACTTTGGGCCATGACGGAATCCAATCCCGTGTAACTATCACTACAAGCCCACTATCCATCTCTCAGTGGTGAACCAAAATTATGAATACCGACAACCCCTTTGCACACGTCCTGCAGCAAAGCCCAATCACGAAGTGAACTCATTGGTTCCCATCTGGATCCTGAGCTCTAACTTCCATTTGGACTACCTTTGCATCTCGGGTTTTTAGTCTTCACCGGATCGGTTCGGCCTTTATCATCTTTCAATGGATCGTGGTACCCTTCAGTTCGTGGTTCCCTGGCGCCCTTCGGTTCGTGACCGTGCTTCCACACTTGTTCGGATCGTGCTCCACCTTTGTCAGGTCGGATCGGGTCGAGGCACTCCCACTGGTTCGGGTCGTGCTCCATAGCTCGTGGCGCTTCCCTTCGGTCGTGATGCTCCTCCCCCTTCAGATCGTGGATGCACACAGGTTCGGATCGTGAGCTTCTGAAGTGGATCGGGTCGGATCAGAGATGGCATGCGATCGGGTGCTCTAGCGCGTGACGCGGTTCGAGTTCGGGCTCCTCCCACCATCGGATCGTGGTCTCCGGTCCGGGTCATGGCACATAGGGGCGATCCGCGATCCGGTCCCTGCACAGCTTCCCTGCGACTTGTTTCACGCCATTCGACGGCGTTTTCGACCAATCTGACACTTCTAAACAATCACAAAGCATACCATACAATCATAGCAACATGTAGTATCGACCCCAAACACCAAAACATAAATCATAGCATGTAAAATGGATCAAACATACCCAAAACCCCTTAATTTCCCTTATGCATGTTTAGGTAAAACTCACCATAGGATTAACAAAACTTAACCAAATTAACCCAAATTCATATCAGAGGTCTAAAACAATATTTCAGAATTTATGAATATTTTTCCAGATTTTTAACATGCACAAATTCGCTAATTATCACTAATTACCCCTTAATCCCCCAAATTCCGGGATTTGCAAAATTAGTCGAAATTAACCCAAATTCATGTCAGAGACATAAAATGATGTTTTAGAATTTTTGGAATTTTTCTAGATTTTTCTGAGCCATAATTTCGCTAATCTTCGCTAATTACCATAATTAGCCGTAATTAGTGAAAAACAATGCAAATCACTCACCTTAGCCACAAACAACTTTAGATCTGAAATATCTCTGATTTGGATCCAATCCCTATGTGTTCCAGCAGCTCTCTCTCTGATTTGGTGCTACCCTCCCTTGATTTGATGTAGTTTTGCTTAATCTTCGATTAGAAAGTGATTAAAGACGATTTGGGATGAAATTAGAAGGTGGAGGCCATTGCTAGAGCTTGAAGGAGGTAAGTGGCGGCTGGAAAAATGAGTCTAAAACCGAAATCCTAACCCTA
Organism: Allium sativum; assembly: GCA_030737875.1. Classification (NCBI taxonomy): domain Eukaryota; kingdom Viridiplantae; phylum Streptophyta; class Magnoliopsida; order Asparagales; family Amaryllidaceae; genus Allium; species Allium sativum. The sequence goes on along the minus strand of CM060920.1, from coordinate 469,979,204 downwards.
GCAGCCCTTAAATACCCCAAATCCCGAAATTGCCCATTGGGCCTAGTTGCTAATCACCTGATTAAACCCAATTAGCTGTTTTTAACCCTCTAAATCTTAATTCAGCCATATCTCCCAAACGGTAAGTCCGTTTGGCTATTATGACCACTCTACGGAAAGAGAAACCATCATTCAAATCCAATGGAAGTGGTTTCAGGTCAAAACTCCTTTCCAATCAAAAGTTATGGATGAAACAAGATCAGCTAGGGGCAAAACGGTCATCTAAAAATCGACAAAAATCATGAACATGGGAAATGACCCCAATAATCGTCTCCCAAAGTTACATGACCATACGACTTCGTATGTTAAAGAAATAAATATTCCACGATCCTATGATGCGTAGAATGCGGGTCGTTACAAAGATCGAGACAATTAAGGAATGGAGATTACCCCAAAATGCTACAGAATTGAGAAGCTTCCTTGGATTGGTCGGATATTATGGGAAGTTTATTAAAGACTTCGCAAAGATTGCTACTCCTTTGACCCAATTAACGAAGAAGAACCCGATATTTTCTTAGAATAATAAATGTGATATAGCCTTTAAGAAATTAAAGGAAGTATTAACTAGTGTACCAATTCTTATTATACCGGATGGCTCAATGATGTTCACTGTTTACACTGACGCGTGCGGAACTGGTTTAGGAGTCGTCCTTATGCAAGAAGGAAGAGTGGTGACTTATGCCAACATACAACTTAAGGATCCCGAGAAGAGGTACCCAGTTCATGACCTTGAGTTAGTTGCGGTAGTGTTCACTTTAAAATTGTGGAGGCATTATCTTTTAGGGAAGAAATTTGAACTTTTTACTGACCATAAATCCCTTAAGTACTTATTCTCTCAACGTGACCTGAATTTGAGACAACAACGATGGATAAAATATATTGCCTCTTTTGATTTCATGATCCAGTATACCCTAGGAAAGGGTAACGTTGTAGCAGACACATTAAGTAGGAACCATGCATCCTTGAATGCAATCTCGGAATGGAAACAGTTAGAGTTTCTATCTAATTTTAACTTGCAGCCTCCACCCATAACCTTTAATAATTTTCATGGAGTTATGCTTGTCGAACCCACTCTAAGAAGAAGAATTCAGAGTACGCAAGACCTTGACAAAGTGCTGAGGAACTTGAAGGAGAAAGTGATAAAGAAGGAGACTTTCCCCATTCAGTTAGATATTCGTTGGGCAATGACAGAAGTTTGCTTAGGGATGGACGACTTTGCATCCCTAATGATGTGGAAATTAGAAAAGAAATTTTAGAGGAGTGCCATAGGATGAAGATGGCTATGCACATCGGTGGAGATAAAATGTATAGAGATATGAAAAGGAATCTCCATTGGGAAGGGATAAAAAGGGATGTTGCCAAGTTTATAGCTAAATATTTAACATGCCAAAAAGTAAAAGCGGAGCAAGGAAAACTTGGAGGGTTGCTATTACCTTTAGAGATTCCTATGTGGAAGTGGGAACATATTTCCATGGATTTCATTGATGGACTTCCAAGTAGTCAGAAGGGAAATAAGGATATTTGGGTTGTCGTACACAGTTGGACCAAGAGTGCTCACTTCATACCAATAATAAAGAATATGACTGCAACCTCATTGGCCCAATTATATGTCAAAGAGATAGTCAGATTACATGGTATCCTATCCAATATAGTGAGTGATAGAGACCCCTTATTCACAAGTGAATTTTAGAGAAGTTTACACGCAACATTGGGAACGACCCTCAACTTAAGTACAACCTGTAACCCGCAAACCGATAGCCAGATAGAAAGAGTAAATCGGATCCTGGAAGACTTGCTCAGATCTTGCATTATCGAATTTGGAGGAGTTTGGTAGCAGCACCTACCGCTTATGGAGTTTATGTATAACAATAGTTTTCAAGCGACGATTGGTATGGCTCCTTTTGAAGCGCTTTACGAAAGGCCATGCAAATCGCTAACTTGTTGGTGGGAAATTACCGGAAAGATTCTACTTAGACCAAACTTCCTCTGTGATTCCGAAGAGAAGGTTTTATTGATTATGTAGAGGATGAAGGTAGCCCAAGACCATCAGAAATCATATGCCGATAAGCAAAGGAGGGAACTTGAGTTCAATATTGGAGACTTGGTATTCATGAATGTATCTCCTCTCAAGAAGACAGTTCGGTTTAGGAAGATTGGTAAGTTGGCTCCCAGATTTATTGGGACCTCTAGCATCATCGAGAAGATAGGATTTTAGTGTATCGAGTGGATCTCCTAGAATTTCTATCGGGAGTCCATAATGTTTTTCATGTATCTCATGTGAGGAAATGCCTTCATGATTCTACTATCAGACTTGAGCTTGATGAAATTAGGGACATAGGAAAACTCGAGTTGTAGTCCAAGTGCCCCATGCCACTGCAAAGATTGTAGAGCACAAAATCAAGAGACTCCACAATAAAACCGTTCGCCTCGTCCGTGTACAATAGGGAAATGTTCTTGCGGAAAGCACGTGGGAGACTATAGATAAGATAAGATAGACCCACCCAGAGCTTTTTTCGGGTAATATTTCCGCTAAATTACGTTTATGGATGCATTGTGGTGCTATATTGGATGTTAGGAAATGGATGCAACACAATTGCACAACGCACTCATAGAAATATATGCATATTAGGATGTTTTGCACACATACTGCATCACTTATTATACATACACGTTAGGATTGAGCTCACTTTAGAAATTCTGCAGTTCATAATTACTATGAGTCATGAATGTTTTCCGATGAATTAAAAATAATATAAGTGTACAACATGGAGGTTTATAGCGAGTTGTGTTTTCGCACCTTCAAGCAGATTTCGGGACGAAATCTATTTTAAGTGGGAAAGAATGTAACACACCATAAAAATATACCTAAATATATTAATAATAATAAATGAAATATGCAATTAGATAAAAGAATATAAACGTGTTGAAAAATGAAATTTTGCAGCATTAAGAATTTGAACATGAAAATATTTTCTGGTACGTTTTCATATATAATATGTTGGAAATGGTGTTTGTATAAAGAAACCACAATCAAAAGAAATCAGATGGTAAACATGTACATATATATATATATATGATTAAATAAATAATATATATATCAAAGAGATAAAATAATATGGTAAATTTGAATTTCAAACGAAGAGATAAGGATAAGGGGACAAGAATAATCTTTATAAGGTAAGAAATAAACTAATTGATTAATGCTATATATAATAAAACTTTCCAGCCCCTACATACGTTTATTGGGAAAATCAGAGACCAAATGGTTGACCTCCCCCAAGAAGGGGTGTCAACCGCATGTGACCCCCCTTCTAGAGGGAGGTCGACCACTTGACACTTGAAGTGCCCAACAAGGTTGGGTTTGGGTTAGGTTATGGGGATAATTTATAAGAACGAACAGCCAGGATTAAATCTTAATAATTCGACGGTTCTTATTTAAACAAACACCTATAAATAACCTCCTAGACTTTATACCTAAACCTAGCCACTCTCTTTATTTGTGCCTCCACTCTGCCATTGATTCCGGAGGAATTCAAAATAGGTTTTCTTCTTCTTCTACAAATCTATTCTTCTTTCTCTAATCTCTTTTCTTATAGGATTTGGATTAGAATATTGATCAAGAATCACATGATTTATGTATATAAGAATTTTAATTATACGATTCTTATGTACGTAGATCTCTAGGGATTGGAGTTCATGTCAAATAGATAAAACAACGTCAGATCCACGGTATTTCCAATCACTGTGAGTGGAATTAGTAGTTACTTTGGCATATTCTACCTTCGTAGATTATTATATGAAATTTTATGCCTAGGGAGATTTGGAATAACGATAATATCAAACTATGAAACCCCAAAATCTCATGTTTTAATATATATATATCGTATGAGTTGTCAATTGATATTGGGTTTGTGGATTTATTTGAGTAGCAGATAAAGAAAATTAGGGTGTTATACTTTTATATGATTTGATTTATCCTTTCTTTGTAATGTAAAACCAGGGTTTACATTTGATTAGTTTTATTATTTGAATAGGTTCATATTTCTATTATAAATGGATAATCTGAACGTATTCAGATTTAAAGTAAATCAAATGTCAATGTTTTTATGACAACATAAGAAAAGGGTAAATTAGATAAATAAAGGTTTATGTATATATGTATATATATACGTATATATGTATATGATTTACACATTGTTCTTGGTTCATCACTTGAATCATTCCAATAAGACTAGAGATGCAAGTTTAGATTTATATGTTGTGTTTTCCCATTATTGCTTTTGTTAATTATGTTCTTATGTCATTATGTCATGTGTTTAGCTGTCTGATGTGGAGATTAAACTTGTATGACCTGAATATAGACTAAATTGGCAATTTACACCGTTAAAATGTTTCTTCGCCCAAACAAAAACTAGCGTTTATTATATGTATTTAATATTATATATATATGTAATGTAATCAACGTAATTCATCGTAATAATGACGTAATACACAAATAGACCCAAAGTGAATTATTCACAGCTCATCTCATTTTCCTTACATTCACAAAGAAAGTCTTCTTTTTGAAAATCGAAAAAATTAGGGAATATATCATTTGTGTAGAAATGAGGGAACGTTCACAATACCTGGATTTAGTTAGATACAATTTGAGGGATTTTGTAGGTTCATTAATCAGGGTTTAACGGAAGAATTTCGTAAGTTTCCAAAAATTGAAGATAGAGATCAAGAAATGGAATTTCAATTATTTGTGGAAAGGTATTTGTAACAACCCGTATTTTAATAACGTGTTATAACCATAAATCAAGGCAGAATTAATTTTTTAAATAATAATCAAGGGCAACGGGTTACGCCATTGCGTTAGTCTCGAAATTCTGCTTGGAAACGAGTCCGAGTTTTCGAAAATCGGGGTCCGTATGACCAAGTTATGACCCTTCGAAGTTTTCAGAAATTTTCAAGTTCAAAACAGCTCAGAATTCGAATTCAAATTTCGAATTCAAACCCAGAACGGACTGGGCGGGAAATTTCCCGCCCAAGACCAGGTCGACCTGGGGGTCGACCATAGAGTCGACCTGCCCAGGACCAGGTCGACCATAGAGTCGACCTGGGTGTCGACCTGGGAGTCGACTTGGTTCCCGAGTCCATTTTTGAGTCAGAATTCACTCTGATGTATCTAGTCCGATTTCTGTCTAAATTCGTTGGCCTGACCCTATATAAACAGCCCCTAACTCTAGTCTCTCTACACAAATTATCTCTGTTCTTATGCTGCTAAAACTCTGGTTGAAAGATTAAAGAAAAGGAATTGCTTCTTCTCCAACAAGGCTAAGTGTAGAGTATTGCTGTTTAGGGGATTTCTGTTAGACTCGAGATTCAACATCGCCTCTTTGTTTTCTAATTCTCAAACCACGATCTGTAAGCCCCAGTTACTTTTAGATCTAAACTTTAAACTTAATATGGACATGTTGTAAATTGAAATTGAACATAAGTATGACAATCATCTTGGAAGTATCATTGTATATCTTGGACCTATAATTGTTCATTTTGAATCTAGTATTTTGGATCCACTATTTGTTCACCTTGGATCTATTCATCTTGAATCTTGACTTGTGATAATATTTATATGAAACTGATTTGGGGCCTAAACATGTTGTAAACCTAAACCCTTCATGTCCATGATGTTAACATGCCTGTGATGTTTGAAAAGTCGGTGTGTACGACTTGTGCAGGATCTATAATATGGCTATGCGAAATGTATGTGATAACTTAAGCTATTCCATAGTTACGCAGGTAAAAATTCGCAAACAAGAAATATATCACTAACAAATATAAATGCTGTAGATAAAGTAGAGTAACGACACCAGGATATGTATACTGGTTCGGACCTCCCGTCCTACGTCCAGTCCCGAAGCTCCTCTTCGGCTTTTCACTAAACAACACCCTCGCTTCACCTGGAGGAACAGGTTCACAACACTACTTGATTTGCGGGCTACAAGTTTACCCACTTGATTTCACGGGCTACAAGCTTACCCACTTGATTTCACGGGCTACAAGCTTACCCACAAGACGATTACAAGAGTTTGACCTTGAATGTGTTCTTTCTTCAACACTGATTAGTCAATGATTGAGTACAACCTTCCTATAATCTTATCCTCAAATATATATTGATGTTTGCAAAGATTTGGAAGTGGATTATCGAGTTGAATCACAAGTGTGTTAAATATGCTTGGAGATTCAAACGATAATTGAATGCTTTTGAGTGCTTTTAGAATGCTAAGAATAATACAATATAGATCAGAGAATGGAGAGAAAATTCGGTTAATTTGATTGATTGAAAACTGATGTATTTATAGTAATTGAGAAGTTGCAATTGTTGGTGAAAAGTTACAATAAAAAGAAATGATTTAAATGAAGAGAAATGGATGCAACTTTTCAAGAAAGAAGATGACTCTTCATGAAATTCAAAAATAGGTCGACAGGAAAAATTAATAGGTTGACAGGTTTTTGACCGTTATTTCAAAAAACTGTTGACCTGTTAATTTTAACAGGTTGACCTGTTAAGTTTAAAAAGCTGTTGACCTGTTAATTTTAACAGGTTGACCTGTTAAGTTTAAAAAGCTGTTGACCTGTTAAATTTAACAGGTTGACAGGTTTTTGTCAACATACATAAAAAATGAGTTTTCATGTATATTTTTGAAGAGAATAAGAAGTATGATTATTTGAGGATAGATTTTAACATAAATAACTCTAAATAACCATCTTCTAACCTATAAAACATTGAGTCTTCTTTTTGTCGATCATGAAGCTCCTTCTTGTCATTAATCAAAATAAGCATTGAAACCGTTGACTCAACATTCTCCCCCTTTTTGATTGATGACAATATAGCTTGATATTTTAATCTTTATTGCTATCTCCCCCTGTATATAAGCTCTGTCTCCCTTTAAACATCTACATATCCATAATCTTAGCTCCATGTGATGATTTCCATTGATCTTTATTTTGTTGTTATCAATCGAAATTCTCGTCTCTCAACTATAAAACATTGAGTCTTCTTTTTGTCGATCATGAAGCTCCTTCTTGTCATTAATCAAAATAAGCATTGAAACTGTTGACTCAACATTCTCCCCCTTTTTGATTGATGACAACACCTTGGATTTTCTCCCTTTGAATATAAAGCTCCCCCTGAATTTCTGCAACATTTGTTAGTAAATAATCTTACCTTTTGATTCCTACATTAACAAATGTTAGCACACATATACTTTTACCATATTAAGCACATATATTTTAAATAGTATATTAAAATATTTCTCCCCCTTTGTCATCGATTAAAAAGAATAAATATCATAATAACCTCAATAATCGAGAGTAGTATAATTTTAAAATAGTATAAGAAATGGTGTTTGAGTTTGGAATTTGAAACGACGTGTCTTTATAAAAAAAATTATAATAAAGACCGGTCGACCTATAAAATCAAGGCGGTCGACCTAAAAAGTTTTGGGTAGGAGAAAAAGACAGAAATAGTACAAACCGGTCGACCTAAATGTTCAACCGGTCAACCTGTTTACTTGCTGAAACAAAACCGGTCGACCTAAAAAAGTATACCGGTTGACCTAAAATTTCTCTGTTTAAAAAGAATATGAAACCGGTCGACATAATTTTTATGACCGGTCGACCGAAAACTTCTCTAGATTGTGAAAATCAAAACCGGTCGACCTATATTTTTGGACAGGTCGACCTAAAAAATTTCTGGTTTGAAATTTATCTATTTAGGTCGACAGCTTTATATTTTAGGTCGACAGGATATGTATAAAACTGTTTTTTCGGCTACATTTTGAATAAAAACAATACTCAAATAACTTTTTATTATAATAAAAGGAAGTAAACACATGAAAAAGGAACTAAAACATTATTAAACGGAATATAAAGAAATCTCCTTAGACCCAATATAATCATTATTTCCTTGGTTCCCATGGAGAATATTTTCCGCTTCCACCTTCATTTTTGTTGTAATTCTTATCCCATGAGTTTTGTATCCTCGATGACGATGAAATATTGAAACATGTGCTTTTTGATAAGCTAAATTTTCAAAGATATTTAGAGATACCGAATAGCCTTCTCTTTGTTGTCGTGTACCTGCAAAAATTATATGACATGTATACTTTTGGTACCCACTTACTTCATTAGGGTCCAGAGGTTAGATGAAAGGTAACCATACCCAAGAGGGTCTAATGGAACCTTTAAAAACATAATTTTCATTATTAACTACTGAATCAAAATAATCACTGAAATATTTTTCTCTGTTCTTCCAACTTATAGGAACCCAAATACTTATGCAATCTTTATTGATATTCCTTTTTGTACATCTAGATTTATTATAAAATATGCTAGTCATAGAAGTATTCGAATTTCTATAATAATTGGGTCTTGGATGTGTATTAGTACTAGAAGTGATATTCTTATTGTACATGAAAGCATATCTAGTACTATTTCTAAGATTAGTATTATTAAATTTATTTCCAAAGTCGCTATTGACATTTTTCTTTTGAGATTTCACAACCGATTTTGGTTTGAAAGATAAACTAAGATTTTTCTTAGCTTTGTTCTTTTGCACTATTTTCTTCTTTCCATAACCAAGATGCTTCTTAATTTCTTGGTTTTATATCCCAAACCTTGCTTATTTGAATTAGATTGTGAATTCTCAATGATCTTTGTCAAATTTTCTCGACCTTTGTTAAAGTTAGAAACATTTTGAGTAATATTTTCTAACTTATTTTGTAAACTAACCTTTTCTAGGTCCATAATTTTGATCGTTGCTTTAAGCTCATGATTTTCAGCAGTAAGAGCATCATTTTTCTCTTTTTGAGTTTCAATTTCTTGACTCAAAAGAGTTAATTGAGAATTAACATTAGATGATGACTCTTGAAATTTTTCAAGTTCTTCCTCTAATATTTTCTTCTCGTCTTTTAGCATATCACGCTCCAACTCTGCTCTACGTAAATCTGTTTGAGCTTGTTTGAATTGTCGTTTCATATCTTTGAATTTATATATCAATTCAGCATTTATATCAAGAACTTCTTCAAAAGAAGGAATTTGTACCTCATCTTCTTTAGCCATAAAACATACATTTGCTTGTTTATCGTCTGAGTCACTTTCACTATCAGACGAGGATGAATCTGAATCATCCCATATCACTGAGAATGCTCGTTTCTTTGACTTGTCCTTCTTATGTTTGAATTTCTCATTTTCTGTCTTCTTCTTTTGCTCCGGACAATCCTTTTGCATGTGTCCCTTTTTGTGACAATTAAAGCATTCTTCATTTGATGATGATGGTTTATTTGATCCAAACTTCTTTCTGTTGTAACGACTAGCCTTTCGTTGCTTTAAGAATTTCTTGAATCCTTTCGCAATGAATGCTAGATCTTCATCTTCGGAATCTGAGATGTCATCATCCTTTTCAGCATGAAAAGCTACAATTTTCTTCTCTTCTTTTTGTTCTTTCCTAGCCTGCAAGTTAGCTTCATAGGACATAAGATTTCCTATCAATTCATCTGGCTTCATGGTGGAAAGATCTTTATCTTCTTCTATTGCTAATACTTTTCCTTCCCATTCATTAGTCAGTGAATGTAGGACTGTTGAAACTACATCAAAATCTGAGTATTTTTGCCCTAATCCAATAAGTGCATGATGAATGGTTTGAAACCTAGAATACATCTCATTGATTGTTTCATTCGGCTTCATTTTGAAATTTTGAAATTGACTTTTCAACAAAGCTATTTTTGCTTGTTTAACCTTGTTAGTACCTTCATGAGTGGTCTTTAGTGTTTGCCAAATTTGATAAGCGGTGGTATAGATACTAACACGGTTATACTCATTTTGGTCTAATGCACAAAACAACATATTTATTGCTTTTGCATTTACAGTTGCTGCTGTTTTCTCAGCAAGAGTCCATTCTGCATACTCAATTGTTGGATTAACTATTTCTTTCTGAGTAGCATTCCAAGCGTCATAACTTGTTGATTGCATATAAAAAGCCATACGTGTTGCCCAATAGCTATAGTTTAGGCCATTGAAGAAAGGAGGTCTTTGTGTTGATTGACCTTCAGTGTAAGTGGTGTTACTCGTACTTGCGTTATTTGCCATATTACTAGAATATATCAAATAACTGTGTTACAGTTATATGATGACCTTGCTCTGATACCAATTGAAAAGGTCGGTTGTGTACGACTTGTGCAGGATCTATTATATTGCTATGCGGAATGTATGTGATAACTTAAGCTATTCAATAGTTACGCAGGTAAAAATTCGCAAACAAGAAATATATCACTAACAAATATAAATGCTGTAGATAAAGTAAAGTAGAGTAACGACACCAGGATTTTTATACTGGTTCAGATCTCCCGTCCTACGTCCAGTCCCGAAGCTCCTCTTCGGCTTTTCACTAAACAACACCCTCGCTTCACCCGGAGGAACAGGTTCACAACACTACTTGATTTGCGGGCTACAAGTTTACCCACTTGATTTCACGGGCTAAAAGCTTACCCACTTGATTTCATGGGCTACAAGCTTACCCACAAGACGATTACAAGAGTTTGACCTTGAATGTGTTCTTTCTTCAACACTGATTAGTCAATGATTGAGTACAACCTTCCTATAATCTTATCCTCAAATATATATTGATGTTTGCAAAGATTTGGAAGTGGATTATCGAGTTGAATCACAAGTGTGTTAAATATGCTCGGAGATTCAAACGATAATTGAATGCTTTTGAGTGCTTTTAGAATGCTAAGAATAATACAATATAGATCAGAGAATGGAGAGAAAATTCGGTTAATTTGATTGATTGAAAACTGATGTATTTATAGTAATTGAGAAGTTGCAATTATTGGTGAAAAGTTACAATAAAAAGAAATGATTTAAATGAAGAGAAATGGATGCAACTTTTCAAGAAAGAAGATGACTCTTCATGAAATTCAAAAATAGGTCGACAGGAAAAATTAATAGGTTGACAGGTTTTTGACCGTTATTTCAAAAAACTGTTGACCTGTTAATTTTAACAGGTTGACCTGTTAAGTTTAAAAAGCTGTTGACCTATTAATTTTAACAGGTTGACCTGTTAAGTTTAAAAAGATGTTGACCTGTTAAATTTAACAGGTTGACAGGTTTTTGTCAACATACATAAAAAATGAGTTTTCATGTATATTTTTGAAGAGAATAAGAAGTATGATTATTTGAGGATAGATTTTAACATAAATAACTCTAAATAACCATCTTCTAACCTATAAAACATTGAGTCTTCTTTTTGTCGATCATGAAGTTCCTTCTTGTCATTAATCAAAATAAGCATTGAAACCGTTGACTCAACATTCTCCCCCTTTTTGATTGATGACAATATAACTTGATATTTTAATCTTTATTGCTATCTCCCCTTGTATATAAGATCTGTCTCCCTTTAAACATCTACATATCCATAATCTTAGCTCCATGTCATGATTTCCATTGACCTTTATTTTGTTGTTATCAATCGAAATTCTCGTGTCTCAACTATAAAACATTGAGTCTTCTTTTTGTCGATCATGAAGCTCCTTCTTGTCATTAATCAAAATAAGCATTGAAACCGTTGACTCAAAAATGTTGAATTAGTTGTTATTCACAAGTTTGAGGTTATTATCTTATGTCAGCTGTTACCATGACTAGCACTCTATTTTTCTAAGTTAGATATTTGAGACCACTATTCCATATACCAGTATTGTTGTAGTAATTTACCTCAAGTTATACCATGCTTGACTTGTAATCACTTTTGCCACCTTATGCCCGTTCTTTCTATGCTATTCCCTAATTAGATTTGTTTGTATCGATTCGAATTCACGTGCGATGGGAATACGATTTGTGTAGTTTAGGCAAACCTGAATTTACTATAAACTTGAAACGTGAACATTGTTATAACTTGAACCTGGATATGGACATGAACCTGACACGATTTGACATGAAACATGACATGAAAACTTGACACGAATTTAGACTCGAAACTTGAACCGGGACATGACACTTAGAATGAATTAGAAAATGGCCAACTCGAGGTTGGGTTGAGTTTGCAATGTAAATCTGCCCGGAACCGCCTGGCAAATCCAGTGACTGCAAACAATAGGATCCAATGTGGGTAGTTGGTCATATCGCACGTAAAACCCGAGGTTAGACTATGTTGTGGTGTAAATCTGCCCGGAACCGCCCGACAAATCCAGTAACCACAACAACTAGTCTAATGTGAGAGATTGGGGTGCATTAATGAATTAATGCCACATGATAGGGTTAAGTCATGAACCACTTGAATATACTTAACCAATTTGACACGATGATTTGATAGGGTTAAGTCATGAACCGCTTGAACACACTTAACCAACTTGATACATGATTGGATAGGGTTAGGTCACGAATTTGAATGGCAACACTTAACCCATTAGAAACCCTAGTTACGTAGTCCTTTTCTGCAGTAACCCACTTAGATGTATCACGATACCCTGGGACTAGACAGGGTGGGGCACGGTTACTGGGCTGATTGTAAGCGACCAGAACGACGGCTGAGTAGGTGCGCCATTGTAGGTTCAGGCGGACTATGGTCGTGCACATAGTCCGAAGTTGAAAAAGCAGGCATTGGGCACCAGTAGGTTTACACTGTGCGTGCTTGATTCGTGTCGGTGGTTGGCACCCTAGTGCTTGATACACCCTATGGTGGACCTAGCACAGGTAACTACATTTCATGATTGCGCCGTATGACACAGACAAATGACGAGCTAGAACTTGTAGGGAGACGATCTATTAGTAGATCGTACCATGGACCCCGTAATGGGTCACTTCATGATATTGGGCCATGGGATCATTTCATGATTAATACTTGACATGGGTTAGAATACTAGTATAGTTGGTGCAGCGAATCTTGAATATACGATGCTAGACTTGAATTATCTTGTTATCTTAGTTATCTTGCCAGACTTATTATCATCCCTATGTTTACTTTCCGTTTACTCATGTCTTGTTAACTGTACTAGTTTTTATACTGAAAGTCACTAGGACTTACCAGTCTTTATGACTGACCCTTTTTCTTTCGCCTCTTTTTCTTTCGTTCCCCCCCCAGGCTCTCAGGGAGGAAACACTAGCTCTTAGCTTGGATTTAGCTTGCTTTCTGTCAGCTCATGTACGGTTTGGTCTTGAGCTATGCTATGGCTGCACTTCTGCTATGTTTGGGGAATAATTTACTTTTGTTATCTTAAGTTTATGCTTCTTTATCTAGAACATGATGTAATGGAATAATTGGTCCCTTGGATATATGAGGTTTTGACTCTTTTCTTGAAAGTAATAAAAATTTGGTTTTTAATTTCTACCGCTGCTTTATTTATGTTCTGCCTTGTGATATCCCTGTGTATGTTTACCTAGATAATACTCCACCAAAACTAGTGCATTCCCTTTGTGAGTGACCCTAGCGGAGGTGGGGTGTTACTTTTGGTATCAGAGCAGAAGGTTACCAGACAGGACAAAAGTTTTAAAAACCTTCTAAAACGATTTTCCAAAACCGTATATAAAGAAGCATTTTTTTCAATAAAATTTTTATGTTTAAATAGGCTATTCCCCAAAAGCCATTAGCACTTTCCTTTGTTCCCTCGTTTGAATCTTTTTCTTTTCGTTTTTCAGCATGTCTGATCTTAACTTTCCTGAAGGAGTACCCGTACCTGGATGGTTCCGAAGGTACTTAGAAGCTAGGGCCAACGGCGCAGGCCCGGCAGACATCCTTCCTCCTCCTCCCCCAGTGGTCGCGGTTCCTCCTCCTCTTGGTACCGCCTTTGCCAAAATATGCAAGGACTTTAAAGCAATGGGCGGCAAGAACTTCGTTGGAACTAAAACCTTCGTTGAGGCTCGAAACTGGCTAAAGGAGACTGAAGACTTGTTTATTATCTTCGATGTGGAGGATCATAGGAAAGTTCAGTTGGCAGCATGGTTGTTGAAAGAGGAAGCTGCATTTTGATGGGAAGTCACCAACGCTACCAGGCCAGTTGAGACCTGGGCAGACTTTAGAGAGAGGTTTGGGCTTAAATTCTTATCCTCAGCAGAAGAGAACCTTCAAATGGAGAGGTTCCTAGCACTCAAGCAAGGGGACATGTTTGTTAGGGAGTACGTGAATAAGTTTAATCAGCTTGCTCGGTTCGGTTTGGACTTGGTCAACACGGACCAGAAAAAGGTTGTACGCTTTGCTCGAGGATTGAACGAGCCACTACACAGTTTGGCCATAACTCATATACCCATGGGGGCGACCTCTGAAAGCTTGGTGGATATGGCTCTACTTCATGAGGAAGACAAGAATAACAAGAAGGAGGTTAAGCCTAATGAGACTCAAAATAAGAAAGTTGACTTCAAGAAGGGAGGCAACAGGAATAACAAGAATAACAAGGGCAACAACAACAATAATAACAAGGCACGTGAGACAAGGAAGTGTAACTTTTGTGGGATTACGGGGCATATAGCCAAGGACTGTAGAAAGAAGAAGAGAAAGTTGGGTGAATGCTTTCATTGTGGAGATACTGGACACATCAGCAAGGATTGCCCTAAGAAGCAAGGACAGGGGCAAGGGCAGACCCAGCGAGCAGGACCTTCTGGAGGGCAGTTGCATGCTCTCAACACCACTCCATCTCTTGACCGATGTAGTAATATTTCCGTAGAAAGCCTTGTTTACATTTCTGAATTTCCTGTTCGAACCTTATTTGACTCTGGCGTATTGCATACTTTTATTTCTTCTGATATTGTTGAAAATCTGCACCTAAGTACTAGTCTAGTTGAGGATCCCGTTAGTGTTTCAAATCCAATTGGAGGCTCCGCTCATTTATCTATGATGTGTGTGGATTTGAGGATTTCTATCTTAAGCGTAGAATTCGCGTGTAATGCTTATGTTCTCGGATTTATGGGATACAGTTTGATCCTAGGTATGGATTGGCTGTCCAATTATGGAGCCATTCTTGATTGTGAACGAAGGGTAGTGAGGCTCATGACTCGCCTTGGTAATACCCTTGAAATTTCTTGTAACCCTAAGGGTCCGGTCATGTTGTGTTATCTTGAATCTCTTGACTCGTCCATCGACAATTTGCAATCTATAAGAGTAGTCCGAGAATATCCAGATGTCTTTGATGAGGTGAGGGGGTTACCTCCTAAACGCGATATAAACTTCCGAATTTATCTTGTTGATAATGCCAAGCCAGTTTCATTGCCCGTTAGGCACATGGCCCCGCGAGAAAGAAGAGAGCTCAGTAAACAAGTTAAGGAGTTGCTTGAGAAAAATTTCATAAGATGAAGCATTTCTGAATGGGGTGCTCCGGTGGTATTCGCTACTAAGGCGGATGGTTCGCTTCGTCTATGCGTAGATTATCGTGAGTTAAACAAGCTAACTAAGAAAAATAGACACCCACTACCAAGAATCAACGATTTGTTTGACCAGCTTGTGGGAGCATCTGTTTTCTCTCAACTCGATCTAGCCACAGGATTCCATCAGCTTAGAGTGGCTGAGGATAGCATTGACAAAACTGCGTTTAGGACTCCAGATGGGTTCTTCGAATGGCTCGTCATGCCGTTTGGGTTAACGAATGCACCCGCGTACTTTGTAGATTTGATGAGTAGGGTGTTCCGGGAGTTCCTTAACAAGTTTGTAGTGGTTTTCGTAGACGATATTTTAATCTTCTCAAAGGATGAAGAAGAGCATGCTAGACATCTCAAGGAAGTCATGGATACGCTTAGAGCACACCAGTTAAAGGCTAAGTTCTCCAAATGCCATTTTTGGAGGAAGGAAGTTCGGTTTCTTAGACATGTATTTTCTAAGCAAGGCATAGCCGTGGACCCCGCAAAGGTAGTTGCGGTGCAAGACTGGAAAATTCCTAAGAACGCAACGGAGGTGTGAAGCTTTCTCGGTTTGGCAGGCTACTATAGAAAGTTCATTAAGGACTTCGCTAAGATTTCAGCCCCTCTTACAAGGTTAACGAAGAAAAACCTAGCGTTTGCATGGGACATAGAATGTGAGATTTCCTTTCAGAGACTTAAGAGAGCCCTCACCACAGCTCCAGTTTTGGCATTACCCGATGGAGGTAAGATGTTTACCATGTACACAAATGCATGTGGCACGGGATTAGGCGCAGTCCTAATGCAAGAAGGGAAAGTGATATGCTATGGGGGTAGACAACTTAAAGTTCATGAGAAGAACTATCCCACACATGACTTGGAGTTGGCGGCGATCGTTTTTGCACTTAAATCTTGGCACCATTATCTTCTTGGGGAGAGGTTCGAGCTGTACCGACCACAAATCGCTTAAGTACCTCTTCTCACAGAAAGATTTGAATCTGAGACAACAGCGGTGGATGGAATTCTTGGCATCATATGACTTCAATATAGCTTATACCCCTGGCAAGGGTAATGTGGTGGTGGATGCGCTAAGTAGGAAAAGGTTGACCTTGAGCCCCTTGTTTGTTGAAAGGAAAAGTCTAGAGTTTATAGCAACCTTTGATTTTACACCTGCTGTTGAGTCATTGACTGTTACGTTAGCATCTCTTGAGTTAAGACCTACACTTCTAGATCAAGTAGGGACTTCATAGAAGGAAGACCCACAGATAGTCGAAATCATGGACAAGCTGATTAGTGGTGAGACGTCAAGTCACCTCGTTAGGTATGCCATAGATGACAAGGGATGGCTAAGGCATGATGGAAGGCTATGTGTCCCACAAGTGGGAGACTTAGTAAGGAAAGTTCTCGAAGAGGTGCACCACTCGAAGATGACTATACATCCCTGAGGGGATAAGATGTACAGAGACATGAAACACATATTCTTTTGGGCTAGGATGAAAAAGGACGTGGCAGAGTTCGTTTCAAGGTGCATGGTTTGCCAACAAGTAAAGGCCGAGTCGAAGAAGCCCGGTGGGCTATTACATCCTTTGGAGGTTCAGCAATGGAAATGGGAGAGTATCTCGATGGATTTCGTGGATGGACGACCTAGGTCAAGGAAGGGAAATACTAGCATATGGGTCATAGTTGATAGACTCACGAAAATTGCTCACTTCATTCCGGTGAAAAGCAAGAGGACCGCATCATGGCTAGCGTCTATTTACCTTCGAGAGGTAGTACGGTTGCACGGGGTTCCTTCTAGTATAGTTAGTGATCGTGACCCGATTTTCACTAGCCAGTTTTGGAATAGCCTGCAAGAAGCAATGGGTACACGACTGAGCTTAAGCACGGCCTATCACCCGCAGACGGATGGACAAACCGAAAGGGTAAATAGGGTACTAGAGGATCTTTTGAGACTATGCATTCTTTACTTTGGTGGTACTTGGGAAGACTATCTTCCTCTCGTGGAGTTTGCACATAATAATAGTTAACAAGCTAGCATCGGAATGGCACCGTTCGAAGCCCTGTATGGAAGACCGTGCAAGTCGCCAACTTGTTGGTGGGAGATGACAGACAGGCTTATACTTGGCCCGACATGATAAGGGACACTTCTGAGAAGGCTGAGTTGATAAGAAGACGGATGAAAACGACCCAAGATAGACAGAAATCTTATGTGGACAAGAGAAGGACTGACCTAGAGTTCGAAGTCGGAGACATGGTCTTTATAAAAGTTTCTCCTTTACGCAATGTAGTTCATTTTGGAGCGGTTGGGAAGCTAACACCAAGGTTCCTAGGACCGTTCCCTATCACTGAGAGGGTTGGGCGGATGGCCTATAAAGTAGAATTACCCGAGAGGCTGGCCGGAGTACACAATGTCTTTCATGTCTCGCATCTCCGAAAGTGCTTACATGAATCAGCCGAAGTGGTTGAGCCAAGCATCCTTGAAGGCGTAGAAGTGGAAAAAGAAGCAACATTGAGGCGAGCTCTGATTCGTATCTTAGGAACGGAGATCAAGAAGCTAAGGAATCGAGAAGTCAAGCTAGTTAAAGTTCAGTGGAGTGAAGCCCAAGAGGACGCAACTTGGGAAACCGAAGAGAAGATACGCGCGCTTTACCCATTTCTTTTTTAGGGTACATTCTCGATCTCTTTTCCTATAAACTTGAAACCCGTTCGTATCATGCTTTTACTACCTATGTTTGTCTTGCTATCTTCTCGATCTTATCTTGAGAACCTTAGGTAGAACCATACGGATGTAAACATGTGATTGAAACATGTTATGGTTGATGTTTGCAAATGGTTGCAAGTGTTTGCAAGTGATTGCTAGTGGATGCATGACACACATTAGGCACTAGATCGGCTCAGTCACATTTTCATGTTGCATATGCATGAGTGCTTATACTTATACATGGATGGAACTTGTTATGCTATCACTTGGATGTTGCTTATGAATGAATGTTATGTGCACTCATGTAGAGATTATAAATTATGTTAGGAATTTGCAGACATGTTGGACTCATTACACTAACATATTTTGCATTAAGGAGGTTTACTGAATCAGTAACCGCCTAATCTTTTGCATTAGATAAGTACATATACACACACTTACTGCATATGTTCATACAACACTAGAAAGCTTTTAAGGACAATGGTTGCATGTGGATGATGTTTTGAGTAGATGGATGATGGATGGAAGGACACATCCTCCCAAACTTAGAGATTTCGAGGACGAAATCCTTTAAGGAGGGGAGAATGTAACAACCCGTATTTTAATAACGTGTTATAACCATAAATCAAGGCAGAATTATTTTTTAAAATAAGAATCAAGGGCAACGGGTTACGCTATTGCGTTCGTCTCGAAATTCTGCTTGGAAACAAGTCCGAGTTTTCGAAAATCGGAGTCCGTATGACCAAGTTATGACCCTTCGAAGTTTTCAGAAATTTTCAAGCTCAAAACAGCTCAGAATTCGAATTCAAATTTCGAATTCAAACCCAGAACGGACTGGGCGGGAAATTTCCCGCCCAAGACCAGGTCGACCTGGTGGTCGACCATAGAGTCGACCTGCCCAGGACCAGGTCGACCATAGAGTCGACCTGGGTGTCGACCTGGGAGTCGACCTGGTTCCCGAGTCCATTTTTGAGTCAGAATTCACTATGATGTATCTAGTTCGATTTCTGTCTAAATTCGTTGGCCTGACCCTATATAAACATCCCCTAACTCTAGTCTCTCTACACAAATTATCTCCGTTCTTATGCTGCTAAAACTCTGGTTGAAAGATTAAAGAAAAGGAATTGCTTCTTCTCCAACAAGGCTACGTGTAGAGTATTGCTGTTTGGGAGATTTCTATTAGACTCGAGATTCAACATCGCCCCTTTGTTTTCTAATTCTCAAATCACAATCTGTAAGCCCCAGTTACTTTTAGATCTAAACTTTAAACTTAATATGGACATGTTGTAAATTGAAATTGAACATAAGTATGACAATCATCTTGGACCTATCATTGTATATCTTGGACCTAACATTGTTCATTTTGAATCTAGTATTTTGGATCCACTATTTGTTCACCTTGGATCTATTCATCTTGAATCTTGACTTGTGATAATATTTATATGAAACTGATTTGGGGCCTAAACATGTTGTAAACCTAAACCCTTCATGTCCATGATGTTAACATGCCTATGATGTTGAATTAGTTGTTATTCACAAGTTTGAGGTTATTATCTTATGTCAACTGTTACCATGACTAGCACTCTATTTTGCTAAGTTAGATATTTGAGACCACTATTCCATATGCCAGTATTGTTGTAGTAATTTACCTCAAGTTATACCATGCTTGACTTGAAATCACATTTGCCACCTTATGCCCGTTCTTTCTATGTTATTCCCTAATTAGATTTGTTTCTATCGATTCGAATTCACGTGCGATGGGAATACGATTTGGGTAGTTTAGGCAAACCTGAATTTACTATAAACTTGAAACGTGAACATTGTTATAACTTGGACCTAGATATGGACATGAACTTGACACGATTTGACATGAAACATGACATGAAAACTTGACATGAATTTAGACTCGAAACTTGAACCGGGACATGACACTTAGAATGAATTTGAAAATGGCCAACTCGAGGTTGGGTTGAGTTTGCAGTGTAAATCTGCCCGGAACCGCCCGGCAAATCCAGTGACTGCAAACAATAGGATCCAATGTGGGTAGTTGGTCATATCGCACGTAAAACCCGAGATTAGACTATGTTGTGGTGTAAATCTGCCCGGAACCGCCCGGCAAATCCAGTAACCACAACAACTAGTCTAATGTGATAGGTTGGGGTGCATTAATGAATTAATGCCACGTGATAGGGTTAAGTCATGAACCACTTGAATATACTTAACCAATTTGACACGATGATTTGATAGGGTTAAGTCATGAACCGCTTGAACACACTTAACCAACTTGATACATGATTGGATAGGGTTAGGTCACGAATTTGAATGACAACACTTAACCCATTAGAAACCCTAGTTACGCGGTCCTTTTCAGCAGTAACCCACTTAGATGTATCACGATACCCTAGGACTAGTCAGGGTGGGGCACGATTACTGGGCTGATTGTAAGCGACCAGAACGACGGCTGAGTAGGTGCGCCATTGTAGGTTCAGGCGGACTATGGTCGTGCACGTAGTCCGGAGTTGAAAAAGCAGGCATTGGGCACCAGTAGGTTTACACTGTGCGTGCTTTATTCGTGTCGGTGGTTGGCACCCTAGGGCTTGATACACCTTATGGTGGACCTAGCACAGGTGACTACATTTCATGATTGGGCCGTATGACACAGACACATGACGAGCTAGAACTTGTAGGGAGCCGATCGATTAGTAGATCGTACCGTGGACCCCGTAATGGGTTACTTCATGATATTGGGCCAAGGGATCATTTCATGATTAATACTTGACATGGGTTAGAATACTAGTACAGTTGGTGCAGCGAATCTTGAATATACGATGCTAGACTTGATTTATCTTGTTATCTTAGTTATCTTGCCAGACTTATTATCATCTCTATGTTTACTTTCCGTTTACTCATGTCTTGTTAACTTTACTAGTTTTTATACTGAAAGTCACTAGGACTTACCAGTCTTTATAACTGACCCTTTTTCTTTCGCCTCTTTTTCTTTCGTTCCCCCCCAGGTTCTCAGGGAGGAAACACTAGCTCTTAGCTTGGATTTAGCTTGCTTTCTGTCAGCTCATGTACGGTTTGGTCTTGAGCTATGCTATGGCTGCACTTCTTCTATGTTTGGGGAATAATTTACTTTTGTTATCTTAAGTTTATGCTTCTTTATCTAGAACTTGATGTAATGGAATAATTGGTAACTTGGATATATGAGGTTTTGACTCTTTTCTTGAAAGTAATAAAAATTTGGTTTTTAATTTCTACCGCTGCTTTATTTATGTTCTGCCTTGTGATATCTCTGTGTATGTTTACCTAGATAATACTCCACCAAAACAAGTGCATTCCCTTTGTGAGTGACCCTAGCGGAGGTGGGGTGTTACTTTTGGTATCAGAGCAGAAGGTTACCAGACAGGACAAAAGTTTTAAAAACCTTCTAAAACGATTTTCCAAAACCGTATATAAAGAAGCATTTTTTTCAATAAAATTTTTATGTTTAAATAGGCTATTCCCCAAAAGCCATTAGCACTTTCCTTTGTTCCCTCGTTTGAATCTTTTTCTTTTCGTTTTTCAGCATGTCTGATCTTAACCTTCCTGAAGGAGTACCCGTACCTGGATGGTTCCGAAGGTACTTAGAAGCTAGGGCCAACGGCGCAGGCCCGGCAGACATCCCTCCTCCTCCTCCCCCAGTGGCCGCGGTTCCTCCTCCTTCTGGTACCGCCTTTGCCAAAATATGCAAGGACTTTAAAGCAATGGGCGGCAAGAACTTCGTTGGAACTGAAACCTTCGTTGAGGCACGAAACTGGCTAAAGGAGACTGAAGACTTGTTTATTATCTTCGATGTGGAGGATCATAGGAATGTTCAGTTGGCAGCATGGTTGTTGAAAGAGGAAGCTGCATTTTGGTGGGAAGTCACCAACGCTACCAGGCCAGTTGAGACCTGGGCAGACTTTAGAGAGAGTTTGGGCTTAAATTCTTATCCTCAACAGAAGAGAACCTTCAAATGGAGAGGTTCCTAGCACTCAAGCAAGGGGACATGTCTGTTAGGGAGTACGTGAATAAGTTTAATCAGCTTGCTCGGTTCGGTTTGGACTTGGTCAACACGGCCCAGAAAAAGGCTGTACGCTTTGCTCGAGGATTGAACGAGCCACTACACAGTTTGGCCATAACTCATATACCCATGGGGGTGACCTTTGAAAGCTTGGTGGATATGGCTCTACTTCATGAGGAAGACAAGAATAGCAAGAAGGAGGTTAAGCCTAATGAGACTCAGAATAAGAAAGTTGACTTCAAGAAGGGAGGCAACAGGAATAACAAGAATAACAAGGGCAACAACAACAATAATAACAAGGCACGTGAGACAAGGAAGTGTAACTTTTGTGGGATTACGGGGCATATAGCCAAGGACTGTAGAAAGAAGAAGAGAAAGTTGGGTGAATGCTTTCATTGTGGAGATACTGGACACATCAGCAAGGATTGCCCTAAGAAGCAAGGACAGGGGCAAGGGCAGACCCAGTGAGCAGGACCTTCTGGAGGGCAGTTGCATGCTCTCAACACCACTCCAGCTCTTGACCGAGGTAGTAATATTTCCGTAGAAAGCCTTGTTTACATTTCTGAATTTCCTGTTCGAACCTTATTTGACTCTGGCGCATTGCATACTTTTATTTCTTCTGATATTGTTGAAAATCTGCACCTAAGTACTAGTCTAGTTGAGGATCCCGTTAGTGTTTCAAATCCAATTGGAGGCTCCGCTCATTTATCTATGATGTGTGTTGATTTGAGGATTTCTATCTTAAGCGTAGAATTCGCGTGTAATGCTTATGTTCTCGGATTTATGGGATACGGTTTGATCCTAGGTATGGATTGGCTGTCCAATTATGGAGCCATTCTTGATTGTGAACGAAGGGTAGTGAGGCTCATGACTCGCCTTGGTAATACCCTTGAAATTTCTTGTAACCCTAAGGGTCCGGTCATGTTGTGTTATCTTGAATCTCTTGACTCGTCCATCGACAATTTGCAATCTGTAAGAGTAGTCCGAGAATATCCAAATGTCTTTGATGAGGTGAGGGGGTTACCTCCTAAACGCGAGATAGACTTCCGAATTTATCTGGTTGATAATGCCAAGCCAGTTTCATTGCCCGTTAGGCACATGGCCCCGCGAGAAAGAAGAGAGCTCAGTAAACAAGTTAAGGAGTTGCTTGAGAAAAATTTCATAAGATGAAGCATTTCTGAATGGGGTGCTCCGGTGGTATTCGCTACTCGGATGGTTCACTTCGTCTATGCGTAGATTATCATGAGTTAAACAAGCTAACTAAGAAAAATAGACACCCATTACCAAGAATCGACGATTTGTTTGACCAACTTGTGGGATCATCTGTTTTCTCTCAACTCGATCTAGCCACAGGATTCCATCAGCTTAGAGTGGCTGAGGATAGCATTGAAAAAACTGCGTTTAGGACTCCAGATGGGTTCTTCGAATGGCTCGTCATGCCGTTTGGGTTAACGAATGCACCCACGTACTTTGTAGATTTGATGAGTAGGGTGTTCCGGGAGTTCCTTAACAAGTTTGTAGTGGTTTTCGTAGACGATATTTTAATCTTCTCAAAGGATGAAGAAGAGCATGCTAGACATCTCAAGGAAGTCATGGATACGCTTAGAGCACACCAGTTAAAGGCTAAGTTCTCCAAATGCCATTTTTGGAGGAAGGAAGTTCGGTTTCTTAGACATGTAGTTTCTTAGCAAGGCATAGCCGTGGACCCCGCAAAGGTAGTTGCGGTGCAAGACTGGAAAATTCCTAAGAACGCAACGGAGGTGAGAAGCTTTCTCGGTTTGGCAGGCTACTTTAGGAAGTTCATTAAGGACTTCGCTAAGATTTCAGCCCCTCTTACTAGGTTAACGAAGAAAAACCTAGCGTTTGCATGGGACATAGAATGTGAGATTGCCTTTCAGAGACTTAAGAGAGCCCTCACCACAGCTCCAGTTTTGGCATTACCCGATGGAGGTAAGATGTTTACTGTGTACACAGATGCATGTGGCACGGGATTAGGCGCAGTCCTAATGCAAGAAGGGAAAGTGATATGCTATGGGGGTAGACAACTTAAAGTTCATGAGAAGAACTATCCCACGTATGACTTGGAGTTGGCGGCGATCGTTTTTGCAGTTAAATTTTGGCACCATTATCTTCTTGGGGAGAGGTTCGAGCTATATACCGACCACAAATCGCTTAAGTACCTCTTCTCACAGAAAGATTTGAATCTGAGACAACAGCGGTGGATGGAATTCTTGGCATCATATGACTTCAATATAGCTTATACCCTTGGCAAGGGTAATGTGGTGGCGTATGCGCTAAGTAGGAAAAGGTTGACCTTGAGCCCCTTGTTTGTTGAAAGGAAAAGTCTAGAGTTTATAGCAACCTTTGATTTTACACCTGCTGTTGAGTCATTGACTGTTACGTTAGCATCTCTTGAGTTAAGACCTACACTTCTAGATCAAGTAGGGACTTCACAGAAGGAAGACCCACAGATAGTCGAAATCATGGACAAGCTGATTAGTGGTGAGACGTCAAGTCACCTCGGTAGGTATGCCATAGATGACAAGGGATGGCTAAGGCGTGATGGAAGGCTATGTGTCCCACAAGTGGGAGACTTAGTAAGGAAAGTTCTCGAAGAGGTGCACCACTCGAAGATGACTATACATCCTGGAGGGGATAAGATGTACAGAGATATGAAACGCATATTCTTTTGGGCTGGGATGAAAAAGGACGTGGCAGAGTTCGTTTCAAGGTGCATGGTGTGCCAACAAGTAAAGGCCGAGTCGAAGAAGCCTGGTGGGCTATTACATCCTTTGGAGGTTCCGCAATGGAAATGGGAGAGTATCTCGATGGATTTCGTGGATGGACGGCCTAGGTCAAGGAAGGGAAATACTAGCATATGGGTCATAGTTGATAGACTCACGAAAAGTGTTCACTTCGTTCCGGTGAAAAGCAAGAGGACCGCATCATGGCTAGCGTCTATTTAACTTCGAGAGGTAGTACGGTTGCACGGGGTTCCTTCTAGTATAGTTAGTGATCGTGACCCGATTTTCACTAGCCAGTTTTGGAATAGTCTGCAAGAAGCAATGGGTACATGACTGAGCTTAAGCACGGCCTATCACCCGCAGACGGATGGACAAACCGAAAGGGTAAATGGGGTACTAGAGGATCTTTTGAGACTATGCATTCTTGGCTTTGGTGGTACTTGGGAAGACCATCTTCCTCTCGTGGAGTTTGCATATAATAATAGTTACCAAGCTAGCATCGGAATGGCACCGTTCGAAGCCCTGTATGGAAGACCGTGCAAGTCACCAACTTTTTGGTGGGAGACGACAGACAGGCTTATACTTGGGCCCGACATGATAAGGGACACTTCTGAGAAGGTTGAGTTGATACGAAGACGGATGAAAACGGCCCAAGATAGACAGAAATCTTATGCGGACAAGAGAACGACAGACCTAGAGTTCGAAGTCGGAGACATGGTCTTTATAAAAGTTTCTCCTTTACGCAATGTAGTTCGTTTTGGAGCGGTTGGAAAGCTAGCACCAAGGTTCGTAGGACCGTTCCCTATCACTGAGAGGGTTGGGCGGATGGCCTATAAAGTAGAATTACCCGAGAGGCTGGCCGGAGTACACAATGTCTTTCATGTCTCGCATCTCCGAAAGTGCTTACATGAATCAGCCGAAGTGGTTGAGCCAAGCATCCTTGAAGGCGTAGAAGTGGAAAAAGAAGCAACATTGAGGCGAGCTCCGATTCGTATCTTAGGAACGGAGATCAAGAAGCTAAGGAATCGAGAAGTCAAGCTAGTAATGTTCAGTGGAGTGAAGCCCAAGAGGACGCAACTTGGGAAACCGAAGAGAAGATACGCGCGCTTTACCCATTTCTTTTTGAGGGTACATTCTCGATCTCTTTTCCTATAAACTTGAAACCCGTTCGTATCATGCTTTTACTACCTATGTTTGTCTTGCTATCTTCTCGATCTTATCTTGAGAACCTTAGGTAGAACCATATGGATGTAAACATGTGATTGAAACATGTTATGGTTGATGTTTGCAAATGGTTGCAAGTGTTTGCAATTGATTGCTAGTGGATGCATGACACACATTAGGCACTAGATCGGCTCAGTCACATTTTCATGTTGCATATGCATGAGTGCTTATACTTATACATGGATGGAACTTGTTATGCTCTCACTTGGATGTTGCATATGAATGAATGTTATATGCACTCATGTAGAGATTATAAATTATGTTAGGATTTGGCATACATGTTGGACTCATTACACTAAGATATTTTGCATTAAGGAGGTTTACTGAATCAGTAACCACCTAATCTTTTGCATTAGATAAGTACATATACACACACTTACTGCATATGTTCATATAGCACTAGAAAGCTTTTAAGGAAAATGGTTGCCTGTGGATGATGTTTTGAGTAGATGGATGATGGATGGTAGGACACATCCTCCCTAACTTAGAGATTTCGGGGACGAAATCCTTTAAGGAGGGGAGAATGTAACAACCCGTATTTTAATAACGTGTTATAACCATAAATCAAGGCAGATTTAATTTTTAAAATAAGAATCAATGGCAATGGGTTACTCCATTGCGTTCGTCTCGAAATTCTGCTTGGAAACGAGTCCAAGTTTCCGAAAATCGGAGATCGTATGACCAAGTTATGACCCTTCGAAGTTTTCAGAAATTTTCAAGTTCAAAACAGCTCAGAATTCGAATTCAAATTTCGAATTCAAACCCAGAACGGACTGGGCGGGAAATTTCCCGCCCAAGACCAGGTCGACCTGGGGGTCGACCATAGAGTCGACCTGCCAAGGACCAGGTCGACCATAGAGTCAACCTGGGTGTCGACCTGGGAGTCGACCTGGTTCCCGAGTCCATTTTTGAGTCAGAATTCACTCTGATGTATCTAGTCTGATTTCTGTCTAAATTCGTTGGCCTGACCCTATATAAATAGTCCCTAACTCTAGTCTCTCTACACAAATTCTCTCTGTTCTTATGCTGCTAAAACTCTGGTTGAAAGATTAAAGAAAAGGAATTGCTTCTTCTCCAACAAGGCTACGTGTAGAGTATTGCTGTTTGGGGGATTTCTGTTATACTCGAGATTCAACATCGCCTCTTTGTTTTCTAATTCTCAAACCACGATCTGTAAGCCCTCGTTACTTTAGATCTAAACGTTAAACTTAATATGGACATGTTGTAAATTGAAATTGAACATAAGTATGACAATCATCTTGGACCTATCATTGTATATCATGGACCTATCATTGTTCATTTTGAATCTAGTATTTTGGATCCACTATTTGTTCACCTTGGAACTATTCATCTTGAATCTTGACTTGTGATATTATTTATATGAAACTGATTTGGGGCCTAAACATGTTGTAAACCTAAACCCTTCATGTCCATGATGTTAACATGCCTGTTGAAACACCCCACCTCCATTAGGGTCACTCTCAAAGGGAATGCCCTAATTTTGGTGGAGGTTTATAAGTATAAGTCACAGATACACAAGACAGATATAAGAACACATATTTTTGAACAGCGGAAAACATCAAAAACTTTTATTTCAACAAAATACGTGTTACACAAACCATGTCATAATTTGTTTTACAATACTTCCCAAAACATAACATCTCCATAACTGTCTTGATTACATTATTTAAAGAAGCATAAAGAAAACATAAATAAACTGCAAAAGTCCCATAATTGCTGTCCAAAGCCATAGTCCAAAACGGAAAAGATCCAAGCAATACATTCTTTCTCTTCAAGCTGGATGTGAAAACTGGTCAAGCTGTGGTATTCCCTCCCTGTGGACCTGGGGGGGGGGGGGGGACGAAAGAAAAGAAGGCGAAAGAAAAGTAGAGTCAGACATAAAGCCTGAGTAAGTCTAGGACTATTCAGTCTATGAATAAAGAACTGGGTATGATAAGCATAAACTGGAATTGGGAAAGCACCATAAACTAAGTTAAGTTGTCTAGGGTCGAATACTATCGTACCCCATATTAATCTCTGTACCCATATAAACTAGTTCCCAACAGGCACCCCATAATCAGGGTGAAGTGATCCTTTTTCTGATGATCGGCTCCTACTCGCATAGTTACATGTGTCTTACGGCCCCCGATGTTGTAGTTACCTATGCTGGTCCCACCATGGGGTGTATCAAGTCCCATGGTGGCGGCCCGACACAATTCTAGAATGCACAGGTATGCTACTGGTGCCCAGTGCCTTATTTTTCTGCGCCGGAGTGTGTGCACGCCCGCACCCCGTTAGAACCTACACTGCTGCACCACCGCCGTCGATTTGACCTCTTACAGTCGGCCCAGTAATCGTGCCCCACCCTGCCTAATTCAGGGTATCCTGATACACCTTGTAGGGTTACTGCTGAAAAGGGTCCCCCGCTACTAGGTTTTCTATTTCTAGCCAACATGCTAAGTTGGTTAAGTGTTTAATAAACCTAACCCCCAATCAGTCTGTTTAGTTTAGCATGTTCCATTTTGATTAAGTATTAATTTAATTTACTTAATCCTATCAATCCTGACTCAGCCTTAATTGTCTTATTAAAGCCTTGACCTCTCACATTAGACAGGTATTGTTGTGGCTGCCTGTTGCCGGTTGGGTCCGGGCAGTCTTACGCCACAACTCAGTCTAACCTCGGGTCCTTATTAGGCTCCGTGTTTAACCACCCACATTGGATAGGTATTGTTGTGACTACTGGACAGCCGGGCGGTTCCGGGCAGGTTTACATCACAACTCAATCCAACCTCGGGTTAAACACCTCGTATTTTCTACATTTACATATTTTGTCTCTTTTCTTTTTATATGTAAATATTTGCGGCCCATTATTCAAATTTATCTTTATTGGTTAAAATTTATTTATGCCACTTAATTGTTTTTTTTCAAGGTTGTTGGCATGCGTCAAACATGCCAACACATATGTTCTATATTTTAACCCAAACGTCATTACCCCCGTTTTACACATTCGCTACAATATAAGATATGTTGGGTTTAACATTTAAACCCAACTTAGCCATATGAAAAAAGGGAGGCTTATAACATGGTGTTTATGAGGTAACATAAAAAGGGGAGTGTGAACGCGTGAACTTGCAACATAACGATTCAATTAACATAAATTAGGCACATGTGAACTTGCAATTGTAAAAGCATATAATCATGGCATAAACAATACTTAAACATGAATCATTCTATTCATATAATCATGGCATAAACAATACTTAAACATGAATCATTCTATTCATAGGATTATGGCATAAACAATACTTAAACATGAATCATTCTATTCATAAAATCATGGCATAAATAATACTTAAACGTGAATCATTCTATTCATGTAATCATGGCATAAATAATATTTAAACATGAATCATTCTATTCATGTAAACTTGCAATTGGAATGTAAATCTAACTTAATTGTGTCACATATATCACCATATGGTTTTGATAACAACCTAGGCCTAAAACATGTTTCAACTAGGCATAATACCAAACATAGTTTAGTCATGTTCATAAAGGTGCTTACTTTTGTTTCTAATACAAAAGTATGATTTGCTAATTTCAACATAGATTCATATAAATCATAGTACCTAGTCGAGTCCAATTACACACTAAAAGTGATCATAAAAGTATGTACATCATATTGGCATAATAATGCACCATATACTTGCATGAATCCACAACATATAGTTGTCATCATAAATCATATACTTGTATGAATCCCAAATCACATACTTGCAAATATCCAATCGTATAACATTTCCAAATCGTTTAGAATCAAAATAACATACAAATATAGATTATTATCTCCACAATTCCATTTCGTTGTTAACTTCCAACGTAAATCACATACTTGCAAATATCCAATTGTATACCACAACATTCCCAAATCGTTTAGAATCAAAATAACATACAAATATAGATTATTATCGCCACAATTCCATTTCGCATTTTACACCAATCAACGCAATTAATTATTCACATCGAAATAGCACTCTACTTACAACGTGTGACGAATCTTCAATTCAGGAATCTGAATTCTGAATTTGGAGATGCTATCCTTTGTTGTAGGCGTTGTTTTGATTTGATTGACGTTGCTTTAAGCTTTGAATTATCTACTCATTGTCTCTCAATTTCTGACGGCTATCCTTAGTCTCTCCTCAGCAGCATGACGGTCTCATCTCCATTTTAGTTTGTGTGAATTAGGGTTAGTCTTAGGTCCTTTTTATAGAGTTTGTGAGTTGATTTAGACCGTCGATGGAGCTTGGTTTAATAACAGCCGTTCGTTTGAAAGAGAGACCAACCAGGAGCTGACACCTAGCCCTAGTGACAAGGCAAGGCTCAGAAAATCGACCAAACACAGACCAGGCCAGCCAGGGTGGGCTGGGTTCGACCTGGCTCAGGGGCCAGGTCGACACCCCAGTCGACACCGTGTCGACTTGGCAGTCGACACGGGTTACCCAGGTCGACTGCCCAGTCGACCTGGCTAGCCCCAGGTCGACTGCCAAGTCGACCTGGGTGCCTTGGGCGGGAATTTTCCCGCCTTGGCCAATTGGGCCCGATTTTGAATTTTAAATTTGTTTTTCTGAGCTGTTTTCGTCTGTTTGAATTTTAAACTGAATTATGAAACTTCCGGAGGCCATATCTCCTTCATACGGAGTCCATTTTACGCAAACTCGGACTCTATCTCAAGCAGAATTCCGAGACGAACGCAAAGACGTATCCCGTTTCCCTTAATTCTTTGATTTGAAATTAATTATACTTTAATTTGTGAATTTCACTGTTATAGAATACCCGGGGTGTTACATTCTCCCCCACTTAAAAGGATTTCGTCCCCGAAATCTTCAAGTTCAGGTAGAATGTACATCCTAACATCCAAACATCCATCTACTCATCCATCAAACACGAGCATCCATTGTCCTTAAAAGACTTCTAATGCTTCATGATCATATGCGAAGTGTGTGTGTACATGTACTTATCTAATGCAAAATCAGTCGGTCTACTGATTCAGTTGACCTCCTTAATGCAAATTATGTGAGTGCCATGAATCAATTATGTATGCAAATTTTCCTATTCATGATTCTACATGAGTGCACAATCATTCATACAAATGCAACTTCCATATGACAACACATTAAAGTTCAACCATATACGAATGCAAACATATATGCATATGCAATATGAAGTGACTGAGCCGATCTAAAACCTAGATTGTGTGTGTAAATGCAACCACGAGCAACCACTAGCAATCACTTGCAACCACTTGCAACCATCATCCATAACATGTTTCAATTACATGTTTTCATCCAAAGGGTTTCTTCCTAAAAGAGAAGGTCGAGGAGATATACCTAAAAAGATAGATAAAAGCGCAACTTAAGGAAAAAGGATAGATCAAAGATGTACCCTCGAAAAGAAAAGGGTAGGCTGCGCGTATTCTAGCTTCAGTTTCCCAAGTTGCATCTTCTTCGGCGTCGCTCCACTGAACTTTGACGAGCTTGACTTCGCGGTTGCGTAGCTTCTTCACTTTCGTTCCTAATATGCGGATTGGAACTTTCCTTACGGTTGCTTCGCGTTCCACTTCAGCTTCTTCTAGGATATTTGGCTCTACCACTTCAGCAGACTCATGTAGACATTTTCGGAGGTGCGAAACGTGAAAGACGTTGTGAACTCCGGCCAATTTTTCGGGTAGCTCTAATCTATAGGCCATTTTCCCAATTTTCTCGATGATAGGGAATGGCCCTACGAACCTTGGTGCTAGCTTTCCTTTGGTTCCAAAACGAACAACGTTCCTTAGCGGAGATACCTTAAGAAAAACTCTGTCCCCAACCTCAAATTCAAGGTCGGTCCTCCTCTTGTCGGCATAGGAATTTTGTCTGTCTTGGGCCGTCTTCATCCTTCTTCGTATTAAGTCTACTTTCTCTGAAGTCTCTCGGATCATATCCGGTCCAAGTATGAGCTTATCAGTAGACTCCCACCAACAAGTGGGTGATCGACACGGTCTTCCATATAAAGCTTCGAAGGGCGCCATTCCGATGGTTGCTTGATAGCTGTTGTTGTAGGCAAATTCCACCAAAGGAAGATGGTCTTCCCATGTCCCTCCGAAGTCAAGGACGCACAGTCTTAAAAGGTCCTCCAAAACTCTGTTCACTCTTTCTGTCTGGACGTCGGTTTGGGGATGATAGGCTGTGCTTAAGCATAACTGTGTGCCTACCGCATCTTGCAGACTCCGCCAAAACTCACTTGTGAAGATAGGGTCTCGGTCACTAACAATGCTGGATGGTATTCCATGGAGTCGAACAATTTCCTTGAGGTAAAGAGATGCTAGGGATGAGGCAGTTCTTTTACTTTTGACAGGTAAAAAGTGGGCGCTTTTAGTAAGCCTATCCACTATTACCCAAATGCTAGTGTTGCCTCTCCTAGACCTAGGCAGCCCATTAATGAAGTCCATTGAGATGTTATCCCACTTCCACTGCGGGACCTCTAGAGGATGTAGCAGACCGCCAGGCTTTTTCTGTTCCGCCTTAACCTGTTGGCACACCATACACTTAGAAACGAAATCTGCCACGTCCTTCTTCATGTCATTCCAAAAGAAAGTTCTCTTTATGTCCTTGTACATTTTATCTCCGCCCGGATGTATCGTGATCTTGGAGTGATGTGCTTCCTCGAGAACCTTCTTTACTAAATCCCTTGTCTGTGGGACGCATAGTCTTCCGTCTCGCCTTAGCCAACCCTTATCGTCGATGGAGTATCTGTTGAGGTGACTTGAAGTCTCACCCCTAATTAGTCTACCAATCGTCTCCCTAAGCTGAGGGTCTTCGCGTTGTGCTGTCCCTATTGAGTCCACTAAGGTCGGGCGTACTTCGAGAGATGCTAGCAAGCCTGGTACAAAATCGGAGGAGGGCCTAAAGTCAAAGCTGGCTATAAACTCTAGGCTTTGTCTTTCAACAAACAGCGGGCTTAGGGTCAGTTTCTTTCGGCTCAACGCGTCTGCCACTACGTTGCCTTTGCCCGGAGTGTAGGAGATCTCGAAATCATACGAGGCAAGATACTCCATCCATCTCTGTTGCCTCAAGTTAAGGTCCTTCTGCGAGAAAAGGTATTTCAACGATTTATGGTCAGTGTAAAGTTCAAACTTCTCACCTAGGAGAGTGTCGCCAAGACTTGAGTGCAAAGACAATGGCGGCTAACTCAGGATCGTGGGTCGGGTAGTTCTTTTCGTGCACTTTCAACTGCCTCCCGCCATAAGCTACTACCCTTCCTTCTTGCATTAAGACAACGCCTAGCCCTGTCCCACATGCATCTGTATAAACTGTGAACATTTTGCTTCCATCTGGCAACGTTAAAACTGGGGCTGTTGTAAGAGCCCTTTTCAGTCGTTGGAAAGAAAACTCGCAATCCAAGTCCCAATTGAACACTAGATTCTTCTTGGTCAGCCTTGTGAGCGGAGCTGAGATTTTCGCAAAATCCCTTATGAACTTTCGATAGAAACCTGCTAGTCCTAGAAAACTTCGGACCTCAGTTGCATTCCTTGGTGTCTTCCAATCCTGTACCGCTACTACCTTAGCAGGGTCCACAGCTAACCCTTCTTTGGATACTATGTGCCCAAGGAACCTCACTTCTTCTCTCCAAAAGTGGCATTTGGAGAATTTTTCTTTTAGCTGATGGACTCGCAGAGTTTCCATGATTGCCCTTAAGTGCTGAGCATGTTCCTCTTCACTCTTTGAGAAGATAAGGATATCGTCTACGAAGACCACCACGAACTTATTGAGGAAATCTCTGAACACCCTACTCATTAGGTCCACGAAGTAAGCAGGTGCATTTGTCAAGCCGAAAGGCATGACAAGCCATTCAAAGAAGCCGTCTGGGGTTCTATATGCCGTTTTATCGATGCTATCCTCAGCCACCCTTAGTTGATGAAAACCGGTCGCTAAATCGAGTTGGGAGAAAACAGACGCTCCTACAAGCTGATCAAACAGATCGTCAATTCTGGGGAGAGGGTGCCTATTCTTTTTCGTTAGCTTGTTGAGCTCACTATAGTCAACACATAGACGGAGTGAACCATCCGCCTTTGTAGCGAACACCACTGGAGCGCCCCATTCTGAAATGCTCCTTCTAATGAACCCTTTCTCTAGAAGCTCTTTAATCTGTTTACTGAGCTCTTTCCTTTCCCGTAGAGCCATGTGTCTAACGGGCAACGCAATGGGCTTTGCATTATCTACAAGATATATGCGGAAGTCTATCTCCCGCTTCGGAGGCAAGCCCTTCACCTCTTCGAAGACATCCGGATATTCCCGGACCACTCTAACCGATTGTAAATTGTCGACAGAGGCATCTAGCGATTCAAGATAACTAAGCATAACCGCATACGAGGGATTACAAGTAATTTCCAAAGTGTTACCGAGCTGGGTCAGGAGCCTAACAACCCTTTTCTCACAATCAAGGATGGCCCCATTACTGGATAGCCAATCCATGCCCAAAATCAAACCATATCCCGAAAAGCCCAAAACAAAGGCACTACATTTAAATTCTACGCTTAGAATAGAAATTTTCAATCCCACACAGATCATAGACCAATGAGCCGGGCCCCCAATTGGGTTTGAAACAATTAAGGGGTCCTCTACCATACTAGTTTTTAGGTGCAGAGATTCTACTAAAGCAGACGAGATAAAGGAGTGTGATGCGCCAGAATCAAATAAAGTGCGAACGGGGTGATCATAAAGATAGACTACACTTTCTACAGAAGTATTTATACCTCGCTGTTGCAAAGGTGGCGCCTCTAGCACATGAACCTGCGCCCCCGAGGTGGATCCAGCCCTCTGCCCCTGTCCTCGTTTCTTCGGGCAATCCTTAGCCAGGTGACCTGTCTCACCGCAAGAAAAGCACCCGCCATTCATCTTGGCCTTCTTTTTCCGGCAATCTTTCACTAAGTGCCCCACTTTGCCACAGAAATTACACTTCCTCTTCTCTTTGTTGTCTTTCCCGCCCTTCTTAAAGTCTGTCTTCTTAGGCTGTAAACCCTCTTTCTTCCCTTGAGAGCTTTCTGCCTTTGTCTCCTTCTTGCCCTTATCCTCTTCGTTCAGCAATGCCATCTGTACCAATCTTTCATACGTAGCTCCCATGGGTATATGGGTCATGGCCAAACTGTGTAATGGCTCATTCAACCCTTTGACAAAACGGAGATCCTTCTTGGGCGGGGTGTTGACTAAGTCCAGTCCGAACCTAGCCAGCTCATCGAACTGATTAAAGTACTCTTTGACTGTCTTGTTCCCTTGCTTAAGAAATAAGAATTTTTCCAACTGCAAACTCCTTTTAGCGTCTGAGAGAAATTTAGCCTCAAACCTTGCCCTAAAGTCCTCCCATGTTTCCACTGGTCTTTCTGCATTAGTGACTTCCCACCAGTAGGAAGCCTCGCCTTTAAGTAGCCATACTGCCAGTTGTACTTTCTGCCTATCTTCTACCTCAAAGATGACGAATAAGTCCTCGGTTTCTTTCAGCCAACTTCTAGCTGCCACGAAGGACTCAGTTCCATGAAAGTCCTTTCCTCCCATAGCTTTAAAATCTTTACATATCTTAGCAAAAGTGTTTCCCCGCGGAGGAGGTGGAGGAAGAGGTGCTGCTGCAGCCGGATGATTCCCTGCAGCTTGGGGAGGAGGAATGGTAGGACCCGGCTGAGTGGCCCTTGCTTCTAAGAATCGTCTAAACCAACCAGGTATTGGTACACCCTCTGGCAAGTTAAGTTCTTCGGACATGATTCAAAACGAAGGATAAGAGATAGTACCTATGGCTTTGGGGGACTTTGCCTTTTTAAAATAAAATAATATTTTATCTTTTAAAAATGCTTCTTTAGATCTTCTTTTTTGAAAAATAAATTTTCAAAACTTTTTATCTTATCTGGTAAACCTATGCTCTGATACCAAGTAAAACACCCCACCTCCGTTAGGGTCACTCTCAAAGGGAATGCCCTAATTTTGGTGGAGGTTTATAAGTATAAGTCATAGATACACAAGACAGATATAAGAACACATATTTTTGAACAGCGGAAAACATCAACAACTTTTATTTCAACAAAATACGTGTTACACAAACCATGTCATAATTTGTTTTACAATACTTCCCAAAACATAACATCTCCATAACTGTCTTGATTACATTATTTAAAGAAGCATAAAGAAAACATAAATAAACTGCAAAAGTCCCATAATTGCTGTCCAAATCCATAGTCCAAAACGGAAAAGATCCAAGTAATACATTCTTTCTCTTCAAGCTGGATGTGAAAACTGGTCAAGCTGCGGTATTCCCTCCCTGTGGACCTGGGGGGGAAACGAAAGAAAAGAAGGCGAAAGAAAAGTAGAGTCAGACATAAAGCCTGAGTAAGTCTAGGACTATTCAGTCTATGAATAAAGAACTGGGTATGATAAGCATAAACTGGAAATGGGAAAGCACCATAAACTAAGTTAAGTTGTCTAGGGTCGAATACTATCGTACCCCATATTAATCTCTGTACCCATATAAACTAGTTCCTAACAGGCACCCCATAATCAGGGTGAAGTGATCCTTTTTCTGATGATCGGCTCCTACTCGCATAGTTACATGTGTCTTACGGCCCCCGATGTTGTAGTTACCTATGCTGGTCCCACCATGGGGTGTATCAAGTCCCATGGTGGCGGCCCGACACAATTCTAGAATGCACAGGTATGCTACTGGTGCCCATTGCCTTATTTTTCTACGCCAGAGTGTGTGCACGCCCGCACCCCGTTAGAACCTACACTGCTGTACCTAGTCGAGTCCAATTACACACTAAAAGTGATCATAAAAGTATGTACATCATATTGGCATAATAATGCACCATATACTTGCATGAATCCACAACATATAGTTGTCATCATAAATCATATACTTGTATGAATCCCAAATCACATACTTGCAAATATCCAATCGTATAACATTTCCAAATCGTTTAGAATCAAAATAACATACAAATATAGATTATTATCGCCACAATTCCACGTTGTTAACTTCCAACGTAAATCACATACTTGCAAATATCCAATTGTATACCACAACATTCCCAAATCGTTTAGAATCAAAATAACATACAAATATAGATTATTATCGCCACAATTCCATTTCGCATTTTACACAAATCAATGCAATTAATTATTCACATCGAAATATCACTCTACTTACAACGTATGACGAATCTTCAATTCAGGAATCTGAATTCTGAATTTGGAGATGCTATCCTTTGTTGTAGGCGTTGTTTTGATTTGATTGACGTTGCTTTAAGCTTTGAATTTTCTCCTAATTGTCTCTCAATTTCTGACGGCTATCCTTAGTCTCTCCTCAGCAGCATGACGGTCTCATCTCCATTTTAGTTTGTGTGAATTAGGGTTAGTCTTAGGTCCTTTTTATAGAGTTTGTGAGTTGATTTAGACCGTCGATGGAGCTTGGTTTAATAACAGCCGTTCGTTTGAAAGAGAGACCAACCAGGAGCTGACACCTAGCCCTAGTGACAAGGCAAGGCTCAGAAAATCGACCAAACACAGACCAGGCCAGCCAGGGTGGGCTGGGTTCGACCTGGCTCAGGGGCCAGGTCGACACCCCAGTCGACACCGTGTCGACTTGGCAGTCGACACGGGTTACCCAGGTCGACTGCCCAGTCGACCTGGCTAGCCCCAGGTCGACTGCCAAGTCGACCTGGGTGCCTTGGGCGGGAATTTTTCCGCCCTGGCCAATTGGGCCCGATTTTGAATTTTAAATTTGTTTTTCTGAGCTGTTTTCGTCTGTTTGAATTTTAAACTAAATTCTGAAACTTCCGGAGGCCATATCTCCTTCATACAGAGTCCGTTTTACACAAACTCGGACTCTATCTCAAGCAGAATTCCGAGACGAACGCAATGGCGTATCCCGTTTCCCTTAATTCTTTGATTTGAAATTAATTATACTTTAATTTGTAAATTTCACTGTTATAGAATACCCGGGGTGTTACACCCGTGATGTTGAATTAGTTGTTATTCACAAGTTTGAGGTTATTATCTTATGTCAACTGTTACCATGACTAGCACTCTATTTTGCTAAGTTAGATATTTGAGACCACTATTCCATATGCCAGTATTGTTGTAGTAATTTACCTCAAGTTATACCATGCTTGACTTGTAATCACTTTTGCCACCTTATGCCCGTTCTTTCTATGTTATTCCCTAATTAGATTTGTTTGTATCGTTTCAAATTCACGTACGATGGGAATACGATTTGGTTAGTTTAGGCAAACCTGAATTTACTATAAACTTGAAACGTGAACATTATTATAACTTGAACCTAGATATGGACATGAACTTGACACGATTTGACATGAAACATGACATGAAAACTTGACATGAATTTAGACTCGAAACTTGAACTGGGACATGACACTTAGAATGAATTTGAAAATGGCTAACTCGAGGTTGGGTTGAGTTTGCAGTGTAAATCTGCCCGGAACCGCCCGGCAAATCCAGTGACTGCAAAAAATAGGATCCAATGTGGGTAGTTGGTCATATCGCACGTAAAACCCGAGGTTAGACTATGTTGTGGTGTAAATCTGCCCGGAACCGCCCGGTAAATGCAGTAACCACAACAACTAGTCTAATGTGAGAGGTTGGGGGTGCATTAATGAATTAATGCCACATGATAGGGTTAAGTCATGAACCACTTGAATATACTTAACCAATTTGACATGATGATTTGATAGGGTTAAGTCATGAACCGCTTGAACACACTTAACCAACTTGATACATGATTGGATAGGGTTAAGTCACGAATTTGAATGACAACACTTAACCCATTAGAAACCCTAGTTACGCGGTCCTTTTCAGCAGTAACCCACTTAGATGTATCACGATACCCTGGGACTAGGCAGGGTGGGGCACGATTACTGGGCTGATTGTAAGCGACCAGAACGACGGCTGAGTAGGTGCGCCATTGTAGGTTCAGGCGTACTATGGTCGTGCACGTAGTCCAGAGTTGAAAAAGCAGGCATTGGGCACTAGTAGGTTTACACTGTGCGTGCTTGATTCGTGTCGGTGGTTGGCACCCTAGGGCTTGATACACCCTATGGTGGACCTAGCACAGGTGACTACATTTCATGATTGGGCCGTATGACACAGACACATGACGAGCTAGAACTTGTAGGGAGCCGATCGATTAGTAGATCGTATCGTGGACCCCGTAATGGGTCACTTCATGATATTGGGCCAAGGGATCATTTCATGATTAATACTTGACATGGGTTAGAATACTAGTACAGTTGGTGCAGCGAATCTTGAATATGCGATGTTAGACTTGATTTATCTTGTTATCTTAGTTATCTTGCCAGACTTATTATCATCCCTATGTTTACTTTCCGTTTACTCATGTCTTGTTAACTTTACTAGTTTTTATACTGAAAGTCACTAGGACTTACCAGTCATTATGACTGACCCTTTTTCTTTCGCCTCTTTTCTTTCGTTTCCCCCCCCCAGGTTCTCAGGGATGAAACACTAGCTCTTAGCTTGGATTTAGCTTGCTTTCTGTCAGCTCATGTACGGTTTTGTAACGACCCGGAATTTTGGGGCCAATTTAAAATTTTTACTTTAGAAATTTTAATGGATTTTATATATTTAAAATAATTTATTTTAACTAAGAACGACTACAAATTTATTTTAAAACGAATAAATTTAATTTAATTATGAAAGGAGTTTAGAACAGCGCTGCAGTTTGAAAATTTAAATTTGAACTTGGACTGAATGTATATGATTCATTTTAAGTCAGAATTGAGCGAAATAAGAAATATTTAAATCTGTTTAATCATAT
The DNA here is from genome assembly GCA_030737875.1 of Allium sativum. Taxonomy (NCBI): domain Eukaryota; kingdom Viridiplantae; phylum Streptophyta; class Magnoliopsida; order Asparagales; family Amaryllidaceae; genus Allium; species Allium sativum. The sequence goes on along the minus strand of CM060920.1, from coordinate 469,939,219 downwards.
CTTTCTAACGAATCTAAAAAATTGAAATCTCACTTTAAAGGAAATAAGTTATGTTCAGTTTAAAATTTAGAAAAGTCGTTGTAGAATTTATATATATTTTAATATAATATATTAGCCTTAAAAATAGCCATTTTGCAAACGACCTCGGTTTTCGACGAAACCACTTTTGTTGGAACCGGAATGTCAAATTATTGCTAAGTTTCAATTTTCATAATTTTCCGAATTAATATGTGAGCGTGGCAGAGGAAAACGTGTTTTGTCAATTACAATCAGTTTCGATCGACTTGAAAATGGCCAATTTTCAAACGGTCTCGTAATTCGACGAAATTAGTTTTTTTAGGACCGTATCGTCAAAACAAAGCCAAAAATATTTTTTCTGTAATTTTCTGAATTCATATGTAGCCCCGGTGAATTTGTATATATATATGGTTAAATTAATTAATAAATGTTTTTAATTTAAATTAAAGAAAACTGACTGAAAACAGCCGTTTGGGCTCACGGGACATAGCCCATTGGGTTCAGAATAGGGGTTATTAGTTAGAAATGTCTGTCGTTGGGCCTGAATTGGTGTTAGTATCAAACCAGGCCTTTTAGTGATTAAGAAATAAAATATTATTATAAATAACCCCTTTTAAAATGAATAAAATGCCAAACCCTAATACACTAGATCAGGAGTCGCCGCCACTCCTTTTGATGGCCACAAATGTTCAATAGTTGCTATTCAATTTTCATGAAATCGATACACTAAATCAACCAAATTATAAAGCAAATTTCAAAGAACAAATTCAGATCTTCACAATCATACGGTTGAGATCCTAAATAGTTCAATATTTTGGGAGTAACAGAAGCTCGAAGTCGTGGAGTTTGGAGACGCCTAGCCGGCTCTTGGGGTGATCAAGTTGGCCGAGGTGGCCAGGGGAGGACGGTGGCATGTAGGCCGACGGCGTGGAGGTGGGTGATCGGCTCCGGAGTGCTTCGTTTGGCGTGCGACAGGAGAAAAGCAAGGTCGGGTTTGGGTTCTCAGTTCAGAACAAAGGAAGAAGATGACGGCCGAGTTTTACACAATGTAATTAATTGTTTAATTATAATATTGTTAAATTAATAATGTTTAAATATGTATTAACTTTAAACTCTCGTACCTTATTCAATACATATCAAAATTTGATGAAATCAGTTGCGTTGGAATCGCAACGAAAAACTCTACACAATGGAACTGACCAGAACCAAAACTAAGCACGTTGGAAATTTCAGATCTAAATTTGTTAGGTGAGATTTCTCAGTTTTAAAATTTTAAAATAAATATATTCATTTATTTATTTCTTTAAAATAGATCTTGCTTGTGATGTTAAATATTTATACGTCATATGAAACATATATGCTGTGTATAAAATCTAGATTAACTGATGGATTGTGTTTGTGTTGATTTGGTGAATTATATTCATGTTATCATTTTATTTGCCAATGTTATCTTAGACTAAAAGTATTCATTGTTGTCAAACAAAAAAATGTCATGTGTGAACAAATTTTTCACATTTGTTAAATAGAATAGTATTAAAAACAAAATATCCTTATTGTTGAATTATCCTTTTTGTTGAATCATCCTTTTTGTTGAATCATATTTGTGTCAACACAAAATGTCCTTTTGGTTGAATCATATTGTGTTATAACAAAACTATCATTTTGTTGAATTATATTTGCAACAAAACTAACATTTTGTTGAACTAGATTTGTAACAAAACCAAAGAATCATCTTTGTTGAATATAATTGTTGAGGTTAAATATCCATTTTTGTTGAATATGGTTGTTGAAATAAAAATATCAATTTTTGTTAAATATAATTGTTGTAACAAGAGTATCAATCTTTGTTGAATGTAATGTGACATTAGCAAAAGAAATAACATTTCTATTTTAAAATGTGGCATTAGATAAAATTAACATTTTTAATTATAAGATGTTAAAGTAAAGGAAAATAACATTTTAGTTTTAAATTGTTAAAACGATTAAAATAACATTTTTTGGTCAAAACTCGATTTGTGATTTAAATAACATTTTTTGGTCAAAACTTGATTAGCGATTAGAATAACAATTTTTGGTCAAAACTTGGTTAGTGAAATAGAATAACATTTTTGATTAGAAACATGTTATGAAAATAAAACAACATTTTTATTTGTAATATGTTATGCAATTCAAAATGATATTTTTGGATTAAAAGTTTGTTATGAAACAAAAGAAGAGATTTTGGTTAATCATTTTTTTTTCAAACAAAAGAATAGATTTTGTTAAAACATTCTTTTGCAAAAAAAAAGGACAGATTTTTAAGTACCATTCTTTTCAATAAAAAGAAATCATGTTTTATTGTCATATTTGTTTACAATAAAGATTAGAATTAAACAGGATTTTCATTTCTGTTTACATTTAAATAGATCAAACAAAAATTCACATTCTTGTTGAAGAAAATCAACATTTTTGTCAAAATTTGATTAGTGAATAAAATCAATATTTTTGTCAAAATATGATTAATGAATAGAAAAAAAACATATTTTTGTCAAAATATGATTAATGAATAGAATAGCATATCTTTGTCAAGATTTGATTAGTAAGTAGGATTAACATTTTTGTTAATTAAATTATGTCAGATCGAAATTAACATTTCTGTTAATTAGATTATGTTAGAAAAAAACAACTTTTTATTTGAAATATATTATGCATATAAAGATGACATTTTTGATTTTAAACATGTATATAAATAAAAATCACATTTTTATTTGAAATGTGTTTTGTAAACAAAAATATACATTTGTGTCATATTTGAAAGAATGAATAAGAATGGACATTTTTGTCATATTTGAAAGGATGAATAAGAACAGTCATTTTTGTCAATTTAAAGAAATGTATTGGAAAACATTTATGTTTGTCAATTTAAAGAAATGAACACTTTTGTCAAAGAAAGATTAGCGATAAAATAACACTTTTGTCATAGAAAGACTAGCACATCTTTGTCAAAAGAATGGTTGGTGAATCAAAAAAATGAATATCTTTGTTCACTAAAAAGGAATTATACAAAAATATTTTTATACATTTAAAAGTATAAATTGAAAATGTATATTTTTATACATTAAAAAGAATGAATTGGAAATGGATATTTTTATACATTAAGAAGAAACAATTGAATATATATTTTTATACTTTGAGAGAAAGATTACATTTTGATCATTAAGAAGGATTAAAGAAAAAGTTCATATTTTGTTTACATATAAAGGAACTATACAAAATCAACATTTTGTTTACATTGGAAAGAATAAACAAAATTATCATATTTTGTTACATTAAAAGAATAAACAAAATTATCATATTTTGTTACATTAAAAAGAATAAACAAGATTATCATATTTTGTTGCATTGAAAAGAATTTGACAAAATTATCATATTTTGTACATTGACAGGAATTTGACAAAAGCATCATATTTTCTACATTAAAATGGAATTAGACAGAATTATAATTTTTGGTCACTTTAAAAGGAATTAGAACAAAAGAGACATTTTTGTCCCTTAAAAAAAAGAATGTAGTAAAATATTCATTTTGTCATTTAAAAATGAATGAGACCAAAAATATACATTTTGGTAAATAAATAAGAGTTAAGATTTTATTGTCATTTGTTAACAATAAAAAGACTAGGTTTTTATCGTCATTTGTCAACAATAAAAAGAATTGGAATATATGTCTGTGATGTTGAAAAGCTTGATGTGTTAATATAATGTTAGTATATTCAAAACTGAATATTACACTTCCATTTACAAGTCATCCGACTTGTTTATGTGATTGGGACGATTATTTTTACACACCCAAGTGCACAAATAACTTGTTATTTGTTTGTTGGATGAAACCCCACACGGGTGTTGGGATGATATTTGACCTACACTAATCCCAATATTTAGTGTAGAATCCACTCTGGTTGTATTTGGATGTTTGGTAAATATTTATCATTGATTACATGCAGTATATGGATGTTGATTGAGTCCCATTCCAATAAAGAATATTCTAGAAAAGAATATTTTAGAAAATATATCCTAGAAAAGAATATGGTTTAGAAAAAGAATATATTTTGGAAAAATATTTTTTTTTATTAAAATGAACTAGTTATTAACTAGGATAAATCATTAAATTTAGATTTAATGAACTTTTCCAATTTGCTAATATTTAATTGAAGTTAAAATTAAATAAACTGGATTTTGGGTCTGTCGTGAATAGTGTCTTAAATAACACTGTTCTTAAACCCCGTATGAAAAGAATAATCTTTTAATTAAGATTTTTAAAGCTTTCAATTATATTTAGTAATTGAAATAAAATGAAATGTGAGTTGGGTTTATTGTGAACCGTGTTTTTAAGTGACATGTGTTCTTTAACCCAACTGACAGTGAAAATATGATTTGAAATTTATAAATCTTTTATTAAGATTTAAATGGGAATTTTCCAAAAGCAAGTTTTCCAATTTAATATATTAAATTGGAGTTGAATGGAATTCGAATTAATAATACCGAGATAAGCTTCTGTAAAAGAAGACCGATACTACATATGGAATTTAAGAGGCTTTGCCGTTATTCCATTTATATTATTGGTCGGATATAGAAATTTATAACGATCATATATTGATTTGATTTCTGTGAAGATTCCATATTTAATGGAAGTCAATTTTATGTTTATCGTGAACGGTGTTTTAAAATGACACTAGTTCTTTAACCCAGTTAAAGATAAGTTTTATTTCTTAAATTTAATTAATCATTGAATAATGATTCTTTGATATTTAAAACCAAATTGGGTTTTTAATAAATCTTTAAAAGGAAGATTTAAGAATAATTTAAAGAGTTTATCTTTGATAGAATAATACGAATATTTTATTAGAAGAATATTCTGAATTGGAATGAGGCGTTGGATGTGTCTTTATAGTACTTGATTTTTTATTATAAAAATACATGAGTTATTCGGGAAGACCGGGTTTAACCCATTCCGAATAATTACTACGACGATGAAGAGTCAAAGATGAAGACGGTGGTTGGAGACCGACGATCTTCACATCGAATGGATGTGTTGCTACTGAGACCCTTGATGGGAGTAGCTACCTTGAAGGGGCTTCAGTGGTGGCCGTCCAGACTATTGTTGATTGTTCGGATTTGGTTTTCGCTCAGACCCAGAGCATAAGCTAGTAAATGGATGTGTGCCAGACATTGGATTTCGTTCCATGTGAATTAAATCGATTTCTATTAATGTATGTCTGTTTGGTGGTGGAGAATTCATTCTCTACTTAACACCCTGGTATATATTAATAGTGATTGATCGCATGGCGTGAATTGTCAATATGGCACGCCAAGATGCAAATGATCAAGGCTTTTGTTGAAAATCAGGGCCTTGTGGGATGATCAAAGTATAGCCTATTACGGCATAGCTTTGTGTATAGCGTGACTTCGCGAGCCTCACACCCCGGTATGAGTCAAAAACGGGATTAGAACTGCAGGGAGTGCACACGTTTCTTTCTAGCTAGGAGTGGTGTCAGTGCTTAAACTGGCTGACATTTTACTTATGTGGATGATGGAGTTTGAGGCGCCTCGGGTTTTTATAGGCCGTTAGTGGTCATACTATAGGTCCAAAGGGACCGGGAAACGTGTGTTCAGGCATAATTAATCCACTGCCGATAGGCGGGGACCGGCCCTGAAGATCCAAGGGTTCACTGCGGGGGATCCTGTGGCATTTGCTAGAGTGTCTCGAATCGGAGAGGAGCTTTCCCCTAGCCTCGACTCATGATTGGAAATCCAATTTCCAATACGACCTTGCGGTTTTGATTGTAGAACTAGTATGGCGACATGATATATGGTACCCATGCCATCTAGGATTGATACATTTATATTTGAAGTGTTTTATTAAAACATATACACACTAATATTAAATCCGTTTTATCGTATCAAGCATCTTTTAACCATTATAAGGTAAAACCCTATCCTCCGGTTTGCGTTGCATTGTGTGATGGGACTTGGGTCTTATAATGGTTTCATTTTTCTAAAAAGCATTGCGTTGTTTAACGTTTTACATTATTTTATGCATTGGCAATCCAATGGAGTAAACCCGTTCCGCGTTAGCGGCGTGGTCCTGTGATTAGCCTTAGTATTAGATAGTTAAGTTAAGATTTCTCATACCAGTCCCATGACTGACCTGTAGTTTGTTTCACTGGAAAACTCGGGTGCCCATATTTTCCACACGGGCAGTCGAGTAGCTTTTTGCAGATATATTTACAGGATCCTGGCTTATAGCTGAAGCAGTATTCGGAAAGCTCTGTATCTGTGTATTCCTTCCAGTTGTATATTTGTATTATTTTTCCGCTGCTATTTAAATGTAATTTAAAACTCTGATATTATTGTATTTCTATTATGTAATAAGTATTCATACTCTGTTACATTCTTGTACTCTGATGTAATTGTTGTAATCAGCAATAAAATGTTCTTCAGTTTGTGTTCTGATGTGTGTTGTTCTCAAAGCAATCCAGTCTTTCCTTTACCGGGAAGTTTGGGTCGTCACATGTGGTATCGGAGCTTTGGTTTACAGAGCTTGAGAACAAGGCACATTAGAACCGAACGAAAGAATTCATCAGAGATTGGATTAGTAATATCCAATGAGGATAACTCATTAGAGATGGGATCAGTAGTATCCTAGAACGAGTGTGAAGAGTACCATTCTCTTTAAAAAGTAAAAAACAAAATTTAGTTTTGAAATTTTATCTAAAAATACGTATTTGTGTATATTATATTTTTATGTGGACAATCGAGTATATAAAGATTTCGAATATACGAGTAATTAACGGATATTCGAAGTTTTAATATACTGGGTAGATATAGAATCACACTCTAGTCGCCCGGAGATGATTCTGGTGATCGGTGCACCATCATCAGAATTTATGTTCGAGTTTCGAAAGTGGGATTTCTATATATTTCCATTGACTGGTATGAGAATCAAAACTTAATTAGTACACAATTGCTTTGATTTGCACTAAAAATATGATTTTTGACTATATGTAAAAGATATATATTTGAAAGGTTAATCACCTAATTGATTTCTGGTTGTGATGTTTGATTTTTAGTTTAACTAATAAAAGTGTAGAAATGATAATTAATCTAACTAATGAAATTATTGAAACCAATAAATAAAAATTTAAAGTTGAGTTAGTTAATTAACAACTTTTAGCTTCGTTCCTTTTCGAGGACGAAAAGATTTTAAGTGGGGGCGATTGTAACGACCCGGAATTTTGGGGCCAATTTAAAATTTTTATTTTAGAAATTTTAATGGATTTTATATATTTAAAATAATTTATTTTAACTAAGAACGACTACAAATTTATTTTAAAACGAATAAATTTAATTTAATTATAAAAGGAGTTTAGAACAGCGCTGCAGTTTGAAAATTTAAATTTGAACTTTGACTGAATGTATAGGATTCATTTTAAGTCAGAATTGAGCGAAACAAGAAATATTTAAATCTGTTTAATCATATCTTTCTAACGAATCTGAAAAATTGAAATTTCACTTTAAAGGTAATAAGTTATGTTCAGTTTAAAATTTAGAAAAGTCGCTGTAGAATTTATATATATTTTAATATAATATATTGGCTTTAAAAATAGCCATTTTGCAAACGACCTCGGTTTTCGACGAAACCACTTTTGTTGGAACCGAAATGTCAAATTATTGCTAAGTTTCAATTTTCATAATTTTCCAAATTAATATGTGAGCGTGGTAGAGGAAAACGTGTTTTGTCAATTACAGTCAGTTTCGATCGACTTGAAAATGGCTATTTTTCAAACGGTCTCGGAATTCGACGAAATTAGTTTTGTTAGGACCGTATCGGCAAAACAAAGCCAAAAATATTTTTTCTGTAATTTTCTGAATTCATATGTAGCCCCGGTGAATTTATATATATATGGTTAAATTAATTAATAAATGTTTTTAATTTAAATTAAAGAAAAATGACTGAAAACAACGTTTGGGCTCACGGGACATAGCCCATTGGGTTCAAAATAGGGGTTATTAGCTAGGAATGTCTGTCGTTGGGCCTGAATTGGTGTTAGTATCAAACCAGGCCTTTTAGTGATTAAGAAATAAAATAATATTATAAATAACCCCTTTTAAAATGAATAAAATGCCAAACCCTAATTCACTAGATCAGGAGCCGCCGCCACTCCTTTTGATGGCCACAAATGCTCAATAGTTCCTCTTCAATTTTCATGAAATCGATACACTAAATCAACCAAATTATAAAGCAAATTTCAAAGAACAAATCCAGATCTTCACAATCATACGGTTGAGATCCTAAATAGTTCAATATTTTGGGAGTAATAGAAGCTCGAAGTCGTGGAGTTTGGAGACGCCTAGCCGGCTCTTGGGGTGATCGAGTTGGCCGAGGTGGCCAGGGGAGGACGGTGGCGTGTAGGCCGACGGCGTGGAGGTGGGTGATCGGCTCCAGAGTGCTTCGTTTGGCGTGCGACAGGAGAAAAGCAAGGTCGGGTTTGGGTTCTCAGTTCAAAACAAAGGAAGAAGATGACGGCCGAGTTTTACACAATGTAATTAATTGTTTAATTATAATATTGTTAAATTAATAATGTTTAAATATGTATTAACTTTAAACTCTCGTACCTTATTCAATACATATCAGAAATTGATGAAATCAGTTGCGTTGGAATCGCAACGAAAAACTCTACACAATGGAACTGACCAGAACCAAAACTAAGCACGTTGGAAATTTCAGATCTAAATTTGTTAGGTGAGATTTCTCAGTTTTAAAATTTTAAAATAAATATATTCATTTATTTATTTCTTTAAAATAGATCTTGCTTGTGATGTTAAATATATATACGTCATATGAAACATATATGCTGAGTATAAAATCTAGATTAACTGATGGATTGTGTTTGTGTTGATTTGGTGAATTATATTCATGTTATCATTTTATTTGCCAATGTTATCTTAGACTAAAAGTATTCATTGTTGTCAAACAGAAAAATGTCATGTGTTAACAAATTTTTCACATTTGTTAAATAGAATAGTATTAAAAACAAAATATCCTTATTGTTGAATTATCCTTTTTGTTGAATCATCCTTTTTGTTGAATCATATTTGTGTCAACACAAAATGTCCTTTTGGTTGAATCATATTGTGTTATAACAAAACTATCATTTTGTTGAATTATATTTGCAACAAAACTAACATTTTGTTGAACTAGATTTGTAACAAAACCAAAGAATCATCTTTGTTGAATATAATTGTTGAGGTAAAATATCCATTTTTGTTGAATATGGTTGTTGAAATAAAAATATCAATTTTTGTTAAATATAATTGTTGTAACAAGAGTATCAATCTTTGTTGAATGTAATGTGACATTAGCAAAAGAAATAACATTTCTATTTTAAAATGTGGCATTAGATAAAAATAACATTTTTAATTATAAGATGTTAAAGTAAAGGAAAATAACATTTTAGTTTTAAATTGTTAAAACGATTAAAATAACATTTTTTGGTCAAAACTCGATTAGTGATTTAAATAACATTTTTTGGTCAAAATTTGATTAGCGATTAGAATAACAATTTTTGGTCAAAACTTGGTTAGTGAAATAAAATAACAAAAATTAGAATTAAACAGGATTTTAATTTATGTTTTCATTTAAATAGATCAAACAAAAATTCACAATCTTGTTGAAGAAAATCAACATTTTTGTCAAAATTTGATTAGTGAATAAAATCAACATTTTTGTCAAAATATGATTAATGAATAGAAAAAAAAAACATATTTTTGTCAAAATATGATTAATGAATAGAATAGCATATCTTTGTCAAGATTTGATTAATAAGTAGGATTAACATTTTTTGTTAATTAAATTATGTCAGATCAAAATTAACATTTCTGTTAATTAGATTATGTTAGATAAAAACAACATTTTTTTTGAAATATATTATGCATATAAAGATGAAATTTTTGATTTTAAACATGTATATAAATAAAAATCACATTTTTATTTGAAATGTGTTTTGTAAACAAAAATATACATTTGTGTCATATTTGAAAGAATGAATAAGAATGGACATTTTTGTCATATTTGAAAGGATGAATAAGAACAGTCATTTTTGTCAATTTAAAGAAGTGTATTGGAAAACATTTATGTTTGTCAATTTAAAGAAATGAACACTTTTGTCAAAGAAAGATTAGCGATAAAATAACACTTTTGTCATAGAAAGACTAGCACATCTTGTCAAAAGAATGGTTAGTGAATCAAAAAAATGAATATCTTTGTTCACTAAAAAGGAATTATACAAAAATATTTTTATACATTTAAAAGTATAAATTGAAAATGTATATTTTTATACATTAAAAAGAATGAATTGGAAATGGATATTTTTATACATTAAGAAGAAACAATTGAATATATATTTTTATACTTTGAGAGAAAGATCACATTTTGATCATTAAGAAGGATTAAAGAAAAAGTTCATATTTTGTTTACATATAAAGGAACTATACAAAATCAACATTTTGTTTACATTGGAAAGAATAAACAAAATTATCATATTTTGTTACATTAAAAGAATAAACAAAATTATCATATTTTGTTCCATTAAAAAGAATAAACAAGATTATCATATTTTGTTGAATTGAAAAGAATTTGACAAAATTATCATATTTTGTACATTGACAGGAATTTGACAAAAGCATCATATTTTGCACATTAAAATGGAATTAGACAGAATTATAATTTTTGGTCACTTTAAAAGGAATTAGAACAAAAGAGACATTTTTGTCCCTTAAAAAAAAGAATGTAGTAAAATATTCATTTTGTCATTTAAAAATGAATGAGACCAAAAATATACATTTTGGTAAATAAATAATGTAACACCCCACCTCCGCTAGGGTCACTCACAAAGGGAATGCACTAGGTTTGGTGAAGTATTATCGAGGTAAACATGCACAGAAATATTACAAGACAGAACATATATAAAACAGCGGAAGTAAAACAAATTTCATTACCTTATAAAATAAGGTCTAAAGCCTTTTACATCAGAATACATCAAAACCTGTCTTGCAATAGTAAAGAAGCATAAACCATTTCATAAATTATTCCCCAAGTAAAACAGTAAGGTAGCCATAGCCAAAAAAAGTCCAAGCCATGCATGATGACCTTCAAGCAGAGGAAGTCTGAATTAAATAACAGTGTTTCCTCCCTGAAAACCTGGGGGGGGGGGGGAAACGGAAGACAAAGAGGCGAAACAAAACGGGGTCAGTCATAAAGACTGGTAAGTCCTATCTACTTCCAGTATAAAAACAGGTAAAGGTAACATGACATGCATAAACTGAAAGTAAACATAAGGATGACGATAAGATAGATAATCTAAACCAAGATAACTGGATGAACTACTGTAGCAAGATAAACTAAGGTATCATGATTGTAACACCCCGTATTTCTAACAACAGTGATGTTCATAAATTAATGAATAATTAATCTCAGACTTGAGAAATAAGGGAAACGGGTTTCGCGGTTGCGTTCGTCTCGGAAAAATACGCGAAATAGAGTCCGAAATTTTGTGAATCGGAGTCCGTATGACTGAGATATGGCCTTTAGAAGTTTCACGAAAAATCAGAAAACGAAACAGATTTCAAAAATGCAGAATATGGGCTAGGCGGGAAAATTCCCGCCCAGACCAGGTCGACCTAGGAGTCGACCTGGGAGTCGACCTGGGGGTCGACCTGCCCACCAGGTCGACATGGGTGTCGACCCTAGTGTCGACCTGGGGGTCGACCTCCCTGGTCGAGCCCAGGTGACCTGGGTGCACTGATTTGGGATCGGGGCTGTGTTTTGGTGGCTAGTGACGAGATCTGACGGCTCTAATCTAATTTAGGGTTAATCTAATGGCCTAAAACACTTAACTAATCTATAAATACACCCTAAGACTACCCTAATTCATACTAAAATTGGATACAACGTCATCATGCCGTCAAAATGCAACTTAGAAGGAGCCTCCACAAATTAAAGAGGAAGATAGCATCTCAAATCAACTTCTAATCAACTCTAGCAACTTAATCTTCTTCATAGGAGTGCTAATCAACAAGTTGTGAGTTTCTATGCCTTTAGCAAGCAATTGCTAAACTAATTATGATAGGATATAATGAGGTTATGGTTATGTATGTGGATCAATGCAAGTTATGTTATCATATGCTATATGTTCATGATGCTAGTTATGCAAGTTTTATGCTATGTGTTCATGATGCTAGTTATGCAAATCACTATGATAAACATTGATCCATTATGACACCATGTTATGCAAGTTTGGTGTTTGATTATATGCAAGTTCATATATGACATGTTATGCAAGTTTGGTGTTTGATTATATGCAAGTTCATATATGACATGTTATGCAAGTTTGGTGTTTGATTATATGCAAGTTCATATATGACATGTTATGCAAGTTTGGTGTTTGATTATATGCAAGTAACATGTGCAAGTTTACACCTTTGTATGATATGCATACATATGCAAGTTTACCCCTTTGTATGTCATGCATACATATGCATGTTTACCCCTATTTATGATATGAGTAACATATGCAAGTTCATCCCTTTTTAGACCTATGACATGTATGCAAGTTTATCCCTTTATGATAGGTCTATGACATGAACATCTATGCAAGTTACCCTCTTTATGACATATGTGATTCATGCAAGTTTGGGTTGATTATTTATGCTAGTTGGGTTTGATGCCATGGTCATATATGCAAGTTGACACGTTTAAAACCCATGTTGATGCTAATGTTATGCTAAGTAGAACCCATTGTATTTGTGATGAATCTTCCCTTTTAAGTATGTCATGTTAGCGTATCACGTGGGGAACGATGGGGTTAATATTCATGTTAACAAGATTGTGGTGAAATTGGTATGATGTGGCATACCATAAGTGGATGGACATAATTGAGTCAATTATGTACATCATTAAATTGGAATTAATTAGGGAAAATTAATTCAAAATATGGGGGTGATTAATTAGGTGTAATTAATCGACTAAGACACGAGGTTGGACCCTTTTGTAGCATAAGACTGCCCGGACCCGACCGGCAAATCCAGCGGCTACAAATGATTGGCCCAATGTGAGAGGTCTTAGGCATAAACTAAATACGTGACAAGTGTAAAGACACGAGGTTAGACTCGGTTATGGCGTAAGGTTGCCCGGAACCGACCGGCAAATCCAGCTGCCATAAAAGATAGTCTAATGTGAGAGGTCTTTGCAAAGGTTACGGTCTTAATCAATTAAGAAACACTTAACCAGATAAGCATGTAGTGGGGCATGAGGGGTTAAGTGGGTGCCTTGGGTGGCATGTGGAAATCAAGTAAGTTCCTTGGGTGGCATGTGGAAATCTAGTGGGTTGCCTTGGGTGGCAATAGAAAATACGATTAGAATACTTAACCAAGTGGAAACATGTAATTAAAACATGATTAAAGGGTTAAGTGGGATGCACTAGAAAAGGGACAAGCTTAGGTGGGTAGCTTGTGGGGGCCCATTTCAACCAGTAACCCAAAACATATCTTTGTGGGCTCGACCCAAGTCGAGGACGGGACTCGCATACTGGGCTTGACTATAAGAGGCCAAAAACGGGTTAGCGGTGGCAACGCAAGTCCAACGGGTTTCATATGCGTGTGTGGACCCGGGCTGGTAGGTAAGACGTTGTTGCATCGTGTAGGTATAAGCCGTGCACCGTTGGTTGTATCGGGTTGCCACTTTGGGGAGTGATACACCCCACTGGGGGGCCAGCACGGGTATCTACGTTAGGGAGCCGATCGCTTGGGGAGTAATGGGTACACCTAGTGGAGATAGGGGCAGACGGCACCTATGTGGTCAGCTAGGGGTACACGAAACTACTAGTTATATTTTCTAAGTCCATGGGTGGGATCAACCTTTAAGTAGGAATGACTGGTGTGGTGCAGTGTAGTAATTACCCTGGGGTGGGTAGATGCGTCTTTATCGATATCTTAGTTCTTCCTATGTCTAGTTGGCTGCTTAGTGTAGTCATTTATCCCTAGTCGTCACCGTACCAAGTTTATATCATACCCTAATTAATTTAATGATTGTATTGTTAAAGTTATAGGGCTCACTCAGACTTATGTCTGACCCCGTTGTTTTTATCTTTTTCCCCCCTCAGGTCCCCAGGTTGGGCCTAGTTCTAGTGGAGTTTGATTCAGACTGCTTTATCTATCTTGGAGCTTGGACTCTTGAAGTAAAGCCCGGTTATCTTTTCTATTATGGCTATTAGTTATGTAGTGGGATTATGTACTTATGTTTTTATCAGGATGGATATTTAGTACTTGACTCTTGTTTAGTTGGTTTTGGTATTGTAACCAGACATGTTTATCTTCTGCTGCAATGAAATGATGTTTTAAATTTTCAAGTATTATTTATATCTGTCTTGTTGTAATTTTTATGTTCTATATTCACTTAAAATACTCCACCGATGCTATGGCATTCCCTTAGTGAGTGTCTGTAGCGGGTGTGGGGTGTTACACGTGGTATCAGAGCTTAAGGTTACCAGAACAGATAAAACTTTTAGAAAAACTATTTTTCTAAGAACATTTTTGAAGGAGTATTTTCAAAAACATGTCTTTTAAGAGAAAAGTTTTTGAAAGAAAAGCATAATCCCCAATAGCCATATCTTTATCTTTCGAATTCTCCGTTTTGAATCTCTCCTTTTTCGTTCCAGCATGGCTGAAGATCTTAACTTTCCGGAGGGTGTAGCGATACCAGTATGGTATAGGAGGTTGATGGAGGCAAGGGCCGCCACTGCGGGTCCAGCAGATGTTCCTCCACCACCAGTTGCACCCGATCTTCCTCCTTCTCCTCCTGGCGCGGATACTTTTGCTAAGACTTGCAAGGAATTTAAGGCTATGGGAGGGAAACCTTTTCAAGGATCAGAAACTTTTGTGGAAGCTAGGGATTGGCTTAAGGAGGTGGAAGAATTGATAGACATCTTTGAGATGGAAGAAGGAAAGAAAGTCAAGTTAGCTGCTTGGTTAATGAAGGGAGAGGCCTCGTTCTGGTGGGAGGTCACTAATGGAGAACGCCTAGTTGACTCTTGGGCGGATTTCAGACAAAGGTTTGTGGCAAAGTTTCTTTCAAGGGCGGAAGAAAATCTGTATATGGAAAGGTTCTTGACTCTAAAGCAAGGAAACCTATCCGTGAAGGAATATGTCAACAAGTTTAATCAGTTGGCAAGGTTTGGCATAGACATGGTGAATACACCGGAGAAGAAGGCTTTGAGGTTCGTTAAAGGCTTGAATGAACCGATGCATGGATTGGCCATGACTCACATCCCTATGGGGGCCACCTTTGAGAAGCTAGTAGACATGGCACTCATGCATGAGGAAGAGAAGGGTCCCAATGCTAATAAGGCACCCGAGAAGAAAGGAGATCAGAAGAGACCTCAACAGCAACAACAAAACAAGGGTGGGAAAGGCAACGGTGGCAAGGGAAAGAAGAAGTGCTTCAATTGCGGGACACCAGGCCACCTAAGCAAAGATTGTCGGAAGAAGAAGAAGACTGGCTGCTTCCACTGTGGCGAAGCAGGGCATCTAGTGAAGGACTGTCCTAAGAAGGTACAGGGAAAGAAGAAGACTGGTTGCTTCCACTGTGGCGAAGCAGGGCATCTAGTGAATGACTGTCCATTGCTCGAAGAATAGACACCCATTACCTCAGGAGGACAGGTGCAAGCTCTTATGGCACCAGGTCAGGCAAGGGGGCAAGTTCAGGCTCTCGCAGTTCCACCGATTCAGGAAAGAGGTAGAACTATTTCCGTTGAAAGTCTGGTTTTTCTGTTTGATCATCCTGTCCGTACTTTATTTGACTCTGGCGCATCGCATTCGTTTATCTCATCATCATTAGTTGAGTCACTGCACTTAGACACCAGTCTAGTAGATGATCCCTTGGTTGTCTCAAATCCAATTGGGGGCTCCACTTATTTGTCCATGATATGTTTGGGTTTGAGGATTTCTATACTTAGCGTTGAGTTTAGATGTGATGCTTTTATTTTGGGCTTCACGGGCTATGGGTTAATTTTGGGCATGGACTGGTTATCCAGTAATGGTGCCGTTCTTGATTGTGAAAGGAGAGTTGTTAGGCTCATGACCCGCTTGGGGAACACTCTCGAGATCTCTTGTAATCCCATGAATTCTGTTATGCTAAGTTATCTTGAATCGCTTGATGCTTCGGTCGAGAGTTTGCAATCTGTTAGAGTGGTCCGGGAATACTCGGATGTGTTTGAGGAGGTGAAGGGCTTACCTCCGAAGCGGGAGATTGACTTCCGAATATATCTGGTAGACAATGCTAAACCAGTATCTTTGCCAGTGCGCCACATGGCTCCTCGTGAGAGGAGGGAACTCAATAAGCAAGTAGGGGAGTTGCTTGAGAAAGGGTTCATAAGACGAAGTATATCGGAGTGGGGTGCTCCAGTGGTTTTTGCCACGAAGGCGGATGGGTCTCTTAGGCTTTGTGTAGACTATAGAGAACTCAACAAACTTACAGAGAAGAATAGACACCCATTGCCGAGGATTGATGATCTCTTTGATCAGTTGGTTGGCGCCTCAGTGTTTTCACAGTTGGACTTAGCCACGGGGCTTCATCAGTTGAGAGTGGCTGAGGATAGCATAGACAAGACTGCCTTTAGGACTCCGGATGGTTTCTATGAGTGGCTGGTGATGCCCTTTGGTTTGACGAACGCCCCTGCATACTTTGTTGATTTGATGAGTAGGGTGTTCAGGGAGTACCTTAATAAGTTCGTAGTGGTCTTTGTGGATGACATCTTGGTCTTTTGTAAGAGTGAAGAAGAGCATGCCCTACATCTTAGGGAAGTGTTGGAGACTCTTCGAGCGCATAGCCTTAAGGCTAAATTCTCTAAATGTCACTTCTGGAGGAAGGAAGTGCAGTTCTTAGGGCACGTGGTCTCTAAGGAAGGGATAGCTGTGGATCCCGCGAAGGCAGTGTCCATCCAAGATTGGAAGGTTCCGAAGAATGCTACCGAGGTGAGGAGTTTCTTGGGGTTGGCTGGCTACTATAGGAAGTTTATCCAGGACTTCGCGAAGATATCAGCCCCATTAACTCGCTTGACAAAGAAGAATCTAGCCTTCACATGGGACGTAGATTGTGATGATGCGTTCCAACGGTTAAAGAGAGCTTTAACCACAGCTCCAGTCTTAGTGTTGCCAGATGGGAGTAAGCCATTTGTTGTTTATACCGATGCTTGTGGGAAAGGACTAGGCGCAGTCTTAATGCAAGAGGGAAGGGTAATAGCCTATGGGGGAAGGCAGTTGAGAGTGCATGAGAAATATTACCCTACCCATGATCTAGAGTTGGCCGCTATTGTTTTTGCACTTAAGTCTTGGCGCCATTACCTTCTTGGCGAGAGGTTCGAATTGTTCACTGACCACAAATCATTGAAGTACTTGTTTTCTCAGAAGGATTTGAACTTAAGACAGCAAAGGTGGATGGAGTTCTTAGCATCCTATGATTTCGAGATAGCGTATACCCCTGGCAAGGGTAACGTGGTGGCGGACGCCTTAAGCAGAAAAAGGTTGTCTTTGAGTCCATTGTTCGTGGAACGACGAAGCTTGGAATTTATCTCGATGTTTGACTTCAGACCCTCCATTGACTTTGTACCCGGTTTGCTAGCATCCTTAGAGGTCAGACCTACTCTTTTGGGACGGATTGGTGAGGCACAGCTGGATGACCCACAGTCGGTTGAGTTAGTAGAGAAGCTCATAAGAGGGGAGTCGTCCGACCATTTGAGTAGGTACACCCTAGATGATAAGGGGTGGTTGCGTAGAGACGGTAGACTCTGTGTACCACAAGACGAGGGTTTGAGGAAGGCTATTCTTGATGATGCGCATCGTTCGAGGATGACCATTCATCCCGGTGGGGACAAGATGTACCAAGACATGAAGCGAGTTTTCTTTTGGGCCGGTATGAAGAAGGATGTGGCCGAGTATGTCGCTAGATGCTTGGTGTGCCAACAAGTGAAAGCGGAGCAAAAGAAACCCGGTGGGTTGCTTCACCCATTGGAGGTTCCGCAATGGAAGTGGGATAGCGTCTCGATGGATTTTATTGATGGGTTACCGAGATCGAGGAAGGGTAATACGGGAATTTGGGTTGTGGTAGACAGACTTACTAAGAGTGCCCATTTCATACCCGTGAAGAGTAAGAGGACTGCTCCATGGCTGGCTTCATTTTACCTTCGAGAGGTAGTTCGGTTGCATGGTGTACCTTCTAGCATGGTGAGTGATCGAGATCCTATCTTCACTAGCGAGTTTTGGAAGAGTTTGCAAGAGGAAGTAGGGACTCAGTTGTGTTTGAGCACCGCATATCATCCTCAGACGGACGGCCAGACCGAGAGGGTGAATCATGTTCTAGAAGACCTTTTGAGACTATGTATCTTAGATTTTGGAGGTACATGGGAAGAGCATCTTCCATTGGTGGAGTTCGCGTATAACAACAGCTTTCAGTCTAGTATTGGCATGGCTCCTTTCGAAGCTCTTTGTGGAAGGCCTTGTCGGTCACCTACATGTTGGTGAGAATCTACGGATAAGATCTTGCTTGGGCCTGATATGGTTAGAGAGACTTCGGAAAAGATTGATTTGATTAGAAGAAGGATGAAAGCGGCGCAGGACAGACAGAAATCCTACGCAGATAAGAGGAGGACGGATCTTGAGTTTAATGTTGGGGACATGGTCTTTGTCAAAGTATCTCCATTACGGAATATTGTTCGCTTTGGGTCCGTTGGGAAGTTAGCACCAAGGTTTGTAGGGCCGTTCCCGATTAAGGAAAGGATTGGACAGATGGCATATAGAGTGGAGTTGCCCGAGAGACTTAGTGGAGTACATGATGTATTCCATGTGTCACATTTGAGGAAGTGCCTACATGAGACTGCAGAGGTGGTAGAGCCGAGCTTGCTTAGAGAAGTGGAGGTAGAGCATGATGCGACGATTCGACGAGCTCCTACTCGCATCCTTGGGTCAGAGATTAGGAGGTTGAGAAACAGAGAGGTTCAACTAGTCAAAGTGCAATGGGGAGATGATGAAAGCAACGCTACTTGGGAGACAGAAGCGAAGATGCGTTCACTGTACCCATTTCTTTTTGAGGGTATGTCTTTTAACTTCTCTTTTATCGTTTGTCTAGTACTTATCCTATCTTTAGTATGTCCTCTCGTTAGTACCTTTGATCTTTAGATAGGGTAAACCTATGGTTGAAACATGTGTTTGAGACATGTTATGATTGATGGATGCGTGTGGATGCAAGTATTTGCTAGTGGTTGTTCGTGGATGCATATACACACACTTTAGACACTAGATCGGCTCAGTCACTTCATATTGCATATTGCATATAATTGTGTGTAGGTAGCTATATTAATGGATGTATAATGGTTGTGTTATCATATGGATGATGCATTTTGGTGTATGGTTGTGCACACATGTAGAAATAGTATGTGTCGATAGGGTTCTTTCGCATACATATTGAATGCATGGCACTATCATGGTTTGCATTAAGGAGGTCAACTGAATCAGTAGACCGCCTGATTTTGCATTAGACAGGGAACATATACACACACTTCTTGCATCTGTTCATACAGCATTAGAAACTTTAAGGACAATGGATGTCCGTGTTTGATGGTTTAGTAGATGGTTGTTTGGTTGGTAGGATACGTTCTTCTTGACTTAGAGATTTCGGGGACGAAATCCTTTAAGTAGGGGAGAATGTAACACCCCGTATTTCTAACAACAGTGATGTTCATAAATTAATGAATAATTAATCTCAGACGTGAGAATTAAGGGAAACGGGTTTTGCGGTTGCGTTCGTCTCAGAAAAATACGCGAAATAGAGTCCGAAATTTCGTGAATCGGAGTCCGTATGACTGAGATATGGCCTTTAGAAGTTTCACGAAAAATCAGAAAACGAAAAAGATTTCAAAAATGCAGAATATGGGCTAGGCGGGAAAATTCCCGCCCAGACCAGGTCGACCTAGGAGTCGACCTGGGGGTCGACCTGCCCACCAGGTCGACATGGGTGTCGACCCTAGTGTCGACCTGGGGGTCGACCTCCCTGGTCGAGCCCAGGTGACCTGGGTGCACTGATTTGGGATCTGGGCTGTGTTTTGGTGGCTAGTGACGAGATCTGACAGCTCTAATCTAATTTAGGGTTAATCTAATGGCCTAAAACACTTAACTAATCTATAAATACACCCTAAGACTACCCTAATTCATACTAAAATTGGATACAACGTCGTCATGCCGTCAAAATGCAACTTAGAAGGAGCCTCCACAAATTAAAGAGGAAGATAGCTTCTCAAATCAACTTCTAATCATCTCTAGCAACTTAATCTTCTTCATAGGAGTACTAATCAACAAGTTGTGAGTTTCTATGCCTTTAGCAAGCAATTGCTAAACTAATTATGATAGGATATAACGAGTTTATGGTTATGTATGTGGATCAATGCAAGTTATGTTATCATATGCTATATGTTCATGATGCTAGTTATGCAAGTTTTATGCTATGTGTTCATGATGATAGTTATGCAAATCACTATGATAAACATTGATCCATTATGACACCATGTTATGCAAGTTTGGTGTTTGATTATATGCAAGTTCATATATGACATGTTATGCAAGTTTGGTGTTTGATTATATGCAAGTTCATATATGACATGTTATGCAAGTTTGGTGTTTGATTATATGCAAGTAACATGTGCAAGTTTACACCTTTGTATGATATGCATACATATGCAAGTTTACCCCTTTGTATGTCATGCATACATATGCATGTTTACCCCTATTTATGATATGAGTAACATATGCAAGTTCATCCCTTTTTAGACCTATGACATGTATGCAAGTTTATCCCTTTATGATAGGTCTATGACATGAACATCTATGCAAGTTACCCTCTTTATGACATATGTGATTCATGCAAGTTTGGGTTGATTATTTATGCTAGTTGGGTTTGATGCCATGGTCATATATGCAAGTTGACACGTTTAAAACCCATGTTGATGCTAATGTTATGCTAAGTAGAACCCATTGTATTTGTGATGAATCTTCCCTTTTAAGTATGTCATGTTAGCGTATCACGTGGGGAACGATGGGGTTAATATTCATGTTAACAAGATTGTGGTGAAATTGGTATGATGTGGCATACCATAAGTGGATGGACATAATTGAGTCAATTATGTACATCATTAAATTGGAATTAATTAGGGAAAATTAATTCAAAATATGGGGGTGATTAATTAGGTGTAATTAATCGACTAAGACACGAGGTTGGACCCTTTTGTAGCATAAGACTGCCCGGACCCGACCGGCAAATCCAGCGGCTACAAATGATTGGCCCAATGTGAGAGGTCTTAGGCATAAACTAAATACGTGACAAGTGTAAAGACACGAGGTTAGACTCGGTTATGGCGTAAGGCTGCCCGGACCCGACCGGCAAATCCAGCTGCCATAAAAGATAGTCTAATGTGAGAGGTCTTTGCAAAGGTTACGGTCTTAATCAATTAAGAAACACTTAACCAGATAAGCATGTAGTGGGGGCATGAGGGGTTAAGTGGGTGCCTTGGGTGGCATGTGGAAATCTAGTGGGTTGCCTTGGTGGCAATAGAAAATACAATTAGAATACTTAACCAAGTGGAAACATGTAATTAAAACATGATTAAAGGGTTAAGTGGGATGCACTAGAAAAGGGACAAGCTTAGGTGGGTAGCTTGTGGGGGCCCATTTCAACCAGTAACCCAAAACGTATCTTTGTGGGCTCGACCCAAGTCGAGGACGGGACACGCATACTGGGCTTGACTATAAGAGGCCAAAAACGGGTTAGCGGTGGCAACGCAAGTCCAACGGGTTTCATATGCATGTGTGGACCTGGGCTGGTAGGTAAGACGTTGTTGCATCGTGTAGGTATAAGCCGTGCACCGTTGGTTGTAACGGGTTGCCACTTTGGGGAGTGATACACCCCACTAGGGGGGCCAGCACGGGTATCTATGTTAGGGAGCCGATCGCTTGGGGAGTAGTGGGTACACCTAGTGGAGATAGGGGCAGACGGCACCCATGTGGTCAGCTAGGGGTACACGAAACTACTAGTTATATTTTCTAAGTCCATGGGTGGGATCAACCTTTAAGTAGGAATGACTGGTGTGGTGCAGTGTAGTAATTACCCTTGGGTGGGTAGATGCGTCTTTATCGATATCTTAGTTCTTCCTATGTCTAGTTGGCTGCTTAGTGTAGTCATTTATCCCCAGTCGTCACCGTACCAAGTTTATATCATACCCTAATTACTTTAATGATTGTATTGTTAAAGTTATATGGCTCACTCAGACTTATGTCTGACCCCGTTGTTTTTATCTTTTTCCCCCCTCAGGTCCCCAGGTTGGGCCTAGTTCTAGTGGAGTTTGATTCAGACTGCTTTATCTATCTTGGAGCTTGGACTCTTGAAGTAAAGCCCGGTTATCTTTTCTATTATGGCTATTAGTTATGTTGTGGGATTATGTACTTATGTTTTTATCAGGATGGATATTTAGTACTTGACTCTTGTTTAGTTGGTTTTGGTATTGTAACCAGACATGTTTATCTTCTGCTACAATGAAATGATGTTTTAAATTTTCAAGTATTATTTATATCTGTCTTGTTGTAATTTTTCTGTTCTATATTCACTTAAAATACTCCACCGATGCTATGGCATTCCCTTAGTGAGTGTCCGTAGCGGGTGTGGGGTGTTACAATGATAAACTACGGTGTCAAGATAAATCAAGGTATCACATCGTCAGGTTTCTATCAAGTATACTATCCCAAGGTATCTATCATGTATAACCTCCCACGGTATCTATCAGGTATAACATCCCAAGGTATTTATCATGTATATTTACTCTGCACCTCTCGTACTAGTATCCCAACCCGCGTCATGTGTTAACTATAAAATGTCTCTTGACCAAAGTCATGAAATGGTCCATGCCAACCTAATATATCGCGGACATAGGTTTCCCTAACCCGTATGTTTCTTTCCATGTATAAGTTCAGTCCTTTGTCATAGGCCGTACGGGCTTTCCCATGTAAATCTATACCACCTCAACGTAGTACCATTTTATCCTTGATGTTGTTTTGAACTGCTACCCTTGATCTGGTTATGTTTTTTTACTATGAACTATCGCGTGTTCACCTAGGGTTTATGCCACTTAGGACCGCTAGGGATTATGCTACCTAATGAACGTTCTCGTATCTCGGTTTGGGTTTTAGCCACCTAGGGCTACTAGGGATTATGCTACCCGTCAACCGCGCCCTTTTCCCCCACGTATGAATCGTGAATCGTTTTCCATGTCGAGACGCACATGTATCTCAATGTGCCATCCGAGTTCCGTGCCAGGGCAAATCAAGAAATACGGAACTCGGTCGGGAGTTTTAAGTCGTCTGCCGATGCAGATATCAAGGTCTGTTTTTGTATCCGTGGCTATGGTCCCACGTGACCCCTCCCTCAACTACTGAAAGGCAAAACAAGAAAAGTCATGTATGAGAACTACACTAAGGCCATCGATGCCCCCTTCCCGGACGGCCAACCTCACCCATACCTAGATAGCAGATATGGTTTGTTGGGTGTTCTCTGCCTTTCCGTACGTTCATGATTGACTAAAGATGGTAGGTGGCCGACGATGTGCTATCTAGGTCTACCGTGAAAATATCGCCGACCCCACGCTAATCCACCCCAGTCTTTAGGTTGCTCGCACAGCAACCAAGGCATACCCTTGGTTCTTCTACCGCAGACCTTAACCCCTGTGAGCCCAGGTTTCATGGACCATCCGCAACCTCACAGAGGGATACCAAGAGTATCCTCACATTCCCCGAAGCTACCGCTTCGTTACCCAGTTCGTTGGAGCCTTTATCTAAATCAGATATTGCTCCACCTCGTACATTTGTTGAAGCGACGACCTACCGAATCGGGTTACTCATTTATTTAGGAACTGGTCCAACTTCCTTGACTAAGAATTATTACTTAGTTATCCTTAACTAAGGTTTACCACTTAGCTTCTCTTCCCGCTACCCTTGTTAACTACGATTTTAACCTAGTCCCCTGAGCTAGGGTTTTTTCTAATGGGTTAAGTGTTGTCATTCAAGTTCATGACTTAACCCGCCTACGAATCATGTCAAGCTTTGGCTAAGTATTCAAGTCCAAGACCTAGCCCTACAAGTTGGTTAAGTATACCAAGAAGCTCATGACTTAACCCTATTCAATCATCAAGTCAAATTGGTTAAGTATTTGTTTATCTTAACCCTATCAGATTATCGTGTTAGATTGGTTAAGCATAGATTATCTTAACCTCATCAGATTATCGAGTCGGATTGGTTAAGTATAGGTTAACTTAACCGCATCCACTAATCGTAGTAGAACGGTTAAGTATATTTAAACGGTCTTGTGACTTAACCCTATCAGGTCTGCATATTAGATTGGTTAAGTATAGGTTACTTAACCTCATCAAATCATCATGTATAATTGGTTGAGTATAAGTTACTTAACCTCATTGAATTATCATGTTAAATTGGTTACTTAACCTCATTAAATTATCATGTTTAGGTTAGTTAAGTCTAGGTTAACTTAACTCCATCTAATTACCGTGTTTAGATTAGTTAAGTGTAGGTTACTTAACCCCATCTAATTACCGAGTCGGATTAGTTAAGTATGGATTAGCTTAACCCCATCCCCTAACTGTATTTTACGGTTAAGTGTCATTAAGAAATCAAGTCCGATTTCACTTAACCTACCCATTCATGTCATATCGGTTAAGTGTCATTAGTCAGATTTACTTAACCTTATCATGTGGCATTAATTAAATTAATGCACTCTCAACCTCTCACATTAGACCTTGTTGTGGTTACTAGTTAAGCCGGGCGGGTCCGGGTAGTTTTACACCACAACCTAGTCTAACCTCGGGTCTTAAGCGCGACATGACCAACTACTCACATTGGGTCCTATTGTTTGTAGCCACTAGTTAAGCCGGGCGGGTCCGGGTAGATTTATGCTACAAACTCAACCCAAACTCGAGTTGGCCACTTTCATGTTTTTCAACGTGTCATGTTCATGTCAAATTTAGACCCCTTTTTAAGTCCATGTTTTCATGTAGCCCCATGTCAAGTTTTCGCGTCATATTCACGTTATTTATCATTACATGTTACATGTAATTTCATGTCAAGATCATAGCCAATTTTCAAGTTTGCCTAAACTACCCAAAGCGTGTCCCCAACGCACAAGAAAGCGAATAAACATATTTGGGATAATATGACAAAGATGGGTACAAGATGGCAATGATGAATCACAAGTTAAACATGGTGAAAATTGAGGCAAAGGTGTTCACATAACTAGCATATTGCATATTGGCCTCTAAACATGCACGATGTCATAAAGGGATTGGCCACAAACGTGACAAATATCATAAAGGATTTGGCCTCAAGCATGCAAAGCATCATAAGGGGTTTTTGGCCTCAATCATGCATAATGTCACAACGGGATTAGCCACAAACATGCATAGTATCATAAGGGAACTTGGCCACAAACATGCATGATAACATAAGGGTTTGGGTTCATTTACATGCATAAGCCCCAAAGTCAAGTCTTTGCCAATGTTTCACAAGTCAAATGGTTCCCAAAGGTTTATGCTAACATTCCATAGATAAAGATTCAAACTTGCAAGATAAACTAGGTTAAACATAACATGAGTGGCATGATTAAGTCGCTAAAACTTAGCCCAAGGTCATAGATCATAGAAAAGGGGCAAAGTTAGGTTCACATAGGCTAGCATACTTATGTTTCATCGCATTTTATTCCATGTCACATTAGAACCACCGTTAGAATCTACAAGTAGCTAGAACTTACATAGCGTGGCAAGAGGGCTAGGATCATGAATCGTCTTGACAAAGAAAGGTGGCTCCTTTGTTGAAGAATCGTCATGAAATTTGCGTAGCAACGTTGATCTCTCCTCGATTTGGTGTAGAAAGCTTGCACCTTTTGATTTGGATCCGATTTGAATGCATAGTCTCTAGGAATTGGAGATGGAGGCCATGATCACTTGGCATTTGGGCAGCACTTCGTGGCATGAGTGATTTGTGAGGGTTTAGGGTATGCTTAGGGGTCTTTTTATTGAGATTAGGAGTAGTTTAGGCCCTTAGATTAACCCTAGGATAGATCTGAGCCTTTAAAATCCGTCACAAGCCTCCAAACATGTCTTGAGGAACAAGTCAGGTGCACCCAGGCCAAACTGGCCGACCACCCAAGTCGATAGGGGTGTCGACTGCAGTCGACACCACCTGGGGTGTGTCGACTCCCAAGTCGACTTGGGGGTGGCGGGAATTTTTCCCGCCTGTTCTGCTTGGCTGAATTTGAATTCTGAATTCAAATTTGAACTGTTTTTGAACTTGAAATTTTCTGAAAACTTTGACGGGCCATAACTTGGTCATACGGACTCCGATTTTCGAAAACTCGTACTCTATTTCGCGTATTTTTCCGAGACGAACGCAATGGAGCAACCCGTTTCTCCTGATTCAAATTTTATAATTAAATTCTGCCTTGATTCTTGTCTTATCTTGTTGTAAAAATCTGGGTTGTTACATTCTCCCCAACTTAAAGGATTTCGTCCCCGAAATCTCCAAGTTAGGAAGAACGTATCCTACCATCCATCATCCATCTACTCAAAACATCATCCACAGGAAACCATGGTCCTTAAAAGACTCCTAATGCTTTATGAACACATGCAGAAAGTGTGTGTATATGTTCCTTAGCTAATGCTAATGATCAGGCCTGAATGATCTTTCTAATGCAAAACATGTTTAGTGCCATGAGTCCAACATGTATGCAAATAGTCCTAGTCATATAAACACTATATGTGTGCACAAACATTCATTCATATGCAACATCCGCATGACAACACATTCAATTTCATCCATAAACAAGTATAAATACTCGTGCATATGCAACATGAAACGTGACCGCGTCAATCTAGTATCTAATGTGTATTCGCGCATCCACGAGCAACCACTTGCAACCATATCAATCATAACATGTTTCAAATACATGTTTGCATCCATAGAGTTCTACCTAAGGTTCCCAAGATAGGATCGAGAAGATAAACAAGACAAACTCCTTATGGGGTTTGCAACAGAAACAGGACCGAGAGGATATCCACCAAGCGATAGCATGCAAGCAAGCTCTACAGGAGAACCAGGGATCAACGATATACTCTTAAAAAGAGACATGATGCGCGCGTTTAAGCCGCATTTCCTTGAGATTAATTCCAGTGTGCCTTGACCACCTTTGACTTCATGACTTCGTAGCTCCTTGATTCCTATTTCCAAGGTATGAGTTGGAACTCATTTCACTATCGCCTCTCGTTCCCTTTTCACTTATTCTTTTCTAGAATCCTTGGCTCAACCATAACTGCGTACTCATGCAAGCTCTCCAAAATTCACTAGTGAATTTTGGATCTCGTTTACCGATGTCAATCCATGTTACCACGTGCACTTACTAGGGTGGTTCCTATAACCCATGCTTAAGCGGGATGAACCATCCGCCCTATTGGCGAACATTACTCGATCGGATCAGAGATTTCCGATAAATGCATCAAGAGATTCTAGGTAACTAACCATGACAGAACTCATAAGGTTACACGAGACTTCGAGGGTATTACCAAGGCAAGTTAAGAGTTTAACTACCCTTCTTTCAAAACCGAGAATGGCATCCCTTACTGGATAACCACTTCATCCCTAGAATCCATCCATAGCTCAACAATAGAAGAATTGCTTCTAATCTCAACACTTGGCATTTACACTCTCAATTCCAAACAAGTCATGAATAAATGGACCGACTCTCCAACCAGATTTTGGGACAAAAGTGGGATCTTCTACCATGCTAGTACTAAGGTGCAGAGACTTAACTGTCGAGGCAGACTTAAATGATGCGATGATCAAAACAAAGTCTAGACTGGACGATAGAAAAGAAAGGCTAAGCTTTTAACAGAAATGGTACCATTCCTCTTAGGTACGCTAGAAATGAGAGCATACAATTGCCCTCTCGCTGATCTTGTCCTCATCTTCCTTTGTGGATCAAGCCATACCAACAAGTTGCTTATTCTTAAGCTCGTGTCCTTTATCCTTGCTCTTATTATCCCTTCTTATAACTTCGGTAACAGGTCTCTCGAGGGCTTCCTCCATCGCACGGGAAAACACTTACATAGCTAGACAAGGATTAGTCGCAGTTAAAACTACTGTGACTACAGATGGAGGAAAGAAAAGAAAAGAGGTTCAATCAAGGAAACAAAGGATAGTGCTAATGGCTTTTGGGGAATAGCCTTTAAAAAAAAACTTTTCTTGAAAAATGCTTCTTTGTAAACGGTTTCTCAAATAGTTTTCAGAAGGTTTTAAAAACTTTTGCCCAGTCTGGTAACCTTCTGCTCTGATACCAAATGTAACACCCCACCTCCGCTAGGGTCACTCACAAAGGGAATGCAATAGGTTTGGTGAAGTATTATCGAGGTAAACATGCACAGAAATATTACAAGACAGAACATATATAAAACAGCGGAAGTAAAACAAATTTCATTACCTTATAAAATAAGGTCTAAAGCCTTTTACATCAGAATACATCAAAACCTGTCTTGCAATAGTAAAGAAGCATAAACAATTTCATAAATTATTCCCCAAGTAAAACAGTAAGGTAGCCATAGCCAAGAAAAGTCCAAGCCATGCATGATGACCTTCAAGCAGAGGAAGTCCGAACTAAATAACAGTGTTTCCTCCCTGAAAACCTGGGGGGGGGGGGACGGAAGACAAAGAGGCGAAACAAAACGGGGTCAGTCATAAAGACTGGTAAGTCCTATCTACTTCCAGTATAAAAACAGGTAAAGGTAACATGACATGCATAAACTGAAAGTAAACATAAGGATGACGACAAGATAGATAAGCTAAACCAAGATAACTGGATGAACTACTGTAGCAAGATAAACTAAGGTATCATGATAAACTACGGTGTCAAGATAAATCAATGTATCACATCGTCAGGTTTCTATCAAGTATACTATCCTAAGGTATCTATCATGTATAACCTCCCACGGTATCTATCAGGTATAACATCCCAAGGTATTTATCATGTATATTTACTCTGCACCTCTCGTACTAGTATCCCAACCCGCGTCATGTGTTAACTATAAAATGTCTCTTGACCAAAGTCATGAAATGGTCCATGCCAACCTAATATATCGCGGACATAGGTTTCCCTAACCCGTATGTTTCTTTCCATGTATAAGTTCAGTCCTTTGTCATAGGTCGTACGGGCTTTCCCATGTAAATCTATACCACCTCAACGTAGTACCATTTTATCCTTGATGTTGTTTTGAACTGCTACCCTTGATCTGGTTATGTTTTCTTACCATGAACTATCGCGTGTTCACCTAGGGTTTATGCCACTTAGGACTGCTAGGGATTGTGCTACCTAATGAACGTTCTCGTATCTCGGTTTGGGTTTTAGCCACCTAGGGCTACTAGGGATTATGCTACCCGTCAACCGTGCCCTTTTCCCCCACGTATGAATCGTGAATCGTTTTCCATGTCTAGACGCACATGTATCTCAATGTGCCATCCGAGTTCCGTGCCAGGGCAAATCAAGAAATACGGAACTCGGTCGGGAGTTTTAAGTCATCTGCCGATGTAGATATCAAGGTCTGTTTTTGTATCCGTGGCTATGGTCCCACGTGACCCCTCCCTCAACTACTGAAAGGCAAAACAAGAAAAGTCATGTATGAGAACTACACTAAGGCCATCGATGCCCCCTTCCCGGACGGTCAATCTCACCCATACCTAGATAGCAGATATGGTTTGTTGGGTGTTCTCTGCCTTTCCATACGTTCACGACTGACTAAAGATGGTAGGTGGCCGACGATGTGCTATCTAGGGCTACCGTGAAAATATCGCCGACCCCACGCTAATCCACCCCAGTCTTTAGGTTGCTCGCACAGCAACCAAGGCATACCCTTGGTTCTTCTACCGCAGACCTTAACCCCTGTGAGCCCAGGTTTCATGGACCATCCGCAACCTCACAGAGGGATACCAAGAGTATCCTCACGTTCCCCGAAGCTACCGCTTCGTTATCCAGTTCGTTGGAGCCTTTATCTAAATCAGATATTGCTCCACCTCGTACATTTGCTGAAGCGACGACCTACCGAATCGGGTTACTCATTTATTTAGGAACTGGTCCAACTTCCTTGACTAAGAATTATTACTTAGTTATCCTTAACTAAGGTTTACCACTTAGCTTCTCTTCCCGCTACCCTTGTTAACTACGATTTTTAACCTAGTCCCCTGAGCTAGGTTTTTGTCTAATGGGTTAAGTGTTGTCATTCAAGTTCATGACTTAACCCGCCTACGAATCATGTCAAGCTTTGGCTAAGTATTCAAGTCCAAGACCTAGCCCTACAAGTTGGTTAAGTATACCAAGAAGCTCATGACTTAACCCTATTCAATCATCAAGTCAAATTGGTTAAGTATTTGTTTATCTTAACCCTATCAGATTATCGTGTTAGATTGGTTAAGCATAGATTATCTTAACCTCATCAGATTATCGAGTCGTATTGGTTAAGTATAGGTTAACTTAACCCCATCCACTAATCGTATTAGAATGGTTAAGTATATTTAAACGGTCTTGTGACTTAACCCTATCAGGTCCGCATATTAGATTGGTTAAGTCTAGGTTACTTAACCTCATCAAATCATCATGTATAATTGGTTGAGTATTAGTTACTTAACCTCATTGAATTATCATGTTAAATTAGTTAAGTATTGGTTACTTAACCTCATTAAATTATCATGTTTATGTTAGTTAAGTCTAGGTTAACTTAACTCCATCTAATTACCGTGTTTAGATTAGTTAAGTGTAGGTTACTTAACCCCATCTAATTACCGAGTCGGATTAGTTAAGTATGGATTAGCTTAACCCCATCCCCTAACTGTATTTTACGGTTAAGTGTCATTAAGAAATCAAGTCCGGTTTCACTTAACCTACCCATTCATGTCATATCGGTTAAGTGTCATTAGTCAGATTTACTTAACCTTATCATGTGGCATTAATTAAATTAATGCACTCTCAACCTCTCACATTAGACCTTGTTGTGGTTACTAGTTAAGCCGGGCGGGTCCGGGTAGTTTTACACCACAACCTAGTCTAACCTCGGGTCTTAAGCGCGACATGACCAACTACTCACATTGGGTCCTATTGTTTGTAGCCACTAGTTAAGCCGGGCGGGTCCGGGTAGATTTATGCTACCAACTCAACCCAACCTCGAGTTGGCCACTTTCTTGTTTTTCTACGTGTCATGTTCATGTCAAATTTAGACCCCTTTTTAAGTCCATGTTTTCATGTAGCCCCATGTCAAGTTTTCACGTCATATTCACGTTATTTATCATTACATGTTACATGTAATTTCATGTCAAGATCATAGCCAATTTTCAAGTTTGCCTAAACTACCCAAAGCGTGTCCCCAACGCACATGAAAGCGAATCAACATATTTGGGATAATATGACAAAGATGGGTACAAGATGGCAATGATGAATCACAAGTTAAACATGGTGAAAATTGAGGCAAAGGTGTTCACATAACTAGCATATTGCATATTGGCCTCTAAACATGCACGATGTCATAAAGGGATTGGCCACAAACGTGATTAATATCATAAAGGATTTGGCCTCAATCATGCATAGCATCATAAGGGTTTTTGGCCTCAAACATGCATAATGTCACAACGGGATTAGCCACAAACATGCATAGTATCATAAGGGAACTTGGCCACAAACATGCATGATAACATAAGGGTTTGGGTTCATTTACATGCATAAGCCCCAAAGTCAAGTCTTTGCCAATGTTTCACAAGTCAAATGGTTCCCAAAAGTTTATGCTAACATTCCATAGATAAAGATTCAAACTTGCAAGATAAACTAGGTTAAACATAACATGAGTGGCATGATTAAGTCGCTAAAACTTAGCCCAAGGTCATAGATCATAGAAAAGGGGCAAAGTTAGGTTCACATAGGCTAGCATACTTATGTTTCATCGCATTTTATTCCATGTCACATTAGAACCACCGTTAGAATCTACAAGTAGCTAGAACTTACATAGCGTGGCAAGAGGGCTAGGAGCATGAATCGTCTTGACGAAGAAAGGTGGCTCCTTTGTTGAAGAGTCGTCATGAAATTTGCATAGCAACGTTGATCTCTCCTCGATTTGGTGTAGAAAGCTTGCACCTTTTGATTTGGATCCGATTTGAATGCATAGTCTCTAGGAATTGGAGATGGAGGCCATGATCACTTGGCATTTGGGCAGCACTTCGTGGCATGAGTGATTTGTGAGGGTTTAGGGTAGGCTTAGGGGTCTTTTTATAGAGATTAGGAGTAGTTTAGGCCCTTAGATTAACCCTAGGATAGATCTGAGCCTTTAAAATCCGTCACAAGCCTCCAAACATGTCTTGAGGAACAAGTTAGGTGCACCCAGGCCGACCACCCAAGTCGACAGGGGTGTCGACTGGGCAGTCGACACCACCTGGGGTGTGTCGACTCCCAAGTCGACTCCCCAGTCGACTTGGGGGTGGCGGGAATTTTTCCCGCCTGTTCTGCTTGGCTGAATTTGAATTCTGAATTCAAATTTGAACTGTTTTTGAACTTGAAATTTTCTGAAAACTTTGACGGGCCATAACTTGGTCATACGGACTCCGATTTTCGAAAACTCGGACTCTATTTCGCGTATTTTTCCGAGACGAACGCAATGGCGCAACCCGTTTCTCCTGATTCAAATTTATAATTAAATTCTGCCTTGATTCTTGTCTTAGCATGTTGTAAAAATCCGGGTTGTTACAAATAAGAGTTAAGATTTTATTGTCATTTGTTAACAATAAAAAGAATTGAATTAAAAAGACTAGGTTTTTATCGTCATTTGTCAACAATAAAAAGAATTGGAATATATGTCTGTGATGTTGAAAAGCTTGATGTGTTAATATAATGTTAGTATATTCAAAACTGAATATTACACTTCCATTTACAAGTCATCCGACTTGTTTATGTGATTGGGACGATTATTTTTACACATCGCCCAAGTGCACAAATAACTTGTTATTTGTTTGTTGGATGAAACCCCACACGGGTGTTGGGATGATATTTGACCTACACTAGTCCCAATATTTAGTGTAGAATCCACTCTGATTGTATTTGGATGTTTGATAAATATTTATCATTGATTACATGCAGTATATGGATGTTGATTGAGCCCCATTCCAATAAAGAATATTCTAGAAAAGAATATTTTAGAAAATATATCCTAGAAAAGAATATGGTTTAGAAAAAGAATATATTTTGGAATTTTTTTTTTATTAAAACGAACTAGTTATTAACTAGGATAAATCATTAAATTTAGATTTAATGAACTTTTCCAATTTTCTAATATTTAATTGAAGTTAAAATTAAATAAACTGGATTTTGGGTCTGTCGTGAATAGTGTCTTAAATAACACTGTTCTTAAACCCCGTATGAAAAGAATAATCTTTTAATTAAGATTTTTAAAGCTTTCAATTATATTTAGTAATTGAAATAAGATGAAATGTGAGTTGGGTTTATTGTGAACTGAGTTTTTAAGTGACATGTGTTCTTTAACCCAACTGACAGTGAAAATATGATTTGGAATTTATAAATCTTTTATTAAGATTTAAATGGGAATTTTCCAAAAGCAAGTTTTCCAATTTAATATATTAAATTGGAGTTGAATGGAATTCGAATTAATAATACCGAGATAAGCTTCTGTAAAAGAAGACCGATACTACATATGGAATTTAAGAGGCTTTGCCATTATTCCATTTATATTATTGGTCGGATATAGAAATTTATAACGATCATATATTGATTTGATTTCTGTGAAGATTCCATATTTAATGGAAGTCGATTTTGGGTTTATCGTGAACGGTGTTTTAAAATGACACTAGTTCTTTAACCCAGTTAAAGATAAGATTTATTTCTTAAATTTAAATAATCATTGAATAATGATTCTTTGATATTTAAAACCAAATTGGGTTTTTAATAAATCTTTAAAAGGAAGATTTAAGAATAATTTAAAGAGTTTATCTTTGATAGAATAATACGAATATTTTATTAGAAGAATATTCTGAATTGGAATGAGGCGTTGGATGTGTCTTTATAGTACTTGATTTTTAATTATAAAAATACGTGAGTTATCCGGGAAGACCGGGTTTAACCCATTCCGAATAATTACTACAACGATGAAGAGTCGAAGATGAAGACGGTGGTTGAAGACCGACGATCTTCACATCGAATGGATGTGTTACTACTGAGACCCTTGATGGGAGTAGCTACCTTGAAGGGGCTTCAGTGGTGGCCGTCCGGACTATTGTTGATTGTTCGGATTTGGTTTTCGCTCAGACCTAGAGCATAAGCTAGTAAATGGATGCGTGTCTGACATTGGATTTCGTTCCATGTGAATTAAATCGATTTCTATTAATGTATGTCTGTTTGGTGGTGGAGAATTCATTCTCTACTTAACACCCTGGTATATATTAATAGTGATTGATCGCATGGCGTGAATTGTCAATGTGGCACGCCAAGATGCAAATGATCAAGGCTTTTGTTGAAAAGCAGGGCCTTGTGGGATGATCAAAGTATAGCCTATTACGGCATAGCTTTGTGTATAGCATGACTTCGCGAGCCTCACACCCCGGTACGAGTCAAAAAACGGGATTAGGACTGCAGGGAGTGCACACATTTCTTTCTAGCTAGGAGTGGTGTTAGTGCTTAAACTGGCTGACATTTTACTTTTGTGGATAGTGGATTTTGAGGCGCCTCGGGTTTTTATAGGCCGTTAGTGCTCATACTATAGGTCCAAAGGGACCGGGAAACGTGTGTTCAGGCATAATTAATCCACTGCCGATAGGCGGGGACCGGCCCTGAAGATCCAAGGGTTCACTACGGGGGATCCTGAGGCATTTGCTAGAGTGTCTCGAATCAGAGAGGAGCTTGCCCCTAGCCTCGACTCATGATTGGAAATCCAATTTCCAATACGACCTTGCAGTTTTGATTGTAGAACTAGTATGGCGACATGATATATGGTACCCATGTCGTCTAGGATTGATACATTTATATTTGAAGTGTTTTATTAAAACATATACACACTAATATTAAATCCGTTTTATCGTATCAAGCATCTTTTAACCATTATAAGGTAAAACCCTATCCTCCGGTTTGCGTTGCATTGTGTGATGGGACTTGGGTCTTATAATGGTTTCATTTTTCTAAAAAGCATTGTGTTGTTTAACGTTTTACTTTATTTTATGCACTGGCAATCCAATGGAGTAAACCCGTTCCGCGTTAGCGGCGTGGTCCTGTGATTAGCCTTAGTATTAGATAGTTAAGTTAAGATTTCTCATACCAATCCCATGACTGACCTGTAGTTTGTTTCACTGGCAAACTCGGGTGCCCATATTTTCCACACGGGCAGTCGAGTAGCTTTTTGCAGATATATTTACAGGATCCTGGCTTACAGCCGAAGCAGTATTCGGAAAGCTCTGTATCCGTGTATTCCTTCCAGTTGTATATTTGTATTATTTTTCCGCTGCTATTTAAATGTAATTTAAAACTCTGCTATTATTGTATTTCTATTATGTAATAAGTATTCATACTCTGTTACATTCTTGTACTCTGATGTAATTGTTGTAATCAGCAATAAAATGATCTTCAGTTTATGTTCTGATGTGTGCTGTTCTCAAAGCAATCCAGTCTTTCCTTTACCGGGAAGTTTGGGTCGTCACAGGTTAGGTCTTGAGCTATGCTATGGCTGCACTTCTGCTATGTTTGGGGAATAATTTACTTTTTTTATCTTAAGTTTATGCTTCTTTATCTAGAACTTGATGTAATGGAATAATTGGTACCTTGGATATATGAGGTTTTGACTCTTTTCTTGAAAGTAATAAAAATTTGGTTTTTAATTTCTACCGCTGCTTTATTTATGTTCTGCCTTGTGATATCTCTGTGTATGTTTACCTAGATAATACTCCACCAAAACTAGTGCATTCCCTTTGTGAGTGACCCTAGCGGAGGTGGGGTGTTGCAGTATCAATTGGTGGAACCCCTGATTACAGAATGAAAACTTCATTCTCGATTATACGAGAATTTTTATGAAAGCGTTTCATTTTCTTCTCTTCATGGAAGTTTCATTTTCCCAGAATATATCCTAATTTTTGGCCTAATTCTTCTTCTGATGATCGATTCAACCTCTAATCAAAAAGATAGAGCTTGGTTCTATTTCATCGCTTCAACAAGTTTAGTAATGAGCATAACGGCCCTATTGTTCCGATGGAAAGAAGAACCTATAATTAGCTTTTCGGGAAATTTCCAAATGAACAATTTCAACGAAATCTTTCAATTTCTTATTTTACAGTTAGAATTTGAAATGTCTCCATATAATGATTGCTTGTGCGTATATAGAATAGCTTATCTATATATTAAAGTATGACACACAAACATGAGGTTAGTCGTCATTTGTAGTAGAAATCTGCCCGGAACCAATCGGCAAATCATTAACCACAAGTAGGTCCGACTAATGTGAGAGGTATGGGTGCCATGGGCCATTCGAATTTAGTACATTATGACATGAGGATTCTTTCTGAAGGTTTATTCCTTGGATAGGTATCAAAGTCCTGGGAACCACCCTTATTATATTCGAAGTAAGTCTATGGGTCCTCCTCCTTCTCTGAATGTGGTTAGGCATAGTGGTAACGGAGTAGGGTAGTTCACGGGGGTGTCCACTTCGTCTAGAAGCTTGGAAGGGCTAATGTAGGGGCATGATTGGTTTATCTATGATATGTGGCCATAACATGCTCACCAACTGTCTAAGGGAAGTCTAAAGCGGCATAGGTGTTCTACCGTAATATCCGTTAAGTTGTAATGCACGAAATACTACTTCTCATATTACTTATGAGAGTATAAACTTAAGAATGTTGACGTATTAGGACGGGGTCTTAAAGGGCTAGGGTCCGACTCAGGGTTATAAGAGATCACAAGAATCCACCTTTATTAAATAAGTCAATATGGGCCTTAAGTGACCGAGAATGCCCACCTCGTTGGGTCTTTACCTTAAATTCACTAATGGAGGTCTTAAGAGATTGACTCGGATATCCAACCCGTTGGTTAGGCACTTCTTATTGTGTGTGTGCTTATGTGTTTTGTAGACATACCTTGACATATATAACCTGCCAATTCTAGGGTACGATCTTTAAATAAATGCTATTTACAGTCACATAGGACTTTATGTTCTGACCCCTCTCCTTATCATATCCAACAGGTTAGTATGTGGGGTAGATTCAATGGACGAAGCAACGATGGAGGCGAAGAGGACGATGGAGATTAAATTGTACCTATTGAATAATTGTACCTATACAATCTGTGATTGAATTCTGTGGTTTTTTTGTAAAATGGTACATCTTATTTGGATATTATATTTTCTCTTTCCACTATATGAGATTCCATAACGCTATGTTTAAATGTTATTCTATGCAAATGTAATTCCTTATGGGAACCACGATCCTTTTAGAGTGACTCTAAGTTTCGATGAGCCTTTTCTGGGTCGAAATTTAGGCCTAGCCCGGGCGGGTTGTTGCATGAGCATGAGCCTAATCAGAGTAAAACCAAAACAAACTCATAGCGGAAACAAAATAGGATAACTAGTACCGACTAAGGAAACTATGTTAAAGCAGTTCACTACATTGATATCGAGCATGAGAGAACAAGAACCGAAAACCAAACTTGAACACCTAAGAGTTGTTATGAGGAGGGGGTCCAAACAACAAGTTTTGGTAATTAGAAAATATGTAACACTATCTACAATACACAAATGTATCCCGTTAGGTCTCAACCAAAACATATGTCTAACAAGGCTAGTAATTCTAGCCTAACCTTGTAAATATTTACACATGACAACAAACTACCATACCTAAGGTAGTATTCCCAAACATAACGATAACACAATATTGAGATAGAACGTTTACGCATAAGTATGAAGCCTCTAACCATCATTCAAATAATTACTAAAGACTAAAAGGCGGGTTCCTAACTACTCATTATTTCATAAGTAGGATAATAATTTCTATATAGCCACTTAAGACCACACTGTCAATACAAGATGAGGGTGCATCCTGTTTTCACCGAAAATGGCTCAAACACCAAGGTTACAAGATTTTTACTTCACCAATGCGGTTAGAAGGTAAATGGAGCCGTACTCAGTTAGAAGTTTATAGTAAAAATGTGTGGAAAGTAAAATGGAGACAAGAGTTTAGAGTGGTTCATCCCTAAGCAAGGCCTACGTCTACTTTGAATATAGCATGCATTATCATGACAATTATTACAAAGCATATAAACCCTCTTTATACATGCATCCTCTCTCTTTTACAACATATTCTCTTCCTCTCGTATAGATCTCACTCAAATTCATGGATTTCAATGAAGAAATGATAAAATCAACGGAGGAGAAGAGTAAGTCGGCGGAGGAGAAGGATAAGTCCTTGTTCTAGAGGAGGATGAAGGAGAATTTTCAATCTCTTCGCTACTTAAGTGATCTTGATGGATGCCATGGCCAAGCGGATGAAGGATCTTCCAATGGAGATGAGGATGATGATTGGAGTGCTTAAGGATTGGTGGAGGGACAAATTCTACAGCACTTCGTGGTGGCGAGGAATCCATCCCCTTTAAGGTGGGTGCCGTGGCCTATTTATAGGTGTACTTTCATGAAGAAATGATCTGAAAATCATATTTGCAGACTACAGGTCGCTTGTCTCATTAATTACAAATATGCCACTGCTTAGCTGTTGCCAACGGGCAACGGCTGTATTCAGTTGTCCCGGAACGACTTCATGAGAGCGAGCGGCTTTATAGGAGCGAGCGACTGCACAGGTCTGGGCATATTGAATGGGCGGGCAAGCGATGAGTGTACAAAAGACTTATCAAAACTCCTTAGCTTGCATAAGAATGATCGACCGATAGATGGCATCTGGTTGATGTAGCTTGTTTGACTATAGATGAACAGGCGACCTGCACCGTAGTCTGCAAGTGAGTGATCAAAGCTTGTAGAACAAAATGTAAGTACGACCCTTTAAGAACTGATATCCAACCGGCTGGCAAGCAACATCTGGTTGAAATATTAGCAGCTGATCAAGGAATGAGCGGGTGACTGGGGTTGCATTTTATGAGCAGGTATGGGATACATGTGCGACCTCTGACTTCTTTGCATCTCTTGTTATGCACGATCGATCAGTTTACTATGAACGAATGACTATAGAGCGGAACGCGTGGCTGGAACCAATTCTTCTTTTTGCCTTGTACTACCAACTTTTTTGATATTAGTCTTCCTTTAATATGGGCAATCTCTATAGGATGTGTGATCCTTACTGTTTCTTGGGTCGCTCCATTCTTGAGTTAGATTTGTGTGTATGACCTCTTCGTATTGGTAGTGTTATGCTGCGTGACCGATCCTGACTGTGTTGAGTGGACGACCCAACTTGTTCTTTCTTGCCGTGTTTAACCTTGAAGCTGGCACTTGAACCTTGTTCTGTGCGATCGTCCCTTATCCTTCGCAACTTGTCCAAGTGTACCGGGTAGAACTACATACAACCGACCCTAACGACGTTTGCCCCGCGATTTTTATACAGACTTAATATACCAATATGTGTACGGTTTTTAAGGGATAAACATTTGCCTCTCGAAGTTTGTAATTTTTGCAGAAATTACGGGCTTCAAAATAACTGTCCATAACATAGTTTGGGTAGATTAAGTCTAGCTTATTAAGGAACGATCGCGCGGAGCTTAGGATCGTTTTGGTAAGGGTATACAGGATTGTTCTTTCTCGTGAGCGAGAGATCTAAGTCACTCACACAATTTACTTTGACTCGATGTATCATCATGGTCGATCAAATCATGGGGATGCGGGTTGAACAGTTGGACTTGACGGGCCACTTATACCTGCTTAATCGGGAATTGAGATGATGTGGCGAGAATGGTCAGGAAGCATGTCTTTTAATCTTCCCTGTCCCCCTTTTAATTCACTTTTATTTCCCAAATAAAACATATTGGTAACATCTACTTCATTTTCAAAAAGAAACTCTAATTTCTATTTCGACTTCTTCTCGATTAGATTCCTTCAGTCGAAAACCCTGTACTCCTTCCTATCATTAATCTGTGAAGCATAGGTTTGTCATTTTTGCTTATGCATGTTCCTCTTATGAATTGATAACATATGTTTTACTAGGAAATAAGTTCATTTTATGCTTTCCGAAACTCTTATGATCATTAGATGCGATTTGGGTCGTTGTTGATCATTTATGATAACAATAGTCGGAATTTTTGGACTGTATTTGGGTTGTTTTGTACATGCACTGGTCTAAGAACATTTAACTCCGACATTCCTTTTTCTTCTGGTTTCGTACATATAATATGCTTACTGAAATGCTTAGGATAAGTTCACATCTTGCATAATTCCTAACCTTGTGACCATATGCCGGTAATTTGTTCTCGGTTATCTGTTTTACACATGTGATGTTCGACAAAATGCTTAAACCATGCGACCTTGATTTTGTCAGTACGATCCCATACATTTTGGTTTAACCCCTCATGGTTGCCCGAGTGCTTTTGACGAAAGGTCGTTCTCCCATTTTATTACTATTATCTAATCCTCAGTGATTTTGACTTGGTTGAACATGACCGACTTTTTTGAGTGATAATATGAACCCGTATTGCGTGATCAGAGTCGGTGGGATTAGTCGTTTGCGGTTCTGATTTTGATTGCGTTACTTGTTTAACCTTGAATAACACTTTAGATCCCCGAATTGCACAGCCATTTACTGGTTCATTCATACAGGATGGATTCGTCTCCGTAGCGACGTCGGATAGAAAGGTTTTTTGACTTGGATGTTCAGATAACTGACGTTCAGTCGACCGGTCA
The DNA here is from genome assembly GCA_030737875.1 of Allium sativum. NCBI lineage: Eukaryota > Viridiplantae > Streptophyta > Magnoliopsida > Asparagales > Amaryllidaceae > Allium > Allium sativum. Next base: position 469,898,111 of record CM060920.1, on the reverse strand, counting down.
GCCGTCCGTAAACTCTCCTCTCAGTCCCTTTCACACAGAGCTTCACACCATTATTAGCAGGCCACGTTATTCCCCTGAGCCATGCAATCCCAATATTGCTAAGCGGCTCAAAGGCTGGAGCTTACAGGGAGTATCCTCTAATATAGATATACATCCATCTGACCACCAAACCTTTTCTTGTGACATGATTGCCGCAAAATCTCAATTATTAGCCCATTTCAAAACCGCTATGTAATAGTTTGGAAAACATATGGATTTGCTAAAAGACCACTCTGCAAAACAAATGAGTGGTTGGCACACACTGGCTTGTGTTCTTCAAAATCATCAAAGGGACAATCTCGAACGTAATTCCACCTTGGAGGAAGATAAAGCAAAGTTGATTCAGGCCCTTAGATCCAAAGATAGCGTGGTTGCTTCTTTTGCTCCGAGAGATGTTTAGTTGGCAGTTTCAAAACGTGCTGATGAACTTCCATCTTGCTTTACCCAGGTTAAGAGGAAGGTTGGCAGGCCCAGGAAGAACAGGGATTTGTAGCCTCTCTATTTTGCCTTTGGTTATTTCTTCTTCAAACTATGCTTTTAGATCGGTAGTATAAGCGAGTGTCGATCCTCGCATTAAACTTTATGCTGGTATGTGTCGCTACTTTGTGCTTGTTTTGGTGTTTGGGTGGCCTTGTGAACGGTTTGTTGTGATGCCTCTATGCTCTGTTTTGCTAGTGCAAGACTATGATCTTACCTGTTGTACCGTGGTCTTTCACCCTGCTTGGTAGCACTTCCTATTAGTACCTAGTATTACAATTTCCTTATTCGATCGTGCGTTTGTATCGCGATTTACGTTGTGCGGTTTTAACGCTACTGACTTGCCTTTTAATATTATAGTAGCTTGCTACAGTTTACTAGGTTGGAAGTAATTAGCTTCTTTGGAGTTTCAATTTAGTTGACTGATTTTATGTCATTATTCTCGCATTCATTCGTACGTTCACTGACCTGGTGACCCAAGCCCTTCGGAATTTGGATTTGAATGCATGCCCTTTAAAGAGGGTTGTAGATTTTATGATCAAATACGCACTCGTACATATATATATACACGTGTTTTTTTTATTAAAATGTATTCAATCCCATATCTTGCTTACTCGGTGACCCAAGCCCTTCAGAGACTAGTCTTGAATACATGCCCCCAGGGGAGGGCTTGGGTTTTAAATTTCGATCCAATTTTGCCCCTATTTGATTTGGTTGCTCTGGAATCAAACAAGACCAAAATTAGATACCCCATTTCGACTAGGATTTCTTTTACCTCCTTTCGGCTAGGGTTTCTGTTAATTTTGTTCTGGTCCTTCCAGTATGTTTGCCGGTCCTTCCGGCACTAGAATTGGTGCTTGCAACCCTAGGTTTGTCGGTCCTTCCGACTGCTGGTCCTTCCAGTTTTTTGCTACTGGTCCTTCTGGCAGTAGGACTGGTACTTCTAGCATAGGTTTTGTCGTTCCTTCCGACTTTATACTTCATCTTGGGTTGTGGAAACTAGTTCATCTTATCGAGCTTTGGCTTGATTTGAAAGGCTCACGTCCTGCACTTAACAAGGTGCCTCTTTTGGGACTGGCAATCTTTTATATATGGGCAAATTTATCTGTTTCCACCTTTGCATTATTTCCGCAGTTTGGCACCAATTCTTTAGCTAGATGCTTACCGAGGATTTGGTGTTTTTGCGATGAAAGGTGGAGCTTTCTAATTTGTCGTCGACTCATTGTTTAGTTTAGATGATGCCCCGGCACTCAATGTTTTTCGAATTGTTTCGGCCAGGATATGCTTGGGAAGTCTCCAGCTATGGTTGGATTTTGAGAGAGTTACTGTTCTTACTTTCCTACATTAAAGAAGTCAACTTTTAGAAGAAGTTTGAAAATATATGATCCGTGTAAGCAAATGGAGTTTCTCACTCATGTTGTTTTTTTATGTACATAGCTTGAATGCGAAGTTTTTTGCAAATATTCACACCTTTACAATAGATTTGAACAATGCATTATAGAAAATAACGGTGAATGTGTTCGCTATTCCAAACTCAAGGAATCTGGACTTCATCTGTGATGGTCAATTTAAAAGTACCATCCTGAAGTTTTTGGTTTATAACATAGGGCCCTTCCTAATTTGGTCCAAAAACCGCAGTTCCGGTCATCACTTTCTTCAACACAAGGTCACCGATTTCGAAAGTCCTGTGTCTGACTTTCGAATTGAAATGCCTAGCTACCCTTCTCTGATGCGTAGCCACACTGAGTTCTGCTTCCTTTCTTTTTTCCTCGAGCTGGTCGAGGGCCTCAAGTTGTAGGCTTTCATTTTCCTCCTGGTTGAAGTGAATCCTCCTATGTGTGGGAACTTCCAGTTCCACGGGGATCATGGCTTCAGAGCCGAAAGCTAAGGAAAAGGGAGTGTGCCTAGTCGTAGTTTTATGAGTGGTGAGGTATGCCCATAGTGCTAGTGGAAGCTCATCTGCCCAACCACCTTTGGATTTTTCTAGTCGCTTCTTGATGGTCGATTTAATGATCTTGTTTACCGCTTCCACTTACCCGTTTGCTTGTGGATGGGCAACTACGGAAAAACTTTTTTGGATTTTATACTTGGCATAGAAATTTTGGAACTCTTCGCTCTCAAACTGAGCTCCGTTGTCTGTGATTATTTTTTGTGGGACTCCGAACCTACAAATTATGTTTTTCAAGACAAAGTTAATAACTTTCTTTGAGGTTATAGTTGCCAGTGGTTCTACTTCCGCCCATTTTGTAAAATAATCAACAGCAACAATTGCATATTTAAAACCATATTTTGCGGTAGGGATTGCTCCTATAAGGTTGATGCCCCAGATGGTTAATGGCCATGGGCTGACCATTTGGGTTATAACAATTGACGGCATCTGTAACAACCCGGAATTTGGGGCCAATTTAAAATTTTCATTTTGGAGATTTTAGGGGTGTTTAAATATTTAAAATAAATTATTTCAAATAATTATGAATGGGAATTTACGTTGAGAAAAGTTAATGCAAATATATTCAAATAAATTACAAAAAGAATTAGAAATAGGAAGGTAGTTTGAAAAGTCAAACTTGAACTTTGACTAATTACCCAGGGTGCAGAATAAACCGGATTTTGTTGAAACGAAAATATCTAAATCTGTTAATGAGTATCTTTCTAACGAATCTGAAAAATCAAAGTTTCATAGCAGAAATCAAAAGTTAGGGCCAAATTAATTTTCAGAACGGTCGTTATAGAAAATATATCGCCCTTGAAAATCGGCATTTTTCATACGACCTCGGAATTCAACGAAACCACTTTTGTTGGGTTCGAAATGTAAGATTATTGCTAGGTTTCAAATTTCATGATTTTTGAAGCTAGTATATGAGCATGGCAAAAGAAACTGTGTTTTGTCAATTTCGGTCAAAATTAATTGACTGAAAAATAGCCATTTTTCAAACAGTCTCAGAATGAGGCGAAATTAATTTTGTTAGGACCGTATCGTCATAAGTAAGCCAAAAATAATTTTTCGGGATTTTTCTGAGTTCGTATGTGACTCCGGAAAAATTAGAAAGTACGTTCGAATTTAAAATTAAAGAATTATTTTAAAATAAAAGAAAACACGCTGTTAACTTCAGAATTGGACTTCGGCACTAGCGCCATCGCGTTCAGAAGACGCCAAAACGTTATGTTCGACAGTCGTTGAGCTTCGTTTGGAGATCGTATGAAAAAGCTCTAATTTTCGGAATTAATTAATTAAAAAAATAAAATAAAAACCCTAGAAATACTAGTATATATACCGTACGCTACTGTTCACCCGTCTTCCTCCTTTTTGTTCAGCCGCACAAATCCATTAAGCTTTGAAACTTCAAACTCTGATTGCTCCTCCATTTCTCAACGAAAATCCTCATACAAATACACGTTTCGAAGAGAATTCTCCGCTCTTCGATCCCATATCAGACCCGCAACCCCTCGTGCCTCGATCCGCCCGCCCTGACCACCCAAACTGCCGCCTATCGCACCCCTGCTGGCCCCACCACGTGCGTGCGCACCTCCTCGGCTTCCCAGCGCCGATAGCTCTCTCCAAGGCGGTCAATCTCCCGCAAACCGTTCGTAAAACCGTTAACCACAGCTCCCGAAAATCGAATCCAAAGATTTGAACAAGTTGGGTTCTATGGTATTATTCATTTCAGATTTTGTCACGCTTTATAGCGTCGCTATATCAGTTGTTAAAGGCTGAATTTTGATTTTTCATATGAATTTGAATCATTCCAGATCCGAAATCTATTTGAATATGAACACTGAATCGGATCGAACCTGAATCATCTTCTCAGACCAGACCACTGTGAGAATTTATTTTTAATTTAATTTAATTAATTTAATTAATTTAACTATTATTTCCATGATTATTAATAGTAGATCTAATATGACATGATATCTAAAACATGGATCTGAACTGTTCATACCGTATGATATTGAATCTTAATTGCCTAGAATGACATGATATTAAATCTGAAATTTTATCGTTAAATATGAATTGATTGATTAATTAGAATTAATTATGTGTTAATTTATTTAATCCTGCCTTGTTGTTTTGCCTCATGCCAAGTTAAACCTCTGTTTATAATTGCTTTGATGCTAGTTATTGGATTTGATCATGTTGGTTTGTTTGGATGTTGTTGTTATGGGATTTGACATGAAATACGTTAATGAAAATTATTAAAGGTTGAATTTTTGATTTAAATTATTAAAAACTAAATCTTTAATTGAAATGTTAAAGATGCAAACTTTCATGAAAATATGAAACGATGAAATTTTTCATGTGAACATTAAATGATGAAATTTACATTGTAATTAAAGGATGGAAAAAATTTTACATTGTAATTTAAGAATGAATTTTACATTGTAAATGAAAGATGAAATTTTTATATTAAAAGTTAAAAGATATGTTTCATTGAAAAATATAAAAGATAGGATTTTTCATAATGAAATATAAAGTAGGAATTTTCACCGTAATGAAAATTTACATTTTTGTTAATGTAAATAATATAGAAATATTCACCGTAATGAAAGTTTATATTTTATTAAATGTAAATAAAATAAGAATGCGACATGTAATGAAAGTTTACATTTTATTAAATGTAAATAAAATAAGAATGTGACATGTAATGAAAGTTTACATTTCAATTATTGTAAATAAAATAAGAATGTGACACGGAATATAAATTTACATTTTTGTTAATAAGAATTACAGCGAATGAGGAATTTACACTTTTATTAATGTAAATATATAGAATTTCACCATATGTTAAAATTTACATTTTTCTTAATGTAAATATATAGAATTTCACCATATGTTAAAATTTACATTTTTCTTAATGTAAATATATAGAATTTCACCGTATGTCGAAATTTACATTTTTCTTAATGTAAATATATATAGAATATTCACCGTAGGAAAAATGTACATTTTTGTTAATGTTACTAAAGGAATTTTCACCGTATGTAAAGTATACACTTTTATTAATGTAAATTAAAAAGAAATTTTCACCGCATGAAAATTTGCATTCTTATTAATGGAAATATATATGATTTACACCGTATGTAAAATCTACATTTTTATTAATTGTAATTAAAATAAGAATGTACACCGTAGGATAATTTTACATTATTTTTAATGTAAATATAAAGAGGATTTACATCGTAGGAAGTTAACATTATTTTTAATGTTAGTATTAAAATAATTTCACCGTAGGATAATTTTACATTATTTATAATGTAATTGAAAAGTAATTTACACCATAGGAAGTACATTATTTTATAATGAAATTAAAGTATGAAATTTTGAATGAAATTAAAGTATGAAATTTTGTATGAAATTAAAGTATGAAATTAAAGTATGAAATTTAGTATGAAATTAAAGCATGAAATTAAAGTATGAAACTTTGAATGGAATTTTCAATATGTTAAGAATGAAATATACACAATTGTAGAAATTTACATTTTTACAATATAATTAAATGGAATTTTCATTGTAATTGGGAAAAAGTATATTTTTATTAAGTGATGAACATGGAATTACACTATAAATGGAATTACGCTAATTTTCAATGTGATTATGACAAGAATTTACACGGTTATGAATGTACATTAAGCTTTAGTGTACTAAAGATATGGGATTTTGCGATGGAATAAAAATTACATTTTTATATAAGATTTTACATTGTAATAAAATTTACCTTTGTAATGAAGATTAAAAAGTATTAGATTTTACACTGCAAAGAGATTCACATTTTCAATGTAATGTAAAAGAAGTATTTTTACACTGAAATATTATTATATTCTCTTAAAGATAATAAAAAGAATATTTAATTATGAAATATTATTTTTCATTTTTAAATAAGGTTAAAGGAATAGATGTTTTGAAATTTGTTTCGGGAAGTCGAAATTAACGTCGTTAATATAGTTAAACGATTTATATTTATTTAATTATATTTAAATATAATTAAAATTGAATGAATAGAGCGCGGTAGTTCGCGTTTTTAAATCGTATCTTTAAACGAATGTACCAGAAGATCCGACCGTCGGATTTTCCCAAAACTGAAAACATTAGGACCGTCTCGGAAAATTCTTTCCAACGATATAAGATACGTTATGATCCAACGGTTAGATTTTTAGGAATGTGTAGATCAAAATTTGTTGAAAGCAGCGCCAGGGTCGTCCATTGACCTGAAGCGTCGTTAATTAAAATTTAATTATTTTAAATAATTAAAATAGGAATGAATCGTTAATATTATTAACGAATAAGAATGATTTTCAATATATATATGTATATACGAAGATTATTTGGAAAGACCGAGTTCTCTCATTCCAAATAATCAAGCGACGTAAATGGAAGTATGAAGATGGTGTATGAAGACCGTAAATCTTCCCTCGAATGGACGATGATCGAGGCCCTGATTTGACTTGCTCCCAATTCAAGGGTCATGCTCGTTGCCCAAACGTACGTGTTGATTTCACGGATTTGACTTTCGTTAAGACCCAGAGCTTAAGTTTAAATGGACGGTGTGTCTGACATTGTACCCCGTTAAATATCATGTTGTTGATTTTCTATTAATATATAAATAATTGGTGGTAGAGAATTTATTCTCTACTTAACACCCGTTTATATATTGACGGACGATCGATGACACGGTATGGAGTGACAGTGTGGTACACTAAGATGCAATGATCAAGGTTTCTTGTTGAAAAGCAGAACCTTGTGGTGACGATCAAAGCATAGCTTGAATAAGCATAGCTTTGTGTATTACGTAACTTCACGAGCCTCACAAACCGGTAGAGTCTAAAACGGGCAAAGGGAACGCAGGGAAAGCAGCACGTTTCTTTCTAGCTAGAAGTGGTGTTTGGGTTTTACACGGCCTGGCATTTTACTTATGTGGATGATGGAATGAGGCGCCTCAGATATTAGGTCCTATAGGACTGGGAAATGTGTGCTTAGGAATTGCCAATCCTCAAAGCTGTATGTGAGGACCGGCCCTGCTGTTTCCAAGGGTTCACTGCGGGGAATCCTGAGACATTAGCTAGAGTGTCTCGAATCGGTAAGGAGCTCCGCTCTAGCCTTGACTCATGATGGAAACCAAAATCCAAATACGACCCGACAAATTTGATTGTATTACTAGTACGGAGGCATAATATATGGGTACCTATGCTTCCTAGGATTAATACATTTACTTTGAAATGTTTTCATATACACTAATGATAATATTAGATTCGTATTTGCCATATTTAGCATGTTTAATCATCATAAAGTAAAACCCTATCCTCTGGTGTGCGTTGCATTGTGTGATGGGACTTGGGTCTTATGGTGATTCCATTTTTCCAAAAGCATTGCGTTGTTTACGATGTATTTATTTATTTGTTATGACACTTTAAATTATGCACGACAATCCATTAGAGTAAACCCGTTCCGCGTTAGCGGCGTGGTCTTTTGGACTTGCCTTATTACTAGTAGTTATTTTAGTTAAGAATTGTCACACCAGTCCCACGACTGACCTGTAGTTTTTTTTCACCTTTTTGCAAACTCGGGTGCCCTCCTTTCTACACGGGCAGCCAAGTAAACAGGTTCATTTTTGCTTGGAATCTTTTCTTTGGAGCTTCTATTTATCTTTCTTGGTTTTGCTGTTGTGGAGAGGTGATGACTTGGAGCTTTGAAGACGTCTATCATTTATTTCTATTGCATCTTTTCAGACATCAAACTTGGTTCATTTCATGTTGTTTATTTTGGAGTTGGGACTTATTTCACTTTTGCAAACTTGATGTAATAACGTAGAATTCTGTGACTGTGGATTTTCTGTGGATTGATGACATTATATTTCCGCTGCTATGATTTTGTTACTCTATGAATTCCCTATGCTATTTTGTATCTGTGATATGTATTATTGTATTTATGTTGTATTCCAAATGATCATCTCTTACTTTCATTCCATGGAGGTTTGGGGTTACCACAGCTGGTATCAGAGCTTTGGTTAAACTTAGTTTTGGAATATAACATATTTATGATAATTCGTTTACATAGAATCACAATATTCTATGGCGAACATTTCATGTGAATACGTAATAGTCAGTCATTTTATCATTATCTTTTATCCGTCCTTTTATCTTGATCAACTCCTCAAATCACCATTATAGTTGTTCTGACTCTTTCCTTGATCGTACAGAACTAACTAAAAATGAGTACTCATGCCGCTAGAACTGCTAGAGTTAGAACAATGGAGCGGTGATCCTAGAGACTGCACTTGGGAAACCGAGGAGAGTATCAAACAAGCCTATCCCAAATGCAGAGTGGACATCCCCGATTAGTTTTATTTTGAGGTACGCTTAAAATTTTTTTTTATGTTGGTTCCTACCCTTCTACTCTTCTCTTTTCCTTTTCGAGGACGAAAAGTTCTTAAGCGGGGGAGACTGTAACAACCCGGAATTTGGGGCCAATTTAAAATTTTCATTTTGGAGATTTTAGGGGTGTTTAAATATTTAAAATAAATTATTTCAAATAATTATGAATGGGAATTTACGTTGAGCAAAGTTAATGCAAATATATTCAAATAAATTACAAAAAGAATTAGAAATAGGAAGGTAGTTTGAAAAGTCAAACTTGAACTTTGACTAATTACCCAGGGTGCAGAATAAGCCGGATTTTGTTGAAACGAAAATATCTAAATCTGTTAATGAGTATCTTTCTAACGAATCTGAAAAATCGAAGTTTCATAGCAGAAATCAAAAGTTATGGCCAAATGAATTTTCAGAACGGTCGCTATAGAAAATATATCGCCCTTGAAAATCGGCATTTTTCATACGACCTCGGAATTCAACGAAACCACTTTTGTTGGGTTCGGAATGTAAGATTATTGCTAGGTTTCAAATTTCATGATTTTTGAAGCTAGTACTTGAGCGTGGCAAAAGAAACTGTGTTTTGTCAATTTCGGTCAAAATTAATTGACTGAAAAATAGCCATTTTTCAAACAGTCTCAGAATGAGGCGAAATTAATTTTGTTAGGACCGTATCGTCGTAAGTAAGCCAAAAATAATTTTTCGGGATTTTTCTGAGTTCGTATGTGACTCCGGAAAAATTAGAAAGTACGTTCGAATTTAAAATTAAAGAATTATTTTAAAATAAAAGAAAACACGCTGTTAACTTCAGAATTGGACTTCGGCACTAGCGCCATCGCGTTCAGAAGACGTCAAAACGTTATGTTCGACAGTCGTTGAGCTTCGTTTGGAGATCGTATGAAAAAGCTCTAATTTTCGGAATTAATTAATTAAAAAAATAAAAACCCTAGAAATACTAGTATATATACCGTACGCTACTGTTCACCCGTCTTCCTCCTTTTTGTTCAACCGCACAAACCCATTAAGCTTCGAAACTTCAAACTCTGATTGCTCCTCCATTTCTCAACTAAAATCCTCATACAAATACACATTTCGAAGAGAATTCTCCGCTCTTCGATCTCATACCAGACCCGCACCCCCTCGTGCCTCGATCCGCCCGCCCCGACCACCCAAACCGCCGCCGGTCGCACCCCTGCTGGCCCCACCACGAGCGTGCGCACCTCCCCGGCTTCCCAGCGCTGATAGCTCTCTCCAAGGCGGTCAATCTCCCGCAAACTATTCGTAAAACCATTAACCACAGCTCCCGAAAATCGAATCCAAAGATTTGAACAAGTTGGGTTCTAAGGTATTATTCATTTCAGATTTTGTCACGCTTTATAGTGTCACTGTGTCAGTTGTTAAAGGCTGAATTTTGATTTTTCATATGAATTTGAATTTGAATCATTCCAGATCCAAAATCTATTTGAATACGAACACTGAATCAGATCGAACCTGAATCATCTTCTCAGACCAGACCACTGTGAGAATTTATTTTTAATTTAATTTAATTTATTTAAATATTATTTCCATGATTATTAGTAGTAGGTCTAATATGACATGATATCTAAAACATGGATCTGAACTGTTCATACCGTATGATATTGAATCTTAATTGCCTAGAATGACATGATATTAAATCTGAAATTTTATCGTTAAATATGAATTGATTGATTAATTAGAATTAATTATGTGTTAATTTATTTAATCCTGCCTTGTTGTTTTGCCTCATGCCAAGTTAAACCTCTGTTTGTAATTGCTTTGATGCTGGTTATTGGATTTGATCATGTTGGTTTGTTGGGATGTTGTTGTTATGGGATTTGACATGAAATACGTTAATGAAAATTATTAAAGGTTGAATTTTTTATTTAAATTATTAAAGACTAAATCTTTAATTGAAATGTTAAAGATGCAAACTTTCATGAAAATATGAAACGATGAAATTTTTCATGTGAACATTAAATGATGAAATTTACATTGTAATTAAAGGATGGAAAAAAATTTACATTGTATTTTAAGAATGAATTTTACATTGTAAATGAAAGACGAAATTTTTATATTAAAAGTTAAAAGATACGTTTCATTGAAAAAAATAAAAGATAGGATTTTTCATAATGAAATATAAAGTAGGAATTTTCACCGTAATGAAAATTTACATTTTTGTTAATGTAAATAATATAGAAATATTCACCGTAATGAAAGTTTACATTTTATTAAATGTAAATAAAATAAGAATGCGACACGTAATGAAAGTTTACATTTTATTCAATGTAAATAAAATAAGAATGTGACATGTAATGAAAGTTTACATTTCAATTATTGTAAATAAAATAAGAATGTGACATGGAATATAAATTTACATTTTTGTTAATAAGAATTACACCGAATGAGGAATTTACACTTTTATTAATGTAAATATATAGAATTTCACCATATGTTAAAATTTACATTTTTCTTAATGTAAATATATAGAATTTCACCATATGTTAAAATTTACATTTTTCTTAATGTAAATATATAGAATTTCACCGTATGTCGAAATTTACATTTTTCTTAATGTAAATATATATAGAATATTCACCGTAGGAAAAATGTACATTTTTGTTAATGTTAATAAAGGAATTTTCACCGTATGTAAAGTATACACTTTTATTAATGTAAATTAAAAAGAAATTTTCACCGCATGAAAATTTGCATTCTTATTAATGGAAATATATATGATTTACACCGTATGTAAAATCTACATTTTTATTAATTGTAATTAAAATAAGAATGTACACCGTAGGATAATTTTACATTATTTTTAATGTAAATATAAAGAGGATTTACATCGTAGGAAGTTAACATTATTTTTAATGTTAGTATTAAAATAATTTCACCGTAGGATAATTTTACATTATTTATAATGTAATTGAAAAGTAATTTACACCATAGGAAGTACATTATTTTACAATGAAATTAAAGTATGAAATTTTGAATGAAATTAAATTATGAAATTTTGTATGAAATTAAAGTATGAAATTTAGTATGAAATTAAAGTATGAAATTTAGTATGAAATTAAAGCATGAAATTAAAGTATGAAATTTTGAATGGAATTTTCAATATGTTAAGAATGAAATATACACAGTTGTAGAAATTTACATTTTTACAATATAATTAAATGGAATTTTCATTGTAATTGGGAAAAAGTATATTTTTATTAATTGATGAACATGGAATTACACTATAAATGGAATTACACTAATTTTTAATGTGATTATGACAAGAATTTACACGGTTATGAATGTACATTAAGCTTTAGTGTACTAAAGATATGGGATTTTGCGGTGGAATAAAAATTACATTTTTACATAAGATTTTACATTGTAATATAATTTACCTTTGTAATGAAGATTAAAAAGTATTAGATTTTACACTGCAAAGAGATTCACATTTTCAATGTAATGTAAAGGAAGTATTTTTACACTGAAATATTATTATATTCTCTTAAAGATAATAAAAAGAATATTTAATTATGTAATATTATTTTTCATTTTTAAATAAGGTTAAAGGAATAGATGTTTTGAAATTTGTTTAGGGAATTCGAAATTAACGTCGTTAATATAGTTAAACGATTTATATTTATTTAATTATATTTAAATATAATTAAAATTGAACGAATAGAGCGCGGTAGTTCGCGTTTTTAAATCGTACTTTAAACGAATGTACCGGAAGATCCGACCGTCGGATTTTCCCAAAACTGAAAACATTAGGACCGTCTCGGAAAATTCTTTCCAACGATATAAGATACGTTATGATCCAACGGTTAGATTTTTAGGAATGTGTAGATCAAAATTTGTTGAAAGCAGCGCCAGGGTCGTCCATTGACCTGAAGCGTCGTTAATTAAAATTTAATTATTTTAAATAATTAAAATAGGAATGAATCGTTAATATTATTAACGAATAAGAATGATTTTCAATATATATATGTATATACGAGGATTATTTGGAAAGCCCGAGTTCTCTCATTCCAAATAATCAAGCGACGTAAATGGAAGTATGAAAATGGTGTATGAAGACCGTAAATCTTCCCTCGAATGGACGATGATCGAGGCCCTGATTTGACTTGCTCCCAATTCAAGGGTCATGGTCGTTGCCCAAACGTACGTGTTGATTTCACGGATTTGACTTTCGTTCAGACCCAGAGCTTAAGTTTAAATGGACGGTGTGTCTGACATTGTACCCCGTTAAATATCATGTTGTTGATTTTCTATTAATATATAAATAATTGGTGGTAGAGAATTTATTCTCTACTTAACACCCGTTTATATATTGACGGACGATCGATGACACGGTATGGAGTGATAGTGTGGCATACTAAGATGCAATGATCAAGGTTTCTTGTTGAAAAGCAGAACCTTGTGATGACGATCAAAGCATAGCTTGAATAAGCATAGCTTTGTGTATTACGTAACTTCACGAGCCTCACAAACCGGTAGAGTCTAAAACGGGTGAAGGGAACGCAGGGAAAGCAGCACGTTTCTTTCTAGCTAGAAGTGGTGTTTGGGTTTTACACGGCCTGGCATTTTACTTATGTGGATGATGGAATGAGGCGCCTCGGATATTAGGTCCTATAGGACTGGGAAACGTGTGCTTAGGAATTGCCAATCCTCAAAGCTGTATGTGAGGACCGGCCCTGCTGTTTCCAAGGGTTCACTGCGGGGAATCCTGAGACATTAGCTAAAGTGTCTCGAATCGGTAAGGAGCTCTGCTCTAGCCTTGACTCATGATGGAAACCAAAATCCAAATATGACCCGACGAATTTGATTGTATTACTAGTACGGAGGCATAATATATGGGTACATATGCTTCCTAGGATTAATACATTTACTTTGAAATGTTTTCATATACACTAATGATAATATTAGATTCGTATTTGCCGTATTTAGCATGTTTAATCATCATAAGGTAAAACCCTATCCTCTGGTGTGCGTTGCATTGTGTGATGGGACTTGGGTCTTATGGTGATTCCATTTTTCCAAAAGCATTGCATTGTTTACGATGTATTTATTTGTTATGACACTTTAAATTATGCACGACAATCCATTAGAGTAAACCCGTTCCGCGTTAGCGGCGTGGTCTTTTGGACTTGCCTTATTACTAGTAGTTATTTTAGTTAAGAATTCTCACACCAGTCCCACGACTGACCTGTAGTTTGTTTCACCTTTTTGCAAACTCGGGTGCCCTCCTTTCTACACGGGTAGCCAAGTAAACAGGTTCTTTTTGCTTGGAGTCTTTTCTTTGGAGCTGCTATTTATCTTTCTTGGTTTTGCTGTTGTGGAGAGGTGATGACTTGGGGCTTTGAAGACGTCTATCATTTATTTCTATTTCATCTTTTCAGACATCAAACTTGTTTCATTTCATGTTGTTTATTTTGGAGTTGGGACTTATTTCACTTTTGCAAACTTGATGTAATAATGTAGAATTCTGTGACTGTGGATTTTCTGTGGATTGATGACATTATATTTCCGCTGCTATGATGTTGTTACTCTATGAATTCCCTATGCTATTTTGTATCTGTGATATGTATTATTGTATTTATGTTGTATTCCAAATGATCATCTCTTACTTTCATTCCGTGGAGGTTTGGGGTTATCACAGCATCCTTGGAATTTTTGCAAACCTTTGACATCTATCGCTTCTTTTAGTATATGCCACGGAGTCCTTATTTATGTCTGACCTGAAATAATCATATCGCAGAATTTTCTTGGCCAATGTCTGGTCACCAGTATGACATCCGCATTCACCCTCATGTAATTCTGTCATGATTGCTTTCGATACCTTTTTTGTAACGCAACAGAGTAGGAGCATAGAGAATCCTCGTCTGTATAGCCATCCATCCTAGATGAGATACAAAGGTGCTTTTCGCAGTATTTTCCTTCGCTTCTTAACCTCTGTTGGGAGTACACCAATCATGAGATACTCTTTGATTGGTGTCATCCACGAGTCTGGCTCATCATCCACCTCAAGGACCCAATCCATCTCAATTTGTTCCGTACTAGAGCTGGAGAGGACCTCCAGTGGGACCAACCTGATAAGTTGTGCATCTCCTGTGCTTGCATACTTTTCCAATGAATCCGCCTTGGTATTTTCTTCACTCGGAATGTGAGATATGGTATAATGTTCGAAGCTCTCTAGTAATTCCAGGGCCTTAGATAGGTAAGCCGTAAAGTTACCTATTTTGGCTTGGAATTTTCCTTAGATCTGACACACCACTAGTTGGGAGTCACTGAAGATTTGTATGGTTTTTAGTTGTAATTCTCTTGCTAGTTTTATTCCTGCGATAAGGGCTTCATATTCAGCTTCGTTATTTGCTGATGGAAACTCTAGTCTTAGTGCATAGCATATAGATCTTCCTTCAGGGGTTTCCAAGACTACTTCTGCCCTAGAGCAGTAATCGTTCGATGCTCCATCAACGAATAATTCCCATCAGATGTTGGTTTCAATATCAGGCTCCTTTTTATCTCTCCTCGATCGGTGAACTCTACGATGAAATCTGCAAGTGCTTGTCTATTAATTGCCTTTCGGGGATGGTTGGTAATGTCGTATTGACTAAGCTCAATATTCTACCTTAACAACCTCCCGGAATTCTATAGCTGGAACAAAACTTGCCTTAGCAGTTGATCCGTGAGGACCTTGATAGGGTGAGCCTGAAAGTAAGGTCGAAGCTTCTTTGACGCGATAAGAAAACAATAAGCGAGTTTTTCAAGTTTTGGGTAATCCAGTTCCGCCTCGGATAATCTCTTACTAATGTAATAAACTGGTCTCTGAACCTTCGAATCCTCCCTCACTAACGCCGCGCTTAGAGCATGGGTGGATATTGCCAGATATACAAACAAATATTCTCCATCATTAGGTTTTGACAGCATTAGAGTGTCGCCATGTGCTGGATTAGCTCTTCGTAAGCTCTCTGGCATTCAGGAGTCCATTGTATCTCTTTCTACCCTTTCCTAAGGGCATAAAAGAAGGGAAGACACCTGTTCGTTGCTCTGGATATGAAACGATTCAAAGCTGAAATTTTCCCATTTAAACGCTAAAGCTCTTTCTTGGTTCCCGGGGAGCGCATTTCTCTTAAGGCTGATATTTTGCTGGATTGCTTTTAAGCCCCTAGCGTTAACCATAAACCCTAGGAACTTGCCCGAACCGACCCCAAAGGAACATTTTAAAGGATTTAGTTTCATACCATATCGGCGTAGAATATCGAACATCTGGGCTAAATCTTTCAAATAATCAACTGCCTTTTTGGGTTTTACCAACATATCATCGACATAGAATTCTATTGTCATGCCAATTTGTTTTTTGAACATAGAGTTTACCAATCGCTGGTAAGTTTCCCCTGTGTCCTTTAAGCCAAATGGCATCACTTTGTAGTAATATAGGCCAAGATCAGCAATAAAACTCGTTTCCTCTTGAGCTGGTCCGTACATCGTGATTTGATTGTAACTAGAATACGCATCCACAAAAGAGAGCAACTCATGCCCAGCTGTGAAATCCACTAATTTATCTATTTAAGGAAGAGGGAAATTGTCCTTTGGACAAGCTTTATTAAGATCCGAGTAGTCCACGCAGACCCGCTATTTTCCATTTGCTTTCTTCAAAAGTACAGGATTGGAGACCCAATTCGGATAGGTAGATTCCCTAATGAAGTTGTTTTCCATTAGCCTGTCGACCTCCTCCTTCAAGGCCTTCGATCGCTTTGGTCCCTAGGTCCTCCTTTTCTACTTGATAGGCGGAATATGTGGATTAATATTAAGTTTATGGACCGCAACGTCCGGAGATTTGTCGCTCATGTCAGAATGGTTCCACGCAAACACACCCAAATTAGCTTTTAAATAGACAATCAATTGACTCTTCAATTCGTGGCTCAACTAAGATCCTATATTTAGCACATGGTTTGGATCTTTCGGAATAACGACTGTAGGAATTGTGAACTCGGCTGGGATCGCTCTTTCGTCCCTTGCACTCGCTTTTCTAGGGTCGATTTCCTTTTGTGCGCCACTGTGAGCAGGGACTGCTCCTTAATTGCTATAAAGAGAGCTTGCGAATGCGGGGTGGAGTCTCCGCATTCTTTCCCAAATCTTTCTTCCTTGCCTCGCGCAGCTTTGTCACATAGCAATCCCTTGCGTTGGCCCGATCGCCCTTGATTATGCCAATTCCATTCTCAGTCGGAAACTTCATAGTTAAACACCACGGAGCTAGTGCAACCTTAAAGCCTGCGGTGGTTGGTCGCCCGAGGAACGCATTGTAAGAGGAGAGCTCGTCTACCAAGATTGAAGTTTGCATCATAGAGACCTTGCATTCCCATCTGCTAGTTTAACAAGCAAGTCAATCGTACAATGGGTTGCGTGGGTTGCCTGGTAAATCCGTGGATTTTGTTTGGATAAGCTCGCACTTCTGCCATCGAAAGGTTCATTTTCTGGAATGTATTTATAAAGATCACATTAACTGATGCCCACGTGTCAACTAGGAATCTCTTCACAACCGCAGGGCCAAGACCAATTGTGATTACCATGGCATCGATAGTTGATGCAAGTAATCCATCATCATCTCTATCTTTGAATACCAAGTCATCAGTCGAAGTTCTAGATATCTTCATTGGAAGATCATTACTTAAGATCATGCACCTTTCTTCTTTAGGGACACCCTTCATCTCGTTAGCGTAACTTTCCATATCTGCCCAGCTACTTCCGGCCAGGTGGGTCCACCGAAAATCATGTTGATCACTAGCCTCGAATCAACGGGTGCCTAAGTTTTCTCTCCCGAACCAGATTGATTGGTGGTATTGTTCTGTCCTTGGGTAGTCGGAGCGTTTTGAGGATTCTTCACATACTGTTGAAGTTGGATCTTTTTGATGAGTTCTTCGATCAAACTTTTCAGGTGCCGACATTCATTATTGTTATGCCCTGGTTGATTATGGAATCGACAAAATTTATCGGAGATGGATTGTTGTTCAGTAATCTTTTGAGCCTTCATTTGAGGAAAAATGCCTGAATCCTTTATGGCGGAATAGATCCTTTCTGGGGTTTCATTTAAGAGAGTTGATTCTAAATGCACGTAAAGTCGCGTTTTCTTATAGGCTTTGTTATCCTTCTCATCACTCCCCCTTTTCTACCCAGAATCATTCTTCTGCTCGGTTTGGTATTCGTTGCCTTTCCTTTATTTGATAGTGCTACTTTCTATGACCTTCTGAACATTCGGTGCATCATCCTCCATGCTCATGTACTCCTCGGCTTTCTTATAGAATTTATTTAGAGTTTTGGGTTTCTTCATCCTGAGCCTTTTCCCAAATTCTGGTTTCTTATCAATAACACCCTTCAGAGCTTCCAATAAGTACCAAGGCTCTGTATCTATGACTTCAGCCACCACAACATGGAATCGTGTAAGAAATTTTTTAATAGTTTCTCCAGGCATTTGTTCCATCTCGCTAAGTGACATCACATCCCTTGCTTTGGTTGTTTGGAGACGAAGCTGGTCTTGAAATCTTCTCGCCAGATCGGCGAATTGATCAATACACTTAGGTGGAAGTCTAGTGAACCACAGTGAGGCCACACCTTCTAAGCATACGGGGAAGTATAGGCATTTGATCTCATTGGTTTCCCTAGCTGTGTTCATGTGTTAATCATACTTGAATAGGAAGATGTTTGGATCACCAGTCCCGCCATAAGGTGTTATGATTGGGGGTATGAATTTCTTAGGAAACTTCGCTTGACGGATTCTTTCTGTAAACGGGTTTTTACTAGGTAAAAATTCCCATTCTTTCTCTTCATCCTCTCGGATCATCTTTTCTTCCATTATTTGCTGGATCATATCTGTTATGCGCTTCTCATCGCTCGCTCGTTCCATAGGATTGGCATCAGTGCTTTTATTGGTGCGATCACAGTTCAAGTTCCGATGCCTTGCATCTCTTTTGGAAAGTGTCCTTTTGGTGGGACTCGCGACGCTCTGAGCTGCAAGTTTCTCCTCGTGCTGTGGACATTTGACTTTAGAGCCCTTAACGCTGGACCCCCTTATTTTTCACTAAGAAGTGGAATCAACTAGGTTCTAAGGCTGAAGAGTCCTCTTTTTCATTAACATTATTTATAACATTTGGTGGTGGAAGATTGGCTTGAGCATTAATTAGGGCATCAAGCCTTTCCATCATCATTTTTGTCGTAGCATCCATTTTTTCATTCAAGCTGGTCACAACCACATTCAATTCATCTCGTGTTACAGATGGCCTTGAGGTCTCCTCAACTTCTTGATTCAAAGTTTGCGGTGTAGCTTCACCACTGTGAATATCCTCAACGATTGTGGTAGCTCTGATGGACTTGCTATTTTTCTTCGAACTGGCCATGGCTTCAAGGAAGGAAGCGGTTTAGGATTTCAAGGTAGGCTGTTGGGATTGGAGGAATGTGAAGGAAGGAAATACGAACACAGCCCTACTGTGGATGCTAGATGTTTTCACCAAAAATGGCTCAAACACCAAGGGTACAAGAATTGTACTTCACCAATGCGGTTAGAAAGTAAACGGAGCCGTACTCAATTAGAAGTTTACAGTAAAATGTAAGGAAAGTAAAATGGCAAAGAGATTTTAGAGTGGTTCAACCCTAAGCTAGGCCTACGTCCACTATGAATGTAGTTTGCATTATCATGAAAATGATTACAAAGCATATAAACCCTCTTTATACATGCATTCTCTCTATTTTACAACATATTCTCTTCCTCACATATAGATCTCACTCAAATTCATGGATTTCAATGAAGAAATGATAAAATCAACGGAGGAGAAGAGTAAGTCGGCGGAGGAGAAGGATAAGTCCTTGTTATAGAGAAGGATGAAGGAGAATTTTCAATCTCTTCACTACTTAGGTGATCTCGATGGATGCCATGGCCAAGTGGATGAAGATTCTTCCAATGGAGATGAGGACGATGATTGGAGTGCTTAAGGATTGGTGGAGCGAAGACTTCTACAGCACTTCGTGGTGGTAAGGAATTCGTAGCCTTTAAGATGGGAGCCATGGCCTATTTATGGTGTACTTTCAAGAAGAAATGATCTGAAAATCATATTTGCAAACTATAGGTCGCTTGTCTAATTAATTACGAATATGCTACCGCTTAGCTATTGCAAACTTGCACCAGTTTTATTCAATTATCCCGGAATGACTTAATGAGAGCGAGCGGCTTTATAGGAGCGAGAGACTGCACAGGTCTGGGCATATTGAATGGGTGGGCAAGCGATGATTGTACAAACGACTTATCTAAACTCCTTAGCTTCCATAAGAATGATCGACCGATAGATGGCATCTGGTTGATGCAGCTAGTTTGATTATAAATGAACAGGTGACCTACACTATAGTCTGTGAGCGAGTGATCAAGGCCTATAGAACAAAATGTAAGTACGACCCTTTAAGAACTGATATCCAACCGGCTGGCAAGCAGCATCTGGTTGAAATATTAGCAGTTGATCGAGGAATGAGCGGGTGACTGGGGTTGCATTTTATGAGTAGATATGGGATACATGTGCGACCTTTGACTTCTTTGCATCTCTTGTTATGCAAGATCGATCACTTTACTAAGAACAAATGATTGTAGAGCGGAATACGTGACTGGAACCAATTCTTCTCTTTGTCTTGTGCTACCGACTTTTTTGATGTGAGTCTTCCTTTAATATGGGCTATCTTTACAGGATGTGTAATCCTTACTGTTTCTTGGGCCGCGCCATTCTTGAGCTAGATTTGTGTGCATGACCTCTTTGTATTGGTCATGTTATGCTGCGTGACCGATCTTGACTGTGCTGAGCAGATGACCCAACTTGTTTTTTCTTGCTGTGTTTAAACTTGGAGCTGGGGCTTGAACCTTATTTTGTGCGATCGTCCCTTATCCTTCGCAACTTATCCAAGTGTACCGGGTAGAACTACATACAACCGACCCTGACGACGTTTGTCCCGCGATTTTTATACAGACTTAATATGTAACGAACCAGAATTTTCGACATTTAGAATATAAATTAATTTAGAGTTTACCGTTAAGAATAAATATTATAGTGGGGTCTGATATAGAATTTGAAATTTATTTTGAACAACAGTTGAACGTAATAATTATTTGATGTATAATTCGGACTTTAAGGTTTGTTTTGAACGTATAAAGAAAATTCCTTTTGTAAGATTCGATTAATATATATATATCTATATATGTGTTAAAAGAAGCATTATCAAGATGTATTAGATAATTTAAATTTATTAGAATATTTAATTTTGAATAAAGTTTTAATGTTAAAGTAAATATTTGTAGCATACATAAAATTTGGAATTTATCTCTTTGAATATAATTTGAGTTTACCTCTGATTTAATTCTTTTGTAAATTTATAAATGGTTTGGCATTATTAACAAATGCGTGTTGTAGCCTTGTACTCTTTCCATTTAATTTTAATATAAATGGTTGTCGACATTTAAAGTTTGAATTTAAGTTAATTTGTTTATGTTTTCATTTGTATTTAGCTTTATATTATGTTCTTCATTGTGTTTTAGCTCTTTTGGTATTTATGACATTCTACTTTATAAGTTTCTGTGTTTTCTATATTTTTTATATCGGATCATTTCCGTTTGAACTTATTAAATTTTTGTGTTTAGCTTTTATATAGTATGTTCATTGTCTACATAAACTCTTTTGCATACGATTCTATTTTGACTAAATTATTTGTATTAACCGATCTTTATAACAGAAATATCTATTTCTAGGATTGACCGTTTTATCTAAATTAAGTTTCGTAAATGGAGAACTTGAAATTAAATTTATTTTAAAAAGCGTAGTTGAATTTTCTAAATTTAACCGTTAATTAATTTTATTTTCGTTAAATGCAATTTATTTCAAAAACAGTAGTTGAAGTACGTTTAGTGATTATTGAATTTGATATTATAAACTTTAAAATTTATTTAGCGTGTTATGGCGGTCATGTTAATTTGTTTTGTAATGGGTAGCAGTTGATATTAGAACAAGTTAAAATGTATAACCAACGTGTTTTGTACATTTCGGTTCAACCGTGTCTCTTTACTCAGCATTCAAACCCTTTTGTTTTCCACCATTTCAGCCTGCGGTTTAGAATCAAACAATATCTGAGAAAAATCTAATTTAAAATCTTACCCAAGATTTGGCTACAGCACTTAGAGATTTTGTTATAAAGTTTTCTTCCACCTGTCAATATTTCTCTGTGAATGAATTATACATGGAGATTTTGTTGGATACTGGTCTCCCTTCTTTCTATTATAAAACGCGTACCCCTCTGCCTTCGTTCACCATAACAATCATGGTCTCTCTTCATTTTAACAGCTATTAGTCTTCAATTGTCATCCCTAAATTAAACTTTTTTCCCCAAAACCAAATTAATGTCCTCTGCAGGAAAATCGAATCTGAGCCTTCACCGCTCCGCCTGCCTCGACGCGACTCCTTCTCCCTCCGTCCAATGGTTAAACCCGTACCCTGTAGCCCATACTGATGCACCCCGTCCACGTAAATTGAAACCACAAATACCACGCATTAGCACCACCCAAGTCCGCCACTAGTCGCCAGACCCAAATTCTACCTTCAGCGCTCCGACTTCCACCTCACAGTAGTGCCTTGCGTCGCTGGAAATGCACATCCCTGGCTGTAGTTCAAAGTCCACCGCAACGGAATCAGTTCGCCCTCGTTTCTCTGCTCTGCTGCTCCGAATCAACGAGCCAACCTTCGACCACCGTAGCCGGCACTCCGTCCTCCATTAACCAAAACAACGGGCCTCGAATCCAAGCCACCGCTTTGGTCACCAAAACGCTCCTGCTTCCGCCGGCAGTTCAGCCCCATCTTCTAACTGTAGCAGTTGTTCCAGCCAACAACGTTTGGACTGCTGCTGCTCACCCGAACTCAAGCATTCGGTTGTGTCTAAGGCTAGAGACTGTTGTCGGTCATCTTTTGTTCTCAACCAAATGTAAGTTTTCGTACAGATTAAACTTCTTCAAGTTCGCGGTTTCGATCTCGCTAAGTATAATTAGTTGTCCTGTTGCTGCTGCATTCATGCTTACACCTTTTGGCATTTCATCTTGGTCGTATGTTTCACCTTCTAGTTTGCATGTGTTCTTGCTCTTGCATTTTCCGTGATGAACGTCGATTTTGCCATTCTAATATAACGCACCTTTGTAGCCCAATTTTCCTAGTGTCTCCTTTGTTTGCTATATTACATGGTTTAAATCGCATATATGCCCTAGGAACTGTTTGTCACTACATTTTCTTAGTTGTCAGCTGTCATAGTATGCTTCGCTAATTGAAATTCTCCGTCACACCATGACAGTACACTTACGGTCCCATTCGGCCTAAACTGGACCAATTCTCTTCAACGAATGAACCTACTGTTGCTACTTTGGACCTGAGTAGCCTAATACCACCGTAATGTTAGGACTCATTCCCTGCTCGCATGTCTACGTTACCATGTTTTGTGTTGCCATGCATGCGATTATTTGACACATGCAGCAAATACATTCTGGACAGTTTTATAGTCATTATGCTTGAATCTTATACATTGCATAGTTGTTGCCTCTCAAGGTGGCTGCAGCATTTTCTACATATGTCTATTTGAAACTGGAAACATTTAGTTGCTAACTGATGTTGGTTGGTCACACTAATATCACGGGTTGTTTTGTTTTGATGAGACCTTGTAGATTCATCAACTTATACATATAAAACAGAAAATTTGCACCTATACCATGTTGATTTAAGTAGTTACCTTGGCCTACTCTATACCTATTTCTACCCAGCTTTAATTTGACCTTGAATATGCGGTTATGGGCAATGAACATGCCTTGTATATCCCTTTTGTCCACTTCGCTCCTTTAGTTGCATGCCTTGTTGTTACGGAATTATACATACCTTTGTTGTTTCCTATGACACCCTTCTTTAGAAAACCAGAGAGTGCGACTGTTTCGCCATATACCCAGTTACTGCTGATTTCTGGGTGGTCCTTGCATAGTGTTAAATCACTTATTCGGAGGTAATTTGTGATTCATGTGCTTGGGCTCCATGCTTTGATTTATGACTCAAAAACTGTGAACTAATCTTCTATATTCGGTTTCTTGTTGAGCCCATGGCACCCTTTTCTATTAGCTTGCAGTTCTTGTCTAACCCAAGACTCTTGGTGTTTGCTGTAAAACAAGTTGCTCCTTTACCTTGTATCACACCCCTAAAAATCATATTCTGGAAGGTAAATACTTACATATGTTTATGAACTAGATTCATGCCTCACTGCCTTGCGTGTTCCATGTTTTGGTTACTTCTTCATATCACTGTACCATATCTTACGTTTGTCATGTGGATGGGCCTCATGCATGAAACCTTTCTGCATTTCTGGGTGATATTCATACTTTTAGCGGTCCACAAATATTATACTCAAATTATTTTAAATAAATCGTTGAGATTTAACTAATTATATTTATGTGTTTATCGAAATGTGTTAACTTGAAATAAGTTTAATCCTGACTTGGGTGTTTTGTGTATTTGCATGGGACACTCGGGTCAGGCCCTAAGTGTTCCTGGTTATAGATATCAGCTTGCAAACTGGAAAGGATGTGAAGCATGGAATGCTCGCGTGCGCTAAGCCCGACAAATAGTAAATTTATTTTGAAGAAATTCATGTATACATATTTTATTTTTAACTTCCAATGTAAAAATTGTAAAACTATGATATTTATGAGAAAATTTTATTCCGCTGAAATTATAGTACTCCGTGATTCTATATTAATTCTGTTTAAACCGTGTAAGCCAATAACAATCTAGCATCTTGAACGTTTCAGTTGGTTTAAATACCGATTTGAGACGGGCAAAACGCCAGGTCGTTACAGTTGGTATCAGAGCCAGGTTCATACAAAGCTTGGCTTATTCGGTTTAAAAACTCATTAGAGATAAAGTAGAAATATCTTAGAATGAGTGGAATGATGCTAGAATCGACGGATTTTGAAGAAAAAATATCAACTTTGGAAGATATTTCGTAAATAAATTATTTTTGAAGAAGATTTTAGAAATAAATAAAATATTTTAAAGGAAATATTTATAAAATAAAAGTCGTTGTAGTAAAAATTTCCAGATGTAGATCGTCGAGCGTTCTGAATTATCAATGAGAAGAAAAGTGAATAATGAATCAGTTTTCTAATTATTTTGAAATTTTCCAATTGTTATAAGAGGAGTACTGGGAAAAAGAAGATTTTAAGTCTAGAATGAAAATTTCAAGATAATTGAAATGGAAAGTTTTCAAAATCTATATGTGAAAAATTTATATAAGGGCGACGGTTTATTCAAGACTGTTCTTTTAGAAAGATTTTACTAAAGAAAAAAAAGATTTTGACAAGTACCTAAAATGGGTTTCGAAAAGTGCATCTGAAGCTTGGTAAAGTTAAATGTGACAAAGAGAAATTCGATCGATATTCGATTTGAGGAACGACGGTTGGAACGTGAGTTGAAACAGTACTGAAATTGACTCGGATCGGGCTGAAATTTGGTAATTAATTACTATATTCTGTCTCTATTGGTTTGAAAGTAATCTTATTTTGTCAATTGTTTCAAGTTAATACTACTTACACTCAGTTGTTAATTCATAGTTTAATTAAACGACTTTACCAAAATTATTCATTTTGTATGTATACTTAGCTTTCTACTTTTCTAAAAGTATTTATATTTAATCAATTTATCAGAACTTATTATTCTACTAAACTGCTTGCATTTAACTTTTATATAATATATTCTTTGCATTGCTTAAACTCTTTTGTACTTATATTTAACTTTCTATTTTGACTAAACTAGTGTATTTAACAATTTATACTTTGATCTTATTTAATCTATTTATTTATCTCAACTCAAATTGATTTCTTTGTAAACAATCGTATTTACTTATGTTATACCAAAATATCTATTTATTTTACAGTCTTACTTAAATTATTACCTTATATCTAACTATTTTGTCCGGTTTATAATTTGTGAAGCTTTTACCATATGTGTTTATACCAAAAATGGTCTAAACACCCAAGGTACTAAACTGTACTTCACCAATTTGGTAATAAATAAATGGAACCGTGTTTAATCACCAATTAAAAATGAAAAACACAAGAACGGTAAAGTAAAGATGAAATTTAGAGTGGTTCAGCTGTTAATTAGGCCTACATCCACTATGAAGGTGATTTCCAATTTTATAATGAGGATTACAAAATACATCAATTCTCTCTTTTCGCACATCCCTATATTCACACAGTACACCCTCGTTTATATATGTTTCAGATCTTGGAATTGTACAAGAAAATGGTAAAATTTGCGGAGAAGAAGGATGGATGAATGATTGAGAAAGAGAATGCGTCTGTTTTCTTGATTACTGGATTGTACTCGACGCCATGGCCGGATCAGTAGTTGAGGATAGAATTTAGCAGCACTTCGTGGTTTCAAAGATTGGATCCCCTTTATGTTAACAGTCACGGTGTATTTATAGGTGAGCTCCCCTTAGGAAATGACCTGAAGTCTGTTTATGCCAGCTACGGGTCGCTCATTTTATTAATTACAATCATGCCATCGGCAAGCTATAGCCAGCTGTCCGTGGCTGTACTCAGCTACCATGTGCGAGCAACTCAATGGAGAGAGCGTCTTGAGTAGTTGTGCAAGTCCATAGGAGTGGGCATCCATGTGAGCATGACTGCTTTGAGAAATTTTATAAGAGAAGAACATGGGACTGGAATCAATTCCCCTTTGTTCCTTGTACGACCGACCTTCTTGGTTCCGGAGCGCTCATCCTTTTGTTGCCTCTGTATGGCACTGTTTGTCCCTATGGCTACACCACAAAGTCACTCCCACCTTTGTTGAATAGGCGATTTGTTTTGTTCCGGTGTTTGAGCAGTCTACAGGATATACAACCTTGATCTTTATTGGGTCGCACCTCTGATAGCATATTGTGCCATCATCTTTGGTCGTACTAGTTGATTTGGCTTGTCTTAGGTTTGATATATGGGTCTTGCTCTGTGCGATTGTGTCCTGTATGTTGTGAGTCGTTTAAGCGCCTTAGATAACATCATGCACGACCGACTCCGATGGTGCTCGTTCTGCATCCTTTGCCCAATGTGTGTATGGATTTTTTGGGGGATTAACACTTGCCCCTCGAAGTTTGTGATTTCTTTTTGTAAGGAATTACTGGCTTCGACATCTTTTGATTGCACATTGTTTGGTAGATTTATCTTATTTTGTTGAGGAGTCGTTCGTGCAAGGATTAAGACTGCTTTATTGGAGCTGATTGGCGTCTTTACCTTTGGGCGAGACGTTTGGACTGTTTTGTCATTATTGTAAACAACTAAATCATGGGGAAGTGAACACGCCAACTGGCATTCTGATGGGACACTCATTTCAGTACTCGAGTATTAGGCTGACGTGACGAGGACTGCTTTTGATGTGTGCCCTTTAATCTTCCCCTTCACTTTCTTATTTCTAATTCAATTCTTCTCTCATTTACCTTCAGTATGGTTTCTAAAATCAAGAAGAAAAACTCCGTACTTCTCTTTACTGCTACTCAGATTTGTTGATTCTTTCTCATGTTCATTCTTCCTTTGAACCTTATGGTTATTTCCTGATCTGTTTGTAGGATGGTTCCATCTCCAAGGCGGCGTCGATGGGAAACCTTCTTTGATTTGGACGTCCCACAGGACGAGATTCTATCAACCGGTCAACTGTAAGTAAACTCTCCCTCCAGTCCCTCTTATGCAGAGCTTCAAGCTATTATTAACAGGCCGCGCCATGCTCCTGGGCCTTGCAAACCTAGGCTAGCTAAGCAGTTTCGAGGGTGGAGCTTACAGGGAGTACCTTCGAACGTGGATATATCTCCATCTGATTCTTAGACTTTCTCTTATGACATGACTGCGGCAAAAAAGACAGATGCTGGCCTGCCTTGAGACTGTTGTTCGTCAATTTGAGAAACAGATGGATTTGCTGAAAAATCATTTTGCGAAGCGGATGAACGGATGGCATACATTGGCCTGCGACCTCCAAAGACTTCACAAGAACAATCTTGAGCGCATCTCTTTTCTGGAAAATGATAAGGCGAAGTTAATCCCGGCTCTTAGGTCCAGAGACAGCTTGGTTTCTTCTTTCCCCCCTGGGGATGTTAAGTCAGCGGTTTCTGCACATGCTGATGGGCCTCCATCTTGTTCTTCTTTGACTAAAAGGAAGGTAGGTAGGCCAAGGAAGGTTAGAGATTTGTAATCTCCTTCTCCTTGGTTATTTTGCTTTTTTAACTTTAAGACCGGTTGTGTAAGCGGGTGCCGGTCCTCGCTCATGACATTATGCTGGCTGTGACTTGTTGTTTGATCTGTGACACTTCTACGATCCTGACGAATGGTTGTCTGGTTGGTTTTACGACGCTCTTCGTGTATTTGTCATGCCATGTCTCTTTGCCCTGCTTAAGAATACACACATTTTTCTTGAAAAAATTTCACGGCGATCGTGCGTTAATATCGTATTACGGGACATTCGTTTGCACGTTAATATCATATTAGGCGCGTCCGTTCGCACGTTAATATCGCATTACAGTTAGTCTTACAGCGTTCTTATTAGGCTGGGATCATCCAGTTTTTAGTATTTGGCTTTGACTTGGTAAGCTTCTCGTTGTTTTAACTTTGGAAATCTTAGCCATTTAATTTTTTTATTAAATATCCTGTTTATTTGTTTGGGGTATTTTCGTGATGCATTTTTATGCGTTTCCCCATGGGAGGACTTGGGCTCCAATGTTGTAATCCAATCTTGGCTTTGTTTGACTTGGCTAAATACAAAGAACAAGAATGGAAACCCCCATACGACTAGGATTTCTGCTTTTGAATCTTGGCTTTGTTTGACTCGGTTAACAACAAAGAACAAGAATGGATACCACCTTTCGGCTAGGATTTCTGTTTTTGCGCTAGTCTTTCCAGCATGTTTAATCCTTCTCCATTTTTATGCTTCCTCCCGAGGAGCGGACACTAATTTATCTCATCGAGCCTTGACCCAGAAGGTATAAATTCCGCGCCCTTCTCCTAACAAGGTGCCGCCCGTGATTGGCAATTTTTCGGTTTCGGGGCATGTCGGTATTTCCGACTTTGTGTCTTGCCCTAGGAAACAGACACTGGTTCGCCTCATTGAATTTTTTTTCCAAGTTGGAGAACCCGTGTCCAGCACCTAAGAAGGTGTTTCTTTGGTGGGCTCAGCGATTTTATCCGTGGGACTTTAACCATGGGACTTTTTGAGTTGCTTTTACTTCAGCATTGACTCCTTTAATCTGGTACCAAGCTTTTGTTGGTCCTGTATTGAGAGATCCAATGTTTCCTGATGAAAGTCGGAATTTCTCGAGTTGGTGCCCCCCGGTCGCTCGTTTGCCTACACAAGGAAGTCAACTTTTAGTAGGAGCCTGTGAATAAGTGAGCTATACATGTAATTAGAACTCCATATTCAGTCACTTTATGTACATCATTCAGAATGCGAAAATTTTCATAAATCTTTACAGCATTTTCTATGCATTTGAATAACATGCTATAAGAAATAACGACGAATATGCTCGTTGTTCCATGCTCGTGGAATCTGATTCCCATCTGTGGTGGCCAATTTGAAAGTACCGTCCTGAAGTTTCTGACTTATAACATAAGGCTCTTCCCAATTGGGTCCGAAGACTTCAGTACCGGTCATTATCTTTTTCAAAACAAGGTCTCCTATTTCAAAAGTTCTATGCTTGACTTTTGAATTGAAGTGCCTGGCCACCCTTCTTTAGTGTGCGGCTACTCTGGGTTCCGCTTCTATTCTTCTTTCTTCAAGTTGGTCGAGGGCTTCAAGCTGTAGCTTCTCATTTTCTTTGGGGTTGAAGTGTATCCTTCTATGGGTAGGGACATCCAACTCCACTGGTATCATGGCTTTAGAGCCATAGGATAGAGAAAAGGGAGTATGCCCTGTCGCAGTTTTGTGCATGGTGCGATATGCCCATAATGCCAGCGGGAGTTCGTCTATCCATCCGCCTTAGGCCTTCTCTAGTCATTTCTTAATGGTAGTCTTGATGATTTTATTTACTGCATCCACCTGCCCATTTTCTTGTGGATGAGCGACCACTGAAAAGCTTTTCTGGATTTTGTATTTGGTGCAAAAGCTTTGGAACTCTTCACTTTCGAATTGGGTTCCATTGTCTGTGATTTTCTTTTGTGGTATCCCAAACCTGCATATAATATTTTTCAAGACAAAGTTAATGACTTTCTTCGAAGTTATAGTGGCCAATGGTTCTGCTTCTGCCCATTTTGCAAAGTAATCAATGGCAACAATTGCGTATTTAAAACCAGATTTTGCAGTGGGGAGAGCTCCTATGAGGTCGATTCCCCAGATAGCAAATGGCCATGGGCTGACAATGTGAGCTATGGTTGTGGATGGCTTCCTTGGGATCTTGGCAAACCTTTGACACTTGTCACATTTTTTAGTGTAGGTCGTGGAATCTTTCTTGATATATAGCCAGAAGTAGCCATATCGTAAGATTTTCTTGGCTAAAGTTTGTCCACCGGTATGTCCTCTGCGTTCCCCTTCATGTAATTCCGCCATAATTGCCTTGGACTCCTCCTCTGTAACACAACGAAGTAAAGGCGTAGAAAATCTCCGTCTATACAGTCATCTATCCTGAATAAGGTAAAAGGGAGCTTTTTGCAAAATCCTTCTTCGGAGTTTGGCTTCAGCCTGGAGTGCCCCAGTTGTGAGGTATTCTTTAATTGGTGACATCCATGACTTTGACTCATCAGTTGTTTCCATGATCCAATCCATTTCAGTCTGCTTCGTGCTCGAGCTGGAAAGGACTTCCACAGAAACTAACCCTATTAGTTGTGCATCTCATATGCTTGCGTATTTGGCTAATGAATCAGCTTTGGTATTTTCCTTTCTAGGAATATGAAATATGGTGTAATGGTCGAAAGTCTCCAACAATTCCAAGGCTTTGGTAAGATAATTTGGCAGGTTACCCATTTTAGCTTGAAATTCTCCCAGAATCTGGCATACTACGAGCTGAGAGTCGCTGAAGATCTGTATAGTTTTTATTTGCAAATCTTTTGCTAGTTTTACTCCCGCGATAAGGGCTTCATACTCAGCTTCGTTATTGGTTGACGGAAATTCTAGCCTAAATGCATAGCATAAGGATCTTCCCTCAGGGGTTTCGAGAACTACTCCTGCCCCAGAACAGCGATCGTTCGATGCCCCATCTACAAATAATTTCCACCGGACACAAGTCTCAATATCATCCTCTTCCTTTTCCTCTCCTGGGTCGGTAAATTCTGCGATAAAATCGGCAAGCACTTGTCCATTGATTGCTTTCCGAGGATGATACGTAATGTCGTATTGACTGAGCTCTATATTCCATTTTAATAATCTTCCGGAGGTTTCTGGTCAGGACAGAACTTGCCTTAGAGGCTGGTCTGTGAGAACCCTGATGGGATGAGCCTGAAAGTAGGCCAAAGCTTCTT
The DNA here is from genome assembly GCA_030737875.1 of Allium sativum. Taxonomy (NCBI): domain Eukaryota; kingdom Viridiplantae; phylum Streptophyta; class Magnoliopsida; order Asparagales; family Amaryllidaceae; genus Allium; species Allium sativum. Next base: position 469,866,679 of record CM060920.1, on the reverse strand, counting down.
TGATGCAATGAGAAAACAATAAGCAAGTTTTTCAAGTTTTGGATAATTAAGCTCCGCTTCATATTGCCTCTTGCTGATGTAATATACCGGTATTTGTACCTTCAAGTCTTCTCTGATCAGTGCTGCGCTTAGGGCATGGGAAGAAACTGCCATGTATAGAAACAAGTCTTCCCCACCACTAGGCTTCGATAGCATAGGTGATGTTGCAAAGTGTTGGATCAATTCCTCGAAATCTTTCTGACATTCAGGGGTCCACTATATCTCTTTCTTTCTTTTTCTAAGGGCATCGAAGAATGGAAGACATCTGTCCGTCGCCCTAGATATAAAGCAATTTAAGGCTGCGATCTTCCCATTCAAACACTGAAGTTCCTTCTTGGTTCTTGGAGCACACATTTCTCTTAAAGCCGATATTTTAACTGGATTAGCTTCAATACCTCTAGCGTTGACCATGTACCCAAGGAACTTGCCTGAACCGACCCCAAAAGAACATTTCAAGGGATTCAACTTCATACCATATTGCCGTAAGATATCGAACATTCGGGCTAAGTCTTCCAAATGGTCTATTGCTCTCTTTGACTTAGCCAACATGTCATCGACGTAGACTTCCATCGTTCTACCGATTTGCTTTTTAAACATAGCATTTACCAGTCGCTGATAAGTTGCCCCTTCATTTTTTTAGACCAAATGGCATCAACTTATAGCAGTATAGACCGAAATCAGTAATGAAACTTGTGTCTTCCTGGTCTGGACCCTACATCATGATTTGATTATAGCCAGAATATGCATCCACGAAAGATTGCAATTCATGACCGGCAGTAGAATCCACCAATTGGTCGATTCTGGGAAGAGGGAAACTATCTTTCGGACAAGCTTTATTCAGGTCTGAATAATCTATGCAAACCCGCCATTTACCGTTTGACTTCTTCATGAGAACCGGGTTGGACACCCATATCGGATAGGTAGACTCTCTAATGAAACCATTCTCCATTAATCTATCAACTTCTTCTTTTAAGGTGCGTGACCTCTCTGGTCCCTGGGTTCTCCTTTTTTGTTTGACAGCCAGAATGCGTGGGTCAATGTTTAGCTTATGGACCGCAATGTCCAGAGATATGCCGCACATGTTGGAATGACACCATGCGAACACATCTAAGTTAGCTCTCAGAAAGGTAATCAATAGATTTTTCAGTTTGTGGCTCAACCGAGATCCTATATTCAACGCACGGTTTGGGTCCTTCGGATTTACAGCTACAGGATTGTGTCTTCGGTCGTGGTCTCCCTTTCTTCCTCTGCACTGGCTTCTCTAGGATCGATCTCTTTTTGCTCTCCACTTTGTTCGCCAGTGCACGGACCCTTCTTTAGTTGCTATAAAGGGGGTTTTTGGATGCGGGGAAGAGCCACCGCATCCTTTCCTGAGTCTTTTTTCTTAGCCTCTCTCAGTTCTGTCACATAACAATCCCTTGCAGCGATTTGGTCGCCCTTAATTACACCAATTCCCTTTTCAGTTGGAAACTTCATGGTCAAGCACCATAGAGCTAATGCAACCTTAAAACCCGAAAGAGTCGGTCTCCCAAGGAATGCGTTGTAAGATGAAAACTCATCTATTAGGACAAAGGTTTGTACCATGGAAACCATACGTTCCCCATCTGCCAATTCCACAGGTAAATCTATCATTCCGATGGGTTGCGTAGGTTGACCTGTAAAACCATGGATCTTATTTTGGTATGCACGCCTATGCAGTTAAAGCCCCGCAATATCCCCACTATAGCCCATAGTGCCCTTCAGCCGCTACGCTATTTCAGTTTAGCGCTGATGAATAGTAGATCCGCTTCTAGCCCCGCTATTTTCTGCTACATCCGCTAAATCAAGGCTTTTTAGCGTCCGCTTTAGCAATATTAATATATAGAACTTGATTTGACTGGTTCTCTTTTAAAAAATTCAGTTAAGTTAGCGCAAATGGCTAAATTTAAGGCATAAATATCTAATATATGGTAATAATCAATTACACTCACTAAGTTTAGCATGTATCATCTCCTGTGATTTTGTTATATAAGACTAATTAATATTAGTTTCTTCTATACATATAGTGTGAGAAAGATGATTAAATAATATTCAAATATTTAGTTTTACATATAATGAAGCTTTTTGCGCCTCCGCTATATCCCCGCTTTATCCCCGCTACACCTTTTTGCACCTCCACCGCTATAGAACCGCTAAGCGCTTTAACTGCACAGATGCACGCACCTTTGCCATAGGGAGATTCATCTTTTGGAAAGTATTTATAAAAATCACATTGACTGATGCCCCCGTGTCAACTAGGACCCTTTTTACCACCGTAGGTCCGAGACCAATTGTGATCACCATGGCATCGACGGTTGGTGTAACTATGCCTTCCGCATTTTTATCTTTGAATATCACATCCTCGGTCGAGGTTTTGAGCATTTTCGTCAGAAGCTCGTTGTTCAAGATCATGCATCCTTCCTCTTTCGTAACATCCTTCGATTCGTTTATGTATCTTTCCATATCTGCCCAACTGTTCCCGGCCGGGTAGGGACCTCCAAATATCGTATTGATTACCGGCCTCGAGTCGACTGGCATCCGGGCTTCTGCACTCAAGTTGGGCTGGCTAGCCGCACTGTTATATCCTTGCATAGCTGGAGCACTTTGAGAATTCTTCACGTACTGCTGGAGTCAGTTCTTCCTGATGAGTTCTTCAATTAAACTCCTTAGGTGTCGGCATTCGTTGGTGTTGTGTCCTGGTTGGCCGTGAAACCGGCAGAATTTTCCAGAATTTGACTGCTGCTCACTTACCTTCTGCGGCTTCATTTGAGGGAAAATGCCCGAGTCCTCTATGGCTTGGTAAATTCTTTCTAGGATTTCGTTTAGGAGGGTTAGCTCGGATGGTTTGTACAACCGCGTCTTCTTATATGCTTTGCTATTCCTCTCGTCGTTTCCCCTTTTTTGTCCTACATCACTCTTCTGCTCAACCCTAGACTCATTACTTTTTCCTCCTCTAGCGACGTTATTTTCTATAGTCTTCTGGACACTTGGGGCTTCATCTTCCACAGTCATGTATTCCTCAGCTTTTTTGTAAAATTTCTTCAATGTTTTTGGTTTCTTCATCTTAAGCCACTTTCCAAATTCTGACTTCTTATCGATAGTTCCTTTCAGGGCTGCCAATAAGTACCAAGGCTCTGGTTCTATAACCTCCGCTGCTGTAGCATGGAAGCGTGTAAGGAAGGATCTGATGGTTTCCCCGTGCTTCTGTTCCAATTCGCATAATGAAATTACATCTCTTGCCTTGGTGGTTTGCAGTCATAATTGACTTTAAATCTCCTTGCCAGATCAGCAAATTGGTCGATACATTTAGGTGGAAGTCTGGTGAACCATAATGAGGCCACACCTTCCAGGCACACGGAAAAGTATATGCACTTGATTTCATCAGTGGCCCTAGCTCCATTCATGTGATGGTCATACTTGAACAGAAAAATGGTTGGATCTCCAACTCCGCTATAAGGTGTTATTGTTGGGGGTACAAATTTCTTCGGGAATTTCGCTTGACGGATTTCCTCTGTGAATGGATTTTTGCTAGGGGAAACTCCCATTCTTTCTCTTCATCTTTCCGGGTCGCCTTCTCCTTTATTATTTGCTGGATCATGCCTGTGATGTGCCACTCGTCACCTACCTGTTCATCGGGATCGGCACTGACGTTTTTATCGGTGCGACCATGGTTTGAACTTCGGCGCCTTGCATCCTTTTTGAAAGATGTTACGTTAGTGGGACTTGCGATAGTCCGTGCGGCACGTTCTTCTTTGCGCTGTGGAGATCTGGCCTTAGGATCCTCAACGCCGGCCTCTCCCCTGTCTCCCACTGGGATGTAAGGTCGTCCAGGGTCTGAGGCTGATGAGTCCTCTTTTTCACTAGTATTAACCACAGTGTTTGGCGGTAACAAATTGGCTTGAACATTGTTTAGGACATCAAACCTTTCCATTATCATCCTCGTTGTATTATCAATTTTTTCGTTAAGGCCGGTTACAACCACATCCAATTCATCTCGCGTCATAGATGGCCTAGGGGTACCCCCTGCCCCTTGATTCAAAATTTGAGGTGTAGTTTCGTCAGCATTGTCACCCTTACTGATCGTAGTAACTTTAGTAGGTTTGCCACTTTTCTTCGATCCAACCATGGTTTCTAAAGATAAAGCGTTTTTTGGGATTTTTTTTAATTGCTGAACTATAAAAGGGAATTATGAACACGCCCCCACGGTGGGTGCCCAAATGTTTACACCAAAAATGGTCTAAACACCCAAGGTACTAAACTTTACTTCACCAATTTGGTAAGAAATAAACGGAACCATGTTTAATTAGCAATTGAAAATGAAAAACACAAGAAAGGTAAAGTAGAGATAAGATTTTGAGTGGTTCGGCCGTTAATTAGGCCTACATCCACTATGAAGGTGATTTCCAATCTTATAATCAGAATTACAAAATACATCAATTCTCTCTTTTCACACATCCCTATATTCACACAGTACACCCTCGTTTATATATGTTTCAGATCTTGGAATTGTACAAGAGAATGGTAAAATTTGTGGAGAAGAAGGATGGATGAATGATTGAGAAAGTGGATGCTTCCGTTTTCTTGATTACTGGATTGTACTCGACGCCATGGCCGGATCAGTAGTTGAGGATAGAATTTAGCAGCACTTCGTGGTTTCAAAGATTGGATCCCCTTTATGTTGACAGTCACAGTGTATTTATAGGTGAGCTCCCCTTGGGAAATGACCTGAAGTCTGTTTATGCCAGCTATGGGTCGCTAATTTTATTAATTACAATCATGCCATCGGCTAGGTGTAGCCAGTTGTCTGTGGCTGTATCCTGCTACCATGTGCGAGCGACTCAATGGAGCGAGCGTCTTGAGTAGTTGTGATAGTCCATAGGAGCGGGCGTCTATGTAAGCATGACTGCTTTGAGAAATTTTATAAGAGCAGAACATGGGACTGGAATCAATTCCCCTTTGTTCCTTGTACAAGCGACCTTCTTGGCTCCATGGCGCTCGTCCTTTTGCTGCCTCTATATGGCACTGTTTGTCCATACGGCTACTCCACAAAGTCGCTCCCGCCTATGTTGAATGGGCGATTTGTTTTGTTTTAGTGTTTGAGCGGTCAACAGGATATACGACCTTGATCTTTATCGGGTCGCACCTCTCATAGCATATTGTGCCATCATCTTTGGTCGTACTAGTTGACTTGACTTGTCATGGGTTTGATATTTGGGTCTTTCTCTGTGCGATTGTGTCCTGTCTGTTGTGAGTCATTTAAGCGCCTCAGATAACATCATGCACGACCGACTCTGATGGTGCCCGTTCTGCATCCTTTGCTCAATGTGCATATGGATTTTTTGGGGGATTAACATTATGTTTTACTCAACTTGATATTCCAACTTACGCTACTTTAAATTATACTATGTTACTTAAACTATTTTTCCTAATTTGTCTTGTACTTAACTATTTTATATGTAGTCTTACTTTATTCCTTACCCAACTTGGTATTTCAACTTATATTATGAAAACCCTGCTATTTTACTTGAAATTATTAAACTTGATGTATTTAGATCCGAACAATGTTCAGTCCAAGTAACTAAATGCGAAGATTTAGTTTAACAAAAATATACGTGACATGTAAAATCCAAATCAAAGGAGATGTTTTGATAATAAAATTGATTTGAGAATATGAATTTGGGATTTGAAATAATGTTGAAAATCAAATCGATTTAGAAAACAAATTGATTTTGAGACTGAACTAAAAATTCAGGATATTTGACACGGAAGTTATTTAAAAAAGAGATCACTTATAATTCAAAGAAAGATGAAGTTTTGAAATAAGAATTATATTCTAAAAAGCAAACAAGTAAGTTATTTATTGAAAAATCATACTTATGATATGTTGAGAATATCACCCCCCATTTTAGATTTTGACAGTAATGACCAAATCACAATGAATGTCTAAGTGGGGGAGAATACCGTTGGAAACTTTATGAAATGAACGAAAATTACTTGATAAGTAATCACTTATATGATATAAATTGTGAAGTAAGACTTATTCAAGAGGGAAATTAATGAAAATATTGAGTATCCTATGATTGAACTGCTGAAATTCATATTCTTATGTGCATTTGACTTTCCCATCGTGGTCTAGGATAATCATTTAAATTTGAACCGTCCACTCTTGAGTAATGACTTCCGTATCTATTATCTTATGAATTCGGCCAAGCGTTTTGATTTGAGCCATCATACCTCATGATACTCGTTTGATGTTGAACTTTTATTTTGAGTACATGAAATTTGATTTGATCCATGTATGTATACCCCTTCTAGGTTGTGTGTCGAATGAAACCAAGATTTGAATCAAACTAGATAACCTTGATTTTATCCAAGACATTTTGTAACGGAAGCTTAATGAGCTTTCCATAGTAGTTAAAAGTGTTTGAAATATAGAATCCAACTTCTGCAAGACAATTGGATTTTGGGAAATATTGATTTTGAGAATTTGGTTCGGAATTTTTTTGAAATCGACGCTTTGGAATGTTTTACCAACACTAGTTTGAATATATATATATACACAATCAGAGTACGTAGCGGAAGCTTGACGGTATTTTGGATAGAAACTATTCAAGAGGTTTTCCAACTAAATTGAATTGTGCAAACTTTTCAATAAGATTTGACATTTAAATTTGAAAGAAAAGGTTATTTGACTATCTAAATGTAACGACCCAGAAAATCTGAACCAATTTAAAATTTTTAAATTGGCTAAAATAATGGATTTTAAATATTTAAAATAAATATTTTAAATAATGGCGATTAAAACTGAGTTTGAATCGACATTTGAAAACGAATATAATTAATTATAATTATATATAGAATTGAAAATGGCGCGGTAGTTCGATAATTCGATTTCAAACTTCAATTGAATATACCGAGTGCAAAACAATCCGGATTTTAGTGAAACCAAAAACATTAGGATCTAATTGATGATATCTTTCCAATGAATCTGACCAATCGAAATTTGATAGCGGGAATCAAAAGATATGTCCAGTTGAAAATTCTGAATAGTCGCTATGGAATTCAGGCCCTTAAAAATGGACATTTTGCAAATGACCTCGGATTTCGACGAACCCACTTTTGTTGGATCCGCAGGGTCAAGTTATTGTTAGGTTTCAAATTTCATAATTTTTCGAATCAATATGTGAGCGTGGCAAAGGAAAACGCGTTTGACCAGTTTCTGTTGATTTTAATCGACTGGAAATTGGCCATTTTTCCAACGGCCTCAGAATTCGACGAAACTAGTTTTGTTAGGACCGTATCGTCAATACGAAGCTAGAAAATATTTTTCTGGAATTTTTCTAGTTAGTATGTGACCCCGGTAATTTGAAATGTACGTTTAAAATTCAACATAAGGATTTAAATGTAAATTCAACGGAAACTGATTGTAACGATCAAATCAGCTTGCGATACATATCCCAATGTGTCCGGAATGGGGGTAAAACGCTATGGACGACAGGCGGTAGGCCTCGTTTCGAGGTCGTATGTAAAAGTCAACATTTAGGAATTAAAAAAAAGAAGGGAAAATCACTCTCTCTCCTCTCCCCTTCATCTCCTCTGCCCCCCCCCGTTCATTTCAATTTCAAAACGAAACAAAAAAAGAAGAAGAAGAAAGCAACAGCAGCAGCCGCCGCCTTCACCGTCGGTCAAAACCTCCACCGCGCCCTCCGATCTTCTTCCCCCCCCCCTCTTCCTTGCACTCGCTCCCTCCTCCTCCTTCAATCTGACCCCCCCCCCCGAAGCCGTTCGAGACCTCGAAGCCGCTCCCCCGTTCGAAACCCTAGAGCAGCCCCCCCTGGAAGCCAGCGCCGCCTTGCCGCCGACGTCTCCAACCCCCCCCCCCCCCTTCTTCGCACCAATGTAAGTATTTCTATTTTATTTTGTTTTTATTTTTAATTCTTAAAACAGATTTTTATAGGATGTTAAAACTGATTTTAAAAGGATGTAAAAACTAATTTTTAAAGGATGTAAAAACTAATTTTTATAGGATGTAAAAACTGATTTTTAAAGCATTAAAAACTAATTTTTATAGGATGTAAAAACTCATTTTTAAAGCATTAAAAACTAATTTTTAAAGGATGTAAAAACTAATTTTTATAGGATGTAAAAACTGATTTTTAAAGCATTAAAAAAACTAATTTTTAAAGGATGTAAAAACTGATTTTTATAGGATGTTAAAACTGATTTTTTAAAGCATTAAAAACTGATTTTTAAAAGGGAAAAACTGATTTTTTTTTTATTAAAAGAAGAATTCTGATTTTAATTAGAAAAAAAACTGATTTTATTTTAAGATATAAAAAGAAAAGATCATGTTTTTAAAATAGAAAAGAAGAAAAAAAAATTTAAGTAAAAGAAGTAAGATATAAAAATTATATTTTTAAAGTAATAAAAATATAATTTTTACATCGTAGGAATATTAAAGATATAATCTTTATTTTTGAAAAGGCGGAATCTATATCTTTGAAATTCGATTTTTATATATTGAATAACATAGTAAAAAATTCGATTTTTACATATGTAGAGAATACGGGCAACGAAAGCGACAAGAAGGCGAAATAGGCGAAGATTTCTATAAAGGAAAAATCGTAGTTGGATAGCTATAGGTGAGATTTCTGATTTAAAAATATTATATATGTGTGAAATGAAAGTGAATTGCTATATATATATATATATATATATATATATATACGCCCCTCGTCCACAAACCATGGACGATATTTATTGGTTGAAATTGTTGTGAAAATTGATTGATAGCGATTGATTGTTTGGGATTGTTTGTGATTGATATTGGTTGATTGTGGTTGAAAAATACCCATTTGTGGTTGAGAAATATTTGGTTGAAACCACATAGGATTAGTTTGTGGAAATGAAATAAATATATACATGCCGCCTGCGTGCGAACTAGATGCATGATCCCCATTGTCAAAAACCGCGAGGTTTTAAGGTAGAGCGAGGAGCCGTACTAGGGACGGTCCCGGTTTTAACTACCCTGCCGTTATGCTGCCGAAATTTTGAATAACATTCATGTGTTTGAATTATTTTCATATGCTTAAACTATATTTATTCATTAAATAGAAAACATTCATGTGTTGAATTGATATTCATTCGTTGATTAGAAATTCATGTGTTGAATGGTATTCATATTTTGAAATAAATTGTTTGATAATAAAAATCACATTTTTATCTATATATAAAAACTATAGAAAACATTCATGTGTTGAATTGATATTCATTCGTTGATTAGAAATTCATGTGTTGAATGGTATTCATATTTTGAAATAAATTGTTTGATAATAAAAATCACATTTTTATCTATATATAAAAACTATAGAAAACATTCATGTGTTGAATTGATATTCATTCGTTGATTAGAAATTCATGTGTTGAATGGTATTCATATTTTGAAATAAATTGTTTGATAATAAAAATCACATTTTTATCTATATATAAAAACTATAGAAAACATTCATGTGTTGAATTGATATTCATTCGTTGATTAGAAATTCATGTGTTGAATGGTATTCATATTTTGAAATAAATTGTTTGATAATAAAAATCACATTTTTATCTATATATAAAAACTATAGAAAACATTAATGTGTTGAATTGATATTCATTCGTTGATTAGAAATTCATGTGTTGAATGGTATTCATATTTTGAAATAAATTGTTTGATAATAAAAATCACCTTTTATCGACTATATGAACTGTGTAAAATAATCTCGTTTTAAAAGAAATTGTTTTATGATAAAAATCCGATTTTTATCACCAACTAGAATATATAGAAAAATAGTGTTTTGAAATGAATTGTTTTACAATAAAAATCACATTTTTATTGTATGCATAAATCGTTGAAATGTGAAGTGTTAAAAATAGCCACTTGTTCAAAATAAACATATATGAGTTGAAATATTCATTAATTAGCTAATGAAAGGATTTGCACCTATTTATGTAACATTAGAATGAATGGTGTTTTTAAACCAAATAGAAATCAAATATGAAGTTGAATAGAAAATGATAAATGATAAGAACTGTATATATATGTACATGCATATTCATTGAACAGGTTATAGCAAAGGGGCTAGAGAAGAGGAATAAAATTTTGTGCCCGACAAATAGGTACACATTTACTGCTTTGTTTGGGTGATGATTTTATGAGCCTGTTGGCTAGCCGCTTGGCTTTTTCTTTTTCTTTTTGAGATTAGAAGGACCGGGAAAGCTATTTGCGATTTCCCGATGCTCCCGGTGCAGGGGAGGTTATGGCGAAATTTTCCAAAATTTTAAGGTGTTAGAAAAATATTTGAAGTGAAAACGATATTGAAATCATTGAATGAACTATATTTATATAAATATATAAATATAAATAAAATTAAAACGAAACGAAGCCGTGCAGTTCGTATTTTGAAACCGTGATTTCAAACGACTGGTGCGGGGAATCCGACCATTGGATTTTCCCAAAACCTCAACCGTCGGGTTCGCCTTGGAAATATCTTTCCAACGGCACCAACCTTGTAAAAATCCAACGGTTGGATTGTCTGGAATGTTTAATTCAAATCTGAAGAAAAACAGGGCCAGAAGCGATTATATTTATATATATATAAATATAATTATATATTAAATCGAATAACGACGCTGCAGTTCGTATTTTGAAATCGAAACTTCAAACGATTGTACCGGGAGATCCGACCGTCGGATTTTCCCGAAACTGGAACCGTTGGATTTGTTTTGAAAAGACCTTTCTAATGATGTAAATTTTGTGAAGATCCAACGGTTAGATTTTCAGATATGTGTAAATCAAATCTGAAGAAAAACAGCGCCACGGCCGCGTTATGGCCCGAAGCGTCGTTTTGAATAAAAGAGCTATTTTAAAATAAATAAAAATAGCGATAAATCATTATAAAGTACCATAAACAATATGGAGTAGAAATAAACTGAATTTGCTCGATTTATGTTGTATTTGATGGTTGAATGTGTTTGGTGTGAAAATTACATTAAAGAACAATATTAGTGTTGTCGAATAATTTAACCATTGAAATAAATTGATTTGAAATTCTAAATATACGTGAATTATTTGAAAAGGCCGAGATAATTCTCATTTCGAATAATTGACCGACGATTGAAATTCGAAGATGAAGACGGTGGTCGAAGACCGGAGATCTTCACCTCGTTTGGATGGTAACCGAGGTCCTGATTGGGAGGCATCCCGAAATATGGATAATGAGTGGTGATCGTCCAGACGTACGTGGTGATCGAAGGGTTTGCGAGGTATTTAGTGCCTCCGGTTTCGTTCAGACCCAGAACGGACTTGTAAATGGACTGTGTGTCTGACATTGGAGTTTATTCTGTGTTGATTGATTTCTGTTAAATATACATCTGTTTGGCGGCAGAGAATTTATTCTTTTGCTTAACGCCCTTCTCTGAGACGCACGAGCTCAGAGGTTGTATATCGATGGACATCAGTCGCATGGCATGAATTGCCTGTGTGGCATGCTAAGATGCAGTGATCAGGGCTTCTGTTGAAAAGCAAAGTCTTGTGGTGATGATCAAAGCACCGCCTGTGTGGCGTAGCTTTGTGTATAACGTGAATTCGCGAGCCTCACACCCCGGTATGAACCTAAAACGGGAGAGGACATCAGGGAGGGCCTGCGTTTCTTTCTAGCTAGGGTGGTGTCAGTGACCTACCAGCCCTGACATTTATATACTTTTCACCTATGTGGTTGTTGCTGTTGCGAGGCGCCTCGGTTTGATCGGACGATCCGGGTCCGATGGAGTCATTCGTTGGCTCGTTGACGCCCCAAAGGGCGGGGAAACGCAGTGTTCAGGAATTTTAATCCACATCGGTGGACCGGCCCTGACGATCCAAAGGCTTGACTGAGTACTTGCCTGGGACACGGGCTAGAGCGTCTCGAATTCGGTAAGGACTATCTTTTGCCTTGGTTCATGACGGAAATCCAATTTCCAAATACGACATCGTGCGGTTTTGATTGTATATATATATGGCGACATGAAATATGGTACCCATGCCGTCTATGATTGATAGTTATGATTTGAAATTGTTTTCAAAACATATAAACACTAGCAATAATATCAAATGCCTTTGTTTTATTCGTATCAATCATATTTTGGCCATTATAAGGTAAAACTCTATCCTCCGGTTTGCGTTGCATTGTGTGATGGGAACTGAGTCTTATAATGGCTTAATTTTTATAAAAAGCATAGCGATGTTTAAAAGAAAGACTTGTTTTAAAGCACTGGCAATCCAATGGAGTAAACCCGTTCCACGAAAGTGGCGTGGTCCTGTGATTAGCCAAATTATATATATGTGTTGAGTGGATTTCTCATACCAGTCCCATGACTGACTCGTAGTTTGTTTCACTTTCAAACTCGGGTGCCCCTTTTTCTACACGGGCAACCTTGTATTCAGGTTTAGCTGGTTCTTTTTCTGGATAGCTGGAGCTGAAGATGGATTCTATCATTTATTTCTTTTTTTGTTGTTCAGCTCCTATTGTACATATTTTGTTTATTTCCGCTGTAGACATTTATGTATAGCTGAACTGTATTTGTACTAAGTAAGATCCTGTATACTGTGTAACTCTGATGATTACTTTTATCCAGTATATTTTATTGTTCATTATCTGGTGTATTTATTTAATTTTGTTCTGCTATTATCTGTTTCTGTGTTATATTCCAAAGATAACCCTGTTTCCGTGTGAACGGGATTTCGGGTCGTCTCACTAAATTGTAAATCATTTCTAAGATATTGATTTGAAACTCTTGAACATCTTATATTATGAGAATATGAAATATGAAATATTCAAAGCTAGTTAAATGAAATTTGATCAAAGGAACGATTGATATTATTTGTGTATATATTATAAATGATTTTATGAAGCTTTCAAAATTTGAAAAGCTTACTTGACTTGAAAGAACGATAAGAAATCGTATTGATCAAATTAAATTTCCAATTGTTGAAAAGAATTTTTTTTTTATGGAAAAATGTATCTCTTAGAAGATATCAACTTATGTATAATTATCGAAAGTGTTATTTTGAAATAAACTGAAATTTATAAAGCTTGATATAATGATCCTTAAAGTCTTTAATCTGAAGAATTTTGGAAGACTTGAAATGTTTGAATAAGATCATTAATTTCGAAATATAAAGCATGAGTTGTTTGTTTGGAAGTTGAAATTGTATTTTTAATTGCTTCGAATTGTTCTTCCAAATTATTTTTGGATATGATGAATAGTTTATAAATTAAATTATGAACTAAGAAAATTTCGACGACTTGAATCCCGATATTTGAAATGTTTGAAAGACAACAATACTATGATTTAAAGTATTTGCGAATTATTGTTGCAAAATGATTTATGGCTTCGGGATATGAAATGAATTGATATGTTTCATGGACTCGGGGGACCCGTAACTAAAAGAGGGACATGTGTGATTTAGGGTGAGCAACCAAGGCGTATACGGTATCCGAGTTTGGATGAAAATCGAGTTATATGTGCTCTGTGATTTTGTACTTGGAGGTCCGTGTCTGGATGAAAGCCGTGAGATACACTTTGCTTCAGAACCCTAGATGATGGTCTGCTTTAGGTGTCCGAAGCAACCTTAATTATCTATATTATTGCGTACGATAGGCTTCCATTAGGCCTTGTCACGGGAAACTTGAGGAAATGAACAGAATTTTTGATGAGAAGTTGAAACAAGTATATTTAGTACTTGTATATTTTAGTCACGCGCCTGATCAACACATGTCTAAAGTTTGCAAGGACGACGATGGACTTGTTAGGCTTCGAGTCATCATATATATTTGAAGTTTTGAAAGCAATTTTGGTTTTGAAATCCCGAAATGAAGTATAATTCCATATGAATGAAATGTATGATACTTCAAATGGTTTGAAATGGAAATGGGATTCTAAGTTAGGAGAAATCATTTTGAAGCCTTCAAATGATTTGAAATTTATGATTTCAAGATATAGTAACTTATATTGTATTTTAATCCAACTTATCTAATTTATTCTACTTAACTTATCATCTCGCTAAACTATTAGATTTTGCCTTTATACCTAAGATTTATCATTTCCAATTTCTTTTACTTAGATTATTTTACTATTTTATTTGTATTATCTATTACCTACCAAGTTTTATTGCCTATATTTAACCATTGGTTTGTAACTTTTAAGGCTATTTTATATTGAATTCTTTGAATTTTATTAAACCTACTTTACTCAATGCGATATATTTTAAATTAACTTTACCATTTTAAACTACTTTCCCTTAAATTATCTTGTACTTTGAACATAGCCTTCTTCTATATTATATAGCAAATTTCCTTATTTAGTTTTACAATGGTTTAAATTTTGATATAAGAAGTTTTCCAATTAATTTGTATGAAAAAAATTTGTTAATCTTTTAAGAACTTTTCTATAAATTTAAAGCTTATTGGAAATTGTAAATATTTTGATTTGATAACTTTTATTTATATTTGGTTTTGATAGATTCTATAAGTAAGATTTGTTTTACTTAAGTATAAATTCTACAACTCTCCTTTTCGAGGACAAAAAGTTTTAAGTGGGGAGGCTGTAATGAACCGGAATTTTCGACATTTAGAATATAAATTAATTTAGAGTTTACCGTTAAGAATAAATATTATAGTGGGTTTTGATATAGAATTTGAAATTTATTTTGAAGAACAGTTGAACGAAATAATTATTTGATGTATAATTCGGACTTTAAGGTTTGTTTCGAACGTATAAAGAAAATTCCTTTTGTAAGATTCAATTTATATATATATATATATATCTATATATGTGTTAAAAGAAGCATTATTAACATTTATTAGATAATTTAAATTTATTAGAATACTTAATTTTGAATAAAGTTTTAATGTTAAAGTAAATATTTGTAGCATACATAAAATTTGTAATTATCTCTTTGAATATAATTTGAGTTTACTTCTGATTTAATTCTTTTGTAAATTTATAAACAGTTTGACATTATTAAAAAATGTGTGTTGTAGCCTTGTACTCTTTCTATTTAATTTTAATGTAAATGGTTGTCAAAATTTAAAGTTTGAATTTAAGTTAATCTGTCTATGTTTTCATTTGTATTTAGCTTTATTTTATGGTCTTCATTGTGTTTTAGCTCTTTTGATATTTATGACATCCTACTTTTGATTCAATTATGTGTGACATTTTACTTTCTTTAGTTATATTCTTATTTTATTTATATTAAACACATTTCATTTTACTTATTTTATATTAGAAGTATTTATTTCGTTCAAATTTATAAGTATCTGTGTTTTCTATTCTATTTATATCGGATCATTTTCATTTGAACTTATTAAATTTTTGTGTTTAGCTTTTATATAGTATGTTCTTTGTCTACATAAAGTCTTTTGCATACAATTCTATTTTGACTAAATTATTTGTATTAACCAATCTTTATAATAGAAATATCTATTTCTAGGATTGACCGTTTTATCTAAAATAAGTTTCGTAAATGGAGAACTTGAAATTAAATTTATTTTAAGAAGCGTAGTTGAATTTTCTAAATTTAACCATTAATAAATTTTATTTTCGTTAAATGCAATTTATTTCAAAAATGGTAGTTGAAGTACAGTTAGTGATTATTGAATTTGATATTGTAAACTTTAAAATTTATTTAGCGTGTTATGGCAGTCATGTTAATTTGTTTTATAATGGGTAGCCGTTGATATTAGAACATGTTAAAACGTATAACCAACGTGTTTTGTACATTTCGGTTCAACCGTATCTCTTTACTCAGCATTCAAACCCTTTTGTTTTCCACCATTTCAGCCCATGGTTTATAATCAAACAATATCTGAGCAAAATCTAATTTAAAATTTTACCCAAGATTTGGCTACAGCACTTAGAAATTTTGTGTTGAAGTTTTCTCTCACCGGTCAATATTTCTCTGTGAATGAATTATACATAGAGATTTTGCTGGATACTGGTCTCCCCTCTACCTTCGTTCACCACAACAATCACGGTCTCTCTTCATCTTAACAGCTATCAGTCTTCAATTGCCATCCCCAAATTAAACTTTTTCCCCAAAACCAAATTAATGTCCTCAGCAGGAAAATCGAATCTGAGCCTTCACCGCTCCGCCTGCCTCGACGCGACTCCTTCTCCCTCGGTCCAATGGTTAAATCCATACCCTGTAGCCCATACTGACGCACCCCGTCCACTGTAAATTGAAACCACAATGACCATCCATTAACGCCACCCAAGGCTGCCACTAGTCACCAGACCCAAATTCCACATTCATCGCTCCGACTTCTGCCTCACAGCAGTGCCTCGCGTCGCTGGCAACGCGCGTGCCTGGCTATAGTTCAAAGTCCACCACATAGGAACCAGTTCGCCCTCGTTTCTCTGCTCCGCTGCTTCGAATCAGTGAGTCCACCTTCGACCACCGTAGCCGGCACTCCAGCCTTCACTAACCAAAACTATGGGCCTCGAATCCGAGTCACCGCCATCACCAGAACGCTCATGCTGTCGCTCGCAGTTCAGCCCCATCTGCTACCTATAGCAGTTGTTCCAGCCAACAACGTTTGGACTACTGCTGCTCATCCGAACTCCAGCATTCGGTTGTGTCTAAGGCTAGAGACTGATGTCGATCATCTTTTGTTCTCAACCAAAATGTAAGTTTTCTTACCGATTAAACTTCTTCAAGTTCTCGGTTTCGATCTTGCTAAGTATAATTAGTTGTCCTGTTGTTGCTGCATTCAAGCTTACACCTTTCTGCATTTCATCTTGGTTGTAGGTTTCACCTTCTAGTTTGCATGTGTTCTTGCTCCTGCATTTTCTGTGATGAACGTCGATTTTGCCATGCTTATATAACCCACCTTTGTAGCCCAATTTGCCTAGTGTCTCCCTTGTTTTCTATATTGCATGATTTAAATTGCGTATACGCCCTAGGAACTATTTGCCATTGCATTTTCTTAGTTGTCGGTTGTCATAGTATGCTTCGCTAATTGAAATTCTCCTTCACACCATGATAGTACACTTACGGTCCCATTCGGCCTAAACTAGACCAATTCTCTTCCACGAATGAACTTACTGTTGCTACTTTGGACCTGAGTAACCTCATACCACCTTAAAGTTAGGACTCATTCCCTGCTCGCATGTCTGCATCACCATGTTTTGTGTTGCCACGCATGCGATTATTTGACACATGCAGCAAATACATTTTGGATAGTTTCATGGTCATTATGCTTGAATCTTATACATTGCAAAGTTGTTGCCTCTCAAGGTGGCTGTAGCATTTTCTACATATGTCTATTTGAAACTGAAAACATTTATTTGCTAATTGATGTTGGTTGGTCACACTAATATCACGGGTTGTTTTGTTTTGATGAGACCTTGTAGATTCATCCACTTATACATATAAAACAGAAAATTTGCACTTATACCATGTTGATTTAAGTAATTAACTTGGCCTACTGTATACCTATTTCTACCCATCTTTAAGTTGACCTTGAATATGCGGTTATGGGCAATGAACATGCCTTGTTCATCCCTTTTGTCCACTTCACTCCTTTAGTTGCATGCCTTGCTGTTACGGAATTATACATACTGTTGACGTCAAAAGTTGGTCACTAGTGACGATCAACCCCCAATCGCGTGATCAACACACGACTAAAGATAAAAAAATGCAGTAAAAAAGTAAAAGAACGGGGAGCACACACAGAATTTTTATAGTGGTTCGGCAAAGGCAATGCCTACGTCCACTTTATATACTATTTCTTTTTTCTTTTGATTACAAGTACAATGTTTCTTCTGTTTGAAGAAAAGAAAGAAAATGATTATCTTCTTTTCTTCCTTTTGAGAGATTGAGATTCTGGAGAAGTGTAGAGATGAAAAGCTTATAGAAGCCGTCTGGCCAAAAGAAGTCCTCCTTTTCTCTTTAAGCTTGGAGGTATTTATAGGTGGAAAATGCAGCCTGGGCTGTTGTGAAATGGTCCGGCCATTTCGGGAAGGCCCGGAAACGTGGAGTCAATCCATTGGCTCGAGTTGCGGCTGGAAGACTAACTCCACTGTTCATAAATAGTATCCTCGGAAGTTGTGGCTGACGTGGCATCCATGAAGAGGTATATCAAAAGTAGTGCTTTGTCCGCATACGGTTGACCGCCTTTATCTCCTTGGAAGTCGGAATATTAAGTGGACTGGCTCTGTAGAAGATTTCCACGCTGGCCCGAAATAATCGGTCGACTCACTTCGATAAACTCGGTCGACTGGGTGGCCTATTCTTCCGGAGGGAGCTGTTATTTGTTGAATCTGGACGTGGACCGATGTGTGACGGTCTTGGACCCATTATTGGCTGTTGGGCTTCCTGAAATGCGGCTTTGTATTTGACTGTGCGTTAGGACTTTGCTCGTTGAGACTCTTTCCAAAAAGAGGGTTAACACTTTGCCCCTCAGAATGTGTCTTCATCGTCAGAGGGAGGTGTGTTCTGAAATCTGTACCGAAGTACAAACGCTCGAGCTGCTATGGTCGCGCCGGACCATATTAAGGCCAGAAAACCGACGGTTCGATGTTGTATTAAGACCAGAAAACCGACAGCCATCGGGAACCATATTAAGGCCGAAATGACGATTGCCATAAGAATTGGTTCCTGCAAATACAAAACAAACCATTCTCGTTTGGAGAAGGGTGATGGGTCGAGCATTGTATTCCACTTGGCTTTAGAGGGTGGCGAGCATAAACCATGCTCGGCTTGGTGGCGAGCATAAACCATGCTCGGCTTCGTGGCGAGCATAAACCATGCTCGGCTTAGATAGGGCGAGTATTAACCATACTCGGCTTAGGGCAAGT
This sequence comes from Allium sativum, assembly GCA_030737875.1. Lineage (NCBI taxonomy): Eukaryota > Viridiplantae > Streptophyta > Magnoliopsida > Asparagales > Amaryllidaceae > Allium > Allium sativum. The sequence goes on along the minus strand of CM060920.1, from coordinate 469,847,743 downwards.
GTTTCTCATGCTCGACTCATGTTAGGTTAGTTGGTTTAACGAGCTATGCACGCTCGTGGTGTAAAGAAAGAGAGCGTAATCCACACTCGTGTTTAAAAAAATATGACCTCACCCACTTGCAGGAGTAAGTGTTTGAAGTGGTGGTGGGCTTTCGCGCTAACCACATAGAACGGGGGGGTGAGCATTAACCATGCTCGGCTTAGAAATTTTATAGCACGACGTATTTTGCAAAAAGTAAAATTCATAACTGCTAAGCAACTAGTACAAAGAAATTCTACGGGGACAGCGATTGATTACAGAGCATCAAGGCGTCCTTGTTATTGAAAGAAATACATAGAAAGAAAAGATAAAGAATCTAATTAATGATAATTCCGCGAGTGCTAGTCTCAGGGTCCTTTCCATTTCTAGGAGCTCGCGGACCAACCTGAGGAGCTTGGGCAGAAGGTCGCGGCGGCATGGCCGGGGCGCGATCTTTGACATATTCAGCAAGTTCCCCTTTTCTGACTCGTCCTTCAATGAGATCGCGTAGATGTCGACAATCATATGTATTCTGTCCAGCTACGTTATGGAATATACAATGCTTGCCAGAATCAAGTTCCATCTGGGTCGGTCCTCGTCGAGGTGACCTTGGAGTGGGGAAGGACTCGCGCATATTGAGATAGAATTCGAGCAAAGAGGAATTGAGCTCGGTGTACAGATCGTACTTGTTTTCATTTCGAGGTCGGACATCACGTTCACCCTTCTCCGAGACCTTTCCTCTTCCTTTATTCTGGCCATTGCCATTGAGTGGACCTTGTTGTTTGGCTACTAAAACTTAAGGCTCTCCATTTCAAGGCTGGCATCCTCTTGTCGGAGGAATCTCTCGGCCTTGGAGTAAAAATCATCTATATCTTTGGGGGGATTCCTGGTTAAGGAGTTCGAGAATTCTGATCTCTTCTGGACTGCCGCGATGGCTGCCATCAACACCATCGATGGCTCGGGCCGATCGACAGATGCTACAGCTGCGTTGAATCTTTCGAGGAAGGATCTTAGCGTCTCTCCGGATCGCTGTTTGATGGTAGATAAAAACATGACACTTTTCGGTCGAAAGATATGCACTCGAAACTGCTCGATGAAGCGGGTGACCAGAGTATTCCAACTACTGATTGATTCCGTTGTTAGCTGCCGAAACCACATACCGGCTATATCTGTGAGAAAGAGAGGAAAGCACTTAGCCATGAAATTGGTTGATGCACCAAGTACTTCCATATGTCGCATGTATCGCATGAGATGAATGGTCAGGTCAGTGCGACCGTTGTATGGCTCGATGGCTGGGAACCTAAAGTCCGGAGGATTTCGAGAATTTCTGATTTCTCTAGTGAAGGGGTTGCGGTTGACATTGTCTATGTCTTGCTGCGAAGAATTGCCCTGAGTAAAGCATCGGATGATGCTTGCGAGATGACTCCCATCTCCGAGGAGTCGTTGCCATGAACTTAATTCTGCCTCTTGAGATGGTTCCGCACGAGGATCCGGCAGAAGCATGCTCGGAAGGGTGGCCATTGGCTGGGCTCGACCTCCGAGATCTGGGTGAAGGTATGAGGGAAGGTGAGCTCTGGCGGGTGGTTCTGGGCAGAATGGCCCCTCTGGAACCTGACGAGTCGTGGGTCGAGCCATACCCGTAGCAAAGGGTCTAGGCTGATCCATCATAGCATGTGATGTTCGTAGGCCAGGGTTGCCCCCCTTTCGAGCGAGGTTAGGAGGGTCTACGGTAGCGTTTTCTTCTGCCACGGTGAGGACCAACATAGTAGGATGGCTTCCCTCGTTCGAAGGGAAGGATGTGCCAGCTCTTTGCTGAAGGGAAAGAGTGGTTAGATTGGTTTGTGGTAAGACTCTGGGTTGTAATGGGAATGGCATTGATTCTGATGGACCCGGGGGGAGCTCGACCGATTCAATAGGTCGAGATATTCCAGAGAGTGGAGGCATATTTGTCAGACGACCTAGATCTTGATCGCCCGCCTCCTGAGGTTCTATGGCCACAGCTGTGCTGGTCGCTAGAAGCGATATTCCCGGCTGGGATCAATCGGTTGGTGGGATCAAACCAGGATGAAATAAAGGTGTAGCCTGATCAGTGGCCTGATTTCGCATAAACCGAAGATCAGCTGCTGCCCCAGTCTCGGCTTGTGGAGGAATTGATGTTGAAGCGTTCAATCCCGTTTCCAATTGACCGAGAAGGTGATCCATCAACTGCTGATGTCATTCGAAGACTCTACCCTGAGATGTCATATGGTCTCTGAGTTCGACCATGATTTTATCCATGTCGCCCCGGGTAAGGAATCGATACATGTCGTCATGAGAGGAAACTTCGTGGCTTGCTTCTGCAGCATCGATATCAGCTGCATCGGCGTTTGCGGGACGAGAGGATGTTGTGTCTTTCTTTCGTTTGTTCGCCATGACCTGAGATAAGCAGGAGCTCGATGGCGGTGTTGGTGCGCTCCCCCTTCCTGGCGCGCCAAAGTGTTGACATCAAATGTTGGTCACTAGTGACGATCAACCCCCAATCGCGAGATCAACACACGACTAAGGAAAAAAAATGAAGTAAAAAAGTAAAAGAATGTGGAGCACACACAGATTTTTTATAGTGGTTCGGTAAAGGCAATGCCTACGTCCACTTTATATATTATTTCTTTTTTCTTTTGATTACAAGTACAATGTTTCTTCTGTTTGAAGAAAAGAAAGAAATTGATTATCATCTTTTCTTCCTTTTGAGAGATTGAGATTCTGGAGAAGAGTAGAGATGAAAAGCTTATAGAAGCCGTCTGGCCAAAAGAAGTCCTCCTTTTCTCTTTAAGCTTGGAGGTATTTATAGGTGGAAAATGCAGCCTGGGCTGTTGTGAAATGGTCCGGCCATTTCGGGAAGGCCCGGAAACGTGGAGTCAATCCATTGGCTCGAGTTGCTGCTGGAAGACTAACTCCACTGTTCATAAATAGTATCCTCGGAAGTTGTGGTGACGTGGCATCCATGAAGAGGTATATAAAAAGTAGATCTTTGTCCGCATACGGTTGACCGCCTATATCTCCTTGGAAGTCGGAATATTAAGTGGACTGGCTCTGTAGGAGATTTCCACGCTGGCCCGAAATAATCGGTCGACTCACTCCGATAAACTCGGTCGACAGGGAGGCCTATTCTTCCGTAGTGAGCTGTTATTTGTTGAATCTGGACGTGGACCGATGTGTGACTGTTTTGGACCCATTATTGGCTGTTGGGCTTCCTGAAATGCGGCTTTGTATTTGACTGCGCGTTTGGACTTTGCTCGTTGAGACTCTTGCCAAAAAGAGGGTTAACACTTTGCCCCTCAGAATGCGTCTTCATCATCCGAGGGAGGTGTGTTCTGAAATCTGGACCGAAGTACAAACGCTCGAGCTGCTATGGTCGCGCTGGACCATATTAAGGCCAGAAAACCGACGGTCCGATGTTGTATTAAGACCATAAAACCGACAGCCATCGGGAACCGTATTAAGGCCGAGATGACGATTGCCATAAGAATTGGTTCCTGCAAATACAAAACAAACCATTCTCGTTTGGAGAAGGGTGATGGGTCGAGCATTGTATTCCACTTGGCTTTAGAGGGTGGCGAGCATAAACCATGTTCGGCTTGGTGGCGAGCATAAACTATGCTCGGCTTCGTGGCGAGCATAAACCATGCTCGGCTTAGTGGCGAGCATAAACCATGCTCGGCTTAGTGGCGAGCATAAACCATGCTCGGCTTAGTGGCGAGCATAAACCATGCTTGGCTTAGATAGGGCGAGTATTTACCATACTCGGCTTAGGGCAAGTGTTTCTCGTGCTCGACTCATGTTAGGTTAGTTGGTTTAACGAGCTATGCATGCTCGTGGTGTAAAGAAAGAGAGCGTAATCCACACTCGTGTTTAAGAAAATATGACCACACCCATTTGCAGGAGTAAGTGTTTGAAGTGGTGGTGGGCTTTCGCGCTAACCACATAGAACGGGGGGAGCATTAACCATGCTCGGCTTAGAAATTTTACAACACGACCTACTTTTTCAAAAAGTAAAATTCATAACTGCTAAGCAACTATTACAAAGAAATTCTACGGGGACAACGATTGATTACAAAGCATCAAGGTGTCCTTGTTATTGAAAGAAATACATAGAAAGAAAAGATAAAGAATCTAATTAATGATAATTCCGCGAGTGCTAGTCTCAGGGTCCTTTCCATTTCTAGGAGCTCGCGGACCAACCTGAGGAGCTTGGGCAGAAGGTCGCGGCGGCATGGCCGGGGCGCGATCTTTGACATATTCAGTAAGTTCCCCTTTTCTGACTCGTCCTTCGAAGAGATCGCGTAGATGTCGACAATCATTTGTATTATGTCCAGCTACGTTGTGGAATATACAATGCTTGCCAGAATCAAGTTTCATCTGGGTCGGTCCTCGTCAAAGTGGCCTTGGAGTGGGGAAGGACTCGCGCATATTGAGATAGATATCGAGCAAAGAGGAATTGATCTCGGTGTACAGATTGTACTTGTTTTCATTTCGTGGTCGGACATCACGTTCACCCTTTTCCGGGACCTTTCCTCTTCCTTTATTCTGGCCATTGCCATTGAGTGGACCTTGTTGTTTGGCTACTAAAACTTCAAGGCTCTCCATTTCAAGGTTGGCATCCTCTTGTCGGAGGAATCTCTCGGCCTCGGAGTAAAAATCATCTATATCTTTGGGGGGATCCCTGGTTAAGGAGTTCGAGAATTCTGATCTCTTCTGGACTCGCGCGATGGCTGCCATCAACACCATCGATGGCTCGGGCCGATCGACAGATGCTACAGCTGCGTTGAATCTTTCGAGGAAGGATCTTAGCGTCTCTCCGGATCGCTGTTTGATGGTAAATAAAAACATGACGCATTTCGGTCGAGAGATATGCACTCGAAACTGCTCGATGAAGCGGGTGACCAGAGTATTCCAACTACTGCCGAAACCACATACCGGCTATATCTGTGAGAAAGAGAGGAAAGCACTTAGCCATGAAATTGGTTGATGCACCAAGTACTTCCAAATGTCGCATGTATCGCATGAGATAAATGGTCGGGTCCGTGCGATCGTTGTATGGCTCGATGGCTGGGAACCTAAAGTCCGGAGGATTTCGAGAATTTCTGATTTCTCTAGTGAAGGGGTTGCGGTTGACATTGTCTATGTCTTGCTGCGAAGAATTGCCCCGAGTAAAGTGTCGGATGATGCTTGCAAGCTAACTCCTATCTCCGAGGATTCGTTGCCATGAACTTAATTCTGCCTCTTGAGAAGGTTCCGCACGAGGATCCGGCAGAAGCATGCTCGAAAGGGTGGCCGTTTGCTAGGCTCGACCTCCGAGATCTGGGTGAAGGTGTGAGGGAAGGTGAGATCTGGCGGGTGGTTCTGGGCAGAATGGCCCCTCTGGAACCTGACGAGTCGTGGGTCGAGCCATACCCGTAGCAAAGGGTCTAGGCTGATCCAGCATAGCATGTGATGTTCGAAGGCCAGGGTTGTCCCCGTTTGGAGCGAGGTTAGGAGGGTCTACAGTAGCGTTTTCTTCTGCCACGATGAGGACCGGCATAGTAGGATGGCTTCCCTCGTTCGAAGGGAAGGCTGTGCCAGCTCTTTGCTGAAGGGAAAGAGTGGTTAGATTGGTTTGTGGTAAGACTCTGGGTTGTAATGGGAATGGCATTGATTCTGATGGACCCGGGGGGAGCTCGACCGATTCAATAGGTCGAGATATTCCAGAGAGTGGAGGCATATTTGTCAGACGACCTAGATCTTGATCTCCCGCCTCCTGAGGTTCTATGGCCACAGCTGTGCTGGTCACTGGAAGCGATATTCCCGTCTAGGATCGATCGGTTGGTGGGACCAAACCAGGATGAAATAAAGGTGTAGCCTGATCAGTGGCCTGATTTCGTATAAACTGAAGGTCAGCTGCTGCCCCAGTCTTGGCTTATGGAGGAATTGATGTTGAAGCGTTCAATCCCGTTTCCAATTGACCGAGAAGGTGATCCATCAACTGCTGCTGTCGTTCGAAGACTCTACCCTGAGATGTCATATGGTCTCTGAGTTCGACCATGATTTTATCCATGTCGCCCCGTGTAAGGAATCGAGACATGTTGTCATGAGAGGAAACTTCGTGGCTTGCTTCTGCAGCATCGATATCAGCTGCATCGGCGTTTGCGGGACGAGAGGATGTTGCGTCTTTCTTTCGTTTGTTCGCTATGACCTGAGATAAGCAGGAGCTCGATGGCGGTGTTGGTGCGCTCCCCGTTCCTGGCGCGCCAAAGTGTTGACATCAAAAGTTGGTCACTAGTGACGATCAACCACCAATCGCGTGATCAACACACGACTAAAGATAAAAAATGCAGTAAAAAAGTAAAAGAACGGGGAGCACACATAGAATTTTTATAGTGGTTCGGCAAAGGCAATGCCTATGTCCACTTTATATGTTATTTCTTTTTCTTTTGATTACAAGTACAATGTTTCTTCTGTTTGAAGAAAAGAAAGAAAATGATTATCTTCTTTTCTTCCTTTTGAGAGATTGAGATTCTGGAGAAGAGTAGAGATGAAAAGCTTATAGAAGCCGTCTGGCCAAAAGAAGTCCTCCTTTACTCTTTAAGCTTGGAGGTATTTATAGGTGGAAAATGCAGCTTAGGCTATTGTGAAATGGTCCGGCCATTTCAGGAAGGCCCGGAAACGTGGAGTCAATCCATTGGCTCGAGTTGCGGCTGGAAGACTAACTCCACTGTTCATAAATAGTATCCTCGGAAGTTGTGGCTGACGTGGCATCCATGAAGAGGTATATCAAAAGTAGAGCTTTTTCCGCATACAGTTGACCGCCTTTATCTCCTTGGAAGTCGGAATATTAAGTGGACTGGCTCTGTAGAAGATTTCCACGCTGGCCCGAAATAATCGGTCGACTCACTCCGATAAAATCGGTCGAATGGGAGGCCTATTCTTCTGGAGTGAGCTGTTATTTGTTGAATCTGGACGTGGACCAAGGTGTGATTGTTTTGGACCCATTATTGGCTGTTGGGATTCCTGAAATGCGGCTTTGTATTTGACTGCACGTTTGGACTTTGCTCGTTGAGACTCTTGCCAAAAAGAGGGTTAACACATACCTTTGCTGTTTTTTATGACACCCTTCTTTGGCAAACCCGAAAGTGTGACCGTTTCTCCATATACCCAGCTACTGCTAATTTCTAGGTGGTCCTTGCATAGTGTTTAATCACTTATTCTGAGGTAATTTATGATTCATGTGCTTGGGCTCCATGCTTTGATTTATGACTCAAAAACTGTGAACTGATCATTCGATATTCGGTTTCCTGTTGAGCCCATGGTACCCTTTTCTATTAGCTTGCAGCCTCTTGTCTAACCCAAGACTCTTGGTGTTTGCTGTAAAACAAGTTGGTCCTTTACCTTGTATCACACCCCTAAAGATCATATTCTGGAAGGTAAATACTTACATATGTTTACAAACTAGATTCATGCCTCACTGCCTTAGGTGTTCCATGTTTTGGTTACTTCTTCATATTACTATAGCATTTCTTACTTACGTTTGTCATGCGGATGGGCCTCACGCATGAAACATTTCTGCATTTCTGTGTGATATTCATACTTTCCGCGGTCCACAAATATTATACTCAAATTTATTTTAAATAAACAGTTGAGATTTAACTAATTATATTTATGTGTTTCTCGAAATGTGCTAACTTGAAATAAGTTTAATCTTGACTCGAGTGTTTTGTGTATTTGCATCGGACACTCGGGTCAGGCCCTAAGTGTTCTAGGTTATAGATATCAGCTCGCAAACTCAAAAGGACGTGAATCATGGAACGCTCACGCGCGCTAAGCCAGACAAACAGTAAATTTATTTTGAAGAAGTTCATGTATACATATTTTATTTTTAACTTCCACTGTACAAATTGTAAAACTCTGATATTTATGAGAAAATTTTATTCCGCTGAAATTATTGTATTCTGTGATTCTGTATTAATTCTGTTTAAACCATGTAAGCCAGTAACAATCTGGCGTCTTGAACGTTTTAAGTTGGTTTAGATACTGATTTGAGATGGGCAAAATGCCAGGTCATTACATAATATACCAATATGTGTATGGTCTTTAAGGGATAAACAAATCCTTTCGACCACTTAATACCTTACTCTGTGGTTTACTCTACAGAAATATAAATTAAAGGACACTAGCTATTAAATCCTACTAATTTAAGGCTTCCGTCATTCACGCATATACCCAAGCAATAAGGCGAGAGATAGTAACTAGCCGCTTAAAACCTAGTTTAGGCAGGAGCTCAATACCATTTAAGACCCTTTAGGCGGGCCCCCATATTATTATCTAGTCGGCCTTATTAGGTAATCCATTAGCCACTTAATACTTCCTACAGGACTGGAAGACTCATGGAACCTCCTAAATTGTCATTTAATACCTAATCCCAAGTCGCACTCTCACCCTAGTCACTTACTACCTAGAGAAAGAGGACCTATGTGGGGATTACCAAACTCGTACCCAATATCCATTTAATACTTCTTACTTATGGGGAAGCGAGCTACGCGATCACTTAATACCCTTTTATTGGTGGATCTAACTACTTAGTACCTCTAATCTCGAAGCAGGTTATGCTTATGAATTATTCCCTTGATGGTTTCTCTTTTCAAATAACCTATTTTAGAAAATAATTCTCGCTACACAATTTACTATCATTGTGAGTTCATATGGTTAATGATGTCTCACATCAGTTGTACATATATTCGACTACTAGAAGGTGAATACTTCTGTCAAATAAGGCAATTGACCTTGCATTATTAACATACTAAGTCCAACTCTTATTTCTAATTATACTAATTCTAGATTAAATAGAATAAAATAAGGAAAACCTATAACTTCCTATCTTAGAATGTTTAATTGTTTATTTTCTTATTGGACTTAGCATTTACTATGCTAATCAATTCCTATTAACCCCTTTTAATTCTATTTATTACTATTAATTAGGTTATCTGCCATTAAAGACCCTAATAGTCAAACTTCCTATGACATCAACTAACTTATTTAATGCCATTTTTATCAGTCCCATTTTAAATTCTAATCTAATTATTGTAACTCCCAAATATTAATATAAATTTAATTCTGTTTGATTCTTATTTGAATACAAATATATAAGTTTACTATTTATTTATTTCCTTAGTTGGAGTTATAATCTCTATTCCTAACAACAATTTAATTGTAACCACTTAGGCAAATTTATTTTATTTGATCCATTTCCCCAAACAAACATGGTTACAATATTTATTACCTTACTTATGACCCTTTTTATCTATAGCAAATCAATTACATTTGTTGCTATAACGATCATAATATTATTTCCATTCAATATGGGTCATATTTCCATATACATCTCAAAAAAACGGAAACTATTCAAACACATAACAACAACAAAAACATATAATATAATAATGTTGCTTATGTAGACTTGGATGGATAAGGTTATAATATATATATATATATATATGTGTGTGTGTGTGTGTGTGTGTGTGTGCGTGTGTGTTTGTGTTTATATTTTTAATGCATAATTAACGTAGTTACTAATTTTATTTTATTAACATTTATTATTTATGTCCTAGTCTAAACTAACGAACAAAACAAGTCTTTTCGTGTTTAATCTTATTTTAATATTCAAAATCTTATAAAAGGTTATTTACTGTAATTATTGTAAATTTTTATCCAAACTATTTAACAGACAAAAATTGACATATTCCAAATCCTAAGGAAATAAGTTAATATTTGATTTAGAATAGATGTTGCGAATTGCGTATAAAAATATGTGAATTTACATATCTCTTCTTATTTGATTTATTTATGTTCCTTGTAGATTTAAAATGATGTCTTTTTATGCAAAAATAGAAAAAAAGGACAAAATTACAATGACTAAGTAAAAATCTCAAACAATATCAAACATAATAGGATTATTAATATTTTAATCCAAACTGCACAATTACAATTCAACACCCAGATCTTATGAATCTCGAATAAAGTACTATACTTCTAATCATAATTTTAGTACTGATTTCCAGATCCAAAATGTTTACAATAACCATAAACAACACTAAGAACAGTTGTAGGAAATATGATGATATATTATTAAAAGATCTATAATTCATACTTCACCAATGTTCATAATATTTCAAGTTTGATAAAATAAATAAATCTGATAACGTTTAGACATATAATCCAGATTCAGCATAAACAAACTATATAAGTCATTATAAATAATATATATTTCCCACTAACTTGAAAGCTATCCAAATCTAAATCTGAATAATGATTTCAGGCTTGTAATTCCCAAATCCTACAAATCTACAATTTATTTACAAGGGAATTTACAAACATACACTACATGAAAACATTGATTTTGCAGTAGAAAAATTTGTCGCTAAACCTTCGCTAAAGGCCTGTTAGCGTCTGATTTGCAGCAGAATGCGGTTGTTGCTAAAAAAACACATCGATATTTTAGGCACACTTTTGTGATGGAAATTAACGTCAATTCTCCGTCACTTCACCGTCGTTTTCAGATATATTATCATTTCATTTTAAAATATTTCACTGACGTTTTACCGACGGATATATATAACATACTAAAATCAGTAAATATTTTTCTATCGCTAAATGCACGCTACTTAGCGAGGGATTACCAACGGAAATATATAGCAAACATTTTGCATTCCAGTTAATCATCGGTAAACCGTCGCTAACTTTAGAATATTAGTTTCTACTTAGCGACGTTTTAGTGTTGACTTTGATAAAAATTTGATTGGTATTCCCTTTCTATTCTGGTTATATATTGTTTTTTTTGTTTTTCCAACCATCACTACCAATCGATACACACACACACACACATAAAATGAGTGACATTAACAAAAAAGGAAATGCAATTGTAAGTATAAACCGATATTAGGCAAAATACAAACCATTTGCATAAAGGGAAGATGGTACAGATTAGAAAAGGTTTGTTCATACTCAACATATTTAACACCAACACTGATATAATCAGAGTAGAAAGTTGAAAAATCACAAAAATAATATAAACTAGCTCCAACAAAACAATAAAATTAAGCAAAGCTTAGATGTTTGAGTACACGCAAAAGATGCATAATAAACTACTCAAAATTACGATGAGGTAGCAGCTGCAGCCCTCTTCCTTGGAGCAGCTTGAGTTCCTGCACTCATAGCATAAAATTAGCCAATACATGTTAAATGTGATCCACTGTGGACAAATAATACATATGACCGATCAAATATAGATCATCTGGCACTAACTAGAGTATTGGTCTAAAACACGAGGGTACTACCTATAATATTGGTGTAAAATCTATCAAAATAATTTATATTTGATAAACCATTTTTTACCTAAACCGCTTCAGGGACATAAGGACCCTTCATCTGAAATAAGGTATGACACATGGTAAAGATACAAACATTCACCGATTCAATTAACATTTACCTTCTCTGACAGCACTCTTGAATCTGCCGGACACATGACGAAGATATCTCATTCTACTCGTGTCAGTCAGCAACTACAGGAGCTGCGCATTTTAATCACAAACCTGTCTAAATTGTTGCTTCCTTCAAAACTTTAAATCATATTAGGCAAAATACACCGCGAATTCAATTCTTATAAGCGTTAGAAATGCCACTACACTATCCAAGATACACTCACACAGACTACGAAGCCATGCCCGAGTGGAGACTGGACATTGTTCTGAAGCAATATGGGATGCCCGTCTCGGGCGGCACTGTTTTGAAGGGAAGATTTTCTGTTGGTGCCTTTGTTTGGAAATGGAATCACATAAATATTAATGTGTTGTAAGGTTTATGCAGATTTTGTCACTTGTAAACAGAATTATTGTAACACCCCTTATTTTTACAATAATAAAATAAGAATAAAATAAGGATTGCATGTAATAAATACATGCACTGAAAAAAATGTAATGCATGCATTGAAAGAAAGGATTGGTTGCATGAAATGTAAATATGTTGCATGCGCTGATTTGCAAACATAATGCATTAACATCAAAAGATAAAATTCAAGATAAGCCTAAAGTCAATGAAATATGGCAAGAATCAAATAACGGTGCAACATCGTTTGAATTTTGAAAATAAAAATGAAAATTGTGCGTATATATATACGTGTAAAATGGTTGGTAGAGGAATTGTATACATATAAGAATATTTCATGTGAATAAAACAGTAAAATAAATTCCAAAAATTCAAAAGTTCAAAAATCAAATTTCTCCGCCAAAACAATTCAAACATTCGAAATTCAAATTTCTACGCCAAAACAGCTTGCGGGACCCAATGCTGACTCAGCACTGCATGTACGATAAGATTTGGCTAGATTCATTTGCGAACCTAGACTATTTTCTTAACTGGGTTCAATGCTGACTCAGCGCTGCGTGTACGATAAGGTCTTGAGCACCTATAAATAAGACCCTAGACCTAACCCTAAACATCATAATTCGGCGGCTGTGCTGGAGCTCTGCCATGGCTCTCTCTCTCTCTCTCTCTTCTCAAATCTATTTTGAAATTAAAATGTTAGCCTAGGAGGATTATGAATTCAGATCTGGAAGAGGGAATCAACGTTAATAAAAAGATTATTGAATCATGAAAGCAAGGTAAACCTCTAAGAACCAATCTATTTAAATTATTTCTCTTTCCCTTCTCTTTTCATGAAATAATAAATTCATGGTCATTAGGTCGTGAATCAAATTAAAGGGAAAAGGAAAACCATGGATGATATAACGGATCAGATCCATAATTTGGGGAAAGCTTAAAGGTGAGTGGGTTTAAGCTATAGCCTTTAGATAATGTTATGACAATCGTCTAGCATTCCCCTTTTTGATAAATTGTGAAATGGCCAGTTTAATTATAAATTGCTGTTGTAATGAATTGAAATGTTGATATGAATATGTCAGGAAATTCTTATGTTGAATTGGCTAAGTTATTGAATGTTTACATGTTGGAGAAAATAAACTTGTTAGGATATGAATAGCCAATTCAGTGATTGTAATTACAAGCTTTACTTGGACATATTATTGATTGAACGACATGTAAAAATAATTACCCAATTGAATGTTTACATGTCCTAGTAGAATTACACATATGTTGAAAATGACATGCGGCAAAATATAGGCAAAAATTGGATGACATGTAAATTAGATTACTGTAAACTATATTACAGTAAAAAGGATAATATGTCTAAAATTTTCATGTAATGGGATTTTGGAACAAAACATATATTATATTTTGAGATTTTAATTTGGAAGCGCAATTTGATATGAACATAAGCGATTGAATGAAAATGAATATGCCTCGGATTACAAGAAATTGTAAATACACTTATGGCACGAGGTTAGGTTGCATTAATGGCGGAAATCTGCCCGGACCCGACCGGCATATCAAGAAGCCACTAATGTTGAACCTAATGTGAGAGCCCTAAGTGAAAGAATTAACAACATGTGCTAAGACACGAGGTTAAGTTAGCTTGTGGTAGAAGTCTGCCCGGACCCGCTCGGCAAATCCAACATCCACAAGTGTAGGCTTAATGTGAGAGGTCCAGTGCTTATATATATAAATAAATATATGTATATAACAAGATATGAATAAATGTCAAGGATGGTAATTAAATGTCTAACTCAGAAAATAAGAAAGGAAGCGATGTAATGAACTGAGTTAGTGTGATAAGAGGGAAAAGTGATGTATTTCCCTAAAAGACTTATTTCTGAAAACGTTGTTGCAAGTAAGCCACAATAAATATAGAAAAGTAAAGAAATTACTTGCTACCACGGATTTAGATGGGAAAACGTTATGAAAATAAATCATTGATTCCATCTATCAAACTGATAATGTGCATGAAGTGTTTTTCTTAATATAATAAGGAACATATATTACAGAGAATGAAAAATAATGGTTTACAACAGTAAATGTTTTAAAAGGGGAATGATAATAACCTATTATAAATAAGTAACATTAATGAAAATGTTGTATAATAGGTAGACTTGTCCTAGGGACAAGTGAATATTATAACTTAGGTTATAATTAACTAATAAGGGAATGGGATAACTGGTGAATTAAGTTAAGTGACACTTAATTTGTAAATTAAGTAATCAGAAAAGGGGAAAACCTAAAACCAGTTAAGAAAAACGGGGAAAATATATTGTACTTAATTATAAATTAAGTAGTTTGGGAGTCTGAAACCCGTTGGTAAGAATAACATGTTTAGACTTGTCCAAGGGACAAGAGGAAATTTTAACATAGTTTGTAATAAATGGGTAGAGAAACTTATTAATGGGCCTTAGTTAATAGAACTAAGTTAATAAGTAAACAACGGTAAGTCGTATTGATGACGTAAAGTGGGATTATGATTAAATGAGAAAGGATGAGGAAAACTTATGAAATGAAATAAGTTATATTTAATCATAAATGGTAAGTGACATGTTAATTGGAAACATGTGAATTGGATATACTTAATTATATATTGAGTAAAACATGTTATTGAAATCAAACAAGAATATAAAAGGGATTGTGGATCACAGACCTAGGGCCACAATCTAGAGAATAACATGTTGTAAGCTTATTAATAAACTTAAATGGGTTAAGTTATAAATTGAATTAATAAGAAAGGGTAACTTTTTAAACTTGAAAAGGAAGTAAATGTGAAGGAGAATAACCAAGTTAATTAAGAAAACTCACGAGGTGGCACAAGCACGTAACTAATGGTTAGACGTAGGGTCTAATGACATATAAAACTGTGGCGCTTGGACCAGCCCATACGTTAGAGGACGAATAACCCTAAGGGGTAGATCATCGAGATGTCAAAAGACACAAAGAGGAGCGCATGTCCATCTATATATTCTTGTAGGCTCCAACGGACTGGGTTAAGAAGCATGCGGCTTCCGGGGACGTAGGGTACTCTTGGTATTCCTATGTGAGTGGCAAATGATCCGCCTGTACTCACAAAGGTTAGTTCTGCGTAGGTGAACCAATGAGTACGCATTAATTGCAATAATAATGAGCAATAAAAAGATTAAGATGGACCAGCGTGATTCAGCGACACCAGGTAGTGCCATGTGATAGCAACTCATTGTCTACCTACCATCTTCAGTCAGTACGTAAAGCGGAAAGGCGGAGAACTCCAAAAAACCATATACTTTGCTATCTAGTTATGGGTGAGGTTGGCCAATAGGTTTGAAGGGCATAGGGGGTCGGGGTTAAGTTCTCATTCTTGATATTCTTGGCTGCCTTTCATTAGTTGAGGGAGGGGTCTAGTGGAACCATAGCCACTGTAAAAGCAGACCTTAGCATCTGCAATCGGTAAATATCTGAAAGCTCCCGACCGAGTTCCGTGTTTCTTGATTAGCCCTGCCACGGGACTCGGGCGCACATATAGAGAACATGTGTAATAGACATCGAGAACGATTGATGATACGTACGTGGGAAAGTCTAGGTACACTCATGTCGCTCTGGGTGGTGTATCATAAGACTAGAGGGCATTATTCGAGGATGGAACCTAATTCGATCGAATGGTTCAAAGATGGCAGTCCGAACACTTACGTAATATTGAAGTAGTGGTTCTTTGCGGACGTAGCGTTGACATATATACATAAATCCGTACGACATTCGGGCGTAGGATTAGGGACTGCTATATTCCTACGATGATACAGTGGAGACCATGCGAGTGGGGTACCATGGGGTGTATCTCAATATTGAGATATAGCTACATATACTGTATTAGGTTAATTCACTGGGAAGTAAATGGGTACTAGTTGTGTGTAAGCCTTGAGTGATGTTAACCCAAGTAACCTAATAAATAAGAAAATATGATTGAACGGTATATGTAAGATTATCCAAAGTGCATAGTTTAAATCCAATCACTAGAACTTGTATTCTGACACCCTCCTCATAACACACTTGCAGGTTAGATTGTGGCAGAGACATGATAGCTTTGTATACTGGTTAGCAGTATTAATAATACGGTAAGGCTATGTTTTGATTATACTATATTTTATCCTTTCCGCTGTGATATATTTTTCTAAGCTCTGACATGTTTTATGTCTTTACTTTTCTACAGGATACCAGAGCAAGCTAATCCGAGTTTCGATAGATTGGAATTTTGAAAAAAAATCGATCCGTCGGAATTCGGGTAGTTACATCTGGTATTAGAACTTAGGTTTAGGATTCCTATATAAATAATGAGTGAACGTACTTATATTTTTAAAAATATAAATATATTATACATATACCTAGATCCATAGAGGACCCCATTAAATAAAAAGAGTATAATATGGTATGAAATGGGATGTTTGTTTTGTACACTAAAGGAATGAATAAGGAAATTTGAGACCCTTAGGAAGTTTGGTTGGGAAGTGTACAATATACTTTGTACGAAAGGAAAGTAAATCCCATATGATTTGTATTTTGGGTTAGTGGGTTTGGCAGTAAAACCTTACAAATTGGAAAAGGTAGAACAGAGAAAAATGGATTAGGAATATATATAGTTAAGAGAATTGACCTTGGGGAGTGTCTAGGAGAACCTAGAAAAGTAGGAAACCCACTTTGAGTCTAACCCCATTATTAACTTTTAAGAACTTGAGATTATAAAAGTTTTGGGGAAAAAAATGGTTTACGGTGTTTTCAAGTTTTAATCTTAAAAGTTATAGTTTTAAAATATGTAAAGGAGTTAATATTGAGTTTTGAAGTCTCTATTCTTCTGACAATTGTTTTAGATAAATTGTTTAAAAGAGAATTTTGTTGGGTGGACAAAATAAGTTGTAGAAAATGAGAATAGAGTGGATGTTGGCACCTTGTAGTAGGAGACTGAACTGACCTTATAGGTAAGAACAAGTTATAAACCTGATTAAGGAAAATAGTTGTCCATATCTACTCCAGTTTTGCGATTTGAATTTTTTTTTGCAAGATAAGACGAAAAAGAAAAGCTACAACAAAGAAAATTTTCTTATGTGGGATGTGCATGGATAGGAAAATAGGAAATCTTTATACATTGTTTCATAAAATCCAAGTACGGTTGGAAAAAGGTATATAAAAGAAAAACGGAAGGTGTGAAATTTTCCATTTTCCACCTTTTTGTAACATAAGAAATCGAATTTAGAAAATTAGATTTTTCTGAAATTCAAAAAATGAAGTTGGTTGGTAGGATTATGGATGCAACAATTGGATGAACTATGCTCTTACTCAGTAAGAGTGTAGGAAAATTTGGATGAAAAAGTATTTTGATTTTCAAAATATTGCATTCATGTAGAACTGCCAGTATATCTAGGATGTGAGCATCATATTTTAAAAAGGATTTTTGAGAAATTTGCATACACAAAGGAGGAACCGCTTATGCATATATGCATTATTATGTTGTATTTCACTTTGCACAAGTGCACAATGTTTGCTAAAATTGGATGCACACATGATGGATGTATATTATGCGAGGGGTTTATTGATTTTACCCTTATTAAATTTTGGGGACGAAATTTTCTAAGGGTGGGAGAATATAACACCCCGTATTTTTAAGATAACAAAATAAGAATAAAATAAGGATAGCATGTAATAAATACATGCACTGAAAAAAATGTAATGCATGCATTGAAAGAAAGAAAGGATTGGTTGCATGCAATGTAAATATGTTGCATGCACTGATCGGCAAATATAATGCATTAACATCAATAGATAAAATTCAAGAAAAGGCTACAGTCAATGAAATACGGCAAGAATCAAATAACGGTGCAAAATCGTTTGAATTTTGAAAATAAAAAGAAAATTGTGTGTATATATATACGCGTAAAATGGTCGGTAGAGGAATTGTATACATATAAGAATATTTCATATGAACAAAACAGTTAAATAAATTCCAGAAATTCAAAAGTTCAAAAATCAAATTTCTACGCCAAAACAATTGAAACATTCGAAATTCAAATTTCTATGCCAAAACAGCTTGCGGGACCCAATGCTGACTCAGCACTGCATGTACGATAAGATTTGGCTAGATTCATTTGCGAACCTAGACTATTTTCTTAACTGGGTTCAATGTTGACTCAGCGCTGCGTGTACGATAAGGTCTTGAGCACCTATAAATATGACCCTAGACCTAACCCTAAACATCATAATTGGGCTGCTGCACTGGAGGTCTGCCATGGCTCCCTCTCTCTCTCTCTCTTCTCAAATCTATTCTGAAATTAAAATGTTAGCCTAGGAGGATTATGAATTCAGATCTGGAAGAGGGAATCAACGTTAATAAAAAGATTATTGAATCATGAAAGCAAGGTAAACCTCTAAGAACCAATCTATTTAAATTATTTCTCTTTCCCTTCTCTTTTCATGAAATAATAAATTCATGGTCGTTAGGTCGTGAATCAAATTAAAGGGAAAAGGAAAACCATGGATGATATAACGGATCAGATCCATAATTTGGGGAAAGCTTAAAGGTGAGTGGGTTTAAGCTATAGCCTTTAGATAATGTTATGACAATCGTCTAGCATTCCCCTTTTTGATAAATTGTGAAATGGCCAGTTTAATTATAAATTGCTGTTGTAATAAATTGAAATGTTGATATGAATATGTTAGGAAATTCCTATGTTGAATTGGCTAAGTTATTGAATGTTTACATGTTGGAGAAAATAAACTTGTTAGGATATGAATAGCCAATTCAGTGATTGTAATTACATGCTTTACTTAGGACATTTTATTGATTGAACGACATGTAAAAATAATTACCCAATTGAATGTTTACATGTCCTAGTAGAATTAAACATATGTTGAAAATGACATGCGACAAAATATAGGCAAAAATTGGACGACATGTAAATTAGATTACTGTAAACTATATTACAGTAAAAAGGATAATATGTCTAAAATTTTCATGTAATGGGATTTTGGAACATAACATATATTGTGTTTTGAGATTTTAATTTGGAAGCGCAATTTGATATGAACATAAGCGATTGAATGAAAATGAATATGCCTAGGATTACAATTAGAAATTGTAAATACACTTATGGCACGAGGTTAGGTTGCATTAGTGGCGGAAATCAGCCCGGACCCAACCGGCATATCAAGCAGCCACTAATGTTGAACCTAACGTGAGAGGCCTAAGTGAAAGAATTAACAACATGTGCTAAGACACGAGGTTAAGTTAGCTTGTGGTAGAAGTCTACCCAGACCCGTCCGACAAATCCAGCGTCCACAAGTGTAGGCTTAATGTGAGAGGTCTAGTGCTTATATATATATAAATAAATATATGTATATAGCAAGATATGAATAAATGGCAAGGATGGTGATTAAATGTCTAACTCAGAAAATAAGAAAGGAAGGGATGTAATGAACTAAGTTAGTGTGATAAGAGGCAAAAGTGATGTATTTCCCTAAAAGACTTATTTCTGAAAACGTTGTTGCAAGTAAGCCACAATAAATATAGAAAAGAAAAGAAATTACTTGCTACCACGGATTTAGATGGGACAACGTTATGAAAATAAATCATTGATTCCTTCTATCAAACTGATAAGGTGCATGAAGTGTTTTCCTTAATATAATAAGGAACATGTATTACAGAGAATGAAGAATAATGGTTTACAACAGTAAATGTTTTAAAAGGGGAATGATAATAGCCTATTATAAATAAGTAACATTAATGAAAATGTTGTATAATAGGTAGACTTGTCCTAGGGACAAGTGAATATTATAACTTAGGTTATAATTAACTAATAAGGGAATGGGATAGCTGGTGAATTAAGTTAAGTGACACTTAATTTGTAAATTATGTAATCATAAAAGGGGAAAACCTAAAACCAGTTAAGAAAAACAGGGAAAATATATTGTACTTAGTTATAAATTAAGTAGTCTGGGAGTCTGAAACCCGTTGGTAAGATTAACATGTTTAGACTTGTCCAAGGGACAAGGGGAAATTATAACATAGTTTGTCATAAATAGGTAGAGAAACTTATTAATGGGCCTTAGTTAATAGAAATAAGTTAATAAGTAAACAATGGTAAGTCGTATTGACGACGTAAAGTGGGATTATGATTAAATGAGAAAGGATGAGGAAAACTTATGAAATATAATAAGTTATATTTAATCATAAATGCTAAGTGACATGTTAATTGGAAACATGTGAATTGGATATACTTTATTACATATTAAGTAAAACATGTTATTGAAATCAAACAAGAATATAAAATGGATTGTGGATCACAGACCTTGGGCCACAATCTACAGAATAACATGTTGTAAGCTTATTAATAAACTTAAATGGGTTAAGTTATAAATTGAATTATTAAGAAAGGGTAACTTGGTAAACTTGAAAAGGAAGTCAATGTGAAGGAGAATAACCAAGTTAATTGAGAAAACTCACGAGGTGGAACAAGCACGTAATTAATGGTTAGACGTAGGGTCTAATGACATATAAAACTGAGGTGCTTGGACCAGCCCATTCGTTAGAGGATGAATAACCCTAAGGGCTAGATCATCGAGATGTCAAAAGACACAAAGAGGAGCACATGTCCATCTAGATATTCTTATAGGCTCCAACGTGCTGGGTTAAGAAGCATGCGGCTTCCGGGGATGTAGGGTACACTTGGTATTCCTCTGTGAGTGGCAAATGATCCGCCTGTACACACAGAGGTTAGTTCTTCGTAGGTGAACCAATGAGTATGCCTTGATTGCAATAATAGGGGGCAATCAAAAGACTAAGATGGACCAGCGTGATTCGGCGAGAGCAGTTAGTGCCATATGATAGCAACTCGTCGTCTACCTACCATCTTCAGTCAGTACGTAAAGCGGAAAGGCGGAGAACTCCAAAAGACCATATACTTTGCTATCTAGTTATGGGTGAGGTTGTCCAATAGGTTTGAAGGGCATAGGGGGTCGGGGTTAAGTTCTCATTCTTGATATTCTTGGGTGCCTTTCATTAGTTGAGGGAGGAGTCTAGTGGAACCATAGCCACTGTAAAAGCAGACCTTAGCATCTGCAATCGGCAGATATCTGAAAGCTCCCGACCGAGTTCCGTGTTTCTTGATTAGCCCTGCCACAGGACTCAGGCGCACATATAGAGAACATGTGTAATAGACATCGAGAACGATTGACGATACGTACGTGGGAAAGTCTAGGTATACTCATGTCGCTCTGGGCGGTGTATCATAAGACTAGAGGGCATTATTCGAGGATGGAACCTAATTCGATCGAATGGTTCAAAGATGGCAGTCTGAACGCTTACGTAATATAGAAGTAGTGGTTTTTTTGCAGACATAGCGTTGACATATATACAGAAATCCGTATGACATTCGAGCGTAGGATTAGGGACTGCTATATTCCTATGATGATACGGTGGAGACCGTGCGAGTGGGGTACCATGGGGTGTATCTCAATATTGAGAGATAGCTACATATACTGTATTAGGTTGATTCACTGGGAAGTAAATGGGTACGACGTGTGTGTAAGCCTTGAGTGTTGTTAACCCAAGTAACCTAATTATAAGAAAATATGATTGAACGGTATATGTAAGATTATCCAAAGTGCATAGTTTAAATCCAATCACCAGAACTTGTATTCTGACACCCTCCTCATAACACACTTGCAGGTTAGATTGTGGAAGAGACATGATAGCTTTGGATACTGGTTAGGCTTTATTAATAATACGGTAAGGCTATGTTTTGATTATACTATATTTTATCCTTTCCGCTGTGAGATATTTTTTCTGAGCTCTGACATGTTTTATGTCTCTGTATTTTCTGCAGGATACCAGAGCAAACTAATCCAAGTTTCGATAGATTGGAATTTTGAAAAAAAAAATCGATTTGTCGGAATCCGGGTTGTTACAATTATGAGTATTGAAAATATGAGATGTAAGGTATAATTATGTTTATCCAATTGTAATGAACCATACCAAAAATCAATGGCTTGCCATATTCCTCTCCTTATCCTAATAATCATATGTTTTCTCGTCCTTTCATTTCTTTCCTTAGAGCAACTTATTAAGAAAAAATGAAAATTAAACTTAAAGTTCATCCTCTATCTCGCTCTCCCCATTCTCAGCAGTTTTATTACCCATCGGAGAACGGAGAGGGAGATTTTCATCATCGACGATGACTACCAAAAATTATCAAAACTCACATATTTGCAGAAGTAATTGCTCAAATGTTTACGGCTTCGATAGTTGCTCTAATGTTCACCATTGTGTTGCATGCGGTTTAGGCACAGAGTCTGGCAGCTGCTCCAACCAGTGACGGTAAAACATACTGTAAAATAAAGTCGTGTTCAATTATTCGAGTAAACTTGTTCTAATAACTGGATAAATTGAAAATATTGCAGGTAACACAATTGATCAAGGCATTGCATATGCGTTGATGTTGTTGGCGCTTGTGCTGACATATCTCATCCATCCATTGAGCGCCTCCTCCCCTTACACTCTCTTTTGAGAGCACATCGTTGTGTTTACGTGAAGCATTCTAGCAAGTTTATAAAATATATTGTAGTCGGAAGGGTCAGTTAAATTGTGATTTATGTCGTGCTTGCTGTTAGAATGTCAATTTGTTGTAATAAAACAACGCAATGTAAACCAGTCTTTCTGGCGTATCAATCAACGATCATACTTTTCTTTTATTCAGCTTCTAAAATGTTTAAATTTCAAAATAACATTGTATATTGATAACCAAAATCATGGAGCAAAATAAAAAAGGGAGGGAAAGAAAAATTGTATTCCTCAGAGTTATAGAAGACATCGTAAAGGAATCTAAGCTCATGCAGCTATCAAAGGAACCACTAATGAACATATCTTGGATCATTATCAGTTGAATGATGTGCCTAAATTAAAACATATTTTGAAAACATACAATAAGCCAAGAAGATTTTGGAAGAAGCTAAAAACGAGAGAACTTTTGAACATCACACTGTTAACTTATACCAAATATCAAACGTTAAACAAAAATTTACCTTCAAATTTTAGTTAGAGGGTTTTTCTTATATTGTTATTAATGAACAAAACCTTTTGAATCAAACATTTTGAAGCTTATAAGTTGAACCAAGGGAAAATTGATGCATAAGAAATTACTATAAACACGTTATATGCTTAGGCAATGAAATAACTCTCATCTAGATGGATTGGACAAGTAATTGGGCAGTGACACTAGCCTAATGCTTAAGTAAGGCGTATATGGGAGTCTGCAAAAAAAAAAATGTAACATGGGTTGAAACGCACCATACCATAAAATATGATGGCATGTGAAATGCCATCTAAAAGAACATAGCACACAATAAGTATTTTGATAGAAATTCAAGATTTAAACATGTAATAAAATTGATGGAGGAATACTTTTATGGCAGGAATGCATTTTGATTTCCAAAATTCAAAATACGCATTCTTGATTATTAGAAACACACCAAGGGTGTTATTAGCTGTTGGTTAAGGTACTTGAGGCAACCATACCCAGCTTGTAAGAAGATGAATCTCACACAATCGGTTGTAAGGGAAAACAATATTGTAGTAAAAAAATGAGATATACCATCACATCCCATTTGTGTCCCGGAGCAATAGTTCCTCGCATCTGGAGAACCATTCTAACCAACAACCAGAAAAGGCATCCAATGTTGTGTTTCCCCTTGTTGTTAGCTGGAATGCCAAAATCAACATGCCTCATAGGTGAATCAGTATCACTGAATGCAATGGTTAGAATATTCCCAAGAGCTGCATCTTTGATTGGCTGCAAGAATTTGTTTCCCCTTTTGTAAAAAATTATAATCATTACATGCACCCACATATATATATATATACATGTATATATATGTGTGTATATATATATATGTATATATGTATGTATATAGAAAGAGAGAGGTCATTTCAATGTTTGTAGGTCTAAAGTGAATTTCCAGAAATCCAATGAGACGACCCCAAACCCCGTACTGACGGCGGTAAGGGTAATCCGTGGAATATAACATAGAAACAGATAATAGCAGAACCGAAATAAATAAATACACCAGATAATGAACAATAGAATATACTGGATAAAAGTAATCATCAGAGTTACACAGTATACAGGATCATACTTAGTAAAAATACAGTTCAGCTATACATAAATGTCTACAGCGGAAAACAAACATAATATGTACAATAGGAGCTGAACAGCATAAAAGAGATAAATGATAGAATCCATCTTCAGCTCCAGCTATCCAGAAAGAACCAGCTAAACCTGAATACAAGGCTGCCCGTGTAGAAAAAGGGGCACCCGAGTTTGAAAGTGAAACAAACTACGAGTCAGTCATAGGACTGGTATGAGAAATCTACTCAACACATATATAATTGGACTAATCACAGGACCATGCCACTTTCGTGGAACGGGTTTTCTCCATTGGATTGCCAGTGCTTTAAAACAAATCTTTCTTTAAAACAATGCAATGTATTTTATAAAAATGAAGCCATTATAAGACTCAGTTCCCATCACACAATGCAACGCAAACCGGAGGATAGAGTTTTTACCTTATAACGGCCAAAACATGCTTGATACGAATAAAACAAAGGCATTTGATATTACTACTAGTGTTTATATGTTTCGAAAACAATTTCAAATCATAACTATCAATCATAGACGACATGAGCGTCCCATGCCACTATGTCGCCAAATATCTTTACAATCGAAACCGCACGATCACGTATTTGGAAATTGGATTTCCGTCATGAACCAAGGCAAAAGATAGTCCTTACCGAACTCGTGACTCTCTAGCCCGAGCCACAAGCAAGCGCACAGGCAAGCCTTGGAACGACAGGGCCGGTCCACTGATGTGGATTATTATGCCTGAACTCTACGTTTCCCCGCCCTTTGGGGTGTCAACGAGCCAACGAACGACTCCATCGGACCCGGATCATCCGATCAAACCGAGGCGCCTCGCAACAGCAACAACCACATAGGTGAAAAGTATATAAATGTCAGGGCTGGTAGGTCACTGACACCACCCTAGCTAGAAAGAAATGCATGCCCTCCCTGAGGTCCTTCTCCCGTTTCTGGTTCATACCGGGGTGTGAGGCTCGCGATTCCACGTTATACACAAAGCTATGCCACACAGGCGGTGCTTTGATCATCACCACAAGATTTTGCTTTTCAACAGAAGCCCTGATCATTTGCCACTTAGGTATGCCACACTAGCAATTCATGCCATGCGACTGATGTCCATCGATATACAACCTCTGAGCTCGTGCGTCACAGAGAAGGGCGTTAAGCAAAAGAATAAATTCTCCGCCGCTAAACAGATGTATATTTAACAGTGATCAATCAACACAGAATAAAATCCAATGTCAGACACACAGTCCATTTACAAGTCCGTTCTGGGTCTGAACGAAACCGGAGGCACTAAATACCTCGCAAACCCATCGATCACCACGTACGTCTGAACGATCACCACTCATTATCCATATTTCGTGATGCCTCCCAATCAGGACCTCGGTTACCATCCAAACGAGGTGAAGATCTCCGGTCTTCGACCACCGTCTTCATCTTCGACTTTCAATCGTTGGTCAATTATTTGAAATGAGAATTAACTCGGCCTTTTCAAATAATTCACGTATATTTAGAATTTCAAATCAATTTATTTCACTGGTTAATTCATTTGACAACACCAATTTTGTTCTTTAATGTAATTTTCACACCAAACACATTCAACCATCAAATACAACATGAATCAAGCAAATTTAGTTTATTTCCATTCCATATCGTTTATGATATTTTATAACGATTTATCGCTATTTTTATTTATTTTAAAATAGCCAATTTATTTCAAACGACGCTTCGGGCCATAACGCGGCCGTGGCGCTGTTTTTCTTCAGATTTGATTTACACATCTCTGAAAATCTAACCGTTGGATCTTCACAAAATTTACATCATTAGAAAGATCTTTTCAAAACGAATCCAACGGTTCCAGTTTCGGGAAAATCCGACGGTCGGATCTCCTGGTACAATCGTTTGAAGTTTCGATTTCAAAATACGAACTGCAGCGTCGTTATTCGATTAAATATAATTATATTTATATATATATATAAATATAATCATTTCTGGCGCTGTTTTCCTTCAGATTTGAATTAAACATTCCAGACAATCCAACCGTTGGATTTTTACAAGGTTGGTGCCGTTGGAAAGATATTTCCAAGGCGAACCCGACGGTTGCGGTTTCGGGAAAATTCAATGGTCGGATTTCCCGCACTAGTTGTTTGAAATCACGGTTTCAAAACACGAACTGCACGGTCACGTTTCGTTTTAATTTTATTTATATTTATATATTTATATAAATATAGTTCATTCAACAATTTCAATATCGTTTTCACTTCAAATATTTCACTAACGCCTTTAAATTTTGGAAAATTTCGCCATAACCTCCTTTGTACGGGAGGGGCTGGAAAAATTCCCAAATAGCCACACGGGCGTCTCATGTCAAAAAGAAAAAAAGAAAAAGCCAAGCGGCTAGCCAACAGGCTCATAAAATCATCACCCAAACAAAACAGTAAATGTGTACCTATTTGTCGGGCACAAAATTTTATTCCTCTTCTCTAACCCCTTTGCTATAACCTGTTCAATAGATATGCATGTACATATATACAGTTCTTATCATTTATCATTTTCCATTCAACTTCATATTTGATTCCATTTGGTTTAAAAACACCATTCATTCTAATGTTGCATGTATAGGCAAAAATCATATCATTAGCTAATTAATGAATATTTCAACTCATATATATTTATTTGAACGAGTGGTTATTTTTAACACTTCACATTTCAACAATTCATGTATATAATAAAAATGTGATTTTTATTGAAAAACAATTCATTTCAAAACACTATTATTTTATATAGTTTATATAGGTGATAAAAGGGTGATTTTTCTTATAAAACAATTTCTTTTAAAACGAGGTCATTTTACATAGCTCATATAGACGATAAAAAGGTGATTTTTATTATGAAACAATTTATTTCAAAATATGAATACCATTCAACACATGAATTTCTAATCAACGAATGAATGTCGATTCAACACATGAAGGTTTTCTATAGTTTATATATATATAGACAAAAATGTGATTTTTATATTTAAAACACGAATACCATTCAACACATGAATTTCAAATCAACGAATGAATATCGATTCAACACATGAAGGTTTTCTATAGTTTCTATATATAGATAAAAATGTGATTTTTATATTTAAAACACGAATACCTTTCAACACATGAATTTCAAATCAACGAATGGATATCGATTCAACACATGAAGGTTTTCTATTCAACGAATAAATATAGTTTCAGCAAATGAAAATAATTCAAACACATGAATATTATTCAAAATTTCGGCAGCATAACGGCAGGGTAGTTAAAACCGGGACCGTCCCTAGTACGACTCCTCGCTCTACCTTAAAACCTCGCGGTTTTTGACAATGGGGATCATGCATCTAGTTCGCACGCAGGCGGCATGTATATATTTATTTCATTTCCACAAACTAATCCTATGTGGTTTCAACCAAATATTTCTCAACCACAAACGGGTATTTTTCAACCACAAACAATCCCAAACAACCATTCGCTATCAATCAATTTTCACACCAATCACAATCAATAAATATCGTCCATGGTTTGTGGACGAGGGGCGTGTATATATATATATATATAGCAATTCAATTTTATTTCAACACATATATAATTTTTACAACGCATATACAACTTATACATCGAACGTACAACTTATACAACGCTTATACATGAGGTGTACAACGCTTATATAACTCATACATCGACTATATAATTTATACATCGTCGTTTTCCATATCGTTTTTAAATTAGAAATCTCACATTGGGTTCCACTCCACCAAAAATAGCAGAAGGCTCAGAAAAATACGCGGTCTCTTCTAAAATGTAGAAGACGTCCACACGGTCACGATGTTTCCTGTTTCATCGAATTTCGTTAACGAACGAAAAAGATATGATTTTTTTTTACAAACAATAATGGATTTGTAACGGATTAAAAAGTGTCGCAAACCTTTTATATATATTCAGCCGTATACTTCATAAAATCTTCGAAACTAGGTTTCGATTTCCTTCCCAATCCGTTGCGCTTTGAAACGATCAGCCAGCACCACCTTCTAGGCCTTGGAGAGGCGCAGCGATCGACGCCTGGTGGGCCCCCTGCGATGGCAGATCGGAGCAGCGAGGCGGCGGTGAACGTCTCGACCTCGGGCGCGCGATTCGAGGCACACACGCGATGATAGGATCTCTAACCCGTATGGATTTGAAGGTGGTGAGGAGGGCTTCAAAAAGTTCAACTGGCGGAGGTGCTGAAACGCGTTGGTTCGATCGGAATTTGATCGGGAAATGGCGAAGGCTTATCGCCGTTAATCGCGATGGGGGGGGGGAGAGAGAAGACGGGGGGGGGTGACGTGGACAAATAGGGTTTATTTATTTATTTATAAAGTTTTAAAATCCGAAAATACCCCTTGCCTCCTGCGAACCCCAATCCAAACCCAACGACTGTCGTCCCAAGCGTTTTACCCCCATTCCGAACACAATGGGATATGTTTCGAAGGCCCATTCGACTGTTTCAGTCAGTTTTCCTTCAAATTAAAATAAAAAATATTCAATATTTAATTTGAACGTACATTTCAATTTGCCAGGGCCACAAACTGATTCGGAAAATTCCATAAAAATAAATCTAGCTATGTTTTGACGATACGGTCCCAACAAAACTAGTTTCATCGAATTCTGAGACCGTTTGCAAAAAGGCCCATTTCTGGTCGATCCAATTTAACTGTAATTGACCAAAACACATTTTCCTTTGCCACGCTCACATATCAGCTTCAAAAATTATGAAATTTGAAACCTAGCAATAACTTCACATCCCGGATCCAACAAAAGTGGTTTCGTCGAATTCCGAGATCGTATGCAAAATGGCCAATTTCACGGGCTATATAAATTCCATAGCGACCTTTCTGAAAATTCATTCGGCCATAACTTTTGCTTTCCGCTATGAAAATTCGATTTTTCAGATTCGTTAGAAAGGTATTCACTAACAGATTTAAATATTTTTGGTTTCCCTAAAATCCGTTTTGTTTTTCACCCGGTACAGTCCGACAAAGTTTGAATTCAAATTTTGAAACTACAACGCCATTTCAGGCCTTATTTATAATTATAATTAATTATATTCATTTTCAATCGTCGATTCAAACCCACTTTCCATTGCTATTATTTAAAATATTTATTTTAAATATTTAAAATCCATTATTTTGGCCAATTTAAAAATTTTAAATTGGTTCAGATTTTCTGGGTCGTTACAATCTCCCCCACTTAAAACTTTTCGTCCCCGAAAAGGAACAAAGTCGAAAGTGGTTTGATTAATCAACTCTACATTCGATCTGGCTTCAATTCTCTAACTTTTCAGTTTCTGAGAATTTTCAAATTCTTCAAAAATTTGGCTAACACCCGGGATTTTCAAAAAATTTCGCCATAACCTCCTTTGTACGGAGAGAGGTTTGGAAATTTATTGGGCCGTATTAGGTACCCAATAAATCCTAATAAGCATACACATATTTATAGTGATATATTTTGGTGTTTACAGGGGAGCATGTATTGATAATAACTCCAGAGAATAAATTCTCGTCACCCTGCCCCGTGTGGGAAATAAATAGTCCATGTGCCGTATCTAATAACTAGAGAGACGTGATTATTGTCAACTCCAGACCTGTGTGGGGTTTTTATTAATCTGACAATTTAATCGTTACAATTTAAATAGTCCATATCAGTCATCAGTTCAACCTATAAAATATAATCATCGCCATACAAGCCTCTCGCTCGTATGGTAAATCTTCCACCTCGTCACACAAGCCCCAAATGCTTATGTGGTATATGATGAAGTATGCCTATCTTCTGAAGTATGCCATGTAATGTAGTTCAAAATTAATTGTTACTATCTTATGGCGACGTTTATTATTTCACACAGAAAAACCAGCACTCCGCATCCAATGGCATTCACAGGAGTTGATATAATAATATTTCGCATCCAACTCATTAAGGTTTACCTATTTGTCGGGCACACAAATAAAATCTTTACTCAACAGCTGATCCATTTACCTGTTCAAATATATAAAATGTACATGTATATATTTCTATTTATTTTTAAATCGTTCAATGTGTGATTTAAATGAATAAATTATAACATTATTCTATTGTTGATTAAATTAACTATCATTTCAATAATTTTAATTAATCTAATCTACAATCACACAACACAACCAACAAGCAATTTGTTTTTTAACTTTTCAAAACCATTTAAATTAATTCCTATTCTCCTTTTAAAATCATTCAGACTATAGAGTTAAAAGTGCACATCCATGGAAAGAAAATAACAATAGAATAGAGAATTAAATGGTAATGCAAAGTATGGCAAATGTACCTTGCACCGGAGTCAATCAGAGATATCCACTCGGCATCTAGGATAAGCCTTCTGAATGCTCTCCTCGGTTTCCCAAGTACAATCTCGCGGATCTCCACTCCACTACACTTTGACTAAGTGAACCTTCTTGTTCCTCAGCTCTTTGGTTTCTTTGCCGAAGATCTTTAGCGGCTCTCGTCTCACAGCTAATTCAGGGGTAATTTCAATATCCTGCTGAGCTGCTTCTTCTACGATCAAGTCTGGATCATGAACGTGCTTTCGGAGTTGAGATATGTTGAATACATCATGAACTCCAGGCAACCAGTCAGGCAGTTTGACCCTATAAGCGAGAGTTCCGATCCGTTCCAGAATAGGAAACGGACCAATGAATTTGGGCGCTAACTTTCCAGTTTTACCGAACCGGATAACTCCTCTCATCGGCGATACTTTCAAATATACATAGTCGCCAACGGCAAAGGATATATCTCTTCTTCTCCTATCGGCATAGCTCTTTTGTCGACTTTGAGCGGCGAGTAATCGCTTTTTAATAAAATTGACTTTGTCGGCCGCTTCTTGGATCATATCAGGACCCAACACAAGTCTATTACCGGGTTCGACCCAACAAGCAGGGGATCGGCACGGTCTACCATACAATGCTTCGAATGGCGACATTGTCAGACTCGCCTGGTAGCTGTTGTTATAAGAGAATTCAGCCAAATGCAGATGGTCTTCCCATGATCCACCGAAATCTATAACACAAGCCCGCAATAGATCTTCTAAAATACGATTCACCCTCTCAGTCTGACCGTCTGTCTGAGGATGATAAGCGGTGCTCAAGTTCAATTTTGTTCCCAGTTCTACTTGAAATGCTTCCCAGAATTTGCTAGTGAATATTGTATCTCTATCACTGACTATACTGAGCGGCACTCCATGTAGTCTAACTATTTCCCTGAAGTATATCTGCGCCAGACTCTGAGCAGTTCTGTTTGATCTGACAGGTATAAAATGGGCGGTCTTCGTGAAGCGATCTACGATCACCCAAATATTGTCATTCCCTTTTCTGGTTCTGGGCAGACCATCAATGAAATCCATAGAGATATGCTCCCACTTCCAACCAAGAACTTCTAGCGGTTGTAATAATCCAGCCAATTTCTGTTGGTCGCTTTTGACTAGCTGACAAGTAGGGCATCGGCTAACATATAAGAAAATGTCCCTTTTCATCGACTTCCACCAGAAAGTGCGTTTAATGTCATTATACATTTTGCTTACTCCCGGAGGGATACTAAGTTTTGACTTGTGGCATTCATCCAGTACTTCCTTTCGAAGCTCAGGAATGTTAGGGACACAGATTCGACCTTTGAGCCTTAGAATCCCATCATTATCAACTTGAAAACTCGAGGGTTCGCCTTGTTGAATTATCTCTCTGATCTTCTGAATGAAGTGATCATCCCTCAGCTTTAATCCTTCGAAGATTTTCTCAGCCGAACGAATCCATGCTTGTGCTCTCATAATAGATTCTTCGCCCGAGAATGGCTTTCCACCCAGATTTCTATACTTCATATATAGGGCTTCAATATCCGGGTCAGTATTACTTCTTCTGTTTCTGGCACTCATTTTCTAGTTCTTCTGCAAATAGCAGATCAAGTGTCAGGTCAACAGAAAAGATATTTCAAAATATAGAGACAAATACTTAAATGTAAATGTGTCTATCTAGGTGTTATTTCATTCTGCTACTCATACTAGGATATTACTGATCCTATCTGTATAGAGTTACCCATCCTAGAACACTACTGGTTCTATTTCTGACGAGTTCGTTCAAATGTTATATTCCAGAACTAAGCTTAACCAAAGCTCTGATACCAAATTGAGACGACCCCAAACCCCGTACTGACGGCGGCAAGGGTAATCCGTGGAATATAACACAGAAACAGATAATAGCAGAACCGAAATAAATAAATACACCAGATAATGAACAATAGAATATACTGGATAAAAGTAATCATCAGAGTTACACAGTATACAGGATCATACTTAGTAAAAATACAGTTCAGCTATACATAAATGTCTACAGCGGAAAACAAACATAATATGTACAATAGGAGCTGAACAGCATAAAAGAGATAAATGATAGAATCCATCTTCAGCTCCAGCTATCCAGAAAGAACCAGCTAAACCTGAATACAAGGCTGCCCGTGTAGAAAAAGGGGCACCCGAGTTTGAAAGTGAAACAAACTACGAGTCAGTCATGGGACTGGTATGAGAAATCTACTCAACACATATATAATTTGACTAATCACAGGACCATGCCACTTTCGTGGAACGGGTTTTCTCCATTGGATTGCCAGTGCTTTAAAACAAATCTTTCTTTAAAACAACGCAATGTATTTAATAAAAATGAAGCCATTATAAGACTCAGTTCCCATCACACAATGCAACGCAAACCGGAGGATAGATTTTTTACCTTATAACGGCCAAAAAATGCTTGATACGAATAAAACAAAGGCATTTGGTATTACTACTAGTGTTTATATGTTTCGAAAACAATTTCAAATCATAACTATCAATCATAGACGACATGAGAGTCTCATGCCACTATGTCGCCAAATATCTATACAATCGAAACCGCACGATCACGTATTTGGAAATTGGATTTCCGTCATGAACCAAGGCAAAAGATAGTCCTTACCGAATTCGTGACTCTCTAGCCCGAGCCACAGGCAAGCGCGCAGGCAAGCCTTGGAGCGACAGGGCCGGTCCACCGATGTGGATTATTATGCCTGAACTCTACGTTTCCCCGCCCTTTGGGGCATCAACGAGCCAACGAATGACTCCATCGGACCCGGATCATCCGATCAAACCGAGGCGCCTCGCAACAGCAACAACCACATAGGTGAAAAGTATATAAATGTCAGGGCTGGTAGGTCACTGACACCACCCTAGCTAGAAAGAAACGCATGCCCTCCCTGAGGTCCTTCTCCCGTTTCTGGTTCATACCGGGGTGTGAGGCTTGCGATTCCATGTTATACACAAAGCTACGCCACACAGGCGGTGCTTTGATCATCACCACAAGACTTTGCTTTTCAACAGAAGCCCTGATCATTTGCCACTTAGGTATGCCACACTAGCAATTCATGCCATGCGACTGATGTCCATCGATATACAACCTCTGAGCTCGTGCGACACAGAGAAGGGCGTTAAGCAAAAGAATAAATTCTCCACCGCCAAACAGATGTATATTTAACAGAGATCAAACAACACAGAATAAAATCCAATGTCAGACACACAGTCCATTTACAAGTCCGTTCTGGGTCTGAACGAAACCGGAGGCACTAAATATGTAACGATCCAATATTTTTGAAATTTAATTTGAAATTAATATGAAATTTAGATAAAGTTTGGAGTGTTTAAAAAAAATTGTTGAATAAAAATTTTAGGCGATAATAGTATTTTAAATGATTTAAAATCTAATTTATTGTGAAATCAGTTATAACAATATTTGTTTTAGAGGAACGGTTCGTCATAGTTGAAATATTGAAACGAGTTGTAAGTGAGTTGTTGCAAACGATCAGAATTTGAAATCTAATTAAAATTAAATATTCGTTTAAAAATTTTGTTCAGTTTCGGTTCGCGTCGCCTTAAAATATTTTATAAAATTTTACTATAATTTCAATTTGAAAATATACATATATTTCTCCAACGTATTTTAGGGTAACTGTGGTCCCTTTTGACACTTTACAGAATGAATTAACCGGTCTGTTTTATTACGGTTCTGGGATCATAGCACATTATTATATACGATTATATTATTAGTTTAGTATCGTTGGTTATCGATAACTAGAAATTAAAGAAATCGGAAAGGAAAATTTGATGTATAAATTGAGTCAAGTTTACAATACATCATTTCATACTCTATGATGGTCATGACTTTATAGGTACATACGCTCAAATTGGAACTAGAAACAGTAAATAAACAAGAACCCGAGTATAAGTTAACGCATGCTAGAAAGAAAGGGTTATATTCAGTAAAATGAATTGAATGTGGCAGACAAATAGTTGGGTAGTGGGACGAGTGTTGAAACAGGGTACACGTGTTTTTTTTTCCTTCACAAAGTCTTGTATGTGAAGCTTCTCCACTAATCCACTTCGCATTAGGACCCTTCTCCTTCTGTGCTCTCTACTTGGTTCCTCACTTCGCAACTTTCTGTCACCTGAAAGCTTAAGCTTCCCTTTCCCCATGAAAACGGTTTGATCCTCCACCACCGCCCATGTCTGTGCACCTCCATGTTCAGCCTGTGCCAAGCCTCAACGTCCCCATTAAGTCTCGCTCCTCCCTTTGTCCACTTGTCCCCTTTTCTCTCCGTATAAACCCGCAGCTCCTCCTCGATAGCAAATCTCGGCCTCCACTGTTCCTCCTCTTCCGCCTCTGTCGTCAACCGCCACCGCCTCTTTGCTGGTCATCACCATACAAATCTCCATAGACCTCATCTTCTTTTCTTTTCCCTCACCGCTTCTCTCTAAACTAGTCCAGCCTTATTTTAAATGCTTGGCCTTCCCTGTTTGTCCGCCGCACCAAATGTACTCTCCCTCCTCTCATAAAAATATAGCCACGTCCATCCCTCAAGTTTAACTACCCTCTCCTCTTTTAAACAGTTGCCTTGCTTTTAGTGCTCACGGCTCCCCTCATTAACAGCTCTAACGCCATTTTGCTTCACTCCTTGCCACTGACCACTCAAGAACAGTCAGCTTCACATAAAAGGGGAAAATTCAAAAATAAAACCCATTTTCCTGTCGCATGCACGCAAGAGGAAAGTCAGGGTGCATATTATTACGTGAATCTATAAGAATATATAGGGTTGTGTACATATATATATATATATATATATATATATATATATATATATGCATGTGGGTTTTGCGGGAAGAAGCGTGTGAGTAGGAATAGTGGCGTCCGTGAAGAAGTTTGGTACGTGATCATCCGACTTTGCATGCATGCGCATGTATTTGTTTTGCAGTGAAACTGTAGAAGCCTGCGTTTATATATATGTATATATAAAGTGTGAAGGTGATCAGAATATGTGAATGGCGATTTGTTCAAATTGTAGTATTTAGGTTCAAGGCGATTGGGAGTCAGAAAGCGGGGAGTTGGGTTTGTTGGTGGCTAGTAAGATCTGAGGAGGGCATGCGATGGTTCTCAGTCCAGTTGAATTAAATGGACATGAATGGTATGTGGAAGGGTGTATGAAGGCCAGTAGACACCTGAAGTGACATTCAGGAATGATAAAAAGGGAATTTAATTTGTCTAGTCTTGTTGCACGAGCAGGCGAAGTATTGGTCAGTGCGTTGGAGCAAAAAGATGAGAGCATAGGCTGAACGTGGCAAATTACGCTAGTGCGGATCCGGATGGGTTCAAATTAAGCTGGACTTCTTCAATATTGGGGTGAGAACACTTGTTTTAAATTTATTTTTAAATAAGTAGGAACATTAATAATTATAATCGGTTAATGGTTTTGATTGCTTATGAATGGTTGCTATTATGGTGATGTTTGAATGGGTGCTCATGAAGTTGAAACACTGAACACTTGTGCACAACTGGATGATTGTTTACTTGTTGCAATGTCGATAGACAAATCCATGTTCATATAGATTGATTTTGGTTGCATCACTCATGCACTGTAGTTGTGGAGTATATGGGCAGTCAATTCAAGTCCCTTCTTCATGAGAATAGCGTTTGGTTAATAAAAAAAAAATTAAACTTGTAAGTTTGATTCAGATGATTTGAAATTTAACCCTTAAATTATTACAGAGTTTTAACATATCGACAAAATGATTTTGTTTTAGAATGTCTTAAAAGTTGGTTGGACTCTTAAGGTAGAACGAGTTTTCAAAATCTAACTAGGAATTTGATTTCTATTAGTTGGAATTCTAAAATGATCGATAAATGTTTATGTAAACAATATTTGATGTTAAATTGGGTTTCAGATATAATCTAAATAATGATTGTAATATGTTTTAAAGCATTAATGATTAATTTAAGAAATTGGACGGGATTTGGATTTTTTTTTTTTTTAAGTTTTAATTTAACTTGAAATGAATATTAAAAATTGGAATGATGATTTTGAAGTAAAGAAATTTTGGAATTCGAATGTAAGTATAAAAATGTTATTCGAAGTATGGTTTTAATGACGTGGGTTATGAAAGCTAAGTTTATTTTGAGAAGAACTGTGCCAGTTTGTATTAAGCCGTTACAACTTGAATGGAACGTATCGCGTAGTGATTTTTGATAATAACACCCATGGATTTCAAAAGATTTTACCTTGAACATTTTGAATCGGATTAATACAAACAGAAATGTTGAATTTTGATTTAACAATAACTTTTGAATAGAAGAAAAAAGGAATTTTCAAATTACGACGCATGGTTTTCAAAGTATGTCCAATCAAGAATGAAAAGACGCTATATTTATGGTTTAGCAACCGTAATAAGAAACCGATTAAAATGGATTATAAGTTGTTGGAAATTCGGGAAAATTTGCTTCGAGACTGAAAAGATTGGGAAAATCTCCTGGAAGGGTTTAATGAAATTTATGGAAATATAACCAACATAACGAAATTATGTTTAAAAATTAAGGTTGGTAAATGAATATTGGATTTAAGATGTTAGCGGGATTAAAGGAGCTTGAAATGAATCCAACCTTAAATGGATTGATAACGAACGGGAAGGGAATTTGAATTGAAAACATGTGTGGTCCATAACCATTGTTTTATGAATTCGCTTATTACTTGGGAAGTCCGGGATCAGATTTAGTCTGAAACCATCCCAAGTAATAATACGACGTTTGAAGCAAATTCAAGACTTGGAATCAATGAATGAAGACCGTGGTTCTTCAAAATCGAACAGATTGCCGGCTGATTGGTTTCTTTACTGAATAGCTACAGTAGTGAGATGCCCCTATTATCGGAGTGGCAGGAAGTCCGAACGTATTGGGAGGATTTTCGGATTTTGTTCCGTTCAGACCCAGGACGGACTTGTATGGATGGTGTGTCTGACATTGAAATTAACCGCATAGCACTGATTTCCGTTAATGTATATCGGAATTGTGGCAATATACTATCCCCGTCTCTAAGTCATAAAAACTTAGAGGGTATGCATTGATTTAAATCAGGGATATGTCGCGAATTGTCAATGTGGCATACCCAAGTTATGAAACGAGCTAGTGATGATCAAAGAATGGCTTATCGAAGCATCGCTTTGTGTATGACGTGACAGCGACAAACCTCACACCCCGGATTGGTGAGAAACTGGCGGTTAGGTTTTATACTTATATATGAATTGATGATGAAGTTGCACAGCAGTGGGAAACCACTTATGAACCTGGGGAAGTTAGGTATGTTCGGGGGGCCGTGTCTAGTCGAAAACCGTTGATCTGCCTTGACGATGTGTAGTTGGTGTCCGCGTATGGACGAAAAAGCCATTGAGGCACTTCATATTGTATCCCTGATTGATCTTTCATGCCAGGAATCATCAAGTTGGAAATTCAATCTCCAATACGAGCCATACGGTTTTGGTTTGTATATATATATGGCGACATAATACTAATGGTATTATGCTGCCTAGGATTAATACATTTATTTACGAAATTGTTTTCCATACCATATGATAGTATTGAAAGAGGATTTTACGTATGAAGGCATTTTGGTTATCATAAGATAAAACTCGCCCATTTGGTGTGCGCTTGCATTATGTGATGTGGGACGAGCTTATGATAGCTTCATTTTCAAAGGGTCATTGCGTATTTATATGCACGGGTGTTCACATGGAGTAAACCCGTTCCGCATTAGCGGCGTGGTCCGGTGAAATTCCCAACTTTAAAATAAACCTTAAGCAAATGTTTTATGTTCTCACACCAGTCCCATGACTGACCTGGAGTTTATTGTTCCTTCCTAAACTCTGGGAGCCCATTATTTTTTCACACGGGCAGCCAGTAGTTTAGTTTTGCAGTTTTAGTTCGTTGGAGCAAGGTTCGGAGTGCTTTTCTAAGTTGGAGTCCACGATAGAGTTGAAGCTTTCGCTGTATCATTTTGATCTTCCACAGAGAGTATATTTTCTTTCTTCCGCTGTATACGTTATGTTGTAACTTTGATATTCATGTAACTCTGAGGTAATATTGAATTATTCAATGAAAGGTTCTGTTATTTTGTTCAATGTATGTATGTACCCATAACAATTCGTCTTTCTGAACGGTTTAAGTTGGTTTAATTACCGGCAAGAACCGAGCAAAAAGGCGGGTCGTTACAGTTGGTATCAGAGCTTTGGTTTATACAAAGCTTTGGGTACGACATATTTTGAACAAAAGATAGGACTCATCAGAGTTATAATATCTCATTAGAAATAGGGTTAGAAATGCCCTAGAATGAGATTTTGGAATATTATGTTGAGAGAGCGTATTTTGAAATCTATATAAATTATTTTGAAACCATATAATCGTTTTAGAAATGATAATTATTTTGATATATATTTTGGAATATAATTGAAGATAATGGTTTTGGGTATTGTATTTGACGCCGTGATTGGACTATCGAGTAGATAGGGATTTTGAATATACGCCTAGCTAACGTATATACGAAGTCCAGTATATACTTGACAGATGTAGAATCCCACTCTAGTCGCTTGGGGATGGTTCTGTTAATGACTGCAGCATCATCGATATTCATTTTCGAGTTTCGAAGGTGGGATGACTATATAATTCCGGTTTAAGCACCGAGGAATATTTAAAACCATTTAACTATGTATTGTAATGAATAAATTTTAATAAAATGGTTTGGAAATTTAATATAGGAATTTAATTTGGGGAAAACAAAACTAGAAGTTTGAAAAGGAAATTGAGATTAGCTTAAAATACTTCAAGAATTTGAACCCTTGAACCCTCGAAGGTGATAAACAATAAGTACTTGAGTAATTAAAGGATATATTTTGGGATTAAATTTCACTTAAATAATTGGAAAATGAAGTGTTGAAGTGCACGTAAGAAAGATAATTCACCATATCCCAAATATAACAAGAATACTGGATCAATTACAATGAACATTTGAATATGAATTTCGTACTCCAATAAGTCACAATCAGAGAACATATTATACTTCTTGATGGATGTTAAATAGGTTAATATAAGCAAAAATCAAAAAAATCGAGACCTAGCATTGTATTGAAAATGGTAACATGCAAGTTAAATTATTTTGCGAAGCGAGCCCTCAAGAAATTTAAGTTCATTTTTGACTAAGCGAGAAATTTGTTTAAAAAGATGATTTAAAATATAACTAATGTCTTAAGTGGGGGAGAAAACTACTCTTCCCTATTGAGAAAGCATAAGTAAGTCAACTAGAAATTATTTAACAAGAAATCGCTTATGACGCAAAGGAAATATTAAAGTAAGATTTACCTTAATTGAATTGTCCTAAATCGTATCGTTAGGTGCACTCGATTTATCTATCTTGACCTACGCTAGTTTCTTCTTCGAATAAATTGTTCTTGAAGAGCATCTTTCATACCTTTTGTCCTATGAACTTAGTCAAGTGATTTGATTCGAACCTTTATTCCGATACTGAACTTTTATCCATAATTCGACTTGAGCACATGTAATTTGATTTGTCAAACAAAGTCAAGTCTTAAATTCAAATTAGAAATGGTGATCTATTCTAATCTTATCTCAATAAATAAACGTTGTGTGGTTATTGAAAGGTTTGAAATAATGGGTCTAACTTATGTAAGGAGTTTGGTTCTATAAATATTAGTTGATTATGGAAATTTACCTCAAATACTTGAATAAATGTTGAAACAGTACTAGTTGAAATACGCTGAATCAGAGTAGCGTAGCGGAAGCGTGATGTTATTTTTAACTGAAATGAGGTTCCGACTAGTTGAGTAAGAAAACTTTCTAAATGAAAATGTGAACAAGAATGAAAGAGTTATACACATTTTTGGATTTAAGTGGAATTGAATAAAAGATGTTATTCAGCTAGGTCGATGTAACAACTAACTATGAAATTCAACTATTAAAGATGGAAAATTTTTCCGGAAATATTTGAATAAAAAAAAATTGATTGAATTCGAGCTAAAAGAAAATTAAAGGACTTATGAATTGTAAATGATTATTTAAAAATTCTAGAATGTAGAAAGCCTTATTGGGAAAAAGGGCTGTTAAAGAAATTGTATTGATCAAATTGGATTGAAGGGAAATCGTATGGTTATATTAACATTAACTTATGTAAATAGTTAGATGTTTCCAAATAAATTAAGACATATGAAGCTAGATATGATTCTTAAAATATTTGACTTAGTAAACGCAAATAAGTTCATTTATCTTGAAATATAAGTTGAACATTTGGAAGCTAAAAATGTTATTTCCAAGCAATGGAATTTGTTTTCCAAAATACTTTGGAAGATGATG
This sequence comes from Allium sativum, assembly GCA_030737875.1. NCBI lineage: Eukaryota > Viridiplantae > Streptophyta > Magnoliopsida > Asparagales > Amaryllidaceae > Allium > Allium sativum. Next base: position 469,806,841 of record CM060920.1, on the reverse strand, counting down.
ATAGTTTATAAAGAATGGTTTACAAATAAAAAGAAAATTTCGACGACTTGAGTCCCGATAATTGAAATATTTGATTTAAGTATTTGGAAACTATGGATTGCGAAATGATTTACAACTCCGGGACATGAAATGATTTGGTGTTCGAGTAACCATGACTAAACTGGGTTGTGATGGAAGGTTGGATTTCATGCGATGGGTGATACTCAGTTGCCCTGTCACGAGGATGAATTTCTCGAACTAACTATATTTGGATTTCATTATAGTATATTTGAAATTTTGAAAGCAAATTTGGTTTTGGAAATCCCGTAGTTAAGTATGATATTCTATATGAAATGGAAAGTGGGATTCTAAAGTCCGAGAGATCATCTTGAGATTTCGAAATTTCAAATTTATAGGTAAGATTTATCTTGTTTATGTATAATTTTACGAACTCTCCTTTTCGAGGACGAAAAGTCTTAAGTGGGGGAGAATGTAACGATCCAATATTTTTGAAATTTAATTTGAAATTAATATGAAATTTAGATAAAGTTTGGAGTGTTTAAAAAAAATTGTTGAATAAAAATTTTAGGCAATAATAGTATTTTAAATGATTTAAAATCTAATTTATTGTGAAATCAGTTATAACAATATTTGTTTTAGAGGAACGGTTCGTCGTAGTTGAAATATTGAAACGAGTTGTAAGTGAGTTGTTGCAAACGATCAGAATTTGAAATCTAATTAAAATTAAATATTCGTTTAAAATTTTTGTTCAGTTTCGGTTCGCGTCGCCTTAAAATATTTTATAAAATTTTACTGTAATTTCAATTTGAAAATATACATATATTTCTCCAACGTATTTTAGGTTAACTGTGGTCCCTTTTGACACTTTACAGAATGAATTAACCGGTCTGTTTTATTACGGTTCTGGGATCATAGCACATTATTATATACGATTATATTATTAGTTTAGTATCGTTGGTTATCGATAACTAGAAATTAAAGAAATCGGAAAGGAAAATTTGATGTACAAATTGAGTCAAGTTTACAATACATCATTTCATACTCTATGATGGTCATGACTTTATAGGTACATACGCTCAAATTGGAACTAGAAACAGTAAATAAACAAGAACCCGAGTATAAGTTAACGCATGCTAGAAAGAAAGGATTATATTCAGTAAAATGAATTGAACGTGGCAGACAAATAGTTGGGTAGTGGGACGAGTGTCGAAACAGGGTACACGTATTTTTTTTTCCCTTCACAAAGTCTTGTATGTGAAGCTTCTCCACTAATCCACTTCGCATTAGGACCCTTCTCCTTCTGTGCTCTCTACTTGGTTCCTCACTTCGCAACTTTCTGTCACCTGAAAGCTTAAGCTTCCCTTTCCCCATGAAAACGGTTTGATCCTCCACCACCGCCCATGTCTGTGCACCTCCATGTTCAGCCTGTGCCAAGCCTCAACGTCCCCATTAAGTCTCGCTCCTCCCTTTGTCCACTTGTCCCCTTTTCTCTCCGTATAAACCCGCAGCTCCTCCTCGATAGCAAATCTCGGCCTCCACTGTTCCTCCTCTTCCGCCTCTGCCGTCAACCGCCACCGCCTCTTCGCTGGTCATCACCATACAAATCTCCATAGACCACATCTTCTTTCCTTTTCCCTCACCGCTTCTCTCTAAACTAGTCCAGCCTTATTTTAAATGCTTGGCCTTCCCTGTTTGTCCGCCGCACCAAATGTACTCTACCTCCTCTCATAAAAATATAGCCACGTCCATTCCTCAAGTTTAACTACCCTCTCCTCTTCTAAACAGTTGCCTTGCTTTTAGTGCTCACGGCTCCCCTCATTAACAGCTCTAACGCCATTTTGCTTCACTCCTTGCCACTGACCACTCAAGAACAGTCAGCTTCACATAAAAGGGGAAAATTCAAAAATAAAACCCGTTTTCCTGTCGCATGCACGCAAGAGGAAAGTCAGGGTGCATATTGTTACGTGAATCTATACGAATATATAGGGTTGTGTATATATATATATGCATGTGGGTTTTGCGGGAAGAAGCGTGTGAGTAGGAATAGTGGCGTCCGTGAAGAAGTTTGGTACGTGATCATCCGACTTTGCATGCATGCGCATGTATTTGTTTTGCAGTGAAACTGTAGAAGCCTGCGTTTATATATATGTATATATAAAGTGTGAAGGTGATCAGAATATGTGAATGGCGATTTGTTCAAATTGTAGTATTTAGTTTCAAGGCGATTTGGGAGTCAGAAAGCGAGGAGTTGGGTTTGTTGGTGGCTAGTAAGATCTGAGGAGGGCATGCGATGGTTCTCAGTCCAGTTGAATTAAATGGACATGAATGGTATGTGGAAGGGTGTATGAAGGCCAGTAGACACCTAAAGTGACATTCGGGAATGATAAAAAGGGAATTTAATTTGTCTAGTCTTGTTGCACGAGCAGGCGAAGTATTGGTCAGTGCGTTGGAGCAAAAAGATGAGAGCATAGGCTGAACGTGGCAAATTACGCTAGCGCGGATCCGGATGGGTTCAAATTAAGCTGGACTTCTTCAATATTGGGGTGAGAACACTTGTTTTAAATTTATTTTTAAATAAGTAGGAACATTAATAATTATAATCGGTTAATGGTTTTGATTGCTTATGAATGGTTGCTATTATGGTGATGTTTGAATGGGTGCTCATGAAGTTGAAACACTGAACACTTGTGCACAACTGGATGATTGTTTACTTGTTGCAATGTCGATAGACAAATCCATGTTCATATAGATTGATTTTGGTTGCATCACTCATGCACTGTAGTTGTGGAGTATATGGGTAGTCAATTCAAGTCCCTTCTTTATGAGAATAGCGTTTGGTTAAAAATAATTGAACTTGTAAGTTTGATTCAGATGATTTGAAATTTAACCCTTAAATTATTACAGAGTTTTAACATATTGACAAAATGATTTTGTTTTAGAATGTCTTAAAAGTTGGTTGGACTCTTAAGGTAGAACGAGTTTTTAAAATCTAACTAGGAATTTGATTTCTATTAGTTGGAATTCTAAAATGATCGATAAATGTTTATGTAAACAATATTTGATGTTAAATTGGGTTTTAGATATAATCTGAATAATGATTGTAATATGTTTTAAAGCATTAATGATTAATTTAAGAAATTGGACGGGATTTGGAATTTTTTTTTTGTTTTTTTTTTTAAGTTTTAATTTAGCTTGAAATGAATATTAAAAATTGGAATGATGATTTTGAAGTAAAGAAATTTTGGAATTCGAATGTAATTATAAAAATGTTATTCAAAGTATGGTTTTAATGACGTGGGTTATGAAAGCTAAGTTTATTTTGAGAAGAACTGTGCCAGTTTGTATTAAGCCGTTACAACTTGAATGGAACGTATCGTGTTGTGATTTTTGATAATAACACCCATGGATTTCAAAAGATTTTACCTTGAACATTTTGAATCGGATTAATACAAACAGAAATGTTGAATTTTGATTTAACAATAACTTTCGAATAGAAGAAAAAAGGAATTTTCAAATTACGACGCATGGTTTTCAAAGTATGTCCAATCAAGAATGAAAAGACGCTATATTTATGGTTTAGCAACCGTAATAAGAAACCGATTAAAACGGATTATAAGTTGTTGGAAATTCGGGAAAATTTGCTTCGAGACTGAAAAGATTGGTAAAATCTCCTGGAAGGGTTTAAAGAAATTTATGGAAATATAACTAACATAATGAAATTATGTTTAAAAATTAAGGTTGGTAAATGAATATTGGATTTAAGATGTTAGCGGGATTAAAGGAGCTTGAAATGAATCCAACCTTAAATGGATTGATAACGAACGGGAAGGGAATTTGAATTGAAAACCTGTGTGGTCCATAACCATTGTTTTATGAATTCGCTTATTACTTGGGAAGTCCGGGATCGGATTTTAGTCCGAAACCATCCCAAGTAATAATACGACGTTTGAAGCAAATTCAAGACGTGGAATCGATGAATGAAGACCGTGGTTCTTCAAAATCGAACGGATTGCCGGCTGATTGGTTTCTTTACTGAATAGCTACAGTAGTGAGATGCCCCTATTATCGGAGTGGCAGGAAGTCCGAACGTATTGGGAGGATTTTCGGATTTTGTTCCATTCAGACCCAGGACGGACTTGTATGGATGGTGTGTCTGACATTGAAATTGACCGCATAGCACTGATTTCCGTTAATGTATATCGGAATTGTGGCAATATATTATCCCCGTCTCTAAGTCATAAAAACTTAGAGGGTATGCATTGATTTAAATCAGGGATATGTTGCGAATTGTCAATGTGGCATACCCAAGTTATGAAACGAGCTAGTGATGATCAAAGAATGGCTTATCGAAGCATCGCTTTGTGTATGACGTGACAGCGACAAACCTCACACCCCGGATTGGTGAGAAACTGGCGGTTACGTTTTATACTTATATATGAATTGATGATGAAGCTGCGCAGCAGTGGGAAACCACTTATGAACCTGGGGAAGTTAGGTATGTTCGGGGGGCCGTGTCTGGTCGAAAACCGTTGATCTGCCTTGACGATGTGTAGTTGGTGTCCGCATATGGACGAAAAAGCCATTGAGGCACTTCGTTTTGTATCCCTGATTGATCTTTCATGCCAGGAATCATCAAGTTGGAAATTCAATCTCCAATACGAGCCATACAGTTTTGGTTTGTATATATATATGGCGACATAATATTAATGGTATTATGCTGCCTAGGATTAATACATTTATTTACGAAATTGTTTTCCATACCATATGATAGTATTGAAAGAGGATTTTACGTATGAAGGCATTTTGGTTATCATAAGATAAAACTCGCCCATTTGGTGTGCGCTTGCATTATGTGATGTGGGACGAGCTTATGATAGCTTCATTTTCAAAGGGTCATTGCGTATTTATATGCACGGGTGTTCACATGGAGTAAACCCGTTCCGCATTAGCGGCGTGGTCCGGTGAAATTCCCAACTTTAAAATAAACCTTAAGCAAATGTTTTATGTTCTCACACCAGTCCCATGACTGACCTGGAGTTTATTGTTCCTTCCTAAACTATGGGTGCCCATTAATTTTTCACACGGGCAGCCAATAGTTTAGATTTGCAGTTTTAGTTCGTTGGAGCAAGGTTCAGAGTGCTTTTCTAAGTTGGAGTCCACGATAGAGTTGAAGCTTTCGCTGTATCATTTTGATCTTCCACAGAGAGTATATTTTCTTTCTTCCGCTGTATACGTTATGTTGTAACTTTGATATTCATGTAACTCTGAGGTAATATTGAATTATTCAATGAAAGGTTCTTTTATTTTGTTCAATGTATGTATGTACCCATAACAATTCGTCTTTCTGAACGGTTTAAGTTGGTTTAATTACCGGCAAGAACCGAGCAAAGAGGCGGGTCGTTACAAAATACCTCGCAAACCCATCGATCACCACGTACGTCTGAACGATCACCACTCATTATCCATATTTCGGGATGCCTCCCAATCAGGACCTCGGTTACCATCCAAACGAGGTGAAGATCTCCGGTCTTCGACCACCGTCTTCATCTTCGACTTTCAATCGTCGGTCAATTATTTGAAATGAGAATTAACTCGACCTTTTCAAATAATTCACGTATATTTAGAATTTCAAATCAATTTATTTCACTGGTTAAATCATTCGACAACACCAATTTTGTTCTTTAATGTAATTTTCACACCAAACACATTCAACCATCAAATACAACATGAATCAAGCAAATTCAGTTTATTTCCATTCCATATCGTTTATGATATTTTATAACGATTTATCGCTATTTTTATTTATTTTAAAATAGCCAATTTATTTCAAACGACGCTTCGGGCCATAACGCGGCCGTGGCGCTGTTTTTCTTCAGATTTGATTTACACATCTCTGAAAATCTAACCGTTGGATCTTCACAAAATTTACATCATTAGAAAGATCTTTTCAAAACGAATCCAACGGTTCCAGTTTCGGGAAAATCCGACGGTCGGATCTCCTGGTACAATCGTTTGAAGTTTCGATTTCAAAATACGAACTACAGCGTCATTATTCGATTAAATATAATTATATTTATATATATATATAAATATTATCATTTCTGGCGTTGTTTTCCTTCAGATTTGAATTAAACATTCCAAACAATCCAACCGTTGGATTTTTACAAGGTTGGTGCCGTTGGAAAGATATTTCCAAGGCGAACCCGACGGTTGCGGTTTCGGGAAAATTCAATGGTCGGATTTCCCGCACTAGTTGTTTGAAATCACGGTTTCAAAACACGAACTGCACGGCCATGTTTCGTTTTAATTTTATTTATATTTATATATTTATATAAATATAGTTCATTCATCAATTTCAATATCGTTTTCACTTCAAATATTTCACTAACGCCTTTAAATTTTGGAAAATTTCGCCATAACCTCCTTTGTACGGGAGGGGCTGGGAAAATTCCCAAATAGCCACACGGGCGTCTCATATCAAAAACGAAAAAAGAAAAAGCCAAGCGGCTAGACAACAGGCTCATAAAATCATCACCCAAACAAAACAGTAAATGTGTACCTATTTGTCGGGCACAAAATTTTATTCTTCTTCTCTAGCCCCTTTGCTATAACCTGTTCAATAGATATGCATGTACATATATACAGTTCTTATCATTTATCATTTTCCATACAACTTCATATTTGATTCCATTTGGTTTAAAAACACCATTCATTCTAATGTTGCATGTATAGGCAAAAATCATATCATTAGCTAATTAATGAATATTTCAACTCATATATATTTATTTGAACGAGTGGCTATTTTTAACACTTCACATTTCAACAATTCATGTATATAATAAAAATGTGATTTTTATTGAAAAACAATTCATTTCAAAACACTATTATTTTATATAGTTTATATAGGTGATAAAAGGGTGATTTTTCTTATAAAACAATTTCTTTTAAAACGAGGTCATTTTACATAGCTCATATAGACGATAAAAAGGTGATTTTTATTATGAAACAATTTATTTCAAAATATGAATACCATTCAACACATGAATTTCTAATCAATGAATGAATGTCGATTCAACACATGAAGGTTTTCTATAGTTTATATATATAGACAAAAATGTGATTTTTATATTTAAAACGCGAATACCATTCAACACATGAATTTCCAATCAACGAATGAATATCGATTCAACACATGAAGGTTTTCTATAGTTTCTATATATAGATAAAAATGTGATTTTTATATTTAAAACACGAATACCTTTCAACACATGAATTTCTAATCAATGAATGAATATCGATTCAACACATGAAGGCTTTCTATTCAATGAATAAATATAGTTTCAGTAAATGAAAATAATTCAAACACATGAATATTATTCAAAATTTCGGCAGCATAACGGCAGGGTAGTTAAAACCGGGACCATCCCTAGTACGGCTCCTCGCTCTACCTTAAAACCTCGCGGTTTTTGACAATGGGGATCATGCATCTAGTTCGCACGCAGGCGGCATGTATATATTTATTTCATTTCCACAAACTAATCCTATGTGGTTTCAACCAAATATTTCTCAACCACAAACGGGTATTTTTCAACCACAATCAATCAATATCAACCACAAACAATCCCAAACAACCATTCGCTATCAATCAATTTTCACACCAATCACAATCAATAAATATCGTCCATGGTTTGTAGACGAGGGGCGTATATATATATATATATAGCAATTCAATTTTATTTCAACACATATATAATTTTTACAACGCATATACAACTTATACATCGAACGTACAACTTATACAACGCTTATACATGAGGTGTACAACGCTTATATAACTCATACATCGACTATATAATTTATACATCGTCGTTTTCCATATCGTTTTTAAATTAGAAATCTCACATTGGGTTCCACTCCACCAAAAATAGCAGAAGGCTCAGAAAAATACGCGGTCTCTTCTAAAATGTAGAAGACGTCCACACGGTCACGATGTTTCCTGTTTCATCGAATTTCGTTAATGAACGAAAAAGATATGATTTTTTTTTCAAACAATAATGGATTTGTAACGGATTAAAAAGTGTCGCAAACCTTTTATATATATTCAGCCGTATACTTCAGAAAATCTTCGAAACTAGGTTTCGATTTCCTTCCCAATCCGTTGCGCTTTGAAACGATCGGCCAGCACCACCTTCTAGGCTTGGAGAGGCGCAGCGATCGACGCCTGGTGGGCCCCCCCTGCGATGGCAGATCGGAGGAGCGAGGCGGCGGTGAACGTCTCGATTTCGGGCGCGCGATTCGAGGCACACACGCGATGATAGGATCTCTAACCCGTATGGATTTGAAGGTGGTGAGGAGGGCTTCAAAAAGTTCAACTGGCGGAGGTGCTGAAACGCCTTGGTTCGATCGGAATTTGATCGGGAAATGGCGAAGGCTTATCGCCGTTAATCGCGATGGGGGGGGAGAGAGAAGACGGGGGGGCTGACGTGGACAAATAGGGTTTTTTTTATTTATAAAGTTTTAAAATCCGAAAATACCCCTTGCCTCCTGCGAACCCCAATCCAAACCCAACAACTGTCGTCCCTAGCGTTTTACCCCCATTCCGAACACAATGGGATATGTTGCGAAGGCCCATTCGACTGTTTCAGTCAGTTTTCCTTCAAATTAAAATATAAAATATTCAATATTTAATTTGAACGTACATTTCAATTTGCCAGGGCCACAAACTGATTCGGAAAATTCCAAAAAAATAAATCTAGCTATGTTTTGACGATACAGTCCCAACAAAACTAGTTTCGTCGAATTCTGAGACCGTTTGCAAAAAGGCCCATTTCTGGTCGATCCAATTTAACTGTAATTGACCAAAACACATTTTCCTTTTCCACGCTCATATATCAGCTTCAAAAATTATGAAATTTGAAACCTAGCAATAACTTCGCATCCCGGATCCAACAAAAGTGGTTTCGTCGAATTCTGAGGTCGTATGCAAAATGGCCAATTTCATGGGCTATATAAATTCCATAGCGACCTTTCTGAAAATTCATTCGGCCATAACTTTTGCTTTCCATTATGAAAATTCGATTTTTCAGATTCGTTAGAAAGGTATTCACTAACAGATTTAAATATTTTTGGTTTCCCTAAAATCCGTTTTGTTTTTCACCCGGTACAGTCCGACAAAGTTTGAATTCAAATTTTGAAACTGCAGCGCCATTTCAGGCCTTATTTGTAATTATAATTAATTATATTCATTTTCAATCGTTGATTCAAACCCACTTTCCATTGCTATTATTTAAAATATTTATTTTAAATATTTAAAATCCATTATTTTGGCCAATTTAAAAATTTTAAATTGGTTCATATTTTCTGGGTCGTTACATCCAATGAGGCGGCCTTTCCATTATTAACAAATTATGTAATTAAAAAGCATGAAGGATACAAGGATGTCATTTTAACAGGAGTATTGGGCAAAGAAAATGACCGCATGATCGGTTCTAGGATCAGTGAGGATAAGTAGGCGAGGCTCGTAGAACGAAGACTGAAGCTGATTAGTGAAAGTACCAGGAGTGTATCTCCCTGTAGTAGGATGAGCACCAGTGTACTAGGCAAACTTTAAAATAGCTCTCTGACCATATGGCCTTGCAAATTGAACAATTATATCATGTGGATTCTCAATGGCAACGATAACCCTTGCAGCAAGATAAAGCTTTTCCCATGTCTTCCCAAGGTTGATGATGAAGATACCTAAGTATTAAATTGAAAATTATAATAAAACAACATATATATATATATATATATAGAACAATAACCTTACGGGTGTGAACTGAAACCTGTATTAATCTCAAATCGCTGTCACTATTGGATTACACGCAATGTTGAAGTATTGAAAGTTCTCAATTTGCAAGGAATACAGAAAAAAATGTTTCTCAAGTTGACTTTATTGATTCTTATAGTTCAACTTTGATATTGTACTATTGATGTCAGACAATTTTATGCTTCTAGGGATAAAACAATTTTATGCCTCTAGCAGAAAATGAATCACTAACTACAAGTGAAAAAACATTACAACTCTCAAAACTGCGTGCTACAAAAGAGAGTTAGGTGAATAAAAATAAAATCAAACCTCGAACGGCTTCCAAGTCAGCACTAGTAGTAGTTATAGGAGGAATAAAAATAAAATCAAACCATGATAGAAATATCAATAAGTTTGTAACAGAAAATACAACCAAATCCTGATAAATGGACATTATCATGACATATCTGAAACGACCCAAACTTCCCCGTAAAGGAAAGCCTGGATTGCTTTGAGAACAATACACATCAGAACATAAACTGAAGAACATTTTATTGCTGATTACAACAGTTACATCAGAGTACAAGAATATAACAGAGTATGAATACTTATTACATGATAGAAATGCAATAATATCAGAGTTTTAAATTACATTTAAATAGTAGCGGAAAAATAATACAAATACACAACCGAAAGGAATACACGGATACAGAGCTTTCCGAATATCGCTTCAGCTGTAGCCAGGATCCTATAAATATATCTGCAAAAGCTGCTCGACTGCCCATGTGGAAAATAAGGGCACCCGAGTTTGCCAGTGAACAAACTACAGGTCAGTCATGGGACTGGTATGAGAAATCTTACTTAACTAATCTAATAATAAGGCGAATCACAGGACCACGCCGCTAGCGCGGAACGGGTTTACTCCATTGGATTGCCAGTGCATAAATTAAAGTAAATCGTTAAACAACGCAATGCTTTTTAGAAAAATGAAACTATTATAAGACCCAAGTCCCATCACACAATGCAACGCAAACCGGAGGATAGGGTTTTACCATATAATGGTCAAAAGATGCTTGATACGATAAAATGGATTTAATATTAGTGTGTATATGTTTTAATAAAACATTTCAATTATAAATATCAATCATAGACGGCATAGTACCCCATCCTACTATGTCGCCATACTAGTTCTACAATCAAAACCGCAAGGTCGTATTGGAAATTGGATTTCCATCATGAGTCGAGGCTAGGGGCAAGCTCCTCTCCGATTCGAGACACTCTAGCAAATGCCTCAGGATCCCCCGCAGTGAACCCTTGGAGCGGTAGGGTCGGTCCCCGCCTATCGGCAGTGGATTGGTTATGCCTAAACACACGTTTCCCGGTTCCTTTGAACCTATAATATGACCACTATCGGCCTATAAAAATCCGAGGCGCCTCAAAATCCATCAACCACATAAGTAAAATGTTAGGGCTGGTAGGTCGTTGACATCACTCTAGCTAGAAAGAAACGTGTGCACTCCCTACGGTCCAAATCCCGTTTTTGACTCATACCGGGGTGTGAGGCTCGCGAAGTCACGATATACACAAAGCTATGCCGTAATAGGCTATGCTTTGATCATCCCACAAGGCCCTGCTTTTCAACAAAAGCCTTGATCAATTGCATCTTGGCGTGCCACATTGACAATTCACGCCATGCGATCAATCACTATTAATATATACCAGGGTGTTAAGTAGAGAATAAATCCTCCACCACCAAACAGACATACATTAAAAGAAATCAATTTAATTCACATGGAACGAAATCCAATGTCAGACACACATCCATTTATTAGCTTATGCTCCGGGTCTGAGCGAAAACCAAATCCGAAAAATCAACAATAGTCCGGACGGCCACCACTGAAGCCCCTTCAAGGTAGCTACTCTAATCAAGGGTCTCTGTAGCAACACATCCATTCGATGTGAAGATCGTCGGTCTTCAACCACCGTCTTCATCTTTGACTCTTCATCGTCGTAGTAATTATTCGGAATGGGTTAAACCCGGTCTTCCCGAATAATTCACGTATTTTTATAATTAAAAATTCAAGTACTATAAAAGCACATCCAACGCCTCATTCCAATTCAGAATTATTCTTCTAATAAAATATTCGCATTAATTTGTCAAAGATAAATTCTTTAAATTATTCTTAAATCTTTCTTTTAAAGATTTATTAAAAACCCAATTTGGTTTTAAATATCAAAAATCATTATTCAATGATTATTCAAATTTAAGAAATTAATCTTATCTTAGCTGGGTTAAAGAACTAATGTCATTTAAAACATAGTACACAGTAAACCCACAATCGTCTTCCATAAATTATCGAATCTTCACAGAAATCAAATCAATATATATATAATCGTTATAAATTTCTGTATCCGACCAATAATATAAATGGAATAACGGCAAGGCCTCTTAAATTCCATATGTAGTATTGGTCTTCTTTTACGGAAGCTTATCTCGGTTATTATTCATTCGAATTCCATTCAAACTCAATTTAATATATGAAATTGGAAATTTTTACTGTTGGAAAATTCCCATTTAAATCTTAATAAAAGATTTATATTTTCCAAATCATATTTTCACTGTCAGTTGGGTTAAAGAACAAATGTCGCTTAAAAACATAGTTCACAATAAACCCAACTCACATTTCATCTTATTTCAATTACTAAATATAATTGAAAACTTTAATAATCTAAATTAAAAGATAATTCTTTTCAAACGGGGTTTAAGAAAGGTGTTATTAAAGACACCATTCATGACAAACCCAAAATCCAACTTATTCAATTTAACTACAATTAAATATTAGCAAATTAGAAAAGTTCATTAAATCTAAATTTAATGATTTATCCTAGTTAATAACTAGTTCGTTTTAATAAAAATGTATTTTTCTAAAATATATTCTTTTTCTAAGATATTCTCTAAAATATTCTTTTCTAGAATATTCTTTATTGGAATGTGACTCAATCAACATCCATATATTGTATGAAATCAACAAGCATGATAATTAATTATCTAACATCCAATTAATCAACCAAAGTGGATTCTACACTAAATATTGGGACTAGTGTAGGATCATCCCAACACCCGTGTGGGGTTTCATCCAACAATCGAATAAATTATTTGTGCACTTGGGCGATGTGTAAAAATTATCGACCCAATCACATAAACAAGTCGGATGACTTGTAAATGGAAGTGAAATGTTCAGTTTGAATATACTAACATTATATTTAACACATCAGACATTTCAACATCACAAACATATATTCCAAACCATCGCTAAATATCATATTTATGACATGTGATCTTTTTATTGTAACTAATCGACAATAAAGATATTAACTTTCCTATCTTTGTGTAATCCTTTTCAGTGACCAAAAATGTATATTCTAGTGTAAACCTCTTTAATTACCAAAAATGTATATTTTGGCATAAACTTCTTTAATTACCAAAAATGTATATTTTGGTGTAAACTTCTTTTAAATAACCAAAAGTGTATATTTTGGTTCAACTCTTTTTAATATATAAAAATCTTCATTTTTATTCACTAATCAAGTTTTGACCCCAAATGTATATTTTTATTTGCAAAAATCACATTCTAACACAAAAATGTTATTTCTAATTCAACTAATCATGTTTTCACAAAGTGTGATTTTTTATTCCTATAAACATGTTTTAACAAAAATGAATATTTTATTTCACTAATCATGTTTTGATAGAAATGTTAATCTTATTTGCAAGACCCATTTCTAATAAAAATGTGGTTTTTATTTATATAACAAATTTCTAATCAAAAATGTCATTTTTATATGCAAATTACATTTCAATATAAAGATGATGATTTTATTTACATAACATGTTTTACACCAAAAATGTTATTTTTCTTCACTAACATATTTTAACACAAAAATGTATATTCTTATTACATTCTTTATATATGAATAAAATGTACATTTTTGTTTAATTCTTATTGACGAATACTAGTTACATAGAAATGTAATTTTACATGTTAACACATTCTAATCAAGGTATTATTATCTTTAATAATTCATTTTCATAAAAATGTAAATTTCATATTCACAAGTTTTCAAACAAAGATTCATTCTTTTTGATGAATTCTAATTATCATTAAAAAAAATGTAAATATATGTTAACATCTTTTCAAACAAAGATTCCTTCTTTTTAAAAATGTTATTCTTTTCACTAACCATTCCTTTTTACAAAATTGTCATTCTTTTCACTAACATGTTCTAATTACCCAAAATGATACTTTTGTATAACAAAAATGTCAATTTTGTCTAACTTAATCTAATTAACAAATCTGTTAATTTTGTTCAATATAATCTAATTAACAAAAAGTGTTAATTTTGTTCAATATAATCTAATTAACAAAAAGTGTTAATTTTGTTCAATATAATCTAATTAACAAAAAGTGTTAATTTTGTTCAATATAATCTAATTAACAAAAAAGTGTTAATTTTGTTCAATATAATCTAATTAACAAAAAGTGTTAATTTTGTTCAATATAATCTAATTAACAAAAAGTGTTAATTTTTTCGCTAATATTTCTTTTGACCCAAAAATGTTCTTTTTATCATATTTAACATTTCTACCCAAAAATATCCTTTTTAATCCTATCCAACATTTTATAAACAAAATGTTATTTTAATCCTATTCAACATTTTATAAACAAAATGTTATTTTAGTTCTACGCGACATTTCATATCAAAGTGATATTATAATCCTTTAAGTAAAACTAAAAAGGGGAGTCTTTTTATTTAAAATCTTTTATTTATAATCTTTTTATTCTGAATATTCTAACACAAATGTTCGATTGGTTTTAATAACATGTTTGTGACAAAAATGTGATTTTTATTTCAATACTTATGTTTTTAACCATAATGTTATCGTTTATTTCAATAACAAACAAATTTGACAAAAACCATGTTTTAATGAAAACAAATAAATGAATATTTTATTGTTATTCTATTTTTTTAACAAAAATTGACAATTTTATTTTGTCAATTTAAATAAAATGAAAATGGTAGTCTTATTTTGGACAATCCTAATATAACAAACATGACGTTCTATTTTGTTGTTCTGATTCAACTAAAAATACCATTACGATTTTGCAACAAACATGATTCACACAATACCATTCACTGATTCAGCGCAATACAACACAGTCAGTATTTCAATAACTATACACATAACACCACATGAATTTTATATAAAATTTCACAATAAAATAAATAATTAATTTTAATTTAAAAATAGAAATCTCACCTTGCTTTTAATTCAGATCTGAAATTTTCTGAATTTTCAACACGCTTGGTTTCAACTCTAGTCAGTTCTATGCTGTAGTGTGTTCCACCACGATTCCAACGCATTTTGTTTCGTCAAATTCTGATAAGATTTGAATTAGATATTGCAGTTTGTAATTTAATTACATTTTGAAATAACTTAAATATAGTTAATTAAATAATAACACTTGTCAATTACGTTTTAGAAGTGTTGCCGTTAGTCTTCATTTTCTTCACAGTGCTGTTAAACCGTGAACCCATAACATCGTCTTCTTCCTTCACTGACACGCGCCGCCTCGAAGACTGTGACCCAGATCGGATGCGCCCCCAACGACCGCCGTGCCATCGCCTTCCACCCCCGTGAGTCTCGCCGAACTCGCCCCCCAATCCGCGCCAGAAAACGCCTCCAAAGTCGTCGAGTTCCTACACGAAATTCGAGAAACCTGTGCCGCCATACTCGATCTTGACCGTTGAATATGTCGAGCTCGCTGAGTTCTTTAATTTCCTTTTTGAAATTCTGAAATTTGTTGAGTGGATTTGAAGAATTACGAGGAGGAAGCTCCGAAGTTCCTGAGCGTCCAAATGGGGATGGTGACTGGGTATGTAGATTTAGGATTTACTGTGTATGTACGGTATATATAGAGTATATATAGCGTATATATTTTATTATTATTATTTAATTAATTAATTCCTTTATCTTGAAAAAAAAATAGTTCGTTGACATCCACTCCAAATCGAACCCAACGAGTGTCGCTCCCAGCTAATAACCCCCGTCCTGGACACATTGGAACATGTTTCATATCCCAGTTCGGCTGTTCCGACATGTTTTTCTTTAAATTTAATTATAAATCATTAAATTATTAAATTCAAACCTACACATTAAATTACCGGGGCCACATACGAACTCTAAAAATTATAGAAAAAATATTTTTAGCTTCATATTGACAATACGGTTCCAATGAGACTAATTTCATCGAATTCTGAGACTGTTTGAAAAATGGCCATTTTCAAGTCGATTAAATTTGACTGAAACAGTCAAAACACGTTTTCCTTTGCCACGCTCACATATTAATTCGAAAAATTATGAAAATTGATATCTAGCAATAATTTGACATTCCGGTTCCAACAAAAGTGGTTTCGTCGGAAACCGAGGTCGTTTGAAAAATGACTATTTTTAAGGCCAATATATTTAATATTAAAAATACATTTTTAAACAAATAAACTCCGAAACTCAAAATATATAAGTGTTTACTGTTTTTCAATGCAGGAACGTCATTCCGAACTTAATGGAAGTGGTTTCGAGTTGAAATTCCTTCATATGTGAAAGGTAGCCTTTCCGGCCCTATATAATATATATATATATAAATTCTACAGCGACTTTTCTAAAGATTGATTTGGCCATAACTTTTGGTTTTAAAAACGAAATTTCAGTTTTTTCAGATTCGTTAGAAAGATATGATTAAACAGATTTAAATATTTCTTGTTTCGCTCAATTCTGATTTAAAATGAATCCTGTACATTCAGTCAAAGTTCAAATTTTGAAACTGCAGCGCTGTTTTAAACCCCTTTTATAATTAAATTGAATTTATTCATTCTAAAATAAATTTTTATTCGCTCCTATTTAAAATAAATTGTTTTATATATTAAAATTCCCTTAAAATTTCTAAAATAAAAATTTTAAATTGGCCCAAAATTCCGGGTCGTTACAATATCTCTGTCGTGGAGTGTGTATATGCCAGTGGTTCTAGAAATTCATTGAATATTTTCTTGTAAAATTCATCACTCTTCCTTCTCAACCTCCTTCGAATAGTTTTTTTTTACCAACCCTTGAATTCTTGTAAAACTGTGAATAGTTTATTACCAATCCTTGAATTTTTATTGGATCAACATATTCGTACTTCTCATCTGGCTAGCAACAAAGAACAAAACTTAACATGATACATCCAAACAAGTAAAATGAAAATCTATTTTTTTTCTAATTTGACATATCTAAGAAACAAGGTAATAGGTGTTCAACTTTATTAAATTTCTTTATTTGTAAACTATAACAACTATTATTAAATATGATTTTAGTAAATAACTACACTTTATTGCCGTTATTAAATTTAATATACTTTTTAATTATTATTTTACAAAATCTGCATATCCACTAGCTTTTTTGCCAAAAAAAGAGAAAGCTACCTTGTTGTGCTTCAAAAATAAGAACATAATTTACTTGTGCATTGTGACATGGACTTTTATCATAAAAACATCAAAAAAAAATTAATAATAGTAAAATCTTATCAAGTGAAATTAATAATTCAATACCACAAATTTTGATCGGGTGATATATCAAATTTAATAACCTAAGTAACTTAAAGTATATTAACAATTAACTAACGACTAATCACCAGCAACTAATTCATCCATCTCAAAAACAACAGTCCTTAACTAGACTTGGCAAAATAGATCACCAACACCAACTTTATAATAACAAACTAGAAAGTATGAATTTGAAGTAAAACTAGATGAGGCGGGGACCCACACAGTTGAATGGTTAAGAAAAAGGTAATAAAAGGAAATCGCTGCATCTCTTGCCCAACAATAAATTAACTCCATAACATCAAAGAAATTAACATAATCAGAATCCAACAATATCCATTAGTTTTCATTGCGCACACATTAGAAAGAAAGAAAAAAAAAGGTCAAGAAAGATGATATTAACCTACCTAACGCACAATCAAGAAACATATGCCTATACCTATTTGGTCACTAAACCAAAATCTCCTCTGCCCCCCAGATCTAAAAGTAAAATCGCTGCCTCGATTTCAAAGTAAATCTAAAAAAACTTGAACCACTCCATATAATTCAGATCACGAGTGAATTAGAAGCACCAGGAGCTTCGCGATCAATTAGAGGAGGCGAGCACTTGATTTTGTGTGACGTTGAAGACAAAAAAATGAGATCGAAAGGGGGATTAGATCAAGAATCTCTATTCGCAGGAGGCCATTTGAATGATGAATAAAATTTGAGGAATTTGGGGAAAATAGCTTGACGGCGTGAAAATGAAAATTTGGAGGCAAAGGGATGAAGGAAAATAAGATTGCTGCAGATCGTTAATTGGTAATGGACAACATAGACCATTGGAACATATTCACGCAGATTAATAATTTTAATAATCTTTTAATTTTAATATATCTATAGCTTTGATAAATATTCGTCGGTATTCTTCTTGAATTTGCAATGGAAAATAGCAGCGGAAATTTTCTATCAGTAATTTGACGTAATTTGCAATGGCTTAGTGACGGATGACATAAGACGATGGTAATAAAGAGAAGAAAAAAATGTTGAAAAAAACAAAAAACTATCCCTTGTAGATCACATGGAAATTCATCGTAAATTAGCGATGGAAATTTTCGCTTCTAAATATTTGACGCTAATCAATGTTTTCTTGTAGTGATAGATGTAGATTTATAGATTTGAAAGAAGAATAGGAAAAGAAGAAAGTGATTTGGACAAAAGTATTACCTAAGCGAAGAACCGCCACTTCTTCATAAATATGAATCTAATCACTCCAATTCTTGTTAATATGTTTTGTATATGTTTTAGAAGAAAGTGAAGGATTGGAAATGGCAGAGCTTTGTTGCTACCTCCAGAAAATATATATGAGAGAGTGAGGGTCTAGTCCTTTATTTATAGGTCTAGAAATGATCATAGACTGTTAGATTTAATTACACAAACATTCGACCATTAATATAATTTTATAATAAACAATACCCCTAAATACTTAGCCGTCATTTGCTATTTTCGACCTGAGGGATAGACCCCCACGTCAACTCTAGGCTCGTCCGCCTTGGTTCGAAAACACTCAGTGAAGGCAGGTTATAAATGGTATTAAATAATTATAGATTCTTATATATTTTTTGTAACAAATTGAATTTCAATAGATAGATTTTTTCAAAAATCACAATCTATCGAAGCTCGAGTTGGCTTGTCTAGTATCCTACAGAAAAGATAGAGATAATAACTATATTCGAGCTTGAAAAACATCTCACAACGGAATGGATAAAATACAATATAAACAAATATAGCCTTACCGAAGTAATAATACCTTTTGACCAGTATCCAAAGCTATCATATCTCTGCCACAAACCTAACCTCTGAGTGAGTTATGAGGAGGGGGTCAGAACACAAAGTTCTGATGACTGGACAAATTATACATTCTAAAATAATCTTAGATATACCGTTTAGTTAAGTTTTCTTATTTATTAGGTTATTTGGGTTTATAGTACTCAAGCCTCTATACTCACGTCGTACCCATCTACCTCTGAGTAGACTAACCTAATATAGAATATATGTTATTACACAAGTCATATCAAGGTACTTCCCATAGTACCCTCCTCGCACAGTTTTCACCGTCATGCCACGAAAACATATCCTACGGAGAAAGACGTATGGAAATCCAAATTATTACACCATGTTACCGAAAAGAACAATCATTGCTATGCCATGCGAGCGTATGGATTGTCATATCCGAACTTCTCAGTCGAATCAAGTCTCAACGCAGAGTAGTTCCCTCTCATCTACGATACACCACACAGTGCGTGTACCTAGACCCTCATATATACGTACTGTAAACTGTACCACCAATCCCTTAATAGGGATGCATCCAACACATGGAACTTGGTCGAGAGTTTTTTCATATGTGTATAGGTCCGCTCAAAGGACCAATAGTACAAATATCCAAGTATGGTCTGCTTTTTACGGTAGTTATGGCCCCACCCCGGCCCCTCCCTCAACTAGTGAAAGACTACATCAAGAGCTAAGTGGCGTGCCCTTAACAACCAATCTAACATCCAATTTCGCATGTACTCAACCAATGTCTCGATAGTGAAAGATCGATGGTCTCTTAGTTTAGCTCTATTCTTTCCACATCCCACTGACTGCCGATGACAGGCACCCAACGATTACTATTCTTAATTTTGTCTTGACCAACCTCTTCAAGGTCCAATCGTCGAATAATCCAATGCCATCAGCCATGGATTTTTGATTGCCAACTTTACCATTGCGGTCAAGGCATACCTATTGGGTGGTATCGCATAGACACCCACCTCTGTGAGTACATCCTGAGCTTGTACCGTAACAGAGGACCACCACGGAGTACCCTACCAATTCCCTTGGAAGCCACGCGCTTCCCTCCTGTCCCACAGAGAAATCACGTAGAATAATCAAATGGATGTGTTCCTCTTGTGCCTCCAGACACTAAGATGATCTACCTCATTGAGTTCTTCATCTTCGTACATACGGACTGACCGAAGCGCATCACACAATCGTATTGTTTGACCCTATGTCTAATCTCTTACCCTCACGCTTGCTTTATCTTATCAGATTACTAGTTAACTTTATTACCCAATTATTCCCTTTTTATTCAATTTACAAAGTTTTCTCGAGCCCTTTATATCACTGAGGAATGGTCCCTACTCGCTTATTAATTCAAGCAGGTTTTACTTAATCATGTTTTAAGTTCGTTAATAAACCCATATCATGTCATTCCCTAGACCATAATTAGAAAAATTAATCTACAATCTTTTTACATTATTACCATGGCATTTACTATCCAATTACATGTTTACAAGTTCAATGACATGTTTTACTTAACTTATAATTAAGTATACCTTTTCCCAGTTCTCATGTTTTCTTATAATATGTCTACTTAATATACAATTAAATACAACTTATTTCATTCATAAGTCTATTTTTATTCTTTCTAATTTAATCATAACCTTGTCTTACATAGTCATCACAACCTGTTGTTGTTTACTTATTAATTTAGTTCTCTTAACTAAGGTTTATTAATAAGTTCTCTTTTTTATTTGTTATAAACCATGTTATAATTCCGCTTATCCCTAGGATAAGCCTACTTATTATATTACATTCTCATTCATATAATTAATTGTAACAGGTTATATTCCTCGTTCATAATATTTTCCTTGGATTTTAATATTAACCCAACTTTTACTGTTAACCATTTATTTGTCGTCTTGTATGTTTTCGTTATCTCAGAAAAACTATTTCACACACCTCATTAGATTAATTAATGGAAAGATATAAAGATCCATTTCCATAACGCATATAAATCAAGATCAATAGTTGCAAGCTATTTCTTTTATTTACATCGTGGACATACATGTATCTTCTTACTTGATTTGTGTGCAATACGGTAAAAGAATCCTTATTTCACATTAATTCCTTTTTCCTTCCTTTTCTTGCAACTACGTTCTTACTAATTTTACCTTTATGGAAATATATCAAAATTTCCCAAATCAATCTAACTCAATCCACTACAAATTTTCCCTTTTTTATTTTATGAGTTAGATGTTATTTACTAGTTCCAAATCACTTTAAGTTTTCTATGCAAATTAAACATATCTATTCTTTTTCCATTATTCCCAATTTCACCGTAATTTAATTTACAATATCTAATTTGTCAACAACAACCTTTTCCTTTAATATATTCACGTTTATTGTAAATTCCACACTTTTCAGTATTACAGTGGTTCGTAATCCAAATATCAGTTTCATAGAATAGATATACACAACAGTAATATTCTTAACACAACTAAAAATAAATTATATCGTAATTACCACAATTTACAGTTATTTAATAGGTTAAGAATAATGGGGAATGTAAACGGTAAATAAACCATGATTAAAAAGGTATAATTCTAAATCCACTCACCTTACAGCTTTCCAGTCCTTGAATCTTATCCAGATCTATTATTCCGCGACTTTCGTAACTGAATTTATTAAAATAACAGGGGATTTACAAATCTGATGCTAAAAGAAGAGGGAAAGAAAGAGAGAAACCTAAATAAATCAAATTCAAGAACTTACCTCATGTTGATCAGAAATATGAACGCCTATGTTGTAGATTTACATTCTTTATTTCGTTGTTGTAGAAAAACTAGAATTGTCCCCTTTAACCTACGTTTAAGAAGCACCTCAACACCTTCTTATTTTTATTCAGAAATAGTTTAAAGGAAAGAGAATGAAGAATGTTTGTGTGTAGGAAATAATGAGGCTACTAGCCAATTTATAGACTAGCTAGGATAATCCTAAACCATTAAATTTTAGGTTTTTAAATCCAACTGTATACCTCAAGCTGAGTCAGCATGCGAACCTATCAAATAAAATAGTCCAGAATCATTTGTAGGAATTTTGCTTGCATGCAGGTGGGTCGACCCACCTTTACTAGTGTTGACCGTATGGTCGACCTGCCTTAGACATGGGTTGACCCCTGGTCGACCCTGTCTGGCTCGGTCGCCCCGTGACCATTTCTTTTTGCGTTTTTTGTTTTAATTTTATATTTTACATATACTCTTTTTCAATCTTCTTAAGCCAATAACTTCTTCATATTTAATCTGGTTTACAAAAACTAATAGTTTTTCTAAACCTAAATTTCGTAATGGATGCAATGGTAAAGTGTGTTTTACTTAATTCAGAGTATTTAAATAATAAATATTTATTTCGTTGTCCTCTTAATATAATTATTGTGTATTAAAATATGGGGTGTTACATTCTTCCACCCTTAGGAAATTTCGTCCCTAAAATTTGATAAGGGTAAAATAGAGTAATTCCTCATATAATTTACAACCATCATGTGTACATCCAATTTTTCGACCATTTGTGTACTTGTGCAAAGTGTAACACAACATAATAACACATAAATGTAATGAATGCCTAAACGATGCCTCCTGTATAAATGCAAATTTTCTTGACAATCTTTCAAAAATATGATTCACACATCCTAAATATACTGGCAATTTTTATATAAATGCAATATTTTGAAAATCAAAATACCTTTTTCATACAATTTTTCCCACACTCTTACAAAATAAGAATGTAGTTCATCCAATTTTTGCATCTAAACACTACCAACTAATTTAAAATTTTTGAATTACAGAAATGTCTAATTTTTTGAATTTGGTTTCTTATGTTACAAAAAGGTGGAAAACAGAAAACTTCATATCCTTCGTTTTTATTTTATGTACCTTTTCTAACTGTACTTGGATTTCTTGCAACTATTGTATAAGAATTTCCTACCTTCCTATCCAAACACAGCTTTCATAGGAAAATTTACTTTATTATGAATTTTCTTTTCCAACTCACTTTGGAAAAATCCAGTTCTTCTCGCAAATTTCCATGTATGTTCATTTGCTATATTTGTTGCTTTGCGTTTGTAGTAGTCATCAATGTTTGTTTTCCTTTGGTGATGTCATTACTCTTTCTCTTTAGCTTATTTAACTTAATTTACTAATCTAATATTAGCCTTTCAATAAGCCTTCTAATTCTTTTCAAAATAATATAGGGAAAACAAGCACACTACATAGCTACTACCATGGGCTAAGTATCCAAGGACCATGTCCCCACTGACAAAGAAAAGTTCAAACCATGGGATCTAAACAACTTGCTTGCCCTCTACCATGTACATGTCGCAACTAGTCCTTGTTATGTACTAACTGTCTTTTCCAAGCAACAACCTACGCTCTATGGTGCTTACGAAATATATGGAAATTTACGATCATTCCAAAAACAATTCTTGCTATCCAGCCTTAAAATATTCCCTTGCCTTTCCTAAGTGCTAATCCCTTCCTACTTCATGATTAAAAACATGGTTTAGTTCTATCACTTTTCTTTTCAAAACTTAAAATCTTCAAAACTTTTCTTCTTCTTCATTAAAATTTATTTTTGCCAAACCATAAAAATGACATCTCATAAAAAAAATGCAAAACTTTTTTTTCCAAATCATAAAAACTGGAGTAGACAAGGACAACTATTTCTCAATAAATTTTACAACAACTCATTGCCATTACGCTAGTTTTTATTTACAACTAGGTGCAAACATATACTTTATTCTAAATTTTATCAACCAATTTTGTCCACCACCATAGTTTATATCAAAACAATTGTCAACAATTATTATCAAAAAATTAGAGATTGTCAAAAAAAATCTTACTAGAAATTCTAGTTTTTGACAAAATGCAATCTTTTCTATGTTTTGTTATTTAAATCCTTCACTTTATAGCTTAAAAATTATTGAGCTATAAATGTACTATGATGTACACTTTTTTTTTGAAAGAATTCATTTTTGATGAAAATTTCATAAGAAAACACCTTTTCCAAAATATATCCCAGTTTATTTTGTTTTCCCCAAAACCCAATATGTACTTTTAAAATATGTTTCCTACATATTTTTTTCAATCATCAAAAACACTTCTTTTTTGTTTCAAAACTTGTTTCTACACAATTTGCCTAGTACATATCTTTAAATTGTAAACTTTTAACGTCAAAAAATTGAAAAACACCGTAAATTATCACCCAAAGCTTTTCTACTAGTTTCAAGTTCTTAAAAGTTAACAATGGGGCTAGATTCAAAGTGGGTTTGTAACTCATTTAGACCTCTCTACAAATTTTTCCCTAAAGTCAAAGATATATATATTCCTAATCCATTTCCTTTTTCTCTTTCCCCATTTTATAAGGCCCTACTACCAAACCCACTAATCTGAAATACTAACATTTCATATAATAACATGTGGGATCCATCTATTTCCATTAAAAACACATTGTACACTGTTTACCCAAACTACCTAAGGGTCACTTATTCCATAACCCTTTTTTTAGTGTACATAACTGATATCCCAATTCTACCCATAGGACTCTCTTCCTATTAAGTGGGTTCCTTTATGGATCTAGGTGTATATATATAATGTATTTATATTTCATTAAAAATATAAATACGTTCACTCACTATCTATACAGGATTCCTAAAGCTAAACTCTGATACCAGATGTAAGAAACCGAATTTCAACAAACCATTTTTTTCAAAAATACCAATCTATCAAAGCTCGAGTCGGTTTGTCTGGTATCCAGCAGAACAAACAGAGATAATAAATATATCAGAGCTCAGTTTCATCTCACAACAGAATTGATAAAATATAATATAATCAGATATAGCCTTACCGAAGCAACAATAATGTCTAGCCAATATCCAAGGTTATCATATCTCTGCCACAAACCCAACCTACGAGTGTGTTATAAGGAGGAGATCAAAACACAAAGTTCGGTGATTGGACAAATTATACATTCTGAAATAACCCTGCATATACCGTTCAATTACGTTTTCTTATTTATTAAGTTTTTTGGGTTAACAGTACTCAAGGTTCTATACTCACGTCGTACCCATCTACCTCCCGGTAGATTAACCTAATATAAAATATATGTAGTTGCCCCTGACATATCAAGGTACTCCCCATAGTACCCTCCTCGCACGTTCTCTAAAGTCATGCCATGGAAGCGTATCTTATGCCAAATGATGTACAGAAATCTAAATCATTACACCACGTTACCGCACAGAACCATCAATGCTATGCCACACAAGCGTACGAATCATCATATCCAAACTCCTCAGTCGAATCAAGTCTCAACATTAGAGTAGTTCCCTCTCGTCTACGATACACCACCCAAGGCGTGTACCTAGACCCTCACATGTGCGTACTATCTACTTTACCCCAATCCCATAATAAGGCAGCCTCTAATACATAAAACCCGATCGGGAGGTTTTCATATCTGTATAGGTCCGCTCAAAGGATCTTAAGTACAGATATCCAAGTGTGGTCTTCTTTTTACGGTGGCTATGGCCCTAACCAAGCCTCTCCCTCAACTAGTGAATGACTACATCAATAGCTAAGTGACATGCCCCTAACATCCAGTTTGGAGTGTCCCTCAACCAACGTCTCGATAGTGAAAGATCGATGGTCTCTTAGTTTAGCTGTAGTCTTCTTACATCCCACTGACTGCCTATGATAGTTACCCAACGATTACTATCCATAATTTGGTCCGGACCAACCTCTTCCGAGGCCAACCGCCGAATAACCCAATGTTATCCGCCACAACCTTCTGTCTGCCAACTCTACCTTTGTAGTCAAGGTATACTCACTAGGTGGTACAGTGTAGACCCCCACCTTTGTGAGTATATCTTGAGCATGTACCGTAATAGAGGACCACCACGGAGTACCCTACTACGTCCCTCGGAAGTCGTGTGCTTCCCTCCAGTCCCACTGAGAAATCACGCAGAATATTCAAATTGACGTGTTCCTCTCGTGCCTCCAGACACCACAATGATCCACCCCATTGGGTTCTTCACCTTCTTACGTATGGACTGGTCCAAGCGCATCATGCAATCCTGTTATTAGACCCCTTGCACTTGCTTTATCTTATCAGATTACTAATTAGCTTGATTACCCAATTTTCCCCTTTTTATTCAATTTACAAGGTTTTCCGGAGCCCCTTATATCCCTAAGGAATGGACCCTACTCGCTTATTAATCCATACAGGTTTTACTTAATCATGTTTTAAGTTCATTAATAAGCCCATAACATGTCATTCCCTAGATCGTAATTAGCGAAAGCAATCTATATCTTTTTACATTATTGCCTTATCATTTACTATCCAATTACATATTTACAAGTTCAATGACATCTTTTACTTAACGTATAATTAAGTATATCTTTTCCCAATTCTCATGTTTTCTTAAAGCAATCTATATCTCTTTCATTCTCACACCAAATAGATTTAGCTCGCGCCCAAAAACCCTTTTCCTTCAAATTCATTTTTCACCAAGAACAAGAAATCGCGCGACACTTTATTTACCATAAAAATCCCAAAATTACATAACCAAGGCTATTCGATCTCCTGAGTTCAGATTCAAACTCGATTTCATGAACTGATCACCACAAAATCGAAGAACTCTAACCCTAGAATGAATGAACCAACGTTGTACGAAACCCGTGACCGAAAAGAATGGATTGGACCCTTTGAAAATTATATACGAATGAAGAAAACATCATATGAAGCTCATAAAACTGGTTTAAGGAATTTAGGAATTTTATTGGATTTCTATTGATTTTATGAAGATCGACATTCGCGTTGGAAATAAGAAAACTTACGGCGTAACAATTGTTTGACCGAAATGAGAGATGACTTAGGTTTAGAAATAGTTTAGGGTAATATATAGGAGGATTTTAATATTTGAATATTATATTTATTTTTAAGCAAACGCTACTTCTGTTCGTCTTTAAAAATACCCATGGTCACATTTGACACCTAAAAATCATGAAAATTGACATGTAGCTATAGTTCGCTATTACGGACCCAACGAAACTGGTTTCGTCGAATTCCGACTCCGTTTTCTCACACAGCGTATTTTTAACAGTCCAAATACTTACTGCTTTTCACATTAAAAATCCGTACGGCCAGACACTGACTCTAAAAATCACAAAATTGGAAATCTAACAATATTACGGATCCAACAAAATTAGTTTCGTCGAAAACGGAGGTCATTTGCAAAACTGGCTATTTTTAAAGCTATAAATAACCCTTTTAAATATATAAATATATTTAAAAATAATTAGATTAAATATTTAAAAATAAATATTATCGTATATATTCACATTGAATATCACACAGCTCCATATGGGATTTATAACTCGATATTCCAAATCCAGTGTTACATCGAAATTCGATTTATATTTAAAATCCATTTAAAAATATAAATAAATCGATATAAATTATAAAGGAATTCCATAGCGACTTTTCTAATATTTGATTTGGACATAACTCAAAATATACACGACGAAATCCCGATTTTTCTCTTACATCAAAAAATTATACTTCACCAGCTCTGAAAGTTTCTTGTTTCACAGAAATCCGATTTAAAACGAATCCTGTATATTCAGTTAAAGTTCAAATCGCCAAATAGCGAACTGTCACGCCATTACGAGCTCGATTTTAATTATATTATAATTATACGTTCAACTGTCGTTTATATAATATTCCTTATTCGAATTCAATTCCAAACTGAATTATATATATTTTGAATAGCCCAATTCACATTATATTGTCAATTCACTATTTCTGATTATTTCAGAATTAAATATATTATTCTATTATTTATATTAATTAAATATTCAATATAATTTTAATTAAACAACCAATTTCACTATTTAAATAATTAAATAAATTAATTATATATCGCTGAAAATACGGGTCATTACATTCTTCCCCCTTTAAAATAATTTCGTCCTCGAAATTGCTAAGGTAGAAACAACTCTTTAAACTGGGTTTAAAATTGTTTGTTTACTTCTTAACTTCAGTTTCAACTTAACAAATAAAATTCAATTTAAAATATTAATTCATTCCTATTAATGAAAATTTTCAAAAATCTTGAAAATTTTCTAACACCTTAACTTTTCAAAATATTCGCCAGCGCCTCCTTTGTACTGGTTCATAGCTCAAACTCCAACTCGCCTCTCTAGGCCATCTCCAACCCAAAAGAAAATCAAACAGCCAAGTGACTTGCCAATTCAGCTCATAAATCTCATATCCAATAGAAATATAACCTTGTACCTTTTTGTCGAGCATATCATTATCTCATTTCCATCTGCTGCCAATTCAGCATATACCAATATCATCCCAATCAATTTTCAATCAATATCTGTTCAACATAGCTATTCGCTTATATCCAAACCAAATTCCTATCTCCTAATACAATTGTATTCGATATCACTCTAATCGAATCCAATTTTAATTTACCACTTAACTGATTTCAGTTCAATTCCAGCTCGGTTTCACAAATTTCTAGTTAAATTTGTTTTAAATTCGAACAATCTCTTCCTGGGAGTTTTAAACAGCTTTGTTTTTCTTAAAAATCAAACTATCCTTTTTAGGATTCAAAACAACTTGTTTTCCTCAAAACAATTCAACACAAAATCTTTGGTAGTAATCCGTCACTTACCACTCGAAAATGAACACTGATGATGTCATGATCATCGTCGGAATCTATTTCCAGCTATCGAAGTGAGTTCAATACTATATCACTTTCAAAACCATATTTAAACACTTCCATTTTGGAATCCATTTCAAAATACCATTCACACGGCTTGTAAAACAATTTAAAATCTCCTAGGATTTTAAAATTCTCATATATTTAATCCAAATCCATTTACAAACACCTTTCCAAATTTCCAGGGTTTTAATTTCAATTCTGATTTGAATTTCAGATTTAATTCAATTCATTACACTTATCTGAATTCTGATTGGTTATTTACATAACCATTTCACTTTTTATAATATTACTCGATTATAATAACAACCAATATATCCAATATATTATAATCATTTTAATATCAATCTTTTATATCAAAATATAATTTGGCCAAAATCATTTCATTTACCATCTTTTCAAAACATACCATGTCGGTTCATCGTATTCGAGTGTTTAGAAACTTCTACCGATACAGTGGATCAAACTGACTGACCAGAATCCAAAAACAACTCAACCAATAAATATCCATAATATAAAACAATTTTTATAAAATCTACAAATACGTTCACTCGTATATATACACTAAACTCAATCTAGGGTATTACTAACCCCATCTCTACCGAGTCACACCATAGTGCCAAGGTAATCACTTAACCTTAAGCTCTGATACCAACTGTAGTGTCCTGAAATTCCGGTACAATTTGAACTGACCAAATAACACCAGTCCAATCCAAATTACACTAGAAACCAGAAAACTAATAGAAAGAAAACAAAGGGTGAGAATAGATAAGATAGAAACTTAGAATAGAAGAAGAAGAAGAAGAAGAAGAATATATAACATCAGAGTAAACACGAATCTCACAGCGGAGCGAATAAATATATGTAATAACCCGGAAATCCAAGCCAATTTAAAAATTTTATTTTGGCAGTTTTAGCGAATTTTGATTATTTAAAATGAAATATTTTAAATAATATCAACGAGAGATTTAATTTGAATAGAATTAGAACGTATATATTTATATACGTAGTCGTTTGAATATAAATATTTATTTATAATTATAAAAGGAATTAGAAATGGCGCGGTAGTTCGATAATTCGATTTCAAATTTCAAATGAATGTACAGGATTTAAAATAAACCGGATGTTAGTGAAACCAAAAATATTTGAATCCAAAAGATTGAAATTTCATAGCGGGAATCAAAAGTTACGTCCAGTTGAAATTTCAGAATAGTCGCTATGGAATTTCGGCCCTTGAAAATGGCCATTTTGCAAACGACCTCGGATTTCGACGAAACCACTTTTGTTGGATCCGCGATGTCAAATTATTGCTAGGTTTCAAATTTCATAATTTTTAGAATCAATATGTGAGCGTGGCGAAGGAAATCGCGGTTGACCAGTTTCAGTTGATTTTAATCGACTGGAAAATGGCCATTTTTCAAATGGTCTCAGAATTCGATGAAATTAGTTTTGTTAGGACCGTATCGTCAATACAAAGTTAGAAAATATTTTTTGGGAATTTTTCGAGTTAGTATGTGGCCCCAGTAAGTTGAAATGCACATTCAAATTCAATATATAGAGTTGTATTTTAATTTTGACGAAAACTGATCGAAACAATCGAACTGGCCTACGATACATAACCCATTGTGTTCGGAATGGGGGTAATTAGCTAGGGACGACAGTCGGTGGGTTCGATTCTGAGTTTGAACGAAAAAGTAACTTTTTGAAAATATAATAAATTAAATATATATATATAATCACCTTTGGTCAACCCTCTCCCTCTATTCTCTCCCTTCCCCGTCAGCGCTCAAATCAAAAATCAAATAAAAGAAAAAAATGTCGGATCTCGTAACCCGCTCGTGCCCTAGCCTCCAGGTCGTCCGCCCTCGTCGGAGGCGCATTCACGCCGGAGCCCCCCCTAAACCGCGACACCTCTCCTCCCTTTAAACCCCCGCTCTGATCTCCAACCCCCATCCCAAACCTGTTAACCCGATCCAACCACCTCCGCCCCCCTTTACTCCACCTTCGCTGACCCCTCCGCCTCCCTTGCGACCACCTGCTCCCCCCAAGAACTGACGTGAACCCCCCCTGAAACGCTGTAAGTTTTTAGTGTTTTATTTTATTTTATTTTATTCTTTCTTTTCTCTCCTTTAGGAAAAATATATAGTTTAGAAAACTGAAATTTACATATAAGATTATTGGTTTTAAAATCTGAAATTTTAAATATATGACATTGTGTTTTTCTATAATTCAGTTTTAAATTATATAAATTAAAAGAATTAGATAAAGATCTGATTTTTGTAAGATAAAAGATGGGATTTTTAGTTAGAAAAAGAAAGGATTTTTAGTTATAAAAAGAAATGATTTTTGATGAGTGAAAGGCGATATTTTTTAAATGTATGAAAGATCGAATTTTCGATGTAGGAAAGAGGTGATTTTTAATTATATGAAAATATAATCTTTCCTATATTTGCAGCGTTTTAAAAAAAATATGATCTTTATATTATATAGATATTAAAAATATAATTTTTATGAAGCAGAGATTATAAAAATATGATTTTTATATAGTAGAGATTATAAAAATATGATTTTTATAAGATAGAGAATATAAAGATACGATTTTTATATATGTAGTAGCGAAATAAAAAGTCGATTTTTATATATGCAGCGGATTAAAAATATGATTTTTATATAGTGGAGATTATAAAAATATAATTTTTATAAGGTAGAGATTATAAAAATACGATTTACATATATAAAAAGAAATAAAAATCTGATTTTTATTATACATATAGTGATATAAAAATGTGATTTTTATCTATATAGCGTTGGAATAAGAATGTGATCTTTAATGTGAACAGCGTGTCAAGATTATGTTGGGAGTACGGGTAAATCCAGATGTTCATAAATTCAGAAATAAAACTGGTGGAGTGGAACCCTCATGTGATAACTTCTCACTTTTAATTTAATTTTTCTAGTTAAAATATATACTAGGATGTAGACGGTGTTTAGTAGCACCCGACACCCGTCGTCCACAGACCATGGACGGCTTGTATGCTTGTTTGTTTGATTTTGATGTGTAGTTGATTGTGTGATGTGAAATGAAATAAAATATTTATATAGTTAAAAATATTTTATAGTTGAAAATATAATTTTTGACATGAATGTGAATAAATAAATATAAACAAATCGGACGATTTGTTTATATACACACATTTGACTGATATTGATTGGGACGATAAATTTTACACATCGCCCAACTGCACAAATAAAATCTATGTTTGATCGTTTGAAACCCCACATGGATATTGGGATGATATTTGACGTACACTAATCCCGATTGTTTAGTTGTATGTCAATCGATGGGTTGACAGACTGTGTAAGCATTAATTATTTACATTTAATGCTTATGCAGTTGTGTGGTGCACTCTGGATGATGGTTGATTATTTATCGTTGTTATTTTATACATGTGTTGTAGAAAATCCATATAATTAACATTATATGGTAATTGATTGGGCCTCATTCCAGTTTTGAAAAAGAAATATTTGAAATAGAATATTTGAAAATAAAAATATATGAAGCCGAGTTGATTAGATTGACGCCATTTTGACGCGAACGATATTTATATCAATTTTATTCATTTTTCAATGAATATTGAAAGTGATTTCGAAATTCGAATTATATTGAAAAGAATTGAAATTCGAATTATATTGAAAAGAATTGAAATTCGAATTATATTGAAAAGAATTGAAATTCGAATTAAATTGAAAAGAATTGAAATTCGAATTAAACTGAATAGAATTGAAATTCGAATTAGATTGAAATAGAATTGAAATCGTTTTGAATTGAGTTTAAAACGTATTGAAATTGAACTGAAAATCGATTTGAATTGAAATCAATTTGAAATGAATTTAAAACGAATTTGTAAGGGAAAATTCAATTTTGATTTGAATTTGAAAAAGAAGTTGAAATCATTTTGAAAACGAATTTAAAACGATTTATAAAATACGTTTTAAAAGGAAATTGACGAAGTATATATTATATATATTACATATATAATATAATGGCCTGAATAGAACGCGCCGCGCCGCGGCAGTTCGCGAATTTCGACCATTGACTTCGAAT
The DNA here is from genome assembly GCA_030737875.1 of Allium sativum. Lineage (NCBI taxonomy): Eukaryota > Viridiplantae > Streptophyta > Magnoliopsida > Asparagales > Amaryllidaceae > Allium > Allium sativum. Next base: position 469,773,733 of record CM060920.1, on the reverse strand, counting down.
GGATATTACGGGAGATCCGACCGTCGGATTCTCCTAAAACCAGAACCGTTGGGTTCGTATCGAAAAGAGATTTCTAACGAATGTGAGAAATTAGAAATCTAATGGTTGGATTTGGAATTATGTCCAAATCAAATTTGGAAAAGGTTGCTGTAAGTGCAGTTCGATGGCCGTTGATGGAAATCGACTGTACGGGTCGTGATAAAATTATTAAAAATAGTAATAATTTGTGTAAAATCATAAGAAATGATTTGTGAAGAATCGGGGAGAGAAACTCCATATTTGAAAGGATAAAAATAGATTTTTATCGAAATGAACTAGTTTTGAACTAGAATTGGAATTCATTTATTTTTGAAATAAATAAAGTGAATTTGAAATGGTTTTGAAATATAACCAGAATTTCCAATAATTGAATTGGAAGGGATTTGAATAGAAATTGTCTTCGGAATATTTCGATGTTGGATTTCGTGATGATACAGATATTGTTATGGGAATCTGAAAGATATATTAATATCGTTATTTCCAACGATATTTGTTGGTCGTAGAATTTGATATTGAACATAAGCCGATATATTTTCTATTCAGAGCCTTATATTTAATATCAAATGGGATTTGGGTTTGTCGTGAATGGTGTCTTCATTAACACTGTTCTTAAGCCCAATTGAGAAAAAGATTAAATCTTTTTATTTAGATTTAATGAAGTGTACCAATTAAATAATATTTAAATGGAATTGAATTGGCATTGATTTTTGGGTTTATCATGAACAGTGTTTTAAATAACACTTGTTCTTTAACCCGATAATTAATGGAATGTGATTTTGGGTTGTCGTGAACGGTATCTTCAATAATACTGTTCTTAGACCCAAAGGAGTTAAGAAAATCAGAAACTAACTGGAGATTACTTAAGTTGAATGGTTTCTGGGGTATTGATATGATGTTGGTTTCGGCCTTCGGGGTTAATACTTAGAGAATTGCTCACTTTCTAATTTACGGTTAGGGACTGATTGAAATGTGATGTGATTTTGGGGTTTATCGTGAACCGTGTTTTAAATGACACTGATTCTTTAACCCAGTCAAAGATTAAAACTAAGTGGAGTTTTAATGAATCTTTAATTAGATTGAAAAGATCAAGAATGGAGTATCACCAAATTCACTCCAGATGGTAGTTAAATCTTTAATTAGATTTGAACGTGAAATGGTAATTGAGTTTACCGATAACATCGTGGTGTTAGATATGAAGTATGACCAGTTTTACTTCGTGGGATAAATAGGTTGGGATTGGGAAATAAAATAAATAATTACTTCGGTGTGGTTCTCTAATCCTGACTAGTTTGAAGTGATATTCAAAAGGAAGATTAAAGAATAAATTTAAAAGAATTTATCTTTGATAAAATTAATGAGAACCTTTCCCTAAGAATGTGAAATTTAGAAACTAGCTGTAGGTTGGCTAAGCAGAGTGATTTCCTGGGTATTCATCTGATGTTGGTTTCGGCCTTCGGGGTTAATATTTGGGGAATTATTCTCTTGATTAATTTACGGTTAGTGACTGATGAATTGGAATGAGGCGTATGTTGTGTTTGTGTAACACTTGTTTATTATATATGCGAGTTATTCGGAAAGACCGGGTTTATCCCATTCTGAATAACTGATACGACGATAAGTCGAAGGTGAAGACGGTGGTTGAAGACCGGAGGTCTTCACGTCGTTTGGATAATTACTGATGATCTTGATTGGGCTGTACACCCAAGAGGAGGGAAACAGTTGGTGATCGTCCAGACGTACTTGGAGATCGATGGATATGTGGGGTACTAGGTGCCTCCGGTTTCGTTCAGACCCGGAACGAACTTGTAAATGGACTGTGTGTCTGACATTGGATTTTAGTCTGTGTGATTGATTTCTATTAAATATATATCTGTTTGGCGGTGGAGAATTTATTCTCTTGCTTAACGCCCTTCTCTGAGACGTACGAGCTCAGGGGTTATATATTGATGGATATCAAACGCATGGAGTGAATTGCCTGTGTGGCATGCCTAAGTGGCAATATGATCAAGGCTTCTGTTGAAAAGCAGAGTCTTCTGGTTGATGATCAAAGCACGGCCTTTGTGGCGTAGCTTTGTGTAGCGTTGATTCGCGAGCCTCACACCCCGGTTGTGAACCAAAAAAGGGAGAGGACCTCAGGGAGGACATGCGTTTCTTTCTAGTTAGAAGTGGCGTCAGTGGTTTTACACACCCTGACGAGTTTGACTTATGTGTTATTGCTGTTGCGAGGCGCCTCAGATATATTGGTGACTATGTAAAGCCGATGGAGTCATTTGTTGGCTCATTTACGCCCCAAAGGGCGGGGAAACGCAGTGTTCAGGAATTTTAATCCACATCGGTGGACCGGCCCTGTCGCTCCAAGGGTCGATGCGCTCTGACCCTGAGGATTGGGCTAGAGAGTCTCGAAGACGGTGAGGACGATCCCTGGCCTCGCTTCGTAAATGGAAATCCAATTTCCAATACGTGACGTTTCGGTTTTAGTTGTAATCCTATATATGGCGACATAGTGGGATGGGGCGCTCATGCCGCCTATGATTGATATTTATGATTGTATATAAAATCAGAAACTAACTGGAAACGAGCTAAGATGGGTGGTTTCCTGGGTATTAGTCTGATGTTGGTTTCGGCCTTCGGGGTTAATACTTAGGAAATCGTTCTCTTACTAATTTACGGTTGGAGTCTGATTAAGAATTAAAACACGAAATTTAGCGTATAAAGCATTCTTTGGCTATTATAAGGTAAAACCCTATTCCCCGGCTTGCGTTGCATTGTGTGATAGGACCTGGGTCTTATAATAGCTTCATTTTCCTTTATTTAGCATTGCGCTGTTTGTTTTATGCACTGGTATTCTTGGGAGGAAACCCGTTTCGTGTTATACGGCGTGGTCCCTTGATTTACCTAACTTTAAAATAAAAGATTTATAACTGTTTTAGTTCTCAGACCAGTCCCATGACTGACCTGGAGTTTATTGTTTTAACCTAAACTCTGGGTGCCCTTATTTTGACACGGGCAGCTAGTAGTTTTGGTTTTGCAGATTTATATTCACAGGATCCTGGTTTACAGCTGGAATGATATCCGGAAAGCTTTGTATCTGTATATCTCCTTCAGTTGTGTTTTGTATTATTTTCCGCTGCGATGTATTTAAATGTAATTTAAATCTCTGATATTTTCTGTATATTATTTGTTTATGCTCTGTATATTCTTGTAATCTGACGGAATTGTTGTAATATACAATGAAATGTTCTTCTGTCTGCGTTCTGATGTGGCTTGTTCTCAACTCAATCCGCGATTTCCCGTAAGGGGGATTTCGGGTCGTTTCATTTTGGTACCAGAGCTTTGGTTTACAAAGCTCAGAGAACAAGGCACATTAGAACCATACGAAAGAATTCATCAGAGATTGGATTAGTAATATCCAATGCGAGTGACTCATTAGAGATGGGATCAGTAGTATCCAGGAACGAGTGTGAAGAGTATATCTTTAAAAATGAAAACAAAATTTTGTTTTGAAAATTTAATTCAATTATTCATATTTGAATATCTATTTATATTGATTTGGACTATCCAGTATATAAAGGTTTTGCATATACGTCTGATCCGCGTGTATTCGAAGTTTTAATATATTCGATAGATATAAAATCACACTCTAGTCGCTCGGACATGATTCTGATGATTGACGCGTCATCATTAGAATTTATTTTCGTGTTTCGAAAGTGGGATATCTATATATTTCCTATTGACTGGTGTGAGAACTAAAATTAGATAAGGCCTATTGTTGTGATCTGGCATCAAAAATCTGATTTTTTGACTATATATCAAAATTATGAATTTGAAATGATAACCAACTAGTTGATTGATGGTTGTGTTGTTTGATTATTGTTTGATTAATTAAAATTTGAACCTTTAACCAAATTTGAATCAAATAGTGAATTGTATTGTAAATTTGTTGTATTTGCTTGCATATACATGTACATACATTGAACAGGTCATAGCAAGGAGGCTAGAGCAGAGAATAAAATTGTTTGCCCGACAAATAGGTACATGTTTACCATAATTTACTTTTTTGTTTGGGTGATGATGATTTTATGAGCCGATTGGCTAGCCGCTTGGCTTTTTCTTTTTCTTTTGGATTGAAGAAGGCCATGGGAGGCTATATGAAATATCCCGAAGTACCCGGTGCAGGGGAGGTTATGGCAAAAAAATTCGAAAATTTAGGGTGTTAGCCAAATTTTTGAAAAATTTGAAAAGTTCTTACAAACTGAAAAGTTGAAGAACTTAAGCCGTAGTGAAAATACTGGAAGTTGAGTTGATTTGTAAAACAACTTTTGGCTTCGTTCCTTTTCGGGGACGAAAAGTTTTAAGTGGGGGAGATTGTAATAACCCGGAAATCCGAGCCAATTTAAAATTTTTATTTTGGCAGTTTTAGCGAATTTTGATTACTTAAAATGAAAGATTTTAAATAATATCGAAGAGAGATTTAAATTGAATAGAATTAGAACGTATATATTTATATACGTCGTCGTTAGAATATAAATATTTATTTATAATTATAAAAGGAATTAGAAATGACGCGGTAGTTCGATAATTCGATTTCAAATTTCAAATGAATGTACAGGATTCAAAATAAACCGGATGTAAGTGAAACCAAAAATATTTGAATCCGAAAGATTGAAATTTCATAGCGGGAATCAAAAGTTACGTCCAGTTGAAATTTCAGAATAGTCGCTGTGGAATTTCGGCCCATGAAAATGGCCATTTTGCAAACGACCTCGGATTTCGACGAAACCACTTTTGTTGGATCCGCGATGTCAAATTATTGCTAGGTTTCAAATTTCATAATTTTTAGAATCAATATGTGAGTGTGGCGAAGGAAAACGCGGTTGACCAGTTTCAGTTGATTTTAATTGACTGGAAAATGGCCATTTTTCAAATATCTCAGAATTCGACGAAATTAGTTTTGATAGGACCGTATCATCAATACGAAGTTAGAAAATATTTTTCGGGAATTTTTCGAGTTAGTATGTAGCCCCAGTAAGTTGAAATGCACGTTCAAATTCAATATATAGAGTTGTATGTTAATTTTGACGAAAACTGATCGAAACAATCGAACTGGCCAACGATACATAACCCATTGTGTTCGGAATGGGGGTAATTAGCTAGGGACGACAGTCAGTGGGTTCGATTCTGAGTTCGAACGAAAAAGTGACTTTTTGAAAATGTAATAAATTAAATTTATATATATATAATCATCTTTGGTCAACCCTCTCCCTCTATTCTCTCCCTTCCCTGTCAGCGCTCAAATCAAAAATCAAATAAAAGAAGAAAAAAAATGTCGGATCTCGTAACCCGCTCGTGCCCTAGCCTCCAGGCCGTCCGCCCTCGTCGGAGGCGCATCCGCGCCGGAGCCCCCCTGAACCACGGCGCCTCCCCTCCCTTTAAACCCCCGCTCCGATCTCCAACCCCCATCCAAACCCGTTAACCCGATCCAACCACCTCTGCCCCCCTTTACTCCACCTGCGCCGACCCCTCCGCCTCCCTTGCGACCACCTGCTCCCCCCAAAAATTGACGTGAACCCCCCCTGAAACGCTGTAAGTTTTTAGTGTTTTATTTTATTTTATTCTTTTCTCTCCTTTAGGAAAAATATATAGTTTAGAAAACTGAAATTTATATATAAGATTATTGGTTTTAAAATCTGAAATTTTAAATATATGACATTGTGTTTTTCTATAATTCAGTTTTAAATTATATAAATTAAAAGAATTAGATAAAGATCTGATTTTTGTAAGATAAAAGCTGGGATTTTTAGTTAGAAAAAGAAAGGATTTTTAGTTATAAAAAGAAATGATTTTTGATGAGTGAAAGGCTATATTTTTTAAATGTATGAAAGATCGAATTTTCGATGTAGGAAAGAAGTGATTTTTAATTATATGAAAATATAATCTTTCCTATATTTGCAGCGTTTTAAAAAAAATGATCTTTATATTATATAGATATTAAAAATATAATTTTTAAGAAGTAGAGATTATAAAAATAAGATTTTTATATAGTAGAGATTATAAAAATATGATTTTTATAAGATAGAGAATATAAAGATACGATTTTTATATATGTAGTAGCGAAATAAAAATTCGATTTTTATATATGCAGCGGATTAAAAATATGATTTTTATATAGTGGAGATTATAAAAATATAATTTTTATAAGGTAGAGATTATAAAAATACGATTTATATATATAACGAAATAAAAATCTGATTTTTATTATATGTATAGCGATATAAAAATGTGATTTTTATCTATATAGCGTTGGAATAAGAATGTGATCTTTAGTGTGAACAGCGTGTCAAGATTATGTTGGGAGTACGGGTAAATCCAGATGTTCATAAATTCAGAAATAAAACTGACGGAGTGGAACCCTCATGTGAGAACTTCTCACTTTTAATTTAATTTTTCTAGTTAAAATATATACTAGGATGCAGACGGTGTGTAGTAGCACCCGACACCCGTCGTCCACAGACCATGGACGGCTTGTATGCTTGTTTGTTTGATTTTGATGTGTAGTTGATTGTGTGATGTGATGTGAAATGAAATAAAATATTTATATAGTTAAAAATATTTTATAGTTGAAAATATAATTTTTGACATGAATGTGAATAAATAAATATAAACAAATCGGACGATTTGTTTATATACACACATTTGACTGATATTGATTGGGACGATAAATTTTACACATCGCCCAACTGCACAAATAAAATCTGTGTTTGATTGTTTGAAACCCCACACGGGTATTGGGATGATATTTGACGTACACTAATCCCGATTGTTTAGTTGTACGTCAATCGATGGGTTGACAGACTGTGTAAGCATTAATTATTTACATTTAATGCTTATGCGGTTGTGTGGTGCACTCTGGATGATGGTTGATTATTTATCGTTGTTATTTTATACATGTGTTATAGAAAATCCATATAATTAACATTATATGGTAATTGATTGGGCCTCATTCCAGTTTTGAAAAAGAAATATTTGAAATAGAGATATTTGAAAAAGAAATATTTGAAATAGAAATATTTGAAATAGAATATTTGAAAATAGAAATATAGGAAGCCGAGTTGATTAGATTGACGCCATTTTGATGCGAACGATATTTATATCGATTTTATTCATTTTTCAATGAATATTGAAAGTGATTTCGAAATTCGAATTATATTTAAAAGAATTGAAATTCGAATTATATTGAAAAGAATTGAAATTCGAATTATATTGAAAAGAATTGAAATTCGAATTAAATTGAAAAGAATTGAAATTCGAATTAAACTGAATAGAATTGAAATTCGAATTAGATTGAAATAGAATTGAAATCGTTTTGAATTGAGTTTAAAACGTATTGAAATTGAACTGAAAATCGATTAGAATTGAAATCAATTTTAAACGAATTTGTAAGGGAAAATTCAATTTTGATTAGAATTTGAAAAAGAAGTTGAAATCGTTTTAAAACGAATTTAAAACGATTTATAAAATACGTTTTAAAAGGAAATCGATGAAGTATATATTATATATATTATATATATAATATAATGGCCTAAATAGAACGCGCGGCACCGCGGTAGTTCGCGTATTTCGACCATTGACTTCGAATGGATATTACGGGAGATCCGACCGTCGGATTCTCCTAAAACCGGAACCGTTGGGTTCGTATCGAAAAGAACTTTCTAACGAATGTGAGAAATTAGAAATCTAACGGTTGGATTTGGAATTATGTCCAAATCAAATTTGGAAAAGGTCGTTGTAAGTGCAGTTCGATGGCCGTTGATGGAAATCGACTGTACGGGCCGTGATAAAATTATTAAAAATAGTAATAATTTGTGTAAAATCATAAGAAATGATTTGTGAAGAATTGGGGTGAAAACTCCATATTTGAAAGGATAAAAATAGAGTTTTATCGAAATGAACTAGTTTTGAACTAGAATTGGAATTCATTTATTTTTGAAATAAATAAAGTGAATTTGAAATGATTTTGAAATATAACCAGAATTTCCAATAATTGAATTGGAAGGGATTTGAATCGAAATTGTCTTCGGAATATTTCGATGTTGGATTTCGTGATGATACAGATATTGTTATGGGAATTTGAAAGATATATTAATATCGTTATTTCCAATACGATATTTGTTGGTCGTAGAATTTGATATTGAATATAAGCCGATATATTTTCTATTCAGAGCCTTGTATTTAATATCAAATGGGATTTGGGTTTGTCGTGAATGGTGTCTTCATTAACACTATTCTTTAGCCCAGTTGAGAAAAAGATTAAATCTTTTTATTTAGATTTAATGAAGTGTACCAATTAAATAATATTTAATTGGAATTGAATTGGCATTGATTTTTGGGTTTATCGTGAACAGTGTTTTAAATAACACTTGTTCTTTAACCCGATAATTAATGGAATGTGATTTTGGGTTGTCGTGAACGGTATCTTCAATAATACTGTTCTTAGACCCAAAGGAGTTAAGAAAATCAGAAACAAACTGGAGATTAGTTAAGTTGAATGGTTTCTGGGGTATTGATCTGATGTTGGTTTCGGCCTTCGGGGTTAATACTTAGGGAATTGCTCAATTGCTAATTTACGGTTAGGGACTGATTGAAATGTGATGTGATTTTGGGGTTTATCGTGAACCGCGTTTTAAATGACACTGATTCTTTAACCCGGTCAAAGATTAAAACTAAGTGGAGTTTTAATGAATCTTTAATTAGATTGAAAAGATCGAGAATGGAGTATCACCAGTTTTACTCCAGACGGTAGTTAAATCTTTAATTAGATTTGAACGTGAAATGGTAATTGAGTTTACTGATAACACCGTGGTGTTAGATATGAAGTATGACCAGTTTTACTTCATGGGATAAATAGGTTGGATTGGGAAATAAAATAAATAATTACTTCGGCGTGGTTCGTTAATCCCGACTAGTTTGAAGTGATATTCAAAAGGCAGATTAAAGAATAAATTTAAAAGAATTTATCTTTGATAAAATTAATGGGAACCTTTCCCTAAGAATGTGAAATTTAGAAACTAGCTGTAGGTTGGCTAAGCAGAGTGATTTCCTGGGTATTGATCTGATGTTGGTTTCGGCCTTCGGGGTTAATATTTGGGGAATTATTCTCTTGATTAATTTACGGTTAGTGACTGATGAATTGGAATGAGGCGTATGTTGTGTTTGTGTAACAGTTGTTTATTATATACGCGAGTTATTCGGAAAGACCGGGTTTATCCCATTCTGAATAACTGATACGACGATAAGTCGAAGGTGAAGACGGTGGTTGAAGACCGGAGGTCTTCACGTCGTTTGGATAATTACTGATGATCTTGATTGGGCTGTACACCCAAGAGGAGGGAAACAGTTGGTGATCGTCCAGACGTACTTGGAGATCGATGGATATGCGGGGTACTAGGTGCCTCCGGTTTCGTTCAGACCCGGAACGAACTTGTAAATGGACTGTGTGTCTGACATTGGATTTTAGTCTGTGTGATTGATTTCTATTAAATATATATCTGTTTGGCGGCGGAGAATTTATTCTCTTGCTTAACGCCCTTCTCTGAGACGTACGAGCTCAGGGGTTATATATTGATGGATATCAAACGCATGGAGTGAATTGCCTGTGTGGCATGCCTAAGTGGCAATATGATCAAGGCTTCTGTTGAAAAGCAGATTCTTGTGGTTGATGATCAAAGCACGGCCTTTATGGCGTAGCTTTGTGTAGCGTTGATTCGCGAGCCTCACACCCCGGTTGTGAACCAAAAACGGGAGAGGACCTCAGGGAGGACATGCGTTTCTTTCTAGTTAGAAGTGGCGTCAGTGGTTTTACATGCTCTGACGAGTTTGACTTATGTGGTTGTTGCTGTTGCGAGGCGCCTCGGATATATCGGTGACTATGTGAAGCCGATGGAGTCATTTGTTGGCTCATTTATGCCCCAAAGGGCGGGGAAACTGTAACAACCCGTAAAATGCGAGCCAGTTTGAAATTTTTATTTTGGCAATTTTAGCGAATTTTGATTATTTAAAATGAATTATTTTAAATAATATCGACGAAAAAAAATGTTTAGAATTGAATTCGACGTATATATTTATATACGTCGCCGTTAGAATATAAATATTTATATATAATTAAAAATAGAATTGAAAGTGGCGCAGTAGTTCGATAATTCGATTTCAAACTTCAATTGAATGTACCGGGTGCAAAACAATCCGGATTTTAGTGAAACCAAAAACATTAGGATCTAATTGATGATATCTTTCCAACGAATCCGAAAAATCGAAATTTCATAGCGGGGATCAAAAGATATGTCCAGTTGAAAATTCTGAATAGTCGCTATGGAATTCAGGCCCTTAAAAATGGAAATTTTGCAAACGACCTCGGATTTCGACGAAACCAGTTTTGTTGGGTCTGTGATGTTAAGATATTGCTAGATTCCAAATTTCATAATTTTTCGAATCAATATGTGAGCGTGGCAAAGGAAAACGCGTTTGACCAATTTTAGTTGATTTTAATCGACTGGAAAATGGCCATTTTTCAAACGGTCTCAGAATTCGACGAAACTAGTTTTGTTAGGACCGTATCGTCAATACGAAGCTAGAAAATATTTTTCGGGAATTTTTCTAGTTAGTATGTGACCCCGGTAATTTGAAATGTACGTTTAAAATTCAATATAGTGATTTAAATGTAAATTCAACTGAAACAAATCGAAACGATCAAATCAGCTTGCGATACATATCCCATTGTGTTCGGAATGGGGGTAATTAGCTAGGGACGACAGGCGGTGGGTCTCGTTTCGAGTTCGAATGAAAAGTTACTTTTCAAAAATAAAATAAAATATATATTATTATATATCTTCCTTTCTCCCCCTCCTTTTCATTCCTTCAGATTAAAAAAAATAAAAAAAAAGAAGAGGAAAGGAGAAACCCGTTGACCCTCAGGCCCCCCACAAATCGATCGCCGCCCTTCACCAACGCGTCGCCCACGCCCCGCAGCTCAGGCGAGCCTCCGATCGAGATCCCCCCTCGTTCTCTCTCTCTCTTGCTTCGAATCGCCTCCCCCTCTGCCTAATCGCCGATGACATCAAGCCCCGCCTCCCTCAGCCACCGTTGACCCCGCTTCCACCCACGACGCCCCTCACCTCAGGCGACGCGCCTACCTCCGCCGCCATCCACTTCTGCTTCACCTCCTCCCCCTAGACCACCGCCAGCAACGTACAACGATTCCCCCCATTCAAAACTAAGGTAAATCTTATTTATTTAATTTTATTTTAGTTTCTTTAATTATTTACTTATATAAAACTGAATATATAATGATGATTTTTAAAAGAAGAAAAGATTTGGTTTTATTTGTTGATAAGATTGGATTTTTATAGTTTAGGATATGAGATTTTTTTTAACATGAAAAGGCGATTTTTATAACATAAAGATTAGTGTTTTTAAAAGATAAAGATTAGTTTTTGTTAGATTTTCATTTAAAAAGGAGTCAAGAGATTTTATTCATAATAAAAATATGATTTTATTCATAGTAAAAATATGATTTTTATATGTTGAACTTCGGAATAAAAATATGATTTTTATATGTTGAACTTCGGAATAAAAATATGATTTTTATATGTTGAACTTCGGAATAAAAATATGATTTTTATATGTTGAACTTCGGAATAAAAATATGATTTTTATATGTTGAACTTCGGAATAAAAATATGATTTTTATATGTTGAACTTCGGAATAAAAATATGATTTTTATATGTTGAACTTCGGAATAAAAATATGATTTTTATATGTTGAACTTCGGAATAAAAATATGATTTTTATATGTTGAACTTCGAAGTAAAAATGTGATTTTTATATATTGAACTTCGAAATAAAAATATGATTTTTATATATGGAATAGCGAAGTAAAAATTCGATTTTTACATAGGTAGTGAAAGCGGACAACGAAGGTAACAAAAAGGCGAGAACGAAGAAGATTTATATCAAAGAAGAGTCAAGATGATTGGATAGCTATTGGTGAGAACTTCTCACTCTTCAATTTCTTTTTCTAGTTATATATATATATACTAGGATGCAGACGGTGCTTAGTAGCACCCGACACAATCGTCCACAGACCATGGACTTGTTTGTTTGGTTGCATAGATTAGTTAGATGATTTGATTTGAAATTGAATTGTTTGGTGAAATAAATTGATTTGATTGATGTGTGGATGGCGCGGGCCTTCACTAGACCGGGGATAAGGCTAGGCCTCGTCCCGTTTCTAGTATCGTGCCGTTATGCCGCCGAAATTTTCTAAAATAAGTTAGAAAAATAAAAATATCATTTTATTTAAAGAATGAACTGAATAGAAATTCATATGTTAAAATAAAATGTTTTATCGTTAAAAATATAATTTTTAACGTGAATGTAAATAAATAAATATTCATTTACAAACCAGACGGTTTGTTTATGTACACCTATTTGAAGGACATTGATTGGGTCGATAAATTTTACACATCGCCCAACTACACAAATAAAATATTTGTTTGATTGTTTGAAACCCCACACGGGTGTTGGGATGAAATTTGAAGTTCACTCATCCTGATTGATTAAATATGTCGATCGATTGATTGACAGGCTGTTATAAGCGTTATATATCTATATTTGATGCTTATACAGTGTAGTGCACTTTGGTTGATGGTTGATTATTTTTCAATGCTATTATATACATGTGTTGTATGAAAATCCATATAATTAACTTTATATGGTAATTGATTGGGCCTCATTCTGTAACAACCCGAAAATCTGGGCTAGTTTAAAATTTTTATTTTGGCAATTTTAGCGAATTTTGATTATTTAAAATGAATTATTTTAAATAAAATCAACGAGAAATTTATTTTGAATATAATTAGAACGTATATATTATATACGCCATCGTTAGAATATAAATATTTATATATAATTATAAATAGAATTGAAAATGGCGCGGTAGTTCGATAATTCGATTTCAAACTTCAATTGGGTGTACCGGGTGCAAAACAATCCGGATTTTAGTGAAACCAAAAACATTAGGATCTAATTGATGATATATTTCCAACGAATCCGAAAAATCAAAATTTCATAGCGGGGATCGAAAGATATGTCCAGTTGAAAATTCTGAATAGTCGCTATGGAATTCAGGCCCTTAAAAATGGGAATTTTGCAAACGACCTCGGATTCCGACGAAACCAGTTTTGTTGGGTCCAAAGTGTCAAGTTATTGCTAGATTCCAAATTTCATAATTTTTCGAATCAATATGTGAGCGTGGCAAAGGAAAACGCGTTTGACCGGTTTCAGTTGATTTTAATCGACTGGAAATTGGCCATTTTTCTAACGGTCTCAGAATTCGGCGAAACTAGCTTTGTTAGGACCGTATCGTCAATACGAAGCTAGAAAATATTTTTCTGGAATTTTTAAAGTTCGTATGTGACCCCGGTAATTTGAAATGTACGTTTAAAATTCAATAAAGTGATTTAAATGTAAATTCAACAAAAACTGATTCAAACAGTCAAATTGACTTACGAAACATATCCCATTGCGTTTGGAATGGGGGTATTTGGCTGGGGGCAACAGTTGTTGGGTTCGATTTCGAGTTCGTATCAACACAAGGGTATTTTCGAGATTAAATGAATTTAAAATATAAATATATAAACCTAACTCTAAATTCTAATTGGTCAACATTCATTCCGTGGTCAACAACTCAAACCCGCCTCCCCTTTTCAGAACCCACGGCGGAAATTCGTTCCCCTTTCTCTTTGATTTTTCTTCCAATCCTATGAGTGATTTCAGATATTTATTAAACAAAGATCCAAGCCCTCTCCACGAGCTTCCCATCCCTACTTGTTTGATGAATTTTAGCTACGTGATTTGGGAGCTTTTCCAGCTCGAACTGGCGCCGATTCGAAGCGATTTCTGGTCAGAGGAGGTGGCCGAGTTCACCGTCGTTGAAGCTGGAGGTAGCGGCTGCGTAGGAGGACGAAGTGGCGGGGTCCGATCCGATCCAGGTGGCTGCTGGCGTGCGAAAATCTGAACCCTAGGTTTTCGGCTAAGGGTCGGCTACGGGTTCAAACAGCAGTAAGGTTTTAAATATTTTTATTTTTATAATTAATTTAAATTCAGTTTTGTTTTTAGAGGAAAAAAAAAACATAGTAAATTAAAATATGTTTTTGGAATTTAAAATGACATGGGTTATTAATGAAAATAGCATGATTTTTAAATAAATAGATTTGTTTTAAGAAAATCAAAATAGAAATGTTATTCTTAAATAAATAGATTTGTTTTAAAAGAAAATCAAAATAGAAATGTTATTCTTAAATAAATAGATTTGTTTTAAGAAAATCAAAATAGAAATGTTGTTTTATATATAAATAGCATTGTTCTTGAAATAGAAAATTTACAATGTTTTAAAAATATAAATATCACTGTTTGAGAATAAAAATCTTTGTTTTAAAATAAAATTAATGTTGTTTTTAAAATAGAACTAGTGAAAATAAATATCTTTGATATAAAAATACGATTTTTGAAAATAAACAGCATTGTTAAAAATGTGATTTTTATATATTGAACATCGAAGTAAAAATTCGATTTTTATATATTGAACAACGAAGTAAAAATTCGATTTTTATATATGTAGAGAATACGGGCAGTGAACAGTGATAAGAAGCAGAACGACGAAGATTCCTACATAAGAAGAGTCGGGGCGTTTGGTTGGCTATTGGTGAGAATTTCTCACCTATCAATTTCATTTTCTAGTTATATATATATATACTAGGATGCAGACGGTGCTTAGTAGCACCCGACACAATCGTCCACAGACCATGGACTTGTTTGTTTGGTTGCATAGATTAGTTAGATGATTTGATTTGAAATTGAATTGTTTGGTGAAATGAATGGATTGATTGATGTGTGAATGGCGTGGGCCTTCACTAGACCGGGGATAAGGCTAGGCCTCGTCCCGTTTCTAGTATCGTGCCGTTATGCCACCGAAATTTTCTAAAATATGTTAGAAAAATAAAAATAACATTTTATTGAATAAATGAACCAAATAGAATATTCATAGGTTGAATAAAATGTTTTATCGTTAAAAATATAATTTTTAACGTGAATGTGAATAAATAAATATTCATTTACAAACCGGACGGTTTGTTTATGTACACCTATTTGAAGGACATTGATTGGGACGATAAATTTTACACATCGCCCAACTGCACAAATAAAATATGTATTTGATTGTTTGAAACCCCACACGGGTGTTAGGATGAAATTTGAAGTTCACTCATCCTGATTGATTAAATATGTCGATCGATCGATTGACAGGCTGTTATAAGCGTTAGATATCTATATTTGATGCTTATACAGTGTAGTGCACTTTGGTTGATGGTTGATAAATTTTCAATGCTATTATATACATGTGTTGTATGGAATCCATATAATTAACTTTATATGGTAATTGATTGGGCCTCATTCCAATTTGAAAAATAAAGAATATTATAAAATAAAGGTTCATGTGTTGACAGTACTCATCCATTGAGATTGGTCATGTGTTGAACGAAATATTTTAGTAATAAAATTTACATCTTTATCAATATAAAATAAAGGTTCATGTGTTGACAGTACTCATCCATTGAGATTGGTCATGTGTTGAACGAAATATTTTGATAATAACAACTATTTTGAAAAAGAAACATTTGAAATAGAATATTTGAATATAGAAATTTATGAAGCCATGTTGATTAGATTGACGCCATTTTGACGTGAACGATATTTATATCGATTTGAAAACGATTTCGAAATGAATTGAATTGAAAACGATTTCGAAATGAATTGAATTGAAAACGAATTCAAATTGAATTGAATTGAAAACGAATTCAAATTGAATTGAAATGAATTCAAATTGAATTGAAATTTGAATTGAATAGAAAGGAATTTTAAAACGAATTTATAAAGAAGAATTCAATTTTGATTTGAATTGAAAAGAAAGTTGAAATTGCTTTTGAAACGACTTTAAAACTATTTATATAATTCGTTTTAAATAGAAATCGACGAAGTATATATTATATATATTATATATATAATATAATGGCCTGAATAGAACGCGCCGCGCCGCGGCAGTTCGTGAATTTCGACCATTTATTTCAAACGGACATTACGGGAGATTCGACCGTCGGATTCTCCTAAAACCGGAACCGTTGGGTTCGTATCGAAAAGAGCTTTCTAAAGAATATTAGAAATTAAAAATCTAACGTTTGGATTTGGAATTATGTCCAAATCAAATTCGAAAAAGGTCGCTGTAAGTGCAGTTCGATGGCCATTGATGGAAATCGACTGTACGGGCCTTGATAAAATTATTAAAAATAATAATAATTTGTGTAAAATCATAAGAAATGATTTAGAAAGGATTGGGATGAAAAACTCCATATTTGAAAAGATAAAAATAGATTTTTATCGAAATGAACTGGTTTTGAACTAGAATTATAATTCTATTTATTTTTAAATAAATAAATTGAATTCGAAAGGGTTTTAAAAATAACCAGAATTTCCAATGATTGCATTGGAGTGGAATTGAATCGAAATTGTCTTCGGAATATTTCGATGTTGGAATTCGTGATTATACGGATGTTGTTATGGAAATTTGAAAGATATATATTTATATCGTTATTTCCAATACGACATTTGTTAATCGTAGAATTTGATATTGAATATAAACCGATATATTTTCTATTCAGAGCCTTATATTGAATAACAAATGTGATTTGGGTTTGTCGTGGATGGTGTCTTCACTAACACTGTTCTTGAACCCAGTTGAGAAAAGATTAAATCTCTTTATTTAGATTTAATGAAATGTACCAATTAAATAATATTTAATTGGAATTGAATTGATATTGATTTTTGGGTTTATCGTGAACAGTGTTTTAAACAACACTCGTTCTTTAACCCGATAATTAATGAATGTGATTTTGGGTTTATCGTGAACTGTGTTTTTAAATGACACTGATTCTTTAACCCAGTTAAAGATTAAAACTAAGTGGAGTTTTAATGAATCTTTAATTAGATTGAAAAGATCGAAAATGGGGTACCACCAGTTTTGCTCCAGGCGATAGTTAAATCTTTAATTAGATTTGAACGTAAAATGGTAATTGAATTTACCGATAACACCGTGGTGTTAGATATGAAGTATTACCAGTTTTACTTCATGGGATGAATAGGTTGGGATTGGGAAATTAAAACCAATGATTACTACGGTACGGTTCGCTAATTCCGACTAGTTGAATCGAAATTCAAAGGAAGATTAGAGAATAAATTCAAGAAATCATCTTGGATAAAATTAATGGGAACCTTTCCCTATGAATGTGAAATCAGAAACTAACTGTCGGTTAGCTAAGCAGAATGGTTTTCTGGATATTGATCTGATGTTAGTTTCGGTCTTCGGTGTTAATATTTGGGGAATTATTCTCTTGATTAATTTACGGTTAGTGACTGATGAATTGGAATGAGGCATATGTTGTGTTTGTGTAACGCTTATTTAAAATATACGCGAGTTATTCGGAAAGACCGGGTTTATCCCATTCTGAATAACTGATACGACGATAAGTCGAAGATGAAGACGATGGTCGAAGACCGGAAGTCTTCACGTCGTTTGGGTGATTACTGATGATCTTGATTGGGTTGTACACCCAAGAAGATGGAAACAGTTGGTGATCGTCCAGACGTACTTGGAGATCGATGGATATGCGGGGTACTAGGTGCCTCCGGTTTCGTTCAGACCTAGAACGGACTTGTAAATGGACTGTGTGTCTGACATTGGATTTTAGTCCGTGTGATTGATCTCTATTAAATATATATCTGTTTGGCGGCGGAGAATTTATTCTCTTGCTTAACGCCCTTCTCTGAGACGTACGAGCTCAGGGGTTATATATTGATGGATATCAAACACATGGAGTGAATTGCCTGTGTGGCATGCCTAAGTGGCAATTGATCGAGGCTTCTGTTGAAAAGCAAAGTCTTGTGGTGATGATCAAAGCACGGCCTTTGTGGCATAGCTTTGTGTAACGTTTACTTCGCGAGTTTCACACCCGGTATGAACCAAAAACGGGAGACGGACCTCAGGGAGGGCATGCGTTTCTTCCTAGTTAGAAGTGGCATCAGTTGTTTTACACGCCCTGACGAGTTTGACTTATGTGGTTGTTGCTGTTGCGAGGCGCCTCGGATTGATCGGTCGTTCTCGAACCGATGGAGTCATTTAGTTGGCTCATTTACGCCCCAAAGGGCGGGGAAACGTAGTGTTCAGGGATTTTAATCCACATCGGTGGACCGGCCCTGACGATCCAAGGGTCACTCGAGCTCTGATCCTGAGACTCGGGCTAGGCAGTCTCGAATCGGTTGAGGACTATCTTTTGCCTCGGTTCATAGACGGAAATCCAATTTCCAAATACGTGACTTTGCGGTTTTATTTGTAAACCTATATATGGCGACATAGTGGCATGGGACGCTCATGCCGCCTATGATTGATACTTATGATTTGAAGTTGTTTTATACACTATGCACTTATAATAGTATCAAACGATTTGTTTTAACCGTATCAAGCATTCTTTGGCTGTTATAAGGGAAAACCCTATCCTCGGCTGCGTTGCATTGTGTGATGGGACCTGGGTCTTATAACAGCTTCATTTTTCTTTATTTAGCATTGCACTGTTTGTTTTATGCACTGGTATTCTTGGGAGGAAACCCGTTCCGTGTTATACGGCGTGGTCCCTTGATTTACCTAATGATTTAAAATAAAGATTAATAACTGTTTTAGTTCTCACACCAGTCACATGACTGACCTGGAGTTTATTGTTTTTAAACTAAACTCTGGGTGCCCCTATTTTGACACGGGCAGCTAGTAGTTTTGGGTTTTGCAGATTTATATTCATAGGATCCTGGTTTACAGCTGGAATGATATCCGGAAAGCTTTGTATCCGTATATCTCTTCTAGTTGTGTATTGTATTATTTTTCCGCTGCTATGTATTTAAATGTAATTTAAATCTCTGATATTTCTGTGTAATATTTATTCATTTATACTCTGTATATTCTTGTAATCTGATGCATTGTTGTAATAACAGTGAAATGTTCTTTTGTATGCGTTCTGTTTTGTCTTGTTCTCAAACGATAGGGCGTTTCGAACGGTCTGGGTCGGTTTAACGACTGGTTCGGACCGAGCAAAATTCCTTGCCGTCACACATTCCAATTTAGAAAATAAAGAACAACATAAAATAATGGTTCATGTGTTGACAGTACTCATCCATTGAGATTGGTCATGTGTTGAACGAAATATTTTGATAATAACAACTATTTTGTAAAAGAAATATTTGAAATAGAATATTTGAAAATAGAAATTTATGAAGCCGTGTTGATTAGATTGACGCCATTTTGACGTGATCGATATTTATATCGATTTTAAAACGATTTCGAAATGAAATGAATTGAAAACGATTTCGAAATGAAATGAATTGAAAATGATTTCGAAATGAAATGAATTGAAAACGATTTCGAAATGAATTGAATATAAAACGATTTCGAAATGAATTGAATATAAAACGATTTCGAAATGAATTGAATATAGAACGAATTCGAATTGAATTTAAAACGAATTGAAATGAATTCAAATTGAATTGAAATTTGAATTGAATAGAAATGAATTTTAAAACGAATTTATAAAGAAGAATTCAATTTTGATTTGAATTGAAATGGAAGTTGAAATTGCTTTTGAAACGAATTTAAAACTATTTATATAATTCGTTTTAAATAGAAATCGACGAAACATATATTATATATATATTATATATATAATATAATGGCCTGAATAGAACGCGCCGCGCCGCGGCAGTTCGCGAATTTCGACCATTTATTTCAAACGGACATTACGGGAGATCCGACCGTCGGATTCTCCTAAAACCGGAACCGTTGGGTTCGTATCAAAAAGAGCTTTCTAACGAATATTAGAAATTTGAAATCTAACGGTTGGATTTGGAGATACGTCCAAATCAAATTTGAAAAAGGTCGCTGTAAGTGCAGTTCGATGGCCATTGATGGAAATCGACTGTACGGGCCTTGATAAAATTATTAAAAATAATAATAAATTGTGTAAAATCATAAGAAATGATTTGGGAAAAATTGGGATGAAAAACTCCATATTTGAAAAGATAAAAATAGATTTTTATCGAAATGAACTAGTTTTGAACTAGAATAGTAATTTATTTATTTTTTAAAATAAATAAATTGGATTTGAAAAGGTTTTGAAAATAACCAGAGCTTCCAATAATTGCATTGGAATAGATTTGAATCGAAATTGTCTTCGGAATATTTCGATGTTGGATTTTGTGATTATACAGATGTTGTTATGGAAATTTGAAAGATATAGATATATATCGTTATTTCCAATACGATATTTGTTAGTCGTGGAATTTGATATTGAATATAAGCCGGTATATCTTCTATTCAGAGCCTTGTATTTAATATCAAATGTGATTGGGTTTGTCGTGAATGGTGTCTTCATTAACACTGTTCTTAAGCCCAGTTGAGAAAAGATTAAATCTTTTTATTTAGATTTAATGAAGTGTACCAATTAAATAATATTTAATTAGAATTGAATTGATATTGGTTTTTGGGTTTATCGTGGACAGTGTTTTAAATAACACTCGTTCTTTAACCGGATAATTAATGAATGTGATTTTGGGTTTATCGTGAACTGTGTTTTAAATGACACTGATTCTTTAACCCAGTTAAGGATTAAAACTAAGTGGAGTTTTAATGAATCTTTAATTAGATTGAAAAGATCGAAAATGGAGTATCACCAGTTCTTGTTGCAGTCGTGATGGGGGGTTCTCGCTTCGCGGTTTGGTGGCGAACGGGAGACTCTTACCCCCACATGTCCCTTGTGGTGGGGGTTGGTTAGGCAGTGGCCGGGAGACTCGAGAGGGTCGCCGTAAAAAAGTAACTGGGGGAGCATGTGAAAGCCACGGTGGATTTTACCTGCTGCTTGGGGGATGAAGGGATGGTTGCAAAGCCTACCGGATTTCGTCGGCTATTTCACAGTTGGTATCAGAGCTTTGGTTTACAAAGCTCAGAGAACAAGACACATTAGAACCATACGAAAGAATTCATCAGATATTGGATGAGTAATATCCAATGGGAATGACTCGTTAGAGATAGGATCAGTAGTATCCTAGAACGAGTGTGAAGAGTATATTTTTCAAATGAAACCAATTTTGTTTTAAAAATTTAAAATCAATTATTCGTATTTGATTATTTATTTTATATTGATTTGGACAGTCCAGTATATAAAGATTTTGCATATGCGCCTTGCAAACGTATATTCGAAATTTTAATATACTGGATAGATATAGATTCACACTCTAGTCGCCCGAAGATGATTCTGATGATTGTAGCTACATCATCAGAATTAGTGTTCGAGTGTTGAAGGTGTGATATTTATATATCTCCTATTGACTGGTGTGAGAACCAAAATTAGGTAGGGCCTATTGTTGTGATTTGGCATCAAAAATTTGATTTTTGACTATATATCAAACTTATGAATTTGAAACGTTAAATCCACTAATTGACTGATGTTTGTGTTGTTTGTTCATTTGTTTGATAATTTTTAACCATATAGCCAATTTGATCAAATAGTGAATTGTATTGAAAATTAGTCGCATTCGCTTGCATATACATGTATATCATTGAACAGGTCATAGCAAGGAGGCTAGAGCAGAGAATAAAATTTGTTTGCCCGACAAATAGGTACATGTTTACTACATAATTTCCTGTTTTGTTTGGGTGATGATGATTTTGTGAGCCTATTGGCTAGCCGCTTGGCTTTTTCTTTTTCTTTTTGAGATTAGAAGGACCGGGGAAGCTATTTGAAATTCCCCGATGCTCCCGGTGCAGGGGAGGTTATGGGGAAATTTTTCAAAAATTTAGGGTGTTAGCCAAATTTTTGAGATTTTGAAAATTCTCAGAAACTAAAAAAGTTGGAGAATGGAAGCCAAATCGAACGTAGAGTTGATTAATCAAACCACTTTCGACTTTGTTCCTTTTCGGGGACGAAAAGTTTTAAGTGGGGGAGATTGTAACAACCCGTAAAATGCGAGCCAGTTTGAAATTTTTATTTTGGCAATTTTAGCGAATTTTGATTATTTAAAATGAATTATTTTAAATAATATCGACGAAAAAAAATGTTTAGAATTGAATTCGACGTATATATTTATATACGTCGCCGTTAGAATATAAATATTTATATATAATTAAAAATAGAATTGAAAGTGGCGCAGTAGTTCGATAATTCGATTTCAAACTTCAATTGAATGTACCGGGTGCAAAACAATCCGGATTTTAGTGAAACCAAAAACATTAGGATCTAATTGATGATATCTTTCCAACGAATCCGAAAAATCGAAATTTCATAGCGGGGATCAAAAGATATGTCCAGTTGAAAATTCTGAATAGTCGCTATGGAATTCAGGCCCTTAAAAATGGAAATTTTGCAAACGACCTCGGATTTCGACGAAACCAGTTTTGTTGGGTCCGTGATGTTAAGATATTGCTAGATTCCAAATTTCATAATTTTTCGAATCAATATGTGAGCGTGGCAAAGGAAAACGCGTTTGACCAATTTCAGTTGATTTTAATCGACTGGAAAATGGCCATTTTTCAAACGGTCTCAGAATTCGACGAAACTAGTTTTGTTAGGACCGTATCGTCAATACGAAGCTAGAAAATATTTTTCGGGAATTTTTCTAGTTAGTATGTGACCCAGGTAATTTGAAATGTACGTTTAAAATTCAATATAGTGATTTAAATGTAAATTCAACTGAAACAAATCGAAACGATCAAATCAGCTTGTGATACATATCCCATTGTGTTCGGAATGGGGGTAATTAGCTAGGGACGACAGGCGGTGGGTCTCGTTTCGAGTTCGAATGAAAAGTTACTTTTTAAAAATAAAATAAAATATATATTATTATATATCTTCCTTTCTCCCCCTCCTTTTCATTCGTTCAGATTAAAAAAAATAAAAAAAAAGAAGAGGAAAGGAGAAACCCGTTGACCTTCAGGCCCCCCACAAATCGATCGCCGCCCTTCACCAACGCGCCGCCCACGCCCCGCAGCTCAGGCGAGCCTCCGATCGAGATCCCCCCCCCCTCGTTCTCTCTCTCTCTTGCTTCGAATCGCCTCCCCCTCTGCCTGATCGCCGATGACATCAAGCCCCGCCTCCCTCAGCCACCGTTGACCCCGCTGCCACCCACGACGCCCCTCACCTCAGGCGACGCGCCTACCTCCGCCGCCATCCACTTCTGCTTCACCTCCTCCCCCTAGACCACCGCCAGCAACGTACAACGATTCCCCCCATTCAAAACTAAGGTAAATCTTATTTATTTAATTTTATTTTAGTTTCTTTAATTATTTACTTATATAAAACTGAATATATAATGATGATTTTTAAAAGAAGAAAAGATTTGGTTTTATTTGTTGACAAGATTGGATTTTTATAGTTTAGGATATGAGATTTTTTTTAACATGAAAAGGCGATTTTTATAACATAAAGATTAGAGTTTTTAAAAGATAAAGATTAGTTTTTGTTAGATTTTCATTTAAAAAGGAGTCAAGAGATTTTATTCATAATAAAAATATGATTTTATTCATAGTAAAAATATGATTTTTATATGTTGAACTTCGGAATAAAAATATGATTTTTATATGTTGAACTTCGGAATAAAAATATGATTTTTATATGTTGAACTTCGGAATAAAAATATGATTTTTATATGTTGAACTTCGGAATAAAAATATGATTTTTATATGTTGAACTTCGGAATAAAAATATGATTTTTATATGTTGAACTTCGGAATAAAAATATGATTTTTATATGTTGAACTTCGGAATAAAAATATGATTTTTATATGTTGAACTTCGGAATAAAAATATGATTTTTATATGCTGAACTTCGGAATAAAAATATGATTTTTATATGCTGAACTTCGGAATAAAAATATGATTTTTATATGCTGAACTTCGGAATAAAAATATGATTTTTATATGCTGAACTTCGGAATAAAAATATGATTTTTATATGTTGAACTTCGGAATAAAAATATGATTTTTATATGTTGAACTTCGGAATAAAAATATGATTTTTATATGTTGAACTTCGAAGTAAAAATGTGATTTTTATATATTGAACTTCGAAATAAAAATATGATTTTTATATATGGAATAGCGAAGTAAAAATTCGATTTGTACATAGGTAGTGAAAGCGGACAACGAAGGTAACAAAAAGGCGAGAACGAAGAAGATTTATATCAAAGAAGAGTCAAAATGATTGGATAGCTATTGGTGAGAACTTCTCACTCTTCAATTTCTTTTTCTAGTTATATATATATATATATACTAGGATGCAGACGGTGTTTAGTAGCACCCGACACAATGGTCCACAGACCATGGACTTGTTTGTTTGGTTGCATAGATTAGTTAGATGATTTGATTTGAAATTGAATTGTTTGGTGAAATAAATTGATTTGATTGATGTGTGGATGGCGTGGGCCTTCACTAGACCGGGGATAAGGCTAGGCCTCGTCCCGTTTCTAGTATCGTGCCGTTATGCCGCCGAAATTTTCTAAAATAAGTTAGAAAAATAAAAATATCATTTTATTTAAAGAATGAACTGAATAGAAATTCATATGTTAAAATAAAATGTTTTATCATTAAAAATATAATTTTTAACGTGAATGTAAATAAATAAATATTCATTTACAAACCAGACGGTTTGTTTATGTACACCTATTTGAAGGACATTGATTGGGTCGATAAATTTTACACATCGCCCAACTGCACAAATAAAATATTTGTTTGATTGTTTGAAACCCCACACGGGTGTTGGGATGAAATTTGAAGTTCACTCATCCTGATTGATTAAATATGTCGATCGATTGATTGACAGGCTGTTATAAGCGTTATATATCTATATTTGATGCTTATACAGTGTAGTGCACTTTGGTTGATGGTTGATTATTTTTCAATGTTATTATATACATGTGTTGTATGAAAATCCATATAATTAACTTTATATGGTAATTGATTGGGCCTCATTCCAATTTAGAAAATAAAGAACAACATAAAATAATGGTTCATGTGTTGACAGTACTCATCCATTGAGATTGGTCATGTGTTGAACGAAATATTTTGATAATAACAACTATTTTGTAAAAGAAATATTTGAAATAGAATATTTGAAAATAGAAATTTATGAAGCCGTGTTGATTAGATTGACGCCATTTTGACGTGATCGATATTTATATCGATTTTAAAACGATTTCGAAATGAAATGAATTGAAAACGATTTCGAAATGAAATGAATTGAAAATGATTTCGAAATGAAATGAATTGAAAACGATTTCGAAATGAATTGAATATAAAACGATTTCGAAATGAATTGAATATAAAACGATTTCGAAATGAATTGAATATAGAACGAATTCGAATTGAATTTAAAACGAATTGAAATGAATTCAAATTGAATTGAAATTTGAATTGAATAGAAATGAATTTTAAAACGAATTTATAAAGAAGAATTCAATTTTGATTTGAATTGAAATGGAAGTTGAAATTGCTTTTGAAACGAATTTAAAACTATTTATATAATTCGTTTTAAATAGAAATCGACGAAACATATATTATATATATATTATATATATAATATAATGGCCTGAATAGAACGCGCCGCGCCGCGGCAGTTCGCGAATTTCGACCATTTATTTCAAACGGACATTACGGGAGATCCGACCGTCGGATTCTCCTAAAACCGGAACCGTTGGGTTCGTATCGAAAAGAGCTTTCTAACGAATATTAGAAATTTGAAATCTAACAGTTGGATTTGGAGATACGTCCAAATCAAATTTGAAAAAGGTCGCTGTAAGTGCAGTTCGATGGCCATTGATGGAAATCGACTGTACGGGCCTTGATAAAATTATTAAAAATAATAATAAATTGTGTAAAATCATAAGAAATGATTTGGGAAAAATTGGGATGAAAAACTCCATATTTGAAAAGATAAAAATAGATTTTTATCGAAATGAACTAGTTTTGAACTAGAATAGTAATTTATTTATTTTTAAAAATAAATAAATTGGATTTGAAAAGGTTTTGAAAATAACCAGAGCTTCCAATAATTGCATTGGAATGGATTTGAATCGAAATTGTCTTCGGAATATTTCGATGTTGGATTTCGTGATTATACAGATGTTGTTATGGAAATTTGAAAGATATAGATATATATCGTTATTTCCAATACGATATTTGTTAGTCGTGGAATTTGATATTGAATATAAGCCAGTATATCTTCTATTCAGAGCCTTGTATTTAATATCAAATGTGATTGGATTTGTCGTGAATGGTGTCTTCATTAACACTGTTCTTAAGCCCAGTTGAGAAAAGATTAAATCTTTTTATTTAAATTTAATGAAGTGTGCCAATTAAATAATATTTAATTGGAATTGAATTGATATTGGTTTTTGGGTTTATCGTGGACAGTGTTTTAAATAACACTCGTTCTTTAACCAGATAATTAATGAATGTGATTTTGGGTTTATCGTGAACTGTGTTTTAAATGACACTGATTCTTTAACCCAGTTAAGGATTAAAACTAAGTGGAGTTTTAATGAATCTTTAATTAGATTGAAAAGATCGAAAATGGAGTACCACCAGTTTTGCTCCAGGCGATAGTTAAATCTTTAATTAGATTTGAACGTGAAAAGGTAATTGAATTTACCGATAATACCGTGGTGTTAGATATGAAGTATAACCAGTTTTACTTCATGGGATGAATAGGTTGGGATTGGGAAATTAAAACAAATGATTACTTTGGTAAGGTTCGCTAATCCCGACTAGTTTGAATTGATATTCAAAAATAGATTAAAGAATAAATTCAAGAAATTTATCTTGGATAAAATTAATGGGAACCTTTCCCTATGAATGTGGAATTTAGAAACTAACTGTCGGTTAGCTAAGCAGAATGGTTTTCTGGATATTGATCTGATGTTGGTTTCGGCCTTCGGGGTTAATATTTGGGGAATTATTCTCTTGGTTAATTTACGGTTAGTGACTGATGAATTGGAATGAGGCGTATGTTGTGTTTGTGTAACACTTATTTAAAATATACGCGAGTTATTCGGAAAGACCGGGTTTATCCCATTCTGAATAACTGATATGACGATAAGTCGAAGATGAAGACGATGGTCGAAGACCGGAAGTCTTCACGTCGTTTGGCTGATTACTGATGATCTTGATTGGGCTGTACACCCAAGAAGATGGAAACAGTTGGTGATCGTCCAGACGTACTTGGAGATCGATGGATATTCGGGGTACTAGGTGCCTCCGGTTTCGTTCAGACCCAGAACGGACTTGTAAATGGACTGTGTGTCTGACATTGGATTTTAGTCCGTGTGATTGATCTCTATTAAATATATATCTGTTTGGCGGCGGAGAATTTATTCTCTTGCTTAACGCCCTTCTCTGAGACGTACGAGCTCTGGGGTTATATATTGATGGATATCAAACGCATGGAGTGAATTGCCTGTGTGGCATGCCTAAGTGGCAATTGATCGAGGCTTCTGTTGAAAAGCAAAGTCTTGTGGTGATGATCAAAGCACGGCCTTTGTGGCGTAGCTTTGTGTAACGTTTACTTCGCGAGTTTCACACCCGGTATGAACCAAAAACGGGAGACGGACCTCAGGGAGGACTTGCGTTTCTTTCTAGCTAGAAGTGGCGTCAGTGGTTTTACACGCCCTGACGAGTTTGACTTATGTGGTTGTTGCTGTTGCGAGGCGCCTCGGTTAGATCGGACGATCCGGGTCCGATGGAGCCATTCGTTGGCTCATTTACGCCCCAAAGGGCGGAGAGACGTATTGTTCAGGCATAATAATCCACATCGGTGGACCGGCCCTGACGATCCAAGGCCCACCTGAGTCTGGGTCCTGAGACATGGGCTAGATTGTCTCGAATCGGTTGAGGACTATCTTTTGCCTCGGTTCATAGATGGAAATCCAATTTCCAAATACGTGACTTTGCGGTTTTATTTGTAAACCTATATATGGCGACATAGTGACATGGGACGCTCATGCCGCCTATGATTGATATTTATGATTTGAAGTTGTTTTATACACTATGCACTTACAATAGTATCAAATGATTTGTTTTAAACGTATCAAGCATTCTTTGGCTGTTATAAGGAAAAACCCTATCCCCGGCTTGCGTTGCATTGTGTGATAGGACCTGGGTCTTATAACAGCTTCATTTTTCTTTATCTAGCATTGCGCTGTTTGTTTTATGCACTGGTATTCTTGGGAGGAAACCCGTTCCGTGTTATACGGCGTGGTCTCTTGATTTACCTAACTTTAAAATAAAGATTAATAACTGTTTTAGTTCTCACACCAGTCACATGACTGACCTGGAGTTTATTGTTTTAACCTAAACTCTGGGTGCCCCTATTTTGACACGGGCAGCTAGTAGTTTTGGTTTTGCAGATTTATATTCACAGGATCCTGGTTTACAGCTGGAACGATATCCAGAAAGCTTTGTATCCGTATATCTCCTTCAGTTGTGTATTGTATTATTTTCCGCTGCTATGTATTTAAATGTAATTTAAATCTCTGATATTTCTATGTAATATTCATTTATACTCTGTATATTCTTGTAATCTGATGCATTGTTGTGATATACAATGAAATGTTCTTTTATATGCGTTCTGTTGTGGCTTGTTCTCGAACTATCCGACACTTTCCTTTACGGGGAAGTTACGGGTTTTCACAGAAACGCAGTGTTCAGGAATTTTAATCCACATCGGTGGACCGGCCCTGTCGCTCCAAGGGTCGATGCGCTCTGACCCTGAGGCTCGGGCTAGAGAGTCTCGAAGATGGTGAGGACGATCCCTGACCTCGGTTCGCAGATGGAAATCCAATTTCCAATACGTGACGTTTCGGTTTTAGTTGTAATCCTATATATGGAGACATAGTGGGATGGGGCGCTCATGTCGCCTATGATTGTATATAAAATCAGAAACTAACTGGAAACGAGCTAAGATGGGTGGTTTCCTGGGTATTAGTCTGATGTTCGTTTCGGCCTTCGGGGTTAATACTTAGGAAATCGTTCTCTTACTAATTTACGGTTGGAGTCTGATTAAGAATTAAAACATGAAATTTAGCGTATCAAGCATTCTTTTGCTATTATAAGGTAAAACTCTATCCCCTGGCTTGCGTTGCATTGTGTGATAGGACCTGGGTCTTATAATAGCTTCATTTTCCTTTATTTAGCATTGCGATGTTTGTTTTATGCACTGGTATTCTTGGGAGGAAACCCGTTCCGTGTTATACAGTGTGGTCCCTTGATTTACCTAACTTTAAAATAAAAGATTTATAACTGTTTTAGTTCTCACACCAGTCCCATGACTGACCTGGAGTTTATTGTTTTAACCTAAACTCTGGGTGCCCTTATTTTGACACGGGCAGCTAGTAGTTTTGGTTTTGCATATTTATATTCACAGGATCCTGGTTTACAGCTGGAATGATATCCGGAAAGCTTTGTATCCGTATATCTCCTTCAGTTGTGTTTTGTATTATTTTCCGCTGCGATGTATTTAAATGTAATTTAAATCTCTGATATTTTCTGTATATTATTTGTTTATGCTCTGTATATTCTTGTAATCTGATGGAATTGTTGTAATATACAATGAAATGTTCTTCTGTCTGCGTTCTGATGTGGCTTGTTCTCAACTCAATCCGCGATTTCCCGTAAGGGGGATTTCTGGTCGTTTCAATATATTTCATAACATAACTTTGAAATAAAACAGTATCTATATACAATACCATTATTTGAGTATAACACTTACAACACAGTGGAAATAACAATAGCTATATAATCCTGAAGCCTCCTGCTCCAGCTCTTCAAGTATCTGTAAAATCCCGACTACTTGACTTCCCGTACAAAATTGGGCACCCAAGACTTTAGGGAAAACAAAACAAAATAAACTCTGGGTCAGTCATGTGACTGGTGTAAGTAAACTCAAATCATTTGTTTTAACTATCAAATCCATTTGAAACAAAGGATAATCATAAGACCGATCCACACATAAACATGGATGGATTTCACCTTATGATAACCCAAAATATTTTTAAAACGATACTTGTCTGATATTATAATAATGTCTAGATCAAGTAAATAAAAATCTAGCAGAAACGCTTGCATCTAACGTTCTACATATATAATATGCAATCAAAACCATGGGCTCTTATTTGGGGAATGGATTCCAACTGTGACAAGGTATGGATCCACCTTCCGCTCAGTGTACTCTAGAAGCAATACACTGGAGTTCAACAAGAACATCTTGTAACTCGGCCTCACATGACCGACCCCTCATTTCGCTTGAGTGTATCAAATATATTGTCACCTTACAGTTGGTAAACCAACATAACCATTCCCCAGAGATATAGAACTGAAAGAAGTAACAAATATGAATATTCTCTAGATGGTGACAATATACCCTACTTGGGTGCGGCCCACTTAGCCATGCTGCCTGCCCGATTTCTGTCATTTCCCAGTTGATGAGGCTGGAGGTCACAACGTATCTTTCAACAGATTACCCATTCATTCACTCTGAATGCAACATCGTCATACCCGTCAAATCACAAATTGATTTCCCCAAAAATACCATGGGTATAAGCTAAGAGAAACGAATTCCTCCGCCACCAACGTAAATACGTTTGAAACGATCAACTTACGCGATCTACCAGATATACTCTGTCAAACACTCGTCCATTCAAGTTGTCCTGGGACTGGACAAACCGAAGGAACTATTCTGTAAATCCATCTTAGGCAATTTCTACCTAGGATCGCCAGAATAACCCTTGTATAAACTCCGTCTTCAATTTGTCTTCGATCTATTTGATTCGAAACGCTAACGCCCATACGGAGTGGTTCTTGGATAATAATCCAACCGGTCTCTCCGTATTACCAACGGAAAAATGGTCAAAACTTTGATAGTCTGTGATTTAACTATCAAAGAAAAACACGTGTGCAAACGTCGATATTATTTCTAGATGGAAATTATATAGATCAATCATGATTTAACATTTATCTCTTTAGTTCATTAATTTACTTATCTCTTGTTTCCATATATTCTAAATTCTTATTTTCTATTATCAGAAAACATTTCTGGTTCTTATTTGGAAAACATTTCAAAAACTCCACTGGATTTAAACTGATGTTTAAATCAAACATCGTCATGCCAACTCAAATCATTTCACTCATTAACTAAATTCACTTAACCATCCTTTACTATCAAACCTTAGCCATTCCTTAGTTAAGAAGGAAGTCAATCAAGTTGGGGTATAATTACCTCTCAGACCTTAACTGAACAACGTTTTAACTTCAGAATAGACAAAGTTTATCTTTTAAATCTTTAACAAACTTCCTTAATTAACTTTCTTTCGAATAAATCTCTAATCGATAACTCTAACTGATTTACTCTATCGATTAACCCCTTTTGATTTAACTCCTTTTCGAATAAGTAATATTCGATTAACTCCTTTTGATTAACTCCTTTCGACTTAACTCTAACTCGATTTACTCTTATTCGATTAACTCATTTCGATTAACTCCTTTTGATTAACTCCTTTAATTCTATTTGAATAAACTATATTCAATTAACTCTTTTAATTCTATTCGAATAAACTATATTTGATTAAATCCTTTAATTCTATTCGAATAAACTATTTCGAATAACTCCTTTCTTCGAATAACTAATATTTGATAACTCCTTTCTTCGAATAAACTATTTCGAATAACTCCTTTGGATTAACTCATTTGGATTAACTGGGTTTGATTAACTCATCTTGACTAACTCAACTTGATTAACTCAACTTGATTAACTTACTTGGTTAACTCAACTTGACTAACTTAACTTGATTAACTTACTTATTTAACTCAACTTATTTAACTCCTATCGAATAACTAATATTCGAATAACTGTGTCTGTTTTAACTTCATTTCGAATGGCTAATATTCGATTTAACTCCATTCGCTTGACTATAGATCGCAGTGATCACAATGGTTACGCCTGATTCCCTCAGGAAACATCCGACCGCCGTAGGCTATCTACAGCCCTACGAATTATGCTAGCAGTCGTACGAAATGGCAACTCATCCTGAATAACTATGTTTGACTAACTCTATATCAAATAACTATATTCGATCAACTCTAATTGAATAACTAATATTCAATTAATCCTAATTCGATTAACTATGTTCAATTAACTCTATCTGGTTAACTCTTATTGGTTAACTCTATCTAATTAACTCTAACTGGTTAACTCTTATTGGTTAACTCTAACTCTAATCGATAAATTCTAATTGATTAATTCTAACTGGTTAACTCAAATCAACTAACTCTTATTCAAATAAATTATATTTGATAACTCTATTCGATTACAAATACTTCCTTTTCTATTTGTCTATATTTATTTCATACAAATATATTTTTTATAACTTTATTTATTTCCTAAATAAATATTTCCTTCTATAACTTTATTTATTTCCTAAATAAATATTTCCTTTTATAACTTTATTTATTTCAAAAATAAATATTTCCTTTTATAACTTTATTTATAAATGTTTTACAAATATTTCCTTTTCAATTCTATTTGTAAATGTTTTACAAATATTTCCTTTTATATCCTATTTATTTTCCCAATAAATATTCCTTATAATATCTAATTTATTTCATATAAATATTCCCTTTATTAATTCTATTTATTTTACAAATAAATATCCCTTTTATAAAATTCTATGATTTTATAAATATCTTCTTTTATAAAATATTCTGCTTTTATAAATAATTCCTTTTATAAAATATTCTAATTTTATAAATATTTCATTTTATAAAATCCTTTGATTTTATAAATATCTTATTTTCAATATCACTTTGAAAATTCTCTTTCCACATTCCGGTATTTCTTATGGTATTTAACATACCAAATCACAATGATCAATATCATTCTAACATACATAATCAATAACAGATTATATATCACACCATATATCACAATATATGAAAACAGCAAAATAAATGTTGACTCTAAAAATCACGAAACTGGAAATCTAACAATAATTTAATATTACAGATCCAACAAAATTAGTTTTGTCGAAAACGGAGGTCGTTTGCAAAACTGACTATTTTTAAAGCTTTAAATAACCCTTTTAAATATATAAATATATTTAAAAATAATTAAATTAAATATTTAAAAATAAATATTATCGTATGTATTCACATAGAATATCGCACAGCTCCGTATGGGATTTATAACTCGATATTCCAAATCCAGTGTTACATCGATATTCGATTTATATTTAAAATCCATTTAAAAATATAAATAAATCGATATAAATTATAAAGGAATACCATAGCGACCTTCTAGAATTTGATTTGTACATAACTCCAAATCTACACGACGAAATCCCGATTTTTCTCTTCCATCAGAAAAATATACTTCACCAGCTCCGAACGTTTCTTGTTTCACAGAAATCCGATTTAAAACGAACACTGTATATTCAGTTGAAGTTCAAATCGCCAAATAGCGAACTGCCACGCCATTTCGAGCTCGATTTTAATTATATTATAATTATACGTTCAACTGTCGTTTATATAATATATTCGTTATTTGAATTCAATTCCAAATTGAATTTTATATATATTTTGAATTGCCCAATTCACATTATATTGTCAATTCACTATTTCTGATTATTTCAGAATTAAATATGTTATTCTATTATTTATAATAATTAAATATTCAATATAATTTTAATTAAACAACCTTTTTCACTATTTAAATAATTAAATAAATAAATTATATATCGCTGAAAATACGGGTCGTTACAAAAGGTACCCAATGATTACTCACCTTTATTGGTCCTGTTCCAGCCTCTTCCCAAGGCAATCGCCGAATCACCCAACGCCTTCTGCCATAGCCTTCTGACTGCCAAGCTACAACTGAAGTCAATGTATACTCACTGAGTGGTACCGCGCAGACCCAACCACTGCGAGTACAGCCTGAGCATGCACCGCAACAAAGGACCACCACGGAGTACCCTACCACGTTCCTCGGAAGAAGTGTGCTTACCTCCAGTTCCGCAGAGCAATCGGATAAAATAACCAGCAGAACAACCAACCGGAATAATCAAATGGATGTGCTCCTCCCATGTCTCAAGACACATCAATGATCTACCCCCGTTAGGTTCTTCACCTTCGTACATGTTGACTTGCCCAAGTGCATCACACAAATGTATTATTAGACCTATGTCTAATCTTTTAATCTCGTGCTTTTTTATCTTATCAGATTGCTAATTAACTTGATTATCCACATATTCACTTTTACTCAAGTTACTAGGTTTTCCTCGAGCCCCTTCACTAGAATAGACCCCTTTCAGAATAGCTTACTAATTAGACAAGTTCAACTTAATCATGTTTTAAGTTTATTAATAAGCCTAGTGACATAACTTGTTATTTCTTAGGTTGTAATTAACGAAAGTAATCTGCAACCCAATTTTATTGCCATGTCATTTACTGTCCAATTACATGTTTAGAAGTTCAATAACATGTCTCACTTAATGTATAATTAAGTATATTCTTTCCCGATCCTCATGTTTTCTTATGACATGTCTACTTAATATATGATTAAATACAACTTAATTCATTTTAGAAGTCGTCTTTATTCTTTCTTATTTAATCATAGCCTCGTCTTACACTATCACCACAACCTATTGTTTTCGTTTACATATTAACTTAGTTCTTTTAACTAAGGTTTATTAATAAGTTCTATTTTTTTCATTTATTACAATCCATGTTATAATTTCGCTTGCCCTTAGGACAAGACTACCTATTATATTATTTTCTCATTTATATAATTAATTATAATAGGTTATATTCCTCGCTCATCATATTTTCCCTTAGTTCCTTAACATTAACCAAACTTTTACTGTTGTAACATCCATTTAGATACCGCCTTTTATATTTTCATTATTTCAGGAAAATATTTAACACACCTTATTAGATTGATTAGTGGAAAGATATAAAGATACATTTCTATAACGCATATAAATAAAGATCCGTAATTGCAAGCCATTTCTTTTATTTTTGTCGTGGAAATACATATATCTTTTTTTTATTAGTGTTCAATATGGTAAAAGAATCCATATTTCACACTAATCCTTTTTTTTCCTTTCCTTTCTTGCAACTACGTTCTTAGTAATTTTACTATTCTGCAAATGCATCAAATTTTCCCAAATCCATCTAACTCAGTCCATTACAAGTTTCCCCTTTTTTATGAGTTAGATGTTAATTCATGCTTTCGTTTACCCATTCCAAATCACTGTAAATTTTTCCTTACAAAATTAGGCACATCTATTCTTTGTCCATTATTCCTAATTTCATTGTAATTCTATTTACAAAATATTCATGTTTATTGTAAATTCCATAATTTTCAATATCACGGCATTTCTTAATCATAGAATAGATTTTGTACAGTAGTGATATTCTTAACATACTTGAAAATAAATTATATTACAATTACCACAGATTGCAATTATTTAACATGTTAAGAATAACGGGGAATGTAAATGGAAAATATATCGTTATCCAAAATGTATAATTATAAATCCGCTCACCTGACAGCTTTCCAATTCTTGAATCTGATTCAGATCTATGATTCTGTGGTCTTCCTAACTGAATCTAGTATTAAAGTAACCATGGATTTACAAATCTGATTCTAAAAGAAGAGGGAAAGAAAGAAATCTAAATAAATTAGATTCACAAGACTTACTCACGTTATTAGAAATTTGAACACCCATGTTGTAGATTTACATTCTATATCTTCAAATCTTGAATCAGAATTTCCTAAAACTAATTTTTGAATTTCGAAAATATTTAGAGAGGAAAGAAAATGGTAGAGCATTGGCACCATCTTATAAAATATAAGTCGACAGCTAGGCCCTGTTAGTCTATTTATAAGTGTATAGGAAATTTTGGTCCATCGACACGCCAGTATAAAATCCAAGTCGTATAAACCAGAAAAACACATCACTGACCAGAGCAGATCTAGCCCCAGGTGGGTCGACCCCTATATCAGCCAACCTTAGAGGTGGGTCAAACCTAATGCCAATGAATGGGTCGACCCATGTAAAGCCTGGGTCGACCCGTCCCCTAGGTCTAAATGTGCATTTCTGTCGGTTGAATTTCTGTTTAACATTTACTTTATTTCTTGATATAACCCATATGAATTATTTTTTTATAGTTATAACTTATATCTAATTTAAAAATTTTAATTTGTGCATGTATATATGCATATAATCTTTTAATTATTAATTCGTTAATAACTTTCTCATTCGTTCTCCGTTTTGGGCAAGTCGTATATCAAAACGAATCATAAAATTGCCACGAACACAATGGTATTTGTTTTAGGGCTAAATTCTTAAATCATAATTTGTTGATGTTTTCCGTTTATTATTTATATAAAATACATAGTGTTACATCTCCCTTCCTTAGGAAATTTCATCCCCGAAATTTGAAAAGGATAGAGTGATGTTCTTCCATGTATGAATTGCAACCATTATGTGTTCATCCAATTTTTCAATCACCTGTGCACTTGTGCAAAGTGTAACATACATAATAACATATGAATGTAATGAATTCCTAAGTGGTACATCCTGTATGAATGCAAATTCTTCTGAAAATCTTTTGAAAACATGATGCACACATCCTAAATATATTGGATTTTTTATATGAATGAAATATTTTAAAATCAAAATATCTTTTTGGCTAATTTTTCCAACACTCTTACAAAGCAAGAGCGCAGTTCATCCAATTTTTGCATCCAAACCCTACCAACCAACTTTAACTTTGGGAATTACAGAAAAGTCTAATTTTCTGAATTCGATTTCTTATGTTACAAAAAGGTGGAAAATGGAAAACTTCACATCTTCCGTTTTTCTTCTATGTAACTTTTCTATTTGTACTAGATTATATGCAACTATTATATAAAGATTTTCTATCTTCCTATCCAAGCACAGTTTACATAAAAAAAATTCTTCGTTATAAATTTTCTTTTCCAACTTACTTTAGAAAAACCCAATTTTCTCATTTGTCATATTTGTTGCTTTATTTTTGCAGTTGCCATTGTTTTCTTTAGATATCCCATTACTTTTTCTTAGCTTATTTAGCTTAATTCGTTGATCTAAGCTTAGTCTTTAAATAAGCCTTCTAATTCTTTCAAAAGAAAAATAGGAAAACAAGCCCGCATTTTACATATCGAAAGATCGTAAAATATTTTTATTTTATTCCCTGAGGGTTGGATCATTCTCATCTTTTAATATGTTGCTAACGGGGATGTGAGACATGTCCATAATTTTTACCGATTTTGTTTATGATGATTTTCCCTTATCTGTCTTGTACAAGGCATAACTTTTGACTCATGTTGAATCATAGGGTAAGACCGATGCCATTAGAAAGGAATTGATGATTGCCTTTCCGTAGAGTGGTTACGTTAAAGATTTGGCTCAGCGATTTGGGAGAAATCATTGTTTTAAGGTTTTCAGTTGGCTGTACAGGTTTGGTAAGCCAAAATGGGCTTAATTGGGAAGGCCCATTAGTGAGCTGATGGAAACATAAATAGGGGTTGAGGGGTATGGAGAATAGGCTACTTCCCCCAATCTCTCATTTGGTGGCCTTGTGTTCCTTCTTCCTCTAACACCTTTCCACTATTAAAAATCAAAATCTAAGGAGGGAAACCATAGATCTACACCATTGGATTCTAGATCTACATCAACTGATGTGGGATTCATCGGATCAAGGGGTTTTGTGCGAAGTGCTTGCTGCCCGGAATCTTATTATATTGATTTTAGCTTGTTTTGGAGAATTAGTGAGTGGTTTGCATCTCTTACATGGATTCAATGAAGTATATGAATGTCTAGTCATATTTTTCATCAAATTCAAGTTGTTTTCCATAGATCTACATCATGGTAAGTACTATTTCATATGAATCGCCTTAGGATCTGATTTAGTAAGTTAAAACTGATAATTCCTATGCTATTTCATGCGTTTATGCAAGTTAGATCTATCATTTTTGTTCATATGATCATTTATCATGATTTTGGTGAAATTTGCATAATTTTGGCAATAATCGTCACATTCATGTTGTTAGTGATTTCATAAAATGCTTATGGTTGTGTTGAATGAATTAGACAAGTATATTTTGTCGATTGTGTCGACTGGCAAAGTTTTGGTCGAAATTGGACTTAGATTGGAGCTGTACAGGCTAGGTGTCTCGCATGGGTTTCGGTCGCACCTACGACAACATTTATGAAATGCCGTTAAAAGTTGTGGCCGAGCACGACCAAAGATAGGTCGCGCAAGGGTTTCGGTCGCGCCTATGACAGCATTTACGAAATGCTGTTAAAAGCTATGGCCGAGCACGACCAAAGATAGGTCACGCATGGATTTTGGTCGCACCTACGATAGCATTTATGAAATTTTGTTAAAAGCTGTGGCTGAGCATGACCAAAGATAGATCGCGCATGGGTTTCGGTCGCACCTACGATAGCATTTATGAAATGTTGTGGCCGAGCACGACCAAAGATAGGTCGCGCATGGGTTTCGGTCGCACTTGCGACAACATTTATGAAATACTGTTAAAATTTGTGGTCGAGCATGACCAAAGATAGGTCGCACATGGGTTATGGCCCCACCAGAGCTATGACACCATTTATGAAATGCTGTTAAAAGTTGTGGTCGAGCACGACCGAAGATAGGTCGCGCATGAGTTTCTTTGGTCGCACCCGAGCTACAACAGCACTTTTGTAACGCTATAAAAAGGAAGAAACACTGTGAAAGCCAGTTTTGTTTAGCTCTTCACACCAGATGGATGCAGAATTGAACAAGGGGATATGACAGCGTTTCAGAAACGCTATAAAAGGATGTTTGACATTTTGGCCAGTTTTTCATAGCTAAAAGGCTGGAGATGCTATAAAATGCAGTATCAACCAAACGAAGCTTGTTTTTGAGTCGACAATGGTTCTAGCTTCGACACGAGTTCAAGTAGGAAGGTTCGAAGTGTTGAAATGTGTTCATTGATTGGTGAAAAGCAACGAATAGGCAGACAACTCAAAAGTGTTGGGTTGTAGGTAATGGTTACTCGAATGGGACTTGAATTTATGATTAGTCGCTGGTGATGACGACTAGAGATGCGAAGGCCAAGATATTATCGTTATCATAAGTTCTAGAAGACTCAAAGCAGCAGTACTTTGGGAAATCATGAAGGGCCCCGTACCTTGGGCAGTCGTGAAGGGCCTAGTTGTCGAGATTTGAGAAAACAAACATACGTGTCATGGGGCGTATAGAGTTGTTGCTTGAACTGGGGTTACCATTAGACTTTGACATATGGCAGTCATAATGAGTCGTCGTACGATTAACGATGGTTTCAAAGCAGGATTGGTGGTGATAGCCAGAGTCTGTCATGGATGTTTGAATGTCTGGATGTTTTGTCATCTCATCTCACGTGGATTATTCAACGTCGAGGGAGATGTTTCTCGAGTGCTTGACTGATATTGGTGTAGGCCTCTGGGGAGAGTGCTTGAGGGATATTAAACTCAATTATGATTTTCTACGTGAGACCTATGTAATCTGGATGCTATGAATATTACCAACGGTTGTTCTGATTGCTATGGACGAATTTTTGTTACCTTGAATGTTATGGATTGTAAAGGCTATCACTGTCGGATGTAAGTAAGACAGGTGTGGGTTCTTCTCTAGTGTTGGGTAGTTGTTGGTAAATCTACCCATTCTCATATACTTTATTGATGAAGTTTGTTAGTTGTTTTATCGCTCACTTAGACTATTGTCTGACTCAAGGTTTTATGTATCCCTCTTATTACCTTGGGTTGTTCATCTGGTTATGGATGGACATACTGAGTAGCATGTCACAGGTAATGGATCTTAGTGAGGCGAGGATGTAGACCGATGACGAGCAGGAGGATTGCATACCAGTTTTATTACTATCTAGTATTTTTTGTTTTCGCTGATGCTATATACTATGAGGGATGTAGTGAGGACTTTTGTATATAAATATTATCCTATGTTGTATGGATCTTTCTACGGGTTCTATTAAGAGTTTTCAGTTTCTGTGCAATTGGATTTCACTATCATTACCTGTTGTAAATGTTATATTATATCTTATCCTTGCGTTGTGACATTTACAACAGGTTTCGATGGTGCTTACCTACCTTGATGATCGTCCATAGCTGCCTGGCACACCTTTTAGCACATTATTCCTCTTGTTTGGTGTGAGGGCTGTGAGGACTGTCCGTAGCCAACTAAAGGGAAGCAGATTGTGAAGGAATATGATTTGGAAGCCGTACCAACTTACTCAAGAGCTCCTACTGTAGAGGAAAAAGGAAAGGGTGTCGTGGTGTAATGTACTCTTTCTGTTAATGGTGTTTTAGTTCGTGTGCTTTTTGATACTGGGGCATCGCATTCATTCATTTGCAATGAGCTTGTTTGTCGTTTGAGTTTGGAACCTAAGATTTGTGATAAACCATTGATCGTGACTAATCCAGTTGGGGGTTCGTCCAGTTTGTGCATATTGTGTTGTGGTCTAGTGTTTTCGAGTCATGGTTGCTCTTTTGTGTGTGACTGCTTTGTTCTTAACTTCGCTGGGTTTGGGATCATCTTGGGCATGGATTGGCTCAAGAGGTATGCGGCAAGGGTGAATTGCGAGAAGCTAGAGGTGAGGGTCAGGGATGTGGAAGGGCAAAAGGTGTTCATTAGAAGTAAGCATGTAGATGGGGTCTTCGTGAGTTATCTATATTCGCTTGGGATTCAACAAGAAGACCTGCTATCAGTGTTGATCGCTAATGAGTATGTAGATATCTTTGACGAGGTCAAAGGGTTGCCGTCGCATCGTGAGATTGAGTTTAGGACCGATTTGGTCGAGGGTGCTAGACCAATCTTTATGCCTCTTAAGCGGATGTCTTCCTAAGGAACAACGAGAGTTAGAGGTGCAAGTTCGAGAACTTTTGGAAAAAGGATTCATTCAGAGAAGTGTTTCCAAATAGGGTGCACCGGTCATGTTGGCAACCAAGGCAGATGGCTCGTTAAGATTGTGTGTGGACTATCGTGAGCTGAACAAGGTGAATAAGGAGAACAAGTATCCATTGTGATGACTTGTTCGATCAGCATCACGAAGCCAATGTGTTTTCTCAGATGGATTTGGCAACGAGATTTTACCAGTTGGGGGTGGCTAAGGATAGTGTGCCAAAGACTGCTTTTAGGACACCATCCGGGTTTTTCGAATGGTTAGTGATGCCATTTGGGTTGACTAACGCAACAACGTATTTTGTGGATCTTATGAATAGGGTACTCAAAGATCAGTTGAACAAGTTCGTGCTTGTGTTTGTGGACGATATTCTGGTTTATTCTCGGAATGAGGAAGAACACAAGACGCACTTGAGGGTTGTGTTAGAGATCTTGCGAAAGCATTAGTTAAGAGCTAAGTTTTCGAAGTGTCACTTCTGGAAGAGAGAAGTGAGTTTCTTAGGCCATGTTGATTCTGGATATGGAATAGCGGTTGACCCCGCTAAAGTGGCAGCAATCCAAGACTGGGATAAACCTAAGAATGCAACAGATGTGAGAAGTTTCCTTAGGTTGGCTGGTTATTACCGACGGTTTATCAAGGATTTCTCGAAGATAGCTACAGGATTGACGAAGAAGAACCAAGTGTTCACATAGGATGTAAAGTGTGAACAAGCGTTCGGAATCCTAAAGCAGAGATTGATGAGTGCTTCTGTGTTGACCGTTCCAAGTGGGAATGAAGAGATGGTGGTGTACACCAATGCATGTGGTACTGGACTTGGAGCAATGCTAATGCAGAAGGATAAAGTTGTGGCTTATGCGAGTCGACAACTAAAGCCGCATGACAAAAACTATCCAACATATGATTTGGAGTTGGCGGCAATTGTGTATGCTCTGAAGATGTGGAGATATTACCTATTGGGAGTTCGATTCGAGTTGTTTATGGATCACAAGTCGTTGAAGTTTCTTTTCTTCCAAAAGGATTTGAATCTTCAGCAATAATGATGATTAGAGTTTCTGGCATCGTATGATTTTGGTATAGCCTATACTCCTGGTAAGGGTAATGCAGTGGCAAATGCATTGAGTCGAAGACACGCAAGTTTGGGTGTGATGTTTTTGCAATGGAAGAGCCTCGAGTATTTGGCAATGTTTGATTTCAGGCAAAGGTGCGAGTTGGAACCTGAAATGTTGGCAAACTTATCGATAAGACCTACTCTCATTAAAAGGATTGGCGAGAGCCGAAACCAAGATGGAAAGCTTGTCGAGTTTATCCAGAGACTAGAACCAGAGATAAAGAGTTCAAAGTCGATCAAGGAGGTTGGCTTCGAAAGCAAGGGTGATTAGTTGTTCCCAATATAAATGGACGAAGGGATGAGCTTCAGAGAGAATGTCATCACTCGAAGTTGACGATTCATCCCGGTGGTAATAAGATGTATCAGGACATGAAGCGAGTCTACTACTGGGAGGGGATGAAGTGAGATATTGGAAAGTTCATTCCAAGTGTATGAACTGTCAGTTGGTGAAAGCTGAACAGAAGAAGCTGAGTGGTTTGCTTCAACCATTGGAAGTTCCTACGTCGAAGTGGGAGCAAGTATCGATGGATTTTATCGATGGGCTACCTAGAACGAGGGCAGGGAATGAAGGGAATTGGGTCATCGTGGATCATTTGACCTAAAGTGCGAGATTCATTCCTGTCAAGTCGACTAGGACGGCATCGAAACTGGCTGAACTTTATGTGAAATGGGTAGTTCGATTCCGTGGTGTCCCAAAGAGTGTAGTGAGTAACTGAGATCCATTGTTTATGAGTGGATTTTAGAAAAGTTTGCAGGAGGCTTTGGGAACCAAGTTGTGTTTAAGTACGGTTTATCATCCCCAAATAGATGGTCAAACCGAAAGAGTCAAGCGAGTTTTAGAAGATCTCCCGAGGGCTTGTGTGTTATACTTCGGTGGATCATGGGAAGACCATCTACATCTAGTTGAGTTTTCATATAATAATAGCTACCGATCTAGCATTGCGATGGCACCATACGAGGCATTGTATGGAAGGCCGTGTAATTCTCCGGCATGTTGGTTGGAGACTGGCGATAAGTTAATACTTGGGCCAGATATGATTAGAGAAACCTCGGATTGTATCGAGATCGTTCAGCAACGAATAAAGGCAGCCCAAGATTGTTTGAAGAGTTATGCCGATAAGCGTCGAAAAGATATGGAGTTCGACGTAGGCGATATGGTTTTCGTGAAGATTTCGCCATTAAAGCATGTGGTTTGATTCAGAAGTAAAGGAAAGTTGGCTCCTAGGTTTGTTGGACCATTTCCGATAGTCGAGCAAATAGAAAAGCTCGCATATAGACTGGAGTTACCCAAGAAGATGTCGAGATTGCATAATGTGTTTCATGTGTCATTTCTACGGAAATTCGTGCATGACCCGAATGTGGTGGTATATCCAGAGCAATAAGAAGACTTAGAAGTAGAAACTGCAGTTGCGGAACCTCGTAAGTCGCTTCGTGTTGTGGGAAATGACACGAAATAGCTTAGGAGGAAGACAGTTAAGCTAATCAAGGTACAATGGAGTGAAGATGGTGACAATTGTACATGGGAGACGGAAGAGAGCATGAGGGTGACTCATCCAGAACTCTTCGTCGATAGGAACTTTCGATACCGTATCATCGCTATATTGCTATATCTTGTTGTTTGATAGAATTCCACGTGCTACGATAAGGCTATGGATGCATGGCTTGATTGTCGCTAGTTTGAGTTATATAATTGGCTTCGCATGGATGATAGGCATGCAGAATTGTTGAGGTCGCTTGTGTTTGCTCGGAATTTCAGGGGCGAAATTTCTTA
Organism: Allium sativum; assembly: GCA_030737875.1. Lineage (NCBI taxonomy): Eukaryota > Viridiplantae > Streptophyta > Magnoliopsida > Asparagales > Amaryllidaceae > Allium > Allium sativum. Next base: position 469,729,609 of record CM060920.1, on the reverse strand, counting down.
AGGGGGAGGGGGATGTAACAGCCTGCATCTTACGTATCGGAAGATCGTAAAATATGTTTATTTTATTCCTTGAGGGTTGGATCATTCTCATCTTTTAATATGTTGCTTATTGGGATGTGAGACATGTCCATAATTTTTAGCGATTTTGTTTGTGACCATTTTTCCCCTGTCAGTCTTGTACAGGGCTTAACTTTTGACTTAGGTCGAATCAGAGGGTGAGACCTATGCCATTGGAAAGGAATTGATGATTATCTTTCTCTAGAGTGGTTACATTAAAGATTTGGCTCAGCGATTTGGGAGAAATGAAACAACCCGTAACTTCCCCGGTAAGGAAAGCCAGAATTACCTTGAGAACAACACACAAAAGAACGCATACAGAAGAACATTTCATTGCTTATTACAAAAAACCATCATATTACAAGAATATACAGAGTATAAACAAATATTATACAACAGAAAATATCAGAGATTTAAATTACATTTAAATACATCGCAGCGCAAAATAATACAAAACACAACTAGAAGTAATACACGGATACAGAGCTTTCCGAGTATCGTTCCAGCTGTAAATCAGGATCCTGTGAATATAAATCTGTAAAACCAAAACTACTAGCTGCCCGTGTCAAAATAAGGGCACCTAGAGTTTAGGTTAAAACAATAAACTCCAGGTCAGTCATGTGACTGGTGTGAGAACTAAAACAGTTATTAATCTTTATTTTAAAGTTAGGTAAATCAAGGGACCACGCCGTATAACACGGAACGGGTTTCCTCCCAAGAACACCAGTGCATAAAACAACAACGCAATGCTAAATAAAGAACAATGAAGCTATTATAAGACTCATGTCCCATCAAACAATGCAACACAAGCCGGAGGATAGGGTTTTACCTTATATTAGCTAAAGAATGCTTGATACGCTAAATTTCATCTTTTTATTATTACTATAAGTGAAGAAAACTACTTCAAATATAAATGTATCAATCATAGGTGGCAAGGGCACCATATATCATGTCGCCATACTAGTTCTACAATTAAAACCGCAAAATCACGTATTTGGAAATTGGATTTCCATCTGTGAACCAAGGCAAGGGATCGTCCTTATCGAATTCGAGACGCTCTAGCCCGCCCCTTAGGTCAGAGCTCGAGTGACCTTTGGATCGTCAGGGCCGGTCCACCGATGTGGATTAAAATGCCTGAACACTGCGTTTCCCCACCCTATGGGGTGTCAATGAGTCCAATGACTCCATCGGCTCCACATAGTCAACGATATATCCGAGGCGCCTCGCAACAGCAATAACCACATAAGTCAAACTCGTCAGGGCGTGTAAAACCACTGACGCCACTTCTAGCTAGAAGGAAACGCATACCCTCCGTGATGTCCTCTCCCGTTTCTGGTTCACAACCGGGGTGTGAGGCTCGCGAATCAACGTTACACAAAGCTATGCCACACAGGCGGTGCTTTGATCATCAACCCCAAGACTCTGCTTTTCAACAGAAGCCTTGATCAATTGCCACTTAGGCATGCCACACAGGCAATTCACTCCATGTGATTGATATCCATCAATATATAACCCCTGAGCTCGTACATCTCAGAGAAGGGCGTTAAGCAAGAGAATAAATTCTCCACCGCCAAAAAGATATATATTTAATATAAATCAATCACACAGAATAAAATCCAATGTCAGACACACAGCCCATTTACAAGTCCGTTCTGGGTCTGAACGAAACCGGAGGCACCTTGTACCTTGCATATCCATCAATCTCCAAGTACGTCTGGACGATCACCAACTGATTCCCTCCTCTTAGCTATACAGCCCAATCAAGATCATCAGTAATTATCCAAACGACGTGAAGACCTCCGGTCTTCAACCACCGTCTTCATCCTCGACACCACGTGGAATCAGTTATTCAGAATGGCATAAACCCGGTCTTTCTGAATAACTCGCGTATATAATAAACAAGTGTTACACAAACGCAACATACGCCTCATTCCAATTCATCAGTCACTAACCATAAATTAGCAAGAGAATAATTCCCCAAAACATTAACCCCGAAGGCCGAAACCAACATCAGATCAATACCCAGGAAACCATTCTTCTTAGCTAACCTACAGTTAGTTTCTAAATTTCACATTCTTAGGGAAAGGTTCCCATTAATTTTATCAAAGATAAATTCTTTTAAATTTATTCTTTAATCTTCCTTTGAATATCACTTCAAACTAGTCGGGATTAGCGAACCACACTGAAGTAATTATTTATTTTATTTTCCAATCCCAACCTATTCATCCCAAGGAGCAAAACTGGTAATACTCCATATCTAACACCACGGTGTTATCGGTAAAGTTAATTACCATTTCACATTCAAATCTAGTTAAAGATTTAACTATCGCTTGGAGTAAAATGGGTGATACTCCATTCTCTATCATTTCAATCTAATTAAAGATTCATTAAAACTCCACTTAGTTTTAATCTTTAACTGGGTTAAAGAACCGATGTAATTTAAAACACGGTTCACGATAAACCCCAAAATCACATCACATTTCAATCAGTCCCCAACCGTAAATTAGTAAGAGGACAGTTCCCTAAATATTAACCCCGAAGGCTGAAACCAACATCAGATCAATACCCAAGAAACCATCCAACTTAACTGATCCCCAGTTAGTTCTTAATTTTCTTAACTCCATTTGGGTTTAAGAACAGTATTATTAAAGATACCATTCACGACAACCCAAAATCCCATTTGATATTAAACACAAGGCTCTGAATAGAAAATATATCGGCTTATATTCAGTATCAAATTCTGAAACCAACAAATATCGTATTTGAAATAACGATATAAATATATCTTTCAAATTTCCATAACAACATCTGTATAAATATATACGTTCGAATTCTATACAAAAATAAATTTCTCATCATTATTATTTAAAATAATTCATTTTAAATATTCAAAATTCATTAAAATTGCCAAAATAAAAAATTTACATTGGCCCAGATTTTCCGGGTTGTTACAAGAAATCACTGTTTTAAAGTATTTCAGTTGGCTGTCCAGATTTGGTAAGCCAAAATGGGCTGAATTGGGAAGGCCCATTAGTGGGCTGATGGAAACTATAAGTAGGGGGTGTGGGTGTGGAGAATAGGTTACTTCCCTCATTCTTTCATTTGGTGGCCTTGTGTTCCTTCTTCTTCTAACACCTTTCCACCATTAAAAGTTAAAATCTAACGAGGGAAATCATAGATCTACACCATTGGAGGCTAGATCTACATCAACTGAAGTGGGAATTCATCAGATCAAGGGGTTTTGTGCGAAGTGCTTGCTGTCCGGAATCTTATTACATTGATTTTAGCTTGTTTTGGAGAATCGGTGAGTGATTTGCATCTCTCACATGGATTCAATGAAGTATATGAATGTTTAGTCATGTTTTTCATCAAATTCAAGTTGTTTTCCATAGATCTACATCATGGTAAGTCCTATTTCATATGAATCACCTTAGGATCTGATTTACTAAGTTAAAGCCGGTAATTCCTATGCTATTTCATGCGTTTATGCAAGTTAGATCTATCATTTTTGTTCATATGATCATTTATCATGATTTTGGTGAAATTTGCATAATTTTGGTAATAATCGTCATATTCATGTTGTCAGTGATTTCATAACATGCTTATGGTTGTGTTGAATGAATTAGACGAGTATATTTCGTCGATTTGCGAAGTTTTGGTCGAAATTGGACTTAGATTGGAGTTGTACATGCTAGGGGTCGCGCATGGGTTTCGGTCGCACCTACGACAACATTTATGAAATGCCGTTAAAAGTTGTGGCCGAGCACGACCAAAGATAGGTCGTGCATGGGTTTCGGTCGTGCCTATGACAGCATTTACGAAATGCTATTAAAAGCTGTGGCCGAGCACGACCAAAGATAGGTCGCGCATGGGTTTCGGTCGCACCTACGACATCATTTATGAAATGCTGTTAAAAGCTGTGGCCGAGCGCGACTAAAGATAGGTCGTGCATGGGTTTCGGTCACACCTACGACAACATTTATGAAATGCTGTTAAAAGCAGTAACCGAGCACGACCAAAGATAGGTCGCGCATGGGTTTCGGGCGCACCTACGACGACATTTATGAAATGCTGTTAAAAGCTATGGCCGAGCATGACCAAAGATAGGTCGCGCATAGGTTTCGGTCGCACCTACGAGAGCATTTATGAAATGATGCTAAAAGTTGTGGCCGAGCACGACCAAAGATAGGTCGCACATGGGTTTCGGTTGCACCATTGACAGCATTTATGAAATTCTATTAAAAGCCGTGATCGGGCAAGACCAAAGATAGGTCGCGCATGGGTTTCGGTCACACTAGAGCTACGACAGCATTTATGAAATGCTGTTAAAAGCTGTGGTCGAGCACGACCAAAGATAGGTTGTGCATGAGTTACGACAGCACTTCTGTAACGCTGTAAAAAGGGAGAAACACCGTGAAAGTAGTTTTGTTTAGCTCTTCACACCAGATGGATGCAGAATTGAACAAGGGGATATAACAGCGTCACAGAAATGGTGTAAAAGGCTGTTTCGACATTTTGGCCAGTTTTTCGTAGCGAAAAGGCTGGAGATGCTATAAAATGCAGTATCGACAAAATAAGGCTTGTTTTTGAATCAACAATGGTTCTACCTTCGACACGAGTTCAAGTAGGAAGATCCGAAGTGTTGAAATGTGTTCTTGATTGGTGAAAAGCAACGAATAGGCATACAACTCAAAAGTGTTGGGTTGTGGATAATGGTTACTCGATTGGGACTTGAATTTATGATTAGTCGTCGGTGATGACGACTAGAGATGTGAAGGCCAAGATATTATCGTTATCGTAAGTTCTAGCAAATTCAAAGCAGGGGTACTTTGGGCAGTCATGAAGGGCCTCGTACCTTGGGCAGTCGTGAAGGGCCTAGTTGTCGAGATTTGAGAAGACAAACATACAAGTCATGATGGCATATGGAGTTATTGCTAGGACCGGGGTTACCATTAGCCTTTGACATATGGCAGTCATGATGGGTCGTCATACAATTAATGATGGTTTCAAAGAAGGATTGGCAGTGATAGCCAGAGTCTGTCATGGATGTTTGAATGTTTGGATGCTTTGTCATCTCATCTCACATGGATTATCCAACATCGAGGGAGATGTTTCTCGAGTGCTTGACTGATATTGGTTTAGGCCGCTGGGGAGAGTGCTTGAGGGATATTAAACTCAATTAGGATTGTCTACGTGAGACCTATGTAATCTGGATGTTATGAATATTACCAATGGTTGTTCTGATTGCCATGGATGAATTTTTTTTACCTTGGATGTTATGGATTATAAAGGCTATCACTGTCGGATGTGGGGAAGACGGGTGTGAGTTCTTCTCTAGTGTTGGGTAGTGTTTGGTAAATCTACCCATTCTCATATACTTTATTGTTGAAGTTTGTTAGCTGTTTTATCACTCATTAAGGCTGTTGTATGACTCAAGGTATTGTGTTTCCCTCTTATTTCCTTGGGCTATTCATCCGGTTGTGAATGAGCAGACTGAGTAGAAGGTCACAAGTAATGGAGCTTAGTGAGGCGAGGATGCAGAGCGATGACGAGCAGGAGGCTTGCATACCAGTTTTATTACTATCTAGTATTTTCTGTTTCCGCTGATACTATATACTATAAGGGATGTAGTGAGGACTTTTGTACATAAATATTATCCTATGTTGTATGGATCCTTCTACGGGTTCTGTTAAGAGTTTTCAACTTCTGTGCAATTGGATTTCACTATTATTACCTATTGTATATGTTCTATTATATCTTATCCTTACGTTGTGAGATTTATGACAGGTTTCGATGCTGCTTACCTACCTTAATGATCGTCCATAGCTTCCTGGCACACCTTTTAGTGCATTATTCCTCTTGTTTATTACGGGGGTTGTGGGCGGTCGTCACAAGGCAAAATACACGGCTATTACAAAGGGCTAAGAATCCTAGGATCATGTCCCTACTGACAAGGAAAAGTTTAAACCATGGGATCTAAATAACTCGCTTTCCCTCTATCATCTACCTGTCACAACTAATCCTAGTTGTGTACTGTCTTTTCCAAGTCACAACCTAGGCTTTATAGTGCTTATCCACTCTACGAGAATTTACTGTTATTCCAAAACAATCTTGCTGTGATCTTTATAGTCTCAAAATATTCCCCGTCTTTCCTAGGTACTAATCCTTACCTACTCCATGATTTTAAAAAAATGTGGTTTGGCCTCATTATTCCATTTCCTTCCAAAAACTAAAGATTCAAAACTTTACTTCTTTAAGACTTATTTTTTCCAAATATAAAAATGACATCTCATAAAAACAGTTTTTTTAATCAAATCATAAAAACCGAAGTAGACAGAGATAACTATTTCTCAATTAATTTCACAACCATTTATTTTTACTATGCTAGTTTAATTACTTACAACATGGTGTAAATTTCTAAACTTATCCCAAACATCTAATCTATTCTAAGTTCTTAACAACTTATTTTGTTCACCCATCAAAGTTTTATGTCAAAACAGTTGTAAAAAATTATTGTTAAAAGAATAGAGATTTCCAGAATTTTCTTTACCGAAAATTTTAGTTTCTCAACAAAATACAATCTTTTCTATGTTTTGCTATTTAATCCTTCCATACTATATAGCTTAAAAACTATTGAGCTATACATGCTCTATAATATACAAATTTTTATGAAAGAATTCATTTTAAAAAAAAAAATCATGAGAAATCACCATTTCCAAAATATATCTCATTTTCCCCGAAATCTAATATGTACTTTTCAAATATGTTACTTACATATTGTTTTTGAAACGTCAAAAATACATTCTTTTGTTTCAAAAATTGTTTCTGCACAATTTAACTAGTACATATTTTAAAATTGTAAACTTTTAAGATCAAAACTTGAAAAACACCGTTAACTATCACCCAAAAGCTTTTAAAAATTTAAAGTTTTTAAAAGTTAAAAATGGGGCTAGACTCAAAGTGGGTTTCTAACTTATTTAGGCCTCCCTAAATATTCCTACAAGGTCATTTCTCTTAAAAATATATATATTCCTAATCCATTTCCTTTTTCTTCTTTCCCAATTTATAAGGCTTTACTGTTAGGGGTGTAAACGGGTTGGACCGTACCGAACGGAGGTGTGTCCTTGTCCTATCCAATAAGGGTTTTGGACGGACACGGACTGAACAAGCATTAAGTTCGGGCACTGTTCGTACGAGCCGGACAACGATGGATAATGTTCGGGCAATAGAAAAACAACGAACATTTTGGATCGGACTGGAAGATGGTGTGTCTGTGTCATGTCCTATAAGTGAATCGTACGAACACGGGTCGGATACCTTATAGCCTCAGACTGATCCGGATAACGGACTGTCCTGTCTGTTATACAGCCCTATTTAATACCAAACCAAGTAATCTGAAATTCTCACATTTTAGATACTAACATATGGAATCCATCTTTTTTTCCTTTTTCATTACAAAACACATTGTACACTTTTCACCCAAACTACCTAAGGGTCTCTTATTCTCAAATTTCCACAACCATTTCTTTAAGGTACATAACCGATATCCCAATGCTTTCCATATGTCGCTCTTCCTATTTAGTGGGTTATTTATGGATCTAGGTGTATATATAATATATTTATATTTTAAAAATACAAATATGTTCACTCACTACCTAAACATGAATCCTAAACCTAAGCTCTAATACCAGATGTAACAACCCGAATTTTGACAGACCGATTTTTTTCAAAAATCCCAATCTATCGAAGGTCGAGCCGGCTTGTCTGGTATCCTGCAAAAAAGACAGAGAAAATAAATATATCAGAGCTTGGTAAAACATCTAACAGTGTAATGGATAAAATATAGTATAATCAAATATACCCTTACCAAAGTAATAATACTACCACTCTAGTATCCAAAGCTATCAAATTTCTGTCATAAACCTAACCTGCGAGTACGTTATGCGGAGGGGGTCAGAACACAAAGTTATGGTGACTTGACAAGTTAAACATTCTGAAATAACCATATATATAATGCTCAATTTTGTTTTCTTATTTTTTATGTTACTTGGGTTAGCAACACTCAAGGCTTTACTCATGTCGTACCCGTTTACTACCGAGTAGATTAACCTAATATAGTACATATTTAACTACCCCAACATGCCAAGGTACTCCCCACAGTACACTCCTCGCACGGTCTCCATCGTCACACCATGAAAGCACATGCAACTCTCATCCTATGCAGAACGACGAACGGAAATTCATATTACAACGCCACATTACCGCACAGAACCACCATCTCTATGTCATGCAAGCGTACGGATTACCGTATCCGAACTCCTCGGTTGAATCAAGCCTCAACACAGAGTAATGTCCTCTCATCCAAAATACACCACCCAGTGTGTGTATCTAGACCCTCACACGAACGTGCTGCCTACTTACACCGCGTCCTGTAATAAGGCTCCATTTGAATGCACATAATTCGGTCGGGAGCTTTCCATATTTGTAAAGGTCCACCCAAAAAGGCCTACAATACAAATATCCAGAATATGATTTGAATTTTCCCGGTGGCTATGGTCCCACCTTACCCCTCCCTCAACTAGTGAAAGAATACATCGATAGCTCAGCGGCATGCACCTAGCAAGCAATCTAATCATCCAATTTGGTGTGTCCATTAACCAATGTCTCGATAGTGAAAGATCGATGGTCTCTTGGTTTAGCTCTAGTCTTTCCGCATCCCATTGACTGCCGATGACAGGTACATGATGATTACTACCCTGTATTAATCCTGACCTAGCCTCTTCCCAAGGCAATCGCCGAATCACCCAATGCCATCCGTCACAGCCTTCTGACTGCCAAGCTACATTTGAAGGCAAGGCATACTCGCCGGGTGGTACCACGCAGACCCAACCTCTACAAGTACAAGCTGAGCATGTACCGCAACAGAGGACCACTACGGAGTACCCTACCACGTCCCTCGAAAGTCACGTGCTTCCCTCCAGTCCTGTAGAGCAATCATACATAATAACCAACCAGAATAATCAAATGAACATGTTCCTCCCATATCTCAATCCACCTCGATGATCAACCCCGTTGGGTTCTTCACCTTTGTACATGCTAACTAGCCCAAGCGCTTCACACAAACATGTTATTAGACCTTATGTCTAATTTTTTAATCTCGCGCTTGCTTTATCTTATCAGATTGCTAATTAATTTGATTATCCACATAATAACTTTTATTTAAGTTACTAGGTTTTCCCTGAGCCCTTCACTAGAATGGACCCCTTTCGAGTTTAGATTATTAATTAGACAAATTTAACTTGATCATGTTTTAAGTTCATTAATAAGACCAATGACATAACATGTTATTTCTTAGGTTCTAATTAACGAAAGTAATCTACAACCCATTTTTATTTCTGTGTTATTTACTATCCAATTACATGTTTACAAGTTCAATAACATGTTTTACTTAATGTATAATTAAGCATATTCTTTCTCAATCCTAATGTTTGCTTATTGCATGTCTACTTAATATATGATTAAATACAACTTATTTCATTTTATAAGTCTTATTTATTCTTTCTTATTTAATCATAACCTCGTCTTACACAGTCTTCACAACCTGTTGTTCTCGTTTACTTATTAACTTAGCTCTCTTAACTAAGGTTTATTAATAAGTTCTCTTTTTTTCATTTATTATAACCCATGTTATAATTTCGCTTGCCTCTAGGATAAGCTTACCTATTATATTATTTTCTCATTCATATAATTAATTATAATAGGTTATATTCACCATTCATCATATTTTCTGTTGGTTCCTTAACGTTAAGCAAACTTTTACTTTTGTAACATCCATTTAGTTATCGTCATTTTATATTTTCATTATTTCAAGAAAATATTTCACACACCTCATTAGATTGATTAGTGGAAAGATATAAAGATCCATTTCCATAACGCACATAAATAAAGATTCGTAGTTGCAAGTTATTTCTTTTATTTTGGTCATGGGCATACATGTATCTTTTTATTTGATTAGTGTGCAATACCGTAAAAGAATCCTTATTTCACACTAATCCCTTTTTCCTTTCCTTTCTTGAACCTATGTTCTTTGTAATTTTATCATTATGGAAATGCATTAATTTTTCCTAAATCCATTTAACTCAGTCCACTACAAATTTCCCTTTTTTCCGAGTCAGATGTTAATTCCTGCTTTCATTTACCAATCCAAATCACTGTAAATTTTTCCTTACAAATTAGGCACATCTATTCTTTTTCCATTATTCCCAATTTCACTGTAATTATGTTTACAACATATTCATGTTTATTGTAAATTCCATAATTTTCAGTATCATAGTAGTTCTTAATCCAAATTGAAGATTCATAGAATAAATTTTGTATAATAGTGATATTCTTAACGTACTTGAAAATAAATTATATCACAATTACCACAGATCACAATTATTTAACATGTTAAGAATAACGGGGAATGTAAATGGTAAACGTACCGTTATCCAAAAGGTATCTAAATCTACTCACCTGACAACTTTCCAATCCCTGAATCTGATTCAGATCTGTGATTCTGTGGTCTTCCTAACTGAATCTAGTATTAAAGTAACCATGGATTTACAAATCTGGTACTAATAGAAGAGGGAAAGAAAGAAACCTAAATAAATCTTATTCACAGGACTTACCACAAGTTGACCAGAAATCTAAACACTTATGTTGTAGATTTACATTCTTTATCTTCAAATCTTAAATCGGAATTTCCTAAAACAAATTTTCTAATTTCTGAAAGATTTGGAGAGGAAAGAAACTTGTAGAGCCTTGGCGTCGTCTCGGAAAATATGAGTTGAAAGCTAGGCCTTGCTAGTCTATTTACAGGTGTATAGGAAATTCTAGTCCTCCAGATTCGATATATAAAATCTGAGTCGTATAGACTAAAAAAAACGTCACAGACCAGAGAAGATCTGACCAAGGGTGGGTCGACCCCTGTGTCGACCCGCCTTAGAGGTGGGTAGACCTTAAGGTCGACACATGGGTCGACCTATGTAAATCCTAGGTCGATCCATCCCTTGGGTCTGAACATGCATTTCTGTCAATTGAATTTCTGTTTAACATTGATTACTAACGTTTTCTTTATTTTTGAATATAACCCATCTGAATCGTTATTTTTCGGTTATAACTTATATTTAATTTCATATTTGTGTGCATATACAGACATACAAACCTTTTAGTTATTAATTCATTAATAACTTTCCCATACGGGCTCCGATTTGGGCAAGTCATATATCAAAATGAATCATAAAATTGCCACGAACACAATGTTATATGTTTCAAGACTAAATTCTAAAACCATAATTTATTGATGTTTTCCGTTTATTATTTATATAAATATGGGGTGTTACATACTAGTTGCTCGGACTTATGATTAAATTTTTATACATGCATGCAATGATATAGCCCTACTAGTTAGCCATTGTAATACCCTATAATTTTAATAACACTAAAGATGAAAAATTAAAGATTTATTAAATTAATATTCAGAATTAAGGGAAATGATTGCGTCATTGTGTTCGTCTCGGAATTCTGGTCAAAGTAGACACCTTGTTTGCGTAAAGTGGACACCGTATGAAGAAGTTATGAAGGTTTGAAGTATGTATACGCGCAAGAGAATTATTTATATAATAATTCAGAAAATCAAAAATCCATTCAAAAAGCAATTTCCGTGGGCGGGAAAAATCCCGCTCAGGGGTGTCGACCCCTGGTCGACCCCATAACAGGGGTGGGTCGACCCTCCTACGGTAGATGGGGCAGATTAGGGTTTTGGGTTCGGCTATAAATATGGCCTCGTTTATCATGTTTATGCACACCAAAAATAAAGGAGAACTAGATGTTGCCTCTGCCCAGATCAAATCGAGCCTTTTTCTTCTTCTACAATCTAGTTATTCAAGTTTAGATCTGTGATTCAATGCTAGCAATCTCTTCTCCATTTTTTTAGATCCAAACACTGTGAGTTTAAGTTACTTTTAGATCTAAATATTTGAAAGTAAAACTTGATATGACTATGACTTGGATTTTTTCTTGTGAATGCTTGAATCATATCAGATCTGTTATTACTTGTGTATGTATGATATCCTGACATGACTATGACTTGGATCTTAACTTTTATCATGTCAGATATACCTTTGATTGTAGATCTAATTCACTATTTAGATCACCTCATACCTATTCTATTATGTTTATAACCCATTTTGTTTCCTCTTCCGTTCTCCTCCCCCCAAGGTTCTCAGGGTGGGAATACTCAAGCTTGACCAGGATTCTGCTTTCATCTTGCTTGGAGCTTCTTAGATGTATTGCTCGAGCTCTTACCTACTATGGCTATGTTTTTATTTAGGGAATTATGCTTCTTTTATTTTTGTACTCTGATGTTTTAAGTGCAAGACAGAAATTTTTATGATGTACTGGGTTTATGTATTTTCAGACATATTATGTTTTAAACCATGATGCTTTATGATAAATAAAGTTTTTAATTCCGCTGCTATTTTATATCTATCTTGTAATGTTTCTGTTTCTGTTTTGTTTACCTATAATGCTTCACGAAACTTGATGCATTCTCTTAATGAGTGACACTAATGAACATGGGGTGTCACACTTTGTATCAGAGCTGAAGGTTACCAGATTAGATAAAAGATTTTGCTTTTTTTCCAAAAAGGTTTAAAAAAAGCATTTTCAAAAAAGAAAGTTCTATTTTGAAAAACATATTCCCCAAAGCCATATGTTATGTCTTTTGATCCTTTGTCTGGATCTCTTTCCTTTTCTTTTCAGCATGTCTGGGAAACCTAATATTTCAGAGGGTGTTATGATACCAGGCTGGTTCCGTAGGTATCTAGAGGCCATGGCGCCTGCCGATGGTTAAGCTGACGTTCCTCCCACAGTTGCATCTCTCGTTCCTCCTCCTCCTCCACGTGCAGACAACCTCTCTAAGATCTATAAAGATTTCTGTGCCATAAGAGGAAAACCATTCCGTGGAACCAAGACATTCGTAGAGGCAAGGAATTGGCTCAAGGAGACAGAGGACTTGTTTGGAATTTTCGACGTGGACAGTCATAGGAAGATTCAGCTAGCCGTCTGGCTACTGAAAGATGAAGCTTCATTCTGGTGGGAAGTAACCCCAGCAGGGCGTCCGGTCGAAACTTGGGATGATTCTAGACAGAGGTTTGAAATGAGGTTTCTTTCTCAAGAAGAGAAAAGCATGCAAATGGAAGGATTCTTGGCGCTCAAGCAAGGAAACATGACTGTTAAAGAATATGTGAAAAAATTCAACCAACTAGCAGAGTTTGCATTGGAACTGGTAGATACTCCGCATAAAAAGCTTTGCAGTTTGTTAAAGGGAAGAATGAACCCCTTCATGGGCTAGTTATGTCCCATATTCCAATGGGAGCAACTTTTGAAAGGCTTGTTGATATTGCCTTGATGCATGAGGAAGACAAAGGCAACAAGAAGGAAGTTAAAGTCAAGAAAACACAAAACAAAAAAGTATGGCCCAAGAAAGGACAGCAATAACAGCAACAGAAGAAGGGCGGAAAGAATGACAAGGCTAAGGATAAGAGGAAGTACCACAATTGTGGGCGATAGGGTCATTTGATCAAGGAATGCAAAAGAAGTAAGAATTCTTACTTCAGTTGTGGAGAGGTCGGACACTTTGCTAAGGAGTGCCCGAAGAAATAGGGACAAGGTCAAAGGGTAGGAGCTTCTGGAGGGCAAGTGCATGCTCTCGTGACCAATGCTCCAGATAGAGGTAGGTAATTTTCAGTGGATGGTTTGATTTCTCTTTTCAGTCATCCTATTAGAACTCTTTTTGATTCTGGCACTTCGCATTCATTTATATCTAGTTCTTTGGTTGAGTCTCTGCACCTAAATATTAGTATGGTAGTGGATCCCATTGTTGTCTCAAACCCCATTGGTGGTTCGGCTCATTTGTCCATGATTTGTCGGGGTTTGAGAATATATGTGTTAGGCGTCGATGTGACGCATATGTGCTCGGTTTTACGGGCTATGGTTTGATTCTAGGGATGGATTGGCTAACCATGTATGGTGCCATTCTGGATTGTGAGAGAGGGTCGTTAGACTTTTGACTTGCAATGTGAGGTCCCTCGAGATTTCTTGTGACCCACAAGGGTCTGTCATGCTTAGTTTCCTAGAGTCTCTTGATGCATCTATCGATGATCTGCGATCTGTACCAGTAGTCCGTGACTATCCTGATGTTTTTGATGAGATAAGGGGCTTACCTTTGAGGTGCGAGATCGATTTTCGTATATATTTGGTGGATAATGCAAAGCCAGTTGCATTACCTGTGCGCCATATGGCTCCAAGAGAAAGGAGGGAGCTTAGCAAGCAAGTAGGGGAGCTACTTGAGAAAGGATTTATTAGGCGAAGCATATCTGAATGGAGTGCTCTAGTAGTATTCGCAACTAAGGCGGATGGTTTGCTTCGCTTATGTGTGGACTATAGAGAGTTGAACAAACTCACTAATAAGAACAGGCACCCACTCCCGAGGATAGATGATTTGTTTGACCAGTCTGTTTGACCAGCTTGTTGGTGCATCGGTATTCTCTTAGTTAGACTTGGCCACGGGGTTTCATCGGTTGAGGGTGGCTAAGGACAGTATAGATAAGACCTCTTTTAGGACTTCAGATGGTTTCTTTGAATGGCTTGTTATGCTTTTTGGGTTGATAAATGCACCTGCCTATTTTCTCGATTTGATGAGTAGGGTGTTTTGGGAGTTTCTAAATAAATTTTTTGTGGTCTATTTTGATGATATCTTGATTTTCTCAAAAAGCGAGGAAGAGCATGCCCAACATTTGAGAGAAGTTTTGAAAACTCTCCGTGCGCATCAGCTGAAGGCAAAGTTCTCCAAATGCCATTTTTGGATAAAAGAGGTGAGATTTCTAGGGCATGTGGTTTCCAAAGATGGGATAGCAGTAGATCCCGCAAAGGTAGTCGTAGTTCAAGATTGGCACATTCTGAAAAATGCAATGGAGGTGAGAAGTTTTCTTGGATTGATAGGTTAATATAGGAAGTTTATTAAGGACTTCGTAAAGATATCAGCCCCACTCACCAGGCTTACGAAGAAGAATTTTCCGTTTTCATGGGATATAGATTGTGATGTTACTTTCCAACGATTGAAGAGGGCTCTGACAACAGCCCTAGTCTTGACCTTTCCAGATGGGAATAAAGCATTTACAGTATACACTGATGCATGTGGTACAGGGCTTGGTGTGGTTCTGATGTAAGAGGGAAAGGTAGTACGTTATGGGAGTAGACAGTTAAGGGTTCATGAGAAGAACTACCCTACCCATGATTTAGAACTAGCTGCCATAGTATTCGCGCTTAAGATGTAGCGTCATTATTTGCTTGGAGAGAAGTTTGAGTTGTACACCGATCATACACTACAAAATATCAACCAATTTGGCATAGATGGATGCGAAGATGTAATACGGGTAAAAGCCTATCATATTTGATGGTGCTCAGATCCGTATCAAACTACATTTTGCGATCCGCGCCACCCCAAATGACCTAAATTTGACCGTCCATCAACGAAGCCCCGAATCAGTTAATATGATATGGCTTTGGCCGTATGAAATGCGCATCAATTTTTTCCCTCCATACCCCCACTCAGGCACAATCGACTTTTGCCACATCAAAACTTTCGGCCGAATTATCCTTTTTTTACTTTGCAATGGAGACCACCGAATACCCAAATTAAGTTTTTCGTAATTGACCGACTTCCTTTGTCAATAAGCCATCCACCGCAGTCCATGAGTTATCGTCATCTCGTGTTGCCTTCAGCTGACCAACGAAGCCTCAGTCCACCGCTGTCCATCCGCCTCGTCGCCACTGGAGGTGAGTACTAGATCATGGTTAAATTTAAATATGAATTGGGTTTAATTTGGGTTTAATTTGAATTTCCATGCCTTAGTTCAAAAATATGAATGATAGATAATTGCATGTGCTTGTCTACTTAGAATTCATGCTGCTATTGTGTATAAATTGGGTATTATCCCCAGTTTTATAGTGCAGCAGTGTATTTGCTATCATTTACTTTTGTTTTATTTGTCTATGTTGAATTCAGACACTTTTACATGTACATTGATCCTTATTGTGTTTAATTTGTGTGTATTATTGCTAATTTGTGTTTAAATCGATGCACAAGTTTTGCTAGACATAATCTACTCATATGACTTTGTGTTTACCGTGCACTTGATGAAAAATATCTTAGGAATAACTAATGATGTCATTGACATTACAAAAAAAGATTAAGAGATTGAAAATGCATTGAATTTAGTAAAAATATCAAAAATGCGCCTACAAGAGATGAGATGTAATGATGTGAAGTGGGAATCTTTGTTAGAGGAAAAGTGTTATTATTTTGTTCTTTGAATGGAATTGTTGTACCTAACATAGATGATGAGTGTGCAGCTCGTAAACGTTCAAGACGGAGAGATGAAAAAATTACAAATTTGCATCACATACGAGTCGACGTTTGCAACACCGTCATATATTTGCAACTTTCCTAACTAAATAATCGGTTTTATATAGAGCAAAATAGCGAGTAGCTTTTGTGTATGGGAATTCTTAATCCAATCGATTCATTTTCTGCTTTCAACATTGCAAAGTTGATTAAATTTGCTCGATTTTATCCGAAAGATTTTTCCAGGTATGATATCGTGGTACTTGAGAATCAACTTGAAACTTATATTGTGGATATGCGTTCGGATGATGAATTTTTGTATATCAATATATAACTTTTTTTGGATGATTTTTTTTGCCCCTTCTCATATATATTCCTGTATTCGCCCCTGACTATTATTACATGTGTGTGCATGCAACAACCTCCGTCATTTGGATGAAGCTAATAAGCATGGATTTGGATGAAGCTAATAAGCGTGGATTTAGTTGTAGGTTTTCTCTGCTTTGAGTTTTAGTTGCTGGCTTTTGGATGAAGCTAATAAGCTTGGTTCTGCCGGTGATTCTTGTTTGATCTGAGATTACCTTGGTATTGTTTTCTGATAGAATGTAATGTTGCTTGGCTGCTTTATGATCTTTTGTCTGTTTTGGAAGATGTTCATCTTGAAGGAAGCATTGATTCAATTGGTGGTTGCATTTTAATGTATCTTCTTTAATGTAATGAAACAGCATGTATCTTATTTATTGTAGTGTAATCAAATAGCATGTATCATTATATATTGTAATGTAATGAAATATTCCATACATTTGTTTTGTTTACTGTTGCAATTGTGAATTATTGTATCTTGTGTTATATATGCTTTGTGTTACAAATAATGTGTGCTGCAGTTTCTACTTATATATATATATATATATGATACGGTTTATAGCCGTGTCTACTTATACTTTAGATACGGCCAACAGCCGTATGTTATCACATTTGGATACGGTTTTGGGCCATATCTAAAAATTTAACATGCCGTTTTTTGATACGGCTTTTTTCCGTGTCTACATGCTTTAGATGCGGCTAAAAACACAGCCTAATCATCATATATGGTGTAGTGATAAATCTCTCAAGTACTTGTGTAACACCCCATGATTTTAAATATTAAAATTAACAAATTTAAGAATACTTAATTGTTAAAGTGAGAATTAAGGGAAACGGGTTACGCCATTGCATTCGTCTCGAAATTCTGCTTGGAATAGAGTCCAAGTTTTCGAAAATCGGACTTCGTATGAAGAAGTTATGGCCCTCATAACTTTCAGAAATTTATATAAAACAATTCAGAAAATTAAATACCAAGGCAGGTCGACCTACCCCAAGCCAGGTCGATCAGGGGGTCGACCTCCCTATATACAGGTCGACCTAGGGGTCGACCTCCCCCCCGGGACAGATCTGAAACCTGACGTTTTTCTTTGTGTGACAATGTTTTGACTCACTACTGAGTCATTAATGCTGAGGTGGTTATTTTATCTTGTCTGGATGGTCTTGATTGCTTCTAGGTTAATCTGACGGCTCTTAATTAATTAAAATTCTATGTAAGCAACCTAACCCTCAACCTAAAATCAAACTAATTCATACCAAGAGCCACCATGCTGTCAATGGTGAACCTAGAGTAGCCGCCGTTCTCTTTCAACTCAAATGCAAGATAGAAGCAAGAATCAAAATCAAATCTAATCTAAACTAGAATAACAATTAGTCTACATCAAAGGCGAGCAATTCAGTTTCATAATATAGATCCCAGAAAAACAAGATTGTTCTTTTGTTTGTGAGTATAATTTCTTTCACAAAATAATTAATAAATTAATTATGATGGGTCATGACTTGGATTATGAGAACATGTCTATTGAATCATGTGACGTTACTTGATTTTGTTTGTGAATATATGATTGTTTTGTTAACTTATGTTTGTAGATCTAAATCATATGTGAATCTTATGCAAGTTTGGGATGTTAAATTATATATAAATCTTATGCAAGTTTGTTTCTACATATGCTAATTTGTATACGAATCTTATGCAAGTTTGGGATGTTAAATCATACGCTAGTTGTATATGAATCTTATGCAAGTTTGGGGATGTTAAATCATATGCTAGTTTATGAATCTTATGCAAGTTTGGGATGTTAAAACATATGTGAATCTTATGCAAGTTTAGGACGTTAAAGCATATGCGAATCTTATGTAAGTTTGGGATGTTAAATTTTTCATGAACCTTATGCAAGTCCGTAGGTGGATTATACACAAGTTCATATGTGAATCAAGTATATACATATGCTAGTTTATATGCAAAACATGTGACATTAATTTACATGTTTAGATCCATATACAAGTTCACATTTTTATGTTTAGATCTATATTTAGATCCATGGCAGTACATAGGTATGCAAATTTATGTTCTATATGCCCATTGCCTATGCTAGTTTTGTATGTGAATCATATGCTAGTTTGAATGTAAGTTTGTATGAAATTCATGTGCAAGTTATAGGAAAACCATATCCATATATGCAAGTTCACGATTACATGTTTAGATCTATATTTAGATCCATGATAGTTTATGCAAATTTATGTTATATATATATATATATATATATATCCATTGCCTATGCAAGTTCTTGGCTATGCAAACTTATGTTATGATCTATTTTATGTGTTATGCAAGTTGTGATATTGCTTTTATTTTTATAAGTTAGACTATTTTTGAGTCTAACATATATCGTATTAAAACATATGAATAGCATGGGCAAAATGGGAAAATATTAATTTTGCCAAATTGTGAATTGGCATAAAATGGCTTTAAAGGCATATAATTAAAGTGAGACATTAATTGGTTTAATTTATATACCTAAAGAGTATGGACATAATTTAGGTGACAATTATGGACATAGATTAATTTGGAAGTTATTGACAATTTGAAATAGGGATGTTAATTCAAATTGGAGTTGAATAATAATGTGCAATAATAAAGGCCTAAGACACGAGGTTAGACTCGTTTGTGGTATAAGACTGCTCGGACCCGCCCAGCAAATCCAGCAACCACAAACGGTAGTCTAATGTAAGAGGTCAAAGGCATAAATTAATGATGCTTAGACACGAGGTTAAGTCTGGCTTAAGGTAGAAGTCTACCCGGAACCGCCCGACATATCCAACGGCCACAAGAAATCGACTTAATGTGATAGGTCCGTGCGTTAATAATTAATTAATGCTGATCAAAGACGAATATGACTGACAAACAGAAGTTTGGTTGAGTGGGTAATTCTCTGAGTACCAATCTGATGTTGATTTTGGTCTTCGGGGTTGATACTTAGGGAGTTATTCTCTTAACCAATGTATCTTTGAACCAAGATGTACTTAATCATAAATTAAGTAAAACACGATAAGTGAATAGGGTTAAGACCAGCTTAACCACTAATATATTAATCTGATAAGTGGATAGGGTTAAGACAAACGTAACCAATAATACATATTGATCTGATAAGCGAATAGGGTTAAGACCAGCTTAACCACTAATATATTAATCTGATAAGTGGATTGGGTTAAGACAAACTTAACCAATAATACATATTGATCTGATAAGTGGATAGGGTTAAGACAAACTTAACCAATAATACATATTGATCTGATAAGTGGATAAGGTTAAGAACAACTTAACCAATAATATAAGTGGACAGCGTTAAGACCAACTTAACCAATAATATAAGTGGATAGGGTTAAGACCAGCTTAACCAATAATATATATATTGATCTGATAAGCAGATAAGGTTAAGACAAGCTTAACCAATAACACATGTTGATTTGATAAGTGGGTAACATGGGTGACATGTGGGATATAATTTTAAACACTTAACCAAGTTGAAACATTTAAGAAGACATGAATAAGAAGGGGTTAAGTGGGGAATATTAGTGGGGACCAAGCCTAGGTGGAAAGCTTGTGTCAAACATGGGGACCCTTTTCAAACCAGTAACCCATTAAGTATCTTTGTGAGCTCGAGTCAAATCTAGGATGGTACACGCTTACTGGGTTTGATTTTAAGAGGTCAAAACGGGTTAGCGGTGGCAACACAAGTCAACCCACTTTGGGACCAGCACGGGTATCTACGAGTTAGGGAGCCGATCGAATAGGGAAGGTGGTGGGTACGACTAGCGGAGATAGGGGCAGGCGGCACCTATGACAGCAGCTAGGATTACAAGAAAGTACCATATTATGAATAAACGTTGTAACTAGACTAGGGAGGGTAGTGGGTACAACTAGTGGAGGTAGGAGCAGGCGACACCTACGATAGCAGCTAGGAGTACACGAAACTACTATTATTATAATTATCATTATTATGATTAGTAAGAGGGATCAACTTCTGGTATGGGACTAGTAATGGTGCGGTGTAATTAGCATTGGTGCAGTATAGTAATTATCCTATAGTGATTAGGAGCGAGATTAACGCCAGAATATTCCTCCTATTTGCTTTGCCTTTCCCACTTGTTTCATAGTCATTCCTTATTTTCCAGTTTATGCCTTATCCTAATTACTTTCATAATTGTATTGGTAAAGTTATGGTACTCTCCAGACTTTATGTCTGACCCCCTTTGTTTTCGCCTCTTTTTGAGACGACCCGAAATCCCGTTCTCACGGAGACCAGGGTTATCTTTGGAATATAACACAGAAACAGATAATAGCAGAACAGAATTAAATAAATACACTAGAATGAACAATAGAATATACTGGATAAAAGTAATCATCAGAGTTACACAGTATACAGGATCTTACTTAGTACAAATACAGTTCAGCTATACATAAATGTCTATAGCGGAAATAAACAAAATATGCACAATAGGAGCTGAACAGCATAAAAATAAATAAATGATAGAATCCATCTTCAGCTCCAGCTATCCAGAAAGAACCAGCTAAACCTGAATACAAGGCTGCCCGTGTAGAAAAAGGGGCACCCGAGTTTGAAAGTGAAACAAACTACGAGTCAGTCATGGGACTGGTATGAGAAATCTACTCAACACACATATAATTTGGCAAATCACGGGACCACGCCACTTTCGTGGAACGGGTTTACTCCATTGGATTGCCAGTGCTTTAAAACAAATCTTTCTTTTAAACATCGCTATGCTTTTTATAAAAATGAAACCGTTATAAGACTCAGTTCCCATCACACAATGCAACGCAAACCGGAGGATAGAGTTTTTACCTTATAACGGCCAAATATACTTGATACGAATAAAACAAAGGCATTTGATATTATTGCTAGTGTTTATATGTTTTGAAAACTATTTCAAATCATAACTATCAATCATAGACGGCATTAATGCCCCATACCACTATGTCGCCATATATAGGTATACAATCAAAACCGCACGATGTCGTATTTGGAAATTGGATTTCCGTCATGAACCAAGGCAAAAGATAGTCCTTACCGAATTCGAGACAATCTAGCCCATGTCTCAGGATCAGAACGCATCAACCCTTTAGATCGTCAGGGCCGGTCCACCGATGTGGATTATTATGCCTGAACACTACGTTTCTCCGCCCTTTGGGGCGTAAACGAGCCAACGAATGACTCCATCGGACCCGTATCGTCCGATCAAACCGAGGCGCCTCGCAACAGCAACAACCACATAGGTGAAAAATATATAAATGTCAGGGCTGGTAGGTCACTGACACCACCCTAGCTAGAAAGAAACGCAGGCCCTCCCTGATGTCCTCTCCCGTTTTAGGTTCATACCGGGGTGTGAGGCTCGCGAATTCACGTTATACACAAAGCTACGCCACACAGGCGGTGCTTTGATCATCACCACAAGACTTTGCTTTTCAACAGAAGTCCTGATCACTGCATCTTAGCATGCCACATAGGCAATTCATGCCATGCGACTGATGTCCATCGATATACAACCTCTGAGCTCGTGCGTCTCAGAGAAGGGCGTTAAGCAAAAGAATAAATTCTCCGCCGCCAAACAGATGTATATTTAACAGAAATCAATCAACACAGAATAAACTCCAATGTCAAACACACAGTCCATTTACAAGTCCGTTCTGGGTCTGAACGAAACCGGAGGCACTAAATACCTCGCAAACCCATCGATCACCACGTACGTCTGGACGATCACCACTCATTATCCATATTTCGGGATGCCTCCCAATCAGGACCTCGGTTACCATCCAAACGAGGTGAAGATCTCCGGTCTTCGACCATCGTCTTCATCTTCGAATTTCAATCGTCGGTCAATTATTCGAAATGAGAATTAACTCGGCCTTTTCAAATAATTCACGTATTTTTAGAATTTCAATTCGATTTATTTCAATGGTTAAATTATTCGACAACACCAATTTTGTTCTTTAATGTAATTTTCACACCAAACACATTCAACCATCAAATATCACATAAATCAAGCAAATTCAGTTTATTTCCACTCCATATTGTTTATGGTATTTTATAACTATTTATCGCTATTTTTATTTATTTTAAAATAGCCAATTTATTCAAAACGACGCTTCGGGCCATAAGGCGGCCGTGGCGCTGTTTTTCTTCAGATTTGAATTTCACATATCTGAAAATCTAACCGTTGGATCTTCACAAAATTTACATCATTAGAAAGGTCTTTTCAAAACGAATCCAACGGTTCCAGTTTCGGGAAAATCCGACGGCGGATCTCCCGGTACAATCGTTTGAATTTTCGATTTCAAAATACGAACTGCAGCGTCGTTATTCGATTAAATATATAATTATATTTATATATATATAAATATAATCGCTTCTGGCGCTGTTTTTCTTCAGATTTGAATTAAACATTCCAGACAATCCAACCGTTGGATTTTTACAAGGTTGGTGCCGTTGGGAAGATATTTCCAAGGCGAACCCGACGGTTGAGATTTCGGGAAAATCCATTGGTCGGATTTCCCGTACTAGTCGTTTGAAATCACGGTTTCAAAATACGAACTGCACGGCCTCGTTTCGTTTTAATTTTATTTATATTTATATATTTATATAAATATAGTCCATTCAATGATTTCCATATCGTTTTTACTTCAAATATTTTTCTAACACCTTAAAATTTTGAAAAATTTCGCCATAACCTCCCCTGCACCGGGAGCATCGGGAAATCGCAAATAGCTTTCCCGGTCCTTCTAATCTCAAAAAGAAAAAGAAAAAGCCAACAGGCTCATAAAATCATCACCCAAACAAAACAGTAAATGTGTACCTATTTGTCGGGCACAAAATTTTATTCCTCTTCTCTAGCCCCTTTGCTATAACCTGTTCAATAAATATGCATGTACATATATATACAGTTCTTATCATTTATCATTTTCTATTCGACTTCATATTTGATTTCTGTTTGGTTTAAAAACACCATTCATTCTAATGTTACATACATAGGTGCAAATCATTTCATTAGCTAATTAATGAATACTTCAACTCATATATGTTTATTTTGAACAAGTGGCTATTTTTAACACTTCACATTTCAACGATTTATGCATACAATAAAAATGTGATTTTTATTGTAAAACAATTCAATTCACAACACTATTTTTCTATATAGTTCATATAGGTGACAAAAATAGGATTTTTATCATAAAACAATTTCTTTTAAAATATGAATACCATTCAACACATGAATTTCTAATCAACGAATGAATATCAATTCAACACATGAATGTTTTCTATAGTTTCTATATATAGATAAAAATGTGATTTTTATTATCAAACAATTTATTTCAAAATATGAATACCATTCAACACATGAATTTCTAATCAACGAATGAATATCAATTCAACACATGAATGTTTTCTATAGTTTCTGTATATAGATAAAAATGGGATTTTTATTATCAAACAATTTATTTTAAAATATGAATACCATTCAACACATGAATTTCTAATCAACGAATGAATATCAATTCAACACATGAATGTCTTCTATAGTTTCTGTATATAGATAAAAATGTGATTTTTATTATCAAACAATTTATTTTAAAATATGAATACCATTCAACACATGAATTTCTAATCAACGAATGAATATCAATTCAACACATGAAGGTTTTCTATTCAATGAATAAATATAGTTTAAGCATATGAAAATAATTCAAACACACGAATATTATTCAAAATTTCGGCAGCATAACGGCAGGGTAGTTAAAACCGGGACCGTCCCTAGTACGGCTCCTCGCTCTACCTTAAAACCTCGCGGTTTTTGACAATGGGGATCATGCATCTAGTTCGCACGCAGGCGGCATGTATATATTTATTTCATTTCCACAAACTAATCCTATGTGGTTTCAACCAAATATTTCTCAACCACAAATGGGTATTTTTCAACCACAATCAACCAATATCAATCACAAACAATCCCAAACAATCATTCGCTATCAATCAATTTCCACAACAATTTCAATCAATAAATATCGTCCATGGTTTGTGGACGAGGGGCGTATATATATATATATATATATATATATATATATATATATAGCAATTCACTTTTATTTCCACACATATATATATAGAAAAAGAAATTGAAGAGTGAGAAATTCTCACACATTTAAAATTTTTAAATTGGTTCAAATTTTCTGGGTCGTTACAATCTCCCCCACTTAAAACTTTTCGTCCCCGAAAAGGAATAAAGTCGAAAGTGGTTTGATAAATCTACAATCACACACACAACAACCAATTCAATTGTTTTTAACCTTTTTAACTTTTCAAATATATATCTTTTATATATTCAAAAATTATATTCCTAAAACCAGACTATATATATATAATCACAAATACGTTATTTGAAAACATATTACTCTCGACTCGTTCTGAGGCACTTCTGACCCCATCCCTAACGAGTTGTTCTGATTCTACTATACTCATACTAGGATATTGCTGATCCTATCTGTATAGAGTTACCCGTCCTAGAACACTACTGGTTCTATTTCTGACGAGTTGGTTCAAATGTTATATTCCAGAACTAAGCTTAACCAAAGCTCTGATACCACGTTGAGACGACCCGAAATCCCGTTCTCACGGAGACCAGGGTTATCTTTGGAATATAACACAGAAACAGATAATAGCAGAACAGAATTAAATAAATACACCAGAATGAACAATAGAATATACTGGATAAAAGTAATCATCAGAGTTACACAGTATACAGGATCTTACTTAGTACAAATACAGTTCAGCTATACATAAATGTCTACAGCGGAAATAAACAAAATATGCACAATAGGAGCTGAACAGCATAAAAAGAAATAAATGATAGAATCCATCTTCAGCTCCAGCTATCCAGAAAGAACCAGCTAAACCTGAATACAAGGCTGCCCGTGTAGAAAAAGGGGCACCCGAGTTTGAAAGTGAAACAAACTACGAGTCAGTCATGGGACTGGTATGAGAAATCTACTCAACACACATATAATTTGGCAAATCACGGGACCACGCCACTTTCGTGGAACGGGTTTACTCCATTGGATTGCCAGTGCTTTAAAACAAATCTTTCTTTTAAACATCGCTATGCTTTTTATAAAAATGAAACCGTTATAAGACTCAGTTCCCATCACACAATGCAACGCAAACCGGAGGATAGAGTTTTTACCTTATAACGGCCAAATATGCTTGATACGAATAAAACAAAGGCATTTGATATTATTGCTAGTGTTTATATGTTTTGAAAACTATTTCAAATCATAACTATCAATCATAGACGGCATTAATGCCCCATACCACTATGTCGCCATATATAGGTATACAATCAAAACCGCACGATGTCGTATTTGGAAATTGGATTTCCGTCATGAACCAAGGCAAAAGATAGTCCTTACCGAATTCGAGACAATCTAGCCCATGTCTCAGGATCAGAACGCATCAACCCTTTAGATCGTCAGGGCCGGTCCACCGATGTGGATTATTATGCCTGAACACTACGTTTCTCCGCCCTTTGGGGCGTAAACGAGCCAACGAATGACTCCATCGGACCCGGATCGTCCGATCAAACCGAGGCATCTCGCAACAGCAACAACCACATAGGTGAAAAGTATATAAATGTCAGGGCTGGTAGGTCACTGACACCACCCTAGCTAGAAAGAAACGCAGGCCCTCCCTGATGTCCTCTCCCGTTTTAGGTTCATACCGGGGTGTGAGGCTCGCGAATTCACGTTATACACAAAGCTACGCCACACAGGCGGTGCTTTGATCATCACCACAAGACTTTGCTTTTCAACAGAAGTCCTGATCACTGCATCTTAGCATGCCACACAGGCAATTCATGCCATGCGACTGATGTCCATCGATATACAACCTCTGAGCTCGTGCGTCTCAGAGAAGGGCGTTAAGCAAAAGAATAAATTCTCCGCCGCCAAACAGATGTATATTTAACAGAAATCAATCAACACAGAATAAACTCCAATGTCAGACACACAGTCCATTTACAAGTCCGTTCTGGGTCTGAACGAAACCGGAGGCACTAAATACCTCGCAAACCCATCGATCACCACGTACGTCTGGACGATCACCACTCATTATCCATATTTCGGGATGCCTCCCAATCAGGACCTCGGTTACCATCCAAACGAGGTGAAGATCTCCGGTCTTCGACCATCGTCTTCATCTTCGAATTTCAATCGTCGGTCAATTATTCGAAATGAGAATTAACTCGGCCTTTTCAAATAATTCACGTATTTTTAGAATTTCAATTCGATTTATTTCAATGGTTAAATTATTCGACAACACCAATTTGGTTCTTTAATGTAATTTTCACACTAAACACATTCAACCATCAAATATCACATAAATCAAGCAAATTCAGTTTATTTCCACTCCATATTGTTTATGGTATTTTATAACTATTTATCGCTATTTTTATTTATTTTAAAATAGCCAATTTATTCAAAACGACGCTTCGGGCCATAAGGCGGCCGTGGCGCTGTTTTTCTTCAGATTTGAATTTCACATATCTGAAAATCTAACCATTGGATCTTCACAAAATTTACATCATTAGAAAGGTCTTTTCAAAACGAATCCAACGGTTCCAGTTTCGGGAAAATCCGACGGTCGGATCTCCCGGTACAATCGTTTGAATTTTCGATTTCAAAATACGAACTGCAACGTCGTTATTCGATTAAATATATAATTATATTTATATATATATAAATATAATCGCTTCTGGCGCTGTTTTTCTTCAGATTTGAATTAAACATTCCAGACAATCCAACCGTTGGATTTTTACAAGGTTGGTGCCGTTGGGAAGATATTTCCAAGGCGAACCCGACGGTTGAGATTTCAGGAAAATCCAATGGTCGGATTTCCCGTACTAGTCGTTTGAAATCACGGTTTCAAAATACGAACTGCACGGCCTCGTTTCGTTTTAATTTTATTTATATTTATATATTTATATAAATATAGTCCATTCAATGATTTCCATATCGTTTTTACTTCAAATATTTTTCTAACACCTTAAAATTTTGGAAAATTTCGCCATAACCTCCCCTGCACCGGGAGCATCGGGAAATCGCAAATAGCTTTCCCGGTCCTTCTAATCTCAAAAAGAAAAAGAAAAAGCCAAGCGGCTAGCCAACAGGCTCATAAAATCATCACCCAAACAAAACAGTAAATGTGTACCTATTTGTCGGGCACAAAATTTTATTCCTCTTCTCTAGCCCCTTTGCTATAACCTGTTCAATAAATATGCATGTACATATATATACAGTTCTTATCATTTATCATTTTCTATTCGACTTCATATTTGATTTCTGTTTGGTTTAAAAACACCATTCATTCTAATGTTACATACATAGGTGCAAATCATTTCATTAGCTAATTAATGAATACTTCAACTCATATATGTTTATTTTGAACAAGTGGCTATTTTTAACACTTCACATTTCAACGATTTATGCATACAATAAAAATGTGATTTTTATTGTAAAACAATTCAATTCACAACACTATTTTTCTATATAGTTCATATAGGTGACAAAAATAGGATTTTTATCATAAAACAATTTCTTTTAAAATATGAATACCATTCAACACATGAATTTCTAATCAACGAATGAATATCAATTCAACACATGAATGTTTTCTATAGTTTCTATATATAGATAAAAATGTGATTTTTATTATCAAACAATTTATTTCAAAATATGAATACCATTCAACACATGAATTTCTAATCAACGAATGAATATCAATTCAACACATGAATGTTTTCTATAGTTTCTGTATATAGATAAAAATGTGATTTTTATTATCAAACAATTTATTTTAAAATATGAATACCATTCAACACATGAATTTCTAATCAACGAATGAATATCAATTCAACACATGAATGTCTTCTATAGTTTCTGTATATAGATAAAAATGTGATTTTTATTATCAAACAATTTATTTTAAAATATGAATACCATTCAACACATGAATTTCTAATCAACGAATGAATATCAATTCAACACATTAAGGTTTTCTATTCAATGAATAAATATAGTTTAAGCATATGAAAATAATTCAAACACACGAATATTATTCAAAATTTCGGCAGCATAACGGCAGGGTAGTTAAAACCGGGACCGTCCCTAGTACGGCTCCTCACTCTACCTTAAAACCTCGCGGTTTTTGACAATGGGGATCATGCATCTAGTTCGCACGCAGGCGGCATGTATATATTTATTTCATTTCCACAAACTAATCCTATGTGGTTTCAACCAAATATTTCTCAACCACAAATGGGTATTTTTCAACCACAATCAACCAATATCAATCACAAACAATCCCAAACAATCATTCGCTATCAATCAATTTCCACAACAATTTCAATCAATAAATATCGTCCATGGTTTGTGGACGAGGGGCGTATATATATATATATATATATATATATATATATTATATAGCAATTCACTTTTATTTCCACACATATATATATAGAAAAAGAAATTGAAGAGTGAGAAATTCTCAAACATTTATAATTTTTAAATCAGAAATCTCACCAATAGCTATCCAACTACGATTCTTCCTTTACAGAAATCTTCGCCAATCTCGCCTTATGTCGCTTTCGCCCGTATTCTCTATATATGTAAAAATCGAATTTTTACTATGTTATTCAATATATAAAAATCGAATTCCAAAAAATATAAATTCCGCCTTTACAAAAATAAAGATTATATTTTTAATATTCCTATGATGTAAAAATTATATTTTTATTACTTTAAAAATATAAAGATCATATCTTACCTCTTCTACTTAATAAAAATTCCGTCTTTTCTATTTTAAAAATATGATCCTTTCTATTCTAAAAAATCTGATCTTTTCTTTTTAAAGTTTAAATCTTTTCCTATTTAAAGTTCAAATCTTTTCCTATTTAAAGTTTAAATCTTTTCCTATTTAAAGTTTAAATTTTTTCTTATTTAAAATTCAAATCTTTTTTCTTTTAACTTAAAATCAGTTTAAAACCTTTTTAAAAATCAGTTTTAATACCTTTTTAAAATCAGATTTAAACCTTTTTAAAATCAGATTTAACCTCTTTCGAAAAAAATCAGTTTTCTTTTCAAAATAAAATCAGTTTTATAATCTTTTAAAATCAGAATTTAAATACATAAAAATCAGTTTTTAAATCATTTATAAAAAAAATCAGTATTTCAGAAAAAATAAAAATAAAATAAAATACTTACTTTAACCTGCGAAGAAGGAGGGGAAAAAGAAGACGTCGGCGGCAGGCAGCGGTCTTCGGTGGTGGTGGCGTCGATGCTTCAGGGGGCGTCTGCTCGATTTGATTCGACGGGGGGGGGAGGGGGGATGCGTCGCGAGGGGGAGGAGCGGGATCGGCGCGTGGTGGGGGGGGTTCGGCGGTCGTCAGGGCGGTGGCGTCGATGCTTCAGGGGGGCGTCGATCGATAGTTTTAGGGTTTTTCCCTTTTTTTTATTTCTGTTTAATGAATCGGGGGGGCCAGAAAGGGAGATAAAGGGGGGAAATTAAAATTATTTTTATTATTTTATTATTTAATTATTTAATTTTGCAAAAAGGTTGACTTTTACATACGACCTCGAAACGAGGCCTACCGCCTGTCGTCCATAGCGTTTTACCCCCATCCCGAACACAATGGGATATGTATCGCAAGCTGATTTGATCGTTACAATCAGTTTCCTTTGAATTTACATTTTAAATCACTATATTGAATTCTAAACGCACATTTCAAATTACCGGGGTCACATACTAACTAGAAAAATTCCCGAAAAATATTTTCTAGCTTCGTATTGACGATACGGTCCTAACAAAACTAGTTTCGTCGAATTCTGAGACCGTTTGAAAAATGGCCAATTCCCAGTCGATTAAAATCAACTGAAACTGGTCAAACGCGTTTTCCTTTGCCACGCTCACATATTGATTCGAAAAATTATGAAATTTGAAACCTAGCAATAACTTGACATCACGGATCCAACAAAAGTGGTTTCGTCGAAATCCGAGGTCGTATGCAGAATGTCCATTTTTAAGGGCCTGAATTCCATAGCGACTATTCAGAATTTTCAACTGGACATATCTTTTGATTCCCGCTATCAAATTACGATTGGTCGGATTCGTTAGAAAGATATTACCTAACAGATTTAAATATTTTTGGTTTCACTAAAATCCGGATTGTTTTGCACCCAGTACAGTCCGACAAAGTTTGAATTTAATTTTCGAAACTACAGCGCCATTTCAGGCCTTGTTTATAATTATAATTAATTATATTCGTTTTCAATTGTCGATTCAAACTCAGTTTTCATCGCCGTTATTTAAAATATTTAATTTAAATATTTAAAATCCATTATTTTAGCCAATTTAAAAATTTTAAATTGGTTCAGATTTTCTGGGTCGTTACAATTTTCTTCCTTTCCCCCCCCCCCCCCCCCAAGGTTCTCAGGGTGGGACTAGTACTAGTGGAGCTTGATTTGGATCTCTTTCTCTCTCTTTTGGAAGTGCTTGGATTGCTGAAAGTAAAGTCCAGCTCATCTCTTTTATAGCTACTTATGTTGGGGTTATGCTTTTTTACTTTATGTACTCTGAAAATAATTTGTCAAGATGGATATTAAGTGTACTTGGTTTATGAAGTTGTTGTAATCAAACTATTTCTTCGCTGCAATAGAAGTTGTTTTAAAATTTTCAAGTACCAATATATGTATCTATCTTGTTATATTCTGTTCTATACACTTATAATACTCCATGAAAGTTAATGCATTCCCTTTGAGAGTGACGTTAACGGAAGTGGGGTGTTACACGTGGTATCAGAGCTGAAGGTTAACAGAACAGATAAGAGATTTTGAAAAACTGTTTTTCAAAAGCGTTTTATAAAGAAATACTTTCAAAAGTATGTTTTAAGGAGATTATTTTCAAGAGAAAAGTTTTTTTTAAAAACATAACCCCCAAGAGCCATATATCTTTCTTTCGAATTCTCCGTTTTGAATCTCTTCATTTTCTTTTCAGCATGTCTGGGTTACCCGAGATACCCGAGGGAATACTGATAACAACCTGGTTCAGTAGGTATCTGGAGGCTAGGGCCACTGCCACAGGCCCAGCAGACATCCCTCCTCCCCCAGCTGAGCCGCTCCTCCTCCTCCCCCTCCCCATGTTGATACTTTTTTCAAAGATATGCAAAGACTTTTGAGCAATGGGCGGAAAACCTTTTCACGGATCAGAGACGTTTATTGTAGCTCGAAATTGGCTTAAGGAGGTAGAAGACTTGTTTGGTATCTTCGAGGTAGAAGATGGAAGGAAGGTCCAATTGGCTGCTTGGTTAATGAAGGACGAAGCCTCGTTTTGGTGGGAGGTCACGAATGGAGAGAGTCCAGTAGAGACGTGGATAGATTTCAGACATAGGTTCAAGATGAAATTTCTCTCACGAGCAGAAGAGAATTTATACATGGAAAGATTCTTGGCATTGAAGTAGGGGAATTTATAAGTAAAGGAGTACGTCAACAAGTTCAATCAGTTGGCGAGGTTTGGCTTAGACTTGTTGAACACACCTGAAAAGAAGGCCCTGAGGTTCGTTAAAGTTTTGAATGATCCCCTACATGGGTTAGCTATGACCCACATTCCTATGGGGGCTACCTTTGAGAAACTAGTTGACATGGCACTTATTCATGAAGACAAGAAAGGCGCTAACGCTAATAAGGCACCAGAAAAGAAAGGGGATCAAAAGAAGTCACAGCAGCAACCTAAGAAAGGTGGTAAGGACAAAAATAGCAAAGGAAAGAAAAGGTGCTTTAATTGTGGAACACCAGGCCATCCGAGCAAGGACTGTAGGAAGAAGAAGAAGACTGGTTGTTTCCACTGTGGAGAGGCAGGACATCAAATTAAAGACTTCCAGAGGAAACAGGGGCAAGGGCAAAGAACAGAGTCCACTTCTGGAGGGCAGATTCAGGCTCTCATGGCATCAAGGTAGGCAAGAGGGCAGATTCAGGCTCTCATGGCACCAGTACAGGAGAGAGGTAGAAACATTTCTGTTGAAAGTTTGGTTTTTCTGTTTGATCATCTGTTCGTACTTTATTTGATTTTGGCGCTTCACACTCATTTGTGTCTGCTTCGTTAGTTGAAACACTACACCTAAATACTAGTCTAGTTACGGATCCCATAGTAGTCTCAAATCCTATTGGTGGTTCGGATCATCTTTCAATGATTTATCGGGATTTGAGAGTGTCTATTTTGAGCATTGAGTTTGAATGCAATGCCTTCGTTCTTGGCTTCTTTGGCTATGGCTTGATTCTAGGCATGGATTGGCTAGCTGGATACAGTGCCATCCTAGACTGTGAAAGAAGGGTAGTTAGATTGTTGACTCGATGTGGAAAGACCCTTGATATTTCTTGTGACCCTTAGCTACCTAGAATCCCTTGACGCATCCAATGATGATTTGGAATCTGTTTGTGTGGTCCATAAATAGGGTGACGTCTTCGTTGAAGTTCGGGGTTTACCCCCAAGGCACGGGATGGACTTTCGAATATACCTAGTAGATAATGCAAAGCCAGTTGCATTACCAGTGCACCACATGGCCCCAAGAGAGAGAAGAAAACTCAGTAAGCAAGTGAAAGAGTTGCTTTAGCAGGGGTTCATAAGAAGAAGTATTTCAGAATGGGGTGCTCCAGTTGTTTTTGCTACGAAAGCTGATGGTTCACTTAGATTGTGTGTAGACTATAGAGAGCTGAATAAGCTCACTACCGAGGATAGATGATTTATTCGATCAATTGGTTGGTGCTTAGGTTTTCTCGCAACTGGTTTTGGCTACAGGATTTCATCAGCTAAGGGTGGCTGAAGACAACATAGATAAGACTACATTTAGAACTCCTGACGGTTTCTTCGAGTGGCTCGTCATGCCTTTTGGTTTGATGAATGCACCCGCATACTTCGTTGGCTTAATGAGTAGGGTGTTCAGGGAGTTTCTAAACAAAGTGGTAGTCTTTGTGGATGATATCTTGATTTTCTCTAGAAGCGAAGAAGAATACGCCCTACATCTTAGGGAAGCCTTAGAGACCCTACGAGTGCATCAACACAAAGCTAAGTTCTCCAAATGCCATTCTTAGAGAAAAGAAGTGAGGTTCTTAGGACACGTGGTCTCTAAGGAAGGGATAGCTATGGATCCCCGCAAAAGGTGATGGCAATCCGAGATTGGAAGACTCCTAAGAACGCAACAGAAGTAAGAAGCTTTTTAGGGCTGATTGGTTATTATAGGAAGTTCATTAAGGGCTTCGCGAAGATATCAGCCCCACTTACTCGATTAACGAAGTACAACTTGACTTTTGCTTGAGGACGTTGACGACAGCTCCAGTTTTAGTTTTGCCAGATGGAAGTAAGCCATTCGCAGTGTATACCGGTGCTTGCGGGACAGGGCTTGGAGCAGTTTTCGATGCAAGAGGAAAAAGGTGATATGCAAAAGGCGGTAAGTACGAGCATCGCTTATCATCCACAGATGGATGGACGGACAGAAAGGGGTGAATAGAATCCTTGAAGATGTTTTGAGGGTATGTATCCTAGATTTTGGAGGGACATGAGAAGAGGCAACGAGCTTAGTAGTGTTCACGACGTGTTTCACGTATCGCATTTGCGGAAGTGTTACAAGATACCGTGGAAGTAGTGGAGCCGAACATGCTTAGAAGAAGTGGAAGTAGAGTGAAATGCCACGATTAGACGAGCTCCTACATGCATCCTTGGGTCAGAGGTATAAAAGCTACGCAACAAAGAGGTCAAGCTGGTCAAAGTGCAATGGGGAGATGATCAAGGAGACGTGACTTCGGGAGGCGGAAGACAAGATGTGTATGTTGTACCCTTTTCCTTTTTGAGGGTATGTTTTAAACTTCTTCTTTCTCTACCGCTTTGTTGATACTTGTCCTATCGTTTAATATGTCTTTGCGATGATATCTTCGATCTTTAGTTAGGAGAAACACTATGGTTGTAAACATGTGTTTGAGACATGTTATGTTTGGTGGATGCAAATGGATGCAAAGTGGTTGCTAGTGGTTGCTAGTGGTTGCTCGTGGATGCATGTACACACACATTAGGCACTAGATCGGCTCAATCACTTTCATACTACATATAAATATGTGTGCATATTTAATGGATGTATAATGGTTGTGTTATCATATGGATGTTGCATTTTGATGAATGGGTGTGCACACATGTAGGAGTACTATGTATCGTTAGGATTCTTTCGCATACATAATGGACGCATGGCACTATCATGATTTGCATTAAGGAGGTCAACTGAATCAGTCGACCGCCTGATTTTGCATTAGATAAGGAACATATACACACACTTTTTGCATATGTTCATACGGCATTAGAAATATTGTAAGGAAAATGGATGCCTGTGTTTGATAGTTGAGTAGATGGATGATTGGATGTTAGGATATACATTCTCCTTAACTTGGAGATTTCGGGGGAGAAATCCCTTTAAGGAGGGGAGAATGTAACACCCCATGATTTTAAATATTAAAATTAACAAATTTAAGAATACTTAATTATTAAAGTGAGAATTAAGGGAAACGGGTTACGCCACTGTGTTCGTCTCGAAATTCTGCTTGGAATAGAGTCCAAGTTTTCGAAAATCGAACTTCGTATGAAGAAGTTATGGCCCTTAGAACTTTCAGAAATTTATATAAAACAATTCAGAAAATTAAATACCAAGGCAGGTCGACCTAGGGGTCGACCTACCCCAGGCCAGGTCGACTAGGGAGTCGACCAGGGGGTCGACCTCCCTATATACAGGTCAACTTGGGGGTCGACCTCCCCCTCGGGCCAGATCTGAAACCTGACGTGTTTCTTTGTGTGGTGATGTTTTGACTCACTGCTGAGTCATTAGGGCTGAGGTGGTTATTCTATCTTGTCTGGATGGTCTTGATTGCTTCTAGGTTAATCTGATGGCTCTTAATTAATTAAAATTCTATATAAGCAACCTAACCCTCAACCTAAAATCACACTAATTCATACCAAGAGCCATCATGCTGTCAATGGTGAACCTAGAGTAGCCGCCGTTCTCTTTCAACTCAAAAGCAAGATAAAAGAAAGAATCAAAATCAAATCAAATCTAAATTAGAATAACAATTAGTCTACATCAAAGGCGAGCAATTCAGTTTCAGAATACAGATCCCAGAAAAACAAGACTGTTCTTTTGTTTGTGAGTATAATTTCTTTCACAAAATAATTAATAAATTAATTATGATGGGTCATGACTTGGATTATGAGAACATGTCTGTTGAATCATGTGACGTTACTTGATTTTGCTTGTGAATATATGATTGTTTTGTTAACTTATGTTTGTAGATCTAAATCATATGTGAATCTTATGCAAGTTTGGGATGTTAAATTATATATGAATCTTATGCGAGTTTGTTTCTACATATGCTAATTTGTATATGAATCTTATGCAAGTTTGGGATGTTAAATCATACGCTAGTTGTATATGAATCTTATGCAAGTTAGGGGATGTTAAATCATACGCTAGTTGTATATGAATCTTATGCAAGTTTGGGGATGTTAAATCATATGCTAGTTTATGAATCTTATGCAAGTTTGGGATGTTAAAACATATGTGAATCTTATGAATGTTTAGGATTTTAAAGCATATGTGAATCTTATGTAAGTTTGGGATGTTAAAATTTTTATGAATCTTATGCAAGTCCATAGGTGGATTATACACAAGTTCATATGTGAATCAAGTATATACATATGCTAGTTTATATGCAAAACATGTGAAATTAATTTACATGTTTAGATCCATATGCAAGTTCACATTTTTATGTTTAGATCTATATTTAGATCCATGGCAGTACATAGTTATGCAAATTTATGTTCTATATGCCCATTGCCTATGCTAGTTTTGTATGTGAATCATATGCTAGTTTTGTATGTGAATCATATGCTAGTTTGAATGTAAGTTTGTATGAAAGTCATGTGCAAGTTATAGGAAAACCATATCCATATATGCAAGTTCATGATTACATATTTAGATCTATATTTAGATCCATGTTAGTTTATGCAAATTTATGTTATATATATATATATATATATTCATTACCTATGCAAGTTCTTGGCTAAGCAAACTTATGTTATGATCTATTTTATGTGTTATGCAAGTTATGATATTGCTTTTCTTTTTATAAGTTAGACTATATTCGAGTCTAACATATATCATATTAAAATGTACGAATAGCGTGGGGAAAATGGGAAAATATTAATTTTGCTAAATTGTGAATTGGCATAAAATGGCTTTAAAGGCATATAATTAAAGTGAGACATTAATTGGTATAATTTATGTACTTAAAAAGTATGGACATAATTTAGGTGACAATTATGGACATAGATTAATTTGGAAGTTATTGACAATTTAAAATAGGGATGTTAATTCAAATTGGAGTTGAATAATAATTTGTAATAATAAAGGCCTAAGACACGAAGTTAGACTCGTTTGTGGTATAAGACTGCTCGGACCCGCCCGGCAAATCCAGTAACCACAAACGATAGTCTAATGTGAGAGGTCAAAGGCATAAATTAAATGATGCTTAGACACGAGGTTAAGTCTGGCTTGTGGTAGAAGTCTTCCTGGAACCACCCGGCATATCCAGTGGCCACAAGAAATCGACTTAATGTGAGAGGTCTGTGCATTAATAATTAATTAATGCTGATCAAAGACGAATATGAATGACAAACAGAAGTTTGGTTGAGTGGGTAATTCTCTGAGTACCAATCTGATGTTGATTTCGGTCTTCGGGGTTGATACTTAGGGAGTTATTATCTTAACCAATGTATCTGTGAACCAAGATGTACTTAATCATAAATTAAGTAAAACACGATAAGTGAATAGGGTTAAGACCAACTTAACCACTAATATATTAATCTGATAAGTGGATAGGGTTAAGACAAACTTAACCAATAATACATATTGATCTGATAAGTGAATAGGGTTAAGACCAGCTTAACCACTAATATATTAATCTGATAAGTGGAAAGGGTTAAGACAAACTTAAC
This sequence comes from Allium sativum, assembly GCA_030737875.1. Lineage (NCBI taxonomy): Eukaryota > Viridiplantae > Streptophyta > Magnoliopsida > Asparagales > Amaryllidaceae > Allium > Allium sativum. Next base: position 469,691,596 of record CM060920.1, on the reverse strand, counting down.
CAATAATACATATTGATCTGATAAGTGGATAGGGTTAAGACAAACTTAACCAATAATACATATTGATCTGATAAGTGGATAGGGTTAAGACCAACTTAACCAATAATATAAGTGGACAGGGTTAAGACCAACTTAACCAATAATATAAGTGGATAGGGTTAAGACTAGCTTAACCAATAATATATATATATATTGATTTGATAAGAAGATAAGGTTAAGACAAGCTTAACCAATAACACATGTTGATTTGATAAGTGGGTAACATGGGTGACATGTGGGATATAATTTTAAACACTTAACCAAGTTGAAACATGTAAGAAGACATGAATAAGAAGGGGTTAAGTGGGGAATCTTAGTGGGGACCAAGCCTAGGTGGAAAGCTTGTGTCAAACACGTGGACCTTTTTCAAACCAGTAACCCATTAAGTATCTTTGTGAGCTCAAGTCAGATCGAGGACGGGACACGCTTACTAGGTTTGATTGTAAGAGGTCAAAACGGGTTAACGGTGGCAACGCAAGTCCAACGGGGTCATGTGCGTGCATTGGCCCGGGCTGGTAGGTAAGACGTTGATGCATCGTGTAGGTATAAGCCATGCATCTTTAGTGATATCGGGTTGCCACTTTGGGAAGTGATACACCCCACTGTGGGACCAGCACGGGTATCTACGAGTTAGGGAGCCGATCGAATAGGGAAGTTAGTGGATACGACTAGCGGAGATAGGGGTAGGCAGCACCTATGATAGCAGCTAGGAGTACAAGAAACTACCATATTATGAATAAACGTTGTAACTAGACTGGGGAGGGTAGTGGGTACAACTAGTGGAGGTAGGAGCAGGCGGCACCTACGATAGCAGCTAGGGGTACACGAAACTACTATTATTATAATTATCATTATTATGATTAGTAAGAGGGATCAACTTCCGGTATGGGACTAGTAATGGTGTGGTGTAATTAGCATTGGTGCAGTATAGTGATTATCCTATAGTGATTAGGAGCGAGATTAACACCAGAATATTCCTCCTATTTGTTTTGCCTTGCCCACTTGTCACAGTCATTCCTTATTTTTCCAGTTAATGCCTTATCCTAATTACTTTCATAATTGTGGTAAAGTTATGGTACTCGCCAAACTTTATGTTTGACCCCCTTTGTTTTCGCCTATTTTCCTCCTCCCCCCCCCCAGGTTCTCAGGGTGGGACTAGTACTAGTGGAGCTTGATTTGGATCTCTTTCTCTCTCTTTTGGAAGTGCTTGGATTGCTGAAAGTAAAGTCCAGCTCATCTCTTTTATAGCTACTTATGTTGGGGTTATGCTTTTTACTTTATGTACTCTGAAAACAATTTGTCAAGACGGATATTAAGTGTACTTGGTTTATGAAGTTGTTGTAATCAAACTATTTCTCCGCTGCAATAAAAGTTGTTTTAAAATTTTCAAGTACCAATATATGTATCTGTCTTGTTATATTCTGTTCTATACACTAATAATACTCCATGATAGTTAATGCATTCCCTTTGAGAGTGACACTAACGGACGTGAGGTGTTACAACTTGTTTTCACAGAAAGATCTTAATTTAAGGCAACAAAGGTGGATAGAGTTCCAAGCTTCTTATGATTTCAAGATTGCTTATACCCCTAGCAAGGGTAATGTGGTGGAAGACGCACTAAGTAGGCAGAGGATGGCCTTAAGTCCTCTATTTGTGGAAAGGAAAAGATTGGAGTTCATATCGACTTTCGACTTTGGGCCCTCCACCGAGTTTTTGCCTGGTTTGTTTGCATCGCTAGAGATACGACCTACTCTTATGGATCAGATAGGAGCTTCGCAGCGAGATCCACAGATTTCAGACATCTTGGATAGACTCGGAAAAGGGGAGACTACTAGTCATCTCAATAGATATTCCATAGATGATAAAGGGTGGTTGCGACGAGATGGAAGGCTTTGTGTTCCCCAAACTGGGAGTTTGTTAAAGACAGTCCTAGAAGAAGCCCATAATTCTAAGATGACTATTCATCCAGGCAGTGGTAAGATGTATAGGGACATGAAGAGGGTTTTCTTTTGGGTTGGGATGAAGAAAGATGTGGCAGAGTTTGTTTCTAAATGTTTGATTTGCCAGCAAGTTAAAGCTAAGCAAAAGAAGCCCGGTGGTTTACTTCATCTTTTAAAGGTTCCACAATGGAAGTGGGAGAGCGTCTCTATGGATTTCATAGATGGTTTGCCTAGATCAAAGAAAGGTAACACCAGTATTTGGGTTGTAGCAGACATACTCACTAAGAGCGCTCATTTCATTCCAGTTAAGAGCAAGAGGACGGCAGCTTGGTTGGCGACAGCTTACGTTCGTGAGATAGTCTGTCTTCATGGAGTACCTTCCAGCATCGTAAGCGATCGTGATCCCATTTTCACCAGTGAATTTTGGAGGAGCTTGCAAGAAGCATTAGGTACACAGTTGTATTTGAGCACCTCTTATCACCCATAGATCGATGGACAGACAGAAAGGGTGAACAGAGTTCTTGAGGATCTTTTAAGGTTGTGTATCCTAGACTTCGGATGGACTTGGGAAGAGCATCTTCCTTTAGTAGAATTCAGCTACAACAACAGTTATCAAGCTATTATTGGTATGACACCCTTTGAAGCATTATATGGATGACCATGTAGATCACCAACTTGTTGGTGGGAATCTACAAAAAGGCTATTACTTAGACCAGATATTTTTACTACCAAAACGATTTTAGCATGAGACGACAGTGAAGGGATGTCAAATGAATGAGGAATGAAGAATTCGAGAGCAACTCAGGCAGACACCCCCTCTGGAGAAAAGGGACCCGAAACCTACCGGGCATCAGCAAAGGTCCACCCGACAGGGTCTACACGTCAAGAGTCAACAAATGGACACCAACACATTAAGAAAAAAGGAAAAATACCAGAACATAGCATAAAGGCGGCTCCAAACCAACCCTTGAAGAATGGCTCCACAAGTGACAAAAGGGGTTACCTTTGTATCACCAAAAGCTATCTTCCAGAAAGCCAAGCCAGAAGGCTAAACCGAGACTCAGGCAAGGATACAGGCTACCGGTACTAATCCTCCTAGTACCTGAACCATCAACGGTTCTAAATCAGCAGACATCCACGTACATCATAAGGGAAAGTCCCTCTAAGTACCCGTGATAAATCAGAAAGCCTACATCCGAAAGCCTACGACCAAGGACCGAAACTTGGAGGCATCCACTGAGAAACTCGGAACGCCTCCATAATCCGTCTCAGCAACAAATTCCATTCCATCTAGGGGAGGCTCCAATTCAACTGGAACTCTCGCTTCAAATACTGTAACCGGCACCATGAGAAGGACCGACAGTAGATGCCTGAGACCAAGAGAAATAGCAGCCGACAGGAATCGTTCCGGCACAACACCCTAATGATAGGAAGACCCCGAATTCTCTATAAATAGGACCCCAGAAACTCCATAAAGGGGGACGATCTTTTCATTTCTCAATTTAGTTCCTTTCTTCTTAGGAGGAGCAAATCATCAATTCTTGTAATATATCTACAATCTATTAATGGAGAATTCTGAGTCCCACACATCTTGATATTTGATAATCTTGTAGTATCATAATGATGAAACATTTAGTTAACACTAACCTTTCTGATGAGGAGATTAATCAAGGCGCTTCGGCAGCGGAGGAAAAGGGGTTTGCGGAAACGCAGAGTCCCCTTCTCCTCGCCTTAAGGGGTCGCCATGATTGATCCATACTCTCATGCTGAGCCTAACGCTTCCTGAACATTAATGTGACAAAATCGCATATGAATTCATAACCCGATCCCTGTCGTAATCTAGATCCCTCTCTTGGGAGGATCTGACACGAGAGGATCATCGAGGTTAATGAATGTTACGACTCCCTCATCCATGAACTTAAGGGAAACGTTAGCATGTTTTCTTCTTAATGGAATACACAGTGTCACTGTCATGGCTTAGAGGCTTACCAATTCCAGATCCTAGATTATATCCTAAGGACCCTGAGTCATAACCATGGCAAAGTTTATGAGCGCATAAATTACGTACCATACTCTGGGTGTTGATGAAAAATGTCGTCAACATTTTGGCGCTAGAAGGAGGGCCTGAACCTCTGATCATGTGGTTAACTTGTTTAAGCTAACTGGGTGAATTTATCGTTCCATGGCAAGAAAGAATGAAGTTGAAGAAACTGAAAGAACAAAAAAAGGAGCCTGATCCCAACATCACCCACGAAGGAAATGAGGGCCAGGCACTCAACCCAAATAATAATAAGAAAGGAGCTGCGCCCAATCCACAACAACCACCAGACTCAAACGCCATGGTAGATAATGTCGCAAGAATCTCGGTCTTGGAAAAGAAACTTCAAGAAATGTAGGCTCAAGTCAACACTTTCCACGCACAAAAATCCTCAAGGCTCACTAGATCTAGTCAGAGAAGGATGAATGAATCTCCAAAAAGGAAAGCTCACGTTCAACAGTCAGAAGCAAAAGGGAAGCCTCAGGCAACTTCTTCCAAGAAAAAGAAGACCCATCTGATGGGAGTAGATCATCAAGGGACTCAGTGCGAGAAGGAACAGTTTGGGAGCTCCGCCTCCAAAGGCTATAATCCCAAAAGGGAAAACTATGACAACACGGAAGCTTACATCAGAGATGTCACTCAGATGACCGTTAAGGACTTGCTGGGAAGCAATGGGAAGAGAACCCAGGATGACAAGGTTAACAACAACGAAAGAGTGGCACCGTTCATCGATGAGATTATGAATACCATAATTCCATCAAAAAGTCAAAATTCCCACCATAAAATATCTGGGAACAACTAACCCCGACGATCATCTGATGGATTTTGAAATCCAGATGGATCTTTACTGTAACGACCCAAACTTCCCCGTAAAGGAAAGCCCGGATTGAATTGAGAACATGACAAATCAGAACACAAACAGAAGAACATTTCATTGATTATTACAACAATTCCATCAGAATACAAGATTATAATAGGGTATGAATAAATAATATACATTTGGTAAATATCAGAGATTTAAATTACATTTAAATACATAGTAGCGGAAAAATAATACAAAACACAACTGAAAGAAATACACGGATACAGAGCTTTCCGAATATCACTTCAGCTATAAACCAGGATCCTGTGAATAGAATATCTGCAAAACCTAACTACTACTTACCTGCGTGGAAAATATGGGCAACCAGAGTTTAGGTTAAAACAATAAACTCCAGGTCAGTCATGTGACTGGTGTGAGAACTAAAACAGATATTACTTTGATTTTAAAGTTAGGTAAACCAAGGGACCATGCCATATAACACGAAACGGGTTTCCTCCTAAGAATACCAGTGCATACAACAAACATCGCAATGCTAAATAAAGAACAATGAAGCTATTATAAGACCCAGGTCCCATCACACAATGCAACGCAAGTCGAAGGATAGGGTTTTACCTTATAATAGCCAAATAATTCTTGATACGCGAAATTAAATCTTTTATTATTATTATACGTGAAGAAATCAACTTCAAATAAAAATGTATCAATCATAGAAGTCAAAGCATCCCAAGCTACTATGTCGCCATACTAGTTCTACAATTAAAACGCATGATGTCGTATTGGAAATTGGATTCCATCAAAGAACCAAGGCAAGGGATAGCCTTTACCGAATTCGAGACTGTCTAGCCCCAGCCTCAGGATACAGCCGCAACTGCTCCTTAGGAGCCACAGGGCCGGTCCGCACTCAACGGATTAATAATACCATAAACTATATGCTAGTCTACCCTATGGGGCATAAATGAGCCAGATGACTCAACATCCATCGGCAACGCAGTGACCGATATATCCAAGGCGCCTCTTTATCCATCAAGTGATAATGAGCAACTTCCACATGAGTAAAATGTCAGGGCTTGCAAAACGCTGACACCACTCCTAGCTAGAAACCAGCATATGTCCATTTCCCAAGATCCTTCTCCTATTTCTGGTTCACACCGGGGTGTGACGCTCGCGAATTAATGCTATACACAAAGCTGCGCTAATTAAAGCTATGCTTTGATCATCAACCAGAAGACTCTGCTTTTCAACAGAAGCCTTGATCATTTGCCACACAGGCAATTCACTCCATGCGACTGATGTCTATCGATATACAACCTCTAAGCTCGTACGTCTCAGAGAAGGGTGTTAAGCAAGAGAATAAATTCTCCGCCACCAAACAGATGTATATTAGATAGAGATTAATCAACACAGAATAAATTCCAGTGTCAGACACACAGTCCATTTACAAGTTCGTTCTGGGTCTGAACGAAGCCGAAGGCACCTTATTCCTTGTCCCATATGTCCAATACAGGAGAGAGGCCCTCACATATCCGGTCGATCTCCAAGTACGTCTAGACGATCACAACTTATTACCTCGTCTTGGGTGTACAGCCCAATCAAGACATCAGTAATCATCCAAACGATGTGTAGACCTCCGGTCTTCAACCACCTTCTTCATCGTCGACTTATCGTCGTATTAGTTATTCAGAATAGGTATAAACCCGGCCTTTCCGAATAACCAGCGTATATTATAAACAAGTGCTACAAAAACACAACATACGCCTCATTCCAATCCATAATATTCTTTTATTCAAATATTCTTTTCACTATTTAAACCATATTAAGGTTTTCCAAACTAGTCGGGACTAGCAAACCTTACTGAAGTAATCATTTTTTCATTTCCCAATCCCAACCTTTTTATCCCATGAAGCAAAACTGGTAATACTCCATTTCTAACACCACAGTGTTATCGGTAAAAATTATTTACCATTTCACGTTCAAATCTAATTAAAGATTTATCTATCGCTTGGAGCAAAACTGGTGATACTCCATTCTCGATCATTTCTCAAATTTGATAATTTAAATTATCAAATCCTCATTTCAATCTAATTAAAAATTCATTAAAACTCTAGTTCAGTTTTAATCTTAAAAATCATTTCTTGATGATTATTCATTCAACTCCTGGGAAAATTAATCCTGTCATTAACTGGGTTAAAGAACGAATGTCATTTAAAACACGGTTCACGATAAACCCAAAATCACATTCCATTAATTATGGAATTTTCATGGAAAACATATCAATATATAATCAACGTTAATTTCCGTATCCAACTAATAATTTAAATGGAATAATGACAAAGCCTTTTAAATTCCATATATATTAACATTCTTCATCCATAGAAGCTCACTTCGATTATTACCAAATCGAATTCCATTCCATTACAATTTAGTTTATTAAATTGGAAAACTTTACTTTTGAAAATTTCCATTAATTCTTAATAAAAGATTTATATATTCCAAACCCCATTTCATTGTAAATCGTGTTAAAGAACAAGTGTTATTTAAAACACAGTTCATGATAAACCTAATTCACATTCCATTTCATTCTAATTAAACGTTAATTAACTGGAAACTCTAATAATCTTAATTAAAAGATTTATTCTTTTCACACGGGGTTTAAGAGCAGTGTTAATGAAGACACCGTTCATGAAAAACCCAAAAATCCAATTAAATTCAATTCCAATTAAAAAATAATTAATTGGTAAACTTCATTAAATCTTAATAAAAAGATTTAATCTTTTCTCAACTGGGTTTAAGAATAGTGTTAGTAAAGACACTGTCCACGACAAATCCAAAATCCTATTTGATATTAATTACAAGGCTCTGAATAGAAAATATATCGGCTTTATTCAATATCAAATTCTGAAATCAACTAATATCGTATTGGAATAATGATATATATATATATCTTCCAAATTCCTCCACAATGTCCATGTAATCACGGAATCCAATATCGAAATATTCCAAAGATAATTTCGATTCAAATCCATTCCAATTCATATATTGGAAATTCTGGTTATTTTTAAAACCATTTCAAATCCAATTTATTTGTTTAAAAATATTGGATTTTAATTCTATTTCATAACTAGTTTATTTCGATAAAAATCTATTTTTATCTTTTCAAATATGGAATTTTTCATCCCAATTCTTTCCAAATCATTTATTATGATTTTACACAAATTATTAATGTTTTTAATAATTTTATCAAGGCCCGTACAGTCGATTTCCTTAAACGGTCATCGAACTGCACTTACAGCGACCTTTTCCAAATTTGATTTGGACATAATTCCAAATCTAACCATTAGATTTCAAATCTCTCATATTCTTGGAAAGCACTTTTCGATACGAATCCAACGGTTCCGATTTTAGGAGTATCCGACGGTCGGATCACCCATAATGTCAATTCGAAGTCAATGGTTGAAATTCGCGAACGGTCGCTGCGCGTTCTATTCAGGCCATTAAATATATTTAATATATATATATTATATATATTTCGTCGATTTCAATTCAAATTGTATTTTATAATTCATTTTAAAAACGATTCCAACATCATTTTCAGTTTTTAAATCAAAATTGAATATTCTATATCATTAATATATAAATGATAATATTTTCAAAATATCAGATTTTGAAATCAATTCCTTTTCGATATTCATTATAAAAATGAATAAAATCGATATAAATATCGTTCACATCTAAATGGCGCATATCTAGTCAACACAGCTTCATATATTTAAATATTTTCGTGTCCATCCAAAATCTGACATCAAAATTAGATTTTGATACATTTCTGAATATTATTTTAAAATATTCCTTATTTTAAAATATTTGTTATTTTTAAAATATCCGTTCGTTCTGAATTGGAATCAGACACAGTCAATTATCATATAATTTCATTTATATGGATTTCGTACACACATGTACACAACAATAATCAAACACAGTCAACCATCATCCAAAGTGCATTACACAACTGCATAAGCATTAAATATGAATAATTAACGCTTACAACAGTCTGTCAACCAATTGATACATACAACTAAATATTGGGATTAGTGTATGTCGAATATCATCCCAATAACCGTGTGGGGTTTCAACCAACAAATACTGAATATTATTTGTGCAGTTGGGCGATGTGTAAAATTTATCGTCCCAATCCATATCAGTCAAATGGGTGTAAATAAACAAATCGTTTGATTTGTAAGTGAATATTTATTTCCATTCATATACACGATAAAAAATATATTTTTAACGACAAAATATGTATTTCAACACATGAATATTTTTCTTTCATTCCACATCACAATCACAATCAATTTTCACAAAACATACAATCAAACAAGTCGTCCATGGTCTGTGCACGATGGTGTTGGGTGCTGCTAAGCACCATTTTCATCCTAGTATATATTTTAACTAAAAAAGAAATTTTAGTGAGAAGTTCTCACCTTTGGGATCCACTTCTCCATTCTTTATTTCTGAACGGTCCGGATTTGCCCAAAATTCCAACGTAGTCTTTTCCCGCTGTTCATAGTAAAAATCACGTTTTTAATTGATGTTTATATAAAAAATCGCATTTTTATACCGCTACTTCATATATAAAAATCATATTTTTAAAATGAAGTTATTTAAATAAAAATCACGTTTTTAAAACGAAGTTATTTAAATAAAAATCATATTTTTATATTCATATCATTCATATAAACATCACATTTTTATATGTTCACTTTCATTATAAAAATCATATTTTTATATTCATATCATTCATAAAAACATCACATTTTTATATGTCCACTTTCATTGTAAAAATCATATTTTTATAACGCTATTCTATACATAAAGATCCGATTTTTATATCGCTATATATATATATAAGATCACATTTTTATATGGTTAAAAATTATATCTTTATATAATTAAAATCCAATCTTTCCATTTATGAAAAATCTCAACTTTTTATATTTTTAAAAATCTCTTCTTTACTATAAAAAAATAAAATCTTTCTTTAAATAAAAACTAAATCTTTATTTTGCTAACATCATAATAAAAATCATATTTTTATTTCAAATCTACATTATAAAAATCAGATTTTTACAACGTTATCTTCTATATAAAAATTATATTTTTATATCGCTACTTAATACAAACAAAAATCATATTTTTATCTAAGGATATTTATATAATAAAACTGATTTTATGAAAATGTTATTTCTAAAAAAACTAAATTAACTATGTAAAAAAACTCACATTTGCTAAAACGAAGAGGGAGGAGGAAGTGTTCGCTATTTTTAATCGGAGGTGGGGGAAATGGCAGCGCCGGGGTGCTTGCAGGTGGAGGGAGGTGGCAGTGGGCGGGGCAATGGCCGGAGCAGCGAGATTTGGGCGGTGGGGCTGCGATTTGGGTTAGGGGTTTTGAAATAGAAGGGGAGAGAGGAGGAAGGAGGAGAGGGGGGTCAAAGGTCGGTGGCGGCGCTGGTGGGAGGCTCACGCGGCTGAGGTTGGCTCCGGAGGGTGGGGCTAGGGTTGGGCGACGGAGGCTAGGGCACAACGGGTTTTTTTTATTCGATGTGTTTGACTGAGTGAGGAGAGAAAGGAGGGAAAGGATGGTTATATAATAAATTATATTATTTATTTATTTATTTTATTATCCAAAAGTTAATTTTTCAAGTCGAACTTCGAATCAAACCCAACGACTGTCCCCCTAACTAATTACCCCCATTTCGAACACAATGGGATATGTCCCGCAAGCCAATTCGTTTGTTTTGTTCAGTTTTCATTTAAATTAAAATATAAATCTATATATTCAATTTTAAACATACATTTCAATTTACTGCGGCCGCATACTGACTCCAAAAATTACCGAAAAATCAATCAGGCTATGTTTTGACGATAGGGTCCTAACAAAACAAATTTCGTCGAATTTGGAGGCCGTTTGAAAAATGTCTATTTTCTGGTCGATCCAAATTGACTGAAACTGACAAAACACGTTTTCTTTTGCCACGCTCACATATTGATTCCGTGAAAATTGGAGTTTAGCAATAATCTGACATTCCGAATCCAACAAAAGTAGTTTCATCGAAAACGGAGGTCGTTTGCAAAATGGCTATTTTAAGGGCTTTATATATATTAAAATATATATAAATTCCACAGCGACTTTTCCGAATTTTAAACTGGACGTAACTTCCAACTTATAAAACGAAATCTTAGTTTCTTACATCCATTAGAAAGATATTGTTCATCAAAATCAAATATTTCTTGTTTCGTCTAATTCTGATTTATATTGAATTCTGTATTTTCATTTGAAATTAGAAATCGAATTTTCAAACTACCGCGCCATTTCAGGCTCGTTTTATAATTTAAATAAATTTATACGTTCTAACTTCGTTGATAATAAATTTTAAGTTGTTATTATTTAAAATAAATCATTTTAAATATTCAAAATCCATTAAAATTACCAAAATAAAATTTTTAAATTAGTTCTGATTTTCCGGGTTGTTACAATCTCCCCCACTTAAAATCTTTTCGTCCTCGAAAAGGAACGAAGCTGAAAGTTGTTTAACTAATCAACTCAACATTCATTCAGGCTTTCATTCTTCAACTTTTCAGTTTCCAAGAATTTCTACTTTTTTCAAAAATTTGGCTAACACCCTAAATTTTCGAAAAGTTTCGCCATAACCTCCTTCGTACGGGGAGACATTCAAAACCGCAACTCGCTTCGCAGGGCCCTCATCAATCCAAAAGAAAAGGAGAATGCCAAGCAGCGAGCCTTAGGCTCATAAACATCTTTAAAAGAAAAAGAAAATGCCAAGCGGCCAGCCTTAGGCTCATAAACTTCTTTAAAAGAAAAAGAAAATGCCAAGCGGACAGTCTTAGGATCATAAACATATTTAAAAGAAAAAGAAAATGTCAAGCGGCCAGTCTTAAGCTCATAAACATTTATATTAGTAAACATGTACCTATTTGTTGGGCATAAAATTTTATTTCTCTTCTCTAGCCTCCTTGCTATGACCTGTTCACACACACACACACACACACACACATATATATATATATATATATATATATATATATGTATGTATGTATGTATGTATGTATGTATGTATATGTACAAGCATGCAATTTCAAACAATTTTCAATTCAGTTCAATATTCGATTCAATTTGGCTTAATGGTTCTAAATTTTAATTAATCAAACAACACAATCAGCAATCAATTAGTTAATTAGCTTTTCGAACACATAACTTTAATATATATATATTCAAAAATCATATTTTTGATGCCAATACACAACAATATATCCTATCTAGTTTTGGTTCTCACACCAGTCATTTGGAAATATATAGATATCCCACCTTCGAAACTCGAACATAAGCACTGATGATGCTATAGTGATCATCAGGATCACCTCCGGGCAACTAGAGTGTGATTCTATATCTATCCAGTATATTAAAACTTCGAATATACGTTTGCAAGGCGTATATGCAAAATCTTTATATATCAGATTGTCCAAATCAATTCAAAATAAAATATTCAAATATGTATAATAAGATTTAAATTTTCCAAACAAAATTGGTTTTCATTTTTATTTTAAAAAATAACACTCTTCACACTTGTTCTAGGATACTACTGATCCCATCTCTAACGAGTCATTCTCATTGGATATTACTAATCCAATCCCTGATCGTTTGGTTCTAACGTGTCTTGTTCTCAAGCTCTGTAAACCAAAGCTCTGATACCAGATGTAACGACTAGAACTTCCCTGTAAAGGAAAGCCCGGATTGAATTGAGAACACGACAAATCAGAACACAAACAGAAGAACATTTCATTGCTTATTACAACAATTCCATCAGAATACAAGAATATAACAGGGTATGAATAAATAATATACATTTGGTAAATATCAAAGATTTAAATTACATATAAATACATAGCAGCGGAAAAATAATAAAAAACACAACTAAAAGAAATACACAGCTACAGAGCTTTCCGAATATCACTTCAGCTATAAACCAGGATCATGTGAATAGAATATCTGCAATACCCAACTACTAGCTGCCTATGTGGAAAATATAGGAACCCAGAGTTTAGGTTAAAATAATAAACTCCAAGTCAGTCATGTGACTGGTGTGAGAACTAAAACAATTATTACTTTGATTCTAAAGTTACGTAAATCAAGAGACCACGCCGTATAACACGGAACTGGTTTCCTCCCAAGAATAGCAATGCATACAACAAACAGCGCAATGCTAAATAAAGAACAATGAAGCTATTATAAGACCCAGGTCCCATCACACAATGCAACGCAAGCCGGAGGATAGGGTTTTACCTTATAATAGCCAAACAATGCTTGATACGCGAAATTAAATCTTTTATTATTACTATACATGAAGAAATCAACTTCAAATATAAATGTATCAATCATAGATGGCATAACATCCCATGCTATTATGTTGCCATACTAGTTCTACAATTAAAACCGCATGATGTCGTATTAGAAATTGGATTCCATATGTGAACCAAGGAAAGGGATCATCCTTACCGAATTCGAGACTGTCTAGCCCCAGCCTCAGGATATAACCGCAACTGCTCCTTAGGATCCACAGGGCCGGTCCGCACTCAGCGGATTAAAAATACCATAAACTATATGATAGTCTTCCCTTTGGGGCATAAATGAGCCAGATAACTCAACATCCATCGGCACCGCAGTGACCGATATATCCGAGGCGCCTCTCTATCCATTAAGTAATAATAAGCAACTTCCACATGAGTCAAATGGCAGGGCTTGCAAAACGCTGACACCACCCCTAGCTAGGAACCAGCATATGTCCATTTCCTTGGATCCTCCTCCCGTTTTTGATTCACACCAGGGTGTAAGGCTCGCGAATTAACGCTATACACAAAGCGGCGCTATACTATTGCTATGCTTTAATCATCAACCACAAGACTCTGCTTTTCAACAGAAGCCTTGATCATTGACCACTCGGGAATGCCACACAGGCAATTCACTCCATGCGACTGATGTCTATCGATATACAGCGTCTAAGCTCGTATGCCTCAGAGAAGGGTGTTAAGCAAGGGAATAAATTCTCCGCCACCAAACAGATGTATATTAGATACAAATCAATCAACACAGAATAAAATCCAATGTCAGATACACAGTCCATTTACAAGTTCGTTCTGGGTCTGAAGGAAACCGGAGGCACCTTATTCCTCGTCCCATATGTCCAATACAGGAGAGAGGCCCTCGCATATCCAGTTGATCTCCAAGTACGTCTGGACGATCACCACTTATTACCTCGTCTTGGGTGTATAGCCCAATCAAGACATCAGTAATCATCCAAACGATGTGAAGACCTCCGGTTTTCAACCACCATCTTCATCGTCGACTTATCGTCGTATCAGTTATTCAGAATGGGTATAAACCCGACCTTTCCGAATAACCCGCGTATATTATAAACAAGTGCTATACAAACACAACATACGCCTCATTCCAATCTAGAATATTCTTTTATTCAAACAATCTTTTCACTATTTAAATCATATTAAGGTTTTCCAAGCTAGTCGGGATTAGCGAACCATACCGAAGTAATCATTTGGAGCAAAACTGGTAATACTCCATATATAACACCACAGTGTTATCGGTAAAAATTAATTACCATTTCATGTTCAAATCTAATTAATAATTTATCTATCGCTTGGAGCAAAACTGGTGATACTCTATTCTCGATCATTTCTCAAATTTGATAATTTAAATTATCAAATCATTATTTCAATCTAATTAAAGATTCATTAAAACTCTAGTTCAGTTTTAATCTTAAAAATCATTTCTTGATGATTATTCCTTCAACTCCTAGGAAAATTAATCCTGTCATTAACTGGGTTAAAGAACGAATGTCATTTTAAATACGGTTCACGATAAACCCAAAATCACATTCCATTAATTATGGAATTTTCACGTAAAACATATCAATATATATTCGATGTCAATTTCCGTATCTAATAATATAAATGTAATAACGACAAATCCTTTTAAATTCCATATATATTAACATCCTTCATCCACAGAAGCTCACTTCGATTATTACCAAATCGAATTCCATTCCAATTTATTTTATTAAATTGGAAAACTTTACTTTGGAAAACTTTACTTTGGAAATTTTCCATTAAATCTTAATAAAAGATTTATATATTCCAAACCTCAATTCACTGTAAATCGGGTTAAAGAACAAGTGTTATTTAAAACACAGTTCGCGATAAACCCAATTCACATTCCATTTCATTCCAATTAAACGTTAATTAACTGGAAACTATAATAATCTTAATTAAAAGATATATTCTTTTCACACGGGATTTAAGAGCAGTGTTAATGAAGACACCGTTCACGACAAACCCAAAAATCCAATTCAATTCCAATTAAATATTAATTAATTGGTAAACTTCATTAAATCTTAATAAAAAGGTTTAATCTTTTCTCAATTGGGTTTATGAACAGTGGTAGCAAAGACACCGTCCACGGCAAATCCAAAATGCTATTTGATATTAAATACAAGGCTCTGAATAGAAAATACATCGGCTTATATTCAATATCAAATTCTGAAATCAACAAATATCGTATTGGAATAACGATATACATATCTTCCAAATTCCTCCACAATGTCCATATAATCACGGAATCCAATATTGAAATATTCCGAAGATAATTTCAATTCAAATCCATTCCAATTCATATATTGGAAATTCTGGTTATTTTTAAAACCATTTCAAATCCAATTTATTTATTTAAAAATATTGGATTTTAATTCAAGCTCATAACTAGTTCATTTCGATAAAAATCTATTTTTATCTTTTCAAATATGGAATTTTTCTTCCCAATTCTTTCCAAATCATTTATTATGATTTTACACAAATTATTAATGCTTTTAATAATTTTATCATGGCCCGTATAGTCGATTTCCTTAAACGGTCATCGAACTGCACTTATAACGACCTTTTCCAAATTTGATTTAGATATAATTCAAAATACAACCGTTAGATTTCAAATCTCTCATATTCGTTGGAAAGCTCTTTTCGATACGAACCCAACAGTTCCTGTTTTAGGAGAATCCGACGGTCGGATCTCCCGTAACATCAATTCGAAGTCAATGGTCGAAATTCGCGAATGGTCGCTGCGCGGCGCGTTCTATTCAGGCCATTAAATATATTCAATATATATATTATATATATTTCGTCGATTTCAATGCAAATCATATTTTATAATTCGTTTAAAAAATGAACTTCATTTTCAATTTTTAAATCAAAATTGAATATTCTATATCATTAATATATAAATGATAATATTTTCAAAATATCAGATTTTGAAATCAATTCCTTTTTTATATTCATTATAAAAATGAATAAAATCGATATAAATATCGTTCGTGTCTAAATGGCGCATATCTAGTCAACACAGCTTCATATATTTAAATATTTTCGTGTCCATCCAAAATCGGACATCAAAATCAGATTTTGATTCTTTTCTGAATATTATTTTAAAATATTCTTTATTTTTAAATATTCGTTATTTTTAAAATATCCGTTCGTTCTGAATTGAATTCAGACACAGTCAATTACCATATAATTTTATTTATATGGATTTCATACACACATGTACACAACAATAATCAAACACAGTCAACCATCATCCAGAGTGCATTATACAACTGCGTAAGCGTTAAATATGAATAATTAACGCTTACAACAGCCTGTCAACCAATCGATTGATATACAACTAAATATTGGGATTAGTGTATGTCGAATATCATCCCAATACCCGTGTGGGGTTTCAACCAACAAATAATGAATATTATTTGTGCAGTTGGGCGATGTGTAAAATTTATCATCCCAATCCATATCAGTCAAATGGGTGTAAATAAACAAATCATCTGATTTGTAAATGAATATTTATTTCCATTCATATACATGTTAAAAATTATATTTTTAACGATAAAATATTTATTTCAACACATGAATACTTTTCTTTCATTCCACATCATAATCACAATCAATTTTCATAACACATACAATCAAACAAGTCGTCCATGGTATGTGGACGACAGTGTCGGGTGCTGCTAAGCACCGTCTGCATCCTAGTATATATTTTAACTAGAAAAGAAATTTCAGTGAGAACTTCTCACCTTTGGGATTCACTCTTCCATTCTTTATTTCTGAACGGTTCGGATTTGCCCAAAATTCCAATGTAATCTTTTCCCGCTGTTTATAGTAAAAATCACATTTTTAATATGATGTTTATATTAAAAATCGCATTTTTATACCGCTACTTCATATATAAAAATCACATTTTTAAAAAGAAATTATTTAAATAAAAATCAAATTTTTATATTTATATCATTCATATAAACCTCACATTTTTATATGTTCGCTTTCATTATAAAAATCATATTTTTTTATTCATATCATTCATACATACATCACATTTTTATATGTTCACTTTCATTATAAAAATCATATTTTTATAACGCTATTCTATACATAAAGATCTGATTTTTACATCGCTATATATATATATAAGATCACATTTTTATACTATTAAAAATTATATCTTTATATAATTAAAATCCAATCTTTCCATTTATAAAAATCTCAACTTTTTATATTTTTAAAAATCTCTTATTTACTATTCAAAAATCAAATCTTTCTTTAAATAAAAATCAAACCATTATTTTGCTAACATGATAATAAAATCGTATTTTTATTTCAAATCTACATTATAAAAATCAGATTTTTACAACGCTATCTTCTATATAAAAATTATATTTTTATATCGCTACTTCATATAAACAAAAATCGTATTTTTATCTAAGGATATTTATATAATAAAACTGATTTTATGACAATGTTATTTCTAAAAAAAAGTAAATTAACTATATAAAAAACTCACATTTGCTAAGACGTAGAGGGAGGAGGAAGTGTTCACTGTTTTGAGTCCGAGGTGGGGGAAATGGCGGCGCCGGGGTGCGTGCAGGTGGAGGGAGGCGGCAGCGGGTGGAGCGATGGCCGGAGCAGCGAGATTTGGGTGGTGGGGTTGCGGTTTGGGTTAGGGGTTTTGAATTAGAAGGGGAGAGATGAGGAAGGAGGAGAGGGGGGTCACAGGTCGGCGGCGGCGCTGGTGGGTGGCTCGCGCAGCGGAGGGCAAAGCGGGGTTTTTTGTTTAATATTCGACGTGTTTGACTAAGTGAGGAGAGAGAGGAGGGAAAGGATGGTTATATACTAAATTAAATTATTTAATTATCCAAAAGTTAATTTTTCAAATCGAACTCTGAATCAAACCCAACGACTGTCGCCCCTAACTAATTACCTCTATTCTGGACACAATGGGATATGTCCCGCAAGCCAATTCGTTTGTTTCATTCAGTTTTCATTTAAATTAAAATATAAATCTATATATTCAATTTTAAACGTACATTTCAATTTACTGGGGCCTCATACTGACTCCAAAAATTCCCAAAAAATAAATCTGGCTACGTTTTAACGATACGGTCCTAAAAAAAATAATTTCATCAAATTTGGAGGCCGTTTGAAAAATGGCCATTTTCTGGTCGATCCAAATTGACTAAAACTGACAAAACACGTTTTCTTTCGCTACGCTCACCTATTGATTTCAAAAATTATAAAAATTGGAATCTAGTAATAATTGACATTCTGGATCTAACAAAAGTGGTTTCGTCGAAAACGGAGGTCGTTTGCAAAATGGCTATTTTTAAGGGCTTTATATATATTAATATATATATATATATATATATTAATATATATATATATATATTCCATAGCGGCTTTTCTGAATTTTAAACCAGACATAACTTCCAACTTATAAAACGAAATCTCGGTTTCTTACATCCGTTAGAAAGATATTGTTCATCAGATTCAAATATTTCTTGTTTCGTCCAATTCTGATTTATACTGAATTATGTATATTCATTTGAAATTAGAAATCGAATTTTCAAACTACTACGCCATTTCAGGCTTGTTTTATAATTAAAATAAATTAATACGTTCTAACTTCATCAATAATAAATTTTTAGTCGGTATTATTTAAAATAAATCATTTTAATTATTCAAAATCCATTAAAATTACCAAAATAAAGTTTTTAAATTGATTCTGATTTTCCGGGTTGTTACATTTACAATGCTTCCGGAGCCGTCAGGTGCCGCCTCTTTCCGGTGATCTTTAAAGGAGTTGCGACGAAATGGTATCGCCAGTATAGGGAAACACCATTTACTCGTGGAAACAATTCTCCTACAATTTCTCCGCGCAGTTCTGCAGTTGCAAAGATCCAACCATAGACTATACGGTCATCGCCAACATCAAACAGAGACAAGGGGACTATTTGAAAAGGTTCAACATCAAATCCTTAAAGGTCAAGGATATTAATGACCGCGACAAGCTGGTCATCGTACACTCTGGGTTGATTGAGAACACCCCCTTCTGGAAGGAGTTATATATCCACGGTTGTAAAGACTTGCAGGATTTCCACTTCCAAGCTGACAAGTTTATCCGCATGGATGAACTGCACTTCACGAAGAGGAAGTTTGGACCTCAAGGGGAAGGAGGAAGGTCAAACTTCGGACGAAACCCCCTAGTGGGGAATCAAAGGAGGTCGAAGTGGGAAGACTTTAACACCAACTCGGCTGCCTTGAACTAGCCCATCTCGTATGTGTATGTTGTCGCAAAAGAAAGGGTTAATAACTTCCCTGTCTCATTCAAAGCAAAAAATTGCCCCGAACCTCATGCTGGCGGTAAGTACTGCGAGTTCCATAAAGCCAACGGGAATAAGACAGATGAGTGCAAAGTATTGGACGGGATTATCCAGAAATTAATCCGAGAGGGACACCTGAAGGAGTTTGTTTCAAATAAAGCAGCACCAGCTCAACCTACAGAAGGACAGCAGAAGGTTTCGGTAAACACGATAGGAGTCGCTACGGGGGAGAACAGCTTGGATTTGGAGCCTCCCGTAAACCGAATCAATGTGATCCACCGAGGAACACACCCTGCCGGAAGCTTTCTGAAGGCTAGGAACCAATACATGAAGGAAGCCTTAGAGGGAATCTTCTCTATCCAACAAGAACCATCATTGAAGAACCCACGTTATGCCCTTAAAATGCATAACCTCGTGGTCTCTCTGGAAGAAATGAAAAAAGGGGTCTGTAACCCCCATAATGATCCCCTCATGATAACGGCGCAGATAGGGCTTTCGATCGTTTCTAAAATATTGGTGGATACCGGAAGCGCTGTCAATGTTATTTTCAAGCACGCCTTCGATCAGATGATAATTTCCGAAAAGAAGTTGGAGCCTAGCAATGAACCAATTTTCGGATTCCATAATAAAGGGTCAACCCCAGTGGGTCAAATCAACCTCTTGGTTCAAGTAGGGTTATCCCCTCTTCACTGGACTATCAAGACTCTCTTTGTGGTGATTGATCAGTCGTCCTATTATAATGCCTTCTTTGGACGACCAGCTTTAGAGGAAATGGACGCATTCGTTTCTTCCAAATATCTTATGTTAAAATTTCTGACCAAACAGGGATGGCGTACCATCCGGGGAGAACAGTTTAGCTCCCGAGAGTTGTACTTCGCAACGGTCGAAAAATACAAAAGGGAGTATTCTTCGTATTTTGATTCTTCAACTGTTTTTATGCCTTCGGATAAGGGATTCTTACATCCTTCATTTGAAGCCAAAATATAAATAAATAAGACTGACAAATGCACTAATGGTAGGTACGCTTCTTTGAAAAGGAAGAAGAAAAGGTCATTGAGGTGAACTCAACTAAAGAAGGAGAAATTATCACAGATTTAGACTCTACATGAGATATCAAAAGGATAAAACCAATAGAAGAAGTAGAAGAAGTAAATGTTGACCCAAAAGATAAATCGAAATTCATCAACATAGGGAGGAGGCTAACGGAACCTCTCCAAAGCTACTTAATCCGTTTCCTCCATTTCAACAAAGATGCTTTCTCCTAGACCCATTCGGACATGGTCGGTATCGATCCTTCAATTATGAGCCATGCCTTAAAGATCAACCCTTCGGTAACCCCAATCCGACAAAAGAAGAGAGAATATAATCGAGACCGGATAGAGGCCTTAAAGGAGGAAGTCAAAAGGTTGGAGCTAACGAGTTTATCCGAGAGGTCCGTTACCCCAAATGGTTAGCCAATCACGTGCTAGTGAAGAAGTCCAACGGAAAGTGGAGGACGTGTGTTGATTAAACGGATTTAAACAAAGCTTGTTCGAAAGACTGTTACCCTATCCCACGGATCAGTCAGTTGGTTGATGCCACGAGTGGACACAAGATACTATCCCTTATGGACGCTTATTTAGGGCACAACCAAATCCTGATGCACAAACCCGACGAGGAACACACAAGCTTCATCACCGACTGGGGAACATTTTATTATAAAGTAATGCCCTTCGGTTTGAGAAATGCAGGGGCAACATACCAAAGGCTAGTAAATTGGATGTTCCAAGAGCAGATAGGGAGTAATATGGAGGTATATGTGGATGACATGCTAGTGAAATCCACCAAAACAGAGGATCACCTAAAGGATCTGGAAGAAATGTTTAGTGCCTTGAGAAGTTACCAAATGAAGTTAAACCCTCAAAAGTGTTCCTTCGGAGTTCAATCAGGGAAGTTTATGGGATATGTGGCAAGCGAGCAAGGAATTGAAGCTAGTCCTGACCAAATACAAGCCATTAAGGACATCAAGGAACCTGAAACCAAGAAGGAAGTTATGAGTCTAAACGGGAAGGTTGCGACACTCAGCGAGTTCAATTCTAAGGCCACCGATAAATGCATCCATTTCTTCGATGTCATAAAGAAAAAGAAGAATTTTGAATGGAACGAAGAGTGTAGGAAGGCATTCCAAGAATTGAAAGTTGATATGGGAATGCCTCCGGTCTTGTCCAGCCCGGAGAAACTCTATACCTATACATGGCTGTCTCCGAATATGCAGTGAGCTCATTCCTGATAAGAGAGGACAAGGGTATTCAACACCCTATCTATTATGTTAGTCGAAGGATAAAGGACACGGGAACCCGATAACCCGTCATAGAGAAACTAGCGTATTGTTTAATCCTTACTGCACGAAAGCTCAGAGGGTATTTCCAGGCTCACCCTATTAAAGTTTTATCTAGCTTCCCGCTTAAACAAGTGTTCAGCAAACCGGAAACCTCAGGGAGGCTAGTAAAATGGGGTATCGAGCTTAGCCAATACAAAATTGAGTTCCATCTGCAAGAAGCAATCAAAGGGCAAGCTCTCGCAGATTTCGTGAACGAGTGCATAATTTTCATTTCGGAACAGTCGATTAAAGAAAATGACTCAAAGACCAAGTGGCAACTCTTCATAGATGGAGCTTCCAATAAGCAGGGAGTAGGGGCAGGATACGTTATAATCACCCCTGACGGACACCGCTTGCACTACGCCATGAAGTTAGGATTCCCAGCAACCAACAATGTGGCTGAATATGAATCCATGATAGCCGGTCTGAATCTGGCATTACAGTTGAAGATACCGAGGGTAGAAATCTTCAGTGACTCGTAGTTAATGGTAAACCAAATAAAACAGACATATCAAACCAAGGACAAGCGGCTCATCTTATACATGAATAAGGTGGTAAAGTTGCTTTCCTTATTTTAGGACTTCTCAGTTCATCAAATACCCAGCGGGAAGAATACCCAGGCAGATTCACTAGCCAAATTAGCCAGCTCCTGGGGAGCTCCGGAAATCCGTATAGTACTGGTGGGATATCAAGAGATGCCCAGCATCGAACAGGAAGAAACAGAAACGGGAAAAGAGTTACTAGTTTTGACCAGAGCTCAAGCCTTAAGAAGAGGAGACGAGAAAACCAAGAAGTGAACTTCGGGAGGGAATCCCCTACAATAGGAACATGCCATTAACAAGAAACTACGTGGATGACTCCCATAGAGGACTACCTCCTAAAAGGGATGCTACCCCTTAGTAAGCAAGATGCAAGAAAGATAAAACATTAAGAACCCACATTCGTGATCATAGACAACGTACTTTATAAAAGGGGATATTCACTTCCTTATTTTAGGTGTGTAGGTTTCGAAGAGGGACTCGGCCTATTAAGGGAAGCTCATGAAGGATGGTGCGGGGACCATTCCAGTGGAGTTAAGATGGCCAAAAGGGTCATGCAACAAGGTTATTATTAGCCATGGATGGTTAGTTAAGCGGTTAAATACGTCAAAAGATGCGATAAATGTCAGAAGTACTCTAAGGTGCCACGACTTCCTCCCAATGATCTGACCACTATATTGAGCCCATGGCCTTTTGATATATGGGGAATAGATTTAATCGGGCCCTTACCACTCACCAAGGAAGGAGTTAAATATGACGTAGTAGTTATCGACTACTTCACCAAGTGGGTGGAATCGGAATCCCTTCCGGTTATCACATCCAAAAAGGTATTAAAATTCATAATAAAGAACATCATCACCCGCTTCGAAATCCCACATAAGATCATATTGGACAATGGAATGCAATTCGAGAGCAAAGAGTTCACCCGGTTTTGTGAGAAAAATGGAATCATCAAAAGTTTCTCCTCAGTAGCCCATCCAAAAGCTAACGGAGTCGTAGAAGCTGCAAATAAAACTATTAAGAGAATCCTTAAGAAAAGCCTAAATCAGGCTAAAGGAAATTGGGTAGAGGAGATGCCTCTAGTATTATAGGCATAAATAACTTCTACAAAAACAGCTACGGGACACACCCCCTTTACCCTAACATATGGATACGAAGCTATGCTCCCGGTTGAGGTCAAAATTCCATCACATATCAGGGTAGCATACGCATTTGACCCTAATAAGGAGTTAAGAAAAGAGTCACTAGACTTGATACAGGGACAAAGGGATGAGGCTGCAATTAGAACCGCCGAATACCAAAGAAGGATCACAAGATATTACGATTCGAAGGTCAAAGCTAGAACCTCACTAAGGGTGAATTAGTACTACGAAGAGTACTGGCTAACACCAAGAATCCGGCTGATGGTCCTCTCAGTCCAAATTGGGAAGGACCCCTAGTTGTCCATCAAGAAGGAATACTCGGCACATATCGACTATGCAGACCCAACGGCGATCTTGTTCCAAGGACATGGAACTCAGAACATTTGAGACCATATTTCTCAACCATAAAAGAATAGAGGACAAGATCTTTCCCCCAAGAAATCATCATACAACTAGCGGCATGGAAAACCTCCCAGTAGCTCGTGAGAAACCCAAAAGGGGTCGAGCTGGAAAAAGGATTGAATCCCTCGTCATCGTCAAATTGGCCGGGGCGAGGCATCTGCCAGAGGGGGATGATTGTGTTAGTCTTTCTCCTTGCCCAAACCAGAGGGGGCAGGGTTAAAGCATCGAAAGCGTGAGTCGTCGTTTCACACAAGAGATGATCGTGGCGGTGCATCTAAAAATTAGCACGTCTTGCCTCTGCTCGCAGAAGAGTATGCCCTACCTCTGCTTGAACAAAGCATGTCCTACCTCTGCTTGTAGAAGAGCACGTCCTACCTCTGCTTATGTTCCGCATTACCCACAGAAGGGAGTGCAAACCCCTATCATCGCCTACGATGGTCAGGATAGGGTACCCCTTGGAGGGGGTGGCGTATAAGCCTCTATCAGTGCCTACGATGGCCCGTGTAGAGCATCAAAAGAGTAACCTTAGTTCTGTACCTACGATGACCCCATCTAAGTTTCTAAGCCTTTATCATCATAAAAGAACGCTTCCCGAACATTGATGTGACGAAATCGCATACGAATTCAGAACCCGATCCTTATTGTAATCTAGATCCCTCTCTTGGGAGGACCTGATACGAGAGGATCATCGGGGTTAACGAATGTTGTGACGCCCTCATCCATGAACTCCAGGGAAACGTTAGCCTGTTTTCTTCTTAATGGAATACACAGTGTTGCTGTCATGGCTTAGAGGCTTACGAATTCCAGATCCAGGATTATATTCTGAGGACCCTGAGTCCTAACCACGGCAAAGTTTATGAATGCATACATTACATACCATACTCTGGGTGTTGACGAAAAATGTCGTCAACAGATATGGTTAGACAAACGTCCGAGCAGATTGATATTATTAGACGGCGAATGAAGACCGCGCAAGATAGGCAGAAATCCTACGCAGACAAGAGAAGGACTGACATTGAGTTTGAAGTGGGAGACATGGTTTTTATTAAGGTGTCACCTTTGAGGAATGTGGTTCGCTTCGGATATGTAGGGACATTGGCGCCATGATTTGTAGGGCCATTTCCCATAACAGAAAGGATTGGCCAATTGGCCTATAGAGTAAAGCTACTAGAGAGACTATCCGGCGTTCATGATGTGTTCCAAGTTTCTCATTTGCGGAAGTGCTTGCATGATACCGTAGAAGTAGTTGAGCCGAGTATATTGGAGGAAGTAGAGGTGGAACGGGAGGCGACAATCAGACGAGTTCCTACCCTTATTCTTGGATCAGAAGTTAAGAAGCTACGCAATAGAGAAGTTAAGTTGATAAATGTTCTGTGGGGAGATAACCTAGAGGATGCAATTTGGGAGACCGAAGACAAGATTCGTGCCTCGTACCCTCTTCTTTTCGAGGGTATGTTCTTAACTTCCTTTCCAAAGCTTTTATTTATACTTGTTTCTATCATTTAAAGTATATCCTATCGATCGGATCTTCGACCTTTAGGTAGGAATCCCATAGATGTAAACATGTCTTTGAGACATGTTATGTTTGATGGATGCAAGTGAATGCTAGTGTTTGCTATTGGTTGCTCGTGGATGCATATACACACACACATTAGGCACTAGATCGGCTCAATCACTTTTATACTACATATGGATGTGTGTGCATTTTTCTCCTTTTTATGGATGAAAATTGATGTATCATCATATGGATGTTGCATTTGGACGAATGATTATGCACCCATATAGAACTTACATGTTATAATAGGATTTTTGCATACATGTTGGATTCATGGCAGTAACATTCATTGCATTAAGGAGGTCGACTGAATCAGTAGACTGCCTGATCTTCACATTAGTATAAGGACATATACACACACCCTTGCATATGTTCATATAAGAATTAGAAATCTTTAAGGACAATCAATGCCTATGATTGGTGGATCAGTAGATGGGTGATGGATGGTAGGATTTACATTCCTCTCAACTTGGAGATTTTGGGGACGAAATCCTTTAAGTAGGGGAGAATGTAACACCCCGTAATTTTAACAACACTAAAGATGACAAATTAAAGAATAATTAATTTAATATTTAGAATTAAGGGAAACGGATTGCGCCATTGCGTTTGTCTCGGAATTTTGTTCAAAATAGACACCTGGTTTGCGTAAAACGGACACCGTATAAAGAAGTTACGAAGTTTTGAAGTTTGTATACGCATAAGAGAATTATATATATATATATATATAATTCAGAAAATCAAAAATCAAATTTCCGTGGGCGGAAAAAATCCCGCTCAGGGGTGTCGACCCCTGGGTCGCCCCTCAAGGGGTTGTAGACCCATAGGTCGACCCCATAAGTAGGGGGGTCGACCCCCTACGGCAGATTGGGCATATTAGGGTTTTGGGTTCGGCTATAAATGTGACCTCATTTCTCATGTTTTTGCACATCAAAAATAATGGAGAACTAGATGCTGCCTCTTCCCATATCAAATCAAGCCTTTTTCTTCTTCTGCAATCAAGTTATTCAAGCTTAGATCTGTGATTCAACGCTAGCAATCTCTTCTCTATTTTTCTAGATCCAAACACTGTGAATTTAAGTTACTTTTAGATCTAAATAATTAAAAGTAAAACTTGATATGACTATGACTTGGATCTATGCCGGTGACTGCTTGAATCATATCAAATATGTTATAACTTGTGTATCTATGATATCCTGACATGGCTATGACTTGGATCTTAATCTTTATCATGTTGGATCTACCTTTGATTGTAGGTCTAATTCACTGTTTAGATCACCTCTTACCTGTTATATTATGTTTATAACCCATTTTGTGACGGACCGCCCCGTACTAGCCGACATTTCCCTGAAATGCGTTGTGCCAATGTCCAACTAGCATGGAATGGTCGTCAAAAAGAAAAGGGTTTGAAACAATGAATCACCAAAGAACCTGTAGTATATCTCACAACGCATGGAACAAAATATAATAATAACATAACTTGACATAAACAGGCGAGACAGTGCATAAGCTGAAAACCAAACCATCATAGCAGCGGAACCCAAAATACAGCTTATGATCTAAACCATCATTATTACAACTTCAAAATACTGTCTCTAAAGCAAAATAGAAAAGATGCACTACTAATGCCCAAAGCAGTGACTAGCAACAACACAGGGAGAATATATGTTAATAGTACGTGGAAGCCTCCTGCTCGTCTCCGGACATCTACTCGTGCATAACCACCTAACTTGTCTCTAGTCTGCTCGTTTAGGAGCACCCAGAGTAATAAGAAGAAACATAAAACTCTGGGTCAGAAAAAAGTCTGGTATGAGCGATAGTAGCAAAATAAAGTAGTAACAGGTATAAATAATCATACTTGAACCTGGACCTGCAACCAAAGAGTTAGCACAACAAGATGTATAGTACTCTAACGTAAACACTAACATTGAGTGTAAAATGGGAGTGTGTGTGTCATGGTGATAGCAAACATCAAACATAGCAATCATCCTCACATCTCTCACTCAGTGCGTAAAGCATACGATATCCACCGGTTTGATCACCAAATCCACTCGGGCCATGATGGCAACTCCGTACGACTATTGCTATAACTATACTTCCCTAGTCTATAGTCAATAACCCTACCCAGTCCACACATCCCTGGCTCTAGGTTAATGGGCTAACCAATCCACACTTCACTGGCTCTGGTTCGTCTACATGTCCCCCTCTTCAACGGTGAACCAAAGTTATAGATATCGATAACCCCTTTGCATATGTCCCGCAGCAAAGTCCAACTCTAGAAGTTAACTCGTTGGTTCCCATCTGGATCCTGAGTAATAACTTCCTATTTGGACTTCCTTCGTATCTCGGGTTTTGGTCTTATCCGGTTCCGTTCGGGTCTCCTCCTCCTATCCGGTTCGGTTTGGGTCTCCTCCTCTTATCCGATTCGGTTCGAGTCTACTCCTCCTATCCGGTTCGGTTTGGGTCTACTCCTCCTATCTGGTTCGGTTCGGATCTACTTCTCTCCTTCTCCTATCCGGTTCAGTTCGGGTCTCCTTCTCTTATCCAGTTTGGTTCGGGCCTCCTTCTCCTATCCGGTTCGGTTCGGATCTCCTTATCTCCTTCTTCTATCTGGTTCGGTTCGGGTCTCCTTCTCCTATCCGGTTTGGTTCGGGTTTCTTTCTCCTATCCGGATCGGTTCGGGTCTCTTTCTCATATCTGGATTGGTTCGGGTCTCTTTCCCCTATCCGGATCGGTTCGTGTCTGTTTCTCCTATCCGGATCGGTTCAGATATCTTTCTCCTATCCGGATCGGTTAGGGTCTCCCTTCTAACCGGTTCGGATCGGGACTTCCTCCTAACTGGATCTGAAAATCTGCGACTTTTTCCAGCAAGCTATTTTTGCCAAACGACGACGTTTTCAACCATTCTAACCTTCCTATGACCTCACAAAACATTCCAAACAGCAGTAACAACATATAGAATCAATCAAAAACATTAAAACATCATTCACATGAAATATTTTAGATCAAACATACGTAAAAAGCATGATTTCCCCTTAATCCTCTTAACCATGTTTTAACTAGGATTAGGAAACTTAATCCAAATTAACCCAAATTTTCACTAGTGACATAAAATAATATTTTAGAATTTCTACATATTTTTCCAGATTTTTTGTAACCCGCATTCTACGCATCGGAGGATCGTAGGATATTTATTTCTTTCTCATACGAAGTCGTATGGTCATGTGGCTTTGGGAAACGACTATTGGGGTAATTTCCCATGTTCATGATTTTTGCTGATTTTTAAATGACCGTTTTGCCCCTAGCTGATCTTGTTTCGTCCATGACTTTTGATTGGAAAGGAGTTTTGATCTGAAACCACTTCCATTGGATTCGAATGATGGTTTCTCTTTCCGTAGAGTGGTTACATTAGCCAAACGGACTTACCGTTTGAGAGATATGGCTGAAACAAGGTTTAGAAGGTGAAAAACAGCTTAATTGGGCTAAACCGGGTAGTTAACAGCTAACCCATTTCGGGATTAGGGTTATGGGGAGGCTGATAGGGTTTGGGAAATCATTTCATTTCAGTTTTGGAGCCGTCACTTTCATTCTTGAAACCCTAGCCATGGCCTCCACTCTCTAAATCTCTTCAAAACACCTCCAAATCACCTACAACTTGAAGATTGGGATTAGCAACATCAAATCAAGGGAGATCTTCACCAAATCAAGATTAGAGCTGTTGGAACACATTAGAATTCGACCCAAACAGAGAATCATTTCAGATTTATAGTTTACTCTATGGCAAAGGTGAGTGATTTGCATTGTTTTTCACTAATTACGGCTAATTATGGTAATTAGCGAAGATTAGCGAAATTATGGCTCAGAAAAATCTAGAAAAATTCCTAAAATTCTAAAACATCATTTTATGCCTCTGATATGAATTTGGGTTAATTTCGACTAATTTTGCAAATCCCGGAATTTGGGGGATTAAGGGGTGATTAGTGGAAATTAGCGAATTTATGCATGATTAAAATCTGGAAAAATATGCAGAAATTCTTAAATATTGTTTTGGACCTCTGTTAGAAAATTTGGCTAATTTGGATAAGTTTTGCTAATTATATACCCAAACATGATTAAGAGGGATTAAGGGAAAATATGGGGTTTTGACCATGTTTGATCCATTTTGACATGTCATATTGTTGTTTTGGTGTTTGAGGTCACTTGTACATGCTGCTATGATTGTATGGTATGCTTTGTGATTGTTTAGAATAGTTAGAATGGTCGAAAAAGCCGTCGAGAGGCGTATAAACTGTCGCTGGAAGTTGCAGGAAACCGGACCGGATCGTATAGCCCGACCCGACTCGATCGTGGTTAGACCCACGAACCCGAACCGATGCAGTGCCATGCCCCAAACAGAAGTACCTCGACCTGGCTTGCGAATGGGCATCACGACCCGATCCGATGGAAGCTTCATCACGTTCCGACCTGAAGCATGGCCACGATCCGAAGGGGGAGGAGCATCACGACCGAAGGGAAGCGCCACGAGACATGGACCACGACCCGATCCGATGGGGTTTCTACGACCCGATCCGTATAGGTCATTCCGATCCGATCCAGTGAGGGATGATGAAGGCCGATCCGAACCGCTATGACATGAAGGCGACGATCCGATGTTGATAGCCACGACCTGAAGTAAAGTGAATTGAATGAAGACCGATCCGGAGGAGAAGGCCAAAACCCGAGATGCAAAGGTAGTCCAAATGAGAAGTTAGAGCTCAGGATCCAGTTGGGAACCAAGCGTTCACTTAATGAGTTGGGCTTTGCTGCGGGACGTGTGCAAAAGGGGTTGTCGGTATTCATAACTTTGGTTTACCACTGAGAGACGGATAGTGGGCTTGTAGTGATAGTTGTACGGGATTGGATTCCGTCATGGCCCAAAGGATTAGGTAACCAAGGTAGTGGATATCGTATGCATTACGCACTGAGTGAGAGATGTGAGGATGGTTGCTATGCTTGACTGTTTGCCATCACTATGACATGCACACCCCCTCCCCCGTATCTTTACACTATATGTTAGTGGCACCTTAGAGTATTGTACGGTATGTAGTGCTAACTCTCTGGTTGCAGGTCCAGGTTCAAGTATGATTGGATTATACCTGTTATTGTTATGTTTTGTTGCTTATCGCTCATACCAAACTTTTTGCCTGACCCAGAGTTTTATGTCTCTTCTTGTTACTCTGGGTGCTCACACGAGCAGACTAGAGACAGGTTAGCTGGTGATGCACGAGTGGCTGTATCGGAGACGGGCAAGAGGCTTCCACGTATGATACATATAGATATTCTCCCTGTGTCGTTGGTGGTCACTACTTGGGCATTAGTAGTGTACCTCCCTTATCTTGATTTTGCTTTTAGAGACAGTTTGAAAAGTTGTAATAATTAAATGATATGGAACATAAGCTGTACTTGGATTTTCCGCTGCTATGATAGTTGTTTTCAGCTTATGCACTGTCTCACCTGTTTGTGTCAAGTATATGTTATGATTATATTTTATTCCATGCGCTGTGAGACATATTAAAGGTTTTTTCGTTCGTTCACTCTCTTCTTTCTTTTCTTCTGACGACCGTCCCGTGCTAACTGGATATGTGTACAGCACACCATTGGAGTAAATGTCGGTTGGTGCGGGGCGGGCCGTCACATTTGGTATCAGAGCTCTAGGTTGCGTAGTTTACCTAGGGAAAGACACTAGGGAGAGATAATACGTATATGAGAGCACGTATTTGTGATTATTTTGGTTTTCAAAAGCTATATCTATATATATTATTAGTATAGCTAAGGATGAAGTCGTACTGCACTGGCACCACTATGGAGATGGTTAATCGTTTTCTCTCTACAGATTTGACGATGAGCCGAAATTTGAGAGGTGCTGGTAGAGGAGCCAATAATGGGAATGCTCTTGACATGAGGACGATGTTCACTGACTTCATGAGGGAGATGCTTAGGTATGTTCAGGGAGCAGTTCCCAATGCCGGTAATGGTGGTGGTCCAGTAGTGCAGGCGCCTAGGGTCGATTTCGCCAAGCTGTGAAAGGATTACACTAACCTTGGTGGGAAGCCGTTCCACGGAACGGAGTCGACCACAGATGTTCAGGATTGGTTGGATAGCTGTGATCGTATCTTCGACGACTTGGGTATCGAGGATGCGATGAAGAGAAGGCTAGCGTCTCGTCAGTTGCAAGGGTGAGCGATGAATTGGTGGAATGCCATTAAGACAGCTACTCCAGAGGATTAAGTTACTTGGAATCAGTTTAAGACTCGCTTTTGTGATAAGTTTATTCTAGCTTCTCATAAATCAGAATTGTTCAGGAAGTTCTTGGAGCTTAAGCAGAATGGTAGGGCAATCTCGGAGTACATCGCAGAATTCGATACTTTATCGAAATATGGATGGTCCCTTATCGATACAGTCGAAAAGAAGAACGAGAAGTTCATAACTGGCTTGGATGGGTACTTGGGGGAAAGACTTATAAACCATATCGATGAGACGTTCGAATCTATTGTAGGAAAGGCATTAAGGTCAGAGAGCCTTTTCCCTAAGTCGAAGACCGAAGTTTCTATTGCATCTACAAAGGAACCAAAGCCGCAAGCAGGCGGTGAAGGCAAGAAGAATTCTCAGAGCAAGAGGAAGCAGAACCCAACCAAGGATGGTCAGAATAAGAAAAATAAGAAAGATGGCAAATGCTTTAGTTGTGGCAAGAAGGGCCACTATGCCAGAGATTGTCGAGAAAAGCCTGGGGAAAGGAAGTGCTTTAACTGCGGCCAGGCGGGACATCACAAGGATGATTGCCCACAATCTCCTAGGGAGAAGCAGATTGTGAAAGCGTATGTTATCAACGTTGTTCCTTCTTTGTCGAATGTTCCAAGTGCGGCGCAGAAGGGAAAGGGTGTCGTTATAAAAGGTATGCTTTCTATTTATGATGTTTCTATTCGGGTATTGTTTGACAAACCCGAGATAGTCGATAGACCTCTAGTTGTGACGAACCCGATTGGTGGTTCGACTAACCTTAGCATGATTTGCCGTAACGTGGTCTTATTGAGTCATGGATGTATGTTTGTTTGTGTTTGCTTTGTTTAGGCTTTACTGGGTTTAGCATTATTTTGGGGAGTCGATCTACTCCAAAGGAATAGGGTGGTATTTGGTACCTACCTAGTGATGGCGATAGTAACTGGAGTTAAGGAAGCTAAGAGGTTATCGTTGTAATAAGTTATAGCTGTCTCTGGGAGGCAAATGAGTGCTCCAGTGCTATATTGTTTTGCTATTATCACCTCACGTGGATTGTCCGAATTCGGAGGAGATGTTCCTTGGGTGCTTGTCTGATATTGGTTTAGGCCTTTGGGGCTTGTGCTTGGGGAATGTCGAGTTCGACTAGGATGGTTTGCGTGAGAGATAAATAGTTGTTGCGATTTTTCATTGGATGATATCTTGGTTTACTCGAGGAGTGATGGGCAGACGGAACATGATAAGACTGTTCAATGGTATAGACTGCCCAGAGTTAGACTCGATAGGGTTATGAGATTGCTCGACTGGGACTCGAGAAAGATGCAAAGTAATGGATTGTTTAGAACTCTATGTTGATGTTCTCTTTGGATAGTAGGACTTGAACTCGTAAAAAGAAAAAGGTCGTTCGTTGACCTTGGAGATGCAACGAATAAGGAGATGACGACTCATGTTGGACTAGAGTTTGTCGGTAATGGATACTCAGGACTGGGTCTGAGTTATAGATTGACTCGAGTTGGACTAGAGAAGGCTGCAAGGAATTGGATTCGGCTTGAGTTGGACTCGAGAGGGCAGCAAGACAACGGATAGACTTGGTTTGGACTCAAGTATTTTAGACAGACTTAAAGCAGGGTATCTGGGGACGCCCGTTACCTTGGATCCGTTGGACGTGATCTAGTTATCCTTGGAGGATAAACGTACGTTGGATGTACGGTAGTTCGTAGGGAGGCGGGGCTTCCATTGGCCTGGGATTGGTTGGACCAGTCAAGTAGGCATCGGTGTATGTATGGAGGCTGGGCTTCCATTAGTTATTGATGTTGGTTGGACCAGACATACTAGAATCGACATATTGGGATTGGTTAGACCAATCATGTAGGTGTCGATGTGTTTATGAATTTAGCAGGTGATAGGTAGGACTTGTTTGATGGATGTTATGGTTGCTATGTTGTTCCTATTTTTCTTCCCTTGAGTAGACTATCACCTGTAGTGTTCCAGCGATGGGGAACAAAGTGATTGTAACAGGACTATGAGCCAGTGCAGTAGAGTCGTCATGGCTCGAGGGGCAAAGTGGACATAGTAAAGGATTAATAAGGCTATGAGCCAGTGCAGTGGAGTTGTTATGACTTCATGGGGCAGAGTGGACATAGCAAAGGACTAGTGGCTATGGATCAGTGCAGTGGAGTCGCCATGACTCCATGGGGCAGAGTGATTATAGTAAAGGATTTGGGTGCGGTAATAGTTGCATTGAGTAGGAGGCATGCCAGTCTAGAGGTTATGTTTCTGGGTTGGAAGCAACTAGAGTATATCACAGGATATGATTTCAGACCTAAGAGTGAATTGGATTCAAAAACGCTAGTAAGCTTGACGATTAGATCGATTTTGATTGAGTGGATTGGTTCCAGTTAGAAGGACGATCCTAATCTATTGGAAACCATCTCTAGGGTAGAGATGGGTATCGATGGAAAGAGAATGATCAAGTAAGGATTTGATCGAGAAGGGTGGCTTTGAAAGAATAAGGGGCTAGTTGTACCCAACGTAGATGGACTGAGAGATGAAGTGCTTAGAACATATCATCACCCGAAATTGACTATACATCCCAGTGGTAACAAGATGTATTGAGACATGGATCATACCCACCACTGGGAAAGGATAAATAAGGACGTTGGGAAGTTTATGTCCAAATGCATGAATTGCCAGTTAGTTCAAGCTGAGCAAAGGAAGCCTAATGGTTTGTCACAACCGTTGGAAACAAGTCTCAATGGATTTCATTGATGGTTTACCAAGGATTAGATCAGGTTGTGGTGGTATTCAGATGAATCGTGTACTAGAGAATCTTTTGAGGATTTGTATATTGGATCTTGGAAGGTCATGGGATGACCATTTATATCTAGTAGAGTTTGCATATAATAATAGTTACCAATCCAGTATCGGTATGGCTCCATATGAAGCTTTGTATGGAAGACCGTGCAACTCACCATCGTATTGGTTGGAGACTGGTGACAAGTTTACGCTTGGACCAGGTATGCTAAGAGAAACTTTGGATAAGATCAAGATTATCCAACAACGAATCAAGGTCGCACAAGATTTGTTTATCCATTTCTAGTTCTCGAACGAGTTGGAGATTTGGCATATAAAGTTGAGTTACCAGACAAGATGATGGGAGTTCACAACGTATTTCATGCTTCCCAGTTAAGGAAGTATTTGCATGACCCTAGAAGGACTATTTCACCAGATCAGTTGGACGATATCGAGGTTGAACCTGAGGCGGTTGGGAACCGCAAGCCTATGCGTATTGTTGGGAACGATACGAAGCAGCTTCGAAGGAAGGTGGTGAAACTAGTCAAAGTTCAGTGGGTAAGAATGAGAAAGATTATACTTGGGAAGCAGAGGAGGACGTAAGGAAGAAGTATCCAGAACTCTTTGCCTGGTAAGGTTTTGGCAATGATAGTTTCTTCCCTTGTTAGTAAACTGCATGCTAGGATAGGTTTGTTTTGTTTGTTATGCATGTTCGATTGTTTATAAATGACTGGTAGGCATGCGGAATACCCTTGTATGTTTTAGGGTAAGGAATTTCAGGGACGAAATTTCCTAAGGGGGGAAGAATGTAACAACCTGCATTCTACGCATCGGAGGATCGTAAGATATTTATTTCTTTCTCATACGAAGTTGTATGGTCATGTGGCTTTGGGAAACGACTATTGGGGTAATTTCCCATGTTCATGATTTTTGCTGATTTTTAAATGACCGTTTTGCCCCTAGCTGATCTTGTTTCGTCCATAACTTTTGATTGGAAGGGAGTTTTGACCTGAAACTACTTCCATTGGATTTGAATGATGGTTTCTCTTTCCGTAGAGTGGTTACATTAGCCAAACGGACTTACCGTTTGGGAGATATGGCTGAAACAAGGTTTAGAAGGTGAAAAACAGCTTAATTGGGCTAAACCGGGTAGTTAACAGCTAGGCCCATAACCCATTTCGGGATTAGGGTTATGGGGAGGCTGATAGGGTTTGGGAAATCATTTCATTTCAGTTTTTGAGGCGCCACTTTCATTCTTGAAACCCCAGTCATGGCCTCCACTCTCTAAATCTCTTCAAAACACCTCCAAATCTCCTACAACTTGAAGATTGGGATTAGCAACATCAAATCAAGGGAGATCTTCACCAAATCAAGATTAGAGCTGCTGGAACACATTAGAATTCGACCCAAACAGAGAATCATTTCAGATTTATAGTTTACTCTATGGCAAAGGTGAG
Organism: Allium sativum; assembly: GCA_030737875.1. NCBI lineage: Eukaryota > Viridiplantae > Streptophyta > Magnoliopsida > Asparagales > Amaryllidaceae > Allium > Allium sativum. The sequence goes on along the minus strand of CM060920.1, from coordinate 469,655,477 downwards.
TGATTTGCATTGTTTTTCACTAATTACGGCTAATTATGGTAATTAGCGAAGATTAGCGAAATTATGGCTCAGAAAAATCTAGAAAAATTCCTAAAATTCTAAAACATCATTTTATGCCTCTGATATGAATTTGGGTTAATTTCGACTAATTTTGCAAATCCCGGAATTTGGGGGATTAAGGGGTGATTAGTGGAAATTAGCGAATTTATGCATGATTAAAATCTGGAAAAATATGCAGAAATTCTTAAATATTGTTTTGGACCTCTGTTAGAAAATTTGGCTAATTTGGAAAAGTTTTGCTAATTATATACCCAAACATGATTAAGAGGGATTAAGGGAAAATATGGGGTTTTGACCATGTTTGATCCATTTTGACATGTCATATTGTTGTTTTGGTGTTTGAGGTCACTTGTACATGCTGCTATGACTGTATGGTATGCTTTGTGATTGTTTAGAATAGTTAGAATGGTCGAAAACGCCGTCGAGAGGCGTATAAACTGTCGCTGGAAGTTGCAGGAAAATGCAGGAAACCGGACCGGATCATATAGCCCGACCCGACCCGATCGTGGTTAGACCCACGAACCCAAACCGATGCAGTGCCATGCCCCAAACTAAAGTACCTCGACACGGCTCGCGAATGGGCATCACGACCTGATCCAATGGAAGCTTCATCACGTTCCGACCTGAAGCATGGCCACGATCCGAAGGGGGAGGAGCATCACGACCGAAGGGAAGCGCCACGAGACATGGACCACGACCCGATCCGATGGGGTTTCAACGACCCGATCCGTGTAGGTCATTCCGATCCGATCCAGTGAGGGATGATGAAGGCCGATCCGAACCGCTATGACATGAAGGCGACGATCCGATGTTGATAGCCACGACCTAAAGTAAAGTGAATTGAATGAAGACCGATCCGGAGGAGAAGGCCAAAACCTGAGATGCAAAGGTAGTCCAAATGAGAAGTTAGAGCTCAGGATCCAGTTGGGAACCAAGAGTTCACTTCATGAGTTAGGCTTTGCTGCGGGATGTGTGCAAAAGGGGTTGTCGGTATTCATAACTTTGGTTCACCACTGAGAGACGGATAGTGGGCTTGTAGTGATAGTTGTACGGGATTGGATTCCGTCATGGCCCAAAGGATTAGGTAACCAAGGTAGTGGATATTGTATGCTTTACGCACCGAGTGAGAGATGTGAGGATGGTTGCTATGCTTGACTGTTTGCCATCACTATGACATGCACACCTCCTCCCCCGTATCTTTACACTATATGTTAGTGGCACCTTAGAGTATTGTACGGTATGTAGTGCTAACTCTTTGGTTGTAGGTCCAGGTTTAGGTATGATTGGATTATACCTGTTATTGTTATGTTTTGTTGCTTATCGCTCATACCAGACTTTTTGTCTGACCCAGAGTTTTATGTCTCTTCTTATTACTCTGGGTGCTCTCACGAGTAGACTAGAGACAGGTTAGCTGGTGATGCACGAGTGGCTGTATCGGAGACGGGCAGGAGCCTTCCACGTATGATACATATAGATATTCTCCCTGTGTCGTTGGTGGTCACTACTTGGGCATTAGTAGTGTACCTCCCTTATTTTGCTTTTTCTTTTAGAGACAGTTTGAAAAGTTGTAATAATTAAATGATATGGAACATAAGCTGTACTTGGATTTTCCGCTGCTATGATAGTTGTTTTCAGCTTATGCACTGTCTCGCCTGTTTGTGTCAAGTATATGTTATGATTATATTTTATTCCATGCGCTGTGAGACATATTACAGGTTTTTTTGTTCGTTCACTCTCTTCTTTCTTTTCTTCTGACGACTGTCCCGTGCTAACTGGATATGTGTACATCGCACCATTGGAGTAAATGTCGGATGGTACGGGGCGGGCCGTCACATTTTTATGATGCATAATTTCGCTAATTATCACTAATCACCCCTAATTAGCCGTAATTAGTGAATAAAAGTGCAAATCACTCACCTTAGCCACAAATGAATCTTAGATCTGAAACTATGACTAATATGGCACGAATTCCAATGTATAACAGCGGCTTTATCTTTGATTCGATGCTAATTTCTCTTGATTTGATGTAGTTTTGCTTAATTAGTGATTAGAAAGCAATTAGGGTGAGATTTAGAAGGTGGAGGCTATTGCTATGGTTCAAAGAATGTAAGTGGCAGCTAGAAAACTGAAATGAAATGTTTTCCCAAACCCTCTCAGCCCTCCCATAACTCTAATCCCAACATGGGTTATGGCCCTAACCACTAATCACCTAGTTAAGCCCGTTAAGATATTTTTCATCTTCCAAACCTTATTTTAGCCATATCTCTCAAACGGTAATTCCGTTTGATTAATGTGACTACTCTACGGAAAGGTAAACCATCATCTGAATCCAAAGAAAGTGATTTTAGGTCAAAACTCCTTACCGATCAAAAGTTATAGGCGAAACAAGATTCGCCAGATGTGACACCCCACGTCCGTTAATGTCACTCTATAACGAATGCATTAAGTTTCGTGAAGCGTTATTGGTGAATAAGAACATAATATCACAAGACAGCCATGTAAAATAACAACGGAATTAAAAAACTTTATTTAAATCAAAACATCATGGTCACAAATACTGAGTTTACATCATAAGTTTCAAGTAACCAATTACATAAATAATCTGTCTTGCCAAAAATATTAGAGCACAAAAGCATAAAACCATATTTCCCAGGAGAAGCCATAAGAGAGTTGACCAGAAGTCAAAGCGGTACATCAATATCCAAAATCCAAGCTAAGCTGAAAGAATCCAAATCAATTCTAAGCACTTCCACCTTGAGAACCTGAGGGGGAATGGAAGGGAGAGAAGAGGAAACAAAAAGGGTCAGACATAAAGTCTGGCGAGTCTAGTTACTTTTAAATATAAATAAATAAAAGTATCATGGCAGGTATATAAAACTGGAAGAACAAGATAACAGTAATAATAACAAGTGTGAACTGAGCAAGATAAGATGAACAGGATATATTGCGCTTCCTAAATACATTTCTCTGCACCGCACTGATACTAGTATATCAGAAATAGAATGATCCCTATCAATATCGTTCCATTACATTTTCTTGATTATTAGGTTACTTGGGTTAGTAGAACTCAAGACTTATCCGCGCATCGTACCCATTTAATTTCCCATGGATTCACCTAATACAATATATGTAGCTATCTCTCAATATTGAGATACACCCCATGGTACCCCACTCGCACGGTCTCCACCGTAATGAATGCAGTCCCTCATCCTATGCCGGAGTGACGTACGGATCTCTATATAACAATGTTACGTTCCGCATATATCTGTCACTACTATGCTACGTAAGCGTACGGACTGCCACAATTGATCGAATCAGATTCCTTATCGGAATAATGCCCTCTAGTCTACGATACACCACCCAGAGCAGATATGCATGTATCTAGACTATCCCACGTATGTACTGTAATTGTAGCTCGATGCCTCAATCGCACGTCCTCTAATGTGCACCGAGTTCCATGGTAGGGCTAAACAAGAAACACGGAACTCGACCGGGAACTTTTCCATACCTGTACAGGCCCGCCTTTAAGAGCCTCCTAATACAGATATTCCTAGGGTTTGTTTTCCATGGTGGCTATGGCCCCACCTCGGCCCCTCTCTCAACTAGTAAAGACTACAAGAGCTAAGCAACCGCCCCTAATAACAACCAATCTAAACATCCATGTGGCGTCTCCCCTCAACCACTTACCCCGATAGTGAAGGGTGAAACGGTATCTTGGGTTTAGCTCTAGTCTTTCCGCATCCCACTAGTTGTTGATGACGGGTATCCGACGGTCTACTATCCTTGTTGGTCATGACCCTCTGCCTCCCTCTGCCTCCTCGTGAGGCAACCGCCAAACCACCCTAGTGTTACCTCGTCACAGCATTCTGACTGCATAGCTACATCTGTAGTCAAGGCCCACCCACCTAGTAGTTACACGCAGACCCAACCTCTGTGAGCATAGCCTAAGACATATGTCACCGCACAGAGGACTACTAGGAGCACCTTAAGTACCTCAGGAAGCCGCGTGCTTCCCCTTCCAGTCCTTTGGAGACGTCAAAACAATCAGATGAATGTGCGCTCTTCTCGTGCCTTATGACACCTAGATGATCTACCCTGTTGGGTTATTCACCCTCAAACGTGCAGATTGGTCTAAGCACATCACTTTAATATGTTATTAGACCCTATGTCTAATCATTTTATTACGCGCTTGCTTTTCCTCCTCAGTTTCCTTTTAACTTGGTTATTCCCATTCATATTGAATTCTTAATCAAGTTACCAAGTTCCTTTTGCTTATTAATTTTGGTTATATAAATTAATCCCTTTAAGTTCATTAATAAGCCCGCAACATGTTATTTTCTAGATTATGGCCCAAGGTCTATAATCCACAATCTCTTTTATATTTTTATCGTCCAATTCCATAGATACAATGACATGTTCTTATTTAATGTGTAATTAAGTACGCCTCATTTTACATGTTTCCTTTTTAACATGTTAGTCATTATTTATAATTAAATATAACTTATCTTATAAGTTTTCCTCGTTCTTTCTCATTTAATCATAATTCCATTTTACATTGTCAATACAACTTATCGTTGTTTACTTGTTAACTTAGTTCATTAACTAAGGCCCATTAACAAGTTTCTCAACCCATTAATTATAACCTATGTTATAATTTCCTCTTGTCCCTAAGACAAGTCTAAACATGCTATTTTTATCAGCGGGTTCCAGACCTCTAGATTACTTAATTTATAATTAAGTACCTCTTGTCTTATTACACAAGTTGTCTCATTTCCTTACAAGTTATGCCTACCCTAAATGGTGTCTTTACTTACATAACTTTATCATTTCTACCGGTTACATATACCACTATGTGTCTTTAATTACATAACCTTATCGAGTTAATTTTATGGGCCTAATATTACCTGCCCCTCAGATTTGCTTAGCCCACCCACTATCCAACCAATTTTACTTAACCCCAACTTTAGTTCATATTCATACAATCCTTATGGATTAAATCAGGTTAAGCAGTCCAATTTACTACCATGTCCATTTGTGGGTTATGATGGGCTAGACCTCCCACATTAGGCCTACAACTTGTGGATGCTAGATATGCCGATCGGGTCTGGGCAGACTTCTTCCACAAGTTGGGCCTAATCTCGTGTCATAGCTCGTCTCGTATTTTCCCACTTAGACCTCTCACATTAGGTTCAACATCAGTGGCTGCTGGATATGCCGGTTGGGTCCGGGCAAACTTCCACCACTAATGCAACCTAACCTCGTGTCTAAGCGTTACTAGGGCTCCATTATTTTAGGCATAAACATAAACTAGCATGATGATAAGGTGAATGTACATATTGGCATGGTCATGTAATTAACATCATAACAAGGTGGACATAAAATTGATGAACTAGTGGTAGTCAATATAACTACGATGTCACAATAAGAATAGTAAGATCTAAATTAGCAGTTTAGATGTCCAATTGGTTTAGATCTAACATGATAACACAAGGTGATAAATTAGATCACATAATTCAGATCTAGAGGTTAAAATAGATCTAACACCATTAGAATGATATAATTGCATGTTTAGATCTAAATCTGGGATCACAAGTCCAACTTACAATATATCTAAGTTGATCGCAGTATGACAGGTGAAAAGTGATTTACATAAAGAGTTGGATATAACCAATGTTGCAACTGTCCAAATTAACAGATTTACATTCATCATAACATAGTTACAAGTCAAGATCCACATAGGTAACATAATAGAATAACCACAAATGTATTGGATCTAAAGGTGTAGATCCATCATGACATAGTTGTAACAACCCTGAATTCTAGGGTAAATTTAAAAATTTATTTTAAGTAATTTTAATGAGTTTTTGATATTTAAAATAATAATGATTAAAAATTGATTTAAATCGAAGTTAGAATGAATAATTTAATTATAAAAAGAGTTAGAAATAGCGCGGTAGTTTGAAAAGTCAAACTTGAACTTTGACTGACCGTACAGGATGCAAAATTTAACCGATTTTAGTGAAACCAAAAATATTAGAATCTATTTAAAAATATCTTTCTAACGAATCTGAAAAATTGAAATTTCATAGCAGGAACCAAAAGTTATGCGCAGATTAAAATTTAGAAAGGTCGCTATGAAATTTATATAATATATAAAGGTCAAAAACACTACTTTTTGCATACGAAGGAATTTGAACTCGAAACCACTTCCATTGAGTTCAGAATGATGTTTCTGCATTTAAAAACAGTAAACACTTATATATTTCGAGTTTCGGAAATTATTTGTTTAAAAATGTATTTTTAATATTTAATATATACGCCTTGAAAATAGTCATTTTACAAACGACCTCCGTTTTTGACGAAACCACTTTTGTTGGAACCGGAATGTCAACATATGGTTAATTTTAATTTTTCATAATTTTTAGAATTAATATGTGACCGTGGCAAAAAGATTTCAATTTTGTCAATTTCGGTCAATTTTAATCGACTTCAAAAATGTCATTTTTCAAACGGGCTCAAAATTGAACGAAATTAATTTTCCTAGGTCCACAGCGTCAAAACATAGCTAAATATATTTTTCGGTATTTTTCGAAGTTAATTTGCGCTCCCGGTGAATTTATTTGTACGGTTGAATTAAAAATAAAAGAAAATATTTTAAATTAAAGAAAACTGGGTCAAGACAGTCATTTGGGCCTGCGGTACATAGCTAGATGAGTCCGAAATGGGGGTAAATAGGTAAGAACGACAGTCGTTGGGCTGAAATCAGAGAAAGTTGCTAATCGGGCCTTAATTGGGTTAATTAGTTAATTAAATATATAAATATATTATTAAATCAAGGCAAAACCCTAGACCAAAAGCTTAGCCGCCACCTTCATTTTCAATGGCCACATTCATCCGAAACTTCCTTCCTCAATTTCTCACAATCCAGTCAATGAAATCACTCACTCTTCATACCAAATCGAAGCTCTCTTCCTCCTCTTTGATTCTATACGGAGATGATGAGATGTACTGAAGTAATTTGGCCGGATTCCTCCACCCAACCCGCGGCCAAAATAGCCCCGCCGCACCACGTAGGCTCCACCGCCCCCTCCATCACCTAGGGCGTCGACACCCCTCTCCTCCCTCTTCGATGTCATACCACCCGATCGTCTTCAAGCTTCATAAATTCCGAGATAATTAGAAACCTAATTTTGAGCTCTATGGGTTCAAAAGAAATAAAAGTAACGGCTTGAATGTTGGGAGGAGGAAGATGAGGTAGCTTTGACTTTTCCATACTTTGACTTTACAATTTAATTAATTCAAATTTGACCGATCTTAATTTAATCATGACTAATGCGTACGAACTCGAAACTGAACGATTTCAGGTGCGCCACGATCGTGAGACCGAGACCTTCGCGATGAAACTGACTAGACCTGATTCTGAACAAGTTGAAATTTGGCCAATTTTTGGATCTGAACGGCGCAGAAATTCAAAACGATGTGAGAAATCCTATTTTATTTCTTCTTAAATAACTAAAATTATTTATGTTTGTGTTATCATCACTCTGCGGTAAAATTCTATTGTTATGTGACGTGATTTGATTCTATGATTGATGTGTTGTATAGATCTGATAATTGGATGATATCGTGTTGTAATAAAAAATTGTTGAAAAAAAAAATATAGATTTTTGTCAAAAATAAATTTGTCAAAACAAATTTGTTATTTTTATCAAGGTAAATTTGTTAAAACAAAAATCCCTATTTTTGTTCATTAGTTATGTGACACCAAATTGAACATTTTGTGATGTTTGAGATTATTTGAATTGACTATATTGTGGTGAATTGACCGTATTGTGTTGATGGATGGTATGAAATATATGAAATGTTTACATCAAGGAAAATATCATTTTTGTTATATAAATTGTTAGAATAGAAAATTAACATTTTTATTTAAAAATGTCATCATTTGGAAAAGAACATATTTTTATGTATAAATGTTAATATTATAAAAATCTCATTTTTACATTAGCATTATAAAGATCACATTTTTGTGGTATCACTTTTGTTTGATTTGAATTGATCTAGTTTATCAATTCATAATAAAAATATGATTTGTCATTTTTGTTTGTTAATAAAAAGAAAACAAATTATGCATTTGTTTTGTTAAGAATGAAAAGAATGAAAAGAATGGAAATTTACATTGATTATGTTAAAGAAGGAAAAGTTACATTTTTACATTGTTTTATTATTAATATTGATTTTTAATATTAATTGAATTAAAATAAGTTAATATTGATTTTTGTTATTAATGAAAGGAAATCATTTTTGATTTATAATGAAAAGAATCACTTTTGTTTGTAAAGAAATCGGTAATGACATTAATTTGCACCATTATGTATTAGTGTAGAAAATGAAACTTATTTGCACCGTTATTCGTCAATGAGACTTATTTACACCGCTATGTTGAAATTAGAAAATGAGACTTATGTACACCGTCATGAGTTAAATTACAAATTGACATTGTTTTCACACCGTTATGTGATAATTTAGAAATGAACATTTTTGCACCGTTATGTGTTAATAATGAAATGAATATTTTCACCTCCAAGTTGTTATAAAAGAAAGTTATATTTTCTTAATGTAGACAAGGATTAGAAAAGTTTTACATCTTTCTAAATGTAAATAAGAATTAGAAGAAAATTTCATTTTTTATGCAATTAAGTTAGAGAACACAAAAATTACATTTTTATGTAATTAAGTCAATTTACATGTGAATTAGATTAAAGTGAAAATTTTACATTTATTATGTAAATAAGATTTATGGAGTAAAATTACCATTTTCATGTAATTAAGATTTAAGGATAAAATTACCATTTTCATGTAGTTAGATTTAAAGTAAGTGAAATTTACATTAAAAGAACACATTTTTAGTACGTTAAAAAGAACATCTTTTTAGTGTGTTAAAAAGAAGATATTTTAGTGTCAAATTGGTTACGCTAAAAAGATGTATTTTTAATGTGAAATTGTTAGATTAAAAAGAATGGATTAAAAGTTTATATTTTATTTAATGTAATAGATAGAAGGAGAAAAGTTTACATCTTCTATTCAATGTAATAGAAAAAGACAAAAATTACATTTGCATGTAATGCAATCAAAAAGAAGAAAATTACATTTTATAATGTAGTGAAAGAAGTTAAAAAGCGTTACATTCTTTATAATGTAATAAAAGAGAATAAAGAAAAGAATACATTTCTTTTTATATGAGGAAAAGAATACATTTTTATGCAAGTCATGAAACGAGGGAAATGATCATATTTTTAAAATAAAAATATGCTAACATTAAAGTTCTCATTTTTAATGTAAGGTTAGAATATAGAAAAATGATCTTAATGTTAAAGTGTAAGTGTGATTTCATTGAAAATTCTCATTTTCAATGTAAAGTAAAATTTAGAAAAAGGGATCATAATTTTAAAATGAAAACTTGATTACATTAAAAATCTCATTTTTAATGTAAAGTAGAAAAGTAGAAAATGATCATATTTTGAAGAGAAGGATAGGTTGTCATTGGAAATCCCATTTTCAATGTAAATGTAAAATATACAAAAATTTGATATGTGAATAAAAATACCGTTTTGTTAGAAAGCATGTCATGTGGATTAAAATACCATTTTATTAGAAAAGTCATGTTAATGAAAAAAATATCACATATACTAGAAATGTTATGTTAAGGTTAAAATTATCATTTTGTTAGGAAATGATAAGTTAGATTAAAATTATCATTTTTGGTTTGGAAATTATAAGTTGGGTTAAAAATATCATTTAGTTATAAAATGAGGAATTACATTAAAAACACATTTTTAATGTAATATTAGAAACATAGAACAGAAATTAACATTTTTTTCATTAAAATAGATTGAGCAAAAATACACATTCTTGTTCATTAGACAGAAATTAATATTTTGTTTGTTAAGATGAATTGGACGAAAATATATGTTAGTTCATTAGAAACAAAAATAAACATTTTTGTCAAAAGAATAGAATTGGGATAAAATTCACATTTTTGTCTAAATAAAAGAGTTGAAACAAAAATGTACATTTTGTCCAATGTGGTAGTTGAAAACAAAAATTACATTTTCGTTAGAAGCTATTTGAATTAAAAAGAAAAAAAATTCCATATTGTTGAACTAGAATTGTCAACAAAAATGAATGCATCACTTTTAGGCATTCTGTTGTGATGAAATTTGTATGTTAATTAAAGAATTATGTTTACCGTCATAATGCACATTAGAATTTGGGTATAAATAAAAAGGACATTTTTATTGTCAATACATATTAGAATTTGTGTATGAAATGTAAACACATTAGAATCATGTGGCGAATTCATGCAAATAAAAACATGAGTTAAAAAATATGAATTGAAAAAGTGTATTTTTATTTACATTTTAGATGTAAATAAAAGCATAGAAATAAAAGTGACATTTTAAAGAATTTACATTTTTCAATGTAAACAAAGGAAATAAAGGAATGATTAGGAATTTACATTTCCCAATGTAAATAGAATATAGAATAAAAGTTACATTTTCGATATAATAATATATTGAAATATAAGTTTACATTTCTCAATGTAAATAAAATAGGAATAGAAATTTACATTTTTCAATGTAAATAATAAGATTAGAAATTTACATTTCTAAGGAATAGATTTTCATTAGGAAAAAAAATAATGAAACCAAATATACATTTTGTGTAAATTGAAGGATGGAAGAAGAAAATATACATTGTTATGTTTAGGATGTGTATGTAAAGTAAAATAAAAATAGCGATAGATCGTTATAAATTATTAACAACGATATGAAATGGTTTTCAAATTTATATATGCGAGAGTTATTTGGAAAGTCCGAGTTTACTCTCATTCCAAATAATGATACGACGTTCGAAGAATTGAAGACGGCGATTGAAGACCGACGATCTTCACATCGAATGGGTAACTAGTGTTGAGGCCCTTGATTGATTTGCTCCCAAACGGGGCTAAGATGGTAGTTGTCCGGACGTAGTGTTGATTTGTACGGATTTGGCTTTCGCTCAGACCCAGAGCATAAGCTTATAAATGGAATGTGTGTCTGACATTGTACTCCTTTATATTGTATTTATTGATTTTCTGTCGAATGTATGAATGTTTGGTGGCGGAGAATTTATTCTCTTGCTTAACACCCTTTCATATATTTCGGCAAAGGATTGGTAGTGTGATATGGAGTGACAGTGTGGCATACTAAGATGCAATGATCAAGGTTTCTTGTTGAAAAGCAGAACCTTGTGGTGACGATCAAAGCACAGCTTGAATAAGCATAGCTTTGTGTATTATGTAGCGTCACGAGCCTCACAACCCGGTGGAGTCTAAAACGGGAGAAGGGAACGCAGAGAGAGCAGCATATTTCTTTCTAGTTAGAAGTAGTGTCAGTGCTAAAACTGGCTGATATTTTACTTATGTTGATGATGGAATGAGGCGCCTCGGATGACCGGTCCTATAGGACCGGGAAACGTGTGTTCAGGAATAACTAATCCACAAAGCTATATGTGTGGACCGGCCCTGCAGCTTTCCAAGGGTTCACTGCGGGGGATCCAGAAACATTATCTAGAGTGTCTCGAATCGGTAAGGAGCTCCTCTCTAGCCTTGACTCATGATGGAAACCCAATTTCCAATACGACCTCATGGGGTTTTGAATGTAGAACTAGTATGGCGACATAATAGGATGGGGTACTATGCCGTCTATGATTGATACATTATGATTGAAATGTTTTTATAAAAAAAACCTATACACCCAAATATTAAACTCGTTTTATCGTATCAAGCATTTTTGACCATTATAAGGTAAAACCCTATCCTCCGGTTTGCATTGCATTGTGTGATGGGACTTGGGTCTTATAATGGTTTCATTTTTCTAAAAAGCATTGCGTTGTTTAACAATTTACTTTAATTTATGCACCGGCAATCCATTGGAATAAAACCCGTTCCGCGTTAGCGGCGTGGTCCTTGGATTTGCTTTATTGCTATTAGTTATATTAGTTAAGAATTCTCACACTAGTCCCATGACTGACTCGTAGTTTGTTTCACTTTGCAAACTCGGGTGCCCTCTTTTCCACACGGGCAGTCGAGTAGCTTTTTGCAGATATTTATCTTTTGAGCAGGATTCTGGATCGAAGCCTAAAGCTGTGTCCAGAGCATAGTTGTCTTCCGCTGCCTTAGTTATTTTATTTCCGCTGTGTATTGTATTAATTTATTGTAATTTATCTTCCGCTGTAATTTTATTCAATGTACTCTGATATTCTGTACTCTGATGTAACATTTTTATGATGTTTATAAAAGTCTGTTGTTGTTGTTATAATGTGTTGTATTCCCAGAGTTAACGTGTTCGGGTTTTGAACGGTCTTAGTCGATTTTGCGATCGATTAGGTTCGGGTGAAATCCGAAGCCGTTACAGTTGGTATCAGAGCTCTGGTTAGCTCAAAATCTTTGGGGTACAACTCGTTAGAACTAAACAAAAGACTCATCAGAGATTGGATTACTAATATCCGATAAGAATACTCATTAGAGATAGGATCAGCAGTATCCTAGAATGAGAAAACTCATTAGAGATGGGGTTAGTAATGCCCTAGAATGAGTTGAGAGTCCCCATTTTATAATTAACGTATTTGTGATTATATATAATCTATTTTAGAAAATATGATTTTTGAATATATAAAAGTTATATATTTTAAAAGCTATTCAACTAATTGATTAATGATTGAGTAGTGTAATTATTAGTTCAACTAATAAAATTATAGAAACAAATTAAAGAACGAAAGATGAGTTAATTAATTAAATAACTTTTAGCTTCGTTCCTTTTCGAGGACGAAAAGTTTTTAAGTGGGGGTTAAGACAAACTTAACCAATAATACATATTGATAGGGTTAAGACAAACTTAACCAATAATACATATTGATCTGATAAGGGAATAGGGTTAAGACCAGCTTAACCACTAATATATTAATCTGATAAGTGGAAAGGGTTAAGACAAACTTAACCAATAATACATATTGATCTGATAAGTGGACAGGGTTAAGACAAACTTAACCAATAATACATATTGATCTGATAAGTGGATAAGGTTAAGACCAACTTAACCAATAATATAAGTGGACAGGGTTAAGACCAACTTAACCAATAATATAAGTGGATAGGGTTAAGACTAGCTTAACCAATAATATATATATATATTGATTTGATAAGAAGATAAGGTTAAGACAAGCTTAACCAATAACACATGTTGATTTGATAAGTGAGTAACATGGGTGACATGTGGGATATAATTTTAAACACTTAACCAAGTTGAAACATGTAAGAAGACATGAATAAGAAGGGGTTAAGTGGGGAATCTTAGTGGGGACCAAGCCTAGGTGGGAAGCTTGTGTCAAACATGGGGACCTTTTTCAAACCAGTAACCCATTAAGTATCTTTGTGAGCTCAAGTTAGATCGAGGACGGGACACGCTTACTAGGTTTGATTGTAAGAGGTCAAAACGGGTAAACGGTGGCAACGCAAGTCCAACGGGGTCATGTGCGTGCATGGGCCCGGGCTGGTAGGTAAGACGTTGATGCATCGTGTAGGTATAAGCCATGCATCTTTAGTGATATCGGGTTGCCACTTTGGGAAGTGATACACACCACTATGGGACCAACACGGGTATCTACGAGTTAGGGAGCCGATCAAATAGGGAAGTTAGTGGGTACGACTAGCGGAGACAGGGGCAGGCGGCACCTATGATAGCAGCTAGGAGTACAAGAAACTACCATATTATGAATAAACGTTGTAACTAGACTGGGGAGGGTAGTGGGTACAACTAGTGGAGGTAGGAGCAGGCGACACCTACGATAGCAGCTAGGGGTACACGAAACTACTATTATTATAATTATCATTATTATGATTAGTAAGAGGGATCAACTTCCGGTATGGGACTAGTAATGGTGCGGTGTAATTAGCATTGGTGCAGTATAGTGATTATCCTATAGTGATTAGGAGCGAAATTAACACCAGAATATTCCTCCTATTTATTTTGCCTTGCCCACTTGTCACAGTCATTCCTTATTTTTCCAGTTTATGCCTTATCCTAATTACTTTCAAAATTGTGGTAAAGTTATGGTACTCGCCAAACTTTATGTTTGACCCCCTTTGTTTTCGCCTATTTTCTTCCTTCCCCCCTCCCTCCCCCCCCCCCAGGTTCTAAGGGTGGGACTAGTACTATTGGAGCTTGATTTGGATCTCTTTCTCTCTCTTTTGGAAGTGCTTGGATTGCTGAAAGTAAAGTCCAGCTCATCTCTTTTATAGCTACTTATGTTGGGGTTATGCTTTTTACTTTATGTACTCTGAAAACAATTTGTCAAGACGGATATTAAGTGTACTTGGTTTATGAAGTTGTTGTAATCAAACTATTTCTCCGCTGCAATAAAAGTTGTTTTAAAATTTTCAAGTACCAATATATGTATCTGTCTTGTTATATTCTGTTCTATATACTAATAATACTTCATGAAAGTTAATGCATTCCCTTTGAGAGTGACATTAACGGATGTGGGGTGTTACAACTTGTTTTCACAGAAAGATCTTAATTTAAGGCAACAAAGGTGGATGGAGTTCCAAGCTTCTTATGATTTCGAGATTGCTTATACCCCTGGCAAGGGTAATGTGGTGGAAGACGCACTAAGTAAGCAGAGGATGGCCTTAAGTCCTCTGTTTGTGGAAAGGAAAAGATTGGAGTTCATATCGACTTTCGACTTTGGGCCCTCCACCGAGTTTTTGCCTGGTTTGTTTGCATCGCTAGAGATACGACCTACTCTTATGGATCAGATAGGAGCTTCGCAGCGAGATCCACAGATTTCAGACATCTTGGATAGACTCGGAAAAGGGGAGACTACTAGCCATCTCAATAGATATTCCATAGATGATAAAGGGTGGTTGCGACGAGATGGAAGGCTTTGTGTTCCCCAAACTGGGAGTTTGTTAAAGACAGTCCTAGAAGAAGCCCATAATTCTAAGATGACTATTCATCCAGGCAGTGGTAAGATGTATAGGGACATGAAGAGGGTTTTCTTTTGGGTTGGGATGAAGAAAGATGTGGCAGAGTTTGTTTCTAAATGTTTGATTCGCCAGCAAGTTAAAGCTAAGCAAAAGAAGCCCGGTGGTTTACTTCATCTTTTAAAGGTTCCACAATGGAAGTGGGAGAGCGTCTCTATGGATTTCATAGATGGTTTGCCTAGATCAAAGAAAGGTAACACCAGTATTTGGGTTGTAGCAGACATACTCACTAAGAGCGCTCATTTCATTCCAGTTAAGAGCAAGAGGACGGCAGTTTGGTTGGCGACAGCTTACGTTCGTGAGATAGTCGGTCTTCATGGAGTACCTTCCAGCATCGTAATCGATCGTGACCCCATTTTCACCAGTGAATTTTGGAGGAGCTTGCAAGAAGCATTAGGTACACAGTTGTATTTGAGCACCTCTTATCACCCATAGATCGATGGACAGACAGAAAGGGTGAACAGAGTTCTTGAGGATCTTTTAAGGTTGTGTATCCTAGACTTCGGAGGGACTTGGGAAGAACATCTTCCTTTAGTAGAATTCAGCTACAACAACAGTTATCAAGCTATTATTGGTATGACACCCTTCGAAGCATTATACGGATGACCCTGTAGATCACCAACTTGTTGGTGGGAATCTACAAAAAGGCTATTACTTAGACCAGATATTTTTACTTCCAAAACGATTTTAGCATGAGACGACAGTGAAGGGATGTCAAATGAATGAGGAATGAAGAATTCGAGAGCAACTCAGGCCGACACCCCCTCTGGAGAAAAGGGACCCGAAACCTACCGGGCATCAGCAAAGGTCCACCCGACAGGGTCTACACGCCAAGAGTCAACAAATGGACACCAACACATTAAGAAAAAAGGAAAAATATCAGAACAGAGCATAAAGGTGGTTCAAAACCAACCCTTGAAGAATGGCTCCACAAGTGACAAAAGGGGTTACCTTTGTATCACCAAAAGCTATCTTCCAGAAGGCTAAACCGAGACTCTGGCAAGGATACAGGCTACCGGTACTAATCCTCCTAGTACCTGAACCATCAACGGTTCTAAATCAGCAGACATCCATGTACATCATAAGGGAAAGTCCCTCCAAGTACCCGTGATAAATTCGAAAGCCTACATCCGAAAGCCTACGACCAAGGACCGAAACTTGGAGGCATCCACTGAGAAACTCGGAACGCCTCCATAATCCGTCTCAGCAACAAATTCCATTCCATCTAGGGGAGGCCCCAATTCACCTGGAACTCTCGCTTCAAAGACTGTAACCGGCACCATGAGAAGGACCGACAGTAGATGCCTGAGACCAAGAGAAATAGCAGCCGACAGGAATCGTTCCGGCCTAACACCCTAATGATAGGAAGACCCCGAATTCTCTATAAATAGGACCCCAGAAACTCCGTAAAGGGGGACGATCTTTTCATTTCTCAATTTAGTTCCTTTCTTCTCAAGAGGAGCAAATCATCAATTCTTGTAATATATCTACAATCTATTAATGGAGAATTCTGAGTCCCACACATCTTGATATTTGATAATTTTGTAGTATCATAATGATGAAACATTTAGTTAACACTAACCTTTCTGATGAGGAGATTAATCAAGGCGCTTCGGCAGCGGAGGAAAAGGGGTTTGCGGAAACGCAGAGTCCCCTTCTCCTTGCCTTAAGGGGTCGCCATGATTGATCCATACTCTCATGCTGAGCCTAACGCTTCCTGAACATTGATGTGACAAAATCACATATGAATTCATAACCCGATCCCTGTCGTAATCTAGATCCCTCTCTTGGGAGGATCTAACACGAGAGGATCATCGAGGTTAATGAATGTTACGACTCCCTCATCCATGAACTTAAGGGAAACGTTAGCATGTTTTCTTCTTAAAGGAATACACAGTGTCGCTGTCATGGCTTAGAGGCTTACCAATTCTAGATCCTGGATTATATCCTAAGGACTCTGAGTCATAACCATGGCAAAGTTTATGAGCGCATAAATTACGTACCATACTCTGGGTGTTAATGAAAAATGTCGTCAACATTTTGGCGCTAGAAGGAGGGCCTGAACCTCTGATCATGTGGTTAACTTGTTTAAGCTAACTGGGTGAATTTATCGTTCCATGGCAAGAAAGAATGAAGTTGAAGAAACTGAAAGAACAAAAAAAGGAGCCTGATCCCAACATCACCCACGAAGGAAATGAGGGCCAGGCACTCAACCCGAATAATAATAAGAAAGGAGCTGCGCCCAATCCACAACAACCACCCGACTCAAACGCCATGGCAGATAATGTCGCAAGAATCTCGGTCTTGGAAAAGAAACTTCAAGAAATGCAGGCTCAAGTCAACACTTTCCACGCACAAAAATCCTCAAGGCTCACTAGATCTAGTCAGAGAAGGATGAATGAATCTCCAAAAAGGAAAGCTCCCATTCAACAGTCAGAAGCAAAAGGGAAGCCTCAGGCAACTTCTTCCAAGAAAAAGAAGACCCATCTGATGGGAGTAGATCATCAAGGGACTCAGTGCGAGCAGGAACAGTTTGGGAGCTCCGCCTCCAAAGGCTATAATCCCAAAAGGGAAAACTATGACAACACGGAAGCTTACATCAGAGATGTCACTCAGAAGACCGTTAAGGACTTGCTGGGAAGCAATGGGAAAAGAACCCAGGATGACAAGGTTAACGACAACGAAAGAATGGCAACGTTCATCGATGAGATTATGAATACCATAATTCCATCAAAAGTCAAAATTCCCACCATAAAATATCTGGGAACAACTAACCCCGACGATCATCTGATGGATTTTGACATCCAGATGGATCTTTACTGTAATGACCCAAACTTCCCCGTAAAGGAAAGCCCGGATTGAATTGAGAACATGACAAATTAGAACACAAACAGAAGAACATTTCATTGATTATTACAATAATTCCATCAGAATACAAGAATATAATAGGGTATGAATAAATAATATACATTTGGTAAATATCAGAGATTTAAATTACATTTAAATACATAGTAGCGGAAAAATAATACAAAACACAACTGAAAGAAATACACAGATACAGAGCTTTCCGAATATCACTTCAGCTATAAACCAGGTCCTGTGAATAGAATATCTGCAAAACCTAACTACTACCTACCTGCGTGGAAAATATGGGCAACCAGAGTTTAGGTTAAAACAATAAACTCCAGGTCAGTCATGTGACTGGTGTGAGAACTAAAACATTTATTACTTTGATTTTAAAGTTAGGTAAACCAAGGGACCACGCCGTATAACACGAAACGGGTTTCCTCCTAAGAATACCAGTGCATACAACAAACAGCGCAATGCTAAATAAAGAACAATGAAGCTATTATAAGACCCAGGTCCCATCACACAATGCAACGCAATTCGAAGGATAGGGTTTTACCTTATAATTGCCAAATAATTCTTGATACGCAAAATTAAATCTTTCATTATTATTATACGTGAAGAAATCAACTTCAAATAAAAATGTATCAATCATAGAAGGCATAGCATCCCAAGCTACTATGTCGCCATACTAGTTCTACAATTAAAACGCATGATGTCGTAATGGAAATTAGATTCCATCAAAGAACCAAGGCAAGGGATAGCCTTTACCGAATTCGAGACTGTCTAGCCCCAGCCTCGGGATACAGCCGCAACTGCTCCTTAGGAGCCACAGGGCCGGTCCGCACTCAGCGGATTAATAATACCATAAACTATATGCTAGTCTACCCTATGGGGCATAAATGAGCCAGATGACTCAACATCCATCGGCAACGCAGTGACCGATATATCCGAGGCGCCTCTCTATCCATCGAGTGATAATAAGCAACTTACACATGAGTAAAATGTCAGGGCTTGCAAAACGCTGACACCACTCCTAGCTAGAAACCAGCATATGTCCATTTCCCAGGATCCTTCTCCTATTTCTGGTTCACACCGGGGTGTGACGCTCGCGAATTAACGCTATACACAAAGCTGCGCTAATTAAATCTATGCTTTGATCATCAACCAGAAGACTCTTCTTTTCAACAGAAGCCTTGATCATTTGCCACTCAGGCATGCCACACAGGCAATTCACTTCATGCGACTGATGTCTATCGATATACAACCTCTAAGCTCGTACGTCTCAGAGAAGGGTGTTAAGCAAGAGAATAAATTCTCCACCACCAAACAGATGTATATTAGATAGAGATTAATCAACACAGAATAAATTCCAGTGTCAGACACACAGTCCATTTACAAGTTCGTTCTGGGTCTGAACGAAGCCGAAGGCACCTTATTCCTCGTCCCATATGTCCAATACAGGAGAGAGGCCCTCACATATCCGGTCGATCTCCAAGTACGTCTGGACGATCACCACTTATTACCTTGTCTTGGGTGTACAGCCCAATCAAGACATCAGTAATAATCAAAACGATGTGTAGACCTCCGGTCTTCAACCACCTTCTTCATCATTGACTTATCGTCGTATCAGTTATTCAGAATAGGTATAAACTCGGCCTTTTCGAATAACCAGCGTATATTATAAACAAGTGCTACAAAAACATAACATACGCCTCATTCCAATCCAGAATATTCTTTTATTCTAATATTCTTTTCACTATTTAAACCATATTAAGGTTTTCCAAACTAGTCGGGACTAGCAAACCTTACTGAAGTAATCATTTTTTCATTTCCCAATCCCAACCTATTTATCCCATGAAGCAAAACCGGTAATACTCCATATATAACACCACAGTGTTATCGGTAAAAATTATTTACCATTTCACGTTCAAATCTAATTAAAGATTTGTCTATCGCTTGGAGCAAAACTAGTGTTACTCCATTCTCGATCATTTCTCAATTTTGATAATTTAAATTATCAAATCCTCATTTCAATCTAATTAAAAATTCATTAAAACTCTAGTTCAGTTTTAATCTTAAAAATCATTTCTTGATGATTATTCATTCAACTCCTGGGAAAATTAATCCTGTCATTAACTGGGTTAAAGAACGAATGTCATTTAAAACACGGTTCACGATAAACCCAAAATCACATTCCATTAATTATGGAATTTTCACGGAAAACATACCAATATATAATCGATGTTAATTTCCGTATCCAACTAATAATTTAAATGGAATAATGACAAAGCCTTTTAAATTCCATATATATTAACATTCTTCATCCATAGAAGCTCACTTCGATTATTACCAAATCGAATTCCATTCCATTACAATTTATTTTATTAAATTGGAAAACTTTACTTTTGAAAATTTTCCATTACGTCTTAATAAAAGATTTATATATTCCAAACCCCATTTCATTGTAAATCGGGTTAAAGAACAAGTGTTATTTAAAACACAGTTCATGATAAACCCAATTCACATTCTATTTCATTCTAATTAAACGTTAATTAACTGGAAACTCTAATAATCTTAATCAAAAGATTTATTCTTTTCACACGGGGTTTAAGAGCAGTGTTAATGAAGACACCGTTCATGACAAACCCAAAAATCCAATTAAATTCAATTCTAATTAAATATTAATTAATTGGTAAACTTCATTAAATCTTAATAAAAAGATTTAATCTTTTCTCAGCTGGGTTTAAGAATAGTGTTAGTAAAGACACTGTCCACGACAAATCCAAAATCCTATTTGATATTAAATACAAGGCTCTGAATAGAAAATATATCGGCTTTATTCAATATCAAATTCTGAAATCAACAAATATCGTATTGGAATAATGATATATATATATCTTCCAAATTCCTCCACAATGTCCATGTAATCACGAAATCCAATATCGAAATATTCCAAAGATAATTTCGATTCAAATCCATTCCAATTCATATATTGGAAATTCTGGTTATTTTTAAAACCATTTCAAATCCAATTTATTTATTTAAAAATATTGGATTTTAATTCTATTTCATAACTAGTTCATTTCGATAAAAATTTATTTTTATCTTTTCAAATATGGAATTTTTCATCCCAATTCTTTCCAAATCATTTATTATGATTTTACACAAATTATTAATGTTTTAATAATTTTATCAAGGCCCGTACAGTCGATTTCCTTAAACGGTCATCGAACTGCACTTACAGCGACCTTTTCCAAATTTGATTTGGACATAATTCCAAATCTAACCATTAGATTTCAAATCTCTCATATTCTTGGAGAGCACTTTTCGATACGAATCCAACGGTTCCGATTTTAGGAGTATCCGACGGTCGGATCACCCATAACGTCAATTCGAAGTCAATGGTCGAAATTCGCGAACGGTCGCTGCGCGGCGCGTTCTGTTCAGGCCATTAAATATATTTAATATATATATTATATATATTTCGTCGATTTCAATTCAAATTGTATTTTATAATTCGTTTTAAAAACGATTCCAACTTCATTTTCAGTTTTTAAATCAAAATTGAATATTCTATATCATTAATATAAAAATGATAATATTTTCAAAATATCAGATTTTGAAATCAATTCCTTTTCGATATTCATTATAAAAATGAATAAAATCGATATAAATATCGTTCACATCTAAATGGCGCATATCTAGTCAACACAGCTTCATATATTTAAATATTTTCGTGTCCATCCAAAATCTGACATCAAAATTAGATTTTGATTCATTTCTGAATATTATTTTAAAATATTCCTTATTTTAAAATATTTGTTATTTTTCAAAATATCCGTTCGTTCTGAATTGGAATCAGACACAGTCAATTATCATATAATTTCATTTATATGGATTTCGTACACACATGTACACAACAATAATCAAACACAGTCAACCATCATCCAAAGTGCATTACACAACTGCATAAGCATTAAATATGAATAATTAACGCTTACAACAGTCTGTCAACCAATTGATACATACAACTAAATATTGGGATTAGTGTATGTCGAATATCATCCCAATAACCGTGTGGGGTTTCAACCAACAAATACTGAATATTATTTGTGCAGTTGGGCGATGTGTAAAATTTATTGTCCCAATCCATATCAGTCAAATGGGTGTAAATAAACAAATCATTTGATTTGTAAGTGAATATTTATTTCCATTCATATACACGATAAAAATTATATTTTTAACGATAAAATATGTATTTCAACACATGAATATTTTTCTTTCATTCCACATCACAATCACAATCAATTTTCACAACACATACAATCAAACAAGTCATCCATGGTCTGTGCACGACGGTGTTGGGTGCTTGTAACAACCCGAAAATCTGGGCCAGTTTAAATTTTTTATTTTGGCGATTTTAGCGAATTTTGATTATTTAAAATAGAATATTTTAAATAATATCGACGAGAAATTTATTTTAAATATAATTCGAACGTATATATTTTACGCGTCGTCGTTAGAATATAAATATTTATATATAATTATAAATAGAATTGAAAATGGCGCGGTAGTTCGATAATTCGATTTCAAACTTCAATTGAATGTACCGGGTGCAAAACAATCCGGATTTTAGTGAAACCAAAAATAATGGAATCTAATAGTGAATATCTTTCCAACGAATCCGAAAAATCAAGATTTCATATCGGGAAGCAAAAGATATGTCCAGTTGAAAATTCTGAATAGTCGCTATGGAATTCAGGCCCTTAAAAATGGACATTTTGCAAACGACCTCGGATTTCGACGAAACCAGTTTTGTTGGGTCCGCAGTGTCAAGTTATTGCTAGGTTTCAAATTTCGTAATTTTTCGAATCAGTATGTGAGCGTGGCAAAGGAAAACGCGTTTGACCAGTTTCAGTTGATTTTAATCGACTGGAAATCGGCCATTTTTCTAACGGTCTCAGAATTCGACGAAACTAGTTTTGTTAGGACCGTATCGTCAATACGAAGCTAGAAAATATTTTTCTGGAATTTTTCTAGTTCGCATGTGACCCCGGTAATTTGAAATGTACGTTTAAAATTCAATATAGTGATTTAAATGTAAATTCAAAGGAAACTAATCGAAACGATCAAATCAGCTTGCGATACATATCCCATTGTGTTCGGAATGGGGGTTAAACGCTATGGACGACAGGCGGTGGGCCTCGTTTAGAGGTCGTATGTAAAAGTCAACTTTTTGCGATTAAATTAATTAAATTAAATAAAAAATTAAAACATATAGGCCCCCCCTCTTTCGTTCTCATTCAACAGATCGAAGCAAAGAAAAAAGAAAAGAAAAAAACCTGCTGCCAATCCAAATCAGCCACCGCCGATTCAAGGACCGCCGCTCCTCCCCACAGCATCGCCTCCACCTCCGGCGGCCCTTCCCCCTCTCTCCTGGAAACCCGAACACCCTCCCAATCCCTAACCCGAAGTTGAGACCACTTCATCGCAAACCCTCCAGACATCGCGACGCCTCCCGAAACCCCAATCCGCCAGCGAGCTTCGCCCTCCTCCGCTATCATCGTGGTTTCCCACCGCTCGCGCCTGACAGCCCCCCCCCTGTGAGTTTTAATGATTTAGTTAACTGTTTTTTTTATTTATTTATTTTAGTTTAAAACTGATTTTTAATTTTAGTGTAAAACTGATTTTTAATTTTAGTTTATAACTGTTTTTTTTTAATTTAAGTTTAAAACTGTTTTTTTTTTATTTTAGTTTAAAAACTGATTTTTTTTATTTAAGTTTAAAACTGTTTTTTTTATTTGATTTTTAAAACTGAATTTTTAATGATTTTAAAAACTGATTTTATTTTAAAAGGTTTAATCTTTTAATAGAAAAAAAAAGATTGTTTTGAAAACATATATGAAATTGTTTTGAAAATATATGTTGTTTTTAAAAATAAAAACAACTTTGTTTTTAAACAAAAGATATGAACTTTAAAAATGAAAAGGCGAGTTCTTTAAAAATGAAAAGGCGTGTTCTTTGAAAGTGAAAAGGCGAAATCTTTATTTTAGAAAAGGCAAAATCTTTAGGTGGAAAATAGCGTGATAAAAATATAATTTTTATCTATATAACATAGTAATAAAAAATTCGATTTTTATCTGTTGAAAAGCAAAGTAAAAATAGAATTTTTATATATTGAACTTCGATAGAAAAAATAGAATTTTTATATATTGAACTTCGATAGAAAAATATGATTTTTATATATTGAACATCGAAGTAAAAATTCGATTTTTATATATTGAATAGCGAAGTAAAAATGTGATTTTTACGTATGTAGTGAAAGCAGCAACGAAGGTGACAAAAAGGCGAAACGACGAAGACTTCTGCAAATGAAGAGCCATGGAGCTAGGATAGCTATATGTGAGAATTTCTCACCTTTCAATTCTTTTTCTAGTTATATATATATACTAGGATGCAGATGGTGCTTAGTAGCACCCGACACAATCGTCCACAGACCATGGACTTGTTTGTTTGGTTGCATAGATTAGTTGAATTATTTGTTTGAATTGAATTGTTGGGTGAGATGAAATTGATTTGATTGATGTGTGAATGGCGTGGGCCTTCACTAGACCGGGGATAAGGCGAGGCCTTGTCCCGTTTCTAGTATCGTGCCGTTATGCCGCCGAAATTTTCTAAAATAAGTTAGAAAAATAAAGATATCATTTTATTGAATAAATGAATAATAGAAATTCATAGGTTGAAATAAAATGTTTTATCGTTAAAAATATAATTTTTAACGTGAAGTGAATAAAATAGAATATTCATTTACAAACCAGACGGTTTGTTTATGTACACCTATTTGAAGGACATTGATTGGGACGATAAATTTTACACATCGCCCAACTGCACGAATAAAATATTTGTTTGATTGTTTGAAACCCCACACGGGTGTTGGGATGAAATTTGAAGTTCACTCATCCTGATTGATTAAATATGTCGATCGATTGATTGACAGGCTGTTATAAGCGTTGAATATCTATATTTGATGCTTATACAGTGTAGTGCACTTTGGTTGATGGTTGATTATTTTCAATGTTATTATATACATGTGTTGTATGAAAATCCATATAATTAATTTTATATGGTAGGGCCTCATTCCAATCGTGAAAATAAAGAATATTTTGATAATAACAAATATTTTGATAATAGGAAATATTTGGAATAAAATATTTGAAAATAGAAATTTATGAAGCCGTGTTGATTAGATTGACGCCATTTTGACGTAAACGATATTTATATCGATTTAAACGATTTCGAAATGAATTGAATTGAAAACGATTTCGAAATGAATTGAATTGAAAACGATTTCGAAATGAATTGAATTGAAAACGATTTCGAAATGAATTGAATTGAAAACGATTTCGAAATGAATTGAATTGAAAACGAATTCAAATTGAATTGAAATTTGAATTGAATAGAAATGAATTTTGAAACGAATTTATAAAGAAGAATTCAATTTTACTTTGAATTGAAATGGAAGTGGAAATAGATTTTGAAACGAATTTTAAAACTATTTATATAATTCGTTTTGAATAGAAAATCGACGAAATATATATTATATATATTATATATATAATATAATGGCCTGAATAGAACGCGCCGCGCCGCGGCAGTTCGTGAATTTCGACCATTTATTTCAAACGGGCATTACGGGAGATCCGACCGTCGGATTCTCCTAAAACCGGAACCGTTGGGTTCGTATCGAAAAGAGCTTTCTAACGAATATTAGAAATTTGAAATCTAACGGTTGGATTTGGAATTATGTCCAAATCAAATTCGAAAAAGGTCGCTGTAAGTGCAGTTCGATGGCCGTTGATGGAAATCGACTGTACGGGCCTCGATAAAATTATTAAAAATAGCAATAATTTGTGTAAAATCATAAGAAATGATTTAGAAAGAATTGGGATGAAAAACTCCATATTTGAAAAGATAAAAATGGATTTTTATCGAAATGAACTAGTTTTGAACTAGAAATATAATTCTATTTATTTTTAAATAAATAAATTGAATTTAAAAAGGGTTTTTAAAAATAACCAAAATTTCCAATGATTGCATTGGAGTGGATTTGAATCGAAATTGTCTTCGGAATATTTCGATGTTGGAATTCGTGATTATACAGGTGTTGTTATGGAAATTTGAAAGATATATATATTTATATCGTTATTTCCAATACGACATTTGTTAGTCGTAGAATTTGATATTGAATATAAGCCGATATATTTTCTATTCAGAGCCTTGTATTGAATATCGAATGTGATTTGGGTTTGTCGTGAATGGTGTCTTCACTAACACTGTTCTTGAACCCAGTTGAGAAATGATTAAATCTTTTTATTTAGATTTAATGAAGTGTACCAATTAAATAATATTTAATTGGAATTGAATTGATATTGATTTTTGGGTTTATCGTGAACAGTGTTTTAAATAACACTTGTTCTTTAACCCGATAATTAATGAATGTGATTTGGGTTTGTCGTGAATGGTGTCTTCACTAACACCGTTCTTGAACCCAGTTGAGAAAAGATTAAATCTTTTTATTTAGATTTAATGAAGTGTACCAATTAAATAATATTTAATTGGAATTGAATGGATATTGATTTTTGGGTTTATCGTGAACAGTGTTTTAAATAACACTTGTTCTTTAACCCGATAATTAATGGGATGTGACTTTGGGTTTATCGTGAACCGTGTTTTAAATGACACTGATTCTTTAACCCAGTCACAGATTAAAACTAAGTGGAGTTTTAATGAATCTTTAATTAGATTTGAACGTGAAATTTAGAAACTAACTGTCGGTTAGCTAAGTAGAATGGTCTTCTGGATATTGATCTGATGTTGGTTTCGGCCTTCGGGGTTAATATTTGGGGAATTATTCTCTTGATTAATTTACGGTTAATGACTAATGAGTTGGAATGAGGCGTATGTTGTGTTTGTGTAACACTTTTATAATATATACGCGAGTTATTCGGAAAGACCGGGTTTATCCCATTCTGAATAACTGATACGACGATAAGTCGAAGATGAAGACGATGGTCGAAGACCGGAGGTCTTCACGTCGTTTGGGTGATAACTGATGATCTTGATTGGGCTGTACACCCAAGAAGATGGAAACAGT
Organism: Allium sativum; assembly: GCA_030737875.1. Classification (NCBI taxonomy): domain Eukaryota; kingdom Viridiplantae; phylum Streptophyta; class Magnoliopsida; order Asparagales; family Amaryllidaceae; genus Allium; species Allium sativum. The sequence goes on along the minus strand of CM060920.1, from coordinate 469,628,328 downwards.
TAGTGATCGTCCAGACGTACTTGGAGATCGATGGATATGCGGGGTACTAGGTGCCTCCGGTTTCGTTCAGACCCAGAACGGACTTGTAAATGGACTGTGTGTCTGACATCGGATTTCATTCTGTGTGACTGATATCGGTTGCATATGATGGTTTGCCTGTGTGGCATGCTAAGATGCAAATGATCAAGGCTTCTGTTGAAAAGCAAAGTCTTGTGGTGATGATCAAAGCACGGCCTTTGTGGCGTAGCTTTGTGTAACGTTTACCTCGCGTGTTTCACACCAGGTATGAACCAAAAACGGGAGACGGACGTCAGGGAGGGCATGCGTTTCTTTCTAGCTAGAAGTGGCGTCAGTGGTTTTACACGCCCTGACGAGTTTGACTTATGTGGTTGTTGCTGTTGCGAGGCGCCTCGGTTATATCGGTTTCGGCCGAATGCATTCTGGTCGGCTGACGGACCAGACTTACACCCCATAGGGTGGGGAGACGTAGTGTTCAGGCATAATAATCCACTCCGTGTGGACCGGCCCTGAGGATCCAAGGGGCAGTTGCGGCTGTTCCTGAGGGGCGGGCTAGAGCGTCTCGAATCGGTTGAGGACTATCTTTTGCCTCGGTTCATAGGAGGAAATCCAATTTCCAAATACGTGACATGTGCGGTTTTAATTGTAATCCTATTTATGGCGACATAGTGGGATGGGGCGCTTATGCCGCCTATGATTGATACTTATGATTTGAAGTTGTTTTATACACTATGCACTTATAATAGTATCAAATGATTTGTTTTAAGCGTATCAAGCATTCTTTGGCTGTTATAAGGGAAAACCCTATCCCCCGGCTTGCGTTGCATTGTGTGATAGGACCTGGGTCTTATAACAGCTTCATTTTTCTTTATTTAGCATTGCGCTGTTTGTTTTATGCACTGGTATTCTTGGGAGGAAACCCGTTCCGTGTTATACGGCGTGGTCCCTTGATTTACCTAACTTTAAAATAAAGATTTATAACTGTTTTAGTTCTCACACCAGTCCCATGACTGACCTGGAGTTTATTGTTTTAACCTAAACTCTGGGTGCCCTTATTTTCGACACGGGCAGCTAGTAGTTTTGGTTTTGCAGATTTATATTCACAGGATCCTGGTTTACAGCTGGAACGATATCCGGAAAGCTTTGTATCCGTATATCTTCTTCTAGTTGTGTATTGTATTATTTTCCGCTGCTATGTATTTAAATGTAATTTAAATCTCTGATATTTCTGTGTAATATTCTTTGTTACTCTGTATATTCTTGTAATCTGATGCATTGTTGTAATATACAATGAAATGTTCTTCTGTATGCGTTCTGTTGTGGTTTGTTCTCGAACTATCCGACGCTTTCCTTCACGGGGAAGTTGCGGGTCTTCACAGTTGGTATCAGAGCTTTGGTTTACAAAGCTAGAGAACAAGGCACATTAGAAACATACGAAAGAATTCATCAGATATTGGAGTAGCAATACCCAATTGGAATGACTCGTTAGAGATAGGATCAGTAGTATCCTAGAACGAGTGTGAAGAGTATATTGTTGAAAGTAAGACAAATTTTGTTTTGAAAATCTAAATCAACTATTCGTATTTGATTATCTATATATATCGAGTTGGACAGTCCAGTATATAAAGATTTTGCGTATACGTCTGATCCACGTGTGTTAGAAATTTTAATATACTGGATAGATATAGAATTACACTCTAATCGCCCGGAGATGATTTTGATGATGGAGCTCCATCATTAGAATTTATGTTCGAGTGACGAAAGTGGGCTTTCTATATATTTCCTATTGACTGGTGTGAGAACCAAAATTAGATAGGGCCTATTGTTGTGATTTGGTATCAAAAACATGATTTTTGTATATATATCAAATTATGAATTTGAGACTCTAATTCACTAATTGATTGATGTTTGTGTTGTTTGTTTATTTGGTTGCTAATTTTGAACCATTATGACTAATTTAACCAAATATTGAATTATATTGAAAATTGGTTACATTTGCTTGCATATACATATATATCTTTGAACAGGTCATAGCAAGGAGGCTAGAGCAGAGAATAAAATTTGTTTGCCCGACAAATAGGTACATGTTTACTACATAAATTCCTGTTTTGTTTGGGTGATGATGATTTTGTGAGCCTATTGGCTAGCCGCTTGGCTTTTTCTTTTTCTTTTTGAGATCTGAAGGACCGGGGAAGCTATTTGAAATTCCCCGATGCTCCCATTGCAGGGGAGGTTATGGCGAAATTTTTCGAAAATTTAGGGTGTTAGCCAAATTTTTGAAATTTTGAAAATTCTCAGAAACTAAAAAGTTGGAGAATGAAAGCCAGATCGAGCGTAGAGCTGAATAATCAAACCACTTTCGACTTTGTTCCTTTTCGGGGACGAAAAGTTTTAAGTGGGGGAGATTGTAACAACCCGAAAATCTGGGCCAGTTTAAAATTTTTATTTTGGCGATTTTAGCGAATTTTGATTATTTAAAATAGAATATTTTAAATAATATCGACGAGAAATTTATTTTAAATATAATTCGAACGTATATATTTTACGCGTCGTCGTTAGAATATAAATATTTATATATAATTATAAATAGAATTGAAAATGGCGCGGTAGTTCGATAATTCGATTTCAAACTTCAATTGAATGTACCGGGTGCAAAACAATCCGGATTTTAGTGAAACCAAAAATAATGGAATCTAATAGTGAATATCTTTCCAACGAATCCGAAAAATCAAGATTTCATATCGGGAAGCAAAAGATATGTCCAGTTGAAAATTCTGAATAGTCGCTATGGAATTCAGGCCCTTAAAAATGGACATTTTGCAAACGACCTCGGATTTCGACGAAACCAGTTTTGTTGGGTCCGCAGTGTCAAGTTATTGCTAGGTTTCAAATTTCGTAATTTTTCGAATCAATATGTGAGCGTGGCAAAGGAAAACGCGTTTGACCAGTTTCAGTTGATTTTAATCGACTGGAAATCGGCCATTTTTCTAACGGTCTCAGAATTCGACGAAACTAGTTTTGTTAGGACCGTATCGTCAATACGAAGCTAGAAAATATTTTTCTGGAATTTTTCTAGTTCGCATGTGACCCCGGTAATTTGAAATGTACGTTTAAAATTCAATATAGTGATTTAAATGTAAATTCAAAGGAAACTAATCGAAACGATCAAATCAGCTTGCGATACATATCCCATTGTGTTCGGAATGGGGGTTAAACGCTATGGACGACAGGCGGTGGGCCTCGTTTAGAGGTCGTATGTAAAAGTCAACTTTTTGCGATTAAATTAATTAAATTAAATAAAAAATTAAAACATATAGGCCCCCCCTCTTTCGTTCTCATTCAACAGATCGAAGCAAAGAAAAAAGAAAAAAAAAAACCTGCTGCCAATCCAAATCAGCCACCGCCGATTCAAGGACCGCCGCTCCTCCCCACAGCATCGCCTCCACCTCCGGCGGCCCTTCCCCCTCTCTCCTGGAAACCCGAACACCCTCCCAATCCCTAACCCGAAGTTGAGACCACTTCATCGCAAACCCTCCAGACATCGCGACGCCTCCCGAAACCCCAATCCGCCAGCGAGCTTCGCCCTCCTCCGCTATCATCGTGGTTTCCCACCGCTCGCGCCTGACAGCCCCCCCCCTGTGAGTTTTAATGATTTAGTTAACTGTTTTTTTTTTATTTATTTATTTTAGTTTAAAACTGATTTTTAATTTTAGTGTAAAACTGATTTTTAATTTTAGTTTATAACTGTTTTTTTTTAATTTAAGTTTAAAACTGTTTTTTTTTTATTTTAGTTTAAAAACTGATTTTTTTTAATTTAAGTTTAAAACTGTTTTTTTTATTTGATTTTTAAAACTGAATTTTTAATGATTTTAAAAACTGATTTTATTTTAAAAGGTTTAATCTTTTAATAGAAAAAAAAAGATTGTTTTGAAAACATATATGAAATTGTTTTGAAAATATATGTTGTTTTTAAAAATAAAAACAACTTTGTTTTTAAACAAAAGATATGAACTTTAAAAATGAAAAGGCGAGTTCTTTAAAAATGAAAAGGCGTGTTCTTTGAAAGTGAAAAGGCGAAATCTTTATTTTAGAAAAGGCAAAATCTTTAGGTGGAAAATAGCGTGATAAAAATATAATTTTTATCTATATAACATAGTAATAAAAAATTCGATTTTTATCTGTTGAAAAGCAAAGTAAAAATAGAATTTTTATATATTGAACTTCGATAGAAAAAATAGAATTTTTATATATTGAACTTCGATAGAAAAATATGATTTTTATATATTGAACATCGAAGTAAAAATTCGATTTTTATATATTGAATAGCGAAGTAAAAATGTGATTTTTACGTATGTAGTGAAAGCAGCAACGAAGGTGACAAAAAGGCGAAACGACGAAGACTTCTGCAAATGAAGAGCCGTGGAGCTAGGATAGCTATATGTGAGAATTTCTCACCTTTCAATTCTTTTTCTAGTTATATATATATACTAGGATGCAGACGGTGCTTAGTAGCACCCGACACAATCGTCCACAGACCATGGACTTGTTTGTTTGGTTGCATAGATTAGTTGAATTATTTGTTTGAATTGAATTGTTGGGTGAGATGAAATTGATTTGATTGATGTGTGAATGGCGTGGGCCTTCACTAGACCGGGGATAAGGCGAGGCCTTGTCCCGTTTCTAGTATCGTGCCGTTATGCCGCCGAAATTTTCTAAAATAAGTTAGAAAAATAAAGATATCATTTTATTGAATAAATGAATAATAGAAATTCATAGGTTGAAATAAAATGTTTTATCGTTAAAAATATAATTTTTAACGTGAAGTGAATAAAATAGAATATTCATTTACAAACCAGACGGTTTGTTTATGTACACCTATTTGAAGGACATTGATTGGGACGATAAATTTTACACATCGCCCAACTGCACGAATAAAATATTTGTTTGATTGTTTGAAACCCCACACGGGTGTTGGGATGAAATTTGAAGTTCACTCATCCTGATTGATTAAATATGTCGATCGATTGATTGACAGGCTGTTATAAGCGTTGAATATCTATATTTGATGCTTATACAGTGTAGTGCACTTTGGTTGATGGTTGATTATTTTCAATGTTATTATATACATGTGTTGTATGAAAATCCATATAATTAATTTTATATGGTAATTGATTGGGCCTCATTCCAATCGTGAAAATAAAGAATATTTTGATAATAACAAATATTTTGATAATAGGAAATATTTGGAATAAAATATTTGAAAATAGAAATTTATGAAGCCGTGTTGATTAGATTGACGCCATTTTGACGTAAACGATATTTATATCGATTTAAACGATTTCGAAATGAATTGAATTGAAAACGATTTCGAAATGAATTGAATTGAAAACGATTTCGAAATGAATTGAATTGAAAACGATTTCGAAATGAATTGAATTGAAAACGATTTCGAAATGAATTGAATTGAAAACGAATTCAAATTGAATTGAAATTTGAATTGAATAGAAATGAATTTTGAAACGAATTTATAAAGAAGAATTCAATTTTACTTTGAATTAAAATGGAAGTGGAAATAGATTTTGAAACGAATTTTAAAACTATTTATATAATTCGTTTTGAATAGAAAATCGACGAAATATATATTATATATATTATATATATAATATAATGGCCTGAATAGAACGCGCCGCGCCGCGGCAGTTCGTGAATTTCGACCATTTATTTCAAACGGGCATTACGGGAGATCCGACCGTCGGATTCTCCTAAAACCGGAACCGTTGGGTTCGTATCGAAAAGAGCTTTCTAACGAATATTAGAAATTTGAAATCTAACGGTTGGATTTGGAATTATGTCCAAATCAAATTCGAAAAAGGTCGCTGTAAGTGCAGTTCGATGGCCGTTGATGGAAATCGACTGTACGGGCCTCGATAAAATTATTAAAAATAGCAATAATTTGTGTAAAATCATAAGAAATGATTTAGAAAGAATTGGGATGAAAAACTCCATATTTGAAAAGATAAAAATGGATTTTTATCGAAATGAACTAGTTTTGAACTAGAAATATAATTCTATTTATTTTTAAATAAATAAATTGAATTTAAAAAGGGTTTTTAAAAATAACCAAAATTTCCAATGATTGCATTGGAGTGGATTTGAATCGAAATTGTCTTCGGAATATTTCGATGTTGGAATTCGTGATTATACAGGTGTTGTTATGGAAATTTGAAAGATATATATATTTATATCGTTATTTCCAATACGACATTTGTTAGTCGTAGAATTTGATATTGAATATAAGCCGATATATTTTCTATTCAGAGCCTTGTATTGAATATCGAATGTGATTTGGGTTTGTCGTGAATGGTGTCTTCACTAACACTGTTCTTGAACCCAGTTGAGAAATGATTAAATCTTTTTATTTAGATTTAATGAAGTGTACCAATTAAATAATATTTAATTGGAATTGAATTGATATTGATTTTTGGGTTTATCGTGAACAGTGTTTTAAATAACACTTGTTCTTTAACCTGATAATTAATGAATGTGATTTGGGTTTGTCGTGAATGGTGTCTTCACTAACACCGTTCTTGAACCCAGTTGAGAAAAGATTAAATCTTTTTATTTAGATTTAATGAAGTGTACCAATTAAATAATATTTAATTGGAATTGAATGGATATTGATTTTTGGGTTTATCGTGAACAGTGTTTTAAATAACACTTGTTCTTTAACCCGATAATTAATGGGATGTGACTTTGGGTTTATCGTGAACCGTGTTTTAAATGACACTGATTCTTTAACCCAGTCACAGATTAAAACTAAGTGGAGTTTTAATGAATCTTTAATTAGATTTGAACGTGAAATTTAGAAACTAACTGTCGGTTAGCTAAGTAGAATGGTCTTCTGGATATTGATCTGATGTTGGTTTCGGCCTTCGGGGTTAATATTTGGGGAATTATTCTCTTGATTAATTTACGGTTAATGACTAATGAGTTGGAATGAGGCGTATGTTGTGTTTGTGTAACACTTTTATAATATATACGCGAGTTATTCGGAAAGACCGGGTTTATCCCATTCTGAATAACTGATACGACGATAAGTCGAAGATGAAGACGATGGTCGAAGACCGGAGGTCTTCACGTCGTTTGGGTGATAACTGATGATCTTGATTGGGCTGTACACCCAAGAAGATGGAAACAGTTAGTGATCGTCCAGACGTACTTGGAGATCGATGGATATGCGGGGTACTAGGTGCCTCCGGTTTCGTTCAGACCCAGAACGGACTTGTAAATGGACTGTGTGTCTGACATCGGATTTCATTCTGTGTGACTGATATCGGTTGCATATGATGGTTTGCCTGTGTGGCATGCTAAGATGCAAATGATCAAGGCTTCTGTTGAAAAGCAAAGTCTTGTGGTGATGATCAAAGCACGGCCTTTGTGGCGTAGCTTTGTGTAACGTTTACCTCGCGTGTTTCACACCAGGTATGAACCAAAAACGGGAGACGGACGTCAGGGAGGGCATGCGTTTCTTTCTAGCTAGAAGTGGCGTCAGTGGTTTTACACGCCCTGACGAGTTTGACTTATGTGGTTGTTGCTGTTGCGAGGCGCCTCGGTTATATCGGTTTCGGCCGAATGCATTCTGGTCGGCTGACGGACCAGACTTACACCCCATAGGGTGGGGAGACGTAGTGTTCAGGCATAATAATCCACTCCGTGTGGACCGGCCCTGAGGATCCAAGGGGCAGTTGCGGCTGTTCCTGAGGGGCGGGCTAGAGCGTCTCGAATCGGTTGAGGACTATCTTTTGCCTCGGTTCATAGGAGGAAATCCAATTTCCAAATACGTGACATGTGCGGTTTTAATTGTAATCCTATTTATGGCGACATAGTGGGATGGGGCGCTTATGCCGCCTATGATTGATACTTATGATTTGAAGTTGTTTTATACACTATGCACTTATAATAGTATCAAATGATTTGTTTTAAGCGTATCAAGCATTCTTTGGCTGTTATAAGGGAAAACCCTATCCCCCGGCTTGCGTTGCATTGTGTGATAGGACCTGGGTCTTATAACAGCTTCATTTTTCTTTATTTAGCATTGCGCTGTTTGTTTTATGCACTGGTATTCTTGGGAGGAAACCCGTTCCGTGTTATACGGCGTGGTCCCTTGATTTACCTAACTTTAAAATAAAGATTTATAACTGTTTTAGTTCTCACACCAGTCCCATGACTGACCTGGAGTTTATTGTTTTAACCTAAACTCTGGGTGCCCTTATTTTCGACACGGGCAGCTAGTAGTTTTGGTTTTGCAGATTTATATTCACAGGATCCTGGTTTACAGCTGGAACGATATCCGGAAAGCTTTGTATCCGTATATCTTCTTCTAGTTGTGTATTGTATTATTTTCCGCTGCTATGTATTTAAATGTAATTTAAATCTCTGATATTTCTGTGTAATATTCTTTGTTACTCTGTATATTCTTGTAATCTGATGCATTGTTGTAATATACAATGAAATGTTCTTCTGTATGCGTTCTGTTGTGGTTTGTTCTCGAACTATCCGACGCTTTCCTTCACGGGGAAGTTGCGGGTCTTCACAGTGCTGCTAAGCACCATTTGTATCCTAGTACATATTTTAACTAAAAAGGAAATTTTAGTGAGAAGTTCTCACCTTTGGGATCCACTTCTCCATTCTTTATTTCTGAACGGTCCGGATTTGCCCAAAATTCCAACGCAATCTTTTCCCGCTGTTCATAGTAAAAATCACGTTTTTAATATGATGTTTACATTAAAAATCGCATTTTTATACCGCTACTTCATATATAAAAATCACATTTTTAAAACGAAGTTATTTAAATAAAAATCACATTTTTAAAACGAAGTTATTTAAATAAAAATCATATTTTTATATTCATATCATTCATATAAACATCACATTTTTATATGTTCACTTTCATTATAAAAGTCATATTTTTATATTCATATCATTCATATAAACATCACATTTTTATATGTCCACTTTCATTGTAAAAATCATATTTTTATAACGCTATTCTATACATAAAGATCCGATTTTTATATCGCTATATATATATATATATATATATATATATATATATAAGATCACATTTTTATACGGTTAAAAATTATATCTTTATATAATTAAAATCCAATCTTTCCATTTATGAAAAATCTCAACTTTTTATATTTTTAAAAATCTCTTCTTTACTATAAAAAAAATAAAATCTTTCTTTAAATAAAAACTAAATCTTTATTTTTCTAACATCATAATAAAAATCGTATTTTTATTTCAAATCTACATTATAAAAATCAAATTTTTACAACGCTATCTTCTATATAAAAATTATATTTTTCTATCGCTACTTCATACAAACAAAAATCATATTTTTATCTAAGGATATTTATATAATAAAACTGATTTTATGAAAATGTTATTTCTAAAAAAAACTAAATTAACTATGTAAAAAAACTCACATTTGCTAAAACGAAGAGGGAGGAGGAAGTGTTCGCTATTTTGAATCGGAGGTGGGGGAAATGGCAGCGCCGGGGTGCTTGCAGGTGGAGGGAGGCGGCAGTGGGCGGAGCAATGGCCGGAGCAGCGAGATTTGGGCGGTGGGGCTGCGGTTTGGGTTAGGGGTTTTGAAATAGAAGGGGAGAGAGGAGGAAGGAGGAGAGGGGGATCGAAGGTCGGCGGCGGCGCTGGTGGGAGGCTCGTGCGGCTGAGGTTGGCTCCGGAGGGTGGGGCTAGGGTTGGGCGACGGGGGCTAGGGCACAACGGTTTTTTTTTATTCGATGTGTTTGACTGAGTGAGGAGAGAAAGGAGGGAAAATATGGTTATATAATAAATTATATTATTTATTTAATTATTTTATTATCCAAAAGTTAATTTTTCAAATCGAACTCCGAATCAAACCCAATGACTGTCGCCCCTAACTAATTACCCCCATTTCGAACACAATGGGATATGTCCCGTAAGCCAATTCGTTTGTTTTGCTCAGTTTTCATTTAAATTAAAATATAAATCTATATATTCAATTTTAAACATACATTTCAATTTACTACGGCCGCATACTGACTCCAAAAATTACCGAAAAATCAATCAGGCTATGTTTTGACGATATGGTCCTAACAAAACAAATTTCGTCGAATTTGGAGGCCGTTTGAAAAATGGCCATTTTCTGGTCGATCCAAATTGACTGAAACTGACAAAACACGTTTTCTTTTGCCACGCTCACATATTGATTCCGTGAAAATTGGAGTTTAGCAATAATCTAACATTCCGAATCCAACAAAAGTAGTTTCATCGAAAACGGAGGTCGTTTGCAAAATGGCTATTTTAAGGGCTTTATATATATTAAAATATATATAAATTCCACAGCGACTTTTCCGAATTTTAAACTGGACGTAACTTCCAACTTATAAAACGAAATCTCAGTTTCTTACATCCATTAGAAAGATATTGTTCATCATATTCAAATATTTCTTGTTTCGTCTAATTCTGATTTATATTGAATTCTGTATTTTCATTTGAAATTAGAAATCGAATTTTCAAACTACCGCGCCATTTCAGGCTCGTTTTATAATTTAAATAAATTTATACGTTCTAACTTTGTTGATAATAAATTTTTAGTTGTTATTATTTAAAATAAATCATTTTAAATATTTAAAATCCATTAAAATTACCAAAATAAAATTTTTAAATTAGTTCTGATTTTCCGGGTTGTTACAATCTCCCCCACTTAAAATCTTTTCGTCCTCGAAAAGGAACGAAGCTGAAAGTTGTTTAACTAATCAACTCAACATTCATTCAGGCTTTCATTCTTCAACTTTTCAGTTTCCAAGAATTTCTACTTTTTTTCAAAAATTTGGCTAACACCCTAAATTTTCGAAAAGTTTCGCCATAACCTCCTTCGTACGGGGAGACATTCAAAACCGCAACTCGCTTCGCAGGGCCCTCATCAATCCAAAAGAAAATGAGAATGCCAAGCAGCCAGCCTTAGGCTCATAAACATCTTTAAAAGAAAAAGAAAATGCCAAGCGGCCAGCCTTAGGCTCATAAACTTCTTTAAAAGAAAAAGAAAATGCCAAGCGGACAGTCTTAGGATCATAAACATATTTAAAAGAAAACGAAAATGCCAAGCGGCCAGTCTTAAGCTCATAAACATTTATATTAGTAAACATGTACCTATTTGTCGGGCATAAAATTTTATTTCTCTTCTCTAGCCTCCTTGCTATGACCTGTTCACACACACACACACACACACATATATATATATATATATATATATATATATATGTATGTATGTATGTATGTATATGTATATATATGTATATGTACAAGCATGCAATTTCAAACAATTTTCAATTCAGTTCAATATTCGATTCAATTTGGCTTAATGGTTCTAAATTTTAATTAATCAAACAACACAATCAGCAATCAATTAGTTAATTAGCTTTTCAAACACATAACTTTAATATATATATATATATTCAAAAATCATATTTTTGATGCCAATACACAACAATATATCCTATCTAGTTTTGGTTCTCACACCAGTCATTTGGAAATATATAGATATCCCACCTTCGAAACTCGAACATAAGCACTGATGATGCTATAGTGATCATCAGGATCATCTCCGGGCAACTAGAGTGTGATTCTATATCTATCCAGTATATTAAAACTTCGAATATGCGTTTGCAAGGCGTATATGCAAAATCTTTATATATCAAATTGTCCAAATCAATTTAAAATAAAATATTCAAATACGTATAATAAGATTTAAATTTTCCAAACAAAATTGGTTTTCATTTTTATTTTAAAAAATAACACTCTTCACACTCGTTCTAGGATACTACTGATCCCATCTCTAACGAGTCATTCTCATTGGATATTACTAATCCAATCCCTGATGAATTCTTTCATTTGGTTCTAACGTGTCTTGTTCTCAAGCTCTGTAAACCAAAGCTCTGATACCATATGTAACGACTAGAACTTCCCCGTAAAGGAAAGCCCGAATTGAATTGAGAACACGACAAATCAGAACACAAACAGAAGAACATTTCATTGCTTATTACAACAATTTTATCAGAATACAAGAATTTAACAGGGTATGAATAAATAATATACATTTGGTAAATATCAGAGATTTAAATTACATTTAAATACATAGCAGCGGAAAAATAATACAAAACACAACTAAAAGAAATACACAGCTACAGAGCTTTCCGAATATCACTTCAGCTATAAACCAGGATCCTGTGAATAGAATATCTGCAATACCCAACTATAGCTGCCTGTGTGGAAAATATAGGCACCCAGAGTTTAGGTTAAAACAATAAACTCCAGGTCAGTCATGTGACTAGTGTGAGAACTAAAACAATTATTACTTTGATTTTAAAGTTAGGTAAATCAAGAGACCACGCCGTATAACACGGAACTGGTTTCCTCCCAAGAATACCAATGCATACAACAAACAGCGCAATGCTAAATAAAGAACAATGAAGCTATTATAAGACCCAGGTCACATCACACAATGCAACGCAAGCCGGAGGATAGGGTTTTACCGTATAATAGCCAAACAATGCTTGATATGCAAAATTAAATCTTTTATTATTACTATACATGAAGAAATCAACTTCAAATATAAATGTATCAATCATAGACGGCATAGCATCTCATGCTACTATGTTGCCATACTAGTTCTACAATTAAAACCGCATGATGTCGTATTAGAAATTGGATTCCATATGTGAACCAAGGCAAGGGATCATCCTTACCGAATTCGAGACTGTCTAGCCCCAGCCTCATGATACAGCCGCAACTGCTCCTTAGGAGCCATAGGGCCGGTCCGCACTCAGCGGATTAATAATACCATAAACTATATGATAGTCTTCACTATGCGGCATAAATGAGCCAGATGACTCAACATCCATCGGCACCGCAGTGACCGATATATCCTAGGCGCCTCTCTATCCATTAAGTAATAATAAGCAACTTCCACATGAGTCCAATGGCAGGGCTTGCAAAACGCTGACACCACTCCTAGCTAGGAACTAGCATATGTCCATTTCCTTGGATCCTCCTCCCGTTTTTGATTCACACCAGGGAGTAAAGCTCGCGAATTAACGCTATACACAAAGCGGCGCTATATTATTGCTATGCTTTAATCATCATCCACAAGACTCTACTTTTCAACAGAAGCCTTGATCATTAGCCACTCAGGCATGCCACACAGGCAATTCACTCCATGTGACTGATGTCTATCGATATACAGCGTCTAAGCTCGTATGCCTCAGTGAAGGGTGTTAAGCAAGGGAATAATTTCTCTGCCACCAAACAGATGTATATTAGATACAGATCAATCAACACAGAATAAAATCCAATGTCAGATACACAGTCCATTTACAAGTTCGTTCTGGGTCTGAAGGAAACTGGAGGCACCTTATTCCTCGTCCCATATGTCCAATACAGGAGAGAGGCCCTCGCATATCCAGTTGATCTCCAAGTACATCTGGACGATCACCGCTTATTACCTCGTCTTGGGTGTACAGCCCAATCAAGACATCAGTAATCATCCAAACGATGTGAAGACCTCCGGTCTTCAACCACCGTCTTCATCGTCGACTTATCGTCGTATCAGTTATTCAGAATGGGTATAAACCCGGCCTTTCCGAATAACCAGCGTATATTATAAACAAGTGCTACACAAACACAACATACGCCTCATTCCAATCCAGAATATTCTTTTATTCAAATAATCTTTTCACTATTTAAATCATATTAAGGTTTTCCATGCTAGTCGGGATTAGCGAACCATACCGAAGTAATCATTTGGAGCAAAACTGGTAATACTCCATATATAACACCACAGTGTTATCGGTAAAAATTAATTACCATTTCATGTTCAAATCTAATAAAGATTTATCTATCGCTTGGAGCAAAACTGGTGATACTCCATTCTCGATCATTTCTCAAATTTGATAATTTAAATTATCAAATCATCATTTCAATCTAATTAAAGATTCATTAAAACTCTAGTTCAGTTTTAATCTTAAAAATCATTTCTTGATGATTATTCATTCAACTCCTAGGAAAATTAATCCTGTCATTAACTGGGTTAAAGAACGAATGTCATTTTAAATACGGTTCATGATAAACCCAAAATCACATTCCATTAATTATGGAATTTTCACGTAAAACATATCAATATATATTCGATGTCAATTTCCGTATCTAATAATATAAATGGAATAATGACAAATCCTTTTAAATTCCATATATATTAACATCCTTCATCCACAGAAGCTCACTTCGATTATTACCAAATCGAATTCCATTCCAATTTATTTTATTAAATTGGAAAACTTTACTTTGGAAAACTTTACATTGGAAATTTTCCATTAAATCTTAATAAAAGATTTATATATTCCAAACCTCATTTCACTGTAAATCGGGTTAACGAACAAGTGTTATTTAAAACACAGTTCGCGATAAACCCAATTCACATTCCATTTCATTCCAATTAAACGTTAATTAACTGGAAACTCTAATAATCTTAATTAAAAGACATATTCTTTTCACACGGGATTTAAGAGCAGTGTTAATGAAGACACCGTTCACGACAAACCCAAAAATCCAATTCAATTCCAATTAAATATTAATTAATTGGTAAACTTCATTAAATCTTAATAAAAAGGTTTAATCTTTTCTCAATTGGGTTTAAGAACAGTGGTAGCAAAGACACCGTCCACGGCAAATCCAAAATGCTATTTGATATTAAATACAAGGCTCTGAATAGAAAATACATCGGCTTATATTCAATATCAAATTCTGAAATCAACAAATATCGTATTGGAATAACGATATATATATATATATCTTCCAAATTCCTCCACAATGTCCATATAATCACGGAATCCAATATTGAAATATTCCGAAGATAATTTCAATTCATATCCATTCCAATTCATATATTGGAAATTCTGGTTATGTTTAAAACCATTTCAAATCCAATTTATTTATTTAAAAATATTGGATTTTAATTCTAGCTCATAACTAGTTCATTTCGATAAAAAACTATTTTTATCTTTTCAAATATGGGTTTTTTCTTCCCAATTCTTTCCAAATCATTTATTATGATTTTACACAAATTATTAATGCTTTTAATAATTTTATCAAGGCCCGTACAGTCGATTTCCTTAAACGGTCATCGAACTGCACTTACAATGACCTTTTCCAAATTTGATTTAGATATAATTCGAAATACAACCGTTAGATTTCAAATCCCTCATATTCGTTGGAAAGCTCTTTTTGATACGAACCCAACGGTTCATGTTTTAGGAGAATCCGACGGTCGGATCTCCCGTAACGTCAATTCGAAGTCAATGGTCGAAATTCGCGAATGGTCGCTGCGCGGCGCGTTCTATTCAGGCCATTAAATATATTCAATATATATATTATATATATTTCGTCGATTTCAATGCAAATCATATTTTATAATTCGTTTAAAAAATGAACTTCATTTTCAATTTTTAAATCAAAATTGAATATTCTATATCATTAATATATAAATGATAATATTTTCAAAATATCAGATTTTGAAATCAATTCCTTTTTGATATTCATTATAAAAATGAATAAAATCGATATAAATATCGTTCGCGTCTAAATGGCGCATATCTAGTCAACACAGCTTCATATATTTAAATATTTTCGTGTCCATCCAAAATCGGACATCAAAATCAGATTTTGATTCTTTTCTGAATATTATTTTAAAATATTCCTTATTTTTAAATATTCGTTATTTTTAAAATATCCGTTCGTTCTGAATTGAAATCAGACACAGTCAATTACCATATAATTTTATTTATATGGATTTCATACACACATGTACACAACAATAATCAAACACAGTCAACCATCATCCAGAGTGCATTATACAACTGCGTAAGCGTTAAATATGAATAATTAACGCTTACAACAGCCTGTCAACCAATTGATTGATATACAACTAAATATTGGGATTAGTGTATGTCGAATATCATCCCAATACCCGTGTGGGGTTTCAACCAAAAAATAATGAATATTATTTGTGCAGTTGGGCGATGTGTAAAATTTATCGTCCCAATCCATATCAGTCAAATGGGTGTAAATAAACAAATCATCTGATTTGTAAATGAATATTTATTTCCACTCATATACATGTTAAAAATTATATTTTTAACGATAAAATATTTATTTCAACACATGAATACTTTTCTTTCATTCCCCATCATAATCACAATCAATTTTCACAACACATACAATCAAACAAGTCGTCCATGGTATGTGGACGACAGTGTCGAGTGCTGCTAAGCACCGTCTGCATCCTAGTATATATTTTAACTAGAAAAGAAATTTCAGTGAGAACTTCTCACCTTTGGGATTCACTCTTCCATTCTTTATTTCTGAACGGTTCGGATTTGCCCAAAATTCCAATGTAATCTTTTCCCGCTGTTTATAGTAAAAATCACATTTTTAATATGATGTTTATATTAAAAATCGCATTTTTATACCGCTACTTCATATATAAAAATCACATTTTTAAAAAGAAATTATTTAAATAAAAATCAAATTTTTATATTCATATCATTCATATAAACCTCACATTTTTATATGTTCGCTTTCATTATAAAAATCATATTTTTTTATTTATATCATTCATACATACATCACATTTTTATATGTTCACTTTCATTATAAAAATCATATTTTTATAACGCTATTCTATACATAAAGATCCGATTTTTATATCGCTATATATATATAAGATCACATTTTTATACTGTTAAAAATTATATCTTTATATAATTAAAATCCAATCTTTCCATTTATAAAAATATCAACTTTTTATATTTTTAAAAATCTCTTATTTACTATAAAAAATCAAATCTTTCTTTAAATAAAAATCAAACCATTATTTTGCTAACATGATAACAAAATCGTATTTTTATTTCAAATCTACATTATAAAAATCATATTTTTACAATGCTATCTTCTATATAAAATTTATTTTTTTATATCGCTACTTCATATAAACAAAAATCATATTTTTATCTAAGGATATTTATATAATAAAACTGATTTTATGACAATGTTATTTCTAAAAAAAACTAAATTAACTATATAAAAAACTCACATTTGCTAAGACGAAGAGGGAGGAGGAAGTGTTCACTGTTTTGAGTCGAAGGTGGGGGAAATGGCGGCGTCGGGGTGCGTGCAGGTGGAGGGAGGCGGAAGCGGGCGGAGCGATGGCCGGAGCAGCGAGATTTGGGTGGTGGGGTTGCGGTTTGGGTTAGGGGTTTTGAATTAGAAGGGGAGAGAGGAGGAAGGAGGAGAGGGGGGTCGCAGGTCGGCGGCGGCGCTGGTGGGTGGCTCGCGCAGTGGAGGGCAAAGCGGTGTTTTTTGTTTAATATTCGACGTGTTTGACCAAGTGAGGAGAGAGAGGAGGGAAAGGATGGTTATATACTAAATTAAATTATTTAATTATCCAAAAGTTAATTTTTCAAATCGAACTCTGAATCAAACCCAACGACTGTCGCCCCTAACTAATTACCTCTATTCTGGACACAATGGGATATGTCCCGCAAGCCAATTCGTTTGTTTCATTCAGTTTTCATTTAAATTAAAATATAAATCTATATATTCAATTTTAAACGTACATTTCAATTTACTGGGGCCGCATACTGACTCCAAAAATTCCCAAAAAATAAATCTGGGTACGTTTTAACGATACGGTCCTAAAAAATTAATTTCATCAAATTTGGAGGCCGTTTGAAAAATGGCCATTTTCTGGTCGATCCAAATTGACTAAAACTGACAAAATACGTTTTCTTTTGCTACGCTCACCTATTGATTTCAAAAATTATAAAAATTGGAATCTAGTAATAATTGACATTCTGGATCTAACAAAAGTGGTTTCGTCGAAAATGGAGGTCGTTTGCAAAATGGCTATTTTTAAGGGCTTTATATATATTAATATATATATATATATATATTCCATAGCGGCTTTTCTGAATTTTAAACCAGACATAACTTCCAACTCATAAAACAAAATCTCAGTTTCTTACATCCATTAGAAAGATATTGTTCAACATATTCAAATATTTCTTGTTTCGTCCAATTCTGATTTATATTGAATTATGTATATTCATTTGAAATTAGAAATTGAATTTTCAAACTACTACGCCATTTCAGGCTTGTTTTATAATTAAAATAAATTAATACGTTCTAACTTCATCAATAATAAATTTTTAGTCGGTATTATTTAAAATAAATCATTTTAATTATTCAAAATCCATTAAAATTACCAAAATAAAATTTTTAAACTGATTTTGATTTTCCGGGTTGTTACATTTACAATGCTTCCGGAGCCGTCAGGTGTCGCCTCTTTCCGGTGATCTTCCAAGGAGTTGCGACGAAGTGGTATCGCCAGTATAGGGAAACACCATTTACTTGTGGAAACAATTCTTCTACAATTTCTCCGCACAGTTCTGCATTTGCAAAGATCCAACCGTAGACTATACGGTCATCGCCAACATCAAACAGAGACAAGGGGACTATTTGAAAAGGTTCAACATAAAATCCTTAAAGGCCAAGGATATTAATGACCGCGACAAGCTGGTCGTCGTACACTCTGGGTTGATTGAGAACACCCCCTTCTGGAAGGAGTTATATATCCACGGTTGCAAAGACTTGCAGGATTTCCACTTCCAAGCTGACAAGTTTATCCGCATGGATGAACTGTACTTCACGAAGAGGAAGTTTGGACCTCAAGGGGAAGGAGGAAGGTCAAACTTCGTACGAAAGCCCCTAGAGGGGAATCAGAGGAGGTCGAAGTGGGAAGACTTTAACACCAACTCGGTTGCCTTGAACAATCCCATCTCGTATGTGTATGTTGCCGCAAAAGAAAGGGTCAATAACTTCCCTGTCTCATTCAAAGCAAAAAATTGCCCCGAACCTCAAGCTGGCGGTAAGTACTGCGAGTTCCATAAAGCCAACGGGAATAAGACAGATGAGTGCAAAGTATTGGACGGGATTATCCAGAAATTAATCCGAGAGGGACACCTGAAGGAGTTTGTTTCAAATAAAGCAGCACCAGCTCAACCTACAGAAGGACAGCAGAAGGTTTCGGTAAACATGATAGGAGTCGCTAAGGGGGAGAACAGCTTGGATTTGGAGCCTCCCGTAAACCGAATCAATGTGATCCACGGAGGAACACACCCTGCCGGAAGCTTTACGAAGGCCAGGAACCAATACATGAAGGAAGTCTTGGAGGGAATCTTCTCTATCCAACAAGAACCATCATTGAAGAACCCGCGTTATGCCCTTAAAATGCATAACCTCGTGGTCTCTTTGGAAGAAATGAAA
Source organism: Allium sativum (assembly GCA_030737875.1). NCBI lineage: Eukaryota > Viridiplantae > Streptophyta > Magnoliopsida > Asparagales > Amaryllidaceae > Allium > Allium sativum. The sequence continues at coordinate 469,608,882 of CM060920.1, read as the reverse complement.
AAAGGGGTCTGTAACCCCCATAATGACCCCCTCATGATAACGGCGCAGATAGGGCTTTCGATCGTTTCTAAAATATTGGTGGATACCGGAAGCGCTGTCAATGTCATTTTCAAGCACGCCTTCGATCAGATGATAATTTCCGAAAAGAAGTTGGAGCCTAGCAATGAACCAATTTTCGGATTCCATAATAAAGGGTCAACCCCAGTGGGTCAAATCAACCTCTTGGTTCAAGTAGGGTTATCCCCTCTTCACTGGACTATCAAGACTCTCTTCGTGGTGATTGATCAGTCGTCCTATTATAATGCCTTCTTTGGACGACCAGCTTTGGAGGAAATGGATGCATTCGTTTCTTCCAAATATCTCATGTTAAAATTTCTGACCAAACAAGGATGGCGTACCATCCGGGGAGAACAGTTTAGCTCCCGATAGTTGTACTTCGCAACGGTCGAAAAATACAAAAGGGAGTATTCTTCGTATTTTGATTCTTCTACTGTTTTTATGCTTTTGGATAAGGGATTCTTACATCCTTCATTTGAAGCCAAAATATAAATAAATAAGACTGACAAATGCACTAATGGTAGGTACGCTTCTTTGAAAAGGAAGAAGAAAAGGTCATTGAGGTGAACTCAACTAAAGAAGGAGAAATTATCACAGATTTAGACTCTACATGAGATATCGAAGGGATAAAACCAATAGAAGAAGTAAATGTTGACCCAAAAGATAAATCGAAATTCATCAACATAGGGTGGAGGCTAACGGAACCTCTCCGAAGCTACTTAATCCATTTCCTCCATCTCAACAAAGATGCTTTCTCCTAGACCCATTCGAACATGGTCGGTATCGATCCTTCAATTATGAGCCATGCCTTAAAGATAACCCTTCGGTAACCCCAATCCAACAAAACAAGAGAGAATATAATCGAGACCGGATAGAGGCCTTAAAGGAGGAAGTCAAAAGGTTGGAGCTAACGAATTTATCCGAGAGGTCTGTTACCCCAAATGATTAGCCAATCACGTGATAGTGAAGAAGTCCAACGGAAAGTGGAGGACGTGTGTTGATTACACGGATTTAAACACAGCTTGTTCGAAAGACTGTTACCCTATCCCACGGATCAGTCAGTTGGTTGATGCCACGAGTGGACACAAGATACTATCCCTTATGGATGCTTATTTAGGGCACAACCAAATCCTGATGCACAAACCCGACGAGGAACACACAAGCTTCATCACCGACTGGGGAACATTTTATTATAAAGTAATGCCCTTCGGTTTGAGAAATGCAGGGACAACATACCAAAGGCTAGTAAATTGGATGTTCCAAGAGCAGACAGGGAGTAATATGGAGGTATATGTGGATGACATGCTAGTGAAATCCACCAAAACAGAGGATCACCTAAAGGATCTGGAAGAAATGTTTAGTGCCTTGAGAAGTTACCAAATGAAGTTAAACCCTCAAAAGTGTTCCTTCGGAGTTCAATCAGGGAAGTTTATGGGATATGTGGCAAGCGAGCAAGGAATTGAAGCTAGTCCTGACCAAATACAAGCCATTAAGGACATCAAGGAACATGAAACCAAGAAGGAAGTTATGAGTCTAAACGGGAAGGTTGCGACATTCAGCGAGTTCAATTCTAAGGCCACCGATAAATGCATCCATTTCTTCGATGTCATAAAGAAAAAGAAGAATTTTGAATGGAACGAAGAGTGTAGGAAGGCATTCCAAGAATTGAAAGTTGATATGGGAATGCCTCCGGTCTTGTCCAGCCCGGAGAAACTCTATACCTATACATGGTTGTCTCCGAATATGCAGTGAGCTCATTCCTGATAAGAGAGGACAAGGGTATTCAACACCCTATCTATTATGTTAGTCGAAGGATAAAGGACACGGAAACCCGATAACCCGTCATAGAGAAACTAGCGTATTGTTTAATCCTTACTGCACGAAAGCTCAGAGGGTATTTCCAGGCTCACCCTATTAAAGTTTTATCTAGCTTCCCGCTTAAACAAGTGTTCAGCAAACCGGAAACCTCGGGGAGGCCAGTAAAATGGGGTATCGAGCTTAGCCAATACAAAATTGAGTTCCATCTGCGAGAAGCAATCAAAGGGCAAGCTCTCGCAGATTTCGTGAACGAGTGCATAATTTTCATTTCAGAACAGTCGATTAAAGAAAATGACTCAAAGACCAAGTGGCAACTCTTCATAGATGGAGCTTCCAATAAGCAGGGAGCAGGGGCAGGATACGTTATAATCACCCCTGACGGACACCGCTTGCACTATGCCATGAAGTTAGGATTCCCAGCAACCAACAATGTGGCTGAATATGAATCCATGATAGCCGGTCTGAATCTGGCACTACAGTTGAAGATACCGAGGGTAGAAATCTTCAGTGACTCGCAGTTAATGGTAAACCAAATAAAACAGACATATCAAACCAAGGACAAGTGGCTCATCTTATACATGAATAAGGTGGTAAAGTTGCTTTCCCTATTTTAGGACTTCTCAGTTCATCAAATACCCAGCGGGAAGAATACCCAGGCAGATTCACTAGCCAAATTAGCCAGCTCCTGGGGAGCTCCTGAAATCCGTATAGTACTGGTGGGATATCAAGAGATGCCCAGCATCGAACAGGAAGAAACAGAAACGGGAAAAGAGTTACTAGTTTTGACCAGAGCCAAAGCCTTAAGAAGGGGAGACGAGAAAACCAAGAAGTGAACTTCGGGAGGGAATCCCCCACAATAGGAACATGCCATTAACAAGAAACTACGTGGATGACTCCCATAGAGGACTACCTCCTAAAAGGGACGCTACCCCTTAGTAAGAAAGATGCAAGAAAGATAAAACATTAAGAACCCACATTCGTGATCATAGACAACGTACTTTATAAAAAGGGATATTCACTTCCTTATTTTAGGTGTGTAGGTTTCGAAGAGGGACTCAGCCTATTAAGGGAAGCTCATGAAGGATGGTGCGGGGACCATTCCAGTGGAGTTAAGATGGCCAAAAGGGTCATGCAACAAGGTTATTATTAGCCATGGATGGTTAGTTAAGCGGTTAAATACGTCAAAAGATGCGATAAATGTCAGAACTACTCTAAGGTGCCACGACTTCCTCCCAATGATATGACCACTATATTGAGCCTATGGCCTTTTGATATATGGGGAATAGATTTAATCGGGCCCATACCACTCACCAGGGAAGGAGTTAAATATTACGTAGTAGTTATCGACTACTTCACCAAGTGGGTGGAATCGGAACCCCTTCCGGTTATCACATCCAAAAAGGTATTAAAATTCATAATAAAGAACATCATCACCCGCTTCGGAATCCCACATAAGATCATATTGGACAACAGAACGCAATTCGAGAGCGAAGAGTTCACCCGGTTTTGTGAGAAAAATGGAATCATCAAAAGTTTCTCCTCAGTAGCCCACCCAAAAGCTAACGGAGTCGTAGAAGCTGCAAATAAGACTATTAAGAGAATCCTTAAGAAAAGCCTAAATCAGGCTAAAGGAAATTGGGTAGAGGAGCTGCCTCTAGTATTATGGGCATACATAACTTCTACAAAAACAGCTACGGGACACACCCCCTTTACCCTGACATATGGATACGAAGCTATGCTCCCGGTTGAGGTAAAAATTCCATCACATATAAGGGTAGCATACGCATTTGACCCTAATAAGGAGTTAAGAAAAGAGTCACTAGACTTGATACAGGGACAGAGGGATAAGGCTGCAATTACAACTGCCGAATACCAAAGAAGGATCACAAGATATTACGATTCGAAGGTCAAAGCTAGAACCTCACTAAGGGTGAATTAGTACTACGAAGAGTAATGGCTAACACCAAGAATCCGGCTGATGGTCCTCTCAGTCCAAATTGGGAAGGACCCCTAGTTGTCCATCAAGAAGTCATACTCGGCACATATCGGCTATGCAGACCCAACGGCGATCTTGTTCCAAGGACATGGAACTCAAAACATTTGAGACCATATTTCTCAACCATAAAAGAATAGAGGACAAGATCTTTCCCCCAAGAAATTGTCATACAACTAGCGGCATGGAAAACCTCCCAGTAGCTCGTGAGAAACCCAAAAGGGGTCGAGCTGGAAAAAGGATTGAATCCCTCGTCATCGCCAAATTGGCCGGGGCGAGGCATCTGCCGGAGGGGGATGATTGTGTTAGTCTTTCTCCTTGCCCAAACCAGAGGGGGCAGGGTTAAAGCATCGAAAGCGTGAGTCGCCGTTTCACACAAGAGATGATCGTGGCGGTGCATCTAAAAATTAGCACGTCTTGCCTCTGCTCGTAGAAGAGTATGCCCTACCTCTGCTTGAACTAAGCATGTCCTACCTCTGCTTGTAGAAGAGCACGTCCTACCTCTGCTTATGTTCCGCGTTACCCACAGAATGGAGTGCAAACCCCTATCATCGCCTACGATGGTCAGGATAGGGTACCCCTTGGAGGGGGTGGGGTATAAGCCTTTATCAGTGCCTACGATGGCCCGTGTAGAGCATCAAAAGAGTAACCTTAGTTCTGTACCTACGATGACCCCATCTAAGTTTCTAAGCCTTTATCATCATAAAAGAACGTACATCCTGGAGGGAGGTCGGGTAAGTTCTTGAGCCCTGCTTGTGGATAAGCTAGCCAAGCGCTCCGAACGCACATGCCCAGAGAGTGAGGCCAACAAAGAACGTACATCCTCTGCTTTGACAATAAAAGCCCAAGTGAAGGCTCAAGGAGCACGTACAGTCTCTGCTTCCCAGAAAAATCCAAAGGGGATACTCACTTTACTAATACCGGAGGGAGTTCCGGTTCTCTACACTTATACCCGAATCTGGGTCGATTTGGTGCTTCTTTAATACCGGAAGATTTTCCGGTCCTTAATATAAAAATACCCTAATCTAGGTGGATTTGGGGCTTCATTAATGCCAGAAGGGTTTCCGGTCCTTGATCTAAAAATACCCGAATCTGGGTGGATTCGGCTCTTCATTAATACTAGAAGGGTTTCCGATCCTTAATCTAAAAATGCCCAAATCTGGGTGGATTTGACTCTTCAGTAATGTTGGGAGGGTTTCCGGTCCTTAATCTAAAAATACCTGAATCTGGGTAGATTCATCTCTTCATTAAACGCTAGAAGGTCTTCCAGTCCTTAATCTAAAAATAACCGAATCTGGGTGGATTCAGCGCTTCATTAATGCTTGAAGGGTTTCTGGTCCTTATTCTAAAAATACCCGAATCTGGGTGGATTCAGCTCTTCATTAATACCAGAAGGCTTTTCGTTCTTAATCTGAAAATACACAAATCTGGGTTGATCCGTCTCTTCATTAATGCCAGAAGAGTATCCGGTCCTTAATCTAAAAATACCCGAATCTAGGTTGATTTGGCTCTTCACTAGTACCGAGAAGATTCCCGGCCTTCAACCTTTAAGTCCCTGAATTTGGGTAAATTCGGCTCCTTAATCTTGATCCGCCCGAGTCTGGATAGTATTCGACTCAACATCATTGTTGGAAATAGTTTTCAATCTTCGATCAAGGCCTGAATCTAGGACACTTCATTCCCCCATGAGACGTCGAAAGCGAAGCTCTTCAGCAGGACCTATGGCGTAACTTAAAATTGTAAGGAAACTGGCAAACAAATAGGAGAAAGCCTGGAAAAAGAAGCTTGACTTGGAAAGTCGAAGACACCCCTTCACTAGGGGGGCAAATGTTACTGCCAAAATGATCTTAGCACAAGACGATAGTGAAGGGATGTCAAATGGATGAGGAATGAAGAATTCGAGAGCAACTCAGGCAGACACCCCCCTCTGGAGAAAAGGGACCCGAAACCAACCGGGCATCGGCAAAGGTCCACCCGACAGGGTCTACACATCAAGAGTCAGCCAATGGACACCAACAAATTAAGAAAAAAGGAAAAGTATCATATCAGAGCATGACATTAGTCTGAAACCAACCCATAAAGAACGAGTCCATAAGTGAAAAAAGGGTTTACCTTTGTATCACCGAAAGTTATCTCCCAAAAAGCCAAACCGGAAGGCTAAATTTAGACTCAAGCAAGGATATAGGCTACTGGTACTAATCCGCCTAGTACCTGAACCATCAGCGGTTCTAAATAGGTAGACATACATGTGTATCATAAGGGCAAGCCTCCCCAAGTACCCGTGATAAAGCCAAAAGCCTACATCCGAAAGCCTACGACTAAGGACGAAACTTGGAGGCATCCACTGAGAAACTCGGAACGCCTCTGCAATCCGTCTTGGCAACAAACTCCATTCCATATAGGGAAGGCCCCAATTAACCTGGAACTCTCGCTTCAAAGATTGTAGCCGGCACCATGAGGAGGACCGACTTCAGACGCCCGAGACCAAGAGAAATAGCGGCAGACAGGAATCGTTTCGACCCAACACCCTACTAATAGGAAGACCCCGAATTCTCTATAAATAGGACCCCAGAAACTCCGTAAAATGGGATGATCTTTTCATTTCTCAATTTAGTTCCTTTCTTCTCAAGAGGAGCAAATCATCAATTCTTGTGATATATCTACAATCTATTAATGGAGAATTCCGAGTCCCACACATCTTGCGATTTGGTAATCTTGTAGTATCATAATAATGAAACAGGGAGTTAACACTAACCTTTCTGATGAGAAGATTAATCAAGGCGCTCCAGCAGTAGAGGAAAAGGGCTTTGCGGAAACACAGAGTCCCCTCATCCTCGCCTTAAGGGGTCGCCATGATTGATCCATACTCTCATGCTGAGCCTAACGCTTCCCGAACATTGATGTGACGAAATCGCATACGAATTCAGAACCCGATCCTTATTGTAATCTAGATCCCTCTCTTGGGAGGACCTGATACGAGAGGATCATCGGGGTTAACGAATGTTGTGACGCCCTCATCCATGAACTCCAGGGAAACGTTAGCCTGTTTTCTTCTTAATGGAATACACAGTGTTGCTGTCATGGCTTAGAGGCTTACGAATTCCAGATCCAGGATTATATTCTGAGGACCCTGAGTCCTAACCACGGCAAAGTTTATGAATGCATACATTACATACCATACTCTGGGTGTTGACGAAAAATGTCGTCAACAGATATGGTTAGACAAACGTCCGAGCAGATTGATCTTATTAGACGGCGAATGAAGACCGCGCAAGATAGGCAGAAATCCTACGCAGACAAGAGAAGGACTGACATTGAGTTTGAAGTGGGAGACATGGTTTTTATTAAGGTGTCACCTTTGAAGAATATGGTTCGCTTCGGATATGTAGGGAAATTGGCGCCATGATTTGTAGGGCCATTTCCCATAATAGAAAGGATTGGCCAATTGGCCTATAGAGTAAAGCTACTAGAGAGACTATCCGGCGTTCATGATGTGTTCCAAGTTTCTCATTTGCGGAAGTGCTTGCATGATACCGTAGAAGTAGTTGAGCCGAGTATATTGGAGGAAGTAGAGGTGGAATGGGAGGCGACAATCAGACGAGTTCCTACCCTTATTCTTGGATCAGAAGTTAAGAAGCTACGCAATAGAGAAGTTAAGTTGATAAATGTTCAGTGGGGAGATAACCTAGAGGATGCAACTTGGGACACCGAAGACAAGATTCGTGCCTCGTAACCTCTTCTTTTCGAGGGTATGTTCTTAACTTCCTTTCCAAAGCTTTTATTTATACTTGTTTCTATCATTTAAAGTATATCCTATCGATCGGATCTTCGACCTTTAGGTAGGAATCCCACAGATGTAAACATGTCTTTGAGACATGTTATGTTTGATGGATGCAAGTGAATGCTAGTGTTTGCTATTGGTTGCTCGTGGATGCATATACACACACACATTAGGCACTAGATCGGCTCAATCACTTTTATACTACATATGGATGTGTGTGCATTTTTCTCCTTTTTATGGATGAAAATTGATGTATCATCATATGGATGTTGCATTTGGACGAATGATAATGCACCCATATAAAACTTACATGTTATAATAGGATTGTTGCATACATGTTGGATTCATGGCAGTAACATTCATTGCATTAAGGAGGTCGACTGAATCAGTAGACTGCCTGATCTTCACATTAGTATAAGGACATATACACACACCCTTGCATATGTTCATATAAGAATTAGAAATCTTTAAGGACAATCAATGCCTATGATTGGTGGACCAGTAGATGGGTGATGGATGGTAGGATTTACATTCCTCTCAACTTGGAGATTTTGGGGACGAAATCCTTTAAGTAGGGGAGAATGTAACACCCCGTAATTTTAACAACACTAAAGATGACAAATTAAAGAATAATTAATTTAATATTTAGAATTAAGGGAAACGGACTGCGCCATTGTGTTCGTCTCGGAATTTTGTTCAAAATAGACACCTGGTTTGCGTAAAACGGACACCGTATAAAGAAGTTACGAAGTTTTGAAGTTTGTATACGCACAAGAGAATTATATATATATATATATATATAATTCAGAAAATCAAAAATCAAATTTCCGTGGGCAGAAAAAATCCCGCTCAGGGGTGTCGACCCCTGGGTCGCCCCTCAAGGGGTTGTAGACCCATAGGTCGACCCCATAAGTAGGGGGGTCGACCCCCTGCGGCAGATTGGGCATATTAGGGTTTTGGGTTCGGTTATAAATGTGACCTCATTTCTCATGTTTTTGCACATCAAAAATAATGGAGAACTAGATGCTGCCTCTTCCCATATCAAATCAAGCCTTTTTCTTCTTCTGCAATCAAGTTATTCAATAGATCCAAACACTGTGAGTTTAAGTTACTTTTAGATCTAAATAATTAAAAGTAAAACTTGATATGACTATGACTTGGATCTATGCCGGTGACTGCTTGAATCATATCAAATATGTTATAACTTGTGTATCTATGATATCCTGACATGGCTATGACTTGGATCTTAATCTTTATCATGTCGGATCTACCTTTGATTGTAGGTCTAATTCACTGTTTAGATCACCTCTTACCTGTTATATTATGTTTATAACCCATTTTGTGATGGACCGCCCCGTACTAGTCGACATTTCCCTGAAATGCGTTGTGCCAATGTCCAACTAGCATGGAATGGTCGTCAAAAAGAAAAGGGTTTGAAACAATGAATCACCAAAGAACATGTAGTATATCTCACAACGCATGGAACAAAATATAATAATAACATAACTTGACATAAACAGGCGAGACAGTGCATAAGCTGAAAACCAAACCATCATAGCAGCGGAACCCAAAATACAGCTTATGATCTAAACCATCATTATTACAACTTCAAAATACTGTCTCTAAAGCAAAATAGAAAAGATGCACTACTAATGCCCAAAGCAGTGACTAGCAACAACACAGGGAGAATATATGTTAATAGTACGTGGAAGCCTCATGCTCGTCTCCGGACATCTACTCGTGCATAACAACCTAACCTGTCTCTAGTCTGCTCGTTTAGGAGCACCCAGAGTAATAAGAAGAAACATAAAACTCTGGGTCAGAAAAAAGTCTGGTATGAGCGATAGTAGCAAAATAAAGTAGTAACAGGTATAAATAATCATACCTGAACCTGGACTTGCAACCAAAGAGTTAGCACAACAAGATGTATAGTACTCTAACGTAAACACTAACATTGAGTGTAAAATGGGAGTGTGTGTGTCATGGTGATAGCAAACATCAAACATAGCAATCATCCTCACATCTCTCACTCAGTGCGTAAAGCATACGATATCCACCGGTTTGATCACCAAATCCACTCGGGCCATGATGGCAACTCCGTACGACTATTGCTATGACTATACTTCCCTAGTCTATAGTCAATAACCCTACCCAGTCCACACATCCCTGGCTCTAGGTTAATGGGCTAACCAGTCCACACTTCACTGGCTCTGGTTCATCTACATGTCCCCCTCTTCAACGGTGAACCAAAGTTATAGATATCGATAACCCCTTTGCACATGTCCCGCAGCAAAGTCCAACTCTAGAAGTTAACTCGTTGGTTCCCATCTGGATCCTCAGTAATAACTTCCTATTTGGACTTCCTTCGCATCTCGGGTTTTGGTCTTATCTGGTTCCGTTCGGGTCTCCTCCTCCTATCCGGTTCGGTTTGGGTCTCCTCCTCTTATCCGATTCGGTTCGAGTCTACTCCTCCTATCCGGTTCGGTTTGGGTCTACTCCTCCTATCTGGTTCGGTTCGGATCTCCTTCTCTCCTTCTCCTATCCGGTTCAGTTCGTGTCTCCTTCTCCTATCCAGTTTGGTTCGGGCCTCCTTCTCCTATCCGGTTCGGATCTCCTTATCTCCTTCTTCTATCTGGTTCGGTTCGGGTCTCCTTCTCCTATCCGGTATGGTTCGGGTTTCTTTCTCATATCCGGATCGGTTCGGGACTCTTTCTCATATCTGGATTGGTTCGGGTCTCTTTCCCCTATCCGTATCGGTTCGTGTCTGTTTCTCCTATCCGGATCGGTTTAGATCTCTTTCTCCTATCTGGATCGGTTAGGGTCTCCCTTCTAACCGGTTCGGATCGGGTCTTCCTCCTAACTGGATCTGAAAATCTGCGACTTTTTCCAGCAAGCTATTTTTGCCAAACGACGGCGTTTTCAACCATTCTAACCTTCCTATGACCTCACAAAACATTCCAAACAGCAGTAACAACATATAGAATCAATCAAAAACATTAAAACATCATTCGCATGAAATATTTTAGATCAAACATACGTAAAAAGCATGATTTTCCCCTTAATTCTCTTAACCATGTTTTAACTACGATTTGCAAACTTAATCCAAATTTTCACTAGTGACATAAAATAATATTTTAGAATTTCTACATATTTTTCCAGATTTTTTGTAACAACCCGCATTCTACGCATCGGAGGATCGTAGGATATTTATTTCTTTCTCATATGAAGTCGTATGGTCATGTGGCTTTGGGAAACGACTATTGGGGTAATTTCCCATGTTCATGATTTTTGCTGATTTTTAAATGACCGTTTTGCCCCTAGCTGATCTTGTTTCGTCCATAACTTTTGATTGGAAAGGATTTTTGACCTGAAATCACTTCCATTGGATTCGAATGATGGTTTCTCTTTCCGTAGAGTGGTTACATTAGCCAAACGGACTTACCGTTCGAGAGATATGGCTGAAACAAGGTTTAGAAGGTGAAAAACAGCTTAATTGGGCTAAACCGGGTAGTTAACAGCTAACCCATTTCGGGATTAGGGTTATGGGGAGGCTGATAGGGTTTGGGAAATCATTTCATTTCAGTTTTTGAGCCGTCACTTTCATTCTTGAAACCCTAGCCATGGCCTCCACTCTCTAAATCTCTTCAAAACACCTCCAAATCACCTACAACTTGAAGATTGGGATTAGCAACATCAAATCAAGGGAGATCTTCACCAAATCAAGATTAGAGCTGCTGGAACACTTTAGAATTCGACCCAAACAGAGAATCATTTCAGATTTATAGTTTACTTTGTGGCAAAGGTGAGTGATTTGCATTGTTTTTCACTAATTACGGCTAATTATGGTAATTAGCGAAGATTAGCGAAATTATGGCTCAGAAAAATCTAGAAAAATCCTAAAATGCTAAAACATCATTTTATGCCTCTGATATGAATTTGGGTTAATTTCGACTAATTTTGCAAATCCTGGAATTTGGGGGATTAAGGGGTGATTAGTGGAAATTAGCGAATTTATGCATGATTAAAATCTGGAAAAATATTCAGAAATTCTTAAATATTGTTTTAGACCTCTGTTAGAAAATTTGACTAATTTGGATAAGTTTTGCTAATTATATACCCAAACATGATTAAGAGGGATTAAGGGAAAATATGGGGTTTTGACCATGTTTGATCCATTTTGACATGTCATATTATTGTTTTGGTGTTTGAGGTCACTTGTACATGCTGCTATGACTGTATGGTATGCTTTGTGGTTGTTTAAAATAGTTAGAATGGTCGAAAACGCCATCGAGAGGCGTATAAACTGTCGTTGGAAGTTGCAGGAAAATGCAGGAAACCGGACCGGATCGTATAGCCCGACCCGACTCGATCGTGGTTAGACCCACGAACCCGAACCGATGCAGTGCCATGCCCCAAACTGAAGTACCTCGACCCGGCTCGCGAATGGGCATCACGACCCGATCCGATGGAAGCTTCATCACGTTCCGACCTGAAGCATGGCCACGATCCGAAGGGGGAGGAGCATCACGACCGAAGGGAAGCGCCACGAGAGATGGACCACGACCCGATCCGATGGGGTTTCTATGACCCGATCCGCGTAGCTCATTCCGATCCGATCCAGTGAGGGATGATGAAGGCCGATCCGAACCGCTATGACATGAAGGCGACGATCTGATGTTGATAGCCACGACCTGAAGTAAAGTGAATTGAATGAAGACCGATCCGGAGGAGAAGGCCAAAACCCGAGATGCAAAGGTAGTCCAAATGAGAAGTTAGAGCTCAGGATCCAGTTGGGAACCAAGAGTTCACTTCATGAGTTTGGCTTTGGTGCGGGACGTGTGCAAAAGGGGTTGTCGGTATTCATATCTTTGGTTCACCACTGAGAGACGGATAGTGGGCTTGTAGTGATAGTTGTACGGGATTGGATTCCGTCATGGCCCAAAGGATTAGGTAACCAAGGTAGTGGATATCGTATGCTTTACGCACTGAGTGAGAGATGTGAGGATGGTTGCTATGCTTGACTGTTTGCCATCACTATGACATGCACACCCCCTCCCCCGTATCTTTACACTATATGTTAGTGGCACCTTAGAGTATTGTACAGTATGTAGTGCTAACTCTTTGGTTGCAGGTCCAGGTTCAGGTATGATTGGATTATACCTGTTATTGTTATGTTTTGTTGATTATCGCTCATACCAGACTTTTTGTATGACCCAGAGATTTATGTCTCTTCTTATTACTCTGGGTGCTCTCACGAGCAGACTAGAGACAGGTTAGCTGGTGATGCACGAGTGGCTGTATCGGAGACGGGCAGGAGGCTTCCACGTATGATACATATAAATATTCTCCCTGTGTCATTGGTGGTCACTACTTGGGAATTAGTAGTGTACCTCCCTTATCTTGCTTTTTCTTTTAGAGACAGTTTGAAAAGTTGTAATAATTAAATGATATGGAACATAAGTTGTACTTGGATTTTCCGCTGCTATGATAGTTGTTTTCAGCTTATGCACTGTCTCGCCTGTTTGTGTCAAGTATATGTTATGATTATATTTTATTCCATGCGCTGTGAGACATATTATAGGTTTTTTTGTTCGTTCACTCCCTTCTTTCTTTTCTTCTGACGACCGTCCCGTGCTAACTGGATATGTGTACAGCGCACCATTGGAGTAAATGTCGGTTGGTGCGGGGCGGGCCATCACATTTGGTATCAGAGCTCTAGGTTGCGTAGTTAACCTAGGGAAAGACAATAGGGAGAGATAATACGTATATGAGAGCGCGTATTTGTGATTATTTTGGTTTTCAAAAGCTATATCTATATATATTATTAGTATAGCTAAGGATGAAGTCGTACTGCACTGGCACCACTATGGAGATGGTTAATCGTTTTCTCTCTACAGATTTGACAATGAGCTGAAATTTGAGAGGTGCTGGTAGAGGAGCCAATAATGGGAATGCTCCTGACATGAGGACGATGTTCACTGACTTCATGAGGGAGATGCTTAGGGATGTTTAAGGAGCAGTTCCCAATGCCGGTAATGGTGGTGGTCCAGTAGTGCAGGCGCCTAGGGTCGATTTTGCCAAGCTGTGCAAGGATTACACTAACCTTGGTGGGAAGTCGTTCCACGGAACGGGGTCGGCCACATATGTTCAGAATTGATTGGATAGCTGTGATCGTATCTTCTACGACTTGGGTATCGAGGATGCGATGAAGAGAAGGCTAGCGTCTCGTGAGTTGCAAGGGCGAGCGATGAATTGGTGGAATGCCATTAAGACAGCTACTCCAGAGGATCAAGTTACTTGGAATCAGTTTAAGACTCGCTTTTGTGATAAGTTTATTCTAGCTGCTCATAAATCAGAATTGTTCAGGAAGTTCTTGGAGCTTAAGCAGAATGGTAGGGCAGTCTCGGAGTACATCGCAGAATTCGATATTTATCGAAATATGGATGGTCCCTTATCGATACAGTCGAAAAGAAGAACGAGAAGTTCATAACTGGCTTGGATGGGTACTTGGGGGAAAGACTTATAAACCATATCGATGTGACGTTCGAATATATTGTAGGAAAGGCATTAAGGTCAGAGAGCCTTTTCCCTAAAACGAAGACCGAAGTTGCTATTGCATCTACAGAGGAGCCAAAGCCGCAAGCAGGCGGTGAAGGCAAGAAGAATTCTCAGAGCAAGAGGAAGCAGAACCCAACCAAGGATGGTCAGAATAAGAAAATTAAGAAAGATGGCAAATGCTTTAGTTGTGGCAAGAAGGGCCACTATGCCAGAGATTGTCGAGAAAAGCCTGGGGAAAGGAAGTGCTTTAACTACAGCCAGGCGGGACATCACAAGGATGATTGCCCACGACCTCCTAGGGAGAAGCAGATTGTGAAAGCGTATGCTATCAACGCTGTTCCTTCTTCGTCGAATGTTCCAAGTGCGGCACAAAAGGGAAAGGGTGTTGTTATAAAAGGTATGCTTTCTATTTAAGATGTTTCTGTTCGGGTATTGTTTGACAAACCTGAGATAGTCGATAGACCTCTAGTTGTGACGAACCCGATTGGTGGTTCGACTAACCTTAGCATGATTTGCCGTAACGTGGTCTTATCGAGTCGTGGATGTATGTTTGTTTGTGTTTGCTTTGTTTAGGCTTTACTGGGTTTAGCATTATTTTGGGGAGTCGATCTACTCCAAAGGAATAGGGTGGTATTAGGTACCTACCTAGTGATGGCGATAGTAACTGGAGTTAAGGAAGCTAAGAGGTTATCGTTGTAATAAGTTCTAGTTGTCTCTGGGAGGCAAATGAGTGCTCCAGTGCTAGACTGTTTTGCTAGTATCACCTCACGTGGATTGTCCGAATTCGGAGGAGATGTTCCTTGGGTGCTTGTCTGATATTGGTTTAGGCCTTTGGGGCTTGTGCTTGGGGAATGTCGAGTTCGACTAGGATGGTTTGCGTGAGAGATAAATAGTTGTTGCGATTTTTCATTGGATGATATCTTGGTTTACTCGAGGAGTGATGGGCAGACGGAACATGATAAGACTGTTCAATGGTATAGACTGCCCAGAGTTAGACTCGATAGGGTTATGAGATTGCTCTACTGGGACTCGAGAAAGATGCAAAGTAATGGATTGTTTAGAACCCTATGTTGATGTTCTCTTTGGATAGTAGGACTTGAACTCGTAAAATGAAAAAGGGTGTTCGTTGATCTTGGAGATGCTACGAATAAGGAGACGACGACTCATGTTGGACTAGAGTTTGTCGGTAATGGATACTCAAGACTGGGTCTGAGTTATAGATTGACTCGAGTTGGACTCGAGAAGGCTACAAGGAACTGGATTCGGCTTGAGTTGGACTCGAGAGGGCAGCAAGACAATGGATAGACTTGGGTTGGACTCAAGTATTTTAGGCGGACTTAAAGCAGGGTATCTGGGGACGCCCGTTACCTTGGATCCGTTGGACGTGATCTAGTTATCCTTGGAGGATAAACGTACGTTGGACGTACGGTAGTTCGTAGGGAGGCGGGGCTTCCATTGGCCTGGGATTGGTTGGACCAGTCAAGTAGGCATCGGTGTATGTATGGAGGCTGGGCTTCCATTAGTTATTGATGTTGGTTGGACCAGACATACTAGAATCGACATATTGGGATTGGTTAGACCAATCATGTAGGTGTCGATGTGTTTATGAATTTAGCAGGTGATAGGTAGGACTTGTTTGATGGATGTTATGGTTGCTATGTTGTTCCTATTTTTCTTCCCTTGAGTAGACTATCACCTGTAGGGTTCCAGCGATGGGGAACAAAGTGATTGTAGTAGGACTATGAGCCAGTGCAGTAGAGTCGTCATGACTCGAGGGGCAAAGTGGACATAGTAACGGATTAGTAAGGCTATGAGCCAGTGCAGTGGAGTTGTTATGACTTCATGGGGCAGAGTGGACATAGCAAAGGACTAGTGGCTATGGATCAATGCAGTGGAGTCGCCATGACTCCATGGGGCAGAGTGATCATAGTAAAGGATTTGGGTGCGGTAATAGTTGCATTGAGTAGGAGGCATGCCAGTCTAGAGGTTATGTTTCTGGGTTGGAAGCAACTAGAGTATATCACAGGATATGATTTCAGACCTAAGAGTGAACTGGATTCAGAAACGCTAGTAAGCTTGACGATTAGATCGATTTTGATTGAGTGGATTGGTTCCAGTTAGAAGGACGATCCTAATCTATTGGAAACCATCTCTAGGGTAGAGATGGGTATCGATGGAAAGAGAATGATCAAGTAGGGATTTGATCAAGAAGGGTGGCTTCGAAAGAATAAGGGGCTAGTTGTACCCAACGTAGATGGACTGAGAGATGAAATGCTTAGAGCATATCATCACCCGAAATTGACTATACATCCCAGTGGTAACAAGATGTATTAAGACATGGATCAGAACCACCACTGTGAAAGGATAAATAAGGATGTTGGGAAGTTTATGTCCAAATGCATGAATTGCCAGTTAGTTAAAGCTGAGCAAAGGAAGCCTAATGGTTTGTCACAACCGTTGGAAACAAGTCTCAATGGATTTCATTGATGGTTTACCAAGGATTAGATCAGGTTATGGTGGTATTCGGATGAATCGTGTACTAGAGAATCTTTTGAGGATTTGTATATTGGATCTTGGAAGGTCATGGGATGACCATTTATATCTAGTAGAGTTTGCATATAATAATAGTTACCAATCCAGTATCGGTATGGCTCCATATGAAGCTTTGTACGGAAGACCGTGCAACTCACCATCGTGTTGGTTGGAGACTGGTGACAAGTTTACGCTTGGACCAGGTATGCTAAGAGAAACTTCGGATAAGATCAAGATTATCCAACAACGAATGAAGGTCGCACAAGATTTGTTGGTCCATTTCCAGTTCTCGAACGAGTTGGAGATTTGGCATATAAAGTTGAGTTACCAGACAAGATGGCGGGAGTTCACGACGTATTTCATGCTTCCCAGTTAAGGAAGTATTTGCATGACCCTAGAAGGACTATTTCACCAGATCAGTAGGACGATATCGAGGTTGAACCTAAGGCGGTTGGGAACCGCAAGCCTATGCGTATTGTTGGGAACGATACGAAGCAGCTTCGAAGGAAGGTGGTGAAACTAGTCAAAGTTCAGTGGGTAAGAATGAGAAAGACTGTACTTGGGAAGCAGAGGAGGACGTAAGGAAGAAGTATCCAGAACTCTTTGCCTGGTAAGGTTTTGGTAATGATAGTTTCTTCCCTTGTTAGTAAACTGCATGCTAGGATAAGTTTGTTTTGTTTGTTATGCATGCTCGATTGTTTATAAATGACTGGTAGGCATGCGGAATACCCTTGTATGTTTTGGGGTAAGGAATTTCGGGGACGAAATTTCCTAAGGGGGGAAGAATGTAACAACCCGCATTCTACGCATCGGAGGATCGTAAGATATTTATTTCTTTCTCATACGAAGTTATATGGTCATGTGGCTTTTGGGAAACGACTATTGGGGTAATTTCCCATGTTCATGATTTTTGCTGATTTTTAAATGACCATTTTGCCCCTAGCTGATCTTGTTTCGTCCATAACTTTTGATTGGAAAGGAGTTTTGACCTGAAACCACTTCCATTGGATTCGAATGATGGTTTCTCTTTCCGTAGAGTGGTTACATTAGCCAAACGGACTTACCATTTGGGAGATATGGCTGAAACAAGGTTTAGAAGGTGAAAAGCAGCTTACTTAATTGGGCTAAACCGGGTAGTTAACAGCTAGGCCCATAACCCATTTCGGGATTAGGGTTATGGGGAGACTGATAGGGTTTGGGAAATCATTTCATTTCAGTTTTTGAGCCGCCACTTTCATTCTTGAAACCCTAGCCATTGCCTCCACTCTCTAAATCTCTTCAAAATACCTCTAAATCACCTACAACTTGAAGATTGGGATTAGCAACATCAAATCAAGAGAGATCTTCACCAAATCAAGATTAGAGCTGCTGGAACACTTTAGAATTCGACCCAAACAGAGAATCATTTTAGATTTATAGTTTACTTTGTGGCAAAGGTGAGTGATTTGCATTGTTTTTCACTAATTACGGCTAATTATGGTAATTAGAGAAGATTAGCGAAATTGTGGCTCGGAAAAATCTAGAAAAATTCCTAAAATTCTAAAACATCATTTTATACCTCTGATATGAATTTGGGTTAATTTCGACTAATTTTGCAAATCCCGGAATTTGGGGGATTAAGGGGTGATTAGTGGAAATTAGTGAATTTATGCATGATTAAAATCTGGAAAAATATTCAGAAATTCTTAAATATTGTTTTGGACCTCTGTTTGAAAATTTGGCTAATTTGGATAAGTTTTGCTAATTATATACCCAAACATGATTAAGAGGGATTAAGGGAAAATATGGGGTTATGACCATGTTTGATCCATTTTGACATGTCATATTGTTGTTTTGGTGTTTGAGGTCACTTGTACATGCTGCTATGACTGTATGGTATGCTTTGTGATTGTTTAGAATAGTTAGAATGGTCTAAAACTCCGTCGAGAGGCGTATAAACTGTCGTTGGAAGTTGCAGGAAAATGCAGGAAACCGGACCGGATCGTATAGCCCGACCCGACCCGATCGTGGTTAGACCCACGAACCCGAACCGATGCAGTGCCATGCCCCAAACTGAAGTACCTCGACCCGGCTCGCGGATGGGCATCACGACCCGATCCAATGGAAGCTTCATCACGTTCCGACCTGAAGCATGGCCACGATCCGAAGGGGGAGGAGCATCACGACCGAAGGGAAGCGCCACGAGACATGGACCACGACCCGATCCGATGGGGTTTCTACGACCCGATCCGCGTAGGTCATTCCGATCCGATCCAGTGAGGGATGATGAAGGCCGATTTGAACCGCTATGACATGAAGGCGACGATCCGATGTTGATAGCCACGACCTGAAGTAAAGTGAATGAAGTTCGATCCGGAGGAGAAGGCCAAAACCCGAGATGCAAAGGTAGTCCAAATGAGAAGTTAGAGCTGAGGATCCAGTTGGGAACCAAGAGTTCACTTCATGAGTTAGGCTTTGCTGCGGGACGTGTGCAAAAGGGGTTGTCGGTATTCATAACTTTGGTTCACCACTGAGAGACGGATAGTAGGCTTGTAGTGATAGTTGTACGGGATTGGATTCCGTCATGGCCCAAAGGATTAGGTAACCAAGGTAGTGGATATCGTATGCTTTACGCACTGAGTGAGAGATGTGAGGATGGTTGTTATGCTTGACTGTTTTCCATCACTATGACATGCACACCCCCTCCCCCGTATCTTTACACTATATGTTAGTGGCACCTTAGAGTATTGTACGGTATGTAGTGCTAACTCTTTGGTTGCAGGTCCAGGTTCAGGTATGATTGGATTATACCTGTTATTGTTATGTTTTGTTGCTTATCGCTCATACCAGAACTTTTTTCTGACCCAGAGTTTTATGTCTCTTCTTATTACTCTGGGTGCTCTCACGAGCAGACTAGAGACATGTTAGCTGGTGATGCACGAGTGGCTGTATCGGAGACGGGCAGGTGGCTTCCACGTATGATACATATAGATATTCTCCCTGTGTCGTTGGTGGTCACTACTTGGGCATTAGTAGTGTACCTCCCTTATCTTGCTTTTGCTTTTAGAGACAGTTTGAAAAGTTGTAATAATTAAATGATATGGAACATAAGCTGTACTTGGATTTTCCGCTGCTATGATAGTTGTTTTCAGCTTATGCACTGTCTCGCCTGTTTGTGTCAAGTATATGTTATGATTATATTTTATTCCATGCGCTGTGAGACATATTACAGGTTTTTTTGTTCGTTCACTCTCTTCTTTCTTTTCTTCTGACGACCGTCCCGTGCTAACTGGATATGTGTACAGCGCACCATTGGAGTAAATGTCGGTTGGTGCGGGGAGGGCTGTCACATTTTTATGATGCATAATTTCGCTAATTATCACTAATCACCCCTAATTAGCCGTAATTAGTGAATAAAAGTGCAAATCAGTCACCTTAGCCACAAATGAATCTTAGATCTGAAACTATGACTAATATGGCACGAATTCCAATTTATAA
This sequence comes from Allium sativum, assembly GCA_030737875.1. NCBI lineage: Eukaryota > Viridiplantae > Streptophyta > Magnoliopsida > Asparagales > Amaryllidaceae > Allium > Allium sativum. The sequence continues at coordinate 469,588,666 of CM060920.1, read as the reverse complement.
CAGCAGCTTTATCTTTGATTTGATGCTAATTTCTCTTGATTTGATGTAGTTTTGCTTAATTAGTTATTAGAAAGCAATTAGGGTGAGATTTAGAAGGTGGAGGCTATTGCTAGGGTTCAAAGAATGTAAGTGGCAGCTAGAAAACTGAAATGAAATGTTTTCCCAAACCCTCTCAGCCCTCCCATAACTCTAATCCCAAAATGGGTTATGGCCCTAACCACTAATCACCTAGTTAAGCCCGTTAAGCTGTTTTTCATCTTCCAAACCTTATTTTAGCCATATCTCTCAAACGGTAAGTCCGTTTGATTAATGTGACTACTCTACGGAAAGGTAAACCATCATCTGAATCCAAAGAAAGTGATTTTAGGTCAAAACTCCTTACCGATCAAAATTTATAGGCGAAACAAGATTCGCCAGGTGTGACACCCCACGTCCGTTAATGTCACTCTATAACGAATGCATTAAGTTTCGTGAAGCGTTATTGGTGAATAAGAACATAATATCACAAGACAGCCATGTAAAATAACAACGGAATTAAAAAACTTTATTTAAATCAAAACATCATGGTCACAAATACTGAGTTTATATCATAAGTTTGAAGTAACCAATTACATAAATAATCTGTCTTGCCAAAAATATTAGAGCACAAAAGCATAAAACCATATTTCCCAGGAGAAGCCATAAGAGAGTTGACCAGAAGTCAAAGCGGTACATTAATATCCAAAATCCAAGCTAAGCTGAAAGAATCCAAATCAATTCTAAGCACTTCCACCTTGAGAACCTGAGGGGGAATGGAAGTGAGAGAAGAGGAAACAAAAAGGGTCAGACATAAAGTCTGGCGAGTCTAGTTACTTTTAAATATAAATAAATAAAAGTATCATGGCAGGTATATAAAACTGGAAGAACAAGATAACAGTAATAATAACAAGTGTGAACTGAGCAAGATAAGATGAACATGATATATTGCGCTTCCTAAATACATTTCTCTGCACCGCACTGATACTAGTATATCAGAAATAGAATGATCCCTATCAATATCGTTCCATTACATTTTCTTGATTATTAGGTTACTTGGGTTAGTAGAACTCAAGACTTATCCGCGCATCGTACCCATTTAATTTCCCATGGATGCACCTAATACAATATATGTAGCTATCTCTCAATATTGAGATACACCCCATGGTACCCCACTTGCACGGTCTCCACCGTAATGAATGCAGTCCCTCATCCTATGCCGAAGTGACGTGCGGATCTCTATATAACAATGTTACGTTCCACATATATCTGTCATTACTATGCTACGTAAGCGTACGGACTGCCACCATTGATCGAATCAGATTCCTTATCGGAATAATGCCCTCTAGTCTACGATACACCACCCAGAGCAGATATGCATGTATCTAGACTATCCTACGTATGTACTGTAATTGTAGCTCGATGCCTCAATCGCACGTCCTCTAATGTGCACCGAGTTCCATGGCAGGGCTAAACAAGAAACACGGAACTCGGCCGGGAGCTTTTCCATACCTGTACAGGCCCGCCTTTAAGAGCCTCCTAATACAGATATTCCTAGGGTTTGTTTTCCATGGTGGCTATGGCCCCACCTCGGCCCCTAATAACAACCAATCTAAACATCCATGTGGCGTCTCCCCTCAACCCCTTACCCCGATAGTGAAGGGTGAAATGGTATCTTGGGTTTAGCTCTAGTCTTTCCGCATCCCACTAGCTGTTGATGACGGGTATCCGACGGTCTACTGTCCTTGTTGGTCCTGACCCTCTGCCTCTCTCTGCCTCCTCGTGAGGCAACCGCCGAACCACCCTGGTGTTACCTCGTCACAACATTCTGACTGCATAGCTACATCTGTAGTCAAGGCCCACCCACCTAGTAGTTACGCGCAGACCCAACCTCTGCGAGCATAGCCTAAGACATATGTCACCGCACAGAGGACTACTAGGAGCACCTTAAGTACCTCAGGAAGTCGTGTGCTTCCCCTTCCATTCCTTTGGAGACGTCAAAACAATCAGATGAATGTGCGCTCTTCTCGTGCCTTATGACACCTAGATGATCTACCCTGTTGGGTTATTCACCCTCAAACGTGCAGACTGGTCTAAGCGCATCACTTTAATATGTTATTAGACCCTATGTCTAATTATTTTATTACGCGCTTGCTTTTCCACCCCAGTTTCCTTTTAACTTGGTTATTCCCATTCATATTGAATTCTTAATCAAGTTACCAAGTTCCTTTTGCTTATTAATTTTGGTTATATAAATTAACCCCTTTAAGTTCATTAATAAGCCCGCAACATGTTATTTTCTAGATTGTGGCCAAAGGTCTATAATCCACAATCTCTTTTATATTTTTATCGTCCAATTCCATAGATACAATAACATGTTCTTATTTAATGTGTAATTAAGTACGCCTCATTTTACATGTTTCCTTTTTAACATGTTAGTCATTATTTATGATTAAATATAACTTATCTTATAAGTTTTCCTCGTTCTTTCTCATTTAATCATAATTCCATTTTACATTGTCAATACAACTTATCGTTGTTTACTTGTTAACTTAGTTCATTAACTAAGGCCCATTAACAAGTTTCTTAACCCATTAATTATAACCTATGTTATAATTTCCTCTTGTCCCTAAGACAAGTCTAAACATGCTATTTTTATCAGCGGGTTCCGGACCTCTAGATTACTTAATTTATAATTAAGTACCTCTTGTCTTATTACACAAGTTGTCTCATTTCCTTACAAGTTATGCTTACCCTAAACGGTGTCTTTACTTACATAACTTTATCATTTCTACCGGTTACATATACCACTATGTGTCTTTAATTACATAACCTTATCGAGTTAATTTTATGGGCCTAAATGTAAATATTACCTGCCCCCTCAGATTTGCTTAGCCCACCCACTATCCAACCAATTTTACTTAACCCCAACTTTAGTTCATATTCATACAATCCTTATGGATTAAATTAGGTTAAGCAGTCCAATTTACTACCATGTCCATTTGTGGGTTATGATGGCTAGACCTCCCACATTAGGCCTACAACTTGTGGATGCTAGATATGCCGATCGGGTCCGGGCAGACTTCTTCCACAAGTTGGGCCTAACCTCGTGTCATAGCTCGTCTCGTATTTGCCCACTTAGACCTCTCACATTAGGTTCAACATCAGTGGCTGCTGGATATGCCGGTCGGGTCCGGGCAAACTTCCAGCACTAATACAACCTAACCTCGTGTCTAAGCGTTACTAGGGCTCTATTATTTTAGGCATAAACATAAACTAGCATGATGATAAGGTGAATGTACATACTGGCATGGTCATGTAATTAACATCATAACAAGGTGAACATAAAATTGATGAACTAGTGGTAGTCAATATAACTACGATGTCACAATAAGAATAGTAAGATCTAAATTAGCAGTTTAGATGTCCAATTGGTTTAGATCTAACATGATAACACAAGGTGATAAATTAGATCACATAATTCAAATCTAGAGTTTAAAATAGATCTAACACCATTAGAATGATATAATTGCATTTTAGATCTAAATCTGGGATCACATGTCCAACTTACAATATATCTAAGTTGATCGCAGTATGACAGGTGAAAGGTGATTTACATAAAGAGTTGGATCTAACCAATGTTGCAACTGTCCAAATTAACATATTTACATTCATCATAACATAGTTACAAGTCAAGATCCACAAAGGTAACATAATAGAATAACCACAAATGTATTGGATCTAAAGGTGTAGATCCATCATGACAAAGTTGTAACAACCCTGAATTTTGGGGTAAATTTAAAAACTTATTTTAAGTAATTTTAATGAGTTTTTGATATTTAAAACAATTTATTTAAAATAATAAGGATTAAAAATTGATTTAAATCGAAGTTAGAATGAATAATTTAATTTTAATTATAAAAAGAGTTAGAAATAGCGCGGTAGTTTGAAAAGTCAAACTTGAACTTTGACTGACCGTACAGGATGCAAAATTTAACCGATTTTAGTGAAACCAAAAATATTAGAATCTATTTAAAAATATCTTTCTAACGAATCTGAAAATTTGAAATTTCATAACAGGAATCAAAAGTTATGCCCAGATTAAAATTTAGAAAGGTCGCTATGAAATTTATATAATATATAAAGGTCAAAAACACTACTTTTTGCATACGAAGGAATTTGAACTCGAAACCACTTCCATTGAGTTCAGAATGATGTTTCTGCATTTAAAAACAGTAAACACTTATATATTTCGAGTTTCGGAAATTATTTGTTTAAAAATGTATTTTTAATATTTAATATATACGCCTTGAAAATAGTCATTTTACAAACGATCTCCGTTTTTTACGAAACCACTTTTGTTGGAACCAGAATGTCAACATATGGTTAAGTTTAATTTTTCATAATTTTTAGAATTAATTTGTGACCGTGGCAAAAAGATTTCAGTTTTTGTCAATTTCGGTCAATTTTAATCGACTTGAAAAATGTCATTTTTCAAACGGGCTCAGAATTGAATGAAATTAATCTTCCTAGGTCCACAGCGTCAAAACATAGCTAAATATATTTTTCGGGATTTTTCGAAGTTAATTTGTGGTCCCGGTGAATTTATTTGTACGGTTGAATTAAAAATAAAAGAAAATATTTTAAATTAAAGAAAACTGGGTCAAGACAGTCGTTTGGGCCTGCGATACATAGCTAGATGAGTCCGGAATGGGGGTAAATAGGTGAGAACGACAGTCGTTGGGCTGAAATCATAGAAAGTTGCTAATCGGGCCTTAATTGGGTTAATTAGTTAATTAAATATATAAATATATTATTAAATCAAGGCAAAACCCTAGACCAAAAGCTCAGCCGCCACCTTCATTTTCAATGGCCACATTCATCCGAAACTTCCTTCCTCAATTTCTCACAATCCAGTCAATGAAATCACTCACTCTTCATACCAAATCGAAGCTCTCTTCCTCCTCTTCGATTCTATACGGAGATGATGAGATGTACTGAAGTAATTTGGCCGGATTCCTCCACCCAACCCGCGGCCAAAATAGCCCCGCCGCACCACGTAGGCCCCACCGCCCCCTCCATCACCTAGGGCGCCGACACCCCTCTCCTCCCTCTTCGATGTCATACCACCCGATCGTCTTCAAGCTTCATAAATTCCGAGATAATTAGAAACCTAATTTTGAGCTCTATGGGTTCAAAAGAAATAAAAGTAACAGCTTGAATGTTGGGAGGAGGAAGATGAGGTAGCTTTGACTTTTCCATACTTTGACTATACAATTTAATTAATTCAAATTTGACCGATCTTAATTTAATCATAACTAATGCATACGAACTCGAAACTGAACGATTTCAGGTGCGCCACGATCGTGAGACCGAGACCTTCGCGATGAAACTGACTAGACCTGATTCTGAACAAGTTGAAATTTGGCCAATTTTTGGATCTGAACGGCGCAGAAATTCAAAACGATGAGAGAAATTCTATTTTATTTCTTCTTAAATAACTAAAATTATTTATGTTTGTGTTATCATCACTCTGCGGTAAAATTCTATTGTTATGTGACGTGATTTGATTCTATGATTGATGTGTTGTATAGATCTGTTAATTGGATGATATCGTGTTGTAATAAAAAATTGTTGAAAACAAAAATATAGATTTTTGTCAAAAATAAATTTGTCAAAACAAATTTGTTATTTTTGTCAAGGTAAATTAGTTAAAACAAAAATCCCTATTTTTGTTCATTAGTTATGTGACACCAAATTGAACATTTTGTGATGTTTGAGATTATTTGAATTGACTATATTGTGGTGAATTGACCGTATTGTGTTGATGGATGGTATGAAATATATGAAATGTTTACATCAAGGAAAATATCATTTTTGTTATATAAATTGTTAGAATAGAAAAATAACATTTTTATTTAAAAATGTCATCATTTGGAAAAGACCATATTTTTATGTATAAATGTTAATATTATAAAAATCTCATTTTTACATTAGCATTATAAAGATCACATTTTTGTGGTATCACTTTTGTTTGATTTGAATTGATCTAGTTTATCAATTCATAATAAAAATATGATTTGTCATTTTTGTTTGTTAATAAAAAGAAAACAAATTATGCATTTGTTTTGTTAAGAATGAAAAGAATGGAAATTTACATTGATTGTGTTAAAGATGGAAAAGTTACATTTTTACATTATTTTATTATTAATATTGATTTTTACTATTAATTGAATTAAAATAAGTTAATATTGATTTTTATTATTAATGAAAGGAAATCATTTTTGATTTGTAATGAAAAGAATCACTTTTGTTTGTAAAGAAATCGGTAATGACATTAATTTGCACCATTACGTATTTGTGTAGAAAATGAAACTTATTTGCACCGTTATTCGTCAATGAGACTTATTTACACCGCTATGTTGAAATTAGAAAATGAGACTTATGTACACCGTCATGAGTTAAATTAGAAATTGACATTGTTTTCACACTGTTATGTGATAATTTAGAAATGAACATTTTTGCACCGTTATGTGTTAATAACGAAATGAATATTTTCACCTCCAAGTTGTTATAATAGAAAGTTATATTTTCTTAATGTAGATAAGGATTAGAAAAGTTTTACATCTTTCTTAATGTAAATAAGTGTAGCGACCCGGAAAATTCCAATCACGACAGAATCACAAGTCATCATAACTCTGGTAGCTAGGCAGAGAAATTTAACGAGTAGTTCTTCCGCTTATGAAGTTCAACGGTCTTCAATGCTCCATCTCGACCATCTTCTGATATCTTTACCGTTACGTATTTGCTGGTCGGAATGGTTTTCGAATATAAATTCGATCCCGGTCTTTCCATACCAACAATCGTTTTGGTCAGATTTTGATAGTTGGTGATTTAACTATCAAAATAAACAAACATCATCCATAGAAAAATCAAATGGGTTCCTTGGTTCAGAATACAGCATCCCTTGGCCCTTTAAGTTAAATAGTTGTTAATTACATTTCTAAATCTTTCAACATTTATAATATCGCTTTCTAAATCCTTATTTCCAAATCCCATTTATTCAACTTATAATTCTTCGAATTATAGTTATAATATCTTTTGCAGAAATATCATTTTATTTCCACTACCTTCGTATTTAAACTAATATCACCCTTGGATAATCATGAAATCGTTCAAGTTGGGGTATTTTATTTACCTCTCAGACCTTGAGTCGACAACATTCTTATCTTCGGATTAGATAGGAGTTTCTTAACGAAATCTCATTTCAATAATTAACCCAATCATTTCCATATAACCCCATTTATGACCACTTTGATTCAATTAACTCCATTCTATATCTAAAACAGTTATCCCCATATCTCACCATTTTATCTTTACTTTTATAGTAAAATTCAATCTGCTCAACCTTTTGTTCGGTTTCAACTCATATGAAAATTTGTTTAAAACATTCTTTTTTGTAAAATTCCCTTCAAGGGATAAATCAAAATTCTAACTCATATAAATCTGAGTAAACTTACTAAAATGCCCTTTGGTTATAAACAAGGGTTTTATTCAATAAATTTCCTTTACCACCATTTCCATTTCAAATCTGGTTCCTTTCATTATTCACCTTAAAGGTTAACATTTTTCTTTTTATAGAAAGCTCGACTCGATATATTAAAAATACTTGGTTCCATTAGAAAACATTATTACATATATATTCAAATCTTGTTTATCGAGTCTCTTTATAAATTCATGTACTATTCTTTTACAATCCCTTTACAGTTCGATTCCTTGTCAAATTTTCTACCGTTATTCACATCAATTGGTTTACTCCAAAAATAATTAATCTTTCTTAAAGGTTATTAAAAAAAATGATACTTAATTTCAACGATAATCACCAATCAAATGAATAGTTTAAAATAACAATTCTCATTCAAGTGGTTGACTTGGACATTCCAACATGGTTACTTTGTTAACCATTATCACTTCGTTAAACAAAGAAGATTAATTTAAATACTTTCATTTTGATTTAATTAACAATCTAGTTAGGTTAAATAAGTCCATTTAACCATTTCACTCAATCTTAAACATTTGGTAAATCGCTTCATATTTGCCGCAAAACTCGCTAACATGCAAATCTTACTTTGTATACTTCTTTGTAAGTTCAAAACAAAAATAATCATTTATTTATCTTAATCACTTCAAAATAATCTATACAAAATAGATTTCAAAACTAACTTTAGTTATAAAACAACTTTATAACTGTATTTCTATCGCTTTTCATGACGATAAACCAGTTTCCATAAAACGATTCATTAACGGGCCATCTGCCGATAAATACTTAACCAATGTCACCCATTGGTTAAAATCAAACAAGTGTTGGATTTGGTTTCAACAACAAATGATCAATCAAACTGATTAACGGTTCATATAAATAACAACATATTTGAGGAATCCGGTTGGATCCCTCCAACCTGTCCTTCCTTGCATCACAATGGTTACCTCAGTTTTAACACAGCCATACAGTACAACCAATAACGATTAACAATCAACCATCAGCAAACATTGCACACAAAATAAAATAAACCCGGTTTATATAAAATATAAACGGGTAACTGAGTGAGTTAAACTCACCTTGGTTTCATCCGTCGTCAAAAGTTCGTGTTACAAACTTCCGGCTGCGTTCAGCTCCGTCCGTTCTCATTCCAAAATCTTACGTTCATCGGTATGGGTTCGATGCTTCTTATTCGGTCAGATCCTGTGTGCGTATGACATAATTAATAATTTTATACGATATTTGGTTTATAATTAAACAATAATTTATTATCACAAATTCTAAAATTAGTGTAATATAAAATCCTTGTCTAAACCGTTAAACTTACATTTTTTCCAAGTTGGGTCAAGTTAATCGTTTTTATATAAATTAACCTTAATGATACTTATTATTTGAATCTAACACATACGGTAATCGTAAACATGATCAGGCACTTCCGTACTTCACCGTTAACGGGCATGTTAATGTATTTTGATAACTTAATATATATTACCTATTACGCTAGTAACTTAGTTTAGGTCAAATAAACAGGATATGCACATTTAATAAACTTCTTTTACCTGCTGTTCCCTTGCTCGAGCACCATATACCCAACGCTCTCCTAATAATTCCTCTTCTCAACTTGTCCACATGCTACTCATACGTCTTGCCACTTCCATGTAAAAGAAACAGGACCCCTTTTTACTACTGTCGTTCCAAGCATGTACCCCCCTTCCTTCCCATGCACCATTCGAGCAACTACCACCAGTAAGTGATCCCGTTTCCATCCTTTTATTACCATTTTTTTTTTTTTTTTTTTATAACGCAAGGCCTACTGAAGAATAACAGCAGCCCACGCCCTCCACCCATACACGTTCTCCTTACCGTTCACGCTACAATCGCATGCCCAACCTTGGTTCTCAGACCCGCCTCCTGCTTTTGCCTTTTTTTTTTTTTTATTTACTTGGGTGGGATGAATTGTCTGTTTTATCAAAATGAAGGAAGCACACTCAGTGGTTTTATAGGAGGTAACTGCGTGGGAAGCAAGGAATTAGACATAGGGCCGTACAGGTAGCTGTTAGATGGCGTGAGTTTTCAAAACGTGCGGCGCACGCTACTTGGATGGATTGATACGCAAGTGAACGAGCAGTTTGGGATGCAAGTAAACGTTGTGTGGGGAGCAAGCTACCTGTGGTTTGGCGTACAAGTTACTGTTGTTTGACGGTTTAAGGAAAAAGATTGTTTATTTCTCTTTTTCTTTTTCTAAGCATGCATGTACAGTCAACTTCAATTCTTTTTTTTTTTCACGTATGGCACAAAACCCATACTCCCACTTCAATCCCCCATGCGCATGCATGCAACCTTTGCCCCATTTTGTTCCCATTTTCAACTTTCATGTAATTTAGTTTTTTGTAAAATTAACATCCCATTTGACTCCTAATTCAAGAAGTGATACATAATCCTAACATAAAAAGATATTCCGGACCCAATAGGATAGGTTTCGTCGAATTCCGATGTCGTTTGAAAAAATCCCTTAGAAAATATCGATGAAAAACACCGAGCTTTAATTTCTAAAAATTACAGAAAAAATCCTAAAAATATGAGGCCTTGAAGTTCCACTAGACCTCTTCCTAAGGTTTCGTATGAAACTTGTTTCGTTGAATTTGAAGTCCGTTTGACCAGTTAACCATTCAATAAAAGTTACCCACACCACTATGTATGTGGTTATATTCATATATGAGCGTTGCGGACTGAAATAAAAATACAGTTGTGTTCAGTGGGGTGTCGCGATCCCGAAAATGTAATAATATCGGTAGATTAACTCATATTGTGAAATCCCAAAATACTGATACAGGGTGCAAAATACCTCAAATAAAAAGATGCATATTTAATTTATTAAAAATTACAGTAAAATTCTAAAAATTAAATTATAACTACGTCTCAAAAGAACCTTGTCTAAATTCGAAACCAGTATGCGGTTATTTCAAATAAACTGTTACGGTCGACGAACGATTCTATAGCGACTATTGGAAATTTTAAATTAGGCATATCTTACCATCTACACGACGAAATCATGATTTTTTCCTTTCATTAGAAAAATATAATCAAATCAATTCAAACGTTTCTTGTTTCACAGAAATCCTACTTATTTCAGATCCTGTATATTCAATTAAAGTTCAGATTGAAAATTACTAATTGCCGCGTCGTTTTCAAGCTCGTTTTAATTATATAATAAATTATATATTTTGAACTCGATTTTATAAAGTAAACTCAATATAAAATCTGCTAATATTGCCAAATCAATATTTAAACAAGTTTTAAATATTCGTAAACATCGTTCAAAAATCTGGGACGTTACATTCTTCCCCCCTTAAAATAATTTCGTCCCCGAAATTGCAAGGTAAGAAGAATGTTCTGAACACGATTATTTTAAAATAATTATTACCAAAACAAAATTCAAATTCTTTAAACGTTTCTAAAAAAAAATTCGCCAGCACCTCCACTGCACGGCTCGATCACAACAACTACAAACCACTCCAGGCTCAACTTCCCCCAAAGAAAACCAAAAGCCAAATGGCTACCCAACTCAGGGGTATAAATCAATAATTCCAATCAATATTTTAAGGTTTACCTTTTTGTCGGGCAACTTAACTTCAATTTCGAAGCAAATCAACTAACCGCTCTTTCTTCTTCCGGTCTGTACTTTCAAACTACGCAACAAAGCCAATTCCCATAATCTGCTAATATCTGCACTTAACTCATTTATAATGAATATGGTAATCCAACAATATTCCATTCAATTTCTTCACTGGTCCGTTTGATGAACATTATTTAACCAACTCAACATTCAAATAATAGACGACCAACTCATTTGAATTATATTCAACATGTGTATCCACTGGGTTGACTCAACTTTGGTTTACCGTACGTCAATATAAATCGATAAATTTTCATTATTATTCTTTTAATTTCCAAGTCCCAATTATTTAATTCGATTCCACTTAACCAGCTTAAGTTCCATTTTATATCCAATTAAGTATAGTCTTCCAATTAATTCAATTTCAATTCGAATTCCAAACAAGTCGAGCAAAACAACCAATATTACCGTACTATAGAAAATTATTTCCTTTTTCTATATAAAAATATAATTTGGGCAAAATTATTTCATTTACCCCTTTTTCGAAATAGTTTGAAAATAATTTTAAAATCAATTACAAGTACGTGCTCTCATATATACTCAACTCATTCTAGGGTGTTACTAACCACATCTATACTGAGTCACGCCACAGAGCCAAGGTTACTACTCAACCAATAGCTCTGATACCAACTGTAACGACCCCGAGATTCGAGTAGGCTTTTCAACCATCCTCTCCTCCCTCGGCACTGGGCTAACCTCCCAGCGTGGCTTACAGAGATACCTCAGAACTGCTTTTACGGCCAGCCTCTCGACTCGACCAACCCACATTGTCGGGAGATGTAGGGGTAAGAGTCTCCCGTTCGCCACCTAACGCGAAGCGAGAACCCCCTATCATCCGTACCAATTAAGCAACCAGCTCTGATACCACTTGTAACGACCCGGAAAATTCCAATCACGACAGAATCACAAGTCATCATAACTCTGGTAGCTAGGCAGAGAAATTTAACGAGTAGTTCTTCCGCTTATGAAGTTCAACGGTCTTCAATGCTCCATCTCGACCATCTTCTGATATCTTTACCGTTACGTATTTGCTGGTCGGAATGGTTTTCGAATATAAATTCGATCCCGGTCTTTCCATACCAACAATCGTTTTGGTCAGATTTTGATAGTTGGTGATTTAACTATCAAAATAAACAAACATCATCCATAGAAAAATCAAATGGGTTCCTTGGTTCAGAATACAGCATCCCTTGGCCCTTTAAGTTAAATAGTTGTTAATTACATTTCTAAATCTTTCAACATTTATAATATCGCTTTCTAAATCCTTATTTCCAAATCCCATTTATTCAACTTATAATTCTTCGAATTATAGTTATAATATCTTTTGCAGAAATATCATTTTATTTCCACTACCTTCGTATTTAAACTAATATCACCCTTGGATAATCATGAAATCGTTCAAGTTGGGGTATTTTATTTACCTCTCAGACCTTGAGTCGACAACATTCTTATCTTCGGATTAGATAGGAGTTTCTTAACGAAATCTCATTTCAATAATTAACCCAATCATCTCCATATAACCCCATTTATGACCACTTTGATTCAATTAACTCCATTCTATATCTAAAACAGTTATCCCCATATCTCACCATTTTATCTTTACTTTTATAGTAAAATTCAATCTGCTCAACCTTTTGTTCGGTTTCAACTCATATGAAAATTTGTTTAAAACATTCTTTTTTGTAAAATTCCCTTCAAGGGATAAATCAAAATTCTAACTCATATAAATCTGAGTAAACTTACTAAAATGCCCTTTGGTTATAAACAAGGGTTTTATTCAATAAATTTCCTTTACCACCATTTCCATTTCAAATCTGGTTCCTTTCATTATTCACCTTAAAGGTTAACATTTTTCTTTTTATAGAAAGCTCGACTCGATATATTAAAAATACTTGGTTCCATTAGAAAACATTATTACATATATATTCAAATCTTGTTTATCGAGTCTCTTTATAAATTCATGTACTATTCTTTTACAATCCCTTTACAGTTCGATTCCTTGTCAAATTTTCTACCGTTATTCACATCAATTGGTTTACTCCAAAAATAATTAATCTTTCTTAAAGGTTATTAAAAAAAATGATACTTAATTTCAACGATAATCACCAATCAAATGAATAGTTTAAAATAACAATTCTCATTCAAGTGGTTGACTTGGACATTCCAACATGGTTACTTTGTTAACCATTATCACTTCGTTAAACAAAGAAGATTAATTTAAATACTTTCATTTTGATTTAATTAACAATCTAGTTAGGTTAAATAAGTCCATTTAACCATTTCACTCAATCTTAAACATTTGGTAAATCGCTTCATATTTGCCGCAAAACTCGCTAACATGCAAATCTTACTTTGTATACTTCTTTGTAAGTTCAAAACAAAAATAATCATTTATTTCTCTTAATCACTTCAAAATAATCTATACAAAATAGATTTCAAAACTAACTTTAGTTATAAAACAACTTTATAACTGTATTTCTATCGCTTTTCATGACGATAAACCAGTTTCCATAAAACGATTCATTAACGGGCCATCTGCCGATAAATACTTAACCAATGTCACCCATTGGTTAAAATCAAACAAGTGTTGGATTTGGTTTCAACAACAAATGATCAATCAAACTGATTAACGGTTCATATAAATAACAACATATTTGAGGAATCCGGTTGGATCCCTCCAACCTGTCCTTCCTTGCATCACAATGGTTACCTCAGTTTTAACACAGCCATACAGTACAACCAATAACGATTAACAATCAACCATCAGCAAACATTGCACACAAAATAAAATAAACCCGGTTTATATAAAATATAAACGGGTAACTGAGTGAGTTAAACTCACCTTGGTTTCATCCGTCGTCAAAAGTTCGTGTTACAAACTTCCGGCTGCGTTCAGCTCCGTCCGTTCTCATTCCAAAATCTTACGTTCATCGGTATGGGTTCGATGCTTCTTATTCGGTCAGATCCTGTGTGCGTATGACATAATTAATAATTTTATACGATATTTGGTTTATAATTAAACAATAATTTATTATCACAAATTCTAAAATTAGTGTAATATAAAATCCTTGTCTAAACCGTTAAACTTACATTTTTTCCAAGTTGGGTCAAGTTAATCGTTTTTATATAAATTAACCTTAATGATACTTATTATTTGAATCTAACACATACGGTAATCGTAAACATGATCAGGCACTTCCGTACTTCACCGTTAACGGGCATGTTAATGTATTTTGATAACTTAATATATATTACCTATTACGCTAGTAACTTAGTTTAGGTCAAATAAACAGGATATGCACATTTAATAAACTTCTTTTACCTGCTGTTCCCTTGCTCGAGCACCATATACCCAACGCTCTCCTAATAATTCCTCTTCTCAACTTGTCCACATGCTACTCATACGTCTTGCCACTTCCATGTAAAAGAAACAGGACCCCTTTTTACTACTGTCGTTCCAAGCATGTACCCCCCTTCCTTCCCATGCACCATTCGAGCAACTACCACCAGTAAGTGATCCCGTTTCCATCCTTTTATTACCATTTTTTTTTTTTTTTTTTATAACGCAAGGCCTACTGAAGAATAACAGCAGCCCACGCCCTCCACCCATACACGTTCTCCTTACCGTTCACGCTACAATCGCATGCCCAACCTTGGTTCTCAGACCCGCCTCCTGCTTTTGCCTTTTTTTTTTTTTTATTTACTTGGGTGGGATGAATTGTCTGTTTTATCAAAATGAAGGAAGCACACTCAGTGGTTTTATAGGAGGTAACTGCGTGGGAAGCAAGGAATTAGACATAGGGCCGTACAGGTAGCTGTTAGATGGCGTGAGTTTTCAAAACGTGCGGCGCACGCTACTTGGATGGATTGATACGCAAGTGAACGAGCAGTTTGGGATGCAAGTAAACGTTGTGTGGGGAGCAAGCTACCTGTGGTTTGGCGTACAAGTTACTGTTGTTTGACGGTTTAAGGAAAAAGATTGTTTATTTCTCTTTTTCTTTTTCTAAGCATGCATGTACAGTCAACTTCAATTCTTTTTTTTTTCACGTATGGCACAAAACCCATACTCCCACTTCAATCCCCCATGCGCATGCATGCAACCTTTGCCCCATTTTGTTCCCATTTTCAACTTTCATGTAATTTAGTTTTTTGTAAAATTAACATCCCATTTGACTCCTAATTCAAGAAGTGATACATAATCCTAACATAAAAAGATATTCCGGACCCAATGGGATAGGTTTCGTCGAATTCCGATGTCGTTTGAAAAAATCCCTTAGAAAATATCGATGAAAAACACCGAGCTTTAATTTCTAAAAATTACAGAAAAAATCCTAAAAATATGAGGCCTTGAAGTTCCACTAGACCTCTTCCTAAGGTTTCGTATGAAACTTGTTTCGTTGAATTTGAAGTCCGTTTGACCAGTTAACCATTCAATAAAAGTTACCCACACCACTATGTATGTGGTTATATTCATATATGAGCGTTGCGGACTGAAATAAAAATACAGTTGTGTTCAGTGGGGTGTCGCGATCCCGAAAATGTAATAATATCGGTAGATTAACTCATATTGTGAAATCCCAAAATACTGATACAGGGTGCAAAATACCTCAAATAAAAAGATGCATATTTAATTTATTAAAAATTACAGTAAAATTCTAAAAATTAAATTATAACTACGTCTCAAAAGAACCTTGTCTAAATTCGAAACCAGTATGCGGTTATTTCAAATAAACTGTTACGGTCGACGAACGATTCTATAGCGACTATTGGAAATTTTAAATTAGGCATATCTTACCATCTACACGACGAAATCATGATTTTTTCCTTTCATTAGAAAAATATAATCAAATCAATTCAAACGTTTCTTGTTTCACAGAAATCCTACTTATTTCAGATCCTGTATATTCAATTAAAGTTCAGATTGAAAATTACTAATTGCCGCGTCGTTTTCAAGCTCGTTTTAATTATATAATAAATTATATATTTTGAACTCGATTTTATAAAGTAAACTCAATATAAAATCTGCTAATATTGCCAAATCAATATTTAAACAAGTTTTAAATATTCGTAAACATCGTTCAAAAATCTGGGACGTTACAATAAGAATTAGAAGAAAATTTCATTTTTATGTAATTAAGTTAGAGAACATAAAAATTACATTTTTATGTAATTAAGTCAATTTACATGTGAATTAGATTAAAGTGAAAATTTTACATTTATTATGTAAATAAGATTTAAGGAGTAAAATTACCATTTTCATGTAATTAAGATTTAAGGATAAAATTACCATTTTCATGTAGTTAGATTTAAAGTAAGTGAAATTTACATTAAAAGAACACATTTTTAGTACGTTAAAAAGAACATCTTTTTAGTGTGTTAAAAAGAAGATATTTTAGTGTCAAATTGGTTACGCTAAAAAGATGTATTTTTAATGTGAAATTGTTAGATTAAAATGAATGGATTAAAAGTTTATATTTTATATAATGTAATAGATAGAAGGAGAAAAGTTTACATCTTCTATTCAATGTAATAGAAAAAGACAAAAATTACATTTGCATGTAATGCAATCAAAAAGAAGAAAATTACATTTTTATAATGTAGTGAAAGAAGTTAAAAAGAGTTACATTCTTTATAATGTAATAAAAGAGAATAAAGAAAAGAATACATTTCTTTTTATATGAGGAAAAGAATACATTTTTATGCAAGTCATGAAACGAGGGAAATGATCATATTTTTAAAATAAAAATATGCTAACATTAAAGTTCTCATTTTTAATGTAAGGTTAGAATATAGAAAAATGATCTTAATGTTAAAGTGTAAGTGTGATTTCATTGAAAATTCTCATTTTCAATGTAAAGTAAAATTTAGAAAAAGGGACCATAATTTTAAAATGAAAACTTGATTACATTAAAAATCTCATTTTTAATGTAAAGTAGAAAAGTAGAAAATGAACATATTTTGAAGAGAAGGATAGGTTGTGTAACACCCCGAATTTCAGTTAATACTAATATTCACTAATTACAGAATTAATAATCTCAGATGTGAGAATCAGGGGAAACGGGTTACGTCATTGTGTTCATCTCGGAAAAATACGCGAAATAGAGTCCGAAATTTTGTAAATCGGAGTCCGTATGACCCGGTTAAGGCCCAAAGAAGTTTTCGGGAAATTTGAATTTCAAAACATGCAGAAATGGGGGGCCAGGCGGGAAAACTCCCGCCCAGCCAAGTCGACTTGGCTGACTTGCCTGTCGACATGCCTGTCGACTTGGTAGTCGACAGGGCTGTCGACTTGCCCTGTCGGCTGATTCTGGCCTGGATGCACCTGGTTGAGTTTTGGGCTGGGTTGGAGGGCTTGGGACGAAATCTGACGGACCTAAACTAACCTAGGGTTAATCTAAGGGTCTAAAACACAACCTAATCCTATAAATATACCCTAAGACTACCCTAATCCATACTAAAAATAGAATCTATGTCATCATGCCGCCAAAATGCAACTTAGAAGGAGCCTCCACTAATTAGAGAAGAGGATTGCAAGCTAATCAACTACTAATCCACGTCTACTTCAACTCTAGCAACTATCTAAGGAGCTAATCTTGGAGTTTGTGAGTTTCTATCACTTTAATAACCAATTGTTAAACTAAGTAGATGAGATGTGATGAGATCATATGGTTTTTCTTGTGGATCAATGGGTTTTAGGTCATATGTTATGATGCTAGTTTGCTAATCACTATGTTTAACACTTATTCATGATGACACTATGTTTATGCAAGTTAAGTGTTTGGGTTTATGCATGTTAAGTGGTGGGTTTTATGCATGCTAAGTATTTGGTTTTATGCATGCTAAGTGTTTGGGTTTATGCATGTTAAGTGGTGGGTTTTATGCATGCTAAATATTTGGTTTTATGCATGCTAAGTGTTTGGTTTTATGCAAGTTAAATGCTTGGTTTTATGCTAGAATCATGTGTGAAATAAGTGACATGACATGCAAGTTTAACCTATGAGTTTGGATCTATAATATGCATAATCTATGCAAGTTGTTTGGATTAGTGATATGCATAACATATGCGAGTTTACCTTTGTATGTCATACATACATATGCAAGTTATGTGCATGATTATATGCAAGTTCATATGTAACATGTTATGCAAGTTACGTGTTTGGTTATATGCAAGTTATGTGCATGATTATATGCAAGTTCATATGTAACATGTTATGCAAGTTATGTGTTTGGTTATATGCAAGTTAACATGTGACATGCTATGCAAGTTCACACCTTTGTATGACATAAGAATCATATGCAAGTTACCCCCTTTGTGACATATGTGCTTCATGCAAGTTTGGGTTAAATGCTAGTTGGGTTTAATGTATGCTCATATATGCAAGTTGACACCTTTTAAACCCATGATAAAGTTATATGCTATGTTGGTTAAACCCATGGCATTTGTGATGAATCTTCCCTTTATTATGTCATGTTATGAGAACGAATTACGTGGGAAACGATGGGGTTAATATGCATGTTAATAAAATGGTGTGAAATGGGTATGATTAAGCATACCATAAAGTGAATGGACATAATTGGGAATTTACCTATTGAGTTAGGTCTACCCATATTATGGAGTTGGGAATTTACCTATTGAGTTAGGTCTACCCATACTACGGAATTGGGAATTTACCTATTGAGTTAGGTCTACCCATATTCTTGAAATTGGTAATTAATTAGGGATAATTAATACAAATTATAGGGGTGATTAATTAGGTGTAATTAATCGACTAAGACACGAGGTTGGACCCTTTTGTAGCATAAGACTGCCCGGAACCAACCGGCAAATCCAGCGGCTACAAATGATTGGCTCAATGTGAGAGGTCTTAGTCATAAACTAAATACGTGACAAGTGTAAAGACACGAGGTTAGACTTTGTTATGGTGTAAGGCTGCCCGGAACCAACCGGCATATCCAGCTGCCATAAAAAGACAGTCTAATGTGAGAGGTCTTTACAAAGGTTACGATCTTAATTAATTAAGAAACACTTAACCAAATTAGCATGTAGTGGGGCATGAGGGGTTAAGTGGGTGCCTTGGGTGGCATGTAGTAACTAGTGGGGGTGCCTTGGGTGGCATGAGGAAACTAGTGGGTTGCCTTGGGTGGCAATAGAAAATACGATTAGAATACTTAACCAAAGTGGAACATGTAATTAAACATGATTAAAGGGTTAAGTAAGTGCCTTGGGTGGCATGTGGGAATCAAGTAAGTGCCTTGGGTGGCATGTGGAAATCTAGTGGGTGCCTTGAGTGGCAATTAAAATATGATTAAAAGACTTGACCAAAATTTATAACATGTAAGTGGACATGGTTAAAGGGTTAAGTGGGATTCACTAGAAATGACAAAGCTTAGGTGGGTAGCTTGTGGGGGCCCATTTCAACCAATATCCCAAACGTATCTTTGTGGGCTCGACCCAAGTCGAGGACGGGACACGCATATTGGGCTTGACTGTAAGAGGCCAAAACGGGTTAGCGGTGGCAACGCAAGTCCAACGGGTTTCATATGCGTGTGTGGACCCGGGCTGGTAAGTAAGACGTTGTTGCACCGTGTAGGTATAAGCCGTGCACCGTTGATATTATCAGGTTGCCACTTTGGGGGATGATACACCCCACTGTGGGGCCAGCACGGGTATCTACGTTAGGGAGCCGATCGCTTGGGGAGTAGTGGGTACACCTAGTGGAGATAGGGGCAGACGGCACCTATGTAGTCAGCTAGGGGTACACGAAACTACTATTAAAAATTACTATGTACACTTAGTGGGATCAACCTTTAAGTAGGAATTACCCTTTGGTGGGTAGAACTGGTGTGGTGCAGTGTAGGAATTACCCTTGGGTGGGTAGATCTGGGGTGGTGCAGTGTAGTAATTATCCTTGGGTGGGTAAATGCGTCTTTACGGTTATCTTAGTTCATCCTAAGTCTAGTTGGCTGCTTAGTGTAGCCATTTATCCCCAGTCGTTAACGTATATCAAGCTTATGTCTTACTCTGGTTACTTTAATGATTGTATTGTTAAAGTTATAGGACTCGCTCAGACTTATGTCTGACCCCGTTGTTTTTATCTTTTTCCCAACCCTCAGGTTATCAGAGTGGGCCTAGCACTAGTGGGCTTTGATCAGACTGCTTTATCTATCTTTTGGAGCTTGGACCGTGGATGTAAAGCTCAGTTTATCTTTTCTATTATGGCTATTAAGTTATGTAGTGGGATTATGTACTTTTGTTTTATCAGGATGGATATTATGTACTTGACTCTTGTTTATGGTTTTGGTGTAACCAAACATGTTTTACTTTCCGCTGCAATGAAATGATGTTTTATATTCTCAAGTATTACTTATATCTGTCTTGTTGTAATTTTTCTGTTCTATATTCACTTAAAATACTCCACCGATGTTATGGCATTCCCTTAGTGAGTGACCGTAGCGGGTGTGGGGTGTTACAGGTTGTCATTGGAAATCCCATTTTCAATGTAAATGTAAAATATATAAAAATTTGATACGTGAATAAAAATACCGTTTTGTTAGAAAGCATGTCATGTGGATTAAAATACCATTTTATTAGAAAAGTCATGTTAATGAAAAAAATATCACATATATTAGAAATGTTATGTTAAGGTTAAAATTATCATTTTGTTAGGAAATGATAAGTTAGATTAAAATTATCATTTTTGGTTTGGAAATGATAAGTTGGGTTAAAAATATCATTTAGTTATAAAATGAGGAATTACATTAAAAACACATTTTTAATGTAATATTAGAAACATAGAACAGAAATTAACATTTTTTTTCATTAAAATAGATTGAGCAAAAATACACATTCTTGTTCATTAGACATAAATTAATATTTTGTTTGTTAAGATGGATTGGACGAAAATATATGTTTGCTCATTAGAAACAAAAATAAACATTTTTGTCAAAAGAATAGAATTGGGATAAAATTCTCATTTTTGTCTAAATAAAAGAGTTGAAACAAAAATGTACATTTTGTCAAATGTGGTAATTGAAAACAAAAATTACATTTTCGTTAGAAGAGATTTGAATTAAAAAGAAAAAAATTTCCATATTGTTGAACTAGAATTGTCAAAAAAAATGAATGCA
This sequence comes from Allium sativum, assembly GCA_030737875.1. Classification (NCBI taxonomy): domain Eukaryota; kingdom Viridiplantae; phylum Streptophyta; class Magnoliopsida; order Asparagales; family Amaryllidaceae; genus Allium; species Allium sativum. Next base: position 469,567,307 of record CM060920.1, on the reverse strand, counting down.
TCACTTTTAGGCATTCTGTTGTGATGAAATTTGTATGTTAATTAAAGAATTATGTTTACCGTCATAATGCACATTAGAATTTGGGTATAAATAAAAAGGACATTTTTATTGTCAATACATATTAGAATTTGTGTATGAAATGTAAACACATTAGAATCATGTGGCGAATTCATGCAAATAAAAACATGAGTTAAAAAATATGAATTGAAAAAGTGTATTTTTATTTACATTTTAGATGTAAATAAAAGCATAGAAATAAAAGTGACATTGTAAAGAATTTACATTTTTCAATGTAAACAAAGGAAATAAAGGAACGATTAGGAATTTACATTTCCCAATGTAAATAGAATATAGAATAAAAGTTACATTTTCGATATAGTAATATATTGAAATATAAGTTTACATTTCTCAATGTAAATAAAATAGGAATAGAAATTTACATTTTTCAATGTAAATAATAAGATTAGAAATTTACATTTCTAAGGAATAGATTTTCATTAGGAAAAAAAATAATGAATACAAATATACATTTTGTGTAAATTGAAGGATGGAAGAAGAAAATATACATTGTTATGTTTAGGATGTGTATGTAAAGTAAAATAAAAATAGCGATAGATCGTTATAAATTATTAACAATGATATGAAATGGTTTTCAAATTTATATATGCGAGAGTTATTTGGAAAGTCCGAGTTTACTCTCATTCCAAATAATGATACGACGTTCGAAGAATTGAAGACGGCGATTGAAGACCGACGATCTTCACATCGAATGGGTAACTAGTGTCGAGGCCCTTGTTTGATTTGCTCCCAAACGGGGCTAAGATGGTAGTTGTCCGGACGTAGTGTTGATTTGTACGGATTTGGCTTTCGCTCAGACCCAGAGCATAAGCTTATAAATGGAATGTGTGTTCGACATTGTACTCCTTTATATTGTATTGATTGATTTTCTGTCGAATGTATGAATGTTTGGTGGTGGAAAATTTATTCTCTTGCATAACACCCTTTCATATATTTCGGCAAAGGATTGGTAGTGTGATATGGAGTGACAGCGTGGCATACTAAGATGCAATGATCAAGGTTTCTTGTTGAAAAGCAAAACCTTGTGGTGACGATCAAAGCACGGCTTGAATAAGCATAGCTTTGTGTATTATGTAGCTTCACGAGCCTCACAATCCGGTGGAGTCTAAAACGGGAGAAGGGAACGCAGGGAGAGCAGCACGTTTCTTTCTAGTTAGAAGTAGTATCAGTGCTTAAACTGGCTGATATTTTACTTATGTGGATGATAGAATGAGGCGCCTCAGATGATATGTCCTATAGGACCGGGAAACGTGTGTTCTGGAATAACTAATCCACAAAGCTATATGTATGGACCAACCCTGCAGCTTTCCAAGGGTTCACTGCGGGGGATCCTGAGACATTAGCTAGAGTGTCTCGAATCGGTAAGGGGATCCTCCCTAGCCTTGACTCATGATGGAAACCCAATTTCCAATACGACCTCATGGGGTTTTGATTGTAGAACTAGTATGGCGACATAGTAGGATGGGGTACTATGCCGTCTATGATTGATACATTATGATTGAAATGTTTTTATAAAAAAAACATATACACCCAAATATTAAACCCGTTTTATCGTATCAAGCATTTTTAACCATTATAAGGTAAAACCCTATCCTCCGGTTTGCGTTTCATTGTGTGATGGGACTTGGGTCTTATAATGGTTTCATTTTTCTAAAAAGCATTGCAATGTTTAACGATTTACTTTAATTTATGCACCGACAATCCATTGGAATAAAACCCGTTCCGCGTTAGCGGCGTGGTCCTTGGATTTGCTTTATTGCTATTAGTTATATTAGTTAAGAATTCTCACACCAGTCCCATGACTGACTCGTAGTTTGTTTCACTTTGCAAACTCGGGTGCCCTCTTTTCCACACGGGCAGTCGAGTAGCTTTTTGCAGATATTTATCTTTTAAGCAGGATCCTGGATCGAAGCCTAAAGCTGTGTCCAGAGCATAGTTGTCTTCCGCTACCTTAGTTATTTTATTTCCGCTGTGTATTGTATTAATTTATTGTAATTTATCTTCCGCTGTAATTTTATTCAATGTACTCTGATATTCTGTACTCTGATGTAACATTTTTATGATGTTTATAAAAGTCTGTTGTTGTTGTTCTAATGTGTTGTATTCCCAGAGTTAACGTGTTCGGGTTTTGAACTGTCTTAGTCGATTTTGCGATCGATTAGGCCCGGGCGAAATCCGGAGCCGTTACAATAGTATAAGATTTAACAATAGCATAGATTCATAGTTTACAACATATCCAATTCACAGTCTTTCACAATTTACTTTTATTTATCTAAACCTAAAAGCAACTAGAAACTCACTTAGTTAGGCTTAGAGAATAGAGAGAATGAATCTTGAATTTCTAGATTTGATTTGCAAAGTTGAATGTTTGAAGAAAACGAATCCGTCTCAGTTCGCACACCGGTAGCATATGGCTTCCATAATTTCCAATGAAGAAATAGGAGAATTGGACACATATTTATAGCTGCAGAACCCTCTGAAATCGACTGCCACCTCAGCCCTAGGGGTGTCGACACCCCTGTGGGTGGGTTGACCCATAGGTCGACACCCCTTAAGGGGGGTCGACCCCGGTGTTGACACCCCTCTAGGGGGGTCAACCCCCTAGAGCGAGAAATTTGCCGCCTTGATGAATTTTTGATTTTCGAACTATTCTGGATAGGGTCTCTCTCGTATCTGACTCATACGTGACTCATATGCATATATATGTTCTTTCTATGCGTATACAAACTTAAAACTCTCGTAACTTCTTCATACAGTGTCCGTTTTACGCAAACCAAATTTCTATCTTGACCACAATTTCGAGACGGACGCAATGGCGCAGTCCGTTTCCCTTAATTCCGAATACTTAATTAAGTTTTCCTTAATTCATTGTTAATAGTGTATTTCACACTAATTATTCTTTAATTCATCATCTTTAGTGTCGTTAAAATTTCTGGGTCTTACACCAGGAGCAAAATGGTCACTTAAAATTCGGCAAAGATCGTGAACATGGGAAATGACCCCAATAGTGTTTCCCAAAGTTACACGACCATACGACTTCGTTTGAAAATAAAATAAATATTCTACGATCCTCCGATGCGTAGAATGCGGGTCGTTACCCTCTTTCTCCCTTAAGAAATTCCACCCCCGAAATTCCTTAACCAAAACATATAATGGTGGCCCGCATGCCTATCAAACATTTAGAAACAATCAAACATACATAATAACATCACAAGCCTATCCTAGCATGCAGTCTACTAACAAGGGAATAACTATATCGCGATTAAAATCTTACCAGGCGAAGAGCTTTGGGTATGACTTCCTTATGCTTTCCTCGGTTTCCCAAGTACAGTCATTCTCATTATCAGCCCACTGGACCTTAACCAGTTTCACCGTCTTCCTTCGAAGTTGCTTCGTATCATGTCCGACAATACGAATCGTTCTATGGCTCTCAACTGCCTCAGATTCCACTTCGATATCATCCAACTAATCTGGTGAGATAGTCATATCAGAATCGTGCACGAACTTCCTTAGCTGGGAAACATGGAATACATTGTGCACTCCCGCCATCTTATTAGGTAATCCAACTTTATACGCTAAATTCCCAACTTGCTCGAGAACTGGAAATGGACCAACAAACCTTGGTGCTAATTTACTTCTCCTACCAAATTGAATCACACTCTTTAACGGAGAAATTTTGACAAATACCAAGTCGCCAACGGAGAATTTCAAATCTCTTCGTCTTTTATCAGCATAAATCTTCTACCTATCTTGGGCAGCCTTCATCCACTGTTGAATAACCTTGATCTTATCTTAAGTTTCTCCTATTACATCTGGCCCAAGCACAAATTTCTCACCGGTTTCCAACCAGCATGATGGTGAGTTACATAGTCTTCCGTACAAAGCTTCAAATGGAGTCATACCAATACTGGACTGATAACTATTATTATATGCAAATTCAACCAGATGAAAATGGTCATCCCATGAACCGCCAAAATCCAATATGCAAGCTCTCAAGAGATCATCTAATACACGATTCACCCTCTCTGTTTGACCATCGGTTTGAGGATGGTACGCGGTACTGAGATGTAATTCTGACCCTAAAGCCTCTTGTAAGCTCTTCCAAAACCCACTAGTAAATAATGGATCTCGGTCACTCACAATACCTTTAGGTACTCCATGAAATCTCACTACCCATTTCATATACAGTTCTGCTAACTTAGCTGTCGTTCTATTCGACTTGACCGGCACAAACCTTGCACTTTTGGTCAATCGATCCACAATCACCCAAATACTATACCTGATCTAGTCCTTGGTAAACCATCAATGAAATCCATTTAGACTTGTTCCCATTTCCATTCGGGAATTTCCAGCGGTTGTAAAACAAACCACTTGGCCTCTTTTGCTCGACTTTAACTAACTGGCAATTCATGCATTTGGATATCAACTTCCCAACATCTCTCTTCATCCCTTCCCAGTTGTAGGTTTGCTTCATGTCTCGATACATCTTGTTACCACTGGGTTGTATAGTCAGTTTTGAGTGATGACATTCTCTAAGCACTTCATCTCTTAATCCATTGACATTGGGTATAACCAGTCTACCATTCTTTCGAAGCCATCCTTCTCGATCAAGTCCATACTTGTTCATCTCCTCACTATCGATGCCCATCTCTACCTTGGAGATGATTTCCAATATATTAGGATTGTCCCTCTGACTGGAACCAATCCGCTCAATCAAAGTTGGTTTGATCGTCAAATATGCTAACATCTCTGGATCCAATTCACACTTAGGTCTGAAATCATATCCCGCGATATACTCCAATTGCTTCCATTCCAGAAACATAGCCCCCAAACTGGCATGTCTCCTACTCAATGCATCAGCTGCCGCATTGCCCTTCCCAAGTGTGTATGCGATATTGAAATCATATGAAGCGAAGAACTCTAACCATCTTTGCTGACGAAGATTTAAATCCATTTGAGAGAAAAGATACTTTAGCGACTTATGATCGGTAAACAACTCAAATCTTTCTCCCAAGAGATAATGTCTCCACATCTTTAACGTGAACACGATCGCTGCCAATTCCAAATCATGGGTAGGATACCTTTTCTCATGTGGTTTCAGTTGCCGACTAGCATAAGCTACAACCCTACCTCCTTGCATCAGTACAACACCTAGTCCGATACCACATGCATCCGTGTATACTGTCATTTCCTCGTTCCCTTTAGAAAAAACTAACACTGGCGCACACGTCAACTTTTCCTTTAGACTTATAAATGCATTCTCACACCTTTCGTCCTAGACGAAAGCTTGATTCTTTTTGGTCAACTGAGTCAACGGTGCTTCTATCTTGGAGAAGTCTTGGATAAACTTATGATAATATCCAGCAAACCCCAAGAAACTTCTTACGTCTGTTGCGTTCTTGGACATAGACCAATCTTGTACCGTAGCCACCTTCGCAGGATCCACGACAATACCATTCTCTGAGACAACATGGCCAAGAATCTCACTTCCCTTATCCAGAAGTGACACTTAGAAAATTTTGCGTTCAATTGGTGTTTCCTCAACACCTCCATCACTGTCCTCAATTGTTCTTTGTGTTCTTCCTCTGTCCTCGAGTAAACCAAGATATTGTCCATGAACACAAGAACAAACTTATCTAATTGATCTCTGAAAACTCTATTTATAAGATCCACAAAATATGCTGGTGAATTGGTCAACCCGAATGGCATGACCAACCACTCATAGAATTCGGACGGCGTCCGAAATGCCGTTTTAGGTATACTCTCAGCTGCTACTCGGAGCTGATGAAAACCTGTCGCGAGATCTAACTAGGAGAACACTCTCGCTCCATTCAACTGATCAAACAAATCATCTATCCACGGAAGAGGATACTTACTCTTCCTCGTCACCTTGTTTAACTCGCAGTAGTCTACACATAAGCGAAGGGAACCATCTTCCTTAGTAGTAAATACAACTAGTGCTCCCACTCGGAAACACTTCTTCGGATAAATCCCTTCTTTAAAAGATCACCCACTTGCACCTCGATCTCTTGCTGCTCCCTTGGTGCCATACGATGAAGTGGCATCACTATAGGTCTAGCATCTTACAATAAATAAATCAGAAACTCGATCTCTCGTTGTGGTGGAAGTCCGGTCACTTCCTCGAAGATGTCCGGATACTCACCAGCAATAGGCACATCTGATAACTCATCCTGTGGGATGTCGAGGGAATGTAGAAAATTAGCCATCACCTCATCACTAGGTAGGCAACCCAATACCACCCTTCGCCCATCATCCGCTCTAATGGTCACCGAAGACTCCTCACTGTCTACCACCACCCCCATACCTTTGGAGCCAATCGACTGCCAAAATAATGCCAAACCCAGTAAAGCCCAAAACAATGCAATCACAAACATGCATCCATGACTCGATAAGGCCAAATTACGACAAATCATACTAAGGCTAGTCGAACCACCTATTGGGTTCGTCACAACTAGAGGTCTATCAACTATCTCGGGTTCCAATTCCAACCTATCTACCAGGTCACTAGATACGAAGGAATGAGAAGCCCCCATATCAAACAATACTCGAATAGGAACATCATAAATAGAAAGCATACCTTGAATAACGAAACCCTTTCCCTTCTGCGCCGTAGTTGGGGCATTTGACGAAGAAGGAATAGCGTTGATAGCATATGCTTTCACCATTTGCTTCTCCTTAGGGAGTTGTGGACATTCATTCTTAAAATGCCCCACTTGGCCACAGTTGAAGCACTTCGTTTACCCGGCTTTGCACGACACTCTTTGGCATAGTGACCCTTCTTACCATAGCTATAACACTCGATATCTTTCTTATTCTTCTTTTTCTGATCATCCTTGGTCTGGTTCTGTTTCCTCTTATTCTGGGAATTATTCTTGCCTCCATCGCTTGCTTGCGGCTTTGGCTCCTCTATAGATGTAACAACACCCTCGGTTTTTGACTTAGGGTAAAGGCTCCCAGACCTCAATGCCTTTCCCACAATAGATCTGATTGTTTCATCGATACGGTTTATGAGTCTTTCCCCCAAGTACTCATCTAGGCCAGTAATGAACTTCTTGTTCTTCTTCTCGGCAGTACCAATAAGAGATAATCCATATTTCGATAAAGTATCGAACTCAGTAATATATTCCAAGACTACCCTACAATTCTGCTTAAGTTCCAAAAACTTCCTGAACAATTCTGATTTCTGAGAAGCTTGGATAAACTTATCACTGAAGCGAGTCTTAAACTGATTACACGTAACTTGATCCTCGGTAGTAGCTGCTTTAATAGCATTCCGTCCCAGAAGTTGACGTGATGCTAACTTTCTCTTCATTGCATCCTTGATCCCCAAGTCCTCAAAGATGCGCTCACAACTATTAAGCCAATCTTGAACCTTTGTAGCTGATTCCGTTCCATGGAATGGCTTCCTTCCAAGACTATAATCATACCTGAACATGCAACCAAAGAGTTAGCACAACATGATGTACAGTACTCTAAGGTAAACACTAGCATAGAGTGTAAAATGGGAGTGTGTGTGTCATGATGATAGAAAACATCAAACATAGCAATTATCCTGACATCTCTCACTCAGTGCGTAAAGCATACGATATCCACCGCTTTGATCACCAAATCCATTGGGGCCATGACGACAACTCCGTATGACTATTGCTATGACCATACTTCCGTGGTCTATAGTCAATAACCCTACCCAGTCCACACATCCCTAGCTCTAGGTTAATAGGCCAACCGGTCCACACTTCCCTGGCTCAGGTTTGTCTATATGTCCCCTCTCTTCAACGGTGAACCAAAGTTATAAATATCGATAACCCCTTTGCACACGTCCCGCAGCAAAGTCCAACTCTAGAACTTAACTTGTTGGTTCCCATCTGGATCCTGAGTAATAACTTCTCATTTGGACTTCCTTTGCATCTAGGTTTTTGGTCTCCTCCGGTTCGGTTCGGGTCTCCTCCTCCTATCCGGTTCGGTTCGGGTCTCCTCCTCCTGTCCGGTTCGGATCTCCTTCTCTCCTTCTCCTATCCGGTTCGGTTCGGGTCTCCTCTTATCCAGTTCGGTTCGGGTCTCCTTCACCTATCCGGTTTGGTTCGGATCTCCTTCTTTCCTCCTATCCGGTTCGGTTCAGGTCTCTTTCTCCTATCTGGATCGGTTCGGGTTTCTTTCTCCTATCCGGATCGGTTCGGGTCTCTTTCTCCTATCCGAATCGGTTCGAGTCTGTTTCTCCTATCCGGATCGGTTCAGATCTCTTTCTCTTACCCGAATCAGTTCGGGTCTCCCTCCTAACTGGTTCGGATCGGGTCTTTCGCCTAACCGGATATGAAAATCTACGACTTTTTCCAACAAGCTATTTTCGCCAAACGATGGCGTTTTCAACCATTATAACCTTTCTATGACCTCACAAAACATTCGAAACAGCAGCAACAACATATAGAATCAATCAAAAACATTAAGACATCATTCACATGAAATATTTTAGATCAAACATACCAAAAAGACATGATTTTCCCCTTAATCCCCTTAACCATGTTTTAACTATAGGATTAGAAAACTTAATCCAAATTAACCCAAATTTTCACCAGTGACATAAAATAATATTTTAGAATTTCTACATATTTTTCCAGATTTTTATGAATCATAATTTCGCTAATTATCACTAATCACCCCTAATTAGCCGTAATTAGTGAATAAAAATGCAAATCACTCACCTTAGCCATAAATGAATCTTAGATATGAAACTATGACTAATATGGCACGAATTCCAATGTATAACAACAGCTTTATCCCTGATTTGATGCTAATTTCTCTTGATTTGATGTAGTTTTGCTTAATTAGTGATTAAAAAGCAATTAGGGTGAGATTTAAAAGGTAGAGGTCATTACTAGGGGTTCAAAGAATGTAAGTGGCAACTAGAAAACTGAAATGAAATGTTTCCCCAAACCCTTTCAGCACTCCCATAACCCTAATCCCGAAATGGGCTATGAGCCTAACCACTAATCACCTAATTATGCCCGGTTAAGCTGTTTTTCATCTTCCAAAACCTTATTTCGGCTATATCTCCCAAACGGTAAGTCCGTTTGATTAATGTGACCACTCTACGGAAAGGTAAACCATCATCCAAATCCAATGAAAGTGATTTTAGGTCAAAATTTCTTACCAATCAAAAATTATAGGCGAAACAAGATTTGCCAGGGGGCAAAATGGTCATTTAAAATTCGGCAAAAATCGTGAACATGGGAAATGACCCCAATAGTCATTTCCCAAAGTTACACGACCATACAACTTCGTATGAAAATAAAATAAATATTCTGCGATCCTCTGATGCGTACAATGCGGGTCGTTACACATTTTGTTTCCTCTTCTTTCTCTTCCGCCCCCCCCCCCCTTTTTCTCAGGGTGGGAATACTCAAGCTTGACCAGGATTCTGCTTTCATTTTGCTTGGAGCTGCTTAGATGTATTGCTCGAGCTCTTATCTACTATGGCTATGTTTTTATTTGGGGAATTATGCTTCTTTTATTTTTGTACTATGATGTTTTAAGTGCAAGACAGAAGTTTTGATGATGTATTGGGTTTATGTATTTTCAAACATATGATGTTTTGAACCACGATGCTTTATGATTAATAAAGTTTTTAATTCGGCTGCTATTACCCATGTTTTATGACATGGGTATTAGCTCTTATAATCGATATCTTCTAAACAAAAATACAAAACAATACGATTAGCAACTTTTATAGGTATAAATTTTCATCTAGATCGAACCACTCTAAACATTATGTTGTTTAGATTATCCTTGCATTTAATGCTTAATTCCTTATTTTTCGTTTCTTACTATGTAATAATGAATTACCTTTGCTAATACCCATGTCAACTATATTTCCTAGGTTGGCTTGAACCTTGTCAACACGACTTGATGTTCATTTTTTTTTCTTACTACTATTGTGCAAATTACGTAAAGACTCTAAATTTATATATTTTTACTAAAATTATCTTAGAATATATTATTGAAGTGATATAATAGACATGCATAAGTGATATAAAAATGTGATACCTTTAAATATCATCCATTCATTGAAGCATTTCGTTTGCTTCGTTGCACCCTGCATTTTAAGCACCACAAGCAACCAAAATTATCCTTGTTGCACTTGATTTAGAGAATTCTGATTTGTGATTCAAATGACTAATTCTATCTGGTAACGAATCTGTATGTGATTTTATTATTATTGTCTCTATAGGATAAATATACATATGAAAAGCAATAATTTATGTTTATCAATTATAATAAACATTAAGAGTTTACAACGTAAATGATCTAATAAATAATGAGCATCGTAAGTAATCATCGTATTATAACGTGAATAGAATTTACAAAATCAATTGATCTCACTCTTTTTTTAGTGTAAATAACGCAAACTTTTTAAAGTCTCTTTTTCTCTACAAATACAGGGACATAAGTCAAATCTGAAAGTTGGCAATCGTTTTTTAACAACATGCCAAATTTAAGACTCAAACTTGATAAAAAAAACAGAAAACTTGTTTAAAGGACAAAAAAAGCAAAAAGTTTGTCCAGAAGGACAAGAGCCAAGAAATTTGCTCAAAATGCCAACTTTTAGTGTAAAGTGGAAAAACAAGGGACCCCCCTGAATTCCACTATTTCCACTAGAAAATGTCCTTTTGGGCAATTTTTTTTGGCTCTTATCATTTTAAGCAAACTTTTTGCTCTTTTTGTTCTTGTAACAAAAATCCCCGATTAGATAACCTTAATTATTTTCCTATAATAAAAGCCAATTTAATCAATATATAAATTATGCGCCTATTAGAAAAACATGACTTGCATTTTTCTGATAAAAAAACGGAATTTTGATTGAAGTTTTCAAGAAAATAAATATCTATAAAATCCAATAATGATCAAACACTGCGTTTATTTATCAAATTTATACTTAAATAACGATTATTTCATTTTCTTTTCATTTTTTTAAGAACATTCTAGAATGACGCAAGTTAACTTAGACATTTTATAAGAAGTGCAAGCTAGTTTTCGAGTTTTGATTTGGAAAAATGGGAATCTAATTTACGTACTCTTTGTTATAGAGATTTTTCGTATAACATTATTAGAAATAACGATCTGACTTTCAAATCTTTGTTACAAGAATTATCAATGAGTTTGTTTAAGAAAATGAAGTATATAGTTGATTTTCTTTAATGTTCTTAAAAAAAATAAAAAATATTTAAGTTCCAACTATTTCATACATTTGTTTTGATGAACACATCCCTTGCTTCAAACTCAAGTCAACACGTAAGCTAGTCCATTATCGTATATGAACAACCATAAATTTAAAATAATATATTAGTTTATATATATTTTTAAATTTTAATATGTATCATAATAAGTACTATTACCCCAACCACTGAAATTGCTTACAAGAATTATTTCATAAATATTTGAAATTTTTATAACTAAATTTATTCCATGTTGTTGTTATTATTGGAAAAAGACCTAAAATTACATTGGTGTCTAATTATTATAAGACATGGAATTCAAATCAATGACCTTACAAAAATAGATAGCTATTTTTTTTTTATCAAGTTTGAGTCTTAAATTTGGCAAGTTGTTAAAAAACGATTGCTAACTTTCAGATTTGACTTATGTCCCTGTATCATAAGTACTATTACCCCAACCACTGAAATTGCTTACAAGAATTATTTCATAAATATTTGAAATTTTTATAACTAAATTTATTCCATGTTGTTGTTATTATTGGAAAAAGACCTAAAATTACATTGGTGTCTAATTATTATAAGACATGGAATTCAAACCAATGACCTTACAAAAATAGATAGTTATTTTTTTAGGGGTTTTAGGCACAAGGACAACGTCAACGAAAAATTTATTCATAAGGACAAGAGGCTAAAATTTTAACCATAAAGACACTTTTTAGTGTTAAGGGAGGAATTCAGGGGTCCACTACTATTTCATACTTTATACTAAAGTTTGTCCTTATGGTTAAATTTTTTGCCTCTTGTCCTTATGGATAAATTTTATGTAAATTTTGCCATTCACACTATTTTCCTGCTATATTTAACATTTTCTTTCAATTCAATTATTTTTTAAAAATTTGTCTTCAGTTTAAAAATGAAATTTGATGCCTATCAAACTAATTTCCTCAAGAAGTTTGTCTTCTTCTGCCTGATTACCTTGATATAAAAACATAAATACCGGGGACCTACTCAAATCCGACTATTTGCTTGGCAATCATTCAAGAACATGCAAACAAGGGGAACACGGAAAATGAGACTCGAGAAAAATACAACCAAACGAAAAGCAGTGAAAAAGATAGCAACGTTTAATAATCAGTTTGTTCCTTTATATTGATGTTCACTTGTTCAGCTACTCTCACGGCATTTCATTTTGGCGACTCCTTCCTCCCTTCGCCCGCACCCCGAAACACACGCGCGCACCACCATATAATCAATACACAACTTTTCCTCCATTCATCCTAATCAAGAGGAAGTATGTATGCAGAGACTGGGCTCATCTATCCATTGCTTCAGAGCTACAATCAAACTGAGTTTTCTTATACGGTGCCTCCTACGGTAAAAATTTTACGTGCTTTTTGTCTACCTTCCGCATTTGATTTTTAGGAATTCCGCATATGAGTTCTCAATTTTGATTCAATGTTTTGCTTTGAATCTAAATTCCTGTGTGAAAGTTGAGAACTTTCGTGAGTGGTTGTTAACTCGGTTGAAAGATGCAATATTTAATTAGCGATTTGTTTTCATGATGAAATATCCTGAGTGGCCTCTCAATGCAGCTAGTTGATTGCAACTCTAAAGTTACTGAAGTAGTTTTTTCATAGATATGTTGGTTTTTTGGTTGTTATCTTAGATATTAACTTGCAAGTAGACAATATATTTGGTTTCATTACATAGTGTTGAAACTAGTGAAAGCTATACATGAATAATATACTATTTTGTAAAGAAAAATAATAATTAGTGCTTTCATCAGCATCTTCGTTAATAGAAAAAAAGAAAAAAGAAAAATATCTTCCTTTCACTGGCCCTTGAGAAGGGAAGTTCTACTATAAGATAGAAAATTATATTCTTCCTCTTTTGAGTAGAGACAGACTTACTCTATATTGCATATTTATATAAGTTGTCTTTCTTATAGACTTGCTTTTTTAATCACGGAGATCTTGGATATTTTTTTGTTGATTGTAACATCATTTATCTTGGATCATAGGCATAACCTTTTAGATAAAGATCGGCATAATTACTTAATTGAAAGCCTCAAAGGGGTGGCAAGCTGGTTAGATGCATATTATAGAATGGTAGATGTATATGGGGGAGGGGTGTAAGTGTATAGAACTTATTAGCTTCCTTGGATCCCCACTATGCATAGTTAGTTTTGCTCGGGGGATAGTTGCTCAGGTAGAACCTGCATCTTTTTAAGAGACAAAAGTGTTGGAAATAAATTTGGTTTTTAGGAAAATATTAATTGTGCAATGAATTTAATTATTGTATTAATGGAAGGCTAAAATAAATGGTAAGAATTATCAAATGGAATTTGATATGTTAAGGAAAGTAGAAATTAGGGGTTAAGGACAATTCTAGAGAAGAAGACTCTATAATCTTTGTAATGCTATAAATACAAGTGTAATCTCTCATTTTGTGGTATGAAAAAAAAAAATGAAGCAGTAAAAGTTTTTTTTTTAATTATTCTTCTTTCTTCTAATTTCTTCTTCTTCCTCCTCTAAAATTTCCAATATCAGAGCTAGGTTAAAAGAGGTGGGAGAGATGAAAATAACTAACTAGTCAAGTCAGCAAGAGAGTTCAAAGAATAATTTCCAAAAAAAAAAGAAAAAAGAAAAAAAAAACAATTGGAAAACGTATTTAATTTCCATGGCCGAAGCGGTAGAAGAAGAAGAGCAAGGATCAGCGCACACCGTTGATCCAACATCCCAGAAGCAGAAGAATGGAAAATCTGAAAAGTCTGTCAAAGAAGATGAAAACGAAGAAGACGAGGAGCTCCTAAAGACAAGAGCTTTGGAGAAAAGAAAGCAGCAAACTTGCAGCAGCTATCGAAGCTGTTGTTGAACATGCCACAAGTGGCCGTGGAAGAAATTTTATTTTAGAATTGTTGATGAGAAAGTGCACCATGAAGAGAAAGTGCTCCAATATATATATATATATATATATATATATATATATATATATATATATTTTGAAGGTGATGAGAGAGTGCATCACAAATCGAAGAAAAAGTGATTCGTTAATTTTTGAAGGTGATGAGAGAGTGCATCACAAATCGAAGAGAAAGTGCTTCGAATTAAGAAATCTGTTTGAAGTAGTAAAATCAAGTTTAAGGGAGGATGTTGGAAATAAACTTGCTTTTTAGAAAAATATTAATTGTGCAATGAATTTAATTATTGTATTAATGGAAAGCTAAAATAAATTGTAAGAATTATCAAATGGAATTTGATATGTTAAGCAAAGTAGAAATTAGGGGTTAAGGACAATTCTAGAGAAGAAGACTCTAGAATTCTTGTAACACTATAAATATAAGTGTAATCTCTCATTTTGTGGTATGAAAAAAAAAATGAAGCAATGAAAGTTTTCTTAATTATTCTTCTTTCTTCTTTTTCCTCCTCTAAAATTTCCAACAAAAAGCACCATGTCCACTGAGTTACTACTGCTGACAGCATAGCATATGATATTTCACACAGTATTATCAAGAAATTTAATTACTCTGTTTAATAAGCTATCAGATGGACACATTCTATTCATCACCCAATAGCTATTGTCTGGTATAATTTTCAGCCATTACATCACCACACCTAATGAACAAGAACATACTTCATTTTAGCATGTATGTCGCAAGTCCTTATTGCCATTGTTTTAAATTAAATCAACCAACAATTGTTAGTTTGATTTGTAAATGTTTTTGTCCTAGCCACTTAAAGCTTTATTAGTTTACCATTTCTTTTCTGCTGAGCTTTATTTCTATGGAATAGAAGTCGCCTAGTATGAGATATGTGATGTGTATCAAACCGATTAGGCACTGTTATTTTATACTTTAATTAGTTTGGTTTGTTAGAAAAGATTCTTCTTTTTTTCTTTTTTTTTATAAAAAAATGGTACTTACATACATGTCTTAGATAGTATGCAACATACTATATGTCAATATAAGTTCGAACTTTTTGCACTATAGTCGAAGTGCTTAACCACTGAGGCAATGGTGCAGGTCATACAAGAGATACTTGTTATCTCTGAATTACCATGTCAAACTTTTGAGCTATACCAAATAATTCTAAAATTAGTCTATTTTAATCAAACTGCAAAACGAACTTTAGTCTTGGGCACTAAAGCGTGCAGTAACAAACTTCTGTGTTTCCGCACCTTTGAACTCTTCAAATCGTTTTTTTTTAATCTTGGTGAAAACTAGTTATCGTTCCGCAATAAGATATGCAAGGGATATATTGTTTCAAGTAGTCTTTTTCTTTTTTCTCCCTTCCAGCACTTATTTTGAAATGTAATCCCAATAGAAATATATGGATTCCCTTCCTCATTCAACTCAACCAAATTTGTTTTTCTTTCCCTTCATTTTTGATTATTTATAGCTAGATCTTGCAAGCTCTTGTCTTGGTGATCATGTACATGCATGAAGCAATATGTGTAGGCAATAGTTTGTAGAGTCAACGCGTACATCAGCCATGGCTGACCACATGAGGTTTGCAATGATTTCTGCAAGACAGTGGATGCGTGCAGTTTCTACTTTGTGGCCGGTAATCTTAACAAATTAATGTTTTTTTTTTTTTTTTTTTTTCCAGCCAATTTCAATATTATTATTTTGCAAGTGACAAATTTCTAGGTAAGATTTGCCTTTTAGACTATTAGTTATGTTATCCTAGTGGAATCAAAGTGGCAAGTTGGCATGTCAGATTCATTCTTTAGAAAGAAATTAAAGCAAAATTGAAATTTGAACTATTTGTTCTCTTTTTTTCAATGGTATCACTTTCAAGTGTAATTATTTTTTTGTGCTTGTTTCGGATCTGAATGACATAAAACAATTTAATCAAAAGTGGGTTCTTTTAACATCATTCACAAGTGGTTGTTTAACATCTTTGCATTTGTTAATTAAGGCTAGTTTGTTTGTTCTTATCGTTGATCAAATTTTATTCCCTGTTTTGATATCATAGTGAACAAGAAATACAATTAAATTATATTTTGGGAAACAATGTTGTTTTAATGCACAAGTTGGACCCTCCCCCCCACCCCCCTTCCCCCCTTTTTCAAAGACCTTCGTCCTCTTTTTCTGTCAACGAAGTTCATTATAGACATGAAATCATAGCTCTGTTGAACTATTTTGTGTTGTACTTCATTAAGCGTGCAAAATTTTGTTTTAAAACCAACATTAATTCGTTGTGTTAAGCTAAATTCAACAATTTTGTCAACTTGAAGCAAGATAATTTTTGTTTTTTGTAGCAGCATTAGTTTGAACTATGATAAATTAACTGGAACACTGTGAACTTTGAATTTGCTATACGTGGAATTTTTCCTTGTTTAGATCGTTAAGCTGTTTGGAGGATCATGGTAAACTTTATACTCAATATCAATTTTTGAACAATCTTAAAGAAACTCAACAGTTGGAAAGTCATGGGTCTTTTAACGTATTACCATTTTCTTCTTCTTTTCGATATTGTTTCTTAATGTATGCCAAGGTATCAAACCCAATAAATCTAAACAACTGAAACTAGATTCTTGGTTTGCTATGATTTGTTGTCATACTTGTTCTTGCACTGTATGAAATTATGTCAACATTTACTTTCTTCCTTGTGTTAATAAGAACCAAATGTTTGTTTTGTTATGCAGTTCGTATTTGCTAGGAATAAACAAAGGGATTAAATCGTATCCCTTATGGTATTAAAATTCCACAAAAGCAATAACCTATCTTTTGTTACTTTTAAAGATATCATATTTACTGGCAAGAAATATCGATTGCTTTCCAACTAAAAAAATGAAGATCGCGTTTGGTTTGTCATTTTTAATTTTGTGTTTTCATCTAAAGAAAACTGGGTCTGCCATTCGTATTGTTGGAATACTTTTGAAAAACAAAATTAACACATAAAATAGCAAACAAATTTATTGCGATTTTCGTGTTTTGGAGATGACAAAAGCATGGAGAACAATCAGACTTCTCGGTTATCCATTGGCTGTTGCAGTGATTACGAATTGTAATCTTATTTCTTAGTATTTCTTAGTTTAAATTGGAAAAACAAAACTCAAAATACAAAATAATATCAAACAGGTCCGGAGTAATCCATATCTTATAACAATGCTATTTTTACATCTACAGGAAGACTTCGTACAAAATTATGATTTTGATTTCGATCTAGGTGCTGAAGGAGACCTATTCAAAGCACCTGCAACAATAATCGAAGAACCATTGCTTGCCTTAGACCCCCTAACAGTTGCTTTGACTAATATATCAAATGGACAAGATGTAATGGCTGAAACCATTAAAGCTGCTGATATGGAATCAATGCAAAATGAACAGCTTAATGATGTCCTATACGATTGCAGGAAAGAACTTTTGGCTAAATATGCAACCAATGAAATGTTAAGTGAAGTACTGACTGTAGAACTTCATGCAAATGAAATAGAGGAAGTTCCCATTATAGGGAACATCGAATCAAATATGGAAGGGAATTTACATAAAAGCATGAGCAGTGGTTGTCTCAGATCCATGGAATGGGTTGGTAATAATAGTAGCGGTAGGCCGAATTTTCTTGAATTTCAGTCTGTTGATTTTGAAACTGTATTCGGATTAAGGAGAGCGTTCAGTGAAGGGGATATTCAGGTTAGCTGCTTAATTGCTTTGGTTGTATACACTTCACATCTTCATTTTATAAAAAGTTTAGCTGGTTTCATTGATTTACAGGCCCTTGAATACAGGGGTGCAAAAAATGATAACACAAGCAGCTTAAGTGGATTCTTTGATATACAGCTGACTGTTGGTGATACGAAGTCCGATGAGCGAATGCAACAGCTTATGAGATATAGAAGCAAGAAGAACAAAAGGAATTTTGGAAGAAAGATAAAGGTAGCTGCTTTACCCAAAGAATGCCTTAATACTTTGATAGCTTGGTTTTTGGAGAGAAAGCAAGAAATCATTGTAGTGCATGAATTATGTATGCATATTTGTTTGCAGTACGCATGTAGGAAGGCCCTAGCAGATAGTCAGCCCCGAGTTCGAGGAAGGTTTGCAAAGACCGGAAACGGCAAGGTCTGGAAACAAGCCTAGTCGAACGAAATTCCTTGTAAGCTACATGTAAAAAGCGTGGTATATTATTTCTCAGACAGGTACCCATGCCCTGAGCTTGCATGCTGCTCAGATGTTTCCAAAAGCTCTAAGGTAACTTGGCAGTGTTCAGGGTTTGATATTTTACTGTATCTTGTTATTATATATTCAATCCCTATCCCATTGAAAAGGTTTGTGTAGAAATGTATCATATGATGTTCAAGACTCTAGTGTCTAATGCTTGCTTAATAAATGGAGTAAAATGGTTATTTCTTACAAGTGATCCTATGATGGAATTATAGGAGGTTTCCCTATCATATTATTACTAGTTTGTGATCCATGCTACGCGGCATTTGCTAGCGAGTTCCATTTTCAGCCATGAGTTCTTATGTCTCTTATGGGATAATGCTTACATGGGATTTTATGTGATCAACATGTAGAGTTCTATGACTAACATTGGATTTTAGTAGTTTCTTGACTGTTATTAATATGTATTTAATGATCAAACTGTAACACAGCTATATCGATTAAAATTGAAGCAGGTGGTCCAAATAGCAATGTTTACCCCAAGCTACTGTTTGATATGTACGATAAATAATGAGGATGTAATATTACTTCCTAATAATTATTAGTAAGAATGGACTGAACTATTCTCAAATAGAAGGCCCCATTTTCATTAGTATATATCTATGTAAAATAGTATATTTCAGATTAGATGACTGTTGTTTCTGACCAAACTTAAACCCAGGCCCGGCCCAGGGGTAGGTGGGCGAGCCGACCGCCTAGGACGGCAGCTGGTGGTGGAGGAGGAAGGGGCACATTTTACGAATATAGCTATATATATGTCTATATATATCACATGCATATTGAGAGAGACTTGTCCAGGTGGTAATATGTGCGGCTTGCTTCTCTGAGATTCAGGGTTCAATCCGATTCAAAGTTCAATCCCCTGCAAGAGCAGTTTGTGCGTTTTTTTCCCAGTCCTCCCCAACACTGGGGCAGCACAATTTTTTTTTTAACCTTCTTGCAGTATTGTTCGGCTGGGGCAACCAAACCCATCGGGCCGGCCCTGCTTAAACCAATACAATACTAACAAACCAAACTTGAGTCAATATATTATTGGCACATGGTATTGCATTGCATGTAGAATGATGTATTTTTTCATGGCAAATTCTATTTGAACACGAGATTTTGCTGAGTAGTTCCCTATAATCTAGCAAAAATGAGGAAACCTCTCATTTTGCTGAGTAGCCCCGTGAAATTAAAAAAAAAAAAACGAAAATACCCTTCCTCGTAGGGACTCTACGTGATTTGTAAGAAAACCACGTAGGAGAACTGTGTGGTACGCTAAAAAACAACGTATAAGCTCTACGTGTTTCTTTAGTGTATCCGTAGTGCTTTTACGTGGTTTTCTTACCAACCACGTAAAGTTCCTACGAAGTAGACTGGAAAGTTAGGGGAAAAAAAAACTCAAAAGGATAGTTTCGTCTTTGAATTTTTTCATTAGAAAGGGGACTACTCAGTAAATACCTGGTTTAGAATTTGCCATTTTTCATATCCAGTGAGGTAATATATGGATAAATTAAACACATAAAGGTATATATCACATCCTGCACCGACATATCCTACGAAAATGCATATTTATCCATCATACTGCAATTTGGCCGGTGTACATGTTTGTGTCCTGAGCAAAAGATTTCTATTGAAAAAGGTTGATGGTGAACTCAAACCAAGGTAAGCATCAGAAGAGGAAATATTCACCGCATGGAATATGATGGAAGGCAATTGTGTACCTTAATTCAATAAATGTATTTTCTATCCTCCACTTCCTACGCTCAAGCAGTAGAAGCTTAGATTGAAATGTTGAGACAAAAATATTGGGCAAAATTCTTACACACAACAGTCATTATAATCCATCAAAATGCGTTCGAGAACTCTTCCAATGAGGGATCACCCAGGGGCGGAGGCACGTTGCTTCTGGCCTGGGCAGTTGCCCCCCAGAAAATACGAAACCAACCCAAAAAAAAAAAATTTATGTCTCTTATTTTGGCCTTGGAACCTCAATCCAACGTTTGTCCAGCCTCAGCTGCTTTGTGAGTTGATGGTCCGATCTCAGGTGTGGACAAAAGCTTCCTAACTTCTCTTTTGGATAATAAAACTCAAGGTGTTTGTAATACTGAAAACAATTTGCAAGTTGATGGTCAGTTCTCTTCACTTTACTAGCAGTTCTCTTCATTGTACAAGGCGGTGCAAATGATAATAAAACTCAAGGTGTTTGCAATACTAGTTGTGCTGTGCCTCACAAGTCCCCTAACCTAGTCACCCACATGTGAACACCACATCACCAACATGATGTTTGTGTAAATGCCACTGTGAAGCCTATAGGGAAAAATGGCTGATTTTTTTTTTTTTGGGGGCTGCCGCCCCCGAACCCCGTTGCTTAATTTCTTGCCCACCCCCCCTCCTCCCCCAATATGGATTTTTTGGCTCCGCCACTGGGATCACCATAACCAATATTAAGGAATCGTTACACATTCGAAACGAATTGACATAGTAATTCTACTTTGACAATCAAAATGTTGTAAATTTTCAAATAGTTTTGGGTTTTGGGTTTTGGGGTTTGTTTTTGAAGAGTGAAAAGAGAAAGAAAGAAGAGAGTGAAGGGATTTGTCCCACATCATGGAGTATGCCACTACTTAATGGGCTTTCTCACAAGTATGTTGGACCTTGGGTTATCCAAATGTTTACTTTGTTGTGAGGAGTGAGACAATGCATAACTCTATCACACGCGCTCACCACTGTCGTCCGCCCAACGGGTTCAATAAGAATATTTTTGGACCGGGTTCTTAAACTGTAACGGACCAAAGTCAGCCCGTTAAGGACCCAGACCCGAAACAGTTTTGAAATCAAGGCGGGATGGGTTTTGTAACACCCCGCATTCAATATAATTAAAAATGTGTGTGTGTATATATATATATATATATATATATATGCATAGATAGGTAAATAATGGTGATGTACAATGAGAATTAATTAATACATGGAAGAGAAGGAAAAAATTAATTCAATAATAGTGTATGTAATGAAAAAGATAATAAAATAAGGATACTTAATTTAAATTTCAGGAACTAAGTAAAACGGACATCACCATTGCGTTCGTATCAGAATTCTGCTTGGAATAGAGTCCAAGTTTGCGTAAATCGGACTCCGTACGAATGAGTTATGGCCTTTAGAAGATTCAACTAAAATTCAAAACAGTTCGAAATTCGACCCAGGCAGCTGGACGGGAAATTTCCCGCCATCAACCAGGCAGGTCGACCTGAGGGTCGACCTAGGGGTAAAGTCGACTAGGGGGTCGACCTACCCCCCAAGATCTGGGCAGTTTCGTTCCTGTGACGTGTTTTAATATGATGTACGAATCCGATGGCTTCTAGGTCAATCTAAGGGCTCTAAAACACTCTCTACACCTATAAATACATAGTAAGACCTAACCCTAATTCATAACAATTCCTCAAGACGCCTCCGTGCTGCTGAACTCTCAATTCTCTTAGCCGCCGCCTCTAAAACCTAAATCAAATTAGAAATTCTTCATCAACAATTCAAGCCCTTCACCAACAATAAAAAAAGAAGATTAATCAGCGTTCTACATCAACAACAAATCGTTCATTTCTCCAATCCAGTCAATGTGAGTGGATTTGAACTATATTTGTTGTATAATATTGCTTCTATCGTTTACCATTTCCCATAATGAATATGATGATAATTTATTAAGATTGGTTATTTTATTTGTGCCTACGTTTGAGTTCTCTCCTTTTTTATTCTTTCCCCTTTTTATTTTTATAGCTAGGTTATCTCGAGCCAACGTTTATCATGGATTTATGCGTTTTAATGGGAACGGGAAATAAAAAAGGGAAAAAGGGTTGTTTTGGGCATAATATGGGGATTGGAAGGTTTTATATAGAATTATGGACATAATGATACTGTAATGTTGAATTTATGTAAGTTTGACATAATTGTAATTGGATAACATGGATTGGTGAAATTTATTTGTGACTTGAAAAATAAGCCTAAAGGATGAGTTTGATTATATGTTTGAACGTGGGAATGTTGGGGTATATATATATATTGGGAAAATATTGATTATATGAAATTGGGTATAATTGGATATTGGAAATTGGCATGTTTGGGTATGAATAACATGGAATTGGTGAATTTGGCTGTAATTGGATAATTTGGGTAATATGAAATTTGGCTAACTATTATGTAATTAGTGTAGTTAATGACAAATTGGAAATAGGCAAAAAAAAAAGAATTGTAATTAAGTTGAATTTGGAACACATGACATGAATTTGGGGTTTGGGTGAAAGACGATTGTTAATGAACGCCTATGACACGAGGTTAGGCGCGTTTGTGGTGTAAGACTGGCCGGAACCGCCCGGTAAATCCAGCAACCACAAGCGGATGTCTAATGTGAGAGGTCAATGGCAAGAACTAGAGGCGTAACGGTTTATGACACGAGGTTAGGCACGTTGTGGTATAAGTCTTCCCAGAACAGCTCGGCAAATCCAACAGCCACGAACAGACGTCTAATGTGAGAGGTCATACATCGTTACGGCATAATAAATAAATTAAGAAATACTAACCATAATAAGACATGTGGGTGACATATGTATGGTTAGAAGTTAAGTGGGTGATATAAATGACATGTAAAGCATGGCTAATGTGGACTTAACCGTTGTAAGACATGTGATGTAAAACATGACTAAGGTAGACTTAACCGTAGTAAGACATGTGTAAGACATGGAAACTATAATAAAGGGGGTTAAGTGGGACACGGGTGACATGTAAAACAAAAATTTAGATATGCTTAACCAAATGGGACCCGTAACGGTATCATAAATTAATTGAATTGGGTAAAGTTTAAGTAACGGGTTAAGTAAATGGAACGGTTAAGTCAAATCTAAAATTAATGACAAGAAATTGGGAATGATAAACAACATATTATGAATAAACTTGTATAAGGCAAGAAAGAATAATAGGTGGAAATTATAACTTATGGGACCAGATAAGTTATAGAAACGATAAGGAAGATGAGATAACTTATTTGTAAAGATATACTTTAGTTAAGTGGTTTGGGAAGGAGAAATGTGAAATTAAAAATGATATAAGTTATATGAATGGAAAAGAAGTAAATTGGGTTGAGTAATTCTCTGCGTGCCAGTCTGATGTTGATTTCGGTCTTGGGGCTGGTGTTTAGGGGGTTATTCTCCTAATCAGTATATATGTGGGATAAGGCATACTTAACTATGAATTAAGTATAACATGTTGTTGTAACCCTAAAAGGGAATAATTTATGAAATTGGAAGATAACATGTTGTGGGCTTATTAATGGATTTAAGTGGGTTAAGTATAAATTGAGTTAATAAGCAAGGGTAACTTGGTAAATACGAAAAAGGAAGCTAATGTGAATAACCAAGTTAAATGAGAAAATTGATGAGGTGGCGCAAGCGCGTAATTAATGATTAGACGTAGGGTCTAATGATAGATAAAACTAAGGCTCTTGAAGCAGTCCGTACGTTATAGGATGAATAGCCCAACGAGGTAGATCATCACGATATCATAAGGCACGAGGGGAGCGCACGTTCATTATTCCGGCGGCTCCAATGGATTGGAAAGGGAGGCAGGCGGCTTCCTGAGACGTTAAAGGTGCTCCTGGTAGTCCTCTATGATGGTTTAGCTTCGGGCTAGGATTATAGAGGTTGGGTCTACGCGGAACTATCAGGTGGGTGGGTCTTGACTGCATAAGTAGGGGGCAGTCAGAATGCTGTACACGGTGGCATTAAGGGTGGTTCGGCGGTTGCCTCAGGCGGAGGTGGAGGGTCAAGACCAAATGATAGCAAGATCATCGGACGTCTGTTACCAGCAGCCTAAGGAATGCGAAAAGACAAGAGCTAACCCCTAGAGATCGTTAACCTTTGCTATCAAGGGACGGGTGCGGGGAGACCCCACATGAATGTTTAAATTGTTTGCTTGTTAGGGATGGTCGTTTTTAGCTCGTGTGGTCTTTACTAGTTGAGGGAGGGGCTGAGGTTGGGCCATAGCCACCATAGAAAACTAGACCCATGGGATATCTGTACATTGGACACTCTTAGAGGCGGACCCGTACAGATATAGAAAAGCTCCAGATCGAGTTCCGTGTTTCTGGTGTAGCCCTGCCACAGAACTCGGGTGCACAAGTAGAGGTTATGTGCAGTAGAAACATCGAGTACGATTGATGATACGTACGTGGGAAAGTCTAGGTACAACCATGTCTGCTCTGGGTGGTGTATCGTAGACTAGAGGGCCTTATTCGATGATGGAACCAAATTCGATCGAATAGTTCGAGGATAGCAGTTAGTACGCTTACGTAGCACGGCGATAGTGGTTCTATGCGGATGTAGCATTGTACGTTATTATGGCATAGGACGAGGGACTGCACATATTACTGTAGCGATACGGAGGAGACCGTGCGAGTGGGGTACCACGGGGTGTACCTCAGTTTGGGGGTAGCTACATATACATTATATTAGGTTAATCTACTAGGGGGTAGATGTGTGCGACGTGTGTGTGAAAGCTTTGAGTGCTAATAATACAGATAGCCTAATAAATGAGAAAATGTAATTGAACGGTATATGTAGGATTATTCAAGAGGTGTAGTTTAAATTCATTCACATAGAACTTATGTTCTGACTCCCTCCTCATAACATTCGCAGGTTAGGCTCATGACAGAGACTTTATAGCTTTAGATACTGGTTTAGCAGTATTGTTATTAAGATAAAGCTACGTTTTAATTATATTATATTTTGTTCCTTCCGCTGTGAGATGTTATTCGAAATCTGACATGTTTTATGTCCCTATCTTTTCTGCAGGATACCAGAGCAAAACAACACAGGTTTCGATGGATTGAGTTTTTGAAAAAAAATCGGTCCGTCGGAACGTGGATTGTTACATTTGGTATCAGAGCATAGATTTACGATTCCTATATAGATAATGAGTGAGCCTATTTGTATTTTCAAAAATATAAATATATTATATAAACCTAGATCCATAAAGGAGCCCACTAAGTAGAAAGAGTAAAGTATGGAAAGAGTTGGGATATCTCTTTGTACATTAAAGAAATGAACATAGAAATTTTGAGACCCTTAAGTGGTTTGGTTGGAAAGTGTACAATATGATTGGTACTAGAGAAATATGTATCCCATATAATTGAAATTGAAATGTTAGTATTTCAAATTAGTGGGTTTAGAAGTGAAACCTTATAAATTGGAAAAAGGTTAGAAAGTGGAAGATGGATTAGGAATGTATATAGTTGAGAGAATTGACTTTGGGAAGATGTTTAGGAATGCCTAGTTAAGTTGGAGACCTACTTTGAGTTTAACCCATGATTAACTTTTAAGAACTTGAAATTATAAAAGTTTTGGCAAAAGAGAATTTGTGGTGTTTTCAAGTTTTAGTCTTAAAAGTATTTTGATGTTTGAAAGAGATACAATGGAATCATATTTGAAAAAATGCATATTGGGTTATAAAGTAAAGTGGGGTATATTTTGTAAAGTAACGATTTCTTGTTTTAAAAGAATTCTCTCATGAAAAAGTGTACATTATAGAGCATGTATAGCTCATTAGTTTTCATACTATAATATATGAAAGGATCAAAAAGTAAAGCATACAAAATGTTGCATTTTGTAAAAGAAAGTTTTAAAATCTCTATCTGGTTGACAATAAAATTTTATTTATTGTTTTAGAAAAGAATTTTGTTGTGTAGATGAAATAAGTTGTAGGAATTAAGAATATGTTTGCACCTTGTAGCAAGTAGTTAGATTAACATCGTAGGTATAAATAGTGTAACCCATTAGTTGTCCTTGTCCACTTCAGTTTTGTGATTTGAAAAAAAAAATGTTTTGCATTTTTATTTAGTAACATGTTTTTATGGTTTGGCAAAGGCAAGTTTTTGAGAAAAAGATAAAAGTTTTACCACTTTTAGTTTTTGGAAGAAATACGCAACGCAAAGAAAGAGGCCAAACCATACTTTAAAAAGAATGGGGTAGGTAAGGATTAAGGCCTAGAAAGAACGAGATAAAAATTAAGGCTATGAATTAAAGAACTAGAACCTAACTGGAGATTGGTAGAGTTGAGTGATTCTCTGAGTATCAATTTGATGTTGATTTCGGTCTTCGGGATTGATGCTTAGGGAATTATTCTCTTACCAATTTCCGGTCAAAGATTAGCTAGTATTAAACTAATAGAAAATTCCTGTAGATTGCATAAACATTGAGAAACCTAGGTTTGTTGCTTGATAAAAAGAGATAAAGTATAGACTAGTAATACACAGCAAGGACTAGTAGTGACTACTAGGTAGTGGAAGGGCAAGCAAGTGTTGAGAGTTGGTGGTTGTACTTTTCTTTAGAGAAATAGTCTTATGATTCTTGGCCCTTGGTAGTAGCTGTGTAGCATGTTGTTTGAGTAAAAACAGAAAATCTTATTTGGAAAATAAATTTAAGTAATTGGAATAAGTCAAATAAGCTAAGAAAGAGAATAGCCTAATTAAGAAGAAAACAACAAATCCAATAAAGCAACAAACTAACGGGAAAAGAATAAGAAAAGTTGAATAAAAATGAAATATCTCCAAGATAAGTTGAAAAAGAAAAGAAATTTTCTTATGTGGGTTGTGCTTAGATAGGAAAATTGTAACAACCCGGGGAATTTGCGATCCTGAATACCGACAAAAACTCAATGTCGACTATTCAAGCATCGGAAATACCTGATAGTCCATGAAAGAAATTAGAGGATGAGGATAGATAAGATAGAAGCTTAGAATAGAAAAAGAAGAAGAACATACAACATCATAGTAAACATGAATCTCACAGCGGAACGAACAATATATAATAAATACATAACTTTGAAATAAAATCAGTATATGTATACAATAACATTATCAGAGTATAACACTTACATCACAGCGGAAATAAACAATAGCTATAAAACGCTGCTGAAGCCTCCTGCTCCAGCTCCTCCTAGTGCATTTGTAAATCCCGACTACTTGACTGCTCGTACAAATTTGAGCACGCAAGAGTCTAGGGAAAACAAAACAAAACAAACTCTGGGTCAGTCATGAGACTGGTATGAGTAAACAATTTAAAACAGTTTGGGAAAATAACGATATCTCATAAGACCACGCTGTATAACGGAACGGGTTTTTCCCTTATGAGAATCCAAATCAATTTGATTTAACTTTCAAATCATTTTGAAAGAAACAATGATCTTTTATATCAAAACTCTTTTGATATTATAATAGTGTCTATCAATCACAATATAATAATCATCTTGCAGAACACTTTCATCTCTCGTTCCGCATATATAGTATATAATCAAAACCGCAAGCACTTTTTGGGTAATGGATTTCCAACTATGACAAGGTATGGAACCACCTTCCGATAGTGTACCTCTAGAGAGGAATACACTAGGTTCAACAAGAACATCTTGCAACCCGGACACACATGACCGACCACTCATTTCGCTTGAGTGTATCGAATGTATATCACCAACGGTTGAGATCAGCAACCATTTACCGAATGGGACAAACATCGACAATAGATTATAGAATGAAATGAATATCTTTAGATAGGTGATAATACACCCTACTTGGCAGCCAACCACTTAGCCATGCTGCCTGCCCGATTTTTGTCATTTTCCGGTTGTGAGGCTAGAGGCCACGCTTATCTCTGACAGATCACACATTTATTCACTTTGAATGTCACATCGTCATACCCGCCAAATCACAAATTGATTTCCCCAAAAATAAAATGGGTATACAGCTAAGAGAAATGAATTCCTCCGCCACCAAACGTAAATACATTTGAAGAGATCAACTTAAGTGATCCATTACATATATTCTGTCAGACATTCTTCCATACAGGTCGTCCTGAGACTAGACATGTAACAACCCGAATATTAACAACACGTTAAAACAAGAAATCAAGGCAGAATTAAATTTTAAAATTAGAATTAGGTAAAATGGACATCACCATTGCGTTCGTCTCGGAAAAATACGCGAAATAGAGTCCGAGTTTTCGAAAATCGAAGTCCGTATGACCAAAACAAGATTTCGGCAGACTGACCCGTGTTGACTGTAGTGTCGACACCCAAGTTGACCTGCCCCCCTTGTGTCGACTGTAGTGTCGACTTCCCCCCTGTACAGGTCAACCTGGTCGGCCTGGGGTGGCCCAGAACCCATTTTTGAGGCCTGGGATGAGTTTTGATGGTCCGGATTGACTCTAGGGTTGATCTAAAGGCCCTAAATGGTTCCTACACTTGACTTCTTCCCCAAGACATGCTTTGGGTCTAGTTTGTTGGCTTGTGATGGATTTAGATGGCTAGGATCTAAACTAGGGTTTATCCTATGGCCTAAACTATCCTAGTCTTCTATAAAAAGACCCCTAACCCTACCTTAAACCCTTATAAATTGATCCTACAACTAAACTATGCCAAAATTTCTAATGATCATGGCCTCCACTCAAAACCCTAGCCTCCATCCTCTTGTCATAAATTCTATCTTCATTCACATGAGAGATTACATGATCATATGAGTGTATGAGAGTTTCTATGTTCATATGAGAGCTTCTAAACTTGATTTCAAGGCAAATCTTCATCAAAGCAAGGATCTTTCTTATTATTTTCTCAAGGGTTTTATTGGAGCTTATTGATTTGGGATTTTTGCTAGTGTGGCTTCGTCTCAATCTTTTTATATATTGATTTGTGCCTTCATAGCATTGTAAGCCCCCTCCTACTCTTAGATATTAACTATGAAGTTAAATGTTCATGTTGCAAGTTTTGGGTTTGAACTTGAGTAGGTTACATGCTTAGAAACTACCATGTTATGTGTAGATTTATCCTATGCATATTCGTAAAGTCATCACCTTGATTTTGTGGGCTAAAAGCTATAAGCTTTATGTTGAAATGTTGCATTATGCAACATAAGAACTCTCTTATCCCTTAAGTTAACTTGCATAGAATGCTAGATGCGAATTCTAGCCATTTTTCTATGTCATCTATCACCATGATTCACCTATATGCTAAGTTTTGGGGTTATGCATGTTTTTGGGGCTTAATAATGTAACATGCAAGTTTGTGAACACATTGTCTCATATGCCACCATGTTTAACTTGCGGCCTTATACCCCTTTTGTCATACCTTTGCCAAGTTCCTTCTTTTAATCCATTATGCGTTGTTGCGAATGTATATGCGAGTTTAAAAGCGTTGGGGTTACGTTATGGGTAAACTTTAATGACATGAAACATGATTTGGGTAAATTGGTATAAACATGACAACATGTAATTTTGGCTATGAACATGGGACTTGAAAACTTGACACGTATGGGTTGTAAGTGTAATAAGACACTAGACCAAACATGAAAGTGGCCAACTCGAGGTTGGGTTGAGTTTGTAGCATAAATCTACCCGGACCCGCCCGGCTTAACTAGTGGCTACAAACAATAGGACCCAATGTGGGTAGTTGGTCATATAGCACTTAAAACCCGAGGTTAGACTAGGTTGTGCTGTAAATCTACCCGGACCCGCCCGGCTTAACTAGTAACCACAACAAAGTCTAATGTGAGAAGTTGGGGTGCATTAATCTAATTAATGCCACATGAAAAGGTTAAGTAATTTTGATTAATGACACTTAACCGATATGACACGAATGGGTAGGTTAAGTTAAACCGGACTTGGTTCCTTAATGACACTTAACCATATAAGACAATTAGGGGATGGGGTTAAGTAATTTACACTTAACTAATCCGACTTGGTAATTAGATGGGGTTAAGTAACCTACACTTAACTAATCTAAACACGGTAATTAGATGGGGTTAAGTAATCCATACTTAACTAATCTAACACGGTAAATTCGATGGGGTTAAGTAATTTACACTTAACTAATCCGACTTGGTAATTAGATGGGGTTAAGTAACTTAGACTTAACTAATCTAAACACGGTAATTAGATGGGGCTAAGTAACATTAACTTAACTAATCTAAGCACGGTAATTCGATGGGGTTAAGTTAAACACTTAACCAATCTAAACTTGGTAATTTAATGAGGTTAAGTAACCAATACTTAACCAACTTAACATGATAATTTAATGGGGTTAAGTAACTTATACTTAACCAATTATACATGATGATTTGATGAGGTTAAGTAACCTATACTTAACCAATCTAATATGCGGACCTGATAGGGTTAAGTCACAAGACCTTTTAACTTAGGCTTAACCATTGTAATACGATTAGTGGATGGGGTTAAGCTAACCCATACTTAACCAATCCGACTCGATAATCTGATGGGATTAAGATAATCTATGCTTAATCAATCTAACATGATAATCTGATAGGGTTAAGACAAATAAATACTTAACCAATTTGACTTGATAGGGATAAGTCATGAGCTTCTTGGTACACTTAACCAACTTGTAGGGCTAAGCCTTGAACTTGAGTACTTAGCCAATCTTGACATGATTCGTGGGCGGGTTAGGTCATGAACTTGAATGACAACACTTAACCCATTAGACAAAACCCTAGCTCAGGGGACTAGGTTGAAAATCGTAGTTAACAAGGATAGTGGGAAGAGAAGCTAAGTGGTAAACCTTAGTTAAGGATAACTAAGTAATAATTCTTAGCCAAGGACATGGGACTAGTTCATAAATAGATACGGTAAGTCATCGCTTAGTATACGAGGAGGAGCAACTTATCTGACTTGGATAAAAAGCTCCAGCGAACTGGGTGACGAAGCGGTAGCTTCGGGGGACGTGAGGGTACTCTTGGTATCCCTCTGTGAGGTGGCAGGTGGTCCATGAAACCCGGCCTCACAGAGGTTAAGGTCTGTGGTAGAAGAGCCAAGAGTATGCCTTGGTTGCTATGCGAGCGACCTAAAGACTGGGATGGATTAGCGTGGAGTCGACGATACTTGTTTTTGCCCTGGATAGCACGTCGCCGACTACCTACCATCTTTAGTCAATCGTGTACTAACGGAAAGGCAGAGAACTCCCAACAGACCATGTTCTTGCTATCGAGTCATGGGTGAGGTTGGCCCATAGGAAAGTGGGGCTATAGTGGGGCCAGGATGTAGTTCTCATACATGATTTTTCTTGGATTGCCTTTCAGTAGTTGAGGGAGGGGTCACGTGGGACCATAGCCACGGATACAAAAACAGACCTTGGTATCTGCATCAGCAGACGACTTAAAGCTCCCGACCGAGTTCCGTATTTCTTGATTTGCCCTGGCACGGAACTCGGGTGGCACATTGAGATACATGTGCGTGTAGACATGGAAACGATTCACGATACATACGTGGGATAAAGGGCGCGGTTGACGGGTGTCATAATCCCTAGTGGCCCTAGGTGGCTTGAACCCAAAACACGGAAACGTTCATTAGGTAGCATAATCCCTAGTGACCCTAGGTGGCATAAATCCTAAGTGAACACGCAATAGTTCATGGTAAGAAAACATAACCAGATCAAGGGTAGCAGTCCAAAATAACCTCAAGGATAAAAAAGTACTACGTTGAAGTGGTATAGATTTACATAAGAAAGCCCGTACGGCCTACGGCAAAGGACTGAACTTATGCATCGAAAGAATCATACGAATCAGGAAACCTACATATACGATATATTAGGATGACATGGACCATTACATGATATTGGGCAAGAGACATTCATAGGTAACACATGACGCGGGCCGGGATACTAGTACGGGAGGTGCAGAGCGAATATACATGATAGATACCTTGCGATATTGTACTTGATAGAAACCTGACGATGTGATACCTTGACTTATCTTGACACCGTAGTTTATCACGACACACTTGTTTATCTTGGTACAGTAGTTCATCCTGTTATTTTGGTTTAGCTTATCTATCTTGTCATCATACTTATGTTCATCTCAGTTCCTCATGCCAGTTAACTTTACTAGTTTATATACTGATAGTAGATAGGGCTTACCAGTCTTTATGACTGACCCCGTTTTGTTTCGCCTCTTTGTCTTCCGTTTCCCCCCCAGGTTACAGGGAGGAAATGCTATTGTTAGTTCGGACTTCTTCTGTTTGAAGGTCATCATGTATGGCTTGGACTTTTCTTGGCTATGGCAACTTTACTGTTTCACTTGGGGAATAATTTATGAAAAGGTTTTTATGCTTCTTTACTAATGCAAGACATGTTTTCATGTAAGAAATTCTCTGATGTAAAAGGCTTTAGACCTTATTTATTAATGATATGAAAGTTGGTTTTACTTCCGCTATTTTATATGTTCTGTCTTGTAATATTTCTGTACATGTTTACCAATAATACCCCTCTAAAGCTAGTGCATTCCTTTGCGAGTGACCCTAGCGGAGGTTGGGTGTTACATTTGGTATCAGAGCAGAAGGTTACCAGACTGGGCAAAAGTTTTTAAAACCTTCTGAAAACTATTTGAAAAACCGTTTACAAAGAAGCATTTTTCAAGAAAAGTTTTTAAAGGCTATTCCCCAAAAGCCATTAGCACTATCCTTTGTTTCCTTGATTGAATCTCTTTTCCTTTCTTTCCTCCATCTGTAGTCACAGTAGTTTTAACTGCGACTAATCCTTGTCTAACTACGTGAGTGTTTTCCCCGTGCGATGGAGAAAGTTCTCGAGAGACCTGTTACCGAAGTTATAAGAAGGGATAATAAGAGCAAGGATAAAGGACACGAGCTTAAGAATAAGCAACTTGTTGGTATGACTTGATCCACAAAGGAAGATAAGGACAAGATCAGCGAGAGGGCAATTGTATGCTCTCATTTCTAGCGTACCTAAGAGAAATGGTACCGTTTCTGTTAAAGGCTTAGCCTTTCTTTTCTATCATCCCGTCCAGACTTTGTATTGATCATCGCATTATTTAAGTCTGCCTCGATAGTTAAGTCTCTGCACCTTAGTACTAGCATGGTAGAAGATCCCACTTTTGGCCCAAAAATCTGGTTGGAGAGTCGGTCCATTTATTCATGACTTGTTTGGAATTGAGAGTGTAAATGTCAAGTGTTGAGATTAGAAGCAATACTTCTATTGTTGAGCTATGGATGGATTCTAGGGATGAAGTGGTTATCCAGTAAGGGATGCCATTCTCGATTTTGAAAGGAGGGTAGTTAAACTCTTAGCTTGCCTTGGTAATACCCTCGAAGTCTCGTGTAACCTTTTGGGTTCTGTCATGGTTAGTTACCTAGAATCTCTTGATGCATTTATCGGAAATCTCTGATCTGATCGAGTAACGTTCGCCACTAAGGCGGATGGTCCATTCCGCTTAAGCATGGGTTATAGGAATCACCCTAGTAAGTGCACGTGGTAACATGGATTGGCATTGGTAAACGAGATCCAGAATTCACTAGTGAATTTTGGAGAGCTTGCATGAGTACGTAGATATGGTTGAGCCAAGTATACTAGGGAAAGAATAAATGAAAGTGAAACGAGAGGCGACAGTGAAAAGAGTTCCGACTCATACCTTGGAAATAGGAATCAAGGAGCCACGAAATCATGAAGTCAAAGGCAGTCAAGGCACACTGGAATTAAGCTCAAGGAAATGCGGCTTAGACGCGCGCATCGTGTCTCTTTGTAAGAGTATATCGTTGATCCCTGGTTCTCCTGTAGAGCTTGCTTGCATGCTATCGCTTGGTGGATATCCTCTCGGTCCTGTTTCTGTTGCAAACCCTGTAAGGAGTTTGTCTTGTTTATCTCCTCGATCTTATCTTGGGAACCTTAGATAGAACTCTATGGATGTAAACATGTATTTGAAACATGTTATGATTGATATGGTTGCAAGTGGTTGCTCGTGGATGCGCGAATACACGTTAGATACTAGATCGACGCACTCACATTTTGCATTGCATATGCACGAGTATTTATACCTGTTTGAATGTTAATGTGTTGTCATGCGGATGTTGCATATGAATGAATGTTTGTGCACACATGTAGTACTTATATGACTAGGATTATTTGCATACATGTTGGATTCATGGCACTAAACATACTTTGCATTAGAAAGATCATTCAGGCCTGATCATTAGCATTAGCTAAGGAGCATATACACACACGCTTTGCATATGTTCATATGACATTAGAAATCATCTAAGGACAATGGTTGCCTGTGGATGATGTTTTGAGTAGATGGATGATGGATGGTAGGATACGTTCTTCCTAACTTGGAGATTTCGGGGACGAAATCCTTTAAGGAGGGGAGAATGTAACAACCCGAATTTTAACAACACGTTAAAACAAGAAATCAAGGCAGAATTAAATTTTAAAATTAGAATTAGGTAAAATGGACATCACCATTGCGTTCGTGTCGGAAAAATACGCGAAATAGAGTCCGAGTTTTCGAAAATCGGAGTCCGTATGACCAAGATATGGCCAAAACAAGATTTCAGCAGACTTTCTGGCAGACTGACCCGTGTCGACTGTAGTGTCGACACCCAAGTCGACCTGCCCCCCCTTGTGTCGACTGTAGTGTCGACTTCCCCCCTGTACAGGTCAACCTGGTCGGCCTGGGGTGGCCCATAACCCATTTTTGAGGCCCGGGATGAGTTTTGATGGTCCGGATTGACTCTAGGGTTGATCTAAAGGCCCTAAATGGTTCCTACACTTGACTTCTTCCCCAAGACATGCTTTGGGTCTAGTTTGTTGGCTTGTGATGGATTTAGATGGCTAGGATCTAAACTAGGGTTTATCCTACGACCTAAACTATCCTAGTCTTCTATAAAAAGACCCCTAACCCTACCTTAACCCTCATAAATTGATCCTACAACTAAACTATGCCAAAATTTCTAATGATCATGGCCTCCACTCAAAACCCTAGCCTCCATCCTCTTGTCATAAATTCTATCTTCATTCGCATGAGAGATTACATGATCATATGAGTGTATGAGAGTTTCTATGTTCATATGAGAGCTTCTAAACTTGATTTCAAGGCAAATCTTCATCAAAGCAAGGATCTTTCTTATTATTTTCTCAAGGGTTTTATTGGAGCTTATTGATTTGGGTTTTTTTCTAGTGTGGCTTCGTCTCAATCTTTTTATATATTGATTTGTGCCTTCATAGCATTGTAAGCCCCCTCATACTCTTAGATATTAACTATGAAGTTAAATGTTCATGTTGCAAGTTTTGGGTTTGAACTTGAGTAGGTTACATGCTTAGAAACTATCATGTTATGTGTAGATTTATCCTATGCATATTCGTAAAGTCATCACCTTGATTTTGTGGGCTAAAAGCTATAAGCTTTATGTTGAAATGTTGCATTATGCAACATAAGAACTCTCTTATCCCTTAAGTTAACTTGCATAGAATGCTAGATGCGAACTTCTAGCCATTTTTCTATGTCATCTATCACCATGATTCACCTATATGCTAAGTTTTGGGGTTATGCATGTTTTTGGGGCTTAATAATGTAACATGCAAGTTTGTGAACACATTATGTCTCATATGCCACCATGTTTAACTTGCGGCCTTATACCCCTTTTGTCATACCTTTGCCAAGTTCCTTCTTTTAATCCATTATGCGTTGTTGCGAATGTATATGCGAGTTTAAAAGCGTTGGGGTTACGTTATGGGTAAACTTTAATGACATGAAACATGATTTGGGTAAATTGGTATAAACATGACAACATGTAATTTTGGCTATGAACATGGGACTTGAAAACTTGACACGTATGGGTTGTAAGTGTAATAAGACACTAGACCAAACATGAAAGTGGCCAACTCGAGGTTGGGTTGAGTTTGTAGCATAAATCTACCCGGACCCGCCTGGCTTAACTAGTGGCTACAAACAATAAGACCCAATGTGGGTAGTTGGTCATATAGCACTTAAAACCCGAGGTTAGACTAGGTTGTGGTGTAAATCTACCCGGACCCGCCCGGCTTAACTAGTAACCACAACAAAGTCTAATGTGAGAGGTTGGGGTGCATTAATCTAATTAATGCCACATGAAAAGGTTAAGTAATTTTGATTAATGACACTTAACCGATATGACACGAATGGGTAGGTTAAGTTAAACCGGACTTGGTTCCTTAATGACACTTAACCATATAAGACAATTAGGGGATGGGGTTAAGTAATTTACACTTAACTAATCCGACTTGGTAATTAGATGGGGTTAAGTAACCTACACTTAACTAATCTAAACACGGTAATTAGATGGGGTTACGTAATCCATACTTAACTAATCTAACACGGTAAATTCGATGGGGTTAAGTAATTTACACTTAACTAATCCGACTTGGTAATTAGATGGGGTTAAGTAACTTAGACTTAACTAATCTAAACACGGTAATTAGATGGGGCTAAGTAACCTTCACTTAACTAATCTAAGCACGGTAATTCGATGGGGTTAAGTTAAACACTTAACCAATCTAAACTTGGTAATTTAATGAGGTTAAGTAACCAATACTTAACCAACTTAACATGATAATTTAATGGGGTTAAGTAACTTATACTTAACCAATTATACATGATGATTTGATGAGGTTAAGTAACCTATACTTAACTAATCTAATATGCGGACCTGATAGGGTTAAGTCACAAGACCTTTTAACTTAGGCTTAACCATTGTAATACGATTAGTGGATGGGGTTAAGCTAACCCATACTTAACCAATCCGACTCGATAATCTGATGGGATTAAGATAATCTATGCTTAATCAATCTAACATGATAATATGATAGGGTTAAGACAAATAAATACTTAACCAATTTGACTTGATAGGGATAAGTCATGAGCTTCTTGGTACACTTAACCAACTTGTAGGGCTAAGCCTTGAACTTGAGTACTTAGCCAATCTTGACATGATTCGTGGGCGGGTTAGGTCATGAACTTGAATGACAACACTTAACCCATTAGACAAAACCCTAGCTCAGGGGACTAGGTTGAAAATTGTAGTTAACAAGGATAGTGGGAAGAGAAGCTAAGTGGTAAACCTTAGTTAAGGATAACTAAGTAATAATTCTTAGCCAAGGACATGGGACTAGTTCATAAATAGATACGGTAAGTCATCGCTTAGTATACGAGGAGGAGCAACTTATCTGACTTGGATAAAAAGCTCCAGCGAACTGGGTGACGAAGCGGTAGCTTCGGGGGACGTGAGGGTACTCTTGGTATCCCTCTGTGAGGTGGCAGGTGGTCCATGAAACCCGGCCTCACAGAGGTTAAGGTCTACGGTAGAAGAGCCAATAGTATGCCTTGGTTGCTATGAGAGCGACCTAAAGACTGGGAAGGATTAGCGTGGAGTCGACGATACTTGTTTTTGCCCTGGATAGCACGTCGCCGACTACCTACCATCTTTAGTCAATCGTGTACTAACGGAAAGGCAGAGAACTCCCAACAGACCATGTTCTTGCTATCGAGTCATGGGTGAGGTTGGCCCATAGGAAAGTGGGGCTATAGTGGGGCCGGGATGTAGTTCTCATACATGATTTTTCTTGGATTGCCTTTCAGTAGTTGAGGGAGGGGTCACGTGGGACCATAGCCACGGATACAAAAACAGACCTTGGTATCTGCATCAGCAGACGACTTAAAGCTCCCGACCGAGTTCCGTATTTCTTGATTTGCCCTGGCACGGAACTCGGGTGGCACATTGAGATACATGTGCGTCTAGACATGGAAACGATTCACGATACATACGTGGGATAAAGGGCGCGGTTGACGGGTGGCATAATCCCTAGTGGCCCTAGGTGGCTTGAACCCAAAACACGGAAACGTTCATTAGGTAGCATAATCCTAGTGACCCTAGGTGGCATAAATCCTAAGTGAACACGCGATAGTTCATGGTAAGAAAACATAACCAGATCAAGGGTAGCAGTCCAAAATAACCTCAAGGATAAAACGGTACTACGTTGAAGTGGTATAGATTTACATAAGAAAGCCCGTACGGCCTACGGCAAAGGACTGAACTTATGCATCGAAAGAATCATACGAATCAGGAAACCTACATATACGATATATTAGGATGACATGGACCATTACATGACATTGGGCAAGAGACATTCATAGGTAACACATGACGCGGGCCGGGATACTAGTACGGGAGGTGCAGAGCGAATATACATGATAGATACCTTGCGATATTGTACTTGATAGAAACCTGACGATGTGATACCTTGACTTATCTTGACACCGTAGTTTATCATGACACACTTGTTTATCTTGGTACAGTAGTTCATCCTGTTATTTTGGTTTAGCTTATCTATCTTGTCATCATACTTATGTTCATCTCAATTCCTCATGCTAGTTAACTTTACTAGTTTATATACTGATAGTAGATAGGGCTTACCAGTCTTTATGACTGACCCCGTTTTGTTTCGCCTCTTTGTCTTCCGTTTCCCCCCAGGTTACAGGGAGGAAATGCTATTGTTAGTTCGGACTTCTTCTGTTTGAAGGTCATCATGTATGGCTTGGACTTTTCTTGGATATGGCTACTTTACTGTTTCACTTGGGGAATAATTTATGAAAAGGTTTTTATGCTTCTTTACTATTGCAAGACAGGTTTTCATGTAAGAAATTCTCTGATGTAAAAGGCTTTAGACCTTATTTATTAATGATATGAAAGTTGGTTTTACTTCCGCTATTTTATATGTTCTGTCTTGTAATATTTCTGTACATGTTTACCAATAATACCCCTCTAAAGCTAGTGCATTCCTTTGCGAGTGACCCTAGCGGAGGTTGGGTGTTACAAGACAAACCGAAGGCACTATTCTGTAAACATGACAGCCCTAGCATAACTCCGTCTTCAATTATCTTCATCATATTTTATCGCAATGCTAACGTCCATACAGAGTGGTTTTCAGATAATGAATCTGATCCCGGTCTCTCCGTATTGACGACGGAAAAATGGTCAAAAACTTCGATAGTCGGTGAGTTAACTATCAAAGAAAAATACATGTGCAAACAATGGTATTATTTCCAAATGGAAATTCTATCGATCAATCACTAATCATCTTAAATTAATCTATCGTTAATTTATTCATTTACCCATTTCCTATTTCCATATATATACCAAAATTCTTATTTTCTAAATTTAGAAAATATATGTATTAACTATTGGAAAATATTTCCATTCCTTATTTCACGTATCACTGTCATTCCAGTATTCTTT
The DNA here is from genome assembly GCA_030737875.1 of Allium sativum. Taxonomy (NCBI): domain Eukaryota; kingdom Viridiplantae; phylum Streptophyta; class Magnoliopsida; order Asparagales; family Amaryllidaceae; genus Allium; species Allium sativum. The sequence goes on along the minus strand of CM060920.1, from coordinate 469,527,750 downwards.
ATCATCCAACATTTCATTTTCTATGATTAAAAAATATCTATGATTATATTTGGAAAATGTTTCCAAAACTCATTCACTAGATTTAAACAGATGTTTAAATTAAACATCGCTATGCCAATTCAAATCATTACCTTCATTAACTAAATCCTCTTAACTAACCTTCACCATCAAACCTTAACTATTCCTTAGTTAAAAACGAAGCCAATCAAGTTGGGGTATAACTACCTCTCATACCTTAACTGAACAACATTTCTAGCTTCGAAACGGACAAGGTTCACCTTTTAAACCTTTAACAAACTTCCTTACTTAACTCTCGGATTCTATTTACAAATCCACTTCTTTTACAGAATATCATTTGATTTTAACAGTAGGGTTATAATCCCATGCTTCTGAAATATAATAACTTCAATATAACTTTTATTTATTAATTTGGATAAATAAACAAACAACTAATTGATTAATGAATAAATAAATCTTGGTTAAAAACGGAAAGTGGATAGTACTTTCCCGAATTCGATATAATCGAATTTCAACGTATAACTCTCTTTCGAATAAATCTCTATTAGATAACATCTTTTCGAATAAACTATATTCGATTAAATCTCTTCAAATAACTAATATTCGATAATCTCTCTTTCGAATAAACTATGTTCGATTAACTCTCTTCGAATGATTTACATTCGATTAATCTCCTTTCGAATAAACTATATTCGATTAACTCTCTTCGAATAACTATATTCGATTAACTCTCTTCGAATGATTTACATTCAATTAACTCTCTTCGAATGATATACATTCGATTAATCTCCTTTCGAATAAACTATATTCGTTTAACTCTCTTCGAATGATTTACATTCGATTAACTCTCTTCGAATGATTTACATTCGATTAATCTCCTTTCGAATAAACTATATTCGATTAACTCCCTTAATTCTATTCGAATAACTCCTTTAATTATATTCGAATAAACTATTTCGAATAACTCCTTTAATTCTATTCGAATAAACTATTTCGAATAACTCCTTCGAATAACTATATTTGATTAACTCCTTTTGAATAAACTATATTCGATTACTCTTCTTTCAAATAAACTATATTCGAATAACTCTAATCCGACTAACTCTAATTCGACTAACTCTAATTCAATTAACTCTATTCGAATAACTAATATTCGACTAACTCTAATCGATTAACTGTATTCAATTAACTCTAACTCGATCAACTCTAATCGAATAACTCTAATCGATTTATTCTAATTCGATTAACTCTAATCGATTAACTCCTTCTCGATTTATTTAACTTAATCGATTAATTCTAACTCTATTTGATTAACACATTTTGATTAACTCCTTTGATTAACTCTACATCCATATTCAGTTTCAAATATCGATGTTGAAATCGATTCTTACTTCTCTATATAAGTCCTGACTTATATATTCTATTTATCAAATGATAAATATTTTATTTAATTTAATTAATATTATTTATAAATTAATCTGCTCCATTTATCTGTTAAAACAGATTTCTATTTAATATCTAATTTAAATAAATCTTTTCCCTTTATTTTATATCCTGCCAATTTTCCTTTTTATAACTCTATTTATTTCATAAATAAATATTCCTTTATCTCTATTTATTTAACAAATAAATATTTCCTTTTCAATTTGTTTTACAAACATTTTCCCTTATATTTGTTTTACAAATATTTCCTTTTATATTTGGTTTACAAATATTTTTCCTTTTATATATAAAATCCATTGATTTTATATAAATACTTTATTTTCAAAATACACTTTGAAAATCCCCTTTTCTACATTCCAGTATTTCTTATGGTATTTAAAATACCCAAATAACAATGATCTATATCATTCAACACACGTAATCAACACAGATTATATATCACATCATATATTACAATATATGAAAAAAGTAGTAAAACAAATATTGAAGAATCCAGTTGGATTCCTCCGACCCGTTTCCCTGCATCCACAGATGTTACACAATATTATTCACATCAAATTTCATTTCAATATGAAATATTCTGATAAACAGAATCAATATTTGATTAACGATATATATATAACTATATCGATATTTTTAACCAATCCATTAGCAGTTCAACCAAACAGTCAACACATAGCAATCAAACATTATTTATTAGTTCAAAAAATACGTTATAAAAATATGAACTGATAGAGTTGGTGAGGTTTACTCACATTGGACGATCATCGTTAATATCAATAACCATCGCTGGATTCAGACGGAAAATTTATTTTACTATAAATTGTAACGAGCTCCAATTCAATCCCAGTCAGTTCCATGTTGTAGGCGCCGTCCATACGATCCCACCAGATCTTGTTTCGTCAATTTCTGATCACGTATGACGAAGATATACATTTTATAAGTTAACATATAATTTAAATTAAAAATAACATAAATTGTTTTTCTATCGGGCTTAACCTTTAAACCTCGGCCCATTCACTCTTGTTAAAGCCCACTACCGAAATATCCTTCTTCCCCGAAATGTTACGCTCTCAGAAATTTACAGAACCCTACTCCACCATTTCGATTTCTTATAGCTCCTCTCCCTCCTGGAATTCTTCACGAAAACCAAAACTGAAAATACCGTTCAACTCCTTATCAACATCTTCATCCTTTTATCATCATCTGATGGAGCTCGACACCCCTTTCAAGGTCGCGACTTTAGACTCCAAAACCACGGCAAACAGTAAACTGACCGAACTGAATATACACTCTATTAAAAATCAAATTAAAACCACCTGCTTTCATCTCATTCGATCCTTTTTCCAACCATACCAGACTTAATGAACTCACACTACCCTAGAGAAAATCGGCATCAGGCATTTCTTCGACCCCTGTATTAAACGTGTGAACCAAACAATCATACAATCCTTCAAAACTTCCACACACGCTGCGGATTTCCTTGCCAAACCCAAATACAACCGCTATCTCTCACATTAAAGCTTAAATCCCTCGATTCCCTTAACCCTAGTTTTGCTGGGTAAAAATCGATCCCTCAAATATCAAATCGCGCCTAGCGATTATCACACCCATTTGAAGCCTTATAAAGGAACTCAAAAACATGAGTTTTGAAATTTTCTGAATTTTATTTCAATTTCTTTTGATTTTTAATACCCAAGGTTTCCACTGTTTGAAGAAAATGGTTGCAGCGGAATGAATTTGACCAGAGAAAATGAAAGCTAGGTTTAGAAAATCCTAAGGACTATTTATAAGAAATTATAATATTTTTATATTTAATTATTCTCAATATAATAAGCAAACGCTATTTTTATTTATCATTTAAAATTCCTATGGTCACACAAAATATCCAAAAATCATGAAAGTGGACATACAACTAGAGTTTGACATTACGGATCAAACGAAACTGGTTTCGTCGAATTCCGACTCCGTTTGCTCACATAGTGTATTTTTAACCGTTAAAATACTGACTGTTTTTCACATTAAAAATCCGTATGGCCACACACTGACTCTAAAAATCATGAAAATTGAAATCTAGCAATAATTTAATATTGTAGATCCAACAAAATTAGATTCGTCGAAAATGGAGTTCGTTTGCAAAACTGACTATTTTTAAAGCTCTAAATAATCCATTTAAATATATAAATATATTTAAAAATAATTAAATTTAATATTTATAAATAAATGTTATCGTATATATTCACAATAGAATATCATACAACTCCAGTTGGATTTATAACTCGATATTTCAAAATTCCCAGTTATATCGATATTCGATTTATATATAAAATCCTTTTATAATATAAATATATATTTAAAAATTTCAAAGGAATTCCATAGCGACTTTTCTAAAATTTGATTTGGACATAAATCAAAATCTACACAATGAAATCCCGATTTTTCTCTTCCATTGGAAATATATACTTCACCAGCTCAGAACGTTTCTTGTTTCACAGAAGTCCGATTTAAAACGGATGCTGTATATTCATTTGAAGTTCAAATCGCCAAAGAGCGAACTACCGCGCCATTTCATGCTCGATTATAATTATATTATAATTATACGTTCAAACTTCGTTTAAATAATATATTTGTTATTCAAATTCAATTCCAAACTGAATTATATATTTTAAATTGCCCAATTCACGTTATGTTGTTAATTCACTATTTCTGACTATTTCAGAAATTAATTATATTATTCTATTATTTAATTTAATTAAATATTCAATATTAATTAATTAAACAACCTTTAAATTACTAAACCATTATTTTAAATAATTAAATTAATTAATTATTCGACCGTAAAATACGGGTTGTTACATTCTTCCCCCCTTAAAAATAATTTCATCCTCGAAATTGTTAAGGTAGAAAACAAACGCTATTAACTGGGTTCCAAATTGTTTGTTTTACTTCTTTAATTCCAGTTTCACTGAGCCAATTTAATTTCAATTAAATATTAATTCCATTTCTATTAACGAAAATTTTCAAAAATCTTGAAAATTTTCTAACACCTTAACTTTTCGAAAAATTTCGCCAGCACCTCCTTTGTACGGCTCAATCGGTACAACTACAACTCGCCTCTCTAGGCCTTCTCCAACCCAAAAGAAAATCAAATAGCTAAGCGGCTTGCCAATTCGGCTCATAAATCTCATGCTTATACCAAATATAAACTTGTACCTTTTTGTCGGGCATATCAACTTTATCACTTTCATTTGCTTTTAATTCAACATATACCAAAGTCATCTCAACCAATTTCCAATCAATATCTGTTCAACACAGCTATTCGCTTATATCCAAGTCGAATTCTATTTCAAACTCAAGTTCCATTCTCGATTCCAATTCTTAATGCACCAACACAATATCATTTTGTATTCCTATGTCACGAATCCAATTTTCTCGATATCATTCTAATCCAATTCAATTTCCACTTAATTGGTTTTCAATTTAATTCCAATTTATTTCCACAAATTTTTATTTAAATTTGTTTTTAATTCAAACAGTCTCCTCCTGGGAGTTTTAAACAGTTTACCATATCAAAAATCAAACTTACCCTTTCAGGATTTCAAACAACTTGTCTTCTCAAAATAATTCAAAAACAAAATCCTTGGTAGTAATCCGTCACTTAGAAACTCGAAAATGAACACTGATGATGAAACTGTCATCGTCAGAATCTATTTTCCAGCGATCGAAGTGAGTTCAATACTATATCACTTTTAAAACCATTTCTAAATACTTCCATTTTGAAATCTTTTCAGAATACCATTCACCATGCTTGTAAAACAATTTAAAATCTCCCAGGATTTTAAAATTCACGTATATTTAATCCAAATCCATTTACAAACGCTTTTTCACATTTCCAGAGTTTAAATTCCAATTCTGAATTTAAATTCAGACTTATTTCATTTGATTTCATATATCACATTCATATGAATTTTGATTGGTTATTTACATAACCATTCAATTTATAATCTTACTCGATTATAATAACAACCAATATATCCAATATATTATAATTCCAATGTATATATCTTCTCTATATGAAAATATACTTTGGGTAAACTTATTTTCACTTATCCTATTTTTAAAACATATCGTGTCGACCCATCGTATTCAAGTGTTTAGAAACTCCTACCGATACAGTGGATCAAACTGATCGACCAGAACCCATAAACAACTCAACCAATAAATCACCACAATATAAAGCCATTTTATATCAAATAGCAAATACGTTCACTCGTATATATACACTCAAACTAAAACTAGGGTATTACTGACCCTATTTGTACTGAGTCACGCCACAGATCCAAGGTAATACTTAACCTTCAGCTCTGATACCACTGTAACGACCCGAGGAATTTGCGATCCTGAATACCGACATAAACTCAATGTCGACTATTCAAGCATCGGAAATATCGGATAGTCCATGAAAGAAATTAGAGGGTGAGGATAGATAAGATAGAAACTTAGAATAGAAGAAGAAGAAGAACATACGACATCAGAGTAAACACGAATCTCATAGCGGAACGAACAATATATAATAGATACATAACTTTGAAATAAAATCAGTATATGTATACAATAACATTATCAGAGTATAACACTTACATCACAGCGGAAATAAACAATAGCTATAAAACGCTGCTGAAGCCTCCTGCTCCAGCTCCTCCTAGTGCATCTGTAAATCCAGACTACTTGACTGCTCGTACAAATTTGAGCACCCAAGAGTTTAGGGAAAAACAAAACAAACTCCGGGTTAGTCATGGGACTGGTAAGAGTAAACAATTTAAAATAGTTGGGAAAATAACGATATCTCATAAGACCACGCTGTATAACGGAACGGGTTTTTCCCTTATGAGAATCCAAATCAATTTGATTTAACTTTCAAATCATTTTGAAAGAAACAATGATCTTTTATATCAAAACTCTTTTGATCTTATAATAGTGTCTATCAATCACAATATAGTAATCATCTTGCAGAATTCTTTCATCTCACGTTCCACATATATAGTATACAATCAAAACCGCAAGCACTTATTGGGTAATGGATTTTCAACTATGACAAGGTATGGAACCACCTTTCGATAGTGTACCTCTAGAGAGGAATACACTGGGTTCAACAAGAACATCTTGCAACCCGGCAACACATGACCGACCACTCATTTCGCTTGAGTGTATCGAATGTATATCACCAACGGTAGGGATTAGCAACCATTTCCCGAATGGGAGAGCATCGACAATAGATTATAGAATGAAATGAATATCTCTAGATAGGTGATAATACACCCTACTTGGCAGCCAACCACTTAGCCATGCTGCCTGCCCGATTTTTGTCATTTCCTGGTTGTGAGGCTAGAGGCCAAGCTTATCTCTAACAGATCACACATTTATTCACTTTGAATGTCACATCATCTGTAATGACCCGCATTCTACACATCAAAGTATCATAGAATATTTATTTCTTTCTCATACGAAGTCGTATAGCCATGTAACTTTGGGAGACGACTATTGGGGTCATTTCCCATATCCATGATTTTTGCCGATTTTTATATGACCGTTTTCCCCTAACTGATCTTGTTTCGGCCATAACTTTTCATAGGAAAGGAGTTTTGACTTGAAACCATTTTCGTTAGGTCTGGATGATGGTTTAGCTTCCCGTAGAGTGGTCATATGTGAAAAACGGACTTACCGTTTGGGAGATATGGCTAAATTAAGGTATAGAAGGTGAAAAACAGCTTAACCAGACTTAATTGGGTAATTAACAGCTAGGCCTAGAGGGGGATTTCGGGATTTGGAGTATTTAAGGGCTGTTAGGGTTTAGAGAACACCCCTTTTCTCATTTTTCAGCTGCCACTTATCATCTCTCTCAACTTAGTAATAGCCTCCAACATCTAAAACACCTCTAAACCACTTTCTGATTGAAGATTTGGATAAATTACATCAAATTAAGGAGAAATAGCACCAAAGCAAGGTTATAATTGCTGTATAGCCTTGGGAGCAGCACCAAACAGAGGATAATTTCAGATTTGGTATTTTGTTTGTGGCTAAGGTGAGTGATTTGCATAGTTCCTCACTAATTATGGTTAATTAAGCGTAATTAGTGTTAATTAGCAAATTTAAACATGATTAAATTCTGGAAAAATATTTATAAATTTCGAAATATTGTTTTAGGCCTCTGTTAGAAAATTTGGTTAAGTTTTACTAATCCTATCATTAGTTTTGCTTAAAACATGCTTAAGGGAAAATATGGGATTTTGGCTATGTTTGAACCTATCAAATTGTCGTTTTGGTGTTAATGGTCAATTCTATATGTTTCTATGACTGTATGGTATGTTTTGTGATTGATAAGAAAAGTTAGATTGGTCGAAAACGCCGTCGAATGGCGTAAAACAATCACTAAAAAAGTTGCAGGAAGTAGTGCAGTGTTTTGGATCGGATCGGGTTAGGGAGCTCAGATCGGATAAGAGAACAGGGCAAGAGGATCCAATCCGGTCAGGACTTTGCAGTAAAGGAGGCTTGGCAAGAAGAAAGGCCATTTGCATAAGAGCTGGAGTTGGGTTCAGATAGGGAGTAAGGAAGGGGCTGCGGATCAGATCAGAGAAAAGGAGCTGAAGCTTGGCGTGGGGATCGGATCGGACTAGAGCTACGTGATGGGATCGGACGAGGCAAGAGGAACTGGAGTATTCAAACCGAGATGAATGGAAGGTGGCAACCCGAACCAGATGGAGACCACCGAACCAAGCCAACCTGAAGTGGAACACCGAACCGAACGGGAAGCCTAGGGGCGATGTATTCGAATCGAACTGACTGAAGCATCCGAACCAAACCGCATCTGGAGGCCGAACCGAACCGGATTGGAGCTGCGATTACGCGACGACTCCTCTGAAGACCAACTTCAATCTGACCAAAACCCGAGATGCAAAGGAAGTCCAAATGGGATGTTATTACTCAGAATCCAAATGGGATCAACGGGTTAACTTCATGAGTTGGGCTTTGCTGCGGGACGTGTGCGAAGGGGTTATCAACGTTTATAGCTTTGACTCACCACGGAAAGACGGATATTGGCTACGGATCAGTGCAGTGAAGTTGTCACGACTTCATGGGGGCAGAGTGATCGTAGCAAGGCTATGAGCCAGTGCAGTGGAGCCATCATGACTCCATGGGGGCAGAGTGGACATAACAAAGGATTAGTGGCTATGGATCAGTGAAGTGGTGTCATTACGACTCCATGGGGTAGAGTGATCATAACAAGGAATAGGGTGATCAAAGTGGTGGATATCGTATGCTTTACGCACTGAGTGAGAGATGCGAGCATGGTTGCTATGATTGATTGTTTGCCATCTCTATGTCATGCACACCCCCACCCTCGTATTCCTTACACCATATGTTAGTGGCACCTTAGAGTATTGTACGGTATGTTGTGCTAACTCTTTGGTTGTAGGTCCAGGTTTAGGTATGGTTTAGTATACTTGTTATTATTCTGTTTTGCTGCTTATCGCTTATACCAGACTTTTGTCTGACCCAGCGTTTTATGTCTCTTCTTATTACTCTGGGTGCTCTTAAACGGGAAGACTAGAGATAGGTTAGCTGGTTGTGCACGAGTAGCTGTCCGGAGACGAGCAGGAGGCTTACACCTACTATTTGCTATATATTCTCCCTGTGTCGCTCCTGGTCACTACTTTGGGCATTAGTAGTGTACCTTCCTTATTTGCTTTAGAGACAGTTTTCAAAAGTCTAATAATAATGATGTGGAACATAAGCTGTATTTGGATTTTCCGCTGCTATGATGCTTAGTTTTCAGCTTATGCACTGTCTCACCTGTTTTATGTCAAGTATATTATTATTATATTTTATTCCTTGCGCTGTGAGACATTCTACAGGTTCCTTGTTAGTTCAAATACCCTTCCTTTCCTTTCTTTGGCGACCGTCCCGTGCTGGTTAGACATTGACACAACTCACTTTCATTGAAATGTCGGCTGGTGCGGGCCGGGCCGTCACATTTGGTATCAGAGCCAGATTGCGTAGTTAACCTAGAGAAAGACACCAGGGAGAGATAATACGTATATGAGGGCGCGTATTTGTGATTATTTTGGTTTTCAAAAGCTATATATATATACACTATTAGTATAGCTAAGGATGAAGTCGCACTGCACTGACACCACAAAGAGGACGGTTAATCGTTTCCCTTTACAGATTGAACGATGAGCCGATATACGAGGGGTGCTGGTAGAGGAGCCAATAATGGGAATGCTCCTGACATGAGGACTATGTTCACTGACTTCATGAGAGAGATGCTTAGGGACGTTCAGAGGGCAGTTCCTAATGCTGTTAATGGTGGTGGTGCAGCGGTGCAGGTGCCTAGAGCCGATTTCGCCAAGCTTTGCAAGGATTACACTAGTCTTGGTGGAAAGCCGTTCCACGGAACGGAATCGGCCACAAAAGTTTAGGATTGGTTGGATAGCTGTGAGCGTATCTTCGAAGACTTGGGTACCGAGGATGCAATGAAGAGGAAGTTAGCATCCCGTCAGCTGCACGGATGGGCAATGAATTGGTGGAATGCTATTAAGGCAGCTACTCCAGAGGATCAAGTTACATGGGATCAGTTTAAGGCCCGATTCAGTGATAAGTTCATCCCAGCTGCCTAGAAATCATAGTTGTTTAGGAAATTTCTGGAGCTTAAGCAGAATGATAGGGCAGTCTCGGAGTACAGCGTAGAGTTCGATACTTTATCGAAGTATGGATTATCTCTTATCGACACTCCCGAGAAGTTCATAACTGTTTTGGATCAGTACTTGGGGGAAAGGCTTATAAACCACATCGATGAGACATTTGAATCGATTGTGGAGAAAGCTTTGAGATCAGAAAGTCTATATCCTAAGTCGAAGACTGACGTTGCATCTGCAGAGGAGCCAAAGCCGCACGCAAGCGATGGAAGCAAGAATGGTTCTCAGAATAAGAGAAAGCAGAACCAGACCAAGGACGGCCAGAAGAAAAAGAATAAGAAAGATGTTGGGTGCTTCAGTTGCGGTAAGAAGGGTCACTATGCCAAAGAATGTCGGGCCAAGCCAGCGGATGGGAAGTGCTTCAACTGTGGCCAAGTGGGACATCATAAGGATAAGTGTCCGCAACCCCCTAAGGAAAAGCAGATTGTGAAAGCATATGCTATCAATGTTGTTCCTTCTTCGTCGAATGCCTCAATTGCGGCGGAGAAAGGAAAGAATGTCGTCATTCAAGGTATGCTTTCTGTTTATGATGTTCCTGTTCGAGTATTGTTTGATACCGGGGCTTCCCGTTCCTTTATATCTAGTGACCTGGTAGATAGGTTGGGATTGAAAACCGAGATAGTCGATAGACCTTTAGCAGTGACGAACCCGATTGGTGGTTCGACTAGCCTTAGCATGGTTTGTCGAAATTTGCTTTTATCGAGTCATGGATGCATGTTTGTTTGTGATTGCTTTGTTTTGGTCTTTACTGGGTTTGGCATTATTTTGGGAGTCGATTGGCTCCAAAGATATGGGGTGGTGGTAGACTGTGGGGGCTTTTTGGTGACAGTTAGAGCGGATGATGGGCGGAGGGTAGTGTTTGGTGGTCTACCTAATGATGGGGTAATGGCTAGTTTTCTAAATTCCCTCGACATCCCGCATGATGAGTTGTCAGATGTGCCCGTGGCTGGCCAGTATCCAGACGTCTTCGAGGAAGTGACCGGACTTCTACCACACCGAGAGATTGAGTTCCGTATTGATTTAGTGAAAGATGCTAGAGCTATAGTGATGCCACTTTGTCGTATGGTACCAAGGGAGCAGCAAGAGCTCGAGGTGCAAGTAAGTGATCTTTTGAAGAAGGGATTTATCAGAAGAAGTGTTTTTGAGTGGGGAGCACCAGTTGTATTTGCTACCAAGGCAGATGGTTCCCTTCGATTATGTGTGGACTACCGCGAGTTGAATAAGGTGACGAGGAAGAATAAGTATCCTCTACCGCGGATAGATGATTTGTTTGATCAGTTGAGTGGCGCGAGAGTGTTCTCCCAGTTGGATCTCGCGACAGGTTTTCATCAGTTTAGAGTGGAAGCTGAGAGTACAGCTAAAACAACATTTCGGACGCCGTCTGGATTCTATGAGTGGTTGGTCATTCCATTCGGGTTGACCAATGCACCAGTGTATTTTGTGGATCTTATGAATAGGGTATTCAGAGATCAGTTGAATAAGTTTGTTCTTGTGTTCGTAGACGATATACTTGTTTATTCAAGGACAGAGAAAGAAAACAAGGAACATTTGAGGATAGTGATGGAGGTGTTGAGAAAACACCAATTGAAAGCAAAGTTTTCTAAGTGTCACTTCTGGAGGAGGGAAGTGAGATTCTTGGGCCATATTGTTTCAAAGAATGGTATTGCCGTGGATCCTGCGAAGGTGGCTATGGTACAAGATTGGTCTATGCCCAAGAATGCAACAGACATAAGAAATTTCTTGGGGTTAGCTGGATATTATCGTAAGTTTATCCAAGACTTCTCCAAGATAACAACACCGTTGACTCAGTTGACCAAGAAGAATCAAGCTTTCGTCTGGGACGGAAAGTGCGAGGATGCATTTAAGAGTCTAAAGGAAAAGTTGACATGTGCACCAGTGTTAGTCATCCCTAAAGGGAATGAAGAGATGATGGTATACACAGATGCCTGTGGTACCGGACTAGGTGCTGTATTGATGCAAGGAGGTAGGGTTGTAGCTTATGCTAGTCGGCAACTAAAACGACATGAGAAAAGATATCCTACCCATGATTTGGAATTGGCAGCGATCGTGTTCGCATTGAATTTGTGGAGACATTATCTCTTGGGGGAAAGATTCGAGTTGTTTACTGATCATAAATCGTTAAAGTATCTTTTCTCTCAGAAGGTTCTAAATCTCCGACAGCAAAGGTGGTTAGAATTCTTGGCTTCCTACGATTTCGATATCGCATACACACCAGGAAAGGGAAATGCGGTAGCTGATGCATTGAGTAGAAGACATGCCAGTTTAGGGGCTATGTTTCTGGAATGGAAGCAACTGGAGTACATTGCTGGGTATGATTTCAGACCAAAGTGCGAATTGGATCCAGAAATATTAGCAAGTTTGACGATCAGACCCACTTTGATTGAGCAGATTGGTTCCAGCCAGAAGGACGATCCTAACCTATTGGAAATCATCTCAAAGTTAGAGATGGGAATCGACGAAGAGATGAACAAGTATGGGCTTGATCGAGTTGGATGGCTTAGAAAGAATGGAAGACTAGTTGTACCCAATGTCAATGGATTGAGAGATGAAGTGCTTAGAGAATGTCATCACTCAAAACTGACTATACACCCCGGTGGTAACAAGATGTATCGAGACATGAAGCAGACCTACTATTGGGAAGAGATGAAAAGAGACGCTGCGAAGCTTATATCCAAATGCATGAATTGCTAGCTAGTTAAAGCTAAGCAAAAGAAGCCTAGTGGTTTGTTGCAACCATTAGAAGTTCCAGAATGGAAATGGGAACAAGTCTCAATCGATTTCATTGATGGGTTACCAAGGACTAGATCGGGCCATGATAGCATTTGGATGATTGTGGACCGATTGACCAAGAGTGCAAGGTTTATACCCGTCAAGTCGAATAGAAAGGCAGCTAAGTTAGCTGAGCTATATATGAAATGGGCAGTGAGATTTCATGGAGTACCTAAAAGCATTGTGAGTGACCGAGACCCGTTGTTTAATAGTGGGTTTTGGAAGAGCTTACAAAAGGCGTTAGGATCAGAGTTACATCTTAGTACCGTGTATCATCCTCAAATCGACGGTCAGACAGAGAGGGTGAATCATATATTGGAGGATCTCTTGAGAGCTTGTATATTGGATTTTGGTGGATCATGGGATGACCATTTGCATCTGGTAGAGTTTGCATATAATAACAGTTGTCAATCCACTATTGGTATGGCTCCATTTGAAGCTTTGTACGGAAGACCATACAACTCACCGTCATGTTGGTTAGAAACTGGTGAGAAGTTAGTGCTTGGACCAGATGTGATAAGAGAAACTTCAGATAAGATTAAGGTTATCCAACAGCGAATGAAGGCTGCTCAAGATAGGCAGAAGAGTTATGCTAATAAGAGGAGAAAAGATTTAAAATTCTCCATTGGTGACTTAGTGTTTGTCAAGATTTCTCCGTTAAAGAGCGTGATTCGATTTGGCAGGAGAGGCAAGTTAGCACCAAGATTTGTTGGTCTGTTTCCAGTTCTCGAGCAAATTGGGAATTTGGCATATAAAGTTGAATTACCAGAGAAGATGGCGGGAGTTCATAATGTATTTCATGTTTCCCAGTTAAGGAAGTTTGTGCACGACCCTAGTGTGGCTATTTCACCAGAACAGTTGGATGATATCGAGGTTGAACCCAAGGCGGTTGGGAACCGCAGGCCAATGCGTATTGTTGGGGACGATACGAAGCAGCTTCAAAGGAAGGCGGTGAGACTAGTTAAAGTTCAGTGGGGTGATGATGAGGAAGACTGTACTTGGGAAACAGAGGAGGAAATAAGGAGGAAGTATCCAAAACTCTTTGCCTGGTAAGGTTTTTATATCGGTATAGTATTCCCTTATTAGTAAACCGCATGCTAGGATAGACTTGTTGTGTTGTTTTGTATGCTTTATTGTTTTGTTAATGATTGGTAGGCATGCAGGATCCTTTGTATGTTTTGGGTTAAGGAATTTTGGGGACGAAATTTCTTAAGGGGGGAGAATGTAACGACCCACATTCTACACATCATAGGATCGTAGAATATTTCTTTCTTTCACATATGAAGTCGTATAGCCATGTAACTTTGAGAGACGACTATTGGGGTCATTTCCCATGTCCATGATTTTTGCCGATTTTTATATGACCGTTTTGCCCCTAGCTGATCTTGTTTCAGCCATAACTTTTGATTGGAAAGGAGTTTTGACATGAAACCATTTCCATTAGGTCCGAATGATGGTTTACCTTTCCGTAGATGGTCATGTGTGAAAAATGGACTTACCGTTTGGGAGATATGGCTGAATTAAGGTATAGAAAGTGAAAAACAGCTTAACCGGGCTTAACTGGGCAATTAACAGCTAGGCCCAGAGGGGGATTTCAGGATTTGGAGTATTTAAGGGCTGTTAGGGTTTAGAGAACACCCCTTTCCTCATTTTTTAGCCGCCACTTGTCATCCCTCTCAACTAAGTAATGGCCTCCAACATCTAAAACACCTCTAAACCACTTTCTAATTGAAGATTTGAATAAATTACATCAAATTAAGGAGAAATAGCACCAAAGCAAGGTTAGAACTGCCGTATAGCCTTAGGAGCAGTGCCAAATAGAGGATAATTTTAGATTTGGTATTTTGTTTATGGCTAAGGTGGGTGATTTGCATAGTTCCTCACTAATTATGGTTAATTAAGGGTAATTTAGTGTCAATTAGCGAATTTAAACATGATTAAATTCTGGAAAAATATTTATAAATTTCGAAATATTGTTTTAGGCCTCTGTTAGAAAATTTGGTTAATTTGGTTAAGTGTTACTAATCCTATCATTAGTTTTGCTTAAAACATGCTTAACAGAAAATATGGGATTTTGGCTATGTTTGATCTGTTTTAACCTGTCAAATTGTTGTTTTGGTGTTAATGGTCAATTCTATATGTTGCTATGACTGTATAGTATGTTTTGTGATAGATAAGAAAAGTTAGATTGGTCGAAAACGCCGTCGAATGGCGTAAAACAGTCGCTGGTAAAGTTGTAGGAAGTAGTGCAGGGTTTCGAATCGGATCGGGTTAGGGGGCTCGGATCGGATAAGAGAACTGGGAAAGAAGATCCGATCCAGATCGGGACTTTGCACTAAAGGAGGCATAGCAAGAAGGAAGGCCATTTGCATAAGAGCTAGAGTTTGGCTCGGATAGGGAGTAAGGAAGGGGTTGTGGATCGGATCGGAGAAAAGGAGCTGAAGCTTGGAGTGGGGATCAGATCGGACTAGAGCTAGGGGATGGGATCGGACGAGGCAAGAGGAACTGGAGTATTCAAACCGAGATGAATGGAAGGTGGCAACCCGAACCAGATGGAGACCACCGAACCGAACCGACCTGAAGTGGAACACCGAACCGAACGGGAAGCCGAGGGGCGATGTATTCGAATTGAACTGACTGAAGCATGCCGAACCGAACCGCATCTGGAGGCCGAACCGAACCGGATTGGAGCTGCGTTTACGCGACGACTCTTCTGAAGACCAACTCCAATCTGACCAAAACCCGAGATGCAAAGGAAGTCCAAATGGGAGGTTATTACTCAAAATCCAAATGGGATCAACGGGTTAACTTCATGAGTTGGGTTTTGCCGCGGGACGTGTGCTAAGAGGTTATTGACGTCTATAGCTTTGACTCACCACGGAAAGACGGATATTGGCTACGGATCAGTGCAATGAAGTTTTCATGACTTCATGGGGGCAGAGTGATCGTAGAAAGACTATGAGCTAGTGCAGTGGACCCATCATGACTCCATGGGGCAGAGTGGACATAGCAAAGGATTAGTGGTTATGGATCAGTGCAGTGGTGTCATTACGACTCCATGGGGCAGAGTGATCATAGCAAGGAATAGGGTCATCGAAATGGTGGATATCGTATTCTTTACGCACTGAGTGAGAGATGTGAGGATGGTTTCTATGATTGATTGTTTGCCATCACTATGTCATGCACACCCCCACCCCCGTATTCCTTACACCATATGTTAGTGGCACCTTAGAGTATTGTACGATATGTTGTGGAACTCTTTGGTTGCAGGTCCAGGTTCAGGTATGGTTGAGTATACCTGTTATTATTCTGTTTTGCTGCTTATCGCTCATACCAGACTTTTGTCTGACCCAGAGTATTATGTCTCTTCTTATTACTCTGGGTGCTCTTAAACGGGCAGACTAGAGACAGGTTAGCTGGTTGTGCACGAGTAGCTGTCCGGAGACGAGCAGGAGGCTTACACGTACTATTTGCTATATATTCTCCCTGTGTCGCTACTGGTCACTACTTTGGGCATTAGTAGTGTACCTTCCTTATTTTCTTTAGAGACAGTTTCCAAAAGTGTAATAATAATGATGTGGAACATAAGCTGTATTTTGATTTTCCGCTGCTATGATGTTTAGTTTTCAGCTTATGCACTGTCTCACGTGTTTTATGTCAAGTATGTTATTATTATATTTTATTCCTTGCGCTGTGAGACATTCTACAGGTTCCTTGTTAGTTCAAATACCCTTCCTTTCCTTTCTTTGGCGACCGTCCCATGCTGGTTAGACATTGGCACAGCGCACTTTCATTGAAATGTCGGCTGGTGCGGGGCGGGCCGTCACATCGTCATACCCACCAAATCACAAATTGATTTCCCAAAAAATACAATGGGTATACAACTAAGAGAAACAAATTCCTCTGCCTCCAAACGTAAATACTTTTGAAGAGATCAACTTACGCGATCCATTACATATACTCCGTCAGACACTCTTCCATACAAGTCGACCTGGGACTGGACAAACCGAAGGCACTATTCTGTAAACAGGACAGCCCTTGCAAAACTCCATCTTCAATTATCTTCATCATATTTGATCGCAACGCTAACGTCCATACAGAGTGGTTTTCAGATAATGAATCTGATTCCGGTCTCTCCGTATTGACGACGGAAAAATGGTCAAAAACTTCGATAGTTGGTGAGTTAACTATCAAAGAAAAACACATGTCCAAACAATGATATTATTTCCAAATGGAAATTCTATCAATCAATCATCAGTCATCTTAAATTAATCTATCATTAATTTATTCATTTACCCATTTCCTATTTCCATATATATACAGAAATTCTTATTTTCTAAATTTAGAAAATATACGTATTAACTATTGGAAAACATTTCCGTTCCATATTTCACGTATTACTGTCATTCCAGTATTCTTTATCATCCAACATTTCATTTTCTATGATTAGAAAATATCTATGATTATATTTGGAAAATGTTTCCAAAACTCATTCATTGGATCTAAACAGATGTTTAAATAAAACATCGTTATGCCAATTCAAATCATTACCTTCATTAACTAAATCCTCTTAACCAACCTTCACCGTCGAACCTTAACCATTCCTTAGTTAAAAACGAAGCCAATCAAGTTGGGGTATAACTACCTCTCAGACCTTAACTGAATAACATTTCTAGCTTCGAAACAGACAAGGTTCACCTTTTAAACTTTAATAAACTTTCTTACGAAACTCTCAGATTCTATTTACAAATCCACTTCTTTTACATAATATCATGTGATTTTAATAATGGGGTTATAATCCCATGCTTCTGAAATATAATAACTTCAATATAACTTTTATTTATTAATTTGGATAAATAAACAAACAACTAATTTATTAATGAATAAATAAATCTTGATTAAAAACGGAGTACTTTCCCGAATTCGATATAATCGAATTTCAATGTATAACTCTCTTTCGAATAAATCTCTATTCGATAGCATCTTTTCGAATAAACTATATTCGATTAACTCTCTTTGAATAACTAATATTTGATAATCTCTCTTTCGGATAAACTATATTTGATTAACTCTCTTCGAATGATTTACTCGATTAACTCTCTTCGAATGATTTACATTCGATTAATCTCCTTTCGAATAAACAATATTCGATTAACTCTCTTCGATTAGCTATATTCTATTAACTCTCTTCGAATGATTTACATTCGATTAACTCTCTTTGAATGATATACATTCGATTAATCTCCTTTCGAATAAACTATATTCGATTAACTCTCTTCGAATGATTTACATTCGATTAATCTCCTTTCGAATAAAGTATATTCGATTAACTCCTTTAATTCTATTCGAATAAACTATTTCGAATAACTCCTTTAATTCTATTCGAATAAACTATTTCGAATAACTCCTTTAATTCTATTCGAATAAACTATTTCGAATAACTCCTTTAATTCTATTCGAATAAACTATTTCGAATAACTCCTTCTTCGAATAACTATATTCGATTAACTCCTTTCGAATAAACTATATTCGATTACTCTTGTTTCGAATAAACTATATTCGAATAACTCTAATCCGACTAACTCTAATTCGACTAACTTTAATTTAATTAACTCTATTCGAATAACTAATATTCGACTAACTCTAATCGATTAACTCTATTCAATTAACTCTAACTCGATTAACTCTAATCGATTTATTCTAATTCGATTAACTCTAATCGATTAGCTCCTTCTCGATTTATTTAACTTAATCGATTAAGTCTAACTCTATTTGATTAACACATTTTGATTAACTCCTTTGATTAACTCTACATCCATATTCAGTTTCAAATATCGATGCTGAAATCGATTCTTACTTCTCTATATAAGTCCTGACCTATATATTCTATTTATCAAATGATAAATATTTTATTTAATTTATAAAATATTATTTGTAATTAATCTACTCCATTTATCTGTTAAAACATATTTCTATTTAATATCTAATTTAAATAAATCTTTTCCCTTTATTTTATATCCTGCCAATTTACCTTTTTATAACTCTATTTATTTCATAAATAAATATTCCTTTATCTCTATTTATTTAACAAATAAATATTTCCTTTTCAATTTGTTTTACAAACATTTTCCTTTATATTTGTTTTATAGATATTTCCTTTTATATTTGGTTTACAAATATTTTTCCTTTTATATATAAAATCCATAGATTTTATGTAAATAGTTTATTTTAAAAATACACTTTGAAAATCCCCTTTTCTAAATTCCAGTATTTCTTACGATATTTAAAATATCCAAATAACAATGATCGATATCATTCAACACACGTAATCAACACACATTATATACCACATCATAATTACAATATATGAAAAAAACAGTAAAATAAATGTTGAGGAATCCAGTTGGATTCCTCCGACCTGTTTCCCTGCATCCACAGATGTTACACAATATTATTCACATCAAATTTCATTTCAATATGAAATATTCTGATAAACAGAATCAATATTCGATTAACAATATATATATATATAACTATATCGGTATTTTTAACCAATCCATTAGCAGTTCAACCAAACAGTCAACACACAGCAATCAGTCATCATTTATTAGTTCTAAAAATACGTTATAAAAATATGAACTGATAGAGTTGGTGAGTTTTACTCACATTGGACGATCATCGTTAATAACGATAACCATCGCTTGATTAAGACGGACAATTTATTTTGCTATAAATTGTAATGAGCTCCAATTCAGTCCCAGTCAGTTCCATGTTGTAGGCGCCGTCCATACGATCCCAATGGATCTTGTTTCGTCAATTTCTGATCATGTATGACGAAGATATACATTTGATAAGTTAACATATAATTTAAATTAAAAATAACATAAATTGTTTTTCTATCGGGCTTAACCTTTAAACCCCGGTCCATTCACTCTTGTTAAAATCCACTACCGAAATATCCATCTTCCCCGAAATGTTACGCTCCAGGAAATTTACAGAACCCTACTCCACCATTTCGATTTCTTCTAGCTCCTCTCCCTCCTAGAATTCTGCACGAAAACCAAAACTGAAAATATCGTTCAACTCCTTATCAACATCTTCATCCTTTTACCATCATCTGATGGAGCTCGACACCCCTTTCAAGGTCGTGACTTTAGACTCCAAAACCACGGCAAACAGTAAACTGACCGAACTGAATATACACTCTATTAAAAATCAAATTAAAACCACCTGTTTTCATCTCATTCGATCCTCTTTCCAACCATACCAGACTTAATGAACTCGCACTACCCTAGAGAAAATCGACATCAGGCATTTCTTCGACCCCTGTATTAAATGTGCGAACCAAACAATCATACAATCCTTCAAAACTTCCACACACGCTGCGGATTTCCTTGCCAAACCCAAATACAACCACTATCTCTCACATTAAAGCTTAAATCCCTCGATTCCCTTAACCCTAGTTTTGCTGGGTAAAAATCGATCCCTCAAATATCAAATCGCGCCTAGCGATTATCACACCCAGTTGAAGCCTTATAAAGGAACTCAAAAACATGAGTTTTGAAATTTTCTGAATTTTATTTCAATTTCTTTTGATTTTTAATACCCATGGTTTCCACGGTTTGAAGAAAATGGTTGCGGCGGAATGAATTTGACCAGAGAAAATTAAAGCTAGGTTTAGAAAATCCTAAGGACTATTTATAGGAAATTATAATATTTTTATATTTAATTATTCTCAATATAATAAGCAAACACTATTTTTATTTATCGTTTAAAATTCCTATGGTCACAAAAAATATCCAAAAATCATGAAAGTGGACATACAACTAGAGTTTGACATTACGGAACCAACGAAACTGGTTTCATCGAATTCTGACTCCGTTTGCTCACACAGCGTATTTTTAACCATCAAAATACTGACTGTTTTTCACATTAAAAATCCGTACGACCACACACTGACTCTAAAAATCACGAAAATTGAAATCTAGCAATAATTTAATATTGTGGATCCAACAAAATTAGTTTCATCGAAAATGGAGTTCGTTTGCAGAACTGGCTATTTTTAAAGCTCTAAATAACCCATTTAAATATATAAATATATTTAAAAATAATTAAATTTAATATTTATAAATAAATATTATCGTATATATTCACAATAGAATATCATACAACTCCAATTGGATTTATAACTCGATATTTTAATATTCCCAGTTATATCGATATTCGATTTATATATAAAATCCTTTTATAATATAAATATATATTTAAAAATTTCAAAGGAATTCCATAGTGACTTTTCGAAAATTTGATTTGGACATAAATCAAATTCTACACAATGAAATCCCATTTTTCTCTTCAATTAGAAAAATATACTTCACCAGCTAAGAACGTTTCTTGTTTCACAAAAATCCGATTTAAAACGGATTCTGTATATTCATTTGAAGTTCAAATCGCCAAATAGTGAACTGCCGCGTCATTTCAAGCTCGATTATAATTATAGTATAATTATACGTTCAAACTTTGTTTAAATAATATATTCGTTATTCAAATTCAATTCCAAACTGAATTATATATTTTAAATTGCCCAATTCACGTTATATTGTCAATTCACTATTTCTGACTATTTCAAAAATTAATTCTATTATTCTATTATTTAATTTGATTAAATATTCAATATTATTTAATTAAACAACCTTTAAATTACTAAACCATTATTTTAATTAATTAAATTAATTAATTATTCGACCATAAAATACTGGTCGTTACAAAAATAGGAAATCTTTAAAGAGTAGTTACATACAATCCAAGTACAATTAGAAAAGATACATGAAAGAAAAATGGAAGATGTGAATTTTTCCATTTTATACCTTTTTATAACATAAGAAATCAAATTTAGAAATTAGATTTTTCTAAATTTTGGAAACTTAATAATGATTGGTAGTATTTTGGATGCAACAATTGGATGAACTATGCTCTTGTTCTATAAGAGTGTGGGAAAAATTGGATGAAAGAATGTTTTGATTTTCGAAGATATTGCATTCATATAGAACTGCAAGAATATTTAGGATGTGAGCATCATGTTTTAAAAATCAGATTTTAAAAGTTTGCATACATACAGGTGGTACTAATTAGGCATACATGCTTTACTATGATGTTTTTCACTTTGCACATATGCACAATGCTTGCAACATTGAATGCACACTTGATGGATGAATATTGCGAGGGATTATCTATTTTACTCTTATCGAATTTTGGGGACGAAATTCTTTAAGGGTGAGAGAATTTAACACCCCGCATTTTTAATATAATTAAAAATGTGTTTATATATATATATATGCATAGATAGGTAAATAATGGTGATGTACAATGAGAATTAATTAATACATGGAAGAGAAGGGAAAAATTAATTCAATAATAGTGTGTGTAACGGAAAAGATAATAAAATAAGGATACTTAATTTAAATTTCAGGAATTAAGTAAAACGAACATCACCATTGCATTCGTCTCGGAATTCTGCTTAGAATAGAGACCAAGTTTGCGTAAATTGGACTCCGTATGAATGAGTTATGGCCTTTAGAAGATTCAACTAAAATTCAAAATAGTTCGAAATTCGACCGAGGCAGCTGGGCGGGAAATTTCCCGCCATCAACCAGTTAGGTCGACCTGAGGGTCGACCTAGGGGTCAAGTCGACTAGGGGGTCGACCTACCCCCCAAGATCTGGGCAGTTTCGTTCCTGTGACGTGTTTTAATGTGAACAGGAATATGATGGCTTCTAGGTCAATCTAAGGGCTCTTAAACACTCTCTACACCTATATATACATAGCAAGACCTAACCCTAATTCATAACAATTCCTCAAGATGCCTTCGTGCCGCTGAACTCTCAATTCTCTTAACCGCCGCCTCTAAAACCTAAATCAAATTAGAAATTCTTCATCAACAATTCAAGCCCTTCACCAATAATCAAAAAAGAAGATTAATCAACGTTCTACATCAACAACAAATCGTTTATTTCTCCAATCCAGTCAATGTGAGTAGTTTTGAACTATATTTGTTGTATAATATTGCTTCTATCATTTACCATTTCCCATAATGAATATGATGATAATTTATTAAGATTAGTTATTTTATTTGTGCCTACGTTTGAGTTCTCTCCTTTTTTATTCTTTCCCCTTTTTATTTTTATAGCTAGGTTATCTCGAGCCTACGTCTATCATGGATTTATGCGTTTTAATGGGAACGGGAAACAAAAAAAAGGGAAAAAGGGTTGTTTTGGGCATAATATGGGGATCGGAAGGTTTGTATAGAATTATGGACATAATGATACTATAATGTTGAATTTATGTAAGTTTGACATAATTGTAATTGGATAACATGGATTGGTGAAATTTATTTGTGACTTGGAAAAATAAGCCTAGAGGATGAATTTGATTATATGTATGAACGTGGGAATGTTGGGGTATATATATATATATATTGGGAAAATATTGATTATATGAAATTGGGTATAATTGGATATTGGAAATTGGCATGTGTGGGTATGAATAACATGGAATTGGTGAATTTGGCTTTAATTGGATAATTTGGGTAATATGAAATTTGGCTAACTATTATCTAATTGGTGTAGTTAATGACAAACTGGAAATAAGCAACAAAAAAAAATTGTAATTAAGTTGAATTTGGAACACATGACATGAATTTGGGGTTTGGGTGAAAGACGATTATTAATGAACGCCTATGACACGAGGTTAGGCGCGTTTGTGGTGTAAGACTGCCCGGAACCGCCCGGGAAATCCAACAACCACAAGCGGACGTCTAATGTGAGAGGTCAACGACAAGAACTAGAAGCGTAATGGTTTATGACACGAGGTTAGGCGCGTTGTGGTATAAGTCTGCCCGGAACCGCTTGGCAAATCCAGCAGCCACGAACAGACGTCTAATGTGAGAGGTCATACATCGTTACGACATAATAAATAAATTAAGAAATACTAACCATAATAAGACATGTGGGTGACATGGGTATGGTTAGAGGATTAAGTGGGTGATATAAATGACATGTAAAGCATGACTAATTGGACTTAATCGTTGTAAGACATGAGATGTAAAACATGACTAAAGTAGACATAACCATAGTAAGACATGTGTAAGACATGGAAACTATAATAAAGTGGGTTAAGTGGGACATGGGTGACATGTGAAACAAAAATTTAGATATGCTTAACCAAATGGGACCCGTAACGGTATCATAAATTAATTGAATTGGGTAAAGTTTAAGTAACGGGTTAAGTAAATGGAAGGGTTAAGTCAAATCTAAAATTAATGACAAGAAATGGGGAATGATAAATAACCTATTATGAATAAACTTGAATAAGGCAAGAAAGGATAATAGGTGGAAATTATAACTTACGGGACAAGATAATTTATAATAAACGATAAGGAAGATGATATAATTTATATGTGAAGATATACTTAAGTTAAGTGGTTTGGGAAGGAGAAATGTGAAATTTAAAATGATATAAGTTATATGAATGGAAAAGAAGTAAATTGGGTTGAGTAATTCTCTGCGTTCCAGTCTGATGTTGATTTCGGTCTTGGGGCTGGTGTTTAGGGGGTTATTCTCCTAATCAGTATATATGTGGGATAAGGCATACTTAACTATGAATTAAGTATAACATGTTGTTGTAACCCTAAAAGGGAATAATTTATGAAATTGGAAGATAACATGTTGTGGGCTTATTAATGGATTTAAGTGGGTTAAGTATAAATTGAGTTAATAAGCAAGGGTAACTTGGTAAATACGAAAAAGGAAGCTAATGTGAATAACCAAGTTAAATGAGAAAATTGATGAGGTGGCGCAAGCGCGTAATTAATGATTAGACGTAGGGTCTAATGAAAGATAAAACTAAGGCGCTTGAAGCAGTCCGTACGTTATAGGATGAATAGCCCAACGAGGTAGATCATCACGGTGTCATAAGGCACGAGGGGAGCGCACGTTCATTATTCTGGCGACTCCAACAGACTGGAAGGGGAGGCAGGCGGCTTCCTGAGACGTTAAAGGTTCTCCTGGTAGTCCTCTATGATGGTTTAGCTTCGGGCTAGGATTACAGAGGTTGGTTCTGCGCGGAACTACCAGGTGGGTGCGCCTTGACTGCATAAGTAGGGGGCAGTTAGAATGCTGTACACGGTGGCATTAAGGGTGGCTCAACGGTTGCCTCAGGTGGAGGTGGAGGGTCAAGACCAAACGATAGCAAGATCGTCGGATGCTTGTCACCAACAGCCTATGGAATGCGAAAAGACAAAAGCTAACCCCTAGAGATCGTTAACCTTTTCTATTAAGGGACGGGTGCAGGGAGACCCCACATGGATGTTTAGATTGTTTACTTGTTAGGGGTGGTCGCTTTGCTCGTGTGGTCTTTACTAGTTGAGGGAGGGGCTGAGGTGGGGCCATAGCCACCATAGAAAAACTAGTCCAGAGGGATATCTGTACATTGGACACTCTTAGAGGCGGGCCCATACATATATAGAAAAGCTCCTGACCGAGTTCCGTGTTTTTCTTGTAGCCCTGCCACGGAACACGGGTGCACAAGTAGAGGTTATGTGCAGTAGAAACATCGAGTACGATTGATGATACATACGTGGGAAAGTCTAGGTACAACCATGTTTGCTCTGGGTGGTGTATCGTAGAATAGAGGGCATTATTCGATGATGGAACCAAATTCAATCGAATAGTTGGAGGACAGCAGTCAGTACGCTTACGTAGCATGGCAGTAGTGGTTCTATGCGGATGTTGCATTGTACGTTATTATCGCATAGGATGAGGGACTGCGCATATTACTGTGGCGATACGGAGGAGACCGTGTGAGTGGGGTACCACGGGGTGTACCTCAGTTTGGGGGTAGCTACATATACATTATATTAGGTTAATCTACTAGGGGGTAGATGGATTCTGAAATTATAGTTTTTTAAACTATATATTTGGTTTCTGGATTTCTGAAAAACTTTGTTACACTATCTGCATTCTGGATTTTTGATAATTTTGAAGCTTCCTATTCACTTTAATTCGCTGCAGTAAATTTCCTTGATTAATATTTTCCCATTGCCTTGTCTCTTGTTTGATTTCTTCTATAGTTGAAAAGTTTGTTGAACTTTAGGACCTATTATATATGTTTTGTTAGGGAATGCGGAATGGATCGTTAAGGCAAAACTAACACTAAGGGGGGAGGGGTGAATAGTGTTTTTAAAGAATTTAACTAAATCTAAAACTTATATGATCTACTATATGATTCATCCACCACAGAGATAATAACATACACAGAATCAAACACAAACATAGAAATAAACATAAATAAAATGCAGAAAAGGAAAGAACACACCGGATTTTATGCTGGTTCGGATTTCTTCTACGTCCAGTCCCACGCATCGCTGGACTGTGCAAAGTTTTATTATATGTCGATATCCAAATGCAACACCCTTGATTTCACGGCCACAAGGTTACCACCGTTCCCAATCTCCCTAGATCAAGTACAATTCCATTAATTTCCTGGCTACAAGGTTAACACCGCTCCTTCCCCAGATTTCAAGGCTACAAGGAACACACCTTTTCTCAAACACTTCCCAAACGATTACAACAGCTTCATAACTCTTCAATAGCATTTTGATTCAGAGAGTAATGAGTGGAGAGTGAGAAGAGAAGAAGATTTATATAAATGGAATTGAAATTGGCAGAGTATAAGTGTAGAAATCATAAAAATATGATATAATAATGGAGGAATGAAAAAGGATGAAGATGGAGAAGAAGAATAATGAAAAAAAATCGAAATCAACCCCTATTTATAAGTTTTGAAAGGTTGCAACGCTTCTGAAACATTACAAATAGTGAAAAGACACTCCCCTTTAAACGGGAAAATGTGACAGTTATATATCGACATGGCTGACTATGTACGTTGACATATGTAGTTTAAAATTTGAAATTTGAGTATTTTTCAAGTGTTTGAATATATAAATAATTGTGGAAATTCTTGAATTAAAACATAGTGATATAAATAGGTATTATAGAGTACGAAATCATAAATATAAATTATATAATCATATTTATGAAATTATAAAGTTTAAAACTATATATAAATATAAAAGTATATAATTATAAATATATAATCTTTAAAATCTCAAGTTTAAAATCAAAGGTAAGATAGAAAACCTTAACTAGAATAAAACTTGAAAATAGAATTTGAAATTTGAAAATCAGATTTTGAATTTAAATTTGAACCTGGAGTGCTGTTCAGAGTCTTACATAAACTAGATTTTATTACTATATTTATCTTGAACTCTTAATTACTCATGAGTCTTGAATCTTCTCTGAATTCTGAATTTCTTGAATCTCTAAAAATTCTAAAAATGTACAGTCTTCAGTATTAATTCCTGTATACAAATCTTGCACATATATATGTATGTATGTATATATTCTAGATAGAGATGTTAGTATATATTTTATAATCAATTAATATTGAAACAAGGTTGTTGTCATCAAAACTCCATTCTCCAACAATCTCCCCATTTTTTATGATGACAACCTTACTTTATAAAATATTCATACCTGTTCATATCTGTTGATGCTGATCCTTCTAATGCTCCCTCTGTCACTATGAATCCTATATACTCTATTTAAACTTAGTCTATATTTTGTAATATCTCCCCCTTTGGCATTATCAAAAATAAATTCTAAAAATGCTCCCCTTAAATCGTTTAACTATCTAAATAACTCCTATAGTAAAGTAAAGTACTCTCACTGAATCCTAAACC
Organism: Allium sativum; assembly: GCA_030737875.1. Lineage (NCBI taxonomy): Eukaryota > Viridiplantae > Streptophyta > Magnoliopsida > Asparagales > Amaryllidaceae > Allium > Allium sativum. Next base: position 469,499,946 of record CM060920.1, on the reverse strand, counting down.
TATATATATATATCCTATAACCATAAAATACACCCCCTAAATTTATGATTATACAATAATCAATAATAAGTATATAAACCAAACAAAATATCATAATTACATATGTTTTAAGTCATATACACAAATCAATCCAAGCACACCAATAAAAGTAATAATTTGCATATGTTTTAATCTATACAAGTTTTTAAATCAAGCAATCTAAACAAATTCAAACAAATCAATCAAATCGTACCAAACAATCAATGTTTCTTGGGACTTCTACCCGACCGTCTTCTCCAAAGATAGGATCCTTCTTGATGACCTCCTAGTCTTCATCTTCTTTTGTTGGTGGTGCCTTAGCGAGATTGTTATCTACATATCTGAAAAGGGAAGAGATTAGCCAACGGTTGGCATCAAAATGCTTCTCTTGTTGTTCAAACATCTTTATTTGGCTTAATTCAAGGTGACACTGGTTTCGTAGTATTATAGAGAGGATGTTCTTGAAGGAATTCAATGTTTCTTCAAGATTTTCACTTAAATTATGAATTGGATTTGCCATATTTTTGATAGAAAATGAATAAGTAAGGAGGATGAATGAAATAATGAATTATTCTAGAAGAAGTAGGCTTAAATTGGGTCTAGAATTCGTTGGATTTGAATGGACATTAGTTAATTATTTAATTTTAAATTTTGAAAAGTTTTGAAAATCTGGCAGTCATATGTCGACATAGGCAAGTATGTATGTCGACATACTTATTAAAAAAATTGAATCTTATGTTCTTATATTATATTATATTTAATTCTAATGTTTTTACAGTAACTTAAGGAAGATTTAATATAAATAAAGCTCTATTCATTACTTCATAAAAAGAAAATACATCCAACTAATTAAGACACACTAAATACGAGATTTGAAAGCAAATACAAGCAAATATCAAAGGTAAATTAAACTAGATAGGCTAATTTTCAGCAGATGATGAGGAGGAAGATGAAACTCCAAGCTTTCTTCCTATCTTGCTCATGAACTTATTCATTTTGGAAAAACTCTTTTTGAGTTTCTTTTGATTTTTGACTATCTTTACTTGATTTTGAACAATCATTTCTTTAGGAATGGTTCTAGTGTTGATTGGGCACTTAACACTTTCCAAAGAAGTTTCTTCTTCTTCTTCAATTTCCATAGGCTCTTGTTCTTGTTGCATTCGAGCTTGTTTGTCTTCGAATGTCTCATATGGTTTGAAGGTGAGAATAATTTGCATAAGGTGTACGTTTGTGGAGTCAAACACCCTTCTTGGCAAAAATTCTTCTCCGTGAAGTTCAACTCCAAAATATTTGAAAATGCGGGTGAGATAAACTCCATAATAAAGAGTGTTTTCTCTAGATGAAGTTTCTATGGGCTTGAACTCTCTTAAGATCATGTCGGCCTAGTTGATGTTATATCCACCAATAATAGTAAAAAGTGCTTTTGGCCCTTGTGAGCTGGATTGTTAAAGTTTCTGGAATAAGGAATGATGGTATGTTGAAGGAAAAGGTTTACAATTCTTGTTTTTGGGCGGAAAAGGCGATTTTTGAACTCAATGTTAGCATTGCTTTCAAATATGTCACGGTAGGTTTCCAAATCGGTTTCATCAATTTTGAAATTCGAAAAATCTGAGCTCGTGCTTCTACATTTTAAGATATTGCCCAAGATTTTGCAAACTAGAATAATTTGCGTGCCTTTGACGCTACTCCAAATTTGTTCTTCATTGCCTTCGAAAAATCCACGATTAACATTCGCATAAAAAATCTTAACAAGCTTCGGGTAATACACTTCATCGTTATCCCAAGAGCCAAATAAGCTTAATACTTTATTGAGATTGAAAAAAGAGATAAGATAATAGGATGGAAAGTCTCCAAAGACGGCAAAAGCACCCGTATTGACTGTTGCATTTGCTAAATAGTCATTATAGGTTTTGATAACTTCTCCGTCATTATGATAATACTTATCCTAGCAAACATCCAAATTTTATTTTATTATTTTATTAATCATTATTTAATTATTATTATTATTTTGAATTTTAAAATTCAAATTTGAATTTTAAATTTCAAATATGAATTTTAAAGTTTAAATTCAAAAAATAAATCAGATAAAACATCCATTCAACTAAGAATTTAAAATTTTATTAAGGCGTACCCGATTTTTAGATCCTTTTCTTCGAAATTTTCTGAATTCTAAATTACCGTGAAGCACATGTTTGAGTTTCTGGTCTCTGGCTCTTCATCGCTTGATGATGAGTCTAAATCGTCTAAAGTTGCTGCGTATGCCCTCTTTCTTTTCGTTGATGAATTGCTTGTCTATTTGTTGAATTGATTTGTTTGGATATGGATGTTAGAGTTTGTGCCCTAGAGGCAATCCATTTGATGAGATCGATAACACTGTTGATGTTATTATTTTATTTGGAATAAAATATTATTCTATTATATTGTATTTACTGCATAATATAAATAATAATATAATAAAAGTCCTTAGAATAATAATACGGAATTATATAGTTCGAGTAAGACTGAACTTGAGATTATATAATGTGATAAGTATTATAATTCTTAAATGTCCCTAGTCGAGTTTTATTGCTTATATAGGACAACAATAGAGCGTTAAGACTAGTATATTGATTGACTGATGATCACATCTCATTGATCATTAATATAAGTGATATTAAAGTCAAGATATAAATACGTATTGGAGAATAGCGTATTGGGCTGACCCACCGTGAGATAACTCCATGAAATATAATTGAAGTATCATAAGTTATTCTCATAGTGACAGTGATGTAATGGTCCTCAGACCTGAAATCATTATAATTTTATTCGAGGATATTTGTGTTTTGATATCATCTAAAGTTATTTCGTAGCAGAGTAACGATAACGGTAATTATTGGATACATTTCGAGTCGAATGAAAATTATGAATGATCTAGATGTAATTTAACCCTACGATATATTCGTAGTGATATCCATGGGCCTCTTGATTGAGTGAGACTGTGAAATGCATGGCCGTGCTAAAATATTGATTTTTTTTAAACAGTCTACTCATCGATCAAGAAATACAGATTAAATCATAACGAGGATGATACGATCCATGCCTCTAGTTTAATCTAGGATATATCAGTTAAAAGGATTATATTACATTGATACACTGGTCACGAAAAGGTTGTATCGAATCAATGTCTTATTATAACTTGGGTAACAACGACGTATTGCTAGATGCCAATCACTGTTTATGATATTAAATACGATTTAAAATCATTGCCAACGTTGTAATAACCATAGGGTCACACACTTAGAACATTATGAAGGAAAAACTGATTTTGTTTTAGAGTAAAATAAATATCAACAGTTGATATTTTATTTGAATCGGTATAAGGAACGGTTCCTCATTTATAGAACACGTGTACGTTTTGAAAGGGTAATTTTACATCCTTTTAAAATTAAAACACGGGTTCTATATAAAAAGATATACGGATGATTAAAAACTGATTCATAAGAAAACCCTAAATACACAGATCAGGAATGGCGGCTAGCACCGAAATTTTCCTTTCCCATTCGATCAGATCGGAGACGATGTTCGTGTGGATTACCTATAAAGGCTCGACGCATGGAGGGCTAATTCGATTCGAATCGACAGATATAATTTTCCCTAATCTCGACGGAATCAACAGGTATAATTCTCGATTTATACAAATTATTATACAAGATCCTGCTATGTATTTGGTTTGAATTTCGTTATTGTAATTTGAATTTGAACCATAACAACTTACAATGGTATCTAAAGTGCCATTTTAGCTGAACCTACATGGTCACTCTAATTTGTATTGAAATCAAAATTGAGTACAATTTGGACATTTATTTGTAAATATAATGTGTGAAAATTTGAGTTCATTTAGTGAATGCAAAATTTACTCAAATGTTTTAGTTTTGAAATGTTCAAAAATATATATAGGAATGGTACCTATATAATTTAAACATATAAATTTATAAGATTAATATATATGTTATTTAAATCCTATTTTTAATACGAATATAAAATACATATATTTTGATATATGTAGATAAAACTTTAATATTGTTTCCTGCTACGAGTTATAAATTTCCTCTCAAACAAATTATTGTTATATTAAGTCATGGTGAAGTCTTCCAATAATATACTCATCACTGTCCAAGATAATTGGCCGTAACTAACGCCAAAGTGTTGTGCGCTTTTTGTTTTGGTTATATGCGATGGAGTAAAATGTGGTGCTCCAACCTATTATTGGGTCTGACTTAACTAAGCTGCATAATACGTGAGACGACCCGAACTTCCCCGGTAAGGAAAGCACGGATAGAATTGAGGACAAGACAAAATAGAACGCAAACAGAAGAACATTTCATTGTTATTACAACAATTCCATCAGATACAAGAATATACAGAGTATAAATGAATAAAATACATTCGATGAATATCAGAGATTACAATAAATTACATAGCAGCGGAAAAGTATACAAAACACAACTGAAAGTGATACACGGATACAGAGCTTTCCGAGCATCGTTCCAGCTGTAAATCAGGACCCTGTGAATATAAATCTGCAAAACCAAAACTACTAGCTGCCCGTGTGGAAAATAGGGGCACCCAGAGTTTAGGTTAAAACAATAAACTCCAGGTCAGTCATGTGACTGGTGTGAAAACTAAAACAGTTATTTAAAACTTTACTTTAAAGATAGTAATTCAAGGGACCACGCCGTATAACACAGAACGGGTTTCCTCCCAAGCATACTAGTGCATATAACAAAACAACGCAATGCTTTTTGAAAAAATGAAGCTATTATAAGACCCAGGTCCCATCACACAATGCAACACAAGCCGGAGGATAGGGTTTTCCGTTATAATAGCCAAATAATGCTTGATACGTTTAAAACAAATCATTTGATACTATTATAGGTGAATAGTGTCAAAACATTTTCAATCATAGACGGCATGGGTACCATATATCATGTCGCCATACCAGTTCTACAATTAAAACCGCAATATCACGTATTGGAAATTGGATTTCCGTCATGAGTCGAGGCAAGGGGCAAGCTCCTCTCCGCGTTCGAGACACTCTAGCAAATGTCCCAAGACCCCACTATGATCCTTGGATCTTCAGGGCCGGTCCTCTCTTACTTTTGAGGATTAATTATTCCTAAACACACGTTTCCCGGTCCTTACAGACCTATATCCGAGGCGCCTCGTATCCAACAACCACACAGGTGAAAAGTATATAAATGTCAGGGCTGGTAGGTCACTGACACCACCTTAGCTAGAAAGAAACGTCATGCTCTCCCTGCAGTCACTATCCCGTTTTTGACTCATACCGAGGTGTGAGGATCGCGAATTCACGTTATACACAAAGCTACGCCACACAGGCCGTGCTTTGATCATCAACCACAAGACTCTGCTTTTCAACAGAAGCCTTGATCAATTGCCACTTATGCGTGCCACACTGGCAATTCACTCCATGCGATTGATGTCCATCGATATACAACCTCTGAGCTCGTACGTCTCAGAGAAGGGCGTTAAGCAAGAGAATAAATTCTCCGCCGCCAAACAGATGTATATTTAATAGAGATTAATCAACACAGAATAAAATCCAATGTCAGATACACAATCCATTTACAAGTCCGTTCTGGGTCTGAACGAAACCGGAGGCACTTTCATCGCATATCCATCCATCTCTAAGTACGTCTGGAAGATCACCAACTGATTCCCTCATCTTGGGTGTACAACCCAATCAAGATCATCAGTAATCACCCAAACGATGTGAAGACTTCCGGTCTTCAGCCACCGTCTTCATCTTCGACATCTCGTCGAATCGGTTATTCAGAATGGGTATAACCCGGCCTTTCTGAAAAACCCACGTATATGATAAACAAATGTTATACAAACACAACAAACGCCTCATTCCAATTCAGAATATTCTTTTATTCACAAAATCACATTCTTAGGGAAAGGTTCCCATTAATTTTATCCAAGATAAATTCTTCTAAATTTATTCTTTAATCTTCCTTTGGATATCATTTCAAACTAGTCGGGATTAGTGAACCACACCGAAGTAATTATTTATTTTATTTCCCAATCCCAACCTATATATCCCATGGAGAAAACTGGTAATACTCCACATCTAACACAGCGGTGTTATCGGTAAAATTAATTACCATTTCACGTTCAAATCTAATTAAAGATTTAACTATCGCTTTGGAGCAAAACTGGTGGTACTCCACTCTCGATCACCTTTCAGATTTGATAATTTAAATTATTAATTCACCTTTTAATCTAATTAAAGATTCATTAAAACTCCACTTAGTTTCAATCTTTTCAAAAATCAATATCCTGCCTTTAACTGGGTTAAAGAACCAATGTCATCTAAAACACGATTCACGACAAACCCAAATCATATTTGATATTAAATACAAGGCTCTGAATAGAAAATATATCGGCTTATATTCAATATCAAATTCTGAAACCAACATATATCGTATTGGAAATAACGATATAAAATATATCTTTCAAATTCCCATAACAATATCTGTATAGTCACGAAATCCAACATCGAAGTATTCCGAAGATAATTTCGATTCAACTCCAGTCCAACTCACGTATTGGGAATATTGATTATTTTTACAATCACTTTCAAATTCAATTTATTTATTTCAAAAATAAATTGATTTTAATTCTAGTTCAAAACTAGTTCATTTCGACAAAAATCTATTTTTATCTTTTCAAATATGGAATTTTTCATCCCAGTTCTTTCCAATTCACATATTATGATTTTACACAAATTATTAATATTTTTAATAATTTTATCAAGGCCCGTACAGTCGATTTCCATCAACGACCATCGAACTGCACTTACAGCAACCTTTTCCAAATTTGATTTGGACATAATTCCAAATCCAACCGTTAGATTTCAAATTTCTAATATTCATTGGAAAGCTCTTTTCGATACGAACCCAACGGTTCCGGTTTTAGGAGAATCCGACGGTCGGACCTCCCGCAACGTCAATTCGAAATTAATGGTCGAAATTCACGAACTGCCGCGGCGCGGCGCGTTCTATTCAGGCCATTATATATATATATATATAATATATATATTATATATTTCGTCGATTTCCTTTTAAAACGTATTTTATAAATCGTTTTAACTTCGTTTTCAAAATCATTTCAACACTATTTCAATTTCAAATCGATTTGATTTCAATTCAGTTCGAATCCATTTCAATTTTATTTAATTCGAATTCAAATTCGTTTCAATTCAATTCAATTTGAATTTACCTTCTATTTAATTCAATTCGAATTCATTTCAAATTGATTTCAATTCAATTTCAGTTCGTTTTAAATTTCATTCAAAACGATTTCAATTTGTTTTTAATTCAATTTCAATTTAATTCAATTTGAATTCATTTCTATTCAGATCGAATTCAAATTCACTTTCTATTCAATTTGAATTCAAATTCACTTTCTATTCAATTCGAATCGAATTCATTTTCTATTCGATTCGAATTCATTTCAAATTGATTCAATAAAATTTCAATTTGAATTTTAATCTAATTTAATTTGAATTTCATTTCAAAATATTAAAGTTTGAAATAACTTTTCAATATTCATTATAAAACGAATAAAATCGATATAAATATCGTTCACGTCAAAATATCGCAACTCTAATCAACAATGCTATATATATTTCAATAAATTCATTACTCTATTCAACAAATGAATATATATATTCCATTCAACACATGAATCTATATTTCTTTCAACACACGACTAATCTCAACACATGAGTACTGTCAACACATCACTATTTTTGTTATGTAAAATATTTTATAAAACTATGGTATCTATCGTTTGATTTTCAATTAGACTCCACCGTGAAGTAGTTCTAATTTTAAGTATGATAAAGATGTAAATTTTATTATTAAAATATTTTACTCAACACATAAATAGTTTCAACACATGAATTTTCTTTTATAATATTCATTATTTTCCCGATTGGAATGAGGCCCAATCAATTACCATATAACGTTAATTATATGGATTCCATACAACACATGTATATAATAGCAGTGATAAACAATCAACCATCATCCAAAGTGCACCACACAACTGCATAAGCATCAAATATAAATAATTAACGCTTACACAGCCTATCGACCAATCGATCGACATACAATAAAATAATTGGGATTAGTGTACGCCAAATATCATCCCAACACCCGTGTGGGGTTTCAAATCAACAAACACAGATTTTTATTTGTGCAGTTGGGCGATGTGTAAAATTTATCATCCCAATCAATATCAGTCAAATCGGTGTATATAAACAAATCACATCAACTTCACAAACAAATTTCACAACACATCAAACAAGCATACAAGCCATCCATGGTCTGTGGATGACGGGTGTCGGGTGCTGCTAAGCACCGTCTGCATCCTAGTATATATATATATATATCTAGAAAAAGAAATTTAGAGTGAGAAGTTCTCACCAATAGCTATTCCAACTCCACGACACTTCATTTATAGAAATCTTCGTCGTTCTCGCCTTTCTTCACTTTCGTTGCCCGTATTCACTACATATGTAAAAATCGAATTTTTACTTCGCTATTCAATATATAAAAATCGAATTTTTACTTTGCTATTCAATATATAAAAATCGAATTTTTACTTTGCTATTCAATATATAAAAATCGAATTTTTACTTTGCTATTATATAGGTAAAAATTATATTTTTCTAACGCTACTATATAGATAAAATTTATATTTTTCTAACGCTGCTATATAGATAAAAATTGTACTTTTACACTGCTATTCTCTATATAAAGATTCCGCCCTTTCAAATATAAAGATTTCGCCTTTTCAAATATAAAAATCTAATCTTTTCTATGATCATTCTTGCATATAAAAATCAAATTTTTATGTCATTTATATAAATAAAAATCCTTCCTTTCATACATGATAAAAATATTATTTTTACATAATTGAAAATCATATTCTTATACAACGAAAAATCTCATTTTTCTACAATGGAAATTATTATCTTTCTAATCTAAGAAATCATGTCAATGTTTCAAAATCAAATCCTTTTATGTTACAAAATCAAATCCTTTTTAAACTAAAAATCAAATCTATATATGACTAAAAACCATGGCTTTATATAATAAAAATTATAGCTTTACACATAATAAAAATCATAGCTTTTCTCTAATAAAAAGCTTAACTTTCCTATAATAAAATTTTTATCTTCCTTAATAAAAATCATCACTTTAATTTTCAGTTTTATAGAAAAATAATAAAATAAAATAAAAACTGAAATATATAAATATTTACCTTTGTTTTGAAAAAGGGGGGGGGGAGTTGCTGTGGTGTTGGAGGGCGTCAGAGGAGGTGGTGGGTGGCGCCAGGGGCTGCGCGGGTCGGAGGAGTGGTGCTGGGGGTGGTTCGCAGGCGGTAGGGCGTTCGAAAGGGGCTGGAGGATTTGGGTGGCTCGGTTTACGTGGAGGGAGGAGGTCAGGGGCGGATGAGAAGAAGAGGGAGGGCGCGAGGTGGAGAAGGGGGAGGGGAACTGCCGTAGGTGCGGCGCCTGGCGCCAGCGTGGGTGGCGATCGACTGGGGGCGGCGGCTCCGCCCTTTTTTTTATTTGAATCGGGGGGGGGGGGGGGGGTGCCTGGAGGGGTTAAAGAGAGGAAGGGGAGATTTTTATATTATATTATATTATATTATATTTTATTATTCAATTAAAGTTGACTTTTTGTTTCGACCTCGAAACGAGGCCCACCTCCTGTCGTCCATAGCTAATTACCCCCATTCCGAACACAATGGGATATGTATCGTAAGCTGATTCGATCGTTATAATCAGTTTCCGTTAAAATCAACATATAACTCTATATATTGAATTTGAACGCGCATTTCAATTTACCGGGGTCACATACAAACTCTATAAATTGCAGAAAAATATTTTCTAGCTTCGTATTGACGATACGGTCCTAACAAAACTAGTTTCGTCGAATTATGAGACCATTGAAAAAATGGCCATTTTCCAGTCGATTAAAATCAACTAAAACTGGTCAAACGCGTTTTCCTTTGCCACGCTCACATATTGATTCGAAAAATTATGAAATTTGGAATCTAACAATAATTTGACATCACGGACCCAACAAAAGTGGTTTCGTCAAAATCCGAGGTCGTTTGCAAAATTTCCATTTTTAAGGGCCTGAATTCCATAGCGACTATTCCGAATTTTCAACTGGACATATCTTTTGATTCCCGCTATGAAATCTTGATTTTTCGGATTCGTTGGAAAGATATTCACGATTAGATCCTATTATTTTTGGTTTCGCTAAAATCCGGTTTGTTTTGCACCCGGTACATTCATTTGAAGTTTGAAATCGAATTATCGAACTACCGCGCCATTTTCAATTCCTTTTATAATTATTTGTATTCTAACGACGACGTATATAATATATACGTTCGAATTCTATTCAAAATAAATTTATCGTCGATATTATTTAAAATAATCTATTTTAAATGTTCAAAATTCGCCAAAATTGGCAAAATAAAAAATTTAAACTGGCCCAGATTTTCGGGTTGTTACAATCTCCCCCACTTAAAACTTTTCGTCCCCGAAAAGGAACAAAGTCGAAAATGGTTTGATTAATCAACTCTACATTCGATCTGGCTTCCATTCTCCAACCTTTCAGTTTCTGAGAATTTTTAAATTCTTCAAAAATTTGGTTAACACCCTGAATTTTCGAAAAATTTCGCCATAACCTCCCCTGCATCGGGAGCCACTGGAAAATCCCGAAATTGCCATACTGGCCTTCTGATCTCAAAAAGAAAAAGAAAAAGCCAAGCGGCTAGCCAATAGGCTCATAAAATCATCATCACCCAAACAAAACAGTAAATTATAGTAAACATGTACCTATTTGTCGGGCAAACAAATTTTATTCTCTGCTCTAGCCTCCTTGCTATGACCTGTTCAATGTGAGTACATGTTTATGCAAGCAAATGCGACCAATTTTCAATACAATTCAATATTTGATTCAATTAGGCTAAATGGTTCAAAATTATCAAACAAATAAACAAACAACACAAACATCAATCAATTAGTGGATTAACGTTTCAAATTCATAATTTTGATATATATACAAAAATCATGTTTTGATGCCAATTCACAACAAATAAATTTATCTATATAAGTTTTGGTTCTCACACCAGTCTAATGGAAATATATAGAAATCACACCTTCGAAACACGAACATAAATTTTGGTGATGGAGCTCCATCATCAAAATCATCTCCGGGCGACTAGAGTGTAATTACATATCTATCCAGTATATTAAAACTTCGAATATACGTTCATGACGCGTATACGCGAAATCTTTATATACTCTATCGTCCATATTCAAAATAAATAAATATTCAAATACGTATAAAGCGATTTAAATTTTAAAACAAAATTGTTTTCATTTGAAAAATATACTCTTCACACTCGTTCTAGGATACTACTGATCCTATCTCTAACGAGTCATTCTAATTGGATATTACTAATCCAATATCTGATGAATTCTTTCGTATGGTTCCAATGTATCTTGTTCTCGAGCTCTGTAAACCAAAGCTCTGATACCAACTGAGACGACACGAACTTCCCCGGTAAGGAAAGCACGGATAGAATTGAGGACAAGACAAAATAGAACGCAAACAGAAGAACATTTCATTGTTATTACAACAATTCCATCAGATACAAGAATATACAGAGTATAAATGAATAAAATACATTCGATGAATATCAGAGATTACAATAAATTACATAGCAGCGGAAAAGTATACAAAACATAACTGAAAGTGATACACAGATACAGAGCTTTCCGAGCATCGTTCCAGCTGTAAATCAGGACCCTGTGAATATAAATCTGCAAAACCAAAACTACTAGCTGCCCGTATGGAAAATAGGGGCACCCAGAGTTTAGGTTAAAACAATAAACTCCAGGTCAGTCATGTGACTGGTGTGAGAACTAAAACAGTTATTTAAAACTTTACTTTAAAGATAGTAATTCATGGGACCACGCCGTATAACACGGAACTGGTTTCCTCCCAAGCATACTAGTGCATATAACAAAACAACGCAATGCTTTTTGGAAAAATGAAGCTATTATAAGACCTAGGTCCCATCACACAATGCAACACAAGCCGGAGGATAGGGTTTTCCCTTATAATAGCCAAATAATGCTTGATACGTTTAAAACAAATCATTTGATACTATTATAGGTGAATAGTGTCAAAACATTTTCTATCATAGATGACATGGGTACCATATATCATGTCGCCATACTAGTTCTACAATTAAAACCGCAATATCACGTATTGGAAATTGGATTTCTGTCATGAGTCGAGGCAAGGGGCAAGCTCCTCTCCGCGTTCGAGACACTCTAGAAAATGTCCCAGGACCCCACTATGATCCTTGGATCTTCAGGGCCGGTCCTCTCTTACTTTTGAGGATTAATTATTCCTGAACACACGTTTCCCGGTCCTTACAGACCTATATCCGAGGCGTCTCGTATCCAACAACCACACAGGTGAAAAGTATATAAATGTCAGGGCTGGTAGGTCACTGACACCACCTTAGCTAGAAAGAAACGTCGTGCTCTCCCTGCAGTCACTATCCCGTTTTTGACTCATACCGAGGTGTGAGGCTCGCGAATTCATGTTATACACAAAGCTACGCCACACAGGCCGTGCTTTGATCATCAACCACAAGACTCTACTTTTCAACAGAAGCCTTGATCAATTGCCACTTATGCGTGCCACACTGGCAATTCACTCCATGCGACTGATGTCCATCGATATACAACCTCTGAGCTCGTACGTCTCAGAGAAGGGCGTTAAGCAAGAGAATAAATTCTCCGCCGCCAAACAGATGTAAATTTAATAGAGATTAATCAACACAGAATAAAATCCAATGTCAGACACACAATCCATTTACAAGTCCGTTCTGGGTCTGAACGAAACCGGAGGCACTTTCCTCGCATATCCATCCATCTCCAAGTACGTCTGGAAGATCACCAACTGATTCCCTCATCTTGGGTGTACAGCCCAGTCAAGATCATCAGTAATCACCCAAACGATGTGAAGACTTCCGATCTTCAGCCACCGTCTTCATCTTCGACATCTCGTCGAATCGGTTATTCAGAATGGGTATAACCCGGCCTTTCTGAAAAACCCACGTATATGATAAACAAATGTTATACAAACACAACAAACGCCTCATTCCAATTCAGAATATTCTTTTATTCACAAAATCACATTCTTAGGGAAAGGTTCCCATTAATTTTATCCAAGATAAATTCTTCTAAATTTATTCTTTAATCTTCCTTTGGATATCATTTCAACCTAGTCGGGATTAGTGAACCACACCGAAGTAATTATTTATTTTATTTCCCAATCCCAACCTATATATCCCATGGAGAAAACTGGTAATACTCCACATCTAACACCACGATGTTATCGGTAAAATTAATTACCATTTCATGTTCAAATCTAATTAAAGATTTAACTATCGCTTTGGAGCAAAACTGGTGGTACTCCACTCTCGATCACCTTTCAGATTTGATAATTTAAATTATCAATTCACCTTTTAATCTAATTAAAGTTTCATTAAAACTCCACTTAGTTTCAATCTTTTCAAAAATCAATATCCTGCCTTTAACTAGGTTAAAGAACTAATGTCATCTAAAACACGATTCACGACAAACCCAAATCGTATTTGATATTAAATACAAGGCTCTGAATAGAAAATATGTCGGCTTATATTCAATATCAAATTCTGAAACCAACATATATCGTATTGGAAATAACGATATAAAATATATCTTTCAAATTCCCATAACAATATCTGTATAGTCACGAAATCCAACATCGAAATATTCCGAAGATAATTTCGATTCAACTCCAGTCCAACTCACGTATTGGGAATATTGATTATTTTTACAATCACTTTCAAATTCAATTTATTTATTTCAAAAATAAATTGATTTTAATTCTAGTTCAAAACTAGTTCATTTCGACAAAAATCTATTTTTATCTTTTCAAATGTGGAATTTTTCATCCCAGTTCTTTCCAATTCACATATTATGATTTTACACAAATTATTAATATTTTTAATAATTTTATCAAGGTCCGTACAGTCGATTTCCATCGACGACCATCGAACTGCACTTACAGCGACCTTTTCCAAATTTGATTTGGACATAATTCCAAATCCAACTGTTAGATTTCAAATTTCTAATATTAATTGGAAAGCTCTTTTCGATACGAACCCAACGGTTCCGGTTTTAGGAGAATCCGACGGTCGGATCTCCCGCAACGTCAATTCGAAGTTAATGGTCGAAATTCACGAACTGTCGCGGCGCGGCGCGTTCTATTCAGGCCATTATATATAATATATACATATTATATATATTTCATCGATTTCCGTTTAAAACGTATTTTATAAATCGTTTTAACTTCGTTTTCAAAATCATTTCAACACTATTTCAATTTCAAATCGATTTGATTTCAATTCAGTTCGAATCCATTTCAATTTTATTTAATTTGAATTCAAATTCGTTTCAATTCAATTCAATTTGAATTTACCTTCTATTTAATTCAATTCGAATTCATTTCAAATTGATTTCAATTCAATTTCAGTTCGTTTTAAATTTCATTCAAAACGATTTCAATTTGTTTTTAATTCAATTTCAATTTAATTTAATTTGAATTCATTTCTATTCAGATCGAATTCAAATTCACTTTCTATTCAATTTGAATTCAAATTCACTTTCTAATCAACACGACTATATATATTTCAATAAATTCGTTATTCTATTCAACAAATGAATATATATATTCCATTCAACACATGAATCTATATTTCTTTCAACACACGACTAATCTCAACACATGAGTACTGTCAACACATCACTATTTTTGTTATGTAAAATATTTTATAAAACTATGGTATCTATCGTTTGATTTTCAATTAGACTCCACCGTGAAGTAGTTCTAATTTTAAATATGATAAAGATGTAAATTTTATTATTAAAATATTTTACTCAACACATAAATAGTTTCAACACATGAATTTTCTTTTATAATATTCATTATTTTCCCGATTGGAATGAGGCCCAATCAATTACCATATAACGTTAATTATATGGATTCCATACAACACATGTATATAATAGCAATGATAAACAATCAACCATCATCCAAAGTGCACCACACAACTGCATAAGCATCAAATATAAATAATTAACGCTTACACAGCCTGTCGACCAATCGATCGACATACAATAAAATAATTGGGATTAGTGTACGCCAAATATCATCCCAACACCCGTGTGGGGTTTCAAATCAACAAACACAGATTTTTATTTGTGCAGTTGGGCGATGTGTAAAATTTATCATCCCAATCAATATCAGTCAAATCGGTTTATATAAACAAATCACATCAACTTCACAAACAAATTTCACAACACATCAAACAAGCATACAAGCCATCCATGGTCTGTGGATGACGGGTGTCGGGTGCTGCTAAGCACCGTCTGCATCCTAGTATATATATATATATATCTAGAAAAGGAAATTTAGAGTGAGAAGTTCTCACCAATAGCTATTCCAACTCCACGACACTTCATTTATAGAAATCTTCGTCGTTCTCGCCTTTCTTCACTTTCGTTGCCCGTATTCACTACATATGTAAAAATCGAATTTTTACTTCACTATTTAATATATAAAAATCGAATTTTTACTTTACTATTCAATATATAAAAATCGAATTTTTACTTTGCTATTATATAGGTAAAAATTATATTTTTCTAACGCTACTATATAGATAAAAATTATATTTTTCTAACGCTACGATATAGATAAAAATTATATTTTTACACTGCTATTCTCTATATAAAGATTCCGCCTTTTCAAATATAAAGATTTCGCCTTTTCAAATATAAAAATCTAATCTTTTCTATTTTTAAAAATCTAATCTTTTCTATGATCATTCTTGCATATAAAAATCAAATTTTTATGTCATTTAAATAAATAAAAATCCTTCCTTTCATACATGATAAAAATATTATTTTTACATAATTGAAAATCATATTCTTATACAACGAAAAATCTCATTTTTCTACAGTGGAAATTATTATCTTTCTAATCTAAGAAATCATGTCAATGTTTCAAAATCAAATCCTTTTATGTTACAAAATCAAATCCTTTTTAAACTAAAAAATAAATCTATATATGACTAAAAACCATGGCTTTATTTAATAAAAATTATAGCTTTACACATAATAAAAATCATAGCTTTTCTCTAATAAAAAGCTTAACTTTCCTATAATAAAAATTTTATCTTCCTTAATAAAAATCATCACTTTAATTTTCAGTTTTATAGAAAAATAATAAAATAAAATAAAAACTGAAATATATAAATACCTTTGTTTTGAAAAAGGGGGGGGGGAGTTGCTGTGGTGTTGGAGGGCGTCAGAGGAGGTGGTGGGTGGCGCCAGGGGCTGAGCAGGTCGGAGGAGTGGTGCTGTGGGTGGTTCGCAGGCGGTAGGGCGTTCGAAAGGGGCTGGAGGATTTGGGTGGCTCGGTTTTCGTGGAGGGAGGAGGTTAGGGGCGGATGAGAAGAAGAGGGAGGGCGCGAGGTGGAGAAGGGGGAGGGGAACCGCCGGAGGTGCGGCTCCTGGCGCCAGCGTGGGTGGCGATCGACTGGGGGCGGCGGCTCCGCCCTTTCTTTTTTTTTGATTTGAATCGGGGGGGGGGCCTGGAGGGGTTAAAGAGAGGAAGGGGAGATTTTTATATTATAATTTATTTTATTTTATTATTCAATTAAAGTTGACTTTTTGTTTCGACCTCGAAACGAGGCCCACCGCCTGTCGTCCATAGCTAATTACCCCCATTCCGAACACAATGGGATATGTATCGTAAGCTGATTCGATCGTTACAACCAGTTTCTGTTAAAATCAACATATAACTCTATATATTGAATTTGAACGCGCATTTCAATTTACCGGGGTCACATACAAACTCTATAAATTGCAGAAAAATATTTTCTAGCTTCGTATTGACGATACGGTCCTAACAATCTAGTTTCGTCGAATTCTGAGACCGTTGGAAAAATGGCCATTTTCCAGTCGATTAAAATCAACTGAAACTGGTCAAATGCGTTTTCCTTTGCCACGCTCACATATTGATTCGAAAAATTATGAAATTTGGAATCTAACAATAATTTGACATCACGGACCCAACAAAAGTGGTTTCGTCGAAATCCAAGGTCGTTTGCAAAATTTCAATTTTTAAGGGCCTGAATTCCATAGCGACTATTCCGAATTTTCAACTGGACATATCTTTTGATTCCCGCTATGAAATCTTGATTTTTCGGATTCGTTGGAAAGATATTCCCAATTAGATCCTATTATTTTTGGTTTCGCTAAAATCCGGTTTGTTTTGCACCCGGTACATTCATTTGAAGTTTGAAATCGAATTATCGAACTACCGCGCCATTTTCAATTCCTTTTATAATTATATATAATTATTTATATTCTAACGACGACGTATATAATATATACGTTCGAATTCTATTCAAAATAAATTTCTCGTTGATATTATTTAAAATAATCTATTTTAAATGTTCAAAATTCGCCAAAATTGGCAAAATAAAATTTTTAAACTGGCCCAGATTTTCGGGTTGTTACAATACGATTATGGCCTTAGAGACAAAAGCATGAATTATTCTATATTTTGAGCAAATGAATAATACCGAACAAAATGTTCAACATGCGATCCAAGGGTTATATAGACGATATAATTGACATAAGATGTCTACCTAAAAGGTTGTGTTTTGAGTTTAGCCAAAGCTAGGTCAAGGCATGATTAGATATGGATCTTGGAACACCGTTATATATATACCGATATGTATATATAAACAGAGGGATGTTAATTTGAGTGGGAGCGTATTTTAGTTCAAATAATACATTTATATTAAAATATAAATTTTGATTGTCAAAATTTTATATTTTATTAAATGAATATTAAGAATCAGTCATTATTTATTATCTATTGTAGATATTAAATAATAAATAACTCTGATAATTTAAATTAATCCTTAAGAAGGATAAATTGGATTAAATCAAATTTCTTGACTGACATTGAAATTTGAGGATTGTCCTTGAACAAAATTAAATGTAATTGTTTTAGAAATAAAGAGAGGATCTAAAATAAGTTAAATATGATTTCAATTAAATAAGGTATAAATGTTATAATAATCTACTTATACATTTCTAGTATTAGATACTAGACATGAATAACATAAATGTATGTGAATTTACAGAAATTGCAAAATAAGTAGAAATTTGATAAAACAACAAGTGGACTTACGATTGAATATGAAGCAGATGTTGCTGGATTATCCATAGGAAATTCAGTCTTGTTGTATATACTGGCTTATTTAAATAAATAAAATAATTGTTATTATGAAATTCCACTTAAAATAAATGTTATAATAGATCTTGTTTAGACATGTTTGAATTTCATTTACAATAAAAGAACAATTGTTATTCATTTTATTTAAAATGAAATATCTATGGAATTTCACAAATAGTTAATGATCTTTATAAATCCTTAACTGTGGTGTACTTGACATAAATGCAGAGTGGTTTAAATTTAATGATTTAAATCCGGCATACCTTTAGCATTACCAGTTAGCCCGTATAAACAAGAGAGTGTATCAAAACTCCATAATGATGGAATTTTGAGATCATTTGATTTTGAATTATATGAAGAATGCAAATCTTGTTTATTAGGCAAAATAACTGAATCACCTTTCACTTGACACAGTGAATGCGTGATAAGTATTGGGTCACATACATAATGATGTATATGGAGCAATGAATACACAAACTGGAGGCAGGTTTTATTACTTCATTATATTTACTGATGATATCAGTAGATATAAATATGTATATCTTATGAAATATATATCAGAATCCTTTGAAAAGTTCAAAGAATTCAAAGTGAAGATAGAAACTAATTTTAATAGAAATTAAATACTTTTCGAACAGTTCGAAAGAGAATATTTAAGCCAATAAATTTAATGACTATCCAAATGAGTTTGAAATTGTTTCACAACTCGGTCCACCTAGAACACTATATTGAAATGGTGTGTCTGGCAAGAAAAATCGCACATTATAAGATATAGTACGATCAATGATAAGTCATATAGATCTTCCAATAACTTAAATTTTGAACAACTGCATTTAATCCTACTCAAACGATTATGAAGATGCAGTATAAGTTATAAACTAGAAAATGTTTCAGTGTGTCTATTATGAAGATTTGGGATGTGAAGCGTTTACTAAACGTCTTGCCTTTGATAGATCAAATCCAAATCTGATAATCATTTTGTGGAGTATCCAAAAGGATGTTATTTCTATAAATCCTTAGAGAATAAGAGGTTTATTGCTCGAATTGGTATCCTTTCAAAAGGAACCAGTCTTTAAGATACCGATAAGAATGAAATAGAATTCGAAATGTCTCAAGAACCACAATCTTGTGGAGACAAGAAATTAAGTGGGAGTGACACAATAATTTTAATGTTATTAGATAACACATTAATTATTGTAAATAATGTTAGTTTTAAAACAAGAAATAAATACTGATTCTAAGAATGAAAATGTTTGGATTAAGAAGTTCATGATTGAACTTAATTCATTGTTGGTCAAATGATATACATTGCGATAACAATATGGCTGTTGCTCAGGCCTAAAACATTAAACACATCATCAATTCAAACATATATTTTAAGAAATATAATTCTTATGTGAAGTTGTTCACAGAAGAAATATACATATCTGCAAAGTTACAAAAGTTGTAATGTTGCAGACCTATTGAATTAAACTCTGTCGCAGCAGAAGTTTAACAGTCACACTAGTTTCATAAGTATACGATGCATAAATGATTGACTTTAGTGCAAGTAGGAGATTGTTAGAGTTTGTGCCCTAGAGGCAATCCATTTGATGAGATCGATAACACTGTTGATGTTATTATTTTATTTAGAATAAAATATTATTCTATTATATTGTATTTACTGCGTAATATAATTAATAATATAATAGAAGTCCTTAGAATAATAATAAGGAATTATATAGTTCGAGTAAGACTGAACTTGAGATTATATAATGTGATAAGTATTATAATTCTTCAATGTCCCTAGTCGAGTTTTATTGTTTATATAGGACAACAATAGGGCGTTAAGACTAGTATATTGATTGACTGATGATCACATCTCATTGATCATTAATATAAGTGATATTAAAATCAAGATATAAATACGTTTTGGAGAATAGCGTATTGGGCTGACCCACCGTGAGATAACTCCATGGAATATAATTGAAGTATCATAAGTTATTCTCATAGTGACAGTGATGTAATGGTCCTCAGACCTGAAATCATTATAATTTTATTCGAGGATATTTGTGTTTTGATATCATCTAAAGTTATTTCGTAGCAGAGTAACGATAACGGTGATTATTGGATACATTTCGAGTTGAATGAAAATTATGAATGATCTAGATGGAATTTAACCCTACGATATATTCGTAGTGGTATCCATGGGCCTCTTGATTGAGTGAGACTGTGAAATGCATGGTCGTGCTGAAATATTGATTTGTTTTAAACAGTCTACTCATCGATCAAGAAATACAGATTAAATCATAACGAGGATGATATGATCCATGCCTCTAGTTTAATCTAGGATATATCGGTTAAATGGATTATATTACATTGATACACTGGTCACGGAAAGGTTGTATCGAATTAATGTCTTATTATAACTTGGGTAACAGCGACGTATTGCTAGATGCCAATCACTGTTTATGATTTTAAATACGATTTAAAATCATTGCCAACGTTGTAATAACTGTAGGGTCACACACTTAGAACATTATGAAGGAAAACTGATTTTGTTTTAGAGTAAAATAAATATCAACAGTTGATATTTTATTTGAATCGGTATAAGGAACTGTTCCTCATTTATAGAACACGTGTACGTTTTGAAAGGGTAATTTTACATCCTTTTAAAATTAAAACATGGGTCCTATATAAAAAGATATACGGATGATTAAAAACCGATTCATAAGAAAACCCTAAATACACGGATCAGGAATGGCGGCTAGCACCGAAATTTTCCTTTCCCATTCGATCAGATCGGAGATGATGTTCGTGTGGATTACCTGTAGAGGCTCGACGCATGGAGGGCTAATTCGATTCGAATCGACAGATATAATTTTCCCTAATCTCGACGGAATCAACAGGTATAATTCTCGATTTATACAAATTATTACACAAGATCCTGCTATGTATTTGGTTTGAATTTCGTTATTGTAATGTGAATTTGAACCATAACAACTTACAATGGACACATTCGATTTATATGGCCTAGTTTATTGCAGTTATAACATCAACCATCATTTCTTCCTGAACTTCCTTGGTTATTATTTTGAAAATTATTTTTCCTTCTGTATCTCATAAATTTTCTGAAATACCTTGTTATTAAGGCTGTTTCTTCATCATCTTCACTACTCAAGTCAGAATCATTTATTGTTGCTCTAAATGCTATGGATTTCATTTTAGTTGGCTGATTTTCCTTTCTTTTTTGTAATTGGACTTCAAAAGACATCAAATTTCTGATTAACTCCTCAATTCTCATTTCACTGACATTGTGGGCTTCTTCAATAGCCAATGTTTTTTGATTCCATTCTGAAGTCAATGAATTTAATATTTTCTGACTTGGTCTTCTTCAGAATAAGTTTTTCCAAGTGTTGTTGTAATAACCCGGAAAATACGGGCCAATTTAAAAATTTTAAATTGGTGATTTCAAAGGAATTTGAACAATTGAAATAGAATATTTCAATAAAATAGTGAATTAGAAATAGTGAGTCAGTTTGAAAATTTGAATTCAAACTTTGACTGACTGTGCAGGGTGGAAAATATAACGGATTTTAGCGAAACCAAAAATATTTAAATCTGTTTATCAATACCTTTCTAACGAATTTGAAAAATTGAAGTTTCATAACGGGAATCAAAAGTTATGGCCGAATGAATTTTCAGAAAGGTCGCTATATAGAATATATAGCCCTGGAAAATTGATATTTTGCAAACGACCTCGGAATTCGACGAAACCACTTTTGTTGGGTTCGGGATGTCAAATTATTGCTAGGTTTCAAATTTCATAATTTTTGAAGCTAGTATGTGAGCGTGGCAAAAGAAAATGCGTTTGGTCAATTTCTGTTAAATTGGATCGACCAGAAAATGGCCATTTTTCAAACGATCTCAGAATTCGACGAAACTAGTTTTGTTGGGACCGTGGCGTTAAAACATAGCTAGATTTATTTTTCGGGAATTTTTCGAATAAGTTTGTGGCCCTGGCAAATTGAAATGTGCGTTCAAAGTTAAAATTAAATGGTTTATACTTTAATTTGAAGAATAACTGACTTTAACAGTCGAATTGGACAACGAAACATATCCCATTGTGTTCGGAATGGGGGTATTTAGCTAGGGACGATAGTCGTTGGGTTTGGATTGGGGTTCGTATGAGGCAAGGGGTATTTTCGGATTTTTGAAATTAAATATATGTAAAAATAAACCTGGCCAATCACATTCCCCCAAATCACTTTCTCTCTCCCCGATCATCATGCGCGCACGGCGGAAATTGCTCCCAAACTTCTCTCTTCGATTTCTCTTCCGATTCTCAACGAAATCGAGCGTTCTTGGATCCATTTCGAAGCTCGTTCCTTCCTCTACAAATCCATACCTGTATTGGATTTTATTGTTGTGTAAATCGTGCGAACCACCTCCACAAAGGCAGCGCCTTTGGACCGCCGCCGAGCTCGCCTCAGGCGATGGTGACTGATTATGTATCATTATGCACTAAGTTGTATCCTGTACTGTGCTTCTCTGATGTGATGATATCTATATGATTCCGCTGTCATATGTGTGTAAATTATTCTATTTTCTGTTTATGCTATTATCTGTGATTTGCTTATGATGATTAATGTGTTATATTCCAATGATTATCCTTAACACCGTGTCACGGGGTTTTGGGATCGTCACAGCTGGTATCAGAGCTTTGGTTAACCTTAGTTCTGGAGTCTAACACATTAAACACTTCGTCAAAATAGAATCAGTAGTATTCTAAGGCGAGTCGCTCATTAGAGATAGGACTAGTAAAGTCCTAGAATGAGCCGAGCAGAATAGCAAAAACAATTTCATCAGTCCATCGTTATCTTTCCGTAAATTTTCTGCTTAATCATGCAATAAACTATCATTTCTGTTAGCTGACTCTTTTCTTGCTTATACAGAATTTGAAAAATGGTAACCAGAGCAGCCGCCGCTAGAGGAGGCCGTGCCGGCCGTGGCAGAGGACGGGGAGAAGCCCCAGTTGAAGGAGGACCTTTGATACAACCTCCGACCACTCTATACTTCGAGCTGGACCATGTAGCTAAGAGATATAAGAACTTAGGAGGCAAGACCTTCTTGGGAACTGGCACAGTAATAGAGGCCCTTGCATGGCTCAAAACATGCGAAAAAATTCTTGAAGGCCTAAGGCTTGGAGACCAAGATAAAGCTATTATGGGCGCCTGGCTTATGCAAGAACAAGCTGAACTATGGTGGGAATCTCTCACCGCCAGGAATAGAGAAGCTGGAAGAACATGGGATGGATTCAAAGAACTCTTCAAGGAGAAATATGTCCCAGAACAAGCACTAGAACGAATGCACGATGACTTCGCCAACCTCCAGCAGCGGGATCTTTCAGTGCAGGATTATCTAAATAAATTTACACTGTTGTCGCCCTATGCTCCGGAGCTCGTCACCACTGCAAAGTCCAAAAATAAGAGGTTTATCCTTGGGTTAAGGCGACAGTATCATGATAGAGCCATGGCCCATGTCAAGCTGGAATTTAACGAACTGGTGGAAATGACATGCAACTACGAAGACCTAGACCATAGGCATCTGGAGCAGGATCGCGCTAGAAGCCAAGCCGGGAACAAACGCAAACCTGCCGGGAATCAAGCTGAGTCAAGCCAAGCAGCATCTTCAAAACCTCAGACTGGCAAGCCGCCGAGAGGAAGCTGCTTTAACTGTGGCAAAGTGGGGCACTACTCTAATGTGTGCACAACCCCGAAGAGGCAGAAGACAAATTCACAAGGTTCAAGTCAGGGTTCTCAGAACCCTCGCTCCTGCTTTAATTGCCGCAAGACCGATCATCTAGTCAAAGACTGTCCTCTGCTGAAGAAGGCCATAGTAGCTCACGTGTATGACGGGTCGAGCCCGCCAACTGCTTCCGATGGAGCAGGTAAACCCGATGTTTTGGGAGGTACCCTTACAATTAAAAATATTACTGTTTCTGTATTGTTTGACACGGGTGCGTCGCGTAGTTTTATTGCTAGTAACACAATGCACAAATTAAAGTTAAAACAGCGAAAGCTCAAAGAATCGGTTGAAGTACATAATCGATAGGAGGATCTCTCATTCTCAGTTCATATTGCAAAGTACCTGCTTCTTTTTCTCGATACATGTTTTCCTTTGATTTACTCGTCATGGATTTTCCTGAATTCGATATCATTCTCGGGCTTGATTGGTTAACGAAGTATGAAGCAGAAGTAAAGTGTGTGGAAAGAATCGTTAAAATTCGAACGAAGCTTGGATATATTACGGTACCCTGTCATGGTTCGAATCCAAATAGAGAAGAATTTTGGTCGGCGTTAGAAGTTATCCCCACTTCCTTGGAAAAGATTCCGATTGTTAGAAATTATGCGGATGTGTTTGAAGAAGTTGAAAACTTACCTCCGCAAAGAGAAATAGAATTCCGAATCGATCTAATTCCCAATGCCAGACCGGTGGTACATCCAATTCGCAGAATGACTCCGAAGGAAAAAGAAGAATTAGGCGATCAAACTCGTCAACTGTTGTGGAAGGGTCTAATCAGACCTAGTTTTTCAAATTGGGGTGCAGCTGTTGTGTTTGTCCCAAAGTCAGACGGTACCCTTCGATTTTGCGTTGATTACCGAGACCTCAACAAACAGACGCTCAAAAACAAGTATCCATTACCCCGCATCGATGATCTGCTAGACCACTTGAATGGGGCGAAAGTATTTTCCCGAATGGACCTAGCTATAGGTTTTCACCAATTGAGAATAGCAGAAGAGTGTGTTCCTTTGACAGCTTTCAGAGGTCCAAACATATTTTATGAATGGTTGGTAATGTCGTTCGGCCTGTGCAACGCTCCAGCATACTTTGTCGATCTAATGAATAGAGTGTTCAGGGGAGTTCTGAATAAATTTGTCCTTGTATTCATCGATGATATTTTAATCTACTCCAAATCAAAACCCGAGCATGGAAAAACACTTAGAACAAGTATTGGAGATTCTAAGAAAGAACGTCTTCAAAGCCAAATTCTCTAAATGTGTCTTCTGGCAAGAAGAAGTGAAGTTTCTTGGCCATGTCGTGTCAGAGAAAGGGATTTCTGTTGACCCGAGCAAAATAACAGCGATTCAAGACTGGAAACAACCCACTACTCCCACAGAGGTTAGAAGTTTTATGGGGTTGGCTAGTTATTATCGAAAGTTCGTTAAGGATTTTTCGAAGATATCCGGTCCATTAACGAAGCTCACGAAGAAACATGAGAAGTTTAAGTGAACTTCCGACTATGAAGAAGCTTTCCAGTAATTGAAATCGAAACTGAAGACTGCTCCAGTGTTAACCATTATTGATGGCAATCAGGATTTAACGGTTTGGACAGATGCTTCTATTAGAGGTCTTGGAGCAGTGTTAATGCAAAGAGGTCAAGTAGTCGCTTATGCAAGCCGCCAACTGAAACCACATGAGAAGAATTATGTGACTCATGATCTTGAGTTGCTAGCCATCGTTTTTGCATTGAAAATCTGGAGGCATTATTTATTGGGTGAGAAATTTATACTGTACACAGATCATCAATCATTGAAGTATTTATACACCCAGAAAGATCTGAATTTGAGACAGTAGCGTTGGCTAGAATTTCTTACAGCGTATGATCTTGATATCCTGTATACGCCGGGGAAGGCTAATGTTGTAGCGGATGCGCTTAGTAGAAAAACCACAATCATTGCCAATCTTATAATTACCCCTAGCTTGATCGATAAGATATGTGCTCTCCAGAGGAATGATTATTTCATTCAAAGGATCAAAGGGAGAATCCAGAAGGGAGAGCCCTCAAGTTTTCAGGTAGATAAAGAAGAAGTTCTGAGACTGAATGGGAGAATATGTGTTCCCAACATCCCTGAGCTCAAAAGAGAAGTGCTAGATGAATGCCATAAATCCAAATTTTGCATCCATCCTGGTGTGAGTAAAATATACAACGATATCAAACGCACTTTCTGGTGGAGGGCAATGAAAAGGGATATTTCTTTGTATGTTAGCAGATTCCCTACTTGTCAATTGGTCAAGAGCGACCAACAGAAGCTAGCTGGACTGTTGCAACCGTTGGAAGTCCCAGGTTGGAAATGGGAACAGATTTCCATGGATTTCATAGATGTCTTGCCGCGAACCAGGAAAGGTAATGACAACATTTGGGTAATCGTAGATCGCTTCACGAAGACTGCCCATTTTATACCTGTCAGATCCAATAGAACCGCTCAAAGTCAAAGTCTAGCACAGATATATTTCAAAGAAATCGCTAAGCTGCATGGAATCCCCATCAGCATAGTCAGTGATAGAGACCCGATATTTGCTAGCAAATTCTGGGAGGCTTTCCAGACAGAATTGGGAACGAAACTGAATATGAGCACCGCTTATCACCCTCAAACAGATGGCCAAACTGAGCGGGTGAATAGAATTCTAGAAGATTTATTGCGGGCTTGTATAATTGATTTTGGTGGGTCATGGGAAGATCACTTGCATTTGGCAGAATTCTCATATAACAATAGCTATCAAGGAAGTTTGAGGATGTCTCCATTTGAAGCATTATATGGAAGACCGTGCAGATCTCCAGCATGTTGGGTAGAACCCGGCAATAGACTTGTGTTAGGACCCGATATGATTAGAGAAGCATCTGTTAAAGTCGACTTCATCAAAAAGCGATTGAGAACCGCGCAAAGCCGACAGAAAAGTTATGCAGATTCTAGAAGAAGAGATTTGACATTTGCAGTTGGTGATTATGTTTATTTGAAAGTTTCTCTGATGAGAGGAGTAATCAAATTTGGCAAAACTGGGAAGTTGGCACCGAGATTTATTGGTCCCTTTTCTATACTCGAACGAATTGGAACTCTTGCTTATAGGGTTCAATTACCAGATTGGTTGCATGGAGTGCATGATGTGTTTCACGTATCTCAACTTAGAAGACATGTGCATGATCCAGATCTTGTTGTAGAAGAAGCAGCGCAACAGGATATAGACATAACTCCAGAATTAGCACTTAGAAGAGAGCCATTAAAGATTGTTGGGAAAGAAACTAGAGAACTAAGAAGCAAAAAGGTCCATTTAGTTAAAGTGTAGTGGAGCAGTGATCCTAGAGACTGTACTTGGGAGACTGAGGAAAGCATTAAGCAAGCTTACCCCAAATGCAGAGTAGACATCTCTGACTAACTCCGGTGCAAGGTACCTTTACAATACTTTGCATTTACATTTTGTTTCCTACTTTACTGTTGTTTCCTTTTCGAGGACGAAAAGATTTAAGTGGGGGAGATTGTAATAACCCGGAAAATACGGGTCAATTAAAAAATTTTAAATTGGTGATTTCAAAGGAATTTGAACAATTGAAATAGAATATTTCAATAAAATAGTGAATTAGAAATAGTGAGTCAGTTTGAAAATTTGAATTCAAACTTTGACTGACTGTGCAGGGTGGAAAATATAACGGATTTTAGCGAAACCAAAAATAGTTAAATCTGTTTATCAATACCTTTCTAACGAATCTGAAAAATCGAAGTTTCATAATGGGAATCAAAAGTTATGGCCGAATGAATTTTCAGAAAGGTTGCTATATAGAATATATAGCCCTGGAAAATTGATATTTTGCAAACGACCTCGGAATTCAACAAAACCACATTTGTTGGGTCCGGGATGTCAAATTATTGCTAGGTTTCAAATTTCATAATTTTTGAAGCTAGTATGTGAGCGTGGCAAAAGAAAATGCGTTTGGTCAATTTCTGTTAAATTGGATCGACCAGAAAATGGCCATTTTTCAAACGATCTCAGAATTCGATGAAACTAGTTTTGTTGGGACCGTGGCGTCAAAACATAGCTAGATTTATTTTTCTGGAATTTTTCGAATTAGTTTGTGGCCCTGGCAAATTGAAATGTGCGTTCAAAGTTAAAATTAAATGTTTTATACTTTAATTTGAAGAATAACTGACTGTAACAGTCGAATTGGCCAACGAAACATATCCCATTGTGTTCGGAATGGGGGTATTTAGCTAGGGACGACAGTCGTTGGGTTTGGATTGGGGTTCGTATGAGGCAAGGGGTATTTTCGGATTTTTGAAATTAAATATATATAAAAATAAACCTGGCCAATCACATTCCCCCAAATCACTTTCTCTCTCCCCGATCATCAGGCGCGCACGGCGAAAATTGCTCCCAAACTTCTCTCTTCGATTTCTCTTCCGATTCTCAACGAAATTGAGCGTTCTTGGATCCATTTCGAAGCTCGTTCCTTCCTCTACAAATCCATACCTGTATTGGATTTTATCGTTGTGTAAATCGTGCGAACCACCTCCACAAAGGCAGCGCCTTTGGACTGCCGCCGAGCTCGCCTCAGGCGATGGTGACTGATTATGTATCATTATGCACTAAGTTGTATCCTATACTGTGCTTCTCTGATGTGATGATATCTATATGATTCCGCTGTCATATGTGTGTAAATTATTCTTTTTTCTGTTTATGCTATTATCTGTGATCTGCTAATGATGATTAATGTGTTATATTCCAATGATTATCCTTAACACCGTGTCACGGGGTTTTGGGATCGTCACAGCTGTTAAGGAATGCACCATCTCTTGAAATCTGAAATACATATCGGAGATAGATTCATTCTCGTTTATTCTGAATAATTCAAGCTGATTAACTATCATTGATATCTTTGTGTGTTTAATTTTACTAGTTCCTTCATGAGTAACTTGTAAAGTTCTCCAAATCTCATAAGCAATTTTACATACCGACACTCTATTAAACTCATTCCTATCTAATGAATAAAACAACATATTCATGGCTTTAAAATTGCCTTGTGTAGCAGCCTTTTGTTCATTAGTCCATTTTGCAAAATTAGTTGTGGGTTCTACATATTCAGTCTGTGTGATATTCCATGTGTCTAATCCTACTGACTGTAAATATTTTTTCACTCTACATGCCCAGTATGAATAATTACTACCATTAAATAGTGGTGGTCTAATAGTGGATCGACCGTCTACCAAAGAACTATTATTAGCAGTGCTGGTTGCCATTTTAACTATTTTCAAAAATCATATTATGAACTTTTTGAAAATCTAGGCTCTGATACCAATTGTTAGGGAATGCGGAATGGATCGTTAAGGCAAAACGAACACTAGAGGGGGGTGAATAGTGTTTTAAAGAATTTAACAAAATCTAAAACTTATATGATCTGTTATATGATTCACACACCACAGAGATAATCACAGACACAGAATCAAACACAAATACAGAAATATACAGAAATAAAATGCAGAAAAGGGAAGAATGCACCTGATTTTATACTACTTCGGATTACTCCTACGTCCAATCCCACGCACGATGGAATGCACAAAGTTTTATTACTATATCAATATCCAAGTACAACACCCTTGATTCCGCGGCCACAAGGTTGCCATCGTTCCCAAACTCCCTTTATCAACATTCCCTTGATTTCTCGGCAAAAAAGTTAATGTCGCTCCCTTTCCCTGATTTCAAGGCAACAAGGAACACACCTTTTCCAAACACTTCCCTAAAGATTACAACAGCCCTCTAACTCTTCAATAGCACTCTCATTCAGAGAGCAATGAATAGAGAGTTAGAAGAGAAGTTTTATATAAATAGAATTAAAATCGGTAGAGTATAAGTGTAGAAATCATAAAAATATGATATAATAATGGAGGGTTGAAAAGGGATGAAGATGGAGAAGTAGAATAATGAAAAAAATTCTAAATCAACCCCTATTTATAAGATTTGAAAGGTTGCAACGCTTCTGAAACATTACAAATAGTGAAAAGACACTTCCTTTCAAAATTGAAAATGTGACAGTTATATGTCAACATGGCTAACTATGTATGTCGACATATGTAGTTTAAAATTTGGAATTTGAGTAATTTTCAAGTGTTTTAATATATAAATAATTCTGGAAATTCTTGAATTAAAACATAGTGATATAAATAAGTATTCTAAAGTATGAAATCATATGAAATCATAAATATAAATTATATAATAATATTCATAAAATTATAAAGTTTAAAACTATATACAAATATAAAAGTATATAAGTGTATAAATATATAATCTTTGAAATCTCAAGTTTAAAATCAAACGTAAGATAGAAAACTTAATTAGAATAGAATTTGAAATTTGAAAATCAAAATTTGAATTTGAACCTGGAGTGCTATTCAGAGTCTTACATAAACTAGACTTTATTACTATATTTATCTTAAACTCCTGAACTCTTGATTTCTTGATTAATCATGAGTCTTGAATCTTCTCTGTATTCTAAATTTCTTGAGTCTCTAAAAACTCTAAAACTGTACAGTCTTCAGTATTAATTCCTGTATACAAATCCTGCTTATATATGTATATATATATGCATTCTAGGTAGAGATGTTAGTATATATTTTATAATCAACTAATATTGAAACAAGGATGTTGTCATGAAAACTCCATTCTCCAACATGTGTGTGTGTGTGTGTATGTCTATTGCATATATAGTGAAATGACCCAAACTTCCCCTTACGGGAAAGCCCGAATTTCTTTGAGAACACGACAAAATCACACAAACAGAAGAACATTTCATTGTTTACAACAATTTACATCAGAGTACAAGAATATTCCAGAGTATGATTAATTATTACACATTGGAAATACAATATCAGAGATTTAAATTACAAAGCAGCGGAAAATAGGACATAAGTATAATGCGTAGCGGAAAAGCTTTCCGAATATAGCTCTAGCCGTAATCCAGGATCCTGTTAAATAGAAATCTGCAAAACCAAAACTGCTGACTGCCCGTGTGGAAAATATGGGCACCTAAAGTTTAGGAAGGAACAATAAACTCCAGGTCAGTCATGGGACTGGTATGAAAACTCAAAACAGTTATTAAATTGGTTTTAAAGTTAGGTAAATCAAGGGACCACGCCGTATAAAATGGAACGGGTTTACCCCCAAGAATACCAGTGCATAAAATAAACATCGCAATGCTTTTTGGAAAAATGAAGCTATTATAAGACTCAGGTCCCATCACATAATGCAACACAAGCTGGAGGATAGAGTTTTATCTTATAATACCCAAATATGCTTGGTACACGAAAATTCTCTTTTATTATTACTATAAGTTCATAGTGTAGAAATCAATTTCGAAAGTAAATGTATCAATCATAGACGGCATGAGTGCCCCATCCCACTATGTCGCCATATATAGGTATACAATCAAAACCGCAAAGCTCGTGTTGGAAAGTTGGATTTCCATCATGATGGCTCCTGATTCGAAAGATCTATCACGTAGTGCAATACTCCGCGGCTTACGTCCCATCTAGAGAAAACACCGTAATGGACATCCGCAGTTGAGAAATCAAGTATCACCGCGGCTTACATCCCAGCGAGAGAAAACACCGCTTACTCTATCCCTATATGGGAATCGGGGAAATGCCCTATCCCTCATCACGGTCGACCGAATCCGAACTAATATCGAAAGCATACTGATCTAACCATTAGTTCACCGTCATACCGAGGTGTGAGGCTCGCGAAGTCACGCTACACAAAGCTATGCCAAATAAAGCTGTACTTTGATCATCATCCACAAGGCTCTGCTTTTCAACAAAAGCCTTGATCAATGCATCTTAGCATGCCACATTGTCAATCCATACCATACCATTGATTTCTGCCAATATATAACCTCTGAGCTCATACGTCTCAAGAAGGGTGTTAAGCAAGAGATTAAATTCACCGCCACCAAACAAATATATATTAGCAGAGATCAACGAATACAGCGTAAAAGGAATACAACGTCAGACATACCATCCATTTGCAAGTCCGTTCTGGGTATGAATCCTCGTCCCGTATGTCCAATATGGAAGAGAGGCCCTCGCATATCCGAACAATCAACAAGTACGTCCAGACACTACCATATAGCCCCTTCAAGGTAGCTACTCCAATCATGAGCATCAGTAGCAACTCATCCATTCGATGTGAAGATCGTCGGTCTTGCGCCGTCTTCAATCTCTTCGACTGTTATTCATCATATTCCTTATTCAGAATGGGTTAAACCCGGTCTTTCCAAATAACTCGCGTAATTTATTATCAAGTGCTGTAAAAACACATTCAACGCCTCATTCCAATTCAGAATATTCTTTTAATAAAATATTCACATTTTTAATCTTATTAAAGATTCATTAAAACTCTAGTTCAATTTTAATCTCAAAAATCATTACTTAATGATTATTCTAATTTTAAGAAATTAATCTTATCTTTAACTGGGTTAAAGAACTAGCGTCTTTTAAAACACAATTCACAATAAACCCAAATCTTCTTCCATTAAAATGGAATCTACACGGAAATCATAACAGTATATAATCGATATAAATTCCTGTATCAAACTAATAATATAAATGGAATAGCGGCAATGCCTTTTAAATTCCATATATAGTATCGGTCTTCATTCACAGGAGCTTATCTCAATTATCACCAAATCGAATTCCATTCAATTCCAATTTATTATATTAAATTGGAAAACTTTTTTTTGTAAAATTCCCATTTAAATCTTAATTAAAAGATTTATAAATTCCAAATTATTTCTACACTGTTAATTGGGTTAAAGAACAAATGTTATTTAAAACATTGTTCACGATAAACCCAAAAATCCAATTCCTATTCAATTCCAATCAAATATTAATTAATTGGTAAATTTTCCTAAATCTTAATTAAAATTTTTATTCTAAACTGGGTTTAAGAATAGTGTTAATAAAGACACCATTCACGACAAACCCAAAATCTCATTTGATATTAAATGTAAGGTTCTGAATAAAAATTATATCGGCTTATATTCAATATCAATTTCTGAAACCAACAAATATTGCATTGGGAATAACAATATGTATATATCTTCCAAATTTCACACAATATTCGTATAATAACGGAATCCAATATCGAAAATATTCCAACGATAATTTCCATTCAAATTAATCCCAATATATATATATATATATATATATATTGGAGAATTCTGGTTATTTTAAAACCATTTTCAAATCTGATTTATTTATTTCTAAAAATAATTAAATTACTATTCTAGTTCATAACTAGTTCATTTTGATAAAAATATATTTTTATCTTTTCAAAACTGGAATTTTCCATTAAAAATATTTCCAAATCATTTATTATGATTTTACATAATTTTTCCTTATTTTTAATAATTATATTATCGCCCGTACAGTCGGTTTCCAACAACGGCCACCGAACTGCATCCATAGCGACCTTTTCTGAAATTGATTTGGACATATCTCCAAATCTAACCATTAGATTTCAAATCGTTTATATTCATTGGAAAGCACTTTTCGATACGAACCCAATGGTTCCGGTTTTAGGAGAAGTTAATGGTCGAAATTCGCGAACGGTCGCTGCGCGACACGTTATATTCAGGCCATTATATATATATAATATTATATATTTCGTCGGTTTCCATTTAAATAGTATTTTATAATTTATATATAAATTCATTTAAAAATGATTTCAACTTCTTTTTCAATTTTATATCAAAATTGAATATTCTTACCTAAACGATGAATATTTTGATAAATCATACCTACGTTAAAAATAAAATTTTTAATGTTACAACATTTTTTATTCAAACGATGAATATTTTTCGCCATTTCTTATATACAATGAAAATGTAAATTTTGATTGTTAAACCTTTTTATTTCAATAAATGAATATTTTTCATTATTTCTTCATTCAATAAAAATGTGATTTTTTATTGTTTAACTTTTATATTTCGATCAATGGTCATTTTTAATCTTTTCTACATATACAATAAAAAATGTAAATTTTATCGTTAACATATTTTTATTTCAAACAAATGATCATTTTCATATTTTACTATCATGTAAATGATTTAC
This sequence comes from Allium sativum, assembly GCA_030737875.1. NCBI lineage: Eukaryota > Viridiplantae > Streptophyta > Magnoliopsida > Asparagales > Amaryllidaceae > Allium > Allium sativum. Next base: position 469,465,544 of record CM060920.1, on the reverse strand, counting down.
ATTTTAATACCAAATGATCATTTTCTACTTTGCTATCATGTAAATGATTTATATTTTAATAAACAAAATCTATTTAACAAACAAAACATACAATAAAAATATAATTTTTATTGACTAATCTTTTTATTGAATCATGATTCTTTTTATTGATTTTGTAATACAAACAAAATGTAATTTCCATTGTTTAAACACTTTACTTAACATGGTTCTTTTTAATGATTTTATAATATAGATAAAATGTAATATCCATTATTCAAAACATTTTTACTTTAAAACATTGAATATTTTCAATCATTTCTACCTCCACAATAAAAATGTATATTTTATTGTTGACATATTCTATTTCAAAACAATGAATATTTTATTTATTCATTACATACAATAAAAATGTGATTTTTATTGTATAAACATTTTTTTTTCAAAACAATGAATATTTTATTGGTTCATGCATTCAATAAAAACAATATTTTTATTGTTTAAATATTTTCATTTCAACACATGAATATTATTTCAAAATATCCTTTATTTTCCAAATTGGAATGAGACTCAAACGATTACCACATAATGTTATTTATATGGATTTCATACATCGCATGTATACAACCATAATGATAAACAATCATTAAAAATTCATATGACATACAGAGTGCAATTTACAACGGTTGAGTAGTTAAATAAATAAATAAATAAATAACGCTCATCACAGACTGTCAATCCATCGATTGACATACAACTAAATATTGGGAATAGTGTATGTCGAATATCATCCCAATACTCGTGTGGGGTTTTCAAACAACAAATGTTTTATTTATTTGTGCAGTTGGGCGATGTGTGAAATTTATCGTCGCAATCATATCAGATAAATGGGTGTACATAAACAAATCATCCAATTTGTAAATGAATATTTATTGATTCACATATACAATAAAATATGATTTTTATATAAATATATTTTATTAAACATGAACATTTATTTAAACATGAACATTTTATTAAACATTGCTAAAATGACAATGTTTAATACATAATAAAAATGTATATTTTTATTGTTAACATATTTTAATCTAAACATACAATAATGATGTGATTTTTATTGTAAAAATCGTTATCTTCTAAACACAAATATTTTATTTTATTCTCTTTACTAACATGATAAAGATGACAAATTTTGTCAACAAAACACATATTAATAAGTAATTCTTTTATTCTACATTGTCATGATAAGATGACATTTTCTCAACAAAACATATATTAATAAATAATTCATTTATTCTACATTGTCATGATAAAGATGACAATTTCTCAACAAAACATATATTAATAAATAATTCTTTTATTCTACATTGTCATGATAAAGATGACATTTTTGTTGAGTAAAACATATGATTAACATATAATTATCTTATTCTAAACTTATATGTTAAAGGGACATCTTTGGTCAACATTTAATCTTCTAAATGATTCATCCTATACATTAAAATGTGATTTTAATGTTAAAAATATTTTATCGACATTTTGTGCAATAAAAATGAATCTTGTACTATGTTAACATTTCATACAAAATGACAATTCTATAATGTTTACATTTCATACAAATGATAATTCTATGATGTTTACATTTCATACAAATGATAATTCTATGATGTTTACATTTCATACAAATGAAAATGGCCTTCTTATAATGATAACTCTTTATACAATGAAAATGATCTTTTTATAATGATAACTCTTCATACAATGAAAATGGTCTTTTTATTTTGCTAACATCTTATATAACAAAAATGACAATTTTATTTTGCTAACATTTATATAACAAAATGATAATTTTGTTATGCTAACATTTTATATAACAAAAATGAAGTTTTTATTTTGCTCCATTTCATATAATAAAAAAGAAGTTTTTATTATGTTAACATTTTATACGATAAAAATGAATCTTTTTCTATGTTAACATTTTATACGATAAAAATGAATCTTTTGATTGATTCATTCGTACGATAAAAATGTAATTTTTATTACTAAAATATTTTATTCTCAATTTCATGATAATTTTATATCTACAGTTTATATAAATAAATTTATATATGCAACCATATCAATCATTAACAATTCCAAAAAAAATCCAAATAGAACAATCATGGTTTGTACAATCAATGGTGTCGGGTGCTGCTAAGCACCGTCTACATCCTAGTATAAATTTAACTATAAAAAAAATTAGAGTGAAAGGATTTCTCACAGTGGTCGGTTTTTAATTTCTGAATTTCTATTCTGTTCGGATTTAGATTTGTCTTAAATTCCAACATGCTCCGATTTGGTTCCGGTCAGCTTCATCGCAAATCTCTCGTTTTTCTTATTTCAACGGATCTTAAATCATGCGACTCCGTTTTGATTTGCACAAGATATAAATGTTTATATGTTAATACAATTTTAATTATAATCAAAAACCCTAATTACTTTGTTAATTAAATTAATAGCGTTTAAAACAAGACATACGTTACTGTTTCTTCTTCGTGAACATCGCTTCAGGTGAAATAAAAGAACCCAATCATCGATAAAGAAACTCCACTACCGCCCCGGCTTTAGGTGATCGGGACATGATCCAAGGTGCCCACGTCAATGAGAATCACGCCCTCTGCCTCCTCCCTGAACGCCGCTCGACTCGGCCTCCCCAGTGCCTTGAAATCCGCCTGCGAACTCGGCAGCTTCCCAACCGAAATCCTCCCAAAATACCACATTTTAAATGATCATATCCGTACTAGATCAAAGAGTGGAAGATGCTCTTCAAGTTCGCGTTTGGGGATTGTGAAATTGCTGCATGAATTAGCCGAATTTAAAGAAGGATGTGGCGACCCCAAACCCCCGTTCCACGGTGGCAAGGGTAGTCTTTGGAATATAACACATAAACAAATGACAGCAGAACGGGAATATATAAAAACACTAGATAATGTACAACAGAATACACTGGATAAACATAATCATCAGAGTTACATAGTATATAGGATCATACTTAGTACAAAATACAGTTCAGCTTGATATAAAATGTCTACAGTGGAATCAAACATAATATACCTAACAGCAGCTGAAGATCATAAAAAGAAAGAAGTGATAGAATCCATCTTCAGCTCCATAGCTATCCAGAAAGAGCCTGCTAGAACCTGAATACAAGGCTGCCCATATAGAAAATAGGGAACCCGAGTTTACAAGTGATACAAACTACGAGTCAGTCATGGGACCGGTATGAGAAATCTACTTAACTTATTTTATAATAAGGCCAATCACAGGACCACGCCGCTGACGTGGAATGGGTTTACTCCATTGGATTGCCAGTGCTTAAAATAAGTAAATCATTTAAACATCGCAATGCTTTTTACAAAAATGAAGCCATTATAAGACTCAGTTCCCATCACACAATGCAACGCAAACCGGAGGATAGAGTTTTACCTTATAACGACCAGAATATGCTTGATACGTATAAAACAAAAGCGTTTGATATTATTACTAGTGTTTATATGTTTCAAAAACAATTTCAATCATAAGTATCAATCATAGGCGGCATGGGTACCATATATCATGTCGCCATATTTAGGTTTACAATCGAAACCGCACGATGTCGTATTTGGAAATTGGATTTCCGTCATGAACCAAGGCAAGGGATCGTCCTTACCGCTTCGAGACTCTCTAGCTCGTGCCTCAGGGTCAGAGCGCATCGACCCTTGGATCATCAGGGCCGGTCCACACGGAGTGGATTAAAATGCTTGAACACTGCGTTTCCCCGCCCTATGGGGCATAAACTGGTCATATCCCGACCAAACTATCGGCCCCGGAACGACCGATATAACTAAGGCGCCTCGCTATCCATCATCCACATAAGTAAAACATCCAGTCGTGTAAAACCAAGACACCACTCCTAGCTAGAAGGAAACACATGTCCTCCCTGAGGTTCTCTCCCGTTTCTGGTCCATACCGGGGTGTGAGACCCGCGAATCAACGCTATACACAAAGCTAGCTATATCAAAGCTATGCTTTGATCATCAACCACAAGGCTCTGCCTTTCAACAAAAGCCTCGATCACTACATCTCAGTATGCCACGTAGGCAATTTATGCCATGCAACTGACATATATCAATCACACAGAATGAAATCTAATGTCAGACACACAGTCCATTTACAAGTCCGTTTTGGGTCTGAATTAAACCGGAGGCACCTTATTCCTCGTCCCATATGTCCAATACAGGAGAGAGGTCCTCGCACATTCAGTCGATCTCCAAGTACGACTGGACCACCACCACTTATTACCTTGTCTTGGGATGCCTCCCAAATCAAGACATCTGCAATCATCCAAACGATGTGAATACCTCCGGTCTTCAACCACCGTCCTCACCGTCGATTTCTAATGTCAATCAATTATTTGAAATGGGAATTAACTCGGCCTTTTCAAATAATTCACGTATATTTAGAATTCAAATCAATTCATTTCTTGGATAAATTATTTGACATCCACAATTCAGTTCATTAATGTAATTTTCATGTCAAACACATTCAACCATCAAATATCGAATAAACCGAGTAAATTCGGTTTATTTCCATTCCATATCGTTTATAATAATTTATAATGATTTATCGCTATTTTTATTTATTTTAAAAATAGCCCATTTATTTAAACGACACTTCAGGTCATAACGCGGCCATGGCACCGTTTTTCTTTAGATTTGATTTACACATATCTAAAAACCTAACCGTTGGATATTTACAAATTTTATATCATCGGAAAGATCTTTTCAAAACAGACCCAACAGTTCCAGTTTTGGGAAAATCCGACGGTCGGATCTCCCGGTACCATCGTTTAAAGTTATGATTTCAAAATACGAACTGCAGCGTCATTATTCGTTTTATTTTTATTATATATATATATATATAATCCATTCTGGCACGGTTTTCATTCAGATTTGAATTAAACATTTCACACAATCTAACCGTTGGATCTTTACAAATTTGGTATCATTGGAAAGATATTTTCAAAGCGGACCCAATGGTTATGGTTTCAGGAAAATCCGACGGTCGAATCTCCCGGTACCATCGTTTAAAATCACGATTTCAAAACACGAACTGCAGCGTTGTTATTCGTTCTAATTTAATTATATATATATAATCCGTTCTTCGATTTCCAAACCATTTTCCTTTCATATAGTTGATAAAAATAATATTTTTACCCAACAAATATTTATTTCAACACATGACTACTTTTAACACTTCATATATGTAATAAAAATGTGATTTTTATTGTCAAAACAATTTATTTCAAAACATGAATATTTTTAGCGATTCATATATATAATAAAAATATGATTTTTATTATTAAAACAATTTATTTCAAATCATGAATATTTTTAGCGATTCATATGTATAATAAAAATGTGATTTTTATTGTTAAAACAATTTATTTCAAAACATGAATATTTTTAGCGATTCATATATATAATAAAAATGTGATTTTTTATTGTTAAAACAATTTATTCGTCATATGAATATTTTTCCAACACATGAATATATTTCAATACGTGAATATAAATCAAACATATGAATATTTCAGAAAATTTCGGCAACATAACGGTAGGGGGTTTAAAACCGACACCGTCCCAAGTACGGCTCCTCGCACTACCATACGCCTCGCGGTGTTCCCTAAGGGGCTTATCCTTATAATCTAAATATTTTGATTCGTTTTCATATCCCATTGGATTTTTCCACAAACAATTCCCATTTTGTTTCAACCACAAACAATCATTATCAACCATTCACATTTATCAACCAAATTTCACATCAACCAATATCCAAACATTCACCACCAATATATATCGTCCATGGTCTGTGGACGAGGGGAGTATATATATGTATATAAATATATTTCACTTTCATTTCAACTCCATTCAACGCACATATAATTTTTACAACGCATATATAATTATACATCGCACATATAATTTATACAACGCTTATACATGAGGTGTACGACGCTTATATAACTTATACATCGATTATATAATTTATGCATCGCCATTCCATATCGTTTTGAATTTAGAAACTCACACTGGGTTCCACTCCTCCAAAAATTGTAGGAAGCTCCAAAAATTCTCCAGTCTCTTCTAGAATGTAGAAGATGTCCACACGAGTCCAATGTCCCTTGTTTCACTGGATTTCGACCATATAGCAAAAAGATATGATTTTTATAAGTTTGCAATGCTTTTAATTGTCAAAATTAGTTTAAAATAAACAAAGCCGTTACCTCTCTGTTTTCGTTCCAAACTAGGTTTGGATTTTTCGCGAAATCCGTGAAACGGTTGGACGATCGGGCGGTGTTGCGTCGAAGGAGAAGGAGTCGCACACGTGCGCAGGGGGGTGGGGTCCACTTCAATGGCCTGTACTGGCCTCGGCGGCGGTCGAAAGTCCCTGACTTTGGGGGCTTCGGTCTCGATACTGGCGCAACAATACGGGGTGCACCTTATATGGATGTGAAGTTGGAGGAGAGGTCTTCAAAATTCTCCAAAGGGCCATGGGTTTTTATTGAGTGGACTTGAAGAAAAAGAGGAGAGAAGGGGAGAAGCATTTTCCGTCGTCGCACAGTAAAGGGGATCGGGGAGAGAGAAATGAGTAGTGAAATGTGATTGGCCGGTTAATTTATATTTAATTTCTTTATTTTGGAAATTACCCTCCAAACCATACGAACTCCATTCAAACCTAACGACTATCGCTCCTAGCTAAATACCCTTATTCCAAACACAAATGAATATGTTTCGTAAGCCCATTCGACTGTTTCAGTCAGTTATTCTTCAAATTAAAATATAAAACATTCAAATTTGGATTTGAACGTACATTTTAACTTGCCGGGCCACATACTGATTCTAAAAATTCCAGAAAAATTATATCTGGCTATGTTGTGAAGATGCAGTCTCAACAAAACTAGTTTCGTCGAATTTGGAGACCGTTTGAAAAATGGCCATTTTCTGGTCGATCCAAGTTGACTGAAATTTGACCAAACACGTTTTCTTTTGCCACGCTCACATATTAACTCCAAAAATTATGGAATTTGAAATCTATCAACAATTTGATATTCCGGATCCAACAAAAGTGGTTTCGTCGAAAACGGAGGTCGTTTGCAAAATGTCTATTTTCAAGGGCTATATTAACTCCATAGCGACCTTTCTGAAAGTTCATTTGGCCACAACTTTTGATTCCCGCTATGAAATCTCAATTTTTCAGATTCGTTAGAAAGATATTCCCAAACAAATTTAAATATTTTTAGTTTCACCAAAATTCGTTTTATTTTGCATACTGTACAGTCAGTCAAAGTTCGAATTCAAATTTTCAAACTACTGCGCCATTTCAGGCCTTGTTTTATAATTAAAATAAATATTCGCTATAACTTCGATCCAAATAGATTTTTGGTCGTTATTATTTAAAATAATTTATTTCATATTCAAAATCCACTTAAAATAGCCAAATTAAAATTTTTAAATTGATTCTGATTTTCCGGGGTGTTACAATCCCCCACTTAAAATCTTTTTGTCCTCGAAAAGGAACAAAGCTGAAAGTTGTTTATCTAACCAGCTCAACTTTCATTCTGGCTTCCATTCTTCAACTTTTCAGTTTCTAAAAAATTTCTAATTCTCCAAAAATTTGGCTAACACCCTAAATTTTCAATTTTTTTTGCCATAACCTCCTTTGTACAGGGAGGGGTTTGGAAATTTATTGGGCCGTATTAGGTACCCAATAAATCCTAAAAAGCATACACATATTTATAGTGATATATTCCGGTGTCCACAGGGGAGTGTGTATAGATCATAACTCCAGAGAATAAATTCTGTCACCCTACAAATGGTTTTTATGCCTTAATGACCAGAGAGATGTGTTTATTGTAATCTCCAGGCTCGTGTGGGGTTTTTATTAATCTGGCAATTTTACCGTTACATTTTATATAGTCCATATCAGTCTTAGGTTCAACCTGTAATATACTCATCGCCACACAAGCCTCTCGCTCGTATGGTTAATCTTCAACCTCGTCACATAAGCTCCAAATGCTTATGCGGTATACGATAAAGTATGCTATCTTCACGTAGTATGCCATATAGTGTAGTTCAAAATTAACTGTTACTATCCTATGGCGACGTTTATTATTTCACACAGAACAACCAGCACTCCGCATCCAATGGCATTCATAGGAGTTGATATAATAATAAAATTGCGCATCCAACTCATTAAGGTTTTCCTATTTGTCGGGCACACAAATAAATTCTTTACTCAACAGCAAATCCATTTACCTGTTCAAACATATATAATGTACATGCATGTATTTCTATCAATTTCAAATCAGTTTAATATTTGATTAAATTGCAAAAATTTACCTTCATTCTCTTATTGGTTTTATTATTCCAATGTTATCCATTTAAGCTAACAATCACACAACACAAACAACAATCAATTTGTTGATTAACTTTTCAAAAATCTACTAATTAATTCATATACTCTTTTAAAATCATTCAGACTATATAATTAAAAAAATTACATCCATGAAAAGGAAACAACAGCAAGGTAGAAAACATACGGAAATGCAAAATATGGTAAATGTACCTTGCACCAGAGTTAATCAGAGATATCCACCCTGCAATTGGGATAGGTTTTCTTAATGCTTTCTTCAGTTTCCTAAGTACAATATCGCGGATTTCCACTCCATTGCACTTTGACTAAGTGAACCTTCTTGTTCCTTAGCTCTTTATTTCTTTGCCAATAATCTTTATCGGCACTCTCCTCACTGCCAATTCTGGAGTAATTTCCAAATCTTGTTGCGCGGCTTCTTCCACGACCAAGTCTGGATCATGTACGTGCTTTCGAAGTTGAGATACGTGAAACACATCATGTACTCTAGGCAACCAGTCAGGCAATTGAACTTTATAAGCGAGAGTTCCAATCCGTTCGAGCACAGGAAATGGACCAATAAATCTAAGCGCTAACTTCCCTGTTTTACCGAATCGGACTACTCCTCTCATCGGAGAAACCCTCAGATACACATAGTCACCAACAGAAAAAGACAAATCTCTTCTTCTCGAATTTGCATAGCTCTTTTGTCGGCTTTGAGCCGTCCGTAATTGTTTCTTAATGAAATCTACTTTGTCCGAAGCTTCGCGAATCATATCGGGTCCCAATACAAGTCCATTGCCAGGTTCAACCCAACATGCGGGAGATCTGCACGGTCTACCATACAATGCTTCGAATGGTGACATTTTCAGGCCTGCTTGGTAGCTGTTGTTGTATGAGAACTCAGACAAATGCAAGTGGTCTTCCCATGATCTGCCAAAATCAATAACACAAGCTCGCAATAAATCTTCTAGAATACAATTCACCCTCTCAGTTTGGCCATCTGTTTGAGGATCATAAGCGGTGCTCAAGTTCAGTTTTGTTCCCAATTCTGCTTGGAGTACTTCCCAGAATTAACTAGCAAAAATCGGGTCATGATCGCTAATGATACTCATGGGAACTCCATGCAGTTTAACAATCTCATTGAAATAAATCTGCGCCGGACTTTGAGCGGTTCTATTTGATCTGACAGGTATGAAATGGGAAGTCTTCATGAAACGATCATTGATCACCCATATACTATCATTTCCACTCCTGGTTCTGGGAAAACCATCTATGAAATCCATAGAAATCTGTTCCCAGTTCCAACCTGGAATTTCCAGCGGTTGCAACAATCCAGCGAGTTTCTGTTGATCGCTCTTGACTTGTTGACAGGTGGAACACCTACTAACATATAAAAAAATGTCTCATTTCATATATCTCCACCAGAAAGTGCATTTGATATCATTATACATTTTATTCACTAGTGGATGGATACTAAGTTTAGATCTATGACATTCATCTAGCACTTCTCTCCGAAGCTCAGAAATGTTTGGAATACAAATTCGGCCCTTTAACTTCCGAATCCCATCATTATCAAAATGAAAACTCGAGGCCTCACCTTCTTGAATTCTTTCTTTGATCTTCTGAATGAAGTGATCATCCTTCTGAAGAGCAAATATATTATCAATCAATGAAGGCATCATTGGCTTTCCCTGGAGTATACAAAATATCTAGATCATATGCTGCAAGAAATTCTAGCCAATGTTGCTGTCTCATATTCAGATCTTTCTGGGTGAACAAATACTTCAATAATTGATGATCAGTATATAATTCAAATTTCTCACCCAATAGATAATGTCTCCAGATTTTCATAGCGAACACGATGGCTAACAATTCAAGATCGTGAGCTGCATAATTCTTTGCATGCGGCTTCAACTGATGGCTAGCATAAGAGACTACTTGGCCTCTTTGCATTAATACTGCACCAAGACCTTCTTTAGAAGCATCTGTCCAGACTTTCAAGTCTTGATTGCCATCAATAATTGTTAACACTGGAGCAGTTGCCAGTCTTAACTTCAGCTCTTAGAAAGCTGTCTTACATTCTGGAGTCCAGTTGAACCTTGAATGTTTCTTAGTAAGCTTTGTTAAGGAACTAGATATCTTTGAAAAATCTTTAACGAATTTCTGATAATAACTATCCAACCCAAGAAAACTTCAGACTTTTGTGGGAGTAGTTGGCTGCTTCCAATCCAGGATAGCTGTGATCTTACCGGGATCCACATAAATTTCTTCCTTTAATACGGCGTGACCAAGGAATTTTACCTCTTCTTGCCAGAATATAGATTTGGAAAATTTGCCCTTTAAAACATTCTTTCTCAGAATCTCTAACACTTGTTCCAAATGTTTTGCATGCTCGCTCTCTGACTTAGAGAAGATCAATATGTCATCAATGAAAACTGGTACAAATTTATTCAATACTTCTCTGAATACCTGGTTCATTAGATCGACAAAATAAGCTGGAGCATTACATAAGCTGAACGGCATTACTAACCACTCGTAGAATAAATCGAGACCTCCGAATGCTGTCAAAGAACACACTCTTCGGCAATACGAAGCTGATGGAAACCTGTAGCTAGGTCCATTCGTGAAAATACTTGTGCGCCATTCAATCGATCCAACAAATCATCAATTCACGGCAATGGATATTTATTCTTTAACGTCTGCTTGTTCAAGTCACGATAATCCACACATAGTCGGAGAGTACCATCTGACTTTGGGACAAATACCACTGCTGCTTCCCAATCAGAGAAACTAGGCCTAATCAGACCCATCCATACAAGTTGTCGAGTCTGGTTGTCTAACTCTTCTTTTTCCTTCAAGTCATTCTTTGAATAGCGTGAACTACTGGCCTTGCATTCGGAATTAAAGAGATTTTGAAATCAATTTCCCTACGCGGAGGTAAGCTAAAAACTTCTTCAAACACATCCGCATAATTCTTGACAACAGGAATATTATCTACGTTGACCAGAATATTCTCCGTAATGACAGTGATATTTTCTATTTGAGTAGGAGAAACATCCAGAGCTGACTAAAAATCTTTTCAACCTGAATTTGGACCTTCACAGGGAATGGTTATATAGTCCCCTGATTTAATTTTGGCCTTAATGACTCTGTCAGCGCATTTAACCTCAGCTTCATATTTGGTTAACCAATCCAATCCCAAAATAAGATCAAATTCTGTAAAATTCATGATGATCAAGATGGTAGGGAACCGATATTGGAAAAAAGAAATAGGCACCCCATAAATCCAACTAAAATAGAGGGAACCCCCAATCGGATTATGGACAATCATGGGTGCTTTGAGCTTTTTCAATTTCAAATCCAGTTTCTCAACCGCATTACATGCAATAAAGCTTTGTGACACGCCTGTATCAAACAGTACTTTAACTGGAATATCTTTGACATTAAGCATGCCTTCTCAAACATCTGGCCTCGCCTGACTGGCTGAGGATGCAGGAACTTCTGCCACTTCATTTACATGTACCTTTTCATATTTCTTCAAGAGCTGGCAATCCTTTGCAAGATGACCAGTCTGATGGCAGTGATTGCATTTTCTATTCTCTTGAAACTTGTTATCGGGTTTAAATCCCTTCTTCTTCTGCTTCCGATTGGATTTTGATCCATCCTTTCTTTGTTTTTTTAAATCTCTGCAATTTGTCGACAAATGTCCTTTCTTATTGCAATTATTGCATACGACAGTTGTTATTGGTTCTTTGTCAGATTTAACCCTTTTCCTCTTGGCTTTAGGCTTCTTTCTGACCTCAGGCGTCATGCTTGCCTCAAGGCTATCAATTTCAAACTTCCCCTTGCTGTTAGAACTGACTTCCTCTTCATGGCCCGAAAGACCTTGGTTATCAAGATCTTCATAGTGATAAGCCATATATATCATTTCAGAAAAAGGAAGTTTCACATGGGCAGTTACCCAACTTCGGTACTTTCTTTGAAGTCCATTAATAATCCTCAGATTCTTCCTCTTTGGATTTTCAATTAGCTCGGGTGCAAAACAATAAAGTTTGCTGAATTTATCCTGATACTCCTGGATGGTCATATCTCCTTGTATCAGATAGTAGAATTCATCATATAGCCGATTGGTTGCTTCTAGAGGAATTAATTTTTCATTGAAAATTTCTTTGAATCTATCCCAGGTAATATTACCTTCTAGATTATCCTTAACAACAACTTCCCACCAGATTAAAGCTTCGTCTTTGAGTGCCCAAGATGCCAATAACCTTTTCTGATCATCTCTCAGCTTTGAACCTTCAAGAATTTTCTTAGTAGAGTGCATCCATGCCTGTGTTTGAATAATGGATTCATTGCCCGAGAACGGTACTCCACCCAGGTTTCAATACTTCTTTAATAGAGCCTCAATATCTGGTTCTGACCTTCCTCTTCTACTTCTGCCACTCATTTTCTACGATGTCTGCAAATAGCAGACAAAGTGTTAGGCCAACAGAAAAGGTATTTTAAAGCATAGAGACATATACTTGAATGTAAATGTGTCTATCAGGGTGTATTTCATTCTGCTACACTCATCCTAGGATATTACTGATCCTATCTGAAATGATTTATTCATCATGAAATACTACTGATTCTATATCTGACGAGTTCGTTAATATGTTATATTCCAGAACTAAGCTTAACCAAAGCTTTGATACCACATGTGACGACCACAAACTCCCGTTCCACGGTGGCAAGGGTAATCTTTGGAATATAACGCATAAGCAAATGCCAGCAGAACATAAATATATAAATACACCAGACAATGTACAATAGAATACACTGGATAAACATAATCACCAGAGTTACATAGTATACAGGATCATACTTAGTACAAAATACAGTTCAGCTTGATATAAAATGTCTACAGCGGAATTAAACATAATATATCTAACAGGAGCTGAACAACATAAAAAGAAATAAGTGATAAAATCCATCTTCAGCTCCATAGCTATCCAAAAAGAGCCTGCTAAAACCTGAATATAAGGCTGCCCATGTAGAAATAGGGCACCCAAGTTTGCAAGTGGAACAAACTACGAGTCAGTCATGGGACTGATATGAGAAATCTATTTAACTTATTTTATAATAACTTATTTTATAATAAGGCCAATCACAGGACCACGCCGCTAAGGCGGAACGGGTTTACTCCATTGGATTGCCAGTGCTTAAAACAAGTAAATCATTTAAACAACGCAATGCTTTTTACAAAAATGTAGCCATTATAAGACTCAGTTCCTGTTAGATCCAAAATTGGCACTAACACCCAAGTTGTTGTTCAGTTATGTAGAAATTAATATCAGGAAAAATGCTAGAAAATCAGAAAAGACACAAGATTTATAGTGGTTCGGCATTAACGAGCCTACGTCCACTTTATATCAATGATTATACTTAAAATCAGAGTACAATCGATGATTTATCCCTCAATCTCACTCTTACAATGTTGAATTCACTCAATAATTTCGAAACAACTCTGAATAATAATGGAGGTGTGACAATGGTGGATACAGAACTTAGAATTGCCAAAAAGATCCCCAAAAATGCCAAGTTCTGGGCTATTTATAGATGATTTCCTTAGGCGGATTGTGGTCATATGTGGCACACATCTCGAGAATCTTGGACTGGTTCGTGGCTTGATGGAGAATTGGTCAATATGACAGTTATGGACAGGTGTCGCGAGATCCTGCATTCTCGGATCGTGGATGACTTGGTCTCAGCCATCTCCTTGTCTCCTGGGCCTGGATCGGATCGAGTTGCTGAGGACGGATCGGTTCAAGGCTGCAAGGGGCGATCGCGAGCTGGAGAAGACACAGCGAACCGACCTGGATGGAGCGATCGCGATCGAGACTTTATGGGTCAAAGGAACGAAACATCATGTCTTCCTCATGTGTGGACCTTGGTGGCTTGGTCAAAAAGCTAACCAACATTTTGCCCCCTCGAAGTATGTTTTATCGAGGATGGAACATGCTTTGAAATTGCTGAATGGACATTTTCTTGGAACGATGCGAACCAATGGTCACGTTCATTTATAACGTCGCCCTACTGTGGATGGTTACGCCTCTTGACGAGTATAAATATCTATTTAAACCGCCAACCATTTCTTCGCTTATCGGGCAATTTCCATCTTTTAGGCTCCTGGAGATATCATTATTAAATCGCCAAGTAAGTCTCAATAGTCCCTGTATAAAGAAGTATTCAACAACTTTTGTATTTCTGCAAATTTGGAACTTCTCTTTTCCAATTCGCTAATCATGTTGGGGCTCGAATCGTCGTCTTTCATCACAGACCGTGGTGAACCACGAAGCACGTCTGGATGGGATCGCCTCATGCGCCAAGGGCCATCGCCTGGAAGGATCCATACTTGAATCGCAGCGGGCTTCTTTGCCGGTTCGTGGCCCGTCAGGCCTAGCGGATCGAATGGGACAAAAAAGGGGATACGAACGGTCAACAATTCACCTATATAAATCGATCTCCTCTCTCTTTTCCCTTTCTTCTTCGTTCGTTGTCGCGCCGCCAGCTCTTTTGAGAAAAACCCTAGTTTCTAAATCTCCAAAAACCCACTTGTCTCCCAATTTTTAGAAAGGTAATCATATTTGAAATGTTTTCATGTGTTTCTACCCTCGTTTTTCCCGAGTTTCCATGGATTTAAGAGGAGAGAATGATGGAGTGTTGTGATATATGAGGCTTTAAGGCTGACGAGATGCCATGGGTGTCACTGTTCGAGTCTGGAGATGGAGAAGGGAACAGAGGAAGGAAGAAGAAGAAGGAGGTCGAACCGGTTCGTGGTGATGGCGAGGTGACGGTTCGAATCGCATCGTGATGATGGAGAAATGGTGGGAGAAGAAACGAAGATGGACTGTTAATCTGACCAACGGATCGGATCGCGAGGATGAAGGAGGATCGTTTCGTGGAAATGGGAATTAGGGTGGATCTTGAGGGGCTTGTTGCGATCCGATGATGGGGCAAGTGCTAGAGCGTCTCATGATCCGAGATTCCATCACGATCCGAGACTTTCCCACGATCCAATTCCTTCTTCACGACCCACCAACACATAGCGATCCGAACTCTGTCTCACGGACCAATCCAGTGAACGATCCGATGCATATATTGACTAATAAACACAACATAACTTCTGATATATCGGTGGATAGTTAGGTTAGAGCCCTTAAGATATCCTTCTGGACTGACTGACAGCATAATTTGACTGCTGTTGACGACTAATCCTTCGATGATCTTATTAACTTTTATGCTTTTCTTTAATGCACACACAGTGTAACACCCCGTATTTTCTGTGAACGTATATGTAACAAATCAGAGAATAATTAATTACAAAAATAAGAATCAAGGGAAAATGGTTACGCCATTGCGTTCGTCTAGGAATTCTGCTTGAAATAGAGTCCGAGTTTGCGGAAAACGGATACCGTATGAATAAGATATGGACGAACAAAGTTTGGTGGCTAAAGAGGAAAAAAAAGTTTGCACTGGCGCACTTGGGAAGTGCGCCAGTACAAATTTACATTGGCGCACTTCCCAAGTGCTCCCAGGCCGAGAGCAAACCTGCACAGCTTTCTGGTTTGACCATGATTGGCCTGGTCGGGTTCTTGTTGAATTTCTGAGTTCTACTGTGTCACTAGGGCTAACCTGTCACTTTCTGATTGGCTTCTCCTGAGATGGATGGCCTTGATTAACCCTAGCTTCATCGACGACTCTAATTAGTTTGAAACCCTATATAAACAACCCCCTAGCCCCCTTCTCCTTACACCATTCTTCTCTAACCTTATGCTACACAATTTCATTCCTATGCTCTGCCTCCGTTCTTATTAAATAAAATAATGGCGTTGTTACTCTGCTGGAATCAAAACTTGGACTGATGCATCTTCTTCCAACCTGAATAGAATTAAAAGCTAAATCAAATCTCAAATCAAAGTCTAGATCTACAGCAACAATTAAAGAGGAGTAATTCAGCATTTCTGCGTCAACAACAGTTTATTTCCTTTCTTAAACCACGAAAGGCAAGTACAGTTATTTTCCGCTATAAACTTTAATTATGATTGTGACATGAATTGTAAATCTGAATTTGAGATTATGTCTGTGTTGTTCTGTTTAGATCTATCTTATTCTGTATCTCTTTCTTCTTTCTGTTCTATAGCCAGGCTACCACAAGCCTGAGCCAAATCTCATAAGAGATTAACGCACGAACGCTAAAATGTTTGGGACAAATATGAATGATGCATAATTGGACAGGACTGATTTGAGGACATGACATAAAATCTGAGGCATATAATTGGACATGTGGCATATTTAACATATGACTTGAGATTGAGGCATAAAATATATTGGACTTATGACTTGGGATTTGGGGCGTAGATTTAACCGTAAACATGAAACTAATTTAGATACATAGTACATGTTGTAATCTCGATCTGTAGTTAATTTGAGAAATAAACATATGTTAGATCTAGACCTGTTCATACTAGGTATGAAAATTTGTGATTTGGGAGAAGGGGAATTATAGGACAACTTGAAACTTGGGGGCATAATGCATGTTTTAAATCAAGGGTCTGATGTTAGAGTTTAAAGATAGTTTACAACATGTTATGCATGAATGATAATGCATATAGAGAACATACTACATGTTATAGTTTAAAAATCTAGATTTTTGGGACATATTCTTTTATGTAAAAATTCATGACTTGAAAAAAAGAATATGTGACTTAGGCGTAGAGACCTATACAAAAACAGGATAACTATTAGTTTGAATGCGCCTAAATACGGGTTTTGGGACATCTGACATCATAGGCTATAATTTGGCATAATTCATATTGTTTATCGTGATTTATGGAGAATATTCTGTACTGTGTAATGTTAAACTAAAAATTAGGAGCAAGATGTGGTATTATGAATTATGACCATGATTTGGCAAGTGAGTTTAGGCTAAATTTATGATTAGGCAAAAGATGATATATATAATCTGTTAAATCTTTTATCTGCTAAATCTGTTATATTGCCTAATCCGCTAGTTCTGTTATATTGACTAAACTGCTAATTAGATTGAATAGGCTAATCTACTGATTATGTTAAATTGCCTTATCTGCTAAATCTGCTAAATAGCCTAATCTACAAGATCTGTTATCTGTTTAATCTGTTGAATGACGTAATCTGTTGGAACTGAAATGCTGAAATTTGAAGTATGTGAATCTGTAGGCTCGATTTAAAATTGAGCAAAACTTGTTAATAGAACCTCGAATAATCTGCTGTAACTTGTACAGAAGTTTAATCTGTTAAACAGAATTAGTCGGATATCTGAAAAATCTGTATTATAATGAATTGGCTATGACACGAGGTTAGACTCTGTTTGCGGTAGAAGCCTGCCCGGAGCCAACCGGCTTAACGAGCGACCGCAAAACTGTCAGTCTAATGTGAGAGGTCGTAGGCATAACTAAAATATGCTTAAACATGAGGTTAGGTCTGGCTTGTGGCAGAAGTCTGCCCGGAACCGCCCGACATATCCAGCGGCCACAAGCTACCGACCTAATGTGAGAGGTCTGTGCATTAATATTTAATTAATGCAAATCTGGGATAAATATGATGTCTAAAACGTGTTGGGTGGATAGGGTTGAACCAATTGGACTAATGAATTTAACAAACCCGTTTCGTGAATCTGTAGGCCCAATTACAAAGTTAGACAAATCTGTAAATCTGTTAAATCCGTATATCTGATCCGTTAGTCTGAAAACTTGTCTGATCTGTGAACTAGTTGATCTGAACTTTGTATGTCTGAACTTGTAAACAAATTAATCTGAAGTCTGTTAGTCTGGGGACATAAGGTTAGGAGGGGAATTACTTGTGTCATCTGTTGTTTGGGACCCATATTAGTCAATAACCCTTTATGGTATCAAAACTTTGACCCAGCCGTAGGTAGGGTCCGGGCACGCTTACTGAACTAATTATAAGTGGTTCATTCTGATAATGGCGAGGGGTGTTGATGGTGCGTTCCAACCGGGTCATGTGCGTGCATGGATCCCGGTCTGCCTCTGAGGATGTAATACGCCGTGACATCTGTAAATAGGCCTGTGACAATTGGTTGTCACTTTAGGGAGTGATACACCCTATTGTGGAGCCGACACAGGGTATTTATGTTTAGGGAGCCGATCGCTTGGGGTAGGGTTTTAGGGTACACTTAGTTCTGTCTGTTTCTGTTGGTACCATCTGTTTCTGTTGGGTGGCAACACCTGTCTGCGTGGTACCGTCTGTTCGGGAGGTAAAGGCCCATTTAATAGTGTACACCTAATTCTACATTTTGTTTCCGTAGGGATAAATCTGTTTTTGTTTCTGTACCTTCTGTTCGGGTGGTAAAGGCCCACTATTAGCATTCTGTTTCTATCTGTTTCTGTTTGGGTGGTTTAAAGGCCCATTATTAGCATTCTGTTTCTGTGGAAATTATTCCGTTCCTGTTTCTGCTTCAGTTTAGACATTAGAGTGACACCTAACCCTGTTATACTAGTATTAGTGCAGAGAAATGAAAAGTAATATTATTTTGTTTCTTCTGTTTAACCTAAGTACATCTACTGCTCCTGTAACTGTTATCCCTCATCCAGTTTTATTTGCATGCCACGATTATTATTATCTGTTCATATGCTGAAAGTCACTGGACTTGCTAGACTTTAAGTCTGACCTTGCTTGTTTTCGCCCCTTTTCTTCCGTCCCCCCAGGTTTTTCCAAGGAGTGAAAACTTTAGCTTGATCCGGATTTCTTCTGCTTGAAGTACTCAGAGTGCTTAAAGTATGGCTTGACTCTTTATGGCAGCTTCTGTGGGGATTATGACTTTAAAGTTTTGTACTCTGATGATTTTCCTGAACAAGACTGATATTTATGTACTTGAGTTTTTGGTAAAGATGTAATCAAACTGATTTCTGTTTTCCGCTAAAATAAAGTTTTAATTTCTCAAGTATTGTTTATC
This sequence comes from Allium sativum, assembly GCA_030737875.1. Lineage (NCBI taxonomy): Eukaryota > Viridiplantae > Streptophyta > Magnoliopsida > Asparagales > Amaryllidaceae > Allium > Allium sativum. Next base: position 469,446,142 of record CM060920.1, on the reverse strand, counting down.
TGTCTTGTAAATTTCTGTTCTGTCTACTAAAACGCTCCACCAAAGTTAAGGCATTCCCTTTGTGAGTGACCTTAATGGAGGTGGGGTGTTACAGTTGGTGTAAGAGCTGAAGGTTACCAGACTGGATAAAGTTTTTGAAAACTATTTTCAAAAAAAGGTTTTAAAAAGGAAGTATTTTCAAAAACAAAGTTTATTTTGAAAAACATAATCCCCAAAAAGCCATATATCTATCTTTTCCGTTCTCCGTTTTAAATCTTTTTCTTTCATTCCAGCATGTTTGGGAATCTTAACTTTCCAGAGGGCGTGCCAATACCTGGCTGGTTCAGGAGGTACTTAGAGGCTAGGGCCAACGATGCAGGCCCAGCAGATATCCCTCCTCCAGCTGCAGCGATTCCTCCTCCTCTGCCCCCTCCTCGTGCAATTGCTTTTTCAAAGATCTATAAAGATTTTAGGGCCATGGGTGGAAAGGATTTCAAGGGAACTGAATCATTCGTAGAAGCAAGGAACTGGCTGAAAGAAACTGAGGATCTGTTCGTTATCTTCGAGGTGGACGATAGGCAGAAGGTACAATTGGCGGTGTGGTTCCTCAAGGATGAAGCTTCCTATTGGTGGGAAGTCACTAACGCCGAAAGACCGGTTGAAACATGAATGGATTTCAGAACAAGGTTTGAGACGAAATTCCTCTCGCAAGCTGAACGAAGTCTACAACTGGAGAGGTTCTTATCTCTTAAGCAAGGAAGTATGACGGTCAAAGAATACGTCAACCAGTTCAACCAACTGGCTAGGTTCGGACTAGATTTAGTCAACACCCAGCATAAAAAGGCTCTCCGCTTTGTTAAAGGATTGAACGAGCCACTGCACAGCCTAGACATGACCCATGTACCCATGGGAGCGACTTACGAGAGATTGGTGGATATGGCACTACTGCACGAGGAAGACAACGACAAGAAAGAGGCAAAGAAGGAAGAACCACAGAACAAGAAAGCATGGTCCAAAAAGGAAACACAAAAGAAGGGTGAAAAGTCTGAAGATAAGAAGGAGAAAAAGTGCTTTACTTGTGGAAGCTCGACTCATCTGAACAAGGATTGCAGAAAAAGAAAGGGCACTTGCTTCAACTGTGGTGAGATGGGACACTTCACTAGGGACTGTCCGAAGAAACGAGGGCAAGGGCAGAGGACAGGACCAACTTCTGGAAGGCAGGCGAACACTCTCGAGGCTAGTGGATAGGATAGAAATAGGAAAACTTTCTGTAGGAGGTTTAATTTCTTTATCTGATTTTTGAGTTGGAACTCTTTTCTGATTCTGGCATTTCGATTTTGTAATCGGTACTCTGCACTTGAATACTAGTATTGTCTCTGATTCCACTGTAGGCTCAAACCCATAAGGGTCACGACTCATCTGCTTGTGATATATTGGGGTTTGAGAGATATCTATGTTAGGCGTCAGGTAGGACGCATACATTCTGGGTTTTATCATGTTTAGTTTTCTAAGAATCGTTCGATAATCTGATCTGTACTGGTAGTCTGTAAGCATCTGGATATTTCTGATAAGGTTGAGATTTCCAGTTTTGACATTGTCTAATGAGAGTGATCCTCTAGGTGTCAATCTGATGTTGATTTCGGTCTTCGGGGTTGATACTTAGGGGAGTTTGTCTCTCAACCAAGGTCAAATGGAAACCAAGTTTTTGTTTATCTGTACTCGCTTCCATCATTCGACTGTATCCTATCGATCGAATCTTCGAACTTTAGGTAAAAACTAATGGGTGAAAACATGTGTTTGAGACATGTTATGTTTGATGGTTGCAAGTGGATGCAAGTAGTTGCTAGTGGTTGCTCGTGGATGCATATACACACACTAGGCACTAGTTCGGCTTGAATACACTCTCATACTACATATGGACGTGTGAGCATTTTCAATTTCTGTGGATGCAAAATGATTGACTCATCACATGGATGTTGCATATGAATCAATGGTTGTCACTCATATAAGAATAATATGTATCAAATAGGAAAATTGCATACATGTTGGACTCATGGCACCGACATAATTCACATTAAGGAGGTCAACTGAATCAGTGGACCGCCTGATCTTTGCATTAGATAAGGAACATATACACACACTTTTGCATATGTTCATACAACATTAGAAGCCTTCTAAGGACAATGGATGATGGTTGAGTAGATGGATGATTGGATTGTAGGACACATTCTTCTTAACTTGAAGATTTCGGGGACGAAATCCTTTAAGGAGGGGAGAATGTAACACCCCGTATTTTCTGTGAACGTATAAGTAACAAATCAGAGAATAATTAATTACAAAAATAAGAATCAAGGGAAATGGGTTATGCCATTGCGTTCGTCTCGGAATTCTGCTTGAAATAGAGTCCGAGTTTGCGGAATACGGATACCGTATGAAGAAGATATGGACGAACAAAGTTTGGTGGCTAAAGAGGAAAAAAAAAGTTTGCACTGGCGCACTTGGGAAGTGCGCCAGTACAAATTTACATTGGCGCACTTCCCAAGTGCGCCCAGGCCGAGAGGAAACCTGCACAGCTTTCTGGTTTGACCCTGGCTGGCCTGGTCGGGTTCTGGTCGAATTTCTGAGCTCTACTGTGTCACTAGGGCTAACTTGTCACTTTCTGATTGGCTTCTCTTGAGATGGATGGCCTTGATTAACCCTAGCTTCATCAACAGCTCTAATTAGTTTAAAACCCTATATAAACAACCCCCTAGCCCCCTTCTCTTTACACCATTCTTCTCTAACCTTATGCTACACAATTTCATTCCTATACTCTACCTCCGTTCTTATTAAATAAAATAATGGCGTCGTTACTCTGCTGGAATCAAAACTTGGACTGATGCATCTTATTCCAACCTGAATAGAATTAAAAGCTAAATCAAATCTCAAATCAAAGTCTAGATCTACAACAACAATTAAAGAGGAGTAATTCAACATTTCTGCGTCAACAACAGTTTATTTCCTTTCTTAAACCACGAAAGGCAAGTACAGTTATTTTCCGCTATAAACGTTAATTATGATTGTGACATGAATTGTAAATCTGAATTTGAGATTATGTCTATTCTGTTCTGTTTAGATCTATCTTATTCTGTATCTCTTTCTTCTTTCTGTTCTATAGCCAGGCTACCACGAGCCTGAGCCAAATCTCATAAGAGATTAACGCACGAATGCTAAAATGTTTGGGACAAATATGAATGATGCATAATTGGACAGGACTGATTTGAGGACATGACATAAAATCTGAGGCATATAATTGGACATGTGGCATATTTAACATATGACTTGAGATTGAGGCATAAAATATATTGGACTTATGACTTGGGATTCGGGGCGTAGATTTAACCGTAAACATGAAACTAATTTAGATACATAGTACATGTTGTAATCTAGATCTTTAGTTAATTTGAGAAATAAACATATGTTAGATCTAGACCTGTTCATACTAGGTATGAAAATTTGTGATTTGGGAGAAGGGGAATTATAGGACAACTTGAAACTTGGGGGCATAATGCATGTTTTAAATCAAGGGTCTGATGTTAGAGTTTAAAGATAGTTTTCAACATGTTATGCATGAATGATAATGCATATAGAGAACATACTACATGTTATAGTTTAAAAATCTAGATTTTTGGGACATATTCTTTTATGTAAAAATTCATGACTTGAAAAAAAGAATATGTGACTTAGGCGTAGAGACCTATACAAAAATAGGATAACTATTAGTGTGAATGCGCCTAAATAAGGGTTTTTGGACATCTGGCATCATAGGCTATAATTTGGCATAATTCATATTGTTTATCGTGATTTATGGAGAATATTCTGTACTGTGTAATGTTAAACTAAAAATTAGGAGCAATATGTGGTATTATGAATTATGACCATGATTTGGCAAGTGAGTTTAGGCTAAATTTATGATTAGGCAAAAGATGATATATATATATATAATCTGCTAAATCTGTTATCTGCTAAATCTGTTATATTGCCTAATCCGCTAGTTCTGTTATATTGACTAAACTGCTAATTAGATTGAATTGCCTAATCTACTGATTATGTTAAATTGCCTTATCTGCTAAATCTGCTAAATAGCCTAATCTGCAAGATCTGTTATCTGTTTAATCTGTTGAATGACGTAATCTGTTGGAACTGAAATGCTGAAATTTGAAGTATGTGAATCTGTAGGCTCGATTTAAAATTGAGCAAAACTTGTTAATAGAACCTCGAATAATCTGCTGTAACTTGTACAAAAGTTTAATCTGTTAAACAGAATTAGTCGGATATCTGAAAAATCTGTATTATAATGAATTGGCTATGACACGAGGTTAGACTCTGTTTGCGGTAGAAGCCTGCCCGGAGCCAACCGGCTTAACGAGCGACCGCAAAACTGTCAGTCTAATGTGAGAGGTCGTAGGCATAACTAAAATATGCTTAAACACGAGGTTAGGTCTGGCTTGTGGCAGAAGTCTGCCCGGAACCGCCCGGCATATCCAGCGGCCACAAGCTACCGACCTAATGTGAGAGGTCTGTGCATTAATATTTAATTAATGCAAATCTGGGATAAATATGATGTCTAAACGTGTTGGGTGGATAGGGTTGAACCAATTGGACTAATGAATTTAACAAACCCGTTTCGTGAATCTGTAGGCCCAATTACAAAGTTAGACAAATCTGTAAATCTGTTAAATTCGTATATCTGATCCGTTAGTCTGAAAACTTGTCTGATCTGTGAACTAGTTGATCTGAACTTTGTATGTCTGAACTTGTAAACAAATTAATCTGAAGTCTGTTAGTCTGGGGACATAAGGTTAGGAGGGGAATTACTTGTGTCATCTGTTGTTTGGGACCCATATTAGTCAATAACCCTTTCTGGTATCAAAACTTTGACCCAGCCGTAGGTAGGGTCCGGGCACGCTTACTGAACTAATTATAAGTGGTTCATTCTGATAATGGCGAGGGGTGTTGATGGTGCGTTCCAACCGGGTCATGTGCGTGCATGGATCCCGGTCTGCCTCTGAGGATGTAATACGCCGTGACATCTGTAAATAGGCCTATGCCAATTGGTTGTCACTTTAGGGAGTGATACACCCTATTGTGGAGCCGACACAGGGTATTTATGTTTAGGGATCCGATCGCTTGGGGTAGGGTTTTAGGGTACACTTAGTTCTGTCTGTTTCTGTTGGTACCGTCTGTTTCTGTTGGGTGGCAACACCTGTCTGCATGGTACCGTCTGTTCGGGAGGTAAATGCCCATTTAATAGTGTACACCTAATTCTACATTTTGTTTCCGTAGGGATAAATCTGTTTTTGTTTCTATACCTTCTGTTCAGGTGGTAAAGGCCCACTATTAGCATTCTGTTTCTGTCTGTTTCTATTTGGGTGGTAAAGGCCCATTATTAGCATTCTGTTTCTGTGGAAATTATTCCGTTCCTGTTTCTGCTTCAGTTTAGACATTAGAGTGACACCTAACCCTGTTATACTAGTATTAGTGTAGAGAAATGAAAAGTAATATTATTTTGTTTCTTCTGTTTAACCTAAGTACATCTGCTGCTCATGTCACTGTTATCCCTCATCCAGTTTTATTTGCATGCCACGATTATTATTATCTGTTCATATGCTGAAAGTCACTGGACTTGCCAGACTTTAAGTCTGACCTTGCTTGTTTTCGCCCCTTTTCTTCCGTCCCCCCCAGGTTTTTCCAAGGAGTGAATACTTTAGCTTGATCCGGATTTCTTCTGCTTGAAGTACTCAGAGTGCTTAAAGTATGGCTTGACTCTTTATGGCAGCTTCTGTGGGGATTATGACTTTAAAGTTTTGTACTCTGATGATTTTCCTGAACAAGACTGATATTTATGTACTTGAGTTTTTGGTAAAGATGTAATCAAACTGATTTCTGCTTTCCGCTATAATAAAGTTTTAATTTCTCAAGTATTGTTTATCTGTCTTGTAAATTTCTGTTCTGTCTACTAAAACTCTCCACCAAAGTTAAGGCATTCCCTTTGTGAGTGACCTTAATGGAGGTGGGGTGTTACACACAGGCACACACTTGCACTTGCACACACGGGGAACGGGTAACTGTATTCTAATCTCTCATATTTGCTCACCAAAACAGCAATGTCGGATAATCTTTCTCTTGAAAGATCTGAAACAGAGGTGGAACCGGAGTTGTCGGAACACCACGATCCTGATGTTCCTTCAATTAACCCAGAGGATGAGGATTATGAATCCAAATATGAGGCTGAGACAGAGTCTAATTCATCTGAGAGTACCTGGTTAGAGGAGGGGTCTGAAATGAATGACCGAGCTCCCGATGAGATTCCCAACGTTCTAGGAATTGAGAAATTCACTGATTCTTTACCCTTCAAACTAGATGATATAAACTTAAAAAAATTTGTTTGAAACACGGGATCCCGTGGGATGATGTGAAAACACCCAAAAGCGGAGATAGACCTCATCTTGCTCCAGAAGGGTACATGGCAATCAGTCGACTCATGTGGTGGGTAGGCGCTATTCCTCCGTTTCCTCCAATCGTCATTGAAATCTTAAGACGGTTGTGTATTGCCCCTATGCAGCTTCATCCCAATGCTTATGCAGCCTTGTACACCTTATATGTCGCGTATGCAGAGGTTCTGCAAACTGAGCTTACTTTTAAAGACTTGAAATTCTACTATCTTTTCAAGCACTGTTCCACAGCAACCCCAAATTTCTCTTTCTTTGAATCAGTAGCCAACAGGAAGGTTCTGTCCGATGGTTACAACAACATAGGGGATCCCAAAGCTGATTGGTTTTACATAAAACACCAAGTTGGGTATGCGAGGAGGTGGCTCAAATCTAGTAAGTTTCGAGCCTCCAGATACATGACTGAACTACATAATCAAAGTATTAACATGTTTACTTTTCCTTTGCGCAGATCATACATTCCCCACGATAGAAGGCTCAGTGTATAACGATCGATTATCCCGTCTCCTAAAAAGCAAGTCGGACTTCTTGAGAATCAAGAAATGTATCACCAACGAAAACCTTCACAAACATCATTTTTGGACATAAGATTTGGACTTGGCGTGGGTGGCAAACCTTATAAGTATGTGCCCCCAACTGGAGGAGAAGGAACTTCTCAAGCTGCAGAGACGACTACTCTTCGCAAGAGTCCTTCATCGATGATTAATCAGGATGACGAAGATTTAAACGTGTATAAAGGAGACGAGGGACGAGCTGATAAATCAAAGGAGGTTACAACCTCCGGGGGACAGTCTCCACTGAGGACTTCATCGCTAGTTGAGTCTGTCGCTCATGACGAATTAACGGAGGAACAGATTTTTGGGGAATTAAGTAACATTCCTTTACCAGATGATATCTATACCCAAGAGGATTTCGGAGGGGAACCAATCTTTCCCCTTTCCGAAGAAACAGGTGCTCCGGTTGTAGAAAAAGGAGTTACCCAAACGAGCCTCACTTCGGGCCCTGGTCTGCTTTTAAAAAAAAGGGATTCCACGGGATGCACCAAACACATGCACCATTTATCATAACACTCTTTTGCAACTGTGGTTCACAGTTCTAACGCGCTCTTATTTTCTTTGTAGAAAGAATGTCTTGCAAACGATCTTATTCCTACCGTTCCCTTCGCGAGGGCACCCCGAGCCTCCTTCCGGATCCTGAGCACACTCGTAGCGATAGTCGGGGAAGGAATAGCCGTCGACCACGGGATTCTCATCAATCTTATCTTGCACGATCTCGATCTCCGTCGAAGCAAAGTGATGGAAAGCCACCTATTCGTCAAATGCCACCAGCTGAGGAGAAGCAACTTCCTAGAGATTTACCCCTCCAAAAAGCACTCCTTCTCATGCCCAATCTTCTAAGAAACATGTTGAGCCAAAGGACAAGGACAAAGATAAGGGCATGATTATAGAGAAGGGGAAGACAGTTCCTACTTCCTCTGGTGAGCGTGGCCTGGACACTACTACTGCAAGGGATGTTGCCCGCAGTTCTGAGATCACGGCCAGGTTGGAACGTTTACGAAAACAGTTTCCCGACATTTACTTTGAGAGGATGGTGTTCGTCCCAGATCTTGAACCGATCCCCGAGGATTGTGACACAGAGGTGATAGGGTATGTGTGCCATGCTGCTAAACAATACGGGGTAATGAAGAAGCATGCGGCTATACTTTCTTCTATCATCCGCCGGATGGAGACGGATGCAGCCAGGGCCAGAGTAAAGATTGACAATGATGCTAGGGCCAGGTGCAAAATGAAAAAAAAAACAGGAGGATGCACAGGCCCAACTGGCTTTAGCTCGGCGAGACACAGAGAATTACAAGTCCGAGTTGGAAAGTGCCAGGGAGCGTTTTCGCAACGAGCTTGACCTAAATAGCCAGGAACGGGTGGCCCTGAGAAAAGAAGTGGAAGATCTCAGGGCGGTTAACACCGAACTGAAGACAGTTCAGGATCGCTTTTCCAATGAGAAAGAGGCTTGGGAGAAAGAAAAGGCGAGCTTGAAAAATGACCTTTCCCTTGCCAAGAAAGAGAAGGAGGTCCTAAATGATCAACTTGCTCAAGTTGAGGAGCGGGTAGCTGTCGCCGAAAGCAATGCTAATAACGCTCTTGAGTCAGCAGTTGCTGTGGTTGATAAGCTTGCCGAAAAAGAGAAGGATATATACAGCTTTAAGGGATTGTTGTTCGATTTCCTAGGTAAAGTTATCAAGCATCGGGATATCTCTTGGATTCCCGACTACCATGTTACCCTGGCCAATATATGGGATTCTATTGTCGAGGGTGAGAAGCGGCGACTGGGGGTCGACAAAATTGATGAGCACCAACTGATGCAAACTTTTCTTAGAGATGAAGAGCCCGCGGCTTTGGAGGAAGGTAGACGCCTTATGCACGAAGAAATGGAGAAGGAGAAGAGCAGGCTCAAGGGTAAGGATAAAATTGACGAGAGCTCGAGCTCGGTGGCAGAGCCCAAAACCTCCGAAGTGGAGGGATATAACCCCGATGATCCATTGATCCCCTTGGTACCTACTCCTCTGATTGTCGGGACCACCAGTGCAAGTTTGGGAGATGGGTCAGCCGAAGGTATTTCCACATTTTCTCCATAGTTCATTAATGCAATCGTAACTCGTCGTCGTCCCATGGGACATACAACTGACATGGCCACATCTCCTCCTGATTTGCTAACCCTTATTTCTAATGTTGTAGGTACTAAGGTGGTCGAAAAGGGTGCAGAGGTGAGGGAAGAGGCCGAGAGGGTTGAGATTCCCCCGAGTTCTGGTATCGAAGCTTCTGAGGTCTCAAGGCAAACCGGGGGCTCAACCAGTGATAGAGTTACAGTAGCACCCGTGGAGTCTGGCATTGGCGCTCCTGCAGACACCGAGATCATTGATGCTTTGTGTGACACAGATGGCGGTCATGGAGATGAGGAGGAGGAGGTAGAAATCATTGACGAGGCCAAGGGTGATGATAGCGAAATCTTGGCTGACATACAGGCTAGGAAGGAGAAGCACTGGATCTTAAAAGGGAGGAACAGAATCCTGTGTTCGTGACTCCTATTTCTGAAATCGACCCCAAGACCGGGTTGGTTATAAGATTCTCTTCTAGGTCGATAACTTCACAGCTTGCCTCCGAACCCTCCAGTCCTTCCCCGGAGCTCCTTGTCGACAAGAAGAAGAGGAAGAAAAGTGACCGCTCCGGTACTGATAAAGAGGAGTTAAAAAGTAGAAGAAGGACAAGAAATCAAAACCATCTCCCAAGCGCAAATAGAATGTAGCTATTGGCTCACGTTTTAGTTTTAGAATTTCTTTTTAGCCAAAAGATGTAGTCGTGAGATTGGCGCTCACTTTTTGCTTAGTTTCTTGTTTTTTGTATATCCGTTTCTAGTAAATAAGGACCTATTTCTTTTGCATCACAGTGTTCCTGCAAATTCATCATGTTAGCAGAGTTTAAGTAATCATAATTGAAGCTTTCATAGTTAAATGTTAAAGTTGTAAGTAGCGATCCTTAATCATAACGAAAATAATCATCGGTAAATACATGTGTTGAGTAATTGGATAGTAAGGCACATATACATTCCTAATTGATCGTCATTGTAGTGCCTAACCAGGGCATGTTGGCGATCGATTAGAATTATATTCGTACTACCCTGATTTTTCCATGGGGTAATGGTTCTTGCGACGCTAAGTCTCTAGCGCTTTTATACTCTCCCGATCCTTCAGCGAGTTAGAGTTTGCGTGGCACTAAGTCTCTAGCACCTTTATACTCTCCCGATCCTTCAGCGGGTTAGAGTTCGAGCTCGATTTTTGGTCTGCTCACCGATCCTTCAGCGGGGCAGAAGTTCTGGGGGCGCTAAGTCTCCAACGCCTTTATACTCTCCTGATCCTTTAGCGGGTTAGAGTGTTGTCAAGGCGGATTTATCATGGTGCACCTTCACGCCTTGGGGACGTTATCTCTGCTTCCTTTGTAATCTCTCCCTGATCTCGGGAGTTAGAGTGCAAGCTGCAGTGCGATTTACCTCGTTGCACCTTTTGGAGCTTTAATTATGGTGAACTTTCCGATCTACTGGACGACATTTTGAATTGATTGTTTTGAGATTGCTGCAACAATTCTCGAAATGGTAACAGTATATATCAAGATAAAAGAGTAAATAAGAAATGGTGCAGTAAATGTAAATGGCACACAGTATTTTTATAGTGGTTCAGTCGAATCATGACCTACGTCCACTTTATAATCTTTTGTTCAAATAACCAGACTATTCTAGGCAAGTCGAGCCTTTTTACATGGTTCTAAAAATAAAAGAATAGAACTGACACTTTTTATGTCAAGTAAAGCCGCAAATGCTGGGCATTCCACACTCTGGGGATTTCTTCTCCATCTACGGTCGCTAGCTTGAAGGTTCCATTATCAAGTCTTCGCAAGATGGAGTACGGTCCTTCCCATTTCAGGCCGATATGCACCGGGGGCGGAAAGACATGTTTCAGAGCCAAATCTCCGGGTTCGAAGGTACGAGCTCGGACACTTCTGTTGTAGTACCGAGCTACTTGTTGTTTGTGCCTCAAGGCATGTAAGTCGGCTTCATCCCTTTTTTCCTCAATCATGTCCAGGTATTCAAGGAGCAACTCATTGTTGGTCATCAGATCGTAATAAATGGCGCGATGGGATGGTACCTCTAACTCAACCGGAATAACTGCTTCGGCTCCGAAAGCTAGGGAAAACGGGGTGTGACCCGTTGCCGACTTGTACGTCGTTCTATAGGCACATAGTGCCAGGGGCAGTTCATCGACCCACATAGCTTTGGCCCTCTTCAACCTTTTCTTCAGAATGGATTTGATCACCTTATTTGCCGCTTCAACTTGTCCGTTCGATTGCGGATGCGCCACAGAGGTGTACCTTTTCTCGATGTGATACTTCTGACAGAAATCTCGAAACTCCGTGCTGTCGAATTGGGTCCCATTGTCGGTTATGATGACTTTTGGAATACCAAATCGACAGATGATGTTCTTAACGACAAAGGTGATCACTCGTTTGGTCGTAATCGTGGTCAAAGGCTCTGCTTCTACCCATTTAGTAAAATAATCCATGGCCACAATAGCGAACTTTGCTTCGCCCTTTGCTATGGGGAGGCTTCCAATGATATCGACTCCCCACATAGCGAAAGGCCACGGGCTTATCATTGTCTTCAACTGGTTGGGTGGCGCCCTAGGGATTTTGGAGAATTTCTGGCAAGCATCACAACGTCTTGCATGCTTAGCTGCATCCTTGTTTATAGTGTGCCAGAAATAGCCGTATCGCAGTATCTTCTTTGCCAATGTTTGCCGTCCTGTGTGGTCGCCACACTCACCTTCATGGACTTCCTTCAGCACATGCTCGATGTCGTCATGAGCAATGCACCGGAGGAGAGGCATCGAGAAACCTTGTCTGTACAGGACTCCGCCTTGCAACACATATCGGGAAGCCTTCCGTATGACCGCGCGCCTCTCGGTTTTCTTATTTGGGAGCGTTCCATTCATCAAGAAATTCTTCAAGGGGGTCATCCATGACTCTCTTTTAGGTTCAATTTCCAGTACCGAATCAACTTCCATCTGATCTATACTGGGGAACCGTAATCTTCAATCGGGACTAGCTCCGTATGTTCTGGATTATCGGAACTAGCCATTTTTGCTAACTTGTCCGCTCTTTGATTTTCTGCTCGAGGAATGTGAGATATACTATGGTTCCCAAAACCACCCAATAATGTTCTTACTTTTTCCAAATATGATATCAACCTTGGACTCTTAGCTTGAAATTTTTCATTAACTGGTTCACGACCAAATTGGAGTCACAGAAGATGTCTAGCTTTGTTACCCCTAGTTCCTTTGCAAGCTTCAATCCAGCAATCAGAGCTTCATACTCGGAATCATTATTGGTCGCATAGAACTCCAATCTAAGGGCGTAGTATATTATCAATTTCTCTGGGGTTTCAAGGACCACTCCGTTACCTGATCGTCTGTCATTTTTAGCTCCATCAGTATATAGTTTCCAGGCATTACAGTCAAGGAGTAGCCTTGGCGGATCGTCTTCCTCAGTTCCCGCATCATCTTCTATAACGGTAAATTCTGCTATAAAGTCTACGAGTTCCTACCCTCTTATCGACCTCCGAGGTTGGAAGTTCAGGTCTAATTGACTCAGTTCGACGTTCCATTTGAGCAATCTTCCCAACGCCTTTGGCTTTTGCAAGACTTGCTTAAGCGGGTGATCAGTATAAACAGTAATGGGATGAGCTTGGAAACAATGACAAAGCTTCCTAGATGCAATTAGCAAACTGTACGCGAGCTTTTCTATCTTTGGGTAATTTCGTTCTACGGCTGCCAATTTCTTGCTCACATAGTACACTAGTCTTTGCACCTTCTCCTCTTCTCTTACCAAAGCTGAACTGATCGCGTGGGATGACACTGCTAGATACACGAATAAATCCTCGTGATCCACAGGTTTAGACAGTATCGGGGGTCTTTCCAGATGATTCAACAGATTTTGGAAAGCTTCTACACAATCAGGAGTCCATTTAAATTTGCGCTTGCCTTGCTTTATTAATTCGAAGAACGGAATGCATTTATCTGTAGCTTTTGAAATAAATCTGCTTAGCACTGCCACTTTTCCAGCAAGGCTTTGCATATCTTTAATCTGCTTGGTTCTTGGATATTTCAAATTGCTGCAATTTGGTCTGGATTAATCTCGATTCCACGCGAGCTTATAATGAACCCGAGGATTTTTCCAGATGCTACCCCAAACGAGCATTTCAAAGGATTCAATTTCATTCCATATTTTCGGAGAATTTGAAACATCTCTGCCAAATCGTTGGTATGATCAGACGACTGTCTGGACTTTACCAACATATCGTCGACGTATACCTCCATCGTTTTCCCAACCTGGTTGTAGAACATCCTATTCACCAACCGTTGATATGTTGCACCAGCATTTTTCAGACCGAAAGGCATTACCACATAGCAATATAACCCCAAATCAGTAATAAAGCTGGTATGCTCTTGGTCTGGGACATGCATAGGGATCTGATTATATCCTGAATAGGTGTCCATAAAGGAAAGGAGTTCATGACCTGTAGTTGAATCTACCAATTGATCGATTCTGGGCAACGAGAAACTGTCCTTTAAACAAGCTTTGTTTAAATCAGGGAAATCGATACACGTTCGCCACTTTCCATTGGCCTTTTTTTTACCAACATCGGATTTGAAATCCAGTCAGAGTACGTCGAATCTTTAATAAATCCATTACTCTTCAGTTTCTCGACTTCTTCTTTTAATGCGGCAGACCTTTCTGGACCCAACATTCGCCTTTTCTGCTTGACAGGAGGATGTTTTGGGTTAATGCTTAGTGAATGACTCATAACCGAGGAAGATATCCCACACCTGTCTACATGGGTCCAGGCAAATACATCCAAGTTAGCTTTCAGAAACTTTATTAATTCCTTGGCCCGATAGGGATCCAACTGGGATCCAATCTTCAGGACCTTCTCTGGGTCACTATCATCGATCGGTACATCCACAGTTACTTCATTGGGAGTCGCCATTCTGCCCCCAGGCTCTTGATCCTCTCTAGGATCTATGTCCTCGGGCAACTCTCTGGGCGACCCTCCCAAAGGTACTTCCTTTAGTTGCTATGACGATTCCTCCCTCGGAGGGGAGGAGCCACCTTTCACTTCTATATCTCTTCCTTTGCGGAGTAGCTTTAACTCTGCAATGTAGCATGCTCGTGCCACAACTTGGTCTCCTCTAACAATACCCACACCGGAATCCGTGGGAAATTTCAACAATAAGCACCAGGGTGCAATACATGCCCTGAATTTGGCAAGGGCCGGTCGACCCAAGAAAGCATTGTACGGCGATTCAATATCCAAGACCACGAAGGGGAGGATCCTTACTCTCTGGCGTTCCCCTTCCCCAAGGGTCACTGATAATTCCACGTACCCTATTGGAACGTTTGAGGCCCCATTAAATCCACGTATCCAACCTTCACATGGCTTTAAATCCTTCGGTTCGAGTTTCATTTGATCAAACGTTTTCTTGAACAAAATGTTGACGGAACTCCCGTTATCTACCAAAACTTTATGAACTATCGCTAGGCCAATGGTGACGGTGATCACCAACGGATCTTCAGTTGGGGAGTGTACTCCAATACTCTCTCGATCGCGAAATATGACGTCATCGGACATCGTCTTTTGTTGCTTAATCGGAGCGCTGTCCTCGGGGTTACTGCACTCTCCCACTTCGAAATGCTATTTAGCTGCATTTATGTATTGATCCATAGCTCTGAAACTGTGCCCCGCTAGGTGAAGCCCACTAATTATGGTATTGATAACTATATTTTTTCCTTTTTGCTGAGCCGTTGGTTTGGCAGTAGGTTGGCTTTGGTTTGAGGCTTGTACGGCTTGCCCCCTATTCCTGGGAATCACCTTATACTCATCAAGCTTCCCTTCTCGGAGCAGCCTTTCAACCACGTCTCTCAAGTGACGACATTCGTTTGTGGAATGACCGTGGATCTGATGGAAAAGACAGAATTTCTCAGTTTCTCGCTCTTTCTCCGTTGAATCTCTTGGAGGAGGCCTTTTGTATTGGAGTACATTATATGTATCCAGAAAGATGTTCTCCAACGTGTCATTTAACGGTGTGAAGTTCTCAAACGGTCTGGGTCGGGATATCCTCTAAGCGTCATTTCCTCGATTTCTTTTCTGATTATTATTGTTATTCCCTGATTGGCGACTGCTGCCTTGATTCTTGTTCCTAACGTTAACTTCAACCTTTCCTGAGCTATCTTCCGTTTGCTTGATGGCCACGTTGCTTTGGATATCTTCCTTTTCAGTAGCTTTTCTTTTTCGATTAGCGTATATCTCCTCTCGATGCAGGCGAATATTGGCTTTTTCATAAAATATTTCTCTGGTCGGGGGAGGTTTACCAGCCAGATATCTTCCAAACTCGGTATCTTTATCGATGCCATCGATCAAGGCCATCAACACAGTTTGCTCATGCGGATCTTTGACTTCTGTGACAGCCAAGTTAAAACGATCCAAATATGACCTCAGGCTTTCGTCCGGTCGTTGTTTAATGAGGGATAGCTCGATCACATTTAGACCTCTGGGCATGAAGACGGAATTGGTTTACGAATTTCTCACTCAATTCCCTGAAGCCGGATATGGACCGTGCTGGAAGGCGGGTAAACCACAGTGGCGCCATATCTTCCAAGAATATAGGGAACGCTTTACGTTTAACTGCGTCTGTAGCTGCAGCGACATTCATTGACCAGGAGTACCGCATTAAATGCTGGATGGGATCAGTCCTGCCCGTGTAGCGATTCATGGTTGGCATATTGAAGCGCCTCGGAAATGTAACATCCAATATGTCGTCAGTAAAAGGTGTGTGACTGTGGTCTATGCCCCAATCTTCATTTTTTTGTCCACGGCTATCTATCATGACTTATCTAATCATTGCTTCAACCTCTGCATGGGTCAGGGTAGATTCGGGATCAGCACTCCTTGCTCGACGTCCTCCTTCGACGTTTCTTTGACGTGCTGCTATAAAATCCGGGCCCTGAGCAGAACTCCCTTGCCCACTATTGCCGCGGTCGACCACGCGACGAGCGGGAGGCATACCATTCCTTGGTGGTAGAACAGGTTCATTTAAATTGCGGTTACCAGTCCCTTGATTAAATGCCTCTTCTTCATGAGATGGGAGTGACCCAAATCGAAGTCGTTCTATGTTTTCGGGCCTTTCTAACGGGGGCCATCGTTGGTTCCTTCGGGGCTCTTCAGATGACGATGTATGTTCCGGAGAAGAAAGCCGGGTTGGTGTGGAGACCCTCTGCCTTATGAGGTCATCAATTCGCCTGTCAGATTCTGTCGCAATACTGAACTCTCTTGCCTCTGAGCAGCTAGCTCGTCAAATAGTTTGTCCCACATGTCAATGATGCGAGAAAGATCCTCTTCAGTAGTCGGGGCAAAAGGATCAAATTGGTCACCAACATTCTCTCTTATACGTAAAGAGCTTGAGCTAGGTCGAGCAGATGTACCAGCACGAGAAGAACGAGCCATAACCTCCTTTCCGGGTCGGGTCGTAGTCTTCTTGTCTCTTTGGATCGTGGAATCCTTACCTCGGTGGCTCGGAGTGCCCTCCTGGGATCGGATCGTGGAAATGTTGGGGGGACGGTTCGTGACGAGATCGTGGGAGCGAGTGGTAACCCCTTCAGCTGGTTGGATCGTGATCCCCTCAACGGATCGGTTCGCCCCTTCCTCTCGGCGATCCGAGAGCTCCTCCTCGACCTGCTCATGCACGCTTTCCTCGATCGCTTCATTCGTAGCTTCGTTCGGTTGTGAAGCTCGTAATTCCTTAGACTTCTTTCCAGCCATGATATCGGGGTATCGCTGAAATCTTCAAAAGTTGAAACTGCTGAGTTTTGGACCTTCTTCTTTGGACTTGAATATCCAAACAGTAGAGCGACAATCCAACTTACTGAGACTTTATTCTCAGTGAAAGCACTAAAAATGTTAGATCCAAAATTGGCTCTAACACCCAAGTTGTTCAGTTATGTAGAAATTAATATCAGGAAAAAAGCTAGAAAATCAGAAAACCAGCCTACGTCCACTTTATATCAATGATTATACTTAAAATCAAAGTACAATCAATGATTTATCCCTCAATCTCACTCTTACAATGTTGAATTCACTCAATAATTTCGAAACAACTCTGAATAATAATGGAGGTGTGACAATGGTGGATACAGAACTCAGAATTGCCAAAAAGATCCCCCAAAAATGCCAAGTTCTGGGCTATTTATAGATGATTTCCTTAGGTGGATCGTGGTCATACGTGGCACATATCTCGAGAATCTCGGACTGGTTCATGGCTTGATGGAGAATTGGTCAATATGACAGTTATGGACAGGTGTC
The DNA here is from genome assembly GCA_030737875.1 of Allium sativum. Classification (NCBI taxonomy): domain Eukaryota; kingdom Viridiplantae; phylum Streptophyta; class Magnoliopsida; order Asparagales; family Amaryllidaceae; genus Allium; species Allium sativum. Next base: position 469,428,713 of record CM060920.1, on the reverse strand, counting down.
GCGAGATCCTGCATTCTTGGATCGTGGATGACTTGGTCTCAGCCATCTCCTTGTCCCCTGGGCCTGGATCGGATCGAGTTGCTGAGGACGGATCGGTTCGAGGTTGCAAGGGGAGATCGCGAGCTGGAGAAGACACAGCAAACCGACCTAGATGGAGCGATCGCGATCAAGACTTTACGGGTCAAAGGAACGAAACATAACGTCTTCCTCGTGTGTGGACCTTGGTGGCTTGGTCAAAAAGCTAGCCAACAGTTCCCATCACACAATGCAACGCAAACCGGAGGATAGAGTTTTACTTTATAATGGCCAAAATATGCTTGATACGTATAAAACAAAAGCATTTGATATTATTACTTGTGTTTATATGTTTTAGAAACAATTTCAATCATAAGTATCAATCATAGGCGGCATAGGTACCATATATCATGTCGCCATATTTAGGTTTACAATCAAAAATGCACGGTGTCGTATATGGAAATTGGATTTCTGTCATGAACCAAGGCAAGGGATCGTCCTTACCACTTCGAGACTCTCTAACCTGAGCCTCAGGGTCAGAGCGCATCAACCCTTGGATCGTTAGGGCCGGTCCACATGGAGTGGATTATAATGCCTGAACACTGAGTTTCCCCGCCCTATGGGGCGTAAACTGGTCATATCCCGACCAAAATATCGTCCCCAGAACGACTGATATAACCGAGGCGCCTCGCTATCCATCATCCGCATAAGTAAAACATCCGGGCATGTAAAACCCAGACACCACTCCTTACTAGAAGAAATGCATGTCCTCCCTAAGGTCCTCTCCCGTTTTTGGTCCATACCGGGGTGTGAGGCCCGCGAATCAACGCTATACACTAAGCTTGCTATATCAAAGCTATGCTTTGATCATCAACCACAAGGCTCTGCTTTTCAACAAAAGCCTCGATCACTGCATCTCAATATGCCACACAGGCAATTCACGCCATGCAACTAACGTATATCAATCACACAGAATGAAATTCAATTTCGGATACACCATCCATTTACAAGTCCGTTCTGGGTCTGAACGAAACCAGAGGCACCTTATTCCTCGTTCCATATGTCCAATATAGGAGAGAGTCCTCGCACATCCGGTCGATCTCCAAGTACGTCTGGACGACCATCACTTATTACCTTGTCTTGGGATGCCCCCAAATCAAGACAACAGCAATCATCCGAACGATGTGAAGACCTCCGGTCTTCAACCACTGTCCTCATCGTCGATTTCTAATCGTCGATCAATTATTTGATATGAGAATTAACTCAGCCTTTTCCAATAATTCACGTATATTTAGAATTCAAATCAATTCATTTCCTGGTTAAATTATTTGACATCCATAATTCAGTTCATTAATGTAATTTTCATATAAAACACATTCAACCATCAAATATCCAATAAACCGAGTAAATTCGGTTTATTTCCATTCCATATCGTTTATAATATTTTATAACAATTTATCTCTTTATTTATTTAAAAATAGCCCATTTATTTAAACGACACTTCAGGCCATAACGCGGCCATGGTGCTGTTTTTCTTCAGATTTGATTTACACATATCTGAAAATCTAACCATTGGATCTTTACAAATTTTATATCATCAGAAAGATCTTTTCAAAATGGACCCAACGGTTCCAGTTTGGGAAAATCCGACGGTCGGATCTCCCGGTACCATTGTTTAAAGTTACGATTTCAAAATACGAACTGTAGCGTCGTTATTCGTTTTGTTTTAGGTATATATATATAATCCATTCTGATGCTGTTTTCATTCAGATTTGAATTAAACATTTCACACAATCTAACCGTTGGATCTTTACAAATTTGGTATCGTTGGAAAGATATTTTCAAAGCGGACCCAACGGTTACGGTTTCGGGAAAATCCGATGGTCGGATCTCCAAGTACCATCGTTTAAAATCACGATTTCAAAACACAAACTGCAGCGTCGTTATTTTTTCTAATATATATATATATATAATCCGTTCTTTAATTACCAAACCATTTTCCTTTCATATAGTTGATAAAAATAATATTGTTACCTGACAAATGTTTATTTCAACACATGACTATTTTTAACACTTCATATATGTAATAAAAATGTGATTTTTATTGTCAAAACAATTTATTTCAAAACATGAATATTTTTAGCGATTCATATATATAATAAGAATGTGATTTTTATTGTTAAAACAATTTATTTCAAAACATAAATATTTTTAGCGATTCATATATATAACAAAAATGTGATTTTTATTGTTAAAACAATTTATTCGTCATATAAATATTTTTCCAACACATGAATATAAATCAAACACATGAATATTTCAGAAAATTTCGGTAAAATAACGGCAGGAGGTTTAAAACCGGCACCGTCCCGAGTACGACTCCTCGCACCACTTACGCCTGGCGGCGTTCCCTAAGGGGCTTATCCTTATAATCTAAATATTTCGATTCATTTTCCTATCCCAATGGATTTTTGCATAAAGAGTTCCCATTTTGTTTCAACCACAAACAATCATTCAACTGTTCATATTTATCAACCAAATTTCACGTCAACCAATATCGAAACAATCACAACCAATATATATCGTCCATGGTCTGTGGGTGATGGGCGTATATATATATATATATGTATATAAATATATTTCACTTTCATTTCAACTCCATTCAACGCACATATAATTTTTACAACTCATATATAACTTATACATCGCACATATAATTTATACAACGCTTATACATGAGGTGTACAACGCTTATATAACTTGTACATCGATTATATAATTTATACATCCCCATTCCATATCGTTTTGAATTCATAAATCTTACATTGGGTTCCACTCCTTCAAAAATTGTAGGAAGCTCCAAAAATTCTCCGGTCTCTTCTAGAATGTAAAAGACGTCCACACGAGTCCAATGTCCCTTGTTTCACTGGATTTCGACCACATAGCAAAAAGATATGATTTTTATAAGTTTGCAACGCTTTTAATTATCAAAATAAGTTTAAAATAAACAAAGTTGTTACCTCTCAGTTTTCGTTCCAAACTAGGTTTGGATTTTTCATGAAATCCGTGAAACGGTTCGACGATTGGGTGGTGCTGCATCGAAGGGGAACGAGTCACGCACGTGCGCAGGGGGGTGGGGTCCACTTCGGTGGCCTATGCTGGCCTCGGTGGTGGTCGAAATTCCTTGACTTTGGGGGCTTCGATCTCGATGCTGGCGCAACAATACGGGGTGCACCTTATATTGATGTGAAGTTGGAGGAGAGCTCTACAAAATTCTCCAAAGGGCCATGGGTTTTTATTGAGTGGATTTGAAAAAAAAGAGGAGAGAAGGGGAAAAGAGTTTTCTGTCATCGCGCAGTAAAGGGGATCAGGGAGAGAGAAATGAACGGTGAAATGTGATTAGCCGGTTAATTTGTACGTAATTTTTAATTTCTTTATTTCAGAAAATACCCTCCAAACAATACGAACTCCAATTCAAACCCAACTACTGTCGCCCCTAGCTGAATACCCCTATTCCGAACACAATGGAATATGTTTCGTAAGACCGTTCGACTGTTTCAGTCAGTTATTCTTCAAATTAAAATATATAACATTCAAATTTGGATTTGAACGTAATTTTAATTTGCCAGGGCCACATATTGATTCTAAAAAATTTAGAAAAATTATATCTGGCTATGTTGTGACGATACGGTCCCAACAAAACTAGTTTCGTCGAATTTGGAGACCGTTTGAAAAATGGCCATTCTCTGGTCGATCCAAATTAACTGAAATTAACTAAACACGTTTTCTTTTGCCACGCTCACATATTAACTCCAAAAAGTATGGAATTTGAAACCTAGCAATAATTTGACATTCCAAAGCCAACAAAAGTGGTTTCGTCGAAAACGGAGGTCGTTTGCAAAATGTCTATTTTCAAGGGCTATATTAACTCCATAGCAACCTTTCTGAAGATTCATTTGGCCACAACTTTTGATTCCCGCTGTGAAATCTCAAATTTTCAGATTCATTAGGAAGATATTCCCAAAAAGATTTAAATATTTTTGGTTTCACCAAAATCCTTTTTATTTTGCATCATGTACGGTCAGTCAAAGTTCGAATTCAAATTTTCAAACTATCGCGCCATTTCAGGCCTTGTTTTATATTTAAAATAAATATATTCGCTATAACTTCGATCCAAATAAATTTTTGGTTAGTATTATTTAAAATAATTTATTTTAAATATTCAAAATCCACTAAAAATAGCCAAATTAAAAATTTTAAATTAGCTATGATTTTCCGGGTTTTACAAAGGAATATCAGACAACGATGCCCATTTATTTTATAAAAGGCGGTTATGTATTTAGAATTAGGGTTAGGAATTATATGGGGTAAATACTGTATTTATACGTATATTTATTTTATTTATTTAATTCAATTCAATCCATTTATTATTTGTCTATCGCAATGAACTCCAAATGAAACCCAACGGGTATCGCCCTTGCCAAATAACCCCGTTCCGGACACAACGGAACATGTTTCGTTACCCAATTCAGCTGTTATGATCATTTTTTATCAAAAATAAAATATAAAACATTATATATTTAATTTAATCGCACATTTTAAATTACCGGGGCAACATAATAACTCTAAAAATTACAGGAAAAATATATCTGGCTAGGTTTTGACGATACAGTTCTAACAAAACAAATTTCGTCGAATTTTAAGACCGTTTGAAAAATGGCCATTTTCTTGTCGATCAAAATTAACTAAAACAGTCAAAATACATTTTCTTTTGCCAAGCTCACATGTTAATTTCAAAAATTATGAAAATTGAAACCTAGCAATAATTTGACATTCCGAATCCAACAAAAGTGGTTTCACCGAAAACAGAGGTTGTTTGAAAAATGGCTATTTTTAAGGGCTATATAGTATATTAAAATATATAAAAATTCTACAACGACTTTTATGAATTTTAAACTGGACATAACTTTTTATTCCTGTTATCAAATTTCAATTTTTCAGATTCGTTGGAAAAATATAATCAAACAGATTTAAATATTTCTTGTTTCGCTGAAATCCGATTTATTTTGAATCCTGTACATTCATTTAAAGTTTTAAATTGAATTTTCGAACTACTGCACCATTTTAAACTTCTTTTATAATTAAATTAAAAAAATTCGTTCTAACTTCGTTGCAAATAAAATTTTGGTCGTTATTATTTAAAATAAGTCATTTTAAATATTCAAAATCCATTAAAATTTCTAAAATAAAATTTAAAATTTGTTCTGAAAATCTGGGTTGTTACATATAGTATATGCATGAAATAGTTAACTTTTAATCATAACTTTGGTTCTGTATATATATACATGTTGTGTATATGAACTGTTTCATTATATGTCTGCAACAAATATATTGCACTATTAGGTATATATATATATATATATTGAAAATTGGTACGCTTCTATTAATTGCTGAAATAACAATACATAGTCAAGTTAGCATACTAACTTGCATTAACAAACAGAAACTAGAAATAAAACATAAAAACCATAAATTGACGAAGAACATAAATGAAAGACAAAAAAAAGCAAGACCCATGAGATCTACTTTGTTCCAGTCCCGCATTATCGTTCATATTATTGCACTCTCCCTTGCATATAGCAAAGTGTTGAAGCCCTTCCATGTTTCACGCAAGTAATTATACCGTAAATTGTTGAAGTCCTTCCTTATTTTACGCTCCCACGTAAAGAAACGTGGAAAACTACCCAAATGAAAACCGCTCACCACTTTTAGCACCAGACTGACCGCATAACATTTTATCTTCTAAATGTGAAAATCAACGCAGTGCCAATCATTCTAACTTGAAAAGTAGATTATATAACCAGCAGCCACCCCACTGTATGTAAATATATATACATATCTGTGACCTGGATGTAATCTTATAAACTAATCAAACCATGTGTAGAGCGATAAATTTTTTCACCAATTACTATCCATGGACATATTCCCAGATCTACTACCCAACGCCATAACCTCATATATATGGGATGGGCAGCATTTGTGAACATTGACCAAAGCATTGTGGATCTGTATTGCAATCAGTTGTACTCGATCTTAAAATAGAATTCAGAAATTTGTTTGATAGCGAAGGAAAAATCACGAGTAATATCTGAAGTAGTGTATAACCAAAGGCTTTGGTTTACACCTAAAAATATCCTAAATCCAAACGTGTAAACCAGGTTGCAGAAGAAACTAAACAATGGCTCGTTTACACCATGAAGTGTAAAATAGTTTCCTATGATAACTCAAGATTGTCTTTGGTACTCAGAAATTCTATCCAAACTCCTCTTCCATTGGTTGACAAATCACAGCAGCGAATAGCCAAACAGAACAAATAACCCAAAAAGTTGATAAATGAAATCAGTGGGCAAATAATATCGAAAATCTGAATAGTTTACATCTAGTAAACTACTAAAATGTAAAACGGTTATAGTAAGAATACTTACTCTTTCAAATTAAGCAAATCCAAATTTGGTACTTGATTCTCAGCATACACTCGTGCTAGGAAACCCATCCAAATGATTGAATTTAAAACCAACAACAAGATACATATCCTTCGTAGATCCAAATTATGTGCGACTTAGCAGTTAATTCATTCGAATCGGTTTTTTGAGAAAATTGGCTCTAGTTGATGATGTCGAACGTTGGATCCGATAATGTCGAAGCGCTTTTTTATCTGATGGCTTAATTCATGAATATTGAACTGATCTAGTAAATTATAGATCTAGGGTTGATCAGCAGAAAGTTTGAGCGATTGCCATTTTCTGTAGATCTCAAATTGTAGTTGGAATTAAATCCGAGATTGGAAGATTTATGATGGTTTAAAGCATACGAAAAAATGATTCGAGGCATTGGATATATATATATATATATCCACAGCTATTTAAAAGGGGGTGCCTATGATTTATCTTAATAATGAAAAACAGTATGACTTGTTAATTGCATAAGTTAAATATATGCACTAAATTTTCTTTTATGAAAAATCGATGATGATTTTTCTTGGTTTGTGAATTTTTACAAGAAATGACACTACTAGCTTATTTAATAAGATATACAGTGGTTTATGAAAATGGTTTCATAAGGATGCTTACATATACATGATAGTATTCATTTCTTAAGTATTGACATGTTTGTCATATACATGATTTTTCACCTGGTTCCCAATCAGGTAAGATATGTATACATAGTTAGAAATTATGTGCAAATTCACTTCATCTATGAATGTTTACACCTGCTGCACATTGATGTGTGCATCACCATTGATATCATTATATGCCAGTTAACCAAGCATTATTTAAGTAATGCTTCGATATGCTTAAAAGGATATACAATGATATACCTGCACTCATGGATCAATAAACTGCTAATGGATGATTGTTTCTTCATGATGCATGCTACTAAAATTTTATGTGAGCTTTAAGAACTATTCATATATATATATATAATACTATCTAATAAATATAAGCATTTTTTGTTTTGGTAATGCACACAAATTCTGAATGCATGAAATACATGCCCGAAAGCCTACTGCATGAAATGTATAATGTAGAATATATACATATTCATTTGCAGTTTGTGATATTAATAAAATACTTTGTAGTTTGTGATATTCATTTGCAGTTTATGATATATAATACATACATATTCTTCTCATGTGAAACTATTTCAGAAATTAGGTCCATAACCAGTAGCTAGGATTTATGTAGTTGTAGCTGCGTTCAATTCTTCACTTCAGTTCTTCTTTCAATTTGGGTTCAGTAACCACTCAATCAATTTCTACTTCAAATTCATTAACAGCGGCGACAAGTATGAACTGCCACCACAAAATCCTAGCGAAGATGTGGACTGTTAATGTGGGGCCGAATGCGGGGAAGAAGTTTTTTTGTTGCTCCATGTGACCTGTAAGTATAAATTAGGTTTTTTGGTTACTTTGTCGATTATCGTATCTTTCAGTGATGTTTTAGTCCATAAATTAAGATATGTGCAAAATGGCGATTGTGGATATTTTATGTGGCATGACGAAGTGTATGAAATCAATAACAATGCTAAATTATATGATACTACTACTAAATTGATGGAAAATGAAAAGACTATATCGCAATTGCTCATGGAAAGGAAGACAATTAAACAAAAGCTGCAGAAGAAAAGCAAAAGAGGGCAAAAGACGATACAGTTGTAGCAGATATGAAGGAAGATTTGGCCCTAATGCGTGTTGAATGTGGAAGACATGAGAAAGGAGAAAAATTCTTTGCAACAGCTTTAGCTATGTCCTCGATCATGTTTGAAATTCTTTTGTGTGTTGCAATGGCAATGTAGTACAATGAAGTAACATGAAATAACATGCATGGATAGTTTTCCAGGTAAAATTTTAAGTACTATCATGGAATATTTTCCTTGTTATAAGACATCCATAATTAGAAAATAAACATTGTTTCAAGATCTTTTTGTTAGGGATTGCGGAATGGATCGTTAAGGCAAAACAAACACCAGAGGGGGTGGATAGTGTTTTTGATAATTTAAACAAAATCTAAAACTTATGTGATATACTATATGAATCAATCACCACAAAAACAATCGCAGACACAGAATCAAACACAAACACAAAGATAAACAAAAATAAAGTGCAGAAAAGGAAAGAACACACAGGATTCTATACTAATTCGGATTGCTCCTACGTCCAGTCCCGCACAACACTGGATTGCGCAGAGTTTTATTTTTATTCGATAGTCAAGTACAACCTCCTTGATTTCATGGCTACAGGGGATATCACCGATTACCCTCCTTGATTTCACGGCTACAAGGGATACCACCGATTGCCCATCCTTGATTTCACGGCTACAAGGGATACCATTAATTACTTACACAACCCAAACAATTACAAACAGTCCTATAGCTCTTCAATAGCACTTGATTCAAAGACTATTGAGTAGAGAGTGAGAAGAGAAGGAGGTTAATGAAAACAGAATTGAATTCTGTAGAGTATAAGAGTAGAACTCATAAAAATGAGAAGATATAATGGTGTAATGAAAGAAGATGAAGATGGAGAATAAGAATGAAAAAAAAATTCGAAATCATCCCCTATTTATAACATTTGAAAGATTGCAACGTTTCTAGAGCGTTACAAATGATGAATAACACTTCCTTTCAAATTTAAATTTCTAATAGTTATATGTGGACATAGCCATGAATGTATGTTGACGTATCCATCATTTTTAAGATTTTTAAAGCATTTTTAAAGTATTTAAATCAATATTTAAATTCTGGAAAATCCTGAAATAAAACTAGCTGCTAAAACATTATTTTTCAAGTAAAAAAACATAAGAAAATAATATTTAAACATATGATTAAATATTTAATATATATGATATAAAACTATATATAATATAATTATAAACAAACACATAGGGATTTATAAAGAGATATTATAAACTATATATGTAAACAAAAAATTGTTATGAAAACTTAGAGTTTAAATAAGAATATTGTAACAACCCGGAAATTCTGGGCCAATTTAAAAATTTTAAATTGGCTATTTTAGTGGATTTTAAATATTTAAAATGAATTATTTAAATAATAACGACGGAAAATTTATTTTCGACGAAGTTAAAACGAATAAATTTATTTTAATTATAATTCAGGCCTGAAATGGCGCGGTAGTTCGAAATTTCGATTTCGAATTTCAAATGAATATACAGAATTCATTATAAGTCGGAATTGAATGAAACAAGAAATATTTGAATATGTTTGATGATATCTTTCTAACAGATGTAAGAAACTAAGATTTCACATTAGAAGTTGAAAGATATGTCCAGTTTAAAATTCAGAAAAGTCGCTGAGGAATTTATATATATTTTAATATATATAAAGGCCTTGAAAACAGCCATTTTGCAAACGACCTCAGAATTCAACGAAACCACTTTTGTTGGATCCGGGATGCCAAATTATTTCTAGGTTTCAAATTTCATAATTTTTGAAGCTAGTATGTGAGCGTGGCAAAGGAAAATGTGTTTGGTCGATTTTTATTAAATTGGATCGACCAGAAAAGGGTCATTTTTCAAACGGTCTCAGAATTCGACGAAACTAGTTTTATTGGGACCGTAGCGTCAAAACATAGCTAGATTTATTTTTTTGGAATTTTTCGAATCAGTTTGTGGCCCTGGCAAATTGAAATGTACGTTCAAATTGAATATTAAATGTTTTATACTTTAATTTGAAAAATAACTGACTGTAACAGTCGAATTAGCCTACGAAACATATCCCATTGTGTCCGGGACGGGGGTAATTCTTTAGGGGCAACAGTCGTTGGGTTTGATTTCGAGTTCTTATGCGAAAACACATATTTTTGAAAATAAAATAATAAAATAATAAAATACTTTCTATATAACCCTAGAAACCCTAACTTCTCCATTTCCTTTATCAGCCGCCACGATAAAAAACGTTGGCCCATATTTCGCGACCGATTCTCCTTTAATTCTCGGAATCCGTCAATCGAATCGAGGAAATTCTTCTGCAACCTTGTTCGTCTCGCCGAGACCCTTCAGATCAACGGCCATGATCGGAATTTACAACGTGTGGAGGCTGAATTTCTTCCTCGAAGTCCCTCCGTTCAAATTGGGTTTTCTGGCCGAGATGTGGATCGGGATTGCCAAGGTTGGAGTCAAAGGGTAGCGCACGGTGGGGGCTTTCAAGTGGTGATGGTGGATCGTCATCTGGTGGGTTTGGTGGCGCGCGCTCAGGCCAAAGACGAGGTCGATATGGGTTTAACGAGGTGACGATGTACAGGGAAAGGGGAAGAAACGATGAGCAAGGGTAATTACCCTTAACAAAGTGATTAAGGAAAATAATTAATTATTTAATTAATTATTAAAGTGTTTAATATTTAAATTGCTATATCTTATTCAAACAGCAACCGATTTGAACGATTTAAATTGTGTTGAAATTGTGGAAGCGAGCTCTACATTTCAGAAGTGACCAGAACAGGAACAGAGCAAATTAGAAAAAGAGGGAAATTTGAACGCGAACAGAAATTAAAACTAGTCAATGTGAGAATTCTCTCACTTTAAATTTTCTGTTCAGTTATTTATTTCATAACTGCATATATGAACTGTTCCCCGTCGTCCACAGACCATGGACGACTTGTTTGATTGTATTCTGTGTGAAAATTGATCGTGATGTGAAATGAATTATATATATTAGGAGTGTATGAAATATGTATACAATGTGAAATAAATAAATATTATATATAGTGAAAAGTGAAAATATTATATATATATATGAAAAGAGAAAATATTATATATAGTGAAAAGTGAAAATATTATATATATATGAAAAGTGATAATATTATATATAGTGAAAAGTGAAAATATTATATATAGTGAAAAGTGAAAATATTACATATATGAAAAGTGAAAATATCGTATATATTGAAAGTGAAAATATCGTATATATTGAAAGTGAAAATATCGTATATATTGAATGTGAAAATATCATATATATTGAATGTGAAAATATCGTATATATTGAATGTGAAAATATCGTATATATTGAATGTGAAAATATCGTACATATTAAAGTGAAAATATCATATATATTGAAAGTGAAAATATCGTATATATTGAAAAATGATTTCAAAATCGAATATTTTGAAATGAATTCGAATTGAATTAAATTGAAAATAAATTCGAATTGAATTGAATAGGAAATGAATTCGAATTGAACTGAAAAGAAAATGATTTCGAAATGAATTGAATCGAATTGAAATTGAAATGAAATAGAATTGAATTCGAATTGAAACGAATTGAAATCAAATTGAAATGAATTTAAAACGAATTTATAAGGAAAAATTCAATTTTGATTTGAATTTGAAATAAGAAGTTGAAATCGATTTGAAAAGGAATTTAAAATGATTTATAAAATTCGTTTTAAATAGAAATCGACGAAATATATATTATATATATTTTTTATATAATATAATGGCCTGAATAGAACACGCCGCGCTGCGGCAGTTCGCGAATTTCGACCATTGACTTCGAATGGACATTACGGGAGATCCGACCGTCGGATTCTCCTGAAACCAGAACCTTTGGGTTCGTATCGAAAAGAGCTTTCTAATGAATATTAGAGATTTGAAATCTAACGGTTGGATTTTGAATTATGTCCAAATCAAATTTGGAAAAGGTCGCTGTAAGTGCAGTTCGATGACCGTTGATGGAAATCGACTGCATGGGCCTTGATAAAATTATTAAAAATATCGATAATTTGTGTAAAATCATAAGAAATGATTTGTGAAGATTTGGGATGAAAAACTCCATATTTGAAAAGATAAAAATATATTTTTATCGAAATGAACTAGTTATTAACTAGAAAAAATAATCCAATGGTTATAAATAAATAAATTGGATTAGATTTGAATTGAAATTATCTTTGGATATTTTCGATATTGGATTCTGTGATCATACAGATATTGTGATGGGAATTTGGAAGATATCGATATCGTTATTCCCGATATGATATCTGTTGGTTTCAGGATTTGATGTTGAATATAAGTCGATACTATCTCTATTCAAAACCTTATATTTAATGTCAAATTTGATTGATTGATTGTTTGGATTGTGCTCGACCAGTTAATGAGCAAAATATGGTTTTACATTTAGCATTGGGTTGGGTTGAAAATATCTGTGTGCTAACTCCTTGTGAAACACTTCACGATTTGACGATAAGGTGTTTAGCGATGTTGTGTTCATTTCAAATTTAATGAATGATTGTGAAATGATATTTTTCTTAAGTGAAAGGAAATGTATTCCCCATTTCGGGAAGGGAATGTTTTATAAAAATGTTTTATAAAACAGAAAGAATTTCAAGGCCCAAAACCCGATGATTTCTAAAATGATTTAGAAATGTATTATATGTTACATTGTGGTTCATCGCATATTTGATTAGTTGCTATTGATGATGTATCTGCTTGGTGGCGAAGAATTTATTCTTTTGCTTAACACCCTTCTTTGAGACGTACGAGCTCAAAGGTTATGTGATTAATAGTGACTGATCATATGCGTGAATTACTGATGTGAAGTACTATATTTTGAAAGTACTTGTGATTATTATGTTGTGAAATGATTTTCCCTACTTCGGGATATGAAATGATTTAGTATGTGGCTAAAGAGTCGGGTAACCCTGAGACTAAAAGTATGGGTGAGAGGGCGGTGTATGCTCTCCATGTGTGGGAGGAGCATCGTCGGTGTAGCCTGCTCCTATGTGGGGTAGGTGCACATTTATATATCAAGTTGCGAGGTGCGTACCCTTTGCCTTGTTGATGGGGAGCACGATATTTGGTTGCATACTTGTTTGTATGCATTGTTATGTTTTGGAATTCATATTTCCAAACGATTTGATTTGAGATCCCGAAGTGAAATCTACTTTGATATAGAAAGTTAGATATGTATTTCAAATGATTTGAAATAAGAAATCGGGAATAAAATCCAAAGGAATAATTTCTGTAAATTGAATCGAATTTGGAAAATCTAAGGGGTGATTAATCTAAATAGATGGATTGGGATATTGCATGTTGATTGATGCATATTAGATCCATATCTATATTTCCGATTGTTGTTTATACACTGGCATTCATGGGGGTAGACCCGTTCCGCGTTAGCGGCGTGGTCCTGTGATTTGTCCTATGATTAAATAAGTTAATTATAACTGTTTAGAGTTTCTCACACCAGTCCCATGACTGACCTGTAGTTTGCTTTTCCCTTGCGAACTCGGGTGCCCCTATTTTCCACACGGGCAGTCGAGTAGTTTTATTTTGCAGATGTATTGAGCAGGATTCTGGATTGAAGCTTTAAGCTGTGTCCAGGCATTTACAGTCTTCCGTTGTGTAGTTTATATTTCCGCTGTGCATTATATTACATTTATGTAAATTTATCTTCCGCTGTGTATTATTTCCGATATACTCTGATATTCTGTACTCTGATGTAACATTATTATGATGTTTATAAAAGTCTTCTATTATTTGTTCTGATGTGTTGTATACCCAGAGTTAGCGTATGCGGGATTTGAATGGTCTTGGTCGGTTTAGCGATCGATTAGGTCCAGGCGAAATCGGTGTCGTTACAAATATTATAATCAAATATAAACTTAGTAAAATATATGAAACTATAAAAATAAGAATACTTAAAAATTAGGAAATATATTTGAAATCATAAGTTTGAAATTCTTGGAAGATTAAAAATTATTTTGAGAGAAGTTTGAAATCAGATTGAAAATAGTTTTGAAAATAATTTTGAGAAGTGATAATTTGAAAAACAGAGTTTGAACCTGGAGTGCTATTCGGAGTCTTATATATAAACTATAATCTATTACTATATTTTTCTTGAACTCTTGAAATCTTGATAGTTTGATAACTCATGGGTCTTGAATTTATCTTGAATTCCGAATCTCTTGAAACTTTAAAACTGTACAGTCTTCAGTACTTAAGTCCTGTATACAAATCCTGCATATATGTCTATATATTCAAGATAGAGATGTTAGTATATATTATATAATCATTGATAATTGAAATAAGGTTGTTGTCATCAAAAATCCATTCTCCAACTGAAATGACTAAGACTACCCCAATCCTCGAGGAGACAGAGGAGCCCAGATTGCTTTGAGAATACGACGCATCAGAACACAAACAATAGAACATTTCATTGCTATTACAATAATTTCATCAGAGTACAAGAAAATAACAGAGTATAAATAAATAATATACAACGGAAAAATATCAGAGAATAAATTACATAAACAGCGGAATATATATATATAAATATAATGTAGTGGAACAATCATAAACTACCACAACAGAAAGAAATACACGGATACAAAGCTTTCGGAATATGGCTCCAGCTGAAATCCAGGATCCACGGAAAAGAAATATTTACGAAAAAACCGAAACTACTAGCTATCCATGTGGAAAATATGGGAACCAAGGTTTTAGGTTAAAATAATAAACTCCGAGTTAGTCATGGGACTGGTGTGAGAACTAAAACAGTTATTAAACTTTTACTTTAAAATAGGTTAAATCACGGGACCATGCTATATAACACGGAACGGGTTTACTCCATATGAATCTCAGTTTAAAATAAAATAACGCAATGCTTTTTGGAAAATGAAGCTATTATAAGACTCAGGTCCCATTACACAATGCAATGCAATGCAAACTGGAGGATAGAGTTTTCCCTTATAATAGCCAAACATGCTTGGTACGTTTAAAATAAATCATTTTGATATTACTATAAGTGCATAGTGTCAAAATCAACTTCGAATATAAATGTATCAATCATAGACGACATAGGTAAAATATATTATGCCTACATACATAGGTTTACAACTAAAAATGAAAAGTCGAGTATTGGTAATTGGATTTCCATCATGAGTTGTGACGGCCCGCCCCGCACCAACCGACATTTACTCCAAAAGTGCGCTGTACACATGTCCAGTTAGCACAGGACGGATCGTCAGAAGAGAAAGGGAAGAAGGAAATTAGCTAACAAGGAACCAGTAGAATGTCTCACAGCGCATGGAGCAAAATATAATAATAATATACTTGACATAAAACAGGTGAGACAGTACATAAGCCGATAACTAAAACCAACATCAACATCAGAGCAGCGGAAATCCAAGTACAGCTTATTACAACTTCCCAAAATTTACTGTCTCTAAAACAAAAGAAAGCTAAAGTAGAAGATGCACTACTAATGCCCAAGCAGTGATCTTCAACAACACAGGGAGAATACTATATATATCATACGTGGAAGCCTCCTTCTCGTCTCCGGATCATCTACCCGTGCATCACCAGCTAACCTGTCTCTAGTTAGCTCGTGTGAGCACCCAGAGTAATAAGAAGAGACATAAAACTCTGGGTCAGACAAAAAGTCTGGTATGAGCGATAAGCATCTAAACAGAACAATAACAGGTATACTAAACCATACCTGAACCTGGACCTGCAACCAAAGAGTTAGCACTACATACCGTACAATACTCTAAGGTGCCATAACAGATAGTGTAAAGAATACGGGGGTGGGGTGTGTATGTCATAATGGTGGCAAACAAATCAAGCATGACAACCATCCTCACATCTCTCACTCAGTGCGTAAAGCATACGATGTCTACCACTGTCAACCACTAGACCCATCGAAGTAGTGACGGAGTTCGACTTGTACAACTACTGCTACTACCAAGCTTACCACATGGAGTCATGACCAAATCTTTACAAATGACCCCACTTCATTGGTCTATAGCCCCTTTAGTCGTACCTAGGCCACTGTGGCCCTGAATCCGTTCATGTACTCCCTACACATAGTGATTCAAAGCTACAGACATCGACAACCCCTTTGCACACGTCCCGCAACAAAGCCCAATCATGAAGCTCACTCATTGGTTCCCAACTGGATCCTGAGTCAAAGCTCCTCATTTGGACTTCCTTTGCATCTCGGGTTCTGGTCATCACCTTCTTCTCCGGACCGGTCTTCATTTCTTCACCTTACTTTACTTCAGGTCGTGGTCATAAGCTCCTCGGTTCGGATCGGAATACTCCTCCCTAAGCAATCGGATCGGTTCGGAATCTCCAGCTCAACCTTCCTCTCTGCTTCGGGTCGGATCGGGGTGATCTACCTCCAGCGGTTTGGATCGGAGTCCACACCTCCTGGCTTCATGGAAAACTCCTCTGGTTCGGTCCTTCTCCCAAGCAATCGGATCGGGTCGGGTCTCTCAAGCTTCTCCATCGGATCGGCTCGGAATTCTAGCTCCATAGCACCAGGTCGGTTCAGTTCGGATATGCTCCTTCCGTTCAGCTCGTGAGGCTACATGACTCCAGAACATCGATTCATGGGGAGGTCTCCTGGTCGGTTCGGTTCGGGCTCCTCCCTCCGATCCGGATCGGCCAAATTCCTGCAACTCATTCCAGCGACTGTGTACGCCGTTCGATGGCGTTTTCGACCAATCTAACACATCTAGACAATCACGAATCATGTCATACAGTCAAAGCAACATGTAACATCCACCACAAGCAACAAAACAATAACCATAGCATGTAAAATGGATCAAATGTACCCAAAATCCCATATTTCCCTTAAGCATGTTTAAACAAAACTAATCATAGGGTTAACAAAACTTAACCAAATCAAACCAAACTTCTAACAGAGGCATAAAATATTATTTAAGAATTTCTAAACATTTTTCCAGAATTTATTAATGTATAAATTCGCTAATCTTCACTAATTACCCTTAATTAACCGTAATTAGTGCAAAACTATGCAAATCACTCACCTTGGCCACAAATAAAATTCTCAGAACTGAAACCTCGCTGATTTGGGTGAATACTGACGTCTAACAGCAGCTCTAACCTTGCTTTCGTGTTTTCTCTCCTTAATTTGATGTAGATTAAGCCAAAACTTGATTAGAAAGTGATTTGGGGATGTTTCTAGATGTTGGCAGCCATTGTTAGGGTTCAAGAATGAAAGTGGCGGCTTAAAGAAATGTTTTCTAACCCTAATCAGCCCCTATACATCTCCAATCCCGAAATTCCCTTTGGGCCTGGCTGCTAATTACCCGGTTAAGCCCAATTAAGCTGTTTTTCACCATCTAAAACTTGTTTCAGCCATATCTCCCAAACGGTGAGTCCGTTCGGCTAATGTGACCACTCTACGGAATTGTAAACCATCATCCGGAGCCAAATAAAGTGGTTTCAGGTCAAAATTCCTTTCCAGTCAAAAGTTATGGCCAAAACAGTACCAACTGGGGGTAAAATGGTCATCTAAAAATCGGGAAAAATCATGAACATGGGAAATGACCCCATTAGTCGTCTCCCAAAGTTACATGACCATACGACTTCGTATGTGAAAGAAATAAATATTCTACGATCCTATGATGCGTTAATGCGGGTCGTTACACTCTCCCTCCCTTAAGAAATTTCGCCCCCGAAATTCCCTAACCAAAACACACAAAGGGTCCCGCATGCCTATCAACCATAAAACAATCAAACATGCAAAACAAGCAAAACAAGTCTATCCTAGCATGCAGAATAACTAAATTACAAGGTAAATCTTACCAGGCAAAGAGTTCTGGATACGTCTTCCTAATGCTCTCCTCTGTCTCCCAAGTGCAATAATTCTCGTCCTCGCCTCACTGAACCTTGACTAGCCTCACCGCCTTCCTTCGAAGTTGCTTCGTATCGTGCTCGACAATACGGATCGGCTTGCGGTTCCCAACCGCCTCGGGTTCTACTTCGAAGTCCTCTAACTGATCAGGTGAAATAGTCATATCTGGGTCGTGAACGAACTTCCTTAGTTGGGAAACATGAAATACGTTGTGAACTCCCGCCATCTTCTCTGGTAAGTCAACTCTATATGCCAAATTCCCGACTAGGTCAAGAACAGGGAATGGGCCAACAAATCTTGGTGCCAGTTTGCCTCTCCTGCCAAATCGTATCACGCTCTTCAACGGAGAAATCTTGACAAACACCAAGTCACCAACGGAGAATTTTAAGTCTCTTCTTGTAACACCCCACCTCCACTAGGATCACTCCTTGGAATGTACTAGCTTTGGAGGGGCATTATTGTGAAGGTAAACATGCACAGAGATATCGCAAGACAGAATATATAAAAATAAATATAAGTAAAGCAGCGGTAGCAGATAAAAACCCATCATCATCTCTCAAAAACCCACATAGTCAAGTACATAATATCAAAATGTCATGATCCAAAATACAACATAAGTCTAGATACGTGATAACAAAATACATGGTAAAACATCAGTACTAATCCCCAGAAATAAAAGATAAGCCACAGCTAGCTCAGATCCATACATGAGCTATCCAACAAGCAAGCCAAAGATCCGCTAAGCAGATGTAGCCCCTCCCTAGGAACCTGGGGGGGGGGGGAAACGGAAGAAAAGAAGCGAAAGAAAACAGGTCAGTCAAAAAGACTGGTAAGCCCTACTACGATCAATCTATAAACTAATAAAGTTAACAATATAATGGAAACTGAGATGAACATACTGGCAATAGATAAAGGTGACATCACATAGATGAGATTAAACTTTGCACCGCAATGTACTAGCAAACCCACTAAACAGATCCTGATCCCTTAGCCCAAACTTTGGCCCAATACCCGGAAGTGACCTTAGTACAAGGTCCAGCCCCACGGTCTAGTCGATCGGCTCCCTATAAACCTAACACGTCCAGTGTTGGTGTCCATACGGCCCACATGGATGTAGTCAGACTGCGCTGGGTCCACCTTTGGGTGTATCAAGCCCTCGGGTGTCAACCCCAGACACCTAAGCAATAATGCACAGTCTAAACCTACTGGTACCCGTGCCTCGAGTTTGTCCAACATCGGACTACGTGCACGTCCGTAGCCCGCCGGACCCGCACCGCTGTACCACTCAGCCGTCGCTTTGGTCGCTTACATCCGTCAGTAATCGTGCCCCGCCCTAACCTAGCTATAGGGTTGTGGTGATACCAAACTGGGATTACTGCTGGAACAGACCACGTTGCTAGGGTTTCTAAGAGGGTTAAGTGTGGTTTTAACCCCTCACTAATCATGGATTAAATTAGTTAAGTGTAACTACTTAACCCCATCTAATCCTCGCATCCCCATTATTGGTTAAGTATTAGTGGGCCATGACTTAACCCTAATCATGAGGCATTAATTACTTAACGCACCCGACCTCTCACATTAGACATCCGTGGTTACCTGGGAAGATTTACACCACGTCTAGGTCTAACCTCGGGTCTTATGGTGCAACATGACCAACTACCCACATTAGACCCCATGTTGTGGCTACCTAGGAAGATTTACACCACAACTAGGTCTAACCTCGAGTTGGCCATATCATGTTATCTAACGTCATGTCCACTTTGAAACATATTTACAAGTTAACAAATACTTGGGTAGACCTAACTTAATAGGTAAATTCCCAAGGGGTAGACCTAACTTAATAGGTAAATTCCCAATCTTTTAGTTTCATGTATTTTTAAGTTTACCCAAACCCCCCAACGTCATTATATCGCTTACATATTCGTCATAACGCATAAGGGTATAAATTTGGCATAACATACATGATGAACTTCATATATCATAATAATGATGCATAACATGTTAGACTTGCAAATCATGTCATAGTGAACTCGCATAAGCATGCATAATCCATAAAACTTGCATAATATGGTAAGGTGAACTTGCATAAACATGCATAACCCATAAAACTTGCATAACATGGTAAGGTGAACTTGCATAGACATGCATAACTTATAAAACATGTAAAACATGGCATAGTGAATTCGCATAAGCATGCATAACTTGTGAAACATGTAAAACATGACATGGTAATCTCGCATAAGTATGCATAACTTATGAAACATGTAAAACATGACATGGTGAGTTCGCATAAGCATGCATAATCAAATAAACTCACATAAATCCCAACTTTCACCACATGATAACTTTAGAGTTTGTAAAGTGAAGGTAAGAGGGCTTACAAATATAAACAAGCCACAAATCCACCAAATAAGATGAAGAAGCCCTTTGAAAACCCAAAACAAAGCTTTTAAATAAGAAAACCCTTTTGCAAAATCCCAAAAACACAAACTTAGCAAATCAAACTTGCAACTCAATGAAGTATGCAAGTTATTAAGCATTCATACAACATAGAAAAGGTTGCATGATCATCATATCTTCATAGGATTAAACTTTGAGGAAGGTGGAGGCTAGGGATTTTAGGTGGAGGCCATTTGAGGATTCAATTTGACATAGTTTAGTTGCTAGATTGATTAATGAGGCTTTAGGGTAGGATTAGGGGTATATTTATAGAGAATTAGAGTGTTTTAAGCCCTAGGATTAACCCTAGAATAGTTTAGGCCCGTCAGATCTCGGAACTCTCTAGAACCAAGCCACAAGACCCAGCCCAAAACAGAAATGGTGCACCAGGCTAAACTGCCTGGGCACCCCCTGTCGACAGGGCTGTCGACAGGGCAGTCGACATGCCCAGGGACCCTGTCGACAGGCCTGTCGACATGCGGGTCCTGGCGGGATTTTTCCCGCCTCGGCCCAGCTGGCCCAAATCCTTGTTTTTTAATTTCAAATTTAAATCTGTTTTTACTTAGAAATTCTCTGCAACTTCAATGGGCCTTAACTGGGTCATACGGTCTCCGATTTTCGAAAACTCGGACTCTATTTCGCGTATTTTTCCGAGACGAACGCAATGGCATAGCCCGTTTCCCTTGATTCCCATTATATAATTTAATTCTGCCTCAATTTATGTTATAACAGATTATTGAAAATACGGGTTGTTACATTCTCCCCTCCTTAAAGGATTTCGTCCCCGAAATCTTCAAGTTAGGAAGAACGTATCCTACCATCCAATCATCCATCTACTCAAAGCATCATCCACGAGCAACCATTGTCCTTAAAAGATTCTAAATGCCGTATGAACATATGCAGAAGTGTGTGTATATGTACCTATCTAATGCAGAGATCAATGCAAAATATGTTAGTGAAATGTATCCATATGTATGCAAATCCCTAACATAATGTATAATATCTACATGCGTGCTCAATCATACATCCATATGCAACATCCATGTGATTGCATACAAATTCCATCCAAGGATAAGCGTAAACACTCATGCACATGCAATATGAGGAGTGTGCGAGCCGATCTAGTGCCTAATGTGTATCATGCATCCATGAGTAACCACTTGCAAACACTTGCAACCACTTGCAACCATCAAACATAACATGTCTCAAGCACATGTTTCATCCAAAGGGTTTCTACCTAAGGTTCTCATGATAAGATAGACACGATGAACTAGATAAACTAGATAGACATGGATAGCAAAAGAAAGATATACTAATAAAGGAAAGAGATTGAGAGTGTACCCTCAAAAAGGAATGGATAAAGCCCACGCATCTTCTCCTCGGTTTCCCAAGTTGCGTCTTCTTTGGCTTCACCCCATTGAACTTTCACCAATCTGACCTCACGATTCCTTAGCTTCTTGGTCTCTGTCCCCAAGATACGAATCGGAGCTCTCCTTAAAGTTGCTTCTTTCTCTACTTCCACGTCTTCAAGAATGCTAGGTTCAACCACCTCAGCGGACTCATGCAGACACTTTCGGAGATGCGAGACATGAAAGACATTATGCACTCCAGACAACTTTTCGGGCAATTGCACTCTATAAGCCATCTTCCCTATTCTCTCTATGATAGGGAAGGGTCCAACAAATCTTGGTGCTAGCTTCCCAACAGCTCCAAAACGGACCACATTCCGCAAAGGAGAAACCTTTACGAAAACCTTGTCCCCAACCTCAAACTCCAAATCAGACCTCCGCTTATCAGCATAAGATTTTTGTCTGTCTTGGGCTGCCTTTATTCGTCTTCTGATCAACTCGACCTTCTCGGACGTATCTCTAATCATGTCAGGTCCAAGTATAAGCTTGTCTGTAGTCTCCCACCAACATGTAGGTGACTTGCATGGTCTCCCATATAAAGCCTCAAACGGTGCCATACCAATGCTCGCCTGATAACTGTTATTATAAGCAAATTCTACAAGAGGAAGGTGGTCTTCCCAAGTACCACCAAAATCCAAGATGCAAAGTCTCAACAAGTCCTCAAGCACTCGATTCACCCTTTCGGTCTGGCCATCCGTCTGTGGGTGATAAGCTGTACTCAGATTCAACCTTGTGCCCATAGCTTCCTGCAAACTGTTCCAGAACTGACTAGTAAAGATGGGGTCTCGGTCACTGACTATGCTGGAAGGGACTCCATGTAGTCGCACTATCTCTCGAAGATATACTGATGCTAGTCCAGATGCGGTCCTTTTGCTCTTTACTGGGATAAAATGAGCACTCTTCGTAAGCCTATCCACAATGACCCATATGCTCGTATTCCCTCTCCTTGACCTTGGAAGCCCATCAATAAAGTCCATAGAAATGCTCTCCCACTTCCATAGCGGGACCTCTAGCGGATGTAATAGCCCACCGGGCTTCCTTGACTCAGCTTTTACTCTCTGACAAATAACACATCTCGCGACAAACTCCGCCACATCCTTCTTCATTCCAGGCCAGAAGAAAACGCGCTTCATGTCCTTGTACATTTTATCACCACCTGGATGTATAGTCATCTTGGAGCGATGTGCTTCCTCAAGAACTTTCCTCACCAAGTCTTCTACCATCGGAACACAAAGCCTTCCGTCTCTCCTCAGCCAACCCTTATCGTCTATAGAATACCGAGCAAGGTGACTAGATGTCTCCCCTCGAACCAGCTTGACCATGATCTCAGTTATCTGAGGGTCTTCCTTCTGTGAAGCCCCGACTTGATCCAGAAGGGTAGGCCTGAGCTCTAGAGATGCCAAAGAACCGGTCATCGTCTCAACTGTCAAGGAAAAATCAAAGGTTGCCAAGAACTCTAAATTCTTCATCTCAACAAATAGAGGACTTAGTGTCAACCTTTTCCTACTCAACGCATCCGCTACAACATTCCCCTTGCCAGGGGTATAGGCTATGTCAAAATCATAGGAAGCCAGGAATTCCATCCATCTCTGCTGCCTCAAGTTCAGATCCTTCTGCGAAAAGAGATACTTCAAAGACTTATGATCAGTATACAGCTCAAATCTCTCTCCCAGAAGATAATGACGCCAAGCTTTGAGTGCATATACAATCGCTGCCAGCTCTAGATCATGAGTAGGATAATTCCTCTCATGCACCTTAAGTTGCCTCCCACCAAAACATATAACTCTGCCCTCTTGCATCAGAACGGCGCCCAATCCCGTGCCACAAGCATCAGTGTACACGGTAAATATCTTACCGCCATCGGGTAAAGCTAAAACGGGTGCGGAGGTAAGGGCTCTCTTGAGTATCTGAAAAGCAAGCTCACAATCCATATCCCAAGCAAAGACTAAGTTCTTCTTCGTCAACTTAGTAAGAGGAGCGGATATCTTCGCGAAGTCCTTGATGAACTTCCGGTAAAAACCCGCAAGACCCAAAAAGCTTCTCACCTCGGTTGCATTCCTTGGAGTCTTCCAATCCTGAACTGCAACCACCTTAGCGGGATCCACCGCCAAGCCTTGCTTGGATACGATATGCCCAAGGAATCTGACTTCCCTTCTCCAAAAGTGGCACTTGGAGAACTTGGCCTTTAACTGGTGTGCTCTGAGCGTATCCATCACCTCTACCAGGTGCCTCGCATGCTCTTGTTCATCCTTGGAGAAGACCAGAATATCATTCACAAAGACCACGACAAACTTATTCAAGAACTCCCGAAACACCCTACTCATCAAATCCACAAAATACGCGGGTGCATTTGTCAAACCGAACGGCATAATAAGCCATTCAAAGAATCCGTCTGGAGTTCTGAATGCAGTCTTGTCTATTCTATCTTCAGCCACTCTGAGCTGATGAAAACCCGTAGCAAGATCAAGCTGAGAGAAAACAGAGGCACCAACAAGCTGATCAAAGAGATCGTCGATCCTCGGTAACGGGTGTCTGTTCTTCTTAGTCAGCTTATTCAATTCTCTATAATCCACACAGAGCCGAAGAGAACCATCTGCCTTAGTTGCAAACACCACAGGCGCTCCCCATTCGGATATACTCCTTCTGATGAAGTTCTTCTCAAGCAATTCTTTCACTTGCTTGCTCAGCTCCCGTCTCTCACGCGGAGCCATATGCCGAACGGGCAAAGAAACAGGCTTAGCATTATCCACTAGATAGATGCGAAAATCAATCTCTCGTTTAGGGGGCAACCCCTTAACTTCTTCAAAAACATCTGGATAATCTCGGACCACCCTTACAGACTGAAGGGCCTCCTCTGATGAGTCGAGAGATTCTAGATAGCATAACATAACGGGATTCTTCGGATTGCATGAAATCTCTAAGGTGTTGCCCAGGCGAGTCACAAGCCTTACAACCCTATGCTCACAATCCAGAATGGCTCCATATCTAGACAGCCAATCCATGCCCAAGATCAATCCGTATCCCCTGAAACCTAGAACATACGCACTACACAAGAACTCTACGCTGAGTATAGAGATCCTCAGATCCTCACATATCATAGATAGATGAGCAGAACCCCCAATGGGATTCGAAACACAAACGGGATCATCCGCTAAGCTAGTACTAAGGTGCAAGTTATCAACAAGATCAGATGAAATAAAGCTATGTGAAGCACCAGAATCAAACAAGGTACGTACTGGAAGATCAGAGATATAAACAAGGTTCTCAACAGAAACACTACCTTGCTCGGGAACTGAAGCGGCATTGAGAGCATGAACTTGCCCTCCTGAAGGCCCAGCCTGTCCTTTCTTCTTTGGGCATTCTTTGCTAAAGTGCCCAGTCTCTCCACAAGAAAAGCATCCACCACTAAGCTTCCTTTTCTTCTTCCTGCAATCCTTAGCAAAATGCCCAGCTATGCCACAGTAATTGCACTTTCCCTTGCCTTTGTTGTTGTTGTTCCCCTTCTTGTTCTTGCCCTGATTCCCCTGGCTGCTTTGACCCCCTTGATTGCCTTTGCCTTGAGAATCAGCCTTCTTTGCCTGAGTATCACTCGCTTTGACTTCTTTCTTTCCATCTCCCTGAAGCAGAGCCATATTGACCAAACTCTCAAAAGTAGCTCCATGCGGAATATGTGACATCGCCAAGCCCTGTAGCGGCTCATTCAACCCTCTAGCAAATCGAAGAGCCTTCTTCTCCGGGGTGTTTACCATATCCAAACCAAAACGGGCTAGCTGATTAAACTTGTTCACATACTCCTTGACAGACATATCACCTTGCTTTAATGCAATGAACTTCTCCATTTGTAAATTTGCCTCAGCCGAAGATAGAAACTTGGTCACAAATCTAGCCCTCAAATCGGCCCAAGTCTCAACGGGCCTCGTCCCATTGGTGACCTCCCACCAATAGGCCGCCTCATCCTTCAAAAGCCACACCGTCAATAAGATTTTCCTCTCGTCATCAATCCCAAAGATAGCAAACAAGTCCTCCGTGTCTTTCAGCCAATTCCTAGCTTCAACAAAAGATTCCGTGCCTAGGAAATTCTTGCCTCCCATTGCCTTGAAGTCTTTACAAACCTTCGTAAATTCAACCTGAGGATGCTGAGGGGGAGGAGGAGGAAGAGGAGCCTCAGCAACGGGAGGAGGAGGAACATTAGCAACGGGAGGGGGAATATTAACCGCTGGAGGAGGGGGAACAGGAATCACCGGAGGAGGGATATTAGGGATAGGATTCTCAACCACAGGAGGAGGAGTGGGAGTAGGGTTGGCGGGACCAGCTGCCGCCCTGGCTTCTAGAAGCCTCCTATACCAGAGTGGTACGTTCACTCCATCTGGGATGTCAAGATTCTCAGCCATACTGAAACGAAAGATAAGATAAGATCAGGTCAAGGGAACGAAGGATAACGCTAATGGCTTTTGGGGATTAGCCTTAAAATAATCTAGACTTTATTTTTGGAAAATACTTAGTAGGTTTTTTGAAAATAGTTTTTCAAAAAGGTTTTTTTTTTTCAAAAGTTTTGTTCAATCTTGTTAACCTTGTGCTCTGATACCAAATGTAACACCCCACCTCCACTAGGATCACTCCTTGGAATGTACTAGCTTTGGAGGGGCATTATTGTGAAGGTAAACATGCACAGAGATATCGCAAGACAGAATATATAAAAATAAATATAAGTAAAGCAGCGGTAGCAGATAAAAACCCATCATCATCTCTCAAAAACCCACATAGTCAAGTACATAATATCAAAATGTCATGATCCAAAATACAACATAAGTCTAGATACGTGATAACAAAATACATGGTAAAACATCAGTACTAATCCCCAGAAATAAAAGATAAGCCACAGCTAGCTCAGATCCATACATGAGCTATCCAACAAGCAAGCCAAAGATCCGCTAAGCAGATGTAGCCCCTCCCTGAGAACCTGTGGGGGGGGGGGGGGGGCGGGAAAACGGAAGAAAAGAAGCGAAAGAAAACAGGTCAGTCAAAAAGACTGGTAAGCCCTACTACGATCAATCTATAAACTAATAAAGTTAACAATATAATGGAAACTGAGATGAACATACTGGCAATAGATAAAGGTGACATCACATAGATGAGATTAAACTTTGCACCGCAATGTACTAGCAAACCCACTAAAATGATCCTGATCCCTTAGCCCAAACTTTGGCCCAATACCCGGAAGTGACCTTAGTACAAGGTCCAGCCCCACGGTCTAGTCGATCGGCTCCCTATAAACCTAACACGTCCAGTGTTGGTGTCCATACGGCCCACATGGATGTAGTCAGACTGCGCTGGGTCCACCTTTGGGTGTATCAAGCCCTCGGGTGTCAACCCCAGACACCTAAGCAATAATGCACAGTCTAAACCTACTGGTACCCGTGCCTCGAGTTTGTCCAACATCGGACTACGTGCACGTCCGTAGCTCGCCGGACCCGCACCGCTATACCACTCAGCCGTCGCTTTGGTCGCTTACATCCGTCAGTAATCGTGCCCCGCCCTAACCTAGCTATAGGGTTGTGGTGATACCAAACTGGGATTACTGCTGGAACAGACCACGTTGCTAGGGTTTCTAAGAGGGTTAAGTGTGGTTTTAACCCCTCACTAATCATGGATTAAATTAGTTAAGTGTAACTACTTAACCCCATCTAATCCTCGCATCCCCATTATTGGTTAAGTATTAGTGGGCCATGACTTAACCCTAATCATGAGGCATTAATTACTTAACGCACCCGACCTCTCACATTAGACATCCGTGGTTACCTGGGAAGATTTACACCACGTCTAGGTCTAACCTCGGGTCTTATGGTGCAACATGACCAACTACCCACATTAGACCCCATGTTGTGGCTACCTAGGAAGATTTACACCACAACTAGGTCTAACCTCGAGTTGGCCATATCATGTTATCTAACGTCATGTCCACTTTGAAACATATTTACAAGTTAACAAATACTTGGGTAGACCTAACTTAATAGGTAAATTCCCAAGGGGTAGACCTAACTTAATAGGTAAATTCCCAATCTTTTAGTTTCATGTATTTTTAAGTTTACCCAAACCCCCCAACGTCATTATATCGCTTACATATTCGTCATAACGCATAAGGGTATAAATTTGGCATAACATACATGATGAACTTCATATATCATAATAATGATGCATAACATGTTAGACTTGCAAATCATGTCATAGTGAACTCGCATAAGCATGCATAATCCATAAAACTTGCATAACATGGTAAGGTGAACTTGCATAAACATGCATAACCCATAAAACTTGCATAACATGGTAAGGTGAACTTGCATAGACATGCATAACTTATAAAACATGTAAAACATGGCATAGTGAATTCGCATAAGCATGCATAACTTGTGAAACATGTAAAACATGACATGGTAATCTCGCATAAGTATGCATAACTTATGAAACATGTAAAACATGACATGGTGAGTTCGCATAAGCATGCATAATCAAATAAACTCACATAAATCCCAACTTTCACCACATGATAACTTTAGAGTTTGTAAAGTGAAGGTAAGAGGGCTTACAAATATAAACAAGCCACAAATCCACCAAATAAGATGAAGAAGCCCTTTGAAAACCCAAAACAAAGCTTTTAAATAAGAAAACCCTTTTGCAAAATCCCAAAAACACAAACTTAGCAAATCAAACTTGCAACTCAATGAAGTATGCAAGTTATTAAGCATTCATACAACATAGAAAAGGTTGCATGATCATCATATCTTCATAGGATTAAACTTTGAGGAAGGTGGAGGCTAGGGATTTTAGGTGGAGGCCATTTGAGGATTCAATTTGACATAGTTTAGTTGCTAGATTGATTAATGAGGCTTTAGGGTAGGATTAGGGGTATATTTATAGAGAATTAGAGTGTTTTAAGCCCTAGGATTAACCCTAGAATAGTTTAGGCCCGTCAGATCTCGGAACACTCTAGAACCAAGCCACAAGACCCAGCCCAAAACAGAAATGGTGCACCAGGCTAAACTGCCTGGGCACCCCCTGTCGACAGGGCTGTCGACAGGGCAGTCGACATGCCCAGGGACCCTGTCGACAGGCCTGTCGACATGCGGGTCCTGGCGGGATTTTTCCCGCCTCGGCCCAGCTGGCCCAAATCCTTGTTTTTTAATTTCAAATTTAAATCTGTTTTTACTTAGAAATTCTCTGCAACTTCAATGGGCCTTAACTGGGTCATACGGTCTCCGATTTTCGAAAACTCGGACTCTATTTCGCGTATTTTTCCGAGACGAACGCAATGGCATAGCCCGTTTCCCTTGATTCCCATTATATAATTTAATTCTGCCTCAATTTATGTTATAACAGATTATTGAAAATACGGGTTGTTACACTTCTCCTCTTATCAGTATATTTCTTCTGCCTATCTTGGGCAGCCTTCATTTGTTGTTGAATGATCTTAATCTTATCTGAGGTTTCCCTCACCACATCTGGTCCAAGCATGAACTTCTCGCCAATCTCTATCCAACATGATGGTGAGTTGCACAGTCTTCCGTACAAAGCTTCATATGGAGCCATACGGATACTGGATTGGTAGCTATTATTATATGCAAACTCTACTAGATGCAAATGGTCATCCCATGATCCACCAAAATCCAATATACATGCTCTCAAGAGATCTTCCAATATACGATTCACCCTCTCCGTCTGACCGTCGGTCTGAGGATGATATGCGGTACTGAGATGTAATTCTGACCCTAGAGCCTCTTGTAAGCTCTTCCAAAACCCACTGGTGAACAACGGGTCTCGGTCACTCACAATGCTTTTAGGTACTCCATGAAATCTCACTACCCACTTCATATACAATTCTGCTAACTTAGCTGCCGTTCTGGTCGATTTGACTGGTATAAATCTTGCGCTCTTAGTCAATCGATCCATAATTACCCAATTGATATCATGTCCTGATCTAGTCCTTGGTAAACCATCGATGAAATCCATCGAGACTTGCTCCCATTTCCATTCGGGAATTTCTAATGGTTGCAACAACCCACTAGGCTTCTTTTGCTCGGCTTAAACTAGCTGGCAATTCATGCATTTGGATATAAACTTCCCAACATCTCTTTTCATCCCTTCCTAGTAGTAAGTCTGCTTCATGTCTCGATACATCTTATTACCACCGGGATGTATAGTCAGTTTTAAGTGATGACATTCTCTAAGCACTTCATCTCTCAAACCATTCACGTTAGGTACAACTAGTCTTCCGTTCTTTCTAAGCCATCCATCTCGATCAAGTCCATACAAATTCATCTCCTCACCGTCGATGTTCATCTCTAACTTGGAGATGATTTCCAATAGATTAGGATCGTCCCTCTGGCTGGAACCAATCTGCTCTATCAAAATGGGTCTGATCGCCAAACTAGCTAGCATGTCTGGATCTAATTCGCACTTTGGTCTGAAATCAAACCCCGCGATATACTCCAGTTGCTTCCATTCAAGAAACATAGCCCCTAAACTGGCATGTCTCCTACTCAAGGCATCGGCTACCGCATTACCTTTCCCAGGTGTGTATGCGATATCAAAATCATACGAAGCCAAGAACTCTAACCATCTCTGCTGATGGAGATTCAGATCCTTCTGGGAGAAGAGATACTTTAACGATTTATGATCAGTGAACAACTCAAATTTTTCTCCCAAGAGTTAGTGTCTCCACATCTTTAATGCGAACACAATCGCTGCCAATTCCAAATCATGGGTAGGATACTTCTTCTCATGCGGCTTTAGTTGCCGTCTATCATAAGCTACAACCATACCTCCTTGCATCAATACAGCACCTAGTCTGGTACCACAAGCATCCGTGTATACCGTCATCTCTTCATTCCCTTTAGGAATGACTAATACTGGCACACGCGTCAACTTTTCTTTTAAACTCTTGAATGCATTCTCACACACTCCGTCCCAGACGAAGGCCTGATTCTTCTTAGTCAACTGAGTCAACGGTGCTGCTATCTTGGAGAAACCTTGGATAAACTTACGATAATATCCAGCTAATCCCAAGAAACTTCTTATGTCCATTGCATTCTTGGGCGTAGACCAATCTTGTACCGTAGCCACCTTTGCAGGATCCACGGCGATACCACTCTCTGAAACAACATGGCCCAAGAATCTCACTTCCGTTCTCCAGAAGTGACACTTAGAAAACTTTGCTTTCAATTGGTGTTTTCTCAACACCTCCATCACTATTCTAAAATGTTCCTTGTGTTCTTCCTCTGTCCTCGAATAGACCAAAATATCATCCACGAACACAAGGACAAACTTATTCAACTGATCTCTGAATACTCTATTCATAAGATCCACAAAATATGCTGGGGCATTGGTCAGCCCGAATGGCATGACCAACCACTCATAAAATCCAGACGGCATCTGAAATGCCGTTTTAGCTATACTCTCAGCTTCCACTCTAAGCTGATGAAAACCTGTTGTGAGATCCAACTGAGAGAATACCCTCGCGCCACTCAACTGATCAAACAAATCATCTATCCGCGGTAGAGGATACTTATTCTTCCTCATCACTTTATTCAACTCGCGGTAGTCTACACACAAACGAAGTGAACCATCCGCCTTGGTAGCAAACACAACTGGTGCTCCCCATTCAGAAACACTCCTTCTGATAAATCCCTTCTTCAAAAGATCGCTGACTTGCACCCCGAGCTCTCGCTGCTCCCTTGGTGCCATACGACGAAGTGGCATCACTATAGGTCTGGCATCTTTCACCAAGTCAATACAGAACTCAATCTCTCGATGTGGTGGAAGCCCGATCACTTCTTCAAAGACATCCGGATACTGGCCAACTACGGGCAAACCTGACAACTCACTATGCGGGATGTCGAGGGAATTTAGAAAACTAGCCATTACCCCCTCACTGGGTAGACCACCAAACACTACCCTCCGCCCATCATCCACTCTAGCTGTCACCAAAAAGCCCTCACAGTCTACCACCACCCTGTATCTTTAGAGCCAATCTACTCCCAAAATAATGCCAAACCCAGTAAAGCCCAAAACAAAGCAATCACAAACAAACATGCATCCATGACTCGATAGGACCACATTACGACAAATCATGTTAAGGTTAGTTGAACCACCAATTGGGTTCATCACTACTAAAGGTCTATCGACAATCTCGGGCTCCAATCCCAACCTATCTACCAGGTCACTTGATATGAAAGAACTGGAAGCCCCGGTATCAAACAAAACTCTAACAGGAACGTCATAAACAGAAAGCATACCTTGAGTGATGACATTCTTTCCCTTCTCCGCCGCGGTTGGGGCATTCGACGAAGAAGGAATAGCATTATGGGCATATGCTTTCACCATTTGCTTTTCTTTAGGGGGTTGTGGACACTTATCCTTGTGATGTCCCATTTGGCCACAGTTGAAGCACTTCCGATCTGCTGGCTTGGCCCGACAATTACTAGCATAATGGCCCTTCTTACCACAGCTGAAGCACTCAACATCTTGCTTATTCTTTTTCTTCTGACCATCCTTAGTCTGATTCTGCTTCCTCTTATTCTGGGAACCACCCTTGCCTCCACCACTTGCTTGTGGCTTTGGCTCCTCTGCAGATGCAACCTCATTCTTCGGCTTAGGGTAGAGACTTTCTGATCTCAATGTTTTCCCCACAATTGATTCAAATGTCTCATCGATGTGGTTAATAAGCCTTTCCCCCAAGTACTGATCCAAACCAGTTATGAATTTCTCATTCTTCTTCTCGGCAGTATCAATAAGAGATAACCCATACTTCGACAAAGTGTCGAATTCAACAATATACTCCGAGACAGCTCTGCCATTCTGCTTGAGCTCCAAGATTTTCTTAAACAACACTGACTTCTGAGCAGCTGGAATGAACTTCTCGCTAAAGCGAACCTTAAACTGCTCCCAAGTAATCTGATCCTCGGGAGTAGCTGCCTTTATAGCATTCCACCAATTCATTGCCCGCCCTTGCAGCTGACGGGACGCTAGCTTTCTCTTCATCGCATCCTCGATACCCAAATCCTCGAAGATACGTTCGCAACTATCCAACCAATCCTGAACATCCGTGGCCGACTCCGTTCCGTGGAATGGCTTCCCACCAAGACTAGTATAATCTTTATTCAGCTTGGCGAAATCGGCCCTAGGTGCCTGCACTATTGGACCACCACCATTACCACCATTAGGTGCTGCCCCTTGCACCTCCCTAAGCATGTCTCTCATGAGGTCAGTAAACATCGCCCTCATGTCAGCAGCATTCCCATTATTGGCTCCCCTACCAGCACCTCTAGCATATCGGCTCATCGTCAATCTGTAAAAGGAAACGATTAACGACCCCATAGTGGTGCTAGTGCAGCACGACTTCATTCTTATACTAATAATAGTATATACATATATATCTTTTGAAAACCAAAGTAATCACAAATACGCTCTCTCATTACGTACTATCTCTCCCTAGAGTCTTTCCCTAGGTTAACTACGCAACCTAGAGCTCTGATACCAAATGTGACGGCCCGCCCCGCACCAACCGACATTTACTACAAAAGTGCGTTGTACACATGTCCAGTTAGCACGTGACGGATCGTCAGAAGAGAGAGGGAAGAAGGAAATTAACTAACGAGGAACCTGTAGAATGTCTCACAGCGCATGGAGCAAAATATAATAATAATATACTTGACATAAAACAGGTGAGACAGTACATAAGCCGATAACTAAAACCAACATCAACATCAGAGCAGCGGAAATCCAAGTACAGCTTATTACAACTTCCCAAAATTTACTGTCTCTAAAACAAAAGAAAGCTAAAGTAGAAGATGCACTACTAATGCCCAAGCAGTGATCTTCAACAACACAGGGAGAATACTATATATATCATACGTGGAAGCCTCCTGCTCGTCTCCGGATCATCTATCCGTGCATCACCAGCTAACTTGTCTCTAGTCTGCTCGTGTGAGCACCGAGAGTAATAAGAAGAGACATAAAACTCTGGGTCAGACAAAAAGTCTGGTATGAGCGATAAGCATCTAAACAGAACAATAACAGGTATACTAAACCATACCTGAACCTGGACCTGCAACCAAAGAGTTAGCACTACATACCGCACAATACTCTAAGGTGCCATAACAAATAGTGTAAAGAATACGGGGGTGGGGTGTGTATGTCATAATGGTGGCAAACAAATCAAGCATGACAACCATCCTCACATCTCTCACTCAGTGCGTAAAGCATACGATGTCCACCACTGTCAACCACTAGACCCATCGAAGTAGTGACGGAGTTCGACTTGTACAACTACTGCTACTACCAAGCTTACCACATGGAGTCATGACCAAATCTTTACAAATGAACCCACTTCATTGGTCTATAGCCCCTTTAGTCGTACCTAGGCCACTGTGGCCCTGAATCCGTTCACGTACTCCCTACACATAGTGATTCAAAGCTACAGACATCGACAACCCCTTTGCACACGTCCCGCAGCAAAGCCCAATCATGAAGCTCACTCATTGGTTCCCAACTGGATCCTGAGTCAAAGCTCCTCATTTGGACTTCCTTTGCATCTCGGGTTCTGGTCATCACCTTCTTCTCCGGACCGGTCTTCATTTCTTCACCTTACTTTACTTCAGGTCGTGGTCATAAGCTCCTCAGTTCGGATCGGAATACTCCTCCTTAAGCAATCGGATCGGTTCGGAATCTCCAGCTCAACCTTCCTCTCTGCTTCGGGTCGGATCGGGGTGAGTGATCTTCCTCCAGCGGTTCGGATCGGAGTCCACACCTCCTGGCTTCATGGAAATCTCCTCTGGTTCGGTCCTTCACCCCAAGCAATCGGATCGGGTCGGGTCTCTCAAGCTTCTCCATCGGGTCGGCTCGGAATTCTGGCTCCATAGCACCAGGTCGGTTCGGTTCGGATATGCTCCTTCCGTTCATCTCGTGAGGCTACATGACTCCAGAACATCGGTTCGTGGGGAGGTCTCCTGGTCGGTTCGGTTCGGGCTCCTCCCTCCGATCCGGTCCGGATCGGCCAAATTCCTGCAACTCATTTCAGCGACTGTTTACGCCGTTCGACGACGTTTTCGACCAATCTAACACTTCTAGACAATCACGAATCCTGTCATACTGTCATAGCAACATTTAACATCAACCACAAGCATCAAAACAATAACCATAGCATGTAAAATGGATCAAACGTATGTTTAAACAAAACTAATCATAGGGTTAACAAAACTTAACCAAATCAAACCAAACTTCTAACAGAGGCATAAAATATTATTTAAGAATTTCTAAATATTTTTCCAGAATTTATTAATGTATAAATTCGCTAATCTTCACTAATTACCCTTAATTAACCGTAATTAGTGGAAAACTATGCAAATCACTCACCTTGGCCACAAATAAAATTCTCAGAACTGAAACCTCGCTGATTTGGGTGAATACTGACGTCTAACAGCAGCTCTAACCTTGCTTTCGTGTTTTCTCTCCTTAATTTGATGTAGATTAAGCCAAAACTTGATTAGAAAGTGATTTGGGGATGTTTCTAGATGTTGGCAGCCATTGTTAGAGTTCAAGAATGAAAGTGGCGACTGAAAGAAATGTTTTCTAACCCTAATCAGCCCCTATACATCTCCAATCCCGAAATCCCCTTTGGGCCTGGCTGCTAATTACCCGGTTAAGCCCAATTAAGCTGTTTTTCACCATCTGAAACTTGTTTCAGCCATATCTCCCAAACGGTGAGTCCGTTTGGCTAATGTGGCCACTCTACGGAATTGTAAACCATCATCCGGAGCCAATGAAAGTGGTTTCAGACCAAAATTCCTTTCCAGTCAAAAGTTATGGCCAAAACAGTACCAACTGGGGGTAAAATGGTCATCTGAAAATCGGGAAAAATCATGAACATGGGAAATGACCCCAATAGTCGTCTCCCAAAGTTACATGACCATACGACTTCATATGTGAAAGAAATAAATATTCTATGATCCTATGATGCATAGAATGCGGGTCGTTACATGAATCAAGGCAAGGGATGGTCTCCTTACCGATTCAGATTACCTCTAGCAAGATGACTAAGAATCACACCTACGGGCAACCCTTGGATCCTACAGTGTCAGTTCACACTTACTGAGACGACCCCAAACCCCGTACTGACGGCGGCAAGGGTAATCCGTGGAATATAACACAGAAACAGGTAATAGCAGAACAGAATTAAATAAATACACCAGATAATGAACAATATAATATACTGGATAAAAGTAATCATCAGAGTTACACAGTATACAGGATCATACTTAGTAAAAATATAGTTCAGCTATACATAAATGTCTACAGCGGAAAACAAACATAATATGTACAATAGGAGCTGAACAACATAAAAAGAGATAAATGATAGAATCCATCTTCAGCTCCAGCTATCCAGAAAGAACCAGCTAAACCTGAATACAAGGCTGCCCGTGTAGAAAAAGGGGCACCCGAGTTTGAAAGTGAAACAAACTACGAGTCAGTCATGGGACTGGTATGAGAAATCTACTCAACACATATATAATTTGGCTAATCACAGGACCACGCCACTTTCGTGGAATGGGTTTACTCCATTGGATTGCCAGTGCTTTAAAACAAATCTTTCTTTTAAACATCGCTATGTTTTTTTATAAAAATGAAGCCATTATAAGACTCAGTTCCCATCACACAATGCAACGCAAACCGGAGGATAGAGTTTTTACCTTATAACGGCCAAAATACGCTTGATACGAATAAAACAAAGGCATTTGATATTATTGCTAGTGTTTATATGTTTCGAAAACAATTTCAAATCATAACTATCAATCATAGACGACATGAGCGTCCCATGCCACTATGTCGCCAAATATCTATACAATCGAAACTGCACGATCACGTATTTGGAAATTGGATTTCCGTCATGAACCAAGGCAAAAGATAGTCCTTACCGAATTCGAGACAATCTAGCCCATGTCTCCGGAACAGCCGCAACTGCCCCTTGGATCGTCAGGGCCGGTCCACCGATGTGGATTATTATGCCTGAACACTACGTCTCCCCGCCCTTTGGGGCGTAAACGAGCCAACGAATGACTCCATCGGACCCGGATCGTCCGATCAAACCGAGGCGCCTCGCAACAGCAACAACCACACAGGTGAAAAGTATATAAATGTCAGGGCTGGTAGGTCACTGACACCACCCTAGCTAGAAAGAAACGCAGGCCCTCCCTGATGTCCTCTCGCGTTTCTGGTTCATACCGGGGTGTGAGGCTCGCGAATTCACATTATACACAAAGCTACGCCACACAGGCGGTGCTTTGATCATCACCACAAGACTTTGCTTTTCAACAGAAGCCTTGATCATTTGCCACTTAGGCATGCCACACTAGCAGTTCATGCCATGCGACTGATGTCCATCGATATACAACCTATGAGCTCGTGCGTTTCAGAGAAGGGTGTTAAGCAAAAGAATAAATTCTCCGCCGCCAAACAGATGTATATTTAACAGAAATCAATCAACACAGAATAAACTCCAATGTCAGACACACAGTCCATTTACAAGTCCGTTCAGGGTCTGAACGAAACCGGAGGCACTAAATACCTCGCAAACCCATCGATCACCACGTACGTCTGGCGATCACCACTCATTATCCATATTTCGGGATGCCTCCCAATCAGGACCTCGGTTACCATCCAAACGAGGTGAAGATCTCCAGTCTTCGACCACCGTCTTCATCTTCGACTTTCAATCGTCGGTCAATTATTTGAAATGAGAATTAACTCGGCCTTTTCAAATAATTCACGTATATTTAGAATTTCAAATCAATTTATTTCAATGGTTAAATCATTCGACAACACTAATTTCGTTCTTTAATGTAATTTTCACACCAAACGCATTCAACCATCAAATACCACATAAATCGAGCAAATTCAGTTTATTTCCATTCCATATCGTTTATGATATTTTATTACGATTTATCGCTATTTTTATTTGTTTAAAAATAGCCAATTTATTCAAAACGACGCTTCGGGCCATAACGCGGCCGTGGCGCTGTTTTTCTTCAGATTTGATTTACACATATCTGAAAATCTAACCGTTGGATCTTCACAAAATTTACATCATTAGAAAGGTCTTTTCAAAACGAATCCAACGGTTCCCGTTTCGGGAAAATCCGACGGTCGGATCTCCCGGTACAGTCGTTTGAAGTTTCGATTTCAAAATACGAACTGCAGCGTCGTTATTCGATTAAATATAATTATATTTATATACATATATATACATATATATAAATATAATTGTTTCTGGCGTTGTTTTTCTTCAGATTTTATTTAAACATTCCAGACAATCCAACCGTTGGATTTTTACAAAGTTGGTGCCATTGGAAAGATATTTCCAAGGCGAACCCAACGGTTGTGGTTTCGGGAAAATTCGATGGTCGGATCTCCCGGTATAATCGTTTGAAATCACAGTTTCAAAATGCGAACTGCACGGCCACGTTTCGTTTTGATTTTATTTATATTTATATATTTATATAAATATAGTTCATTCAAAAATTCCTATATCGTTTTCACTTCAAATATTTCACTAACGCCTTTAAATTTTGGAAAATTTCGCCATAACCTCCTTTGTACGGGAGGGGCTGGGAAAATTCCCAAATAGCCACACGGGCGTCTCATGTCAAAAAGAAAAAGAAAAAGCCAAGCGGCTAGCCAACAGGCTCATAAAATCATCACCCAAACAAAACAGTAAATGTGTACCTATTTGTCGGGCACAAAATTTTATTCCTCTTCTCTAGCCCCTTTGCTATAACCTGTTCAATAAATATGCATGTACATATATACAGTTCTTATCATTTATCATTTTCTATTCAACTTCATATTTGATTCCATTTGGTTTAAAAACACCATTCATTCTAATGTTACATGTATAGGCAAAAATCATATCATTAGCTAATCAATGAATATTTCAACTCATATATATTTATTTGAACGAGTGGTTATTTTTTTACACTTCACACTTCAACAATTCGTGTATATAATAAAAATGTGATTTTTATTGTAAAACAATTCATTTCAAAACACTATTATTTTATATAGTTTATATAGGTGATAAAAGGGGATTTTTATTATAAAACAATTTCTTTTAAAACGAGATTATTTTACATAGTCCATATAGATGATAAAAAGGATATTTTTATTATAAAACAACTTATTTCAAAATATGAATACCATTCAACACATGAATTTCTAATCAACGAATGAATATCGATTCAACACATGAAGGTTTTCTATAGTTTCTATATATAGATAAAAATGTGATTTTTATATTCAAAACGCGAATACCATTCAACACATGAATTTCTAATCAACGAATGAATATCAATTCAACACATGAAGGTTTTCTATAGTTTCTATATATAGATAAAGATGTGATTTTTATATTTGAAACGCGAATACCATTCAACACATGAATTTCTAATCAACGAATGAATATCGATTCAACACATGAAGGTTTTCTATAGTTTCTATATATAGATAAAAATGTGATTTTTATATTTGAAACGCGAATACCATTCAACACATGAATTTCTAATCAACGAATGAATATCGATTCAACACATGAAGGTTTTCTATACAATGAATAAATATAGTTTCGGCAAATGAAAATAATTCAAACACATGAATATTATTCAAAATTTCGGCAGCATAACGGCAGGGTAGTTAAAACCGGGACCGTCCCTAGTACGGCTCCTCGCTCTACCTTAAAACCTCGCGGTTTTTGACAATGGGGATCATGCATCTAGTTCGCACGCAAGCGGCATGTATATATTTATTTCACTTCCACAAACTAATCCTATGTGGTTTCAACCAAATATTTCTCAACCACAAACGGGTATTTTTCAACCACAATCAATCAATATCAACCACAAACAATCCCAAACAAACATTCGCTATCAATCAATTTTCACACCAACCACAATCAATAAATATCGTCCATGGTTTGTGGACGAGGGGCGTATATATATATATTTATATATAGCAATTCAATTTTATTTCAACACATATATAATTTTTACAACGCATATACAACTTATACATCGAACGTACGACTTATACAACACTTATACAAGAGGTGTACAACGCTTATATAACTCATACATCGACTATATAATTTATACATCGTCGTTTTCCATATCTTTATAAATTAGAAATCTCACTTTGGGTTCCACTCCACCAAAAATAGCAGAAGGCTCAGAAAAATATGCGGTCCCTTCTAAAATGTAGAAGGCGTCCACACGGTCCCGATGTCTCCTGTTTCACCGAATTTCGTCAACACATGAAAAAGATATGATTTTTCAAAGTTTGCAACATTTTAAAGTGTGAAAATCAGTTGAAAATAACAAGCCGTATACCTCGTTTGAATGTTCAAAACTAGGTCGCCAATTTTCAGCAAATCCGGGAAGCGATAGGACGAACGGTTTATATGGTGTCGAAGAGGGAGGCGAGGCCTTTCCAGCGCCGGTGGTGGGGTCCCCTGCGATGGCTTCTAGCGGTGGTGGCGGCTGTCCAAAGGCGGCGCCTTTGGAGGCTCGATTCACGCTGTACGGTCGACGAGGGGGGGTCGAGGCGGGTATGGATGTGACAAGGGGGAGGAGGGCTGTCGAGATCTGGCGGTGGCGCGGCGTGGAAGTGGCTGTGGCGGCGGGAAACAAGGAGAGAAGGTGGCGGCTTGGTTTCCGTCGAGGGCGCCTAGATAACGAAGGGTTTTTTTGATTTTTTTAATTTTTAAATTAATGAAAGAAAAATTTCTATTGGCCGATGGTTTATTTAATTTTAAAATAGTGTTTTCGCAAACGAACTCCTTTTCAAACCCAACGGCTGTCGCCCCCAGCTAATTACCCCCATCCCGGACATAATGGGATATGTTTGGTAAGCCATTTTGATTGTTACAGTCATTTATTCTTCAAATTAAAATATAAAACATTCAATATTTAATTTGAACGTGCATTTCAATTTGCCAGGGCCACAAATTGATTCGAAAAATTCCAGAAAAATAAATCTAGCTATGTTTTGACGATACGGTCCCAACAAAACTAGTTTCGTCGAATTCTGAGACCGTTTGCAAAAAGGCCCATTTTTGGTCGATCCAATTTAACTGTAATTGACCAAAACACGTTTTCCTTTGCCACGCTAACATACTAGCTTCAAAAATTATGAAATTTGAAACCTAGCAATAACTTCACATCCCGGATCCAACAAAAGTGGTTTCGTCAAATTCCGAGGTCGTATGAAAAATGGCCAATTTCACAGGCTATATAAAATCCATAGCGACCCTTCTGAATCATTCGGCCATAACTTTTGCTTTCCGCTATGAAAATTCGATTTTTCAGATTCGTTAGAAAGGTATTCACTAACAGATTTAAATATTTTTGGTTTCACTAAAATCCGTTTTGTTTTGCACCCGGTACAGTCCGACAAAGTTTGAATTCAATTTTTGAAACTACAGCGCCATTTCAGGCCTTGTTTATAATTATAATTAATTATATTCGTTTTCAATTGTCGATTCAACTCACTTTTTATCTCTATTATTTAAAATATTTATTTTACATATTTAAAATCCATTATTTTAGCCAATTTAAAATTTTTAAATTGGTTCAGATTTTCTGGGTCGTTACACTTACTTTAGTGGATTAGTTATTCCTGAACAATACGTTTCCCGGTCCTATCAGACCTCCAAACAGGTCAGTACGTCAACCTTATGAGCATATAGCCCTATACCCAAGGCTCCCTGCAGTCCATCATCCACATAAGTAAAAATGTCTGGGCTCCATACCATGACACCACTTCTAGCTATAAAGAAACATATGCACTTACTGCGTCCCTTATCCCGTTTTTGACTCATACCAAGGTGTGAGGCTCGCGAATTAACGCTATACACAAAGCATTAAAGCCGTGCTTTGATCATCAACCAAAAGACTCTGCTTTTCAACAAAAGCCTTGATCATTTGCATCTTAGCATGCCACATTGAAAATTCACGCCATACAACTGATGTCTATCAATATTTAACCTCTAAGCTCGTACGTCTCAGAGAAGAGTGTTAAGCAAGAGAATAAATTCTCCGCTGCCAAACAAATATATATTTAGTAGAAATCAACCAACACAGATTGAAATCCAATGTCAGACACACATCCATTTACAAGTCCATTCTGGGTCTGAACGAAACTGGAGGCACCTTATTCCTCATCCCATATGTCCAATACAAAAGAGAGGTCCTCGCATATCCGGTCGATCTCCAAGTACGTCTGGACGATCACCACTTGTTACCTTGTCTTGGGTGTACAGCCCAATCAAGACATCGGTAATCATCCAAAAGATGTGAAGATCTCCGGTCTTCAACCGCCGTCTTCATTTTCGAATTTTAGCCGCCGTATCAGTTATTTAGAATGGGATAAACCTGGTCTTTCTGAATAACTCGCGTATTTTATAACCGATAATCAAGTGCTGTAAAAACACATCATACGCCTCTTTCCAATTAAGAATATTCTTTTATTTAAATATTCACATCTTTAGGGAAAGGTTCCCATTAATTTTATCAAAGATAAATTCTTCTAAACTTATTATTTAATCCTTTGGATATCAATTTCAAAAGATTTTATTTTGTTTTTTAGCAATTCTAAATCAATTAAGGTTTATAAAACTAGTCGGGATTATTGAGCCTGACCGAAGTAAGCATTTCTATTATTGTTCCAATCCCAACCTATTCATCCTATGGAGAAAAACTGGTAGTACTCCATATCTAACACCCATGGTGCTATCGGTAAATCTAATTATCATTTCACGTTCAAATCTTGTTAAAGATTTAACTGTCGCCTGGAGTTAAATTGGTGGTACTCCATTCTCGAACAGTTCATGAAATCGATAAATTTGATTATCCCATTCTCATTTTAATCTACTTAATGATTTATTAAAACTCCATCTTGGTTTTAATATCAAAAATCATTAATATATGATTGTTCAATTTTAAGA
This sequence comes from Allium sativum, assembly GCA_030737875.1. Classification (NCBI taxonomy): domain Eukaryota; kingdom Viridiplantae; phylum Streptophyta; class Magnoliopsida; order Asparagales; family Amaryllidaceae; genus Allium; species Allium sativum. The sequence goes on along the minus strand of CM060920.1, from coordinate 469,385,631 downwards.
AATTAATCTTGTCTTTAACTGGGTTAAAGAACCAATGTCATTTAAAACACAGTTCATAGTAAACCCAAATCATCTTCCATTAACTATAAAATCTTCACGGAAAATAGATCAATATATAATTGTTATAAATTTCTGTAATAGACTAATAATATAAATGGAATAACGATAAAGCCTTTTAAATTCCATATATAGTAACGGTCTTCCTTTATAGAAGCTCATCTTGATTATTACCAAATCGAATTTCATTCAATTCCAGTTTAATATTTTAAATTAGAAAACTTTAATTTGGAAAATTTCCATTAAATCCTAATAACAGATTTATAACTCCAAATCGTATCTTCTCTGTTAAGTGGGTTAAAGAGCTAATGTTATTTAAAACTTCGCTCATGATAAACCAAAATCCAATTCAACTCCAATTAAATTCATTAATTGGTAAATTTCTCTAAATCTTAATTAAAAGATTTATTCCTTTTCTCAACTAGGTCTAAAAACAGTGTTATTCAAGACACCATTCACAACAAACCCAAAATCTAATTCGATATTAAATACAAGGCTCTTAATAAAAATCATATTGGCTTATATTCAATATCAAATTTTGAAACCAACGGATATCGTATTGGGAATAACGATATCTGTATCTTCCAAATTCCTCAACAATATCCACATAATCACGGAATCCAATATCAAAATATTCCAATGATTATTCCCATTCAAAACCATTATAAATTTCCTTATGTTCTCCATTCTAGGTGTAAAACAACTTATCCTAATAAAAATATCTTTTATCTTTACAAAAATGGAATATTTCATCCAAAATCATTTCAAAACATTTATTATGATTTTACATAATTTATTCATTTTTTTAATAATTTAAAAATAGGCCCTTACAGTCGGTTTCCAATACCGGCCACCGAACTGCATTCATCGACCTTTTCCACAACCGATTTGAACATATTTTAAAATCTAACCATTAAAATTTAAATCTTTTTTATTTATTTGAAATCTCTTTTTGATACGAAGCCAACGGTTCCGGTTTAAGAGAATCTGACGGTCGGATCTCCCGTTACATCAGTTTGAAGTCAATGGTTGAAATTCGCGAAAGCTCGCTGTGCGGTGCATTCTATTCAAACCATTTAAATATATAATATATATGTCGTTGATTTCTATTTAAAACATATTTTATAAATTTGTTTAAAAAAACGATTCCAACTTCCATTTCAATTTTAAATCAAAATTGAAATTCCTTACTAGTATATAGTCAAAACAGTAATATTTTCAAAATATTTGATTTTGAAATCCATTATCTTCCCGTATCCATTATAAAATGAATAAAATCGATTGATAAACTTTTTCAAGTTAAAATGACATTTAACTACTTAATTGACTTCACATTTCAATATTTTTGTGTTCATCCAAAATCGGACATCCAAATCATAATTTAATTCTTCAATGAATATTATTTTCAAAATAATAGTTATTTCTGAATTGGAATGTGATTCAATCAATTACTATATAATTGTAGTTATATGGATTTCATACATCGCATATATTTAATAATAATGATAAACAATCATTAACATTCAAGCAACATGCAAAGTGCATTCTACAACTGTATAAGTATTAAAATAAATAAATAACACTTACAACAGTTTGTCAATTTATCGATTGACATACAACTAAATATTGGGATTAGTGTGTCAAATATCATCCTAATACCCGTGTGGGGTTTTCAAAAAAATTCGTCATTATAACGGCGCTATTTTGTAGCATCGGAATAATGTCTATGCATTGCCCCTCTCCTGACCAGGCTTGTGCCATACACAACCAATACCAATCATCAATCGCATCCAATAATCATAAATAAATAAATACTCAAAATCCAATGTCATTTAGGGCGCCATAAGTCTCCATCCATGTCGTATGAAATGCGAGTGTCGCTAATATTCATACAACGCTTCTAATGCAGGGGATTCGTGAATAGTTCAAGTGTTGAACTCAAGGGGGTAATATCACTACATGATGCAATTTCTAACTTTCAACCTAAAATGCCTAACTAACTGCTACATAATAACTTAACAAAATTATCTAGTGAGTGAGTTCTCACCCAGAAGCTAAACCAAACACCGCGACTCTTTATATGTAGAAATCTTCAACGCGCGCATCGTTTTGTTGTTCCCCGTACTTGAATTTGCCTATTTTGCTCTAGAATTTGCATATGGCATCCAATCTTCACCAAACTTCGTACCTAGTTCAAACGCGCCATTTCGGACAACTTTTGCCTAGTGAACTTTCTTCCAAAAACGCACCAATTCGCCGAAAATCGCGAAATACAGCAGCAGGTCCGCGGACTTTGGACGTATTTTCCGAACAGCTCCGAACACCAAAATTCGACTTCTATATATCCAAATCGAAAAGAAAATCATGCTCTACAACTTTGGCACTATGGAGTTTTGGCTAGAAATGCACGATTTGTAAGTTATTGGCCAAAGAAGGACAGGGTGTTATTTGCAAAATGGGAATTTTGTGAAAAATGGATTTTTGGGTGATGTGGGGCCCATGGCCAGAGGTGGGTGGCCAGAGGGCAGCGGCGGACCTGACTGGCGGTGGCGAGGCTGCGGGTGGTGGTGGGGTGGGGCCAGTGGTGGTGGAAGGTTTGTAGAAAAGGGGAGAGAGTGAAGGAGGAGGAAAAGGAGGAGGAGGAGGAGAGGGAGGAGGTTCGGCGCCGGAGGGAGGGGAGGCCGACGGCCAGCGGTGGTGAGGGGGAGGGTGGCTGCAGTTTTGGGAGAAGGAGAGTTCACCATTTTTGAAGAAAGAGGGAGAGGAAGAGAAAAGAGGAAAAGTGAAGAGAAAGAGGGAAAAAGGAGAATATATGCTCATTTTCTCCGATCTTCCGAATGCAAACGATCTCCGTTTTCCATGGATTTCGAATACGAGATAGTAGATGTGAAGATGAGTCCGAAGAAACAAGTTTCGTCGAATTCCAAGTTCATTTGACCTTCTGTCAAAATTCTCAAAGATGCTCAAATAATGTTCTAAAATGCGATTTTAGCGCACCTTTTCTTCTTGCACGCCCATACGCTAACTACAAAAATCATAGCCTTTTGGATTTAACCATTATTAGATGATACGAATCCAGAAAAAAGATGAAATCGAATTTTGAGATCGTCTCAATAATGTTCGTTTATAAAATGACTGCCTATTTTTTGAACAAATGGTTTTACTTCGCACGACCACATACTAACTCCGTTCGATGCGGACTTTAGAACTCAACAATGATTTGTCATTATGAATCCAAAAAATTTAATCATATGCAAAATTTCACTTTTTAAGGGCTATGTGATGATTTTAAAAATCAAATTTTCAAAATTTTCAAAACAAAGCTTGTAGGTCAATTTAATAATTTTACTGAGTTTATTTTAAGTCAAATAAAATATAAAAACTGATAATAAAATTATCCTCAAATTTTATTTAGCAAAAATAACCAATTTATATTTGCATATTCCTTAAAATAGCTTAAATCAAAATTTTAAATTGGTTCTGAAAATACGGGTTGTTACAATCTCCCCCACTTAACATCTTTTCGTCCTCGAAAAGGAACAGAGTCGAAAGTTTTTAACAAACCAACTCAACTTTCATTCTGGCTTGAGTTCTTTAACTCTTCAATTTCTAAGAACTTTCTAATTTCTCAAAAATTTGGCTAATACCCTAAATTTTCGAAAAATTTCTCCATAACCTCCTTTATACGGGAGGGTTTGAAGAATTTATTCATCCGTATTAGGCACCCAATAAATCAAACAAAAGCATACACAATTTTTGTGACCTATTTATGCCTAAGGGAGAACGTGTAAAAAGTTGAAATCCCAGACCTTGACCTGGTGTTGGAAATAAAACAATCCATGTGTCGTAATTAACAACAAGAGAGACGTGAATTTTTGTCATCTCCAGACGAGTGTAGGGTTTTTATTAAATCCTGCCCCGAGCACCATTACATGTATTCCTTATTTATGTGCATAATCAGTCTTCCGTTCAAGTAATTCAGTCCTCGCCATACAAGCATCTCGCCCGTATGGAAATCCAAATCTCATCATATAAGCGCCAAATGTGTAACGACCCAGAAAATCTGAACCAATTTAAAATTTTTAAATTGGCTAAAATAATGGATTTTAAATATTTAAAATAAATATTTTAAATAACAGAGATAAAAAGTGAGTTGAATCGACAATTGAAAACGAATATAATTAATTATAATTATAAACAAGGCCTGAAATGGCGCTGCAGTTTCAAAAATTGAATTCAAACTTTGTCGGACTGTACCGGGTGCAAAACAAAACGGATTTCCAGGCCTGAAACCGCCGATTTCGAGCCTCCTTTTCTCATTGTGGGGCCCACCGAGTCTGACATTGGGGGTAGCTGGAAGAAGCCCTTGCCACGGCGGAGGGCGTGCTACGGTCTGATCGGCGGCTAGCGCCTCGAGGTGCGTGCAAAAGCAAACCCTAGGCGGGGAGGGTTGGGTTTAGACGTCGGCAACAATTTGGAAGAGGAGACAGGAGAAAGGTAGCATTTTTTAACGCTATAAATTTAATTAATTACGTTTTTAAATTGTTGGATGTTTGAAATTACATATCTTTTTACTATGTTGACGAAATTCAGTGAAACAAGAGACAGTGGACTCGTGTGGACGCCTTCTACATTTTAGAAGAGACCGCGTATTTTTCTGAGCCTTCTGCTATTACCTGTTTCTGTGTTATATTCCACGGATTACCCTTGCCGCCGTCAGTACGGGGTTTGGGGTCGTCTCAAAATGCTTATATGGAATATGATATGATATGCTGTCTTCATGAAGTATGTTATGCGGTGTAGTTCAAATTTATTTATTGCTATCCTATGGCATGGTTTATAATCTCACACAGAACAACCATCACAACGCATCCACTTTCATTCGCAGGAGTTGATATAATAATAAAGTTGCGCAACCAGCTCATTAAGGTGCACCTGTTTGTCGTGCACACAATTTATTTCTTTACTCAACGCGATACCATTTACTTGCTCAACACATACATATGTATATGTATATGTATACACACACATATCTATCTAATATATAAATCCAATTCGAACTAAATTTTCAATTCATTTCAAAATTTGACTCGATTTGGCTAAATTTTACCTTTCATTCTCTTATTGGTTCCAATTTGATTCGTTAAATTAATAAACACACAACACAACCAGCAATCAATTAATTGATTAACTTTTCAAACATATAACTTCTACATATTCAAAAATCTATTTATCAGTGTCAAATCACAAATAACAAATTCTAGCTAAGTTTTGGTTCTCGCACCAGTCAATTGGAAATATATAGATATCCCACATTTGAAACTCGAACGTAAATGCTGATGATGCTATAGCGATCATCAGAATCATCTTCGGGCGACTAGTGTGTGATTCTATACCTATCCGGTATATTTGAGACTTTGAATATATGTTCATGACGCGTATATGAAAAATCTTCTAATACTCGATAGTACAAATTTTAATATAAAATAAATACTCAAATACACATAGTAAGATATAATTTTCAAAACTAAATTTGATTTTAATAAATAACACTCTTCAAACTCATTCTAGGATGCTAATGATCCTATCTCTAACAAGTCATTCTTATAGGATGTTGCTAATCCTATCTCTGATGAATTCTTTCGTTCGGTTCTAATGTGCCTTGTTCTTGAGTTTTGTAAACCAAAGCTCTGATACCAAAATGAAACGACCCAGACTTCTCCAATCCTCGAGGAGACGGAGGAGCCCGGATTGCTTTGAGAATACAACGCATCAGAACACAAACAATAGAACATTTCATTGCTATTACAACAATTTCATCAGAGTACAACAATATAACAGAGTATAAATAAATAATATACAACGGAAAAATATCAGAGATTAAATTACATAAACAGCGGAAATTATATACATAAATATAATGCAGTGGAACAATCATAAACTACCACAAGTGAAAGAAATACACAGATTCAAAGCTTTCAGAATATGAGTCCAGTTGTAATCCAGGATCCTGGGAAAAGAAATATCTGCGAAAAAACCAAAACTACTAGCTGCCTGTGTGGAAAATATGGGCACCCAGAGTTTAGGTTAAAACAATAAACTCCGAGCCAGTCATGGGACTGGTGTGAGAACTAAAACAGTTATTAAACTTTTACTTTAAAATAAGGTAAATCACGGGACCACGTCGTATAACACGGAACGGGTTTACTGCACATGAATCTTAGTTTAAAATAAAACAATGCAATGCTTTTTGGAAAATGAAGCTATTATAAGGCTCAGGTCCCATCGCATAATGCAACGCAAGCCGGAGGATTGAGTTTTCCCTTATAATAGACAAACGTGCTTGGTACATTTAAAACAAATCATTTTGATATTACTATAAGTGCATAGTGTCAAAATTAACTTCAAATATAAACGTATCAATCATAGATGACATAGGTACCATATATTATGCTGCCAAACATAGGTTTACAACCAAAACCGAAAAGTCGCGTATTGGGAATTGGATTTTCATCATAAGTCAAGGCAAGGGATGGTCTCCTTACCGATTCGGATCACCTCTAGCAAGTTAATCCAAGATCACACCTACGGGTAACCCTTGGATCCTGCAGTGTCGGTCCACACTTACTTTAGTTGATTAGTGATTCCTGATCAATACGTTTCCCGGTCCTATCAGACCTCCAAATAGGTCAGTACGTCGACCCTATGAGCATATAGCCCTATATCCGAGGCGCCTCGCAATCCATCATCCACATAAGTAAAAATGTATGGGCTCCATATCATGACACCACTTCTAGCTAGAAAGAAATGCATGCACTCACTACGTTCCTTATCTCGTTTTTGACTCATACCAAGGTGTGAGGCTCGCAAATTAACGCTATACACAAAACATAAAAGCCATGCTTTGATCATCAACCACAAGACTCTGATTTTCAAAAAAAGCCTTGATCATGTGCATCTTAGCATGCCACATTGAAAATTCATGCAATACAAATGATGTCTATCAATATATAACCACTAAGCTCGTACGTCTCAGAGAAGGGTGTTAAGCAAGAGAATAAATTCTCCGCAACCAAACAGATATATATTTAATAGAAATCAATCAACACAGAATGAAATCCAATGTCAAATACACATTCATTTACAAGTCCGTTCTGGGTCTGAACGAAACTGGAGGCACCTTATTCCTCATCCCATATGTCCAATACAGGAGAGAGGTCCTCACATATCCAGTCGATCTCCAAGTACATCTGGACGATCACCACTTATTACCTTGTCTTGGGTGTACAACCCAATCAAGACATCAGTAATCATCCAAACGATGTGAAGATCTTCGGTCTTCAACCATCGTCTTCATCGTCGACTTTTAGTCGCCGTATCAGTTATTCAGAATGAGATAAACCTGGTCTTTCCGAATAACTTGTGTATTTTATAACCGATAATCAAGTGCTACAAAAACACATCATATGCCTCTTTCCAATTTTGAATACTCTTTTATTTAAATATTCATGTAACACCCCACCTCCGTTAAGGTCACTCACAAAGGGAATGCCTTAACTTTGGTGGAGCATTTTAGTAAACAGAACAGAAACTTACAAGACAAATAAAACAGTACTTGAAATTTTTTAACTTTATTACAGCGGAAACAGAAATTAATATGGTTACATCCTTTCAAATTTCAGAATTCAAGTACAAAATATCAGTCTTGTACAAAAGCCTTCAAAATGCATGGTTTAAAATCATAATCCCCATGGAACGAAAGCTATACAGAGCCAAGCCATACTTTAAGCACTTCAAGCAAAGAGAAATCCAGATCAAGCTAAAGTATTCCCTCCTTGGATAACCTGGGGGGAACGGAAGAAAGGAGGCGAAACAACAAGGGTCAGACAAAAAGTCTGGCAAGTCCAGTGACTTTCAGCATATGAACAGATAATAATAATATGATATGAACATAAAACTGGATGTGAGATAACTGTAACAGGTGTAGCAGATATAACAGAAAAACAGAATGATATAAACTATTGTTTTACACTTCTCTGTACTAATACTAGTATAGCAGAATTAGGTGTCACCCTAATGTCTAAATTGAAGCAGGAACGGGTACAGAATACTTTAACAGAAACAGAATGCTAATAATGGGCCTTTACTACCCGATCAGAAACAGACAGAAGCAGAAACAGATTTATCCCTACGGAAACAGAATGTAGAATTAGGTGTACACTAGTAATGGGCCTTTACCACCCGAACAGACGGTACCACACAGAAACAGACAGGTGTTACCACCCAACAGAAACAGACGGTACCAACAGAAATAGACAGAACTAAGCGTACCCTAAAACCCTACCCCAAGCGATCGGCTCCCTAATACATAAATATCCTGTGTCGGCCCCACAGTAGGGTGTATCACTCCCTAAAGTGACAACCAATTGGCACAGACCTATTTACAGATGTCATGGCGTCTTATATCCTCAGAGGCAGACCGGGATCCATGCACGCACATGACCCGGTTGGAACGCACCATCAACACCCCTCGCCATTATCAGAATGAACCACTTATAATTAGTTCAGTAAGCGTGCCCGGACCCTACCTACTGTTGGGTCAAAGTTTTGATACCAGAAAGGGTTACTGACTAATATGGGTCCCAAACAACATATGACACAAGTAATTCCCCTCCTAACCTTGTGTCCCCAGACTAACAGATCTCAGATTAACTTGTTTACAAGTTCAGACATACAGAATTCAGATTTACTAGTTCACAGATTAAGTTAACAAGTTTTCAGACTAACAGATCAGATGTACAGATTTTTCAAATTTGTCTAACTTTGTATTGGGCCTACAGATTCATGGACGGGTTTACTACACCTATTAATCCAGTTGGTTTAACCCTATTTTCCCCCAATACGTTTTAGACGTCATTCTTATCTTAGATTTGCATTAATTAATTATTAATGCCCAGACCTCTCACATTAGGTCGCTAGCTTGTGGCCGCTGGATGGGCCGGGCGGTTCCGGGCAGACTTCTGCCACAAGCCAGACCTAACCTCGTGTCTTAAGCAGGTTATGACTAACTTCTCACATTAGAACCTATTGTTTGCGGCCACTGGATGTGCCGGGCGGTTCCGGGCAGAATTACGCCGCAAACTCATTCTAACCTCGAGTTAGTCACGTTTATCTTTGCGGCCAATTAATTAATAATTTACCGTTTATGCGCACGCCCAATATATATGCCAATTCAGATTATATCAATAACAGGATGATTATATCAACACAGCAGATAACAGATTTTAGCAGATAACAGATTTTATATGACTTAACGGATTTAACAGATTTAGCAACTTAGCAGATTTTGGCATATAACAGGTTAGGCATTTCAACCGACAAATTTAACAGATTAGGCATTTCAATCTAATTAGCAGTCTAGGCAATATAACAAAACTAGCAGTTTAGGCAACTTGGCAAATTAGCAGATTTAGCAAATTTAATATTTCTAAAGGTTCTATTTACATGCCTTGCCTAATCATAAATTGGCCTAAATTCATATGCCTACATAATTGTCATGATTCACAACATATACTCCATGTTTGCATAAGCGCAGAATATGGACATAATTTGCCATATAACATATGTTCCAATTTTTGTTAAACTAGCATTTTACAGCAGATTCACATATAAATTATACCAAATATAACCATTAATTTCAATGCATGCCATATATCCAAAAATCCCTATTTAGGTGTAATCACAATAATAGATATCCTAATTAATGTAAATCTTTACACCTAAGTTTCCATATCTTCTTCTTTTTAAGTCATGAATCATTATGCAAACTATACCCAACAATCTAAATCTTTAAATCATATCTTCTAAAAATCAGATCTTGACTTTTATATGCATTTTGTCCAAAGTGTCAAATCATATGTAATCTTACAGTGGTTCCTCTTCTTCTTTTATCACAGAATATGCATAGATCTAAAACTAGTTTATAACATATGCTTATTTTTCTAATTAATTACAGATCTAAATAACATATGTTCATTTCTCTAATTAGTTACAGATCTAGATTACAACGTACACTATGCATACAACATATATCAATTATATGTTTACAGTCAAATTCATGCATCCAATCCCAAGTCATATGTCAATATATTTTATGCCTCAGATCTAAAGTCATATGTTCAATTCAGTCTCGTCAAATTTCGCATCATTCATTATTTATCCCAAAATTTGCTTTCATACGTTAATCTCTTATGAGATTAGGCACAGGCTCGTGGTAGCCTGGCTATAGAAACAGAAAGGAAGCAGAAAGGGATACAGAACAGTCACAGAAAAACAGATCTGACAGATATACAATCTCAGATTCAGATTTAAAAGCATATCAGAATTATAATTAATGTTTATTGCAGAAAATAACTGTACTTGCCTTGATTGGATTAAAGAAAGAACTTTAGTTGTTACAGAATTGTTGCAGAAGCTTTTATCTCAAATTTGAATTTAGGATGATGTTGATTGACTTCTAGTTTTGATTCTAGCAGAGTAGCGATGCCATTTTTATTTTTAATTAGAAGAAGAGAGCAATGGAGGCTAGAGAATTGTGTAAGAGACTTAGGTTTAGGTTAGGGATGTATTTATAGGAGGATAGGGTGATTTAGAGCCTTCAGATCAGTCCAGAAGTCATCAGAATCGCACAGCTCGAATACACATCATCCAGCCACTCAAAAGAAGACACGTCACCTCAGAACACTCCAGAATTCGGTGCTGGATTTGTATGGGCGCACTTGGCAGGTGCGCTAGTGTATTTTTGTACTGGAGCACTTCACAAGTGCGCCAGTGTATTCTGGCCTGTTTCCGGTTTTTCTGCCTAACTTCGTTCGTCCATATCTTCTTCATACGGACTCCGATTTACGCAAATTCAGACTCTATTTCGCGTATTTTTCCGAGACAAACACAATGGCGAAACCCGTTTCCCTTATTTCTTCTCCTAAAAATTAATTATACCTTGATTTTTAACTCTTATGTTTACAGAAAATACGGGGTGTTACATTCTCCCCTCCTTAGAGGATTTCGTCCCCGAAATCTTCAAGTTAAGAAGAATGTGTCCTACTATCCAATCACCCATCTACTCAACCATCATCCACAAGCATCCATTGTCCTTAGAAAACTTCTAATGTTGTATGAACATATGCAAAAGTGTGTGTATATGTTCCTTATCTAATGCAAAGATCAGGCGGTCTACTGATTCAGTTGACCTCCTTAATGCGAATTATGTCAGTGCCATGAGTCCAACATGTATGCAATAGAATTCTAATGATATATATTATTTCTATATGAGTGCACAATCATTCACTCAAATGCAACATCCATGTGCTGAATCAATCATTTTGCATCCACAAGAATTGAAAAATGCTCACCCATCCATATGCAGTATGAGAGTGTTTTCGAGCCGATCTAGTGCCTAGTGTGTGTATATGCATCCACGGGCAACCACTAACAACCACTTGCATCCACTTGCAACCATCAAACATAACATGTCTCAAACACATGTTTACACCCATTAGTTTCTACCTAAAGTTCGAAGATTCGATCGATAGGATACAGTCGAATGATGGAAGCGAGTACAGATAGAACGAAAATTTGGTTCCCATTAGACATGGGTCCTAAGTATCGGCCCCAAAGACCGAAACCAACATCAAATTGACACCCAGAGGATTACCTTCTTTAGACAATGTCAAAACTGGAAATCCTATCAAAAGTATTTAGATATTTACAGACTACTGGTACAGATCAGGTTCCCTAATGATTCTTATGAAGCTAAGCATGATAAAATCATACCCCACGAAAACTCAGAATGTATGCGTCATACTTGACGCCTAACACAGATATCCCTCAAACCCCAATCTCAAACAGATGATCCATAACCCTTATGGGTCTGAGCCTACAGCGGAATTCAGAAATAATACTAGTATTAAAGTGCAGAGTATCGATAACAAAATCAAAATACCAGAATCAGAAAAAGTCTTAACTCCATAATCAGATAAAGAAATTAAACCTACTGTAGAAATTTTCCTATTTCTATCCTAGCCACTAGCCTCAAGAGTGTTCGCCTGCCCTCCTTGTCCTCGTCTCTTCGGGCAGTCCCTAGTGAAGTGTCCCATCTCCCCACAGTTGAAGCAAGCGCCTTCCTTTTTCTGCAATCCTTGTTCAGATGAGTCGAGCTCCCACAAGTAAAGCACTTTTTCCCCTTCTTATCTTCAGACTTCTCATCCTTCTTTTGTGTTTCCTTTTTGGGCCCCGCTTTCTTATTATGTGGTTCTTCCTTCTTTGTCTCTTTCGGTCCCTTGTCTTCCTCGTGCAGTAGTGCCATATCCACCAATTTCTCGTAAGTTGCTCCCATGGGTACATGGGTCATGGCTAGGCTGTGCAGTGGCTCATTCAATCCTTTAACAAAGCGGAGAGCCTTTTTATGCTGAGTGTTGACTAAATCCAATCCGAATCTTGCTAGTTGGTTGAACTGGTTGACGTATTCCTTGACCATCATACTTCCTTGCTTAAGAGATAAGAACTTTTCCAATTGTAAACTTCGTTCAGCTTGCGAGAGGAATTTTGTATCAAACCTTGTTCTGAAATCCATCCATGTCTCAACCGGCCTCTCGGCGTTAGTGACTTCCCACCAGTAGGAAGCTTCGTCTTTGAGCAGCCATACTGCCAACTGTACCTTCTGCCTATCGTCCACCTCGAAGATAACGAATAGATCCTCAGTTTCTTTGAGCCAATTCCTTGCTTCTACGAATGATTCAGTTCCTTTGAAATCCTTCCCACCCATGGCCCTAAAATCTCTACAGATCTTTGAGAAAGCAATTGCACGAGGAGGGGGTGGAGGAGGGGGATCATTTGCTGGACCTGCAGCGGCGGTCCTAGCCTCAAGATATTGATGAAACCAACCGGGTACATGAACACCCTCTGGTATCTCAGATGCTTCAGACATGCTGGAACTAAAAAGGAAAGGTTCAATACAAAAAGGACTGAAAGAAAGATATATGGCTCTTGGGGATCATGTTTTTCAAAATAAGCTTTATTTTTGAAAATACTTCCTTCCAAAACCTTTTTGAAAATAGTTTTCAAAAACTTTACCCAATCTGGTGACCTTCAGCTCTGATACCAAGTGTAACACCCCACCTCCGTTAAGGTCACTCACAAAGGGAATGCCTTAACTTTGGTGGAGCATTTTAGTAAACAGAACAGAAACTTACAAGACAGATAAAACAGTACTTGAAATTTTTTAACTTTATTACAGCGGAAACAGAAATTAATATGGTTACATCCTTTCAAATTTCAGAATTCAAGTACAAAATATCAGTCTTGTACAAAAGCCTTCAAAATGCATGGTTTAAAATCATAATCCCCATGGAACGGAAGCTATACAGAGCCAAGCCATACTTTAAGCACTTCAAGCAAAGAGAAATCCAGATCAAGCTAAAGTATTCCCTCCTTGGATAACCTGGGGGGGAACGGAAGAAAGGAGGCGAAACAACAAGGGTCAGACAAAAAGTCTGGCAAGTCCAGCGACTTTCAGCATATGAACAGATAATAATAATATGATATGAACATAAAACTGGATGTGAGATAACTGTAACAGGTGTAGCAGATATAACAGAAAAACAGAATGATATAAACTATTGTTTTACACTTCTCTGTACTAATACTAGTATAGCAGAATTAGGTGTCACCCTAATGTCTAAATTGAAGCAGGAACGGGTACAGAATACTTTAACAGAAACAGAATGCTAATAATGGGCCTTTACTACCCGATCAGAAACAGACAGAAGCAGAAACAGATTTATCCCTACGGAAACAGAATGTAGAATTAGGTGTACACTAATAATGGGCCTTTACCACCCGAACAGACGATACCACACAGAAACAGACAGGTGTTACAATCCAACAGAAACAGACGGTACCAACAGAAACAGACAGAACTAAGCATACCCTAAAACCCTACCCCAAGCGATCGGCTCCCTAATACATAAATATCCTGTGTCGGCCCCACAGTAGGGTGTATCACTCCCTAAAGTGACAACCAATTGGCACAGACCTATTTACAGATGTCACGGCGTCTTACATCCTCAGAGGCAGACCGGGATCCATGCACGCACATGACCCGGTTGGAACGCACCATCAACACCCCTCGCCATTATCAGAATGAACCACTTATAATTAGTTCAGTAAGCGTGCCCGGACCCTACCTACTGTTGGGTCAAAGTTTTGATACCAGAAAGGGTTACTGACTAATATGGGTCCCAAACAACATATGACACAAGTAATTCCCCTCCTAACCTTGTGTCCCCAGACTAACAGATCTCAGATTAACTTGTTTACAAGTTCAGACATACAGAATTCAGATTTACTAGTTCACAGATTAAGTTAACAAGTTTTCAGACTAACAGATCAGATGTACAGATTTTTCAGATTTGTCTAACTTTGTATTGGGCCTACAGATTCATGGACGGGTTTACTACACCTATTAATCCAGTTGGTTTAACCCTATTTTCCACAAATACATTTTAGACGTCATTCTTATCTTAGATTTGCATTAATTAATTATTAATGCCCAGACCTCTCACATTAGGTCGCTAGCTTGTGGCCGCTGGATGGGCCGGGCGGTTCCGGGCAGACTTCTGGCTTGTATGGGCCGGGCGGTTCCGGGCAGACTTCTGCCACAAGCCAGACCAAACCTCGTGTCTTAAGCAGGTTATGACTAACTTCTCACATTAGAACCTATTGTTTGCGGCCATTGGATGTGCCGGGCGGTTCCGGGCAGAATTACGCCGCAAACTCATTCTAACCTCGAGTTAGTCACGTTTATCTTTGCGGCCAATTAATTAATAATTTACCGTTTATGCGCACGCCCAATATATATGCCAATTCAGATTATATCAATAACAGGATGATTATATCAACACAGCAGATAACAGATTTTAGCAGATAACAGATTTTATATGACTTAACGGATTTAACAGATTTAGCAACTTAGCAGATTTTGGCATATAACAGGTTAGGCATTTCAACCGACAAATTTAACAGATTAGGCATTTCAATCTAATTAGCAGTCTAGGCAATATAACAAAACTAGCAGTTTAGGCAACTTGGCAAATTAGCAGATTTAGCAAATTTAATATTTCTAAAGGTTCTATTTACATGCCTTGCCTAATCATAAATTGGCCTAAATTCATATGCCTACATAATTGTCATGATTCACAACATATACTCCATGTTTGCATAAGCGCAGAATATGGACATAATTTGCCATATAACATATGTTCCAATTTTTGTTAAACTAGCATTTTACAGCAGATTCACATATAAATTATACCAAATATAACCATTAATTTCAATGCATGCCATATATCCAAAAATCCCTATTTAGGTGTAATCACAATAATAGATATCCTAATTAATGTAAATCTTTACACCTAAGTTTCCATATCTTCTTCTTTTTAAGTCATGAATCATTATGCAAACTATACCCAACAATCTAAATCTTTAAATCATATCTTCTAAAAATCAGATCTTGACTTTTATATGCATTTTGTCCAAAGTCTCAAATCATATGTAATCTTACAGTGGTTCCTCTTCTTCTTTTATCACAGAATATGCATAGGTCTAAAACTAGTTTATAACATATGCTTATTTTTCTAATTAATTACAGATCTAAATAACATATGTTCATTTCTCTAATTAGTTACAGATCTAGATTACAACGTACACTATGCATACAACATATATCAATTATATGTTTACAGTCAAATTCATGCATCCAATCCCAAGTCATATGTCAATATATTTTATGCCTCAGATCTAAAATCATATGTTCAATTCAGTCTCGTCAAATTTCGCATCATTCATTATTTATCCCAAAATTTGCGTTTATACGTTAATCTCTTATGAGATTAGGCACAGGCTCGTGGTAGCCAGGCTATAGAAACAGAAAGGAAGCAGAAAGGGATACAGAACAGTCACAGAAAAACAGATCTGACAGATATACAATCTCAGATTCAGATTTAAAAGCATATCAGAATTATAATTAATGTTTATAGCAGAAAATAACTGTACTTGCCTTGATTGGATTAAAGAAAGAACTTTAGTTGTTACAGAATTGTTGCAGAAGCTTTTATCTCAAATTTGAATTTAGGATGATGTTGATTGACTTCTAGTTTTGATTCTAGCAGAGTAGCGATGCCATTTTTATTTTTAATTAGAAGAAGAGAGCAATGGAGGCTAGAGAATTGTGTAAGAGACTTAGGTTTAGGTTAGGGATGTATTTATAGGAGGATAGGGTGATTTAGAGCCTTCAGATCAGTCCAGAAGTCATCAGAATCGCACAGCTCGAATACACATCATCCAGCCACTCAAAAGAAGACACGTCACCTCAGAACACTCCAGAATTCGGTGCTGGATTCGTATGGGCGCACTTGGCAGGTGCGCCAGTGTATTTTTGTACTGGCGCACTTCACAAGTGCGCCAGTGTATTCTGGCCTGTTTCCGGTTTTTCTGCCTAACTTCGTTCGTCCATATCTTCTTCATACGGACTCCGATTTACGCAAATTCGGACTCTATTTCGCGTATTTTTCCGAGACGAACACAATGGCACAACCCGTTTCCCTTATTTCTTCTCCTAAAAATTAATTATACCTTGATTTTTAACTCTTATGTTTACAGAAAATACGGGGTGTTACAATTCACATCTTTAGGGGAAGGGTTCCCATTAATTTTATCAAAGATAAATTCTTTTAAGCTTATTATTTAATCTTCCTTTGGATATCAATTTCGAAAGATTTTATTTTATCCTTTAGAAATTCTATATCAATTAAGGTTTATAAAACTAGTTGGGATTATCGAGCCTTACCGAAGTAATCATTTCTTTTATTGTTCCAACCCCAACCCATTCATCCCATGTAGCAAAACTGGCAGTACTCCATATCTAACACCCACGGTGGTATCGCTAAATCTAACTACCATTTCATGTTCAAATTTAATTAAAGATTTAACTATCGCTGGGGTAAAACTGGTGGTACTCCATTCTAGAATAGTTCATGAATTCGATAAATTTAATTATCCCATTCTCATTTTAATCTACTTAAAGATTTATTAAAACTCCATCTTGGTTTTATTATCAAAAATCATTACTTTATGGTTATTCAACTTTAAGAAATTAATCTTGTCTTTAACTGGGTTAAAGAACCAATGTCATTTAAAACACAGTTCACGATAAACCCAAATCATCTTCCATTAACTATGGAATCTTCACGGAAAACAGATCAATATATAATTGATATAAATTTCCGTATTAGACTAATAATATAAATGGAATAACGGCAAAGCCTTTTAAATTCCATATATAGTAACGGTCTCCCTTTACAGAAGCTCATCTCGATTATTACCAAATTGAATTTCATTTAATTCGAATTTATTATATTAAATTGGAAAACTTTACTTTGGAAAATTTCCATTAAATCTTAATAAAAGATTTATAATTCTAAATCATATCTTTTCTGTTAATTGGGTTAAAGAATTAATGTTATTTAAAACATCGCTCACGATAAACCCAAAATCCAATTAAATTAATTAATTCGTAAACTTTTCTAAATCTTAATTAAAAGATTTATTCCTTTTCCCAACTGGGTCTAAAAACAGTGTTATTAAAGACACCATTCACAACAAACCCAAAGTCTAATTTGATATTAAATACAAGGCTCTGAATAAAAAATCATATCGGCTTATATTCAGTATCAAATTCTAAAACCAACGGATATCGTATTGGGAATAACGATATCTGTATTTTCCAAATTCCTCAACAATATCCACATAATCACATAATCCAATATCGAAATATTTCAAAGATTACTCCCATTCAATTCCATTACAATTTATACGTTTGAAATTTTTTGGTTATATTAAAACCATTATAATTTCTTCATGTTCTCCATTCTAGTTCTAAAACAACTTATCCTGATAAAAATACCTTTTATCTTTACAAATTTGGAATATTTCATCCAAAATCATTTCAAACCATTTATTATAATTTTACATAATTTATTCAGATTTTTAATAATTTAAAAATAGGCTCTTACAGTCGGTTTCCAATATCGGCCACCAAACGGCATTCATAGCGACATTTTCCAAAACTGATTTGGACATATTTTAAAATCTAACCGTTCAAATTTAAATCTCTTATATTCATTTAAAAGCCCTTTTCGATACGAACCTATAATGAACCGAATTTCCGAACTCTTTGAGCTGACTAAATACACCACATGTGCAACCCAAATTGCACAGAAATACGAATCATTAACAGAAAGAAGTTAGAGGATGAGAAATAGAAAGAAAAAAAAGTTAGAATAAAAGAAAATGAAGAACACAAATCTCATAGAGGAACGGAAAAAATATATTAAATAACATAACTCTTGAAATACAATTCAGTAACTTTATATACATACCATAATCAGAGCACAACAACTATTTCTGGAACAGTTATGAACACCTGTTTCCAGATACGAACATAATACACAGCGGAAAAATATGATAGTTCATAACTAACTGGTGAAGCCTCCTGCTTCAAACTCCTTCATGTAAACCTGTAAAATCCCGACTACTTGACTGTCCGTACAAATTTGGGCACCCAAGAGTTTAGGGAAAACATAATAAACTCTGGGCCAGTCTTGGGACTGATGTGAGTAAACTCCAACCATTTGTTTAACTTTCAAAATCCTTTTGAAAGAAATGATAATCATAAGACCGATCCACACATAAACACGGATGGTTTTTACTTTACGATATCCAAAATATTTTTGATATCAAATCCGGTGATATTATAATAGTGTCTA
Source organism: Allium sativum (assembly GCA_030737875.1). Lineage (NCBI taxonomy): Eukaryota > Viridiplantae > Streptophyta > Magnoliopsida > Asparagales > Amaryllidaceae > Allium > Allium sativum. The sequence goes on along the minus strand of CM060920.1, from coordinate 469,366,693 downwards.
CATCAAATAAATAGAAATTTAGCAGAACGCTTGCATCCCACGCTCCATATATAATATAAAATCAAAAAACGCAGGGCGCTTATTGGAGATTGGATTCCGATTATGAAAAAGTATGGAACCACCTTCTGATAGTGTATCTCTAGAGGGGAATACACTGGGTTCAACAAGAACATCTTGCAACCCGGCCCACACATGGTTGACCACTCATTTAACTTGAGTGTATCGAGCATACTACTACCAACAGTTGTGATCAGCAACCGTCACCGAAAGCGTACAACAGCGAATAGAATAAGAAGCAAATGAATTTTCTCTAGATCAGGTGATAATACCCCTAATGGGAATGACCCACATGGCCATGCTGCCTGCCCGATTTCTGTCATTTCCCAGTTAATGAGGCATGAGGTCACGATTATCTTTCAAAACATCTTGTCATCATTTACTTTGAATGTCACTTCGTCAAATCCATCCATATACATTGTCCTGGGACTGGAAAAACCGAAGGCACTACTCTACTAATCCATCTTGGGCAATTTCTACCTAGGATTAACAGAACAACCCTTGCATTTTACTCCGTCTTCAATTATCTTCAGCATTAGTCGATTCGTAATGCTTATGCCAATGCGGAGTGGTTTTCAGATATTAAATCTAATCCCGGTCTCTCCATATTGACAACGTAGGTATAAAATAAATCAAAACTTTGATAGTTTGTGATTTAACTATTAAAGGAACATCCATACAATCAACGATTCTATTTTCAAATGGAAAATCTAGCGATCAACCATCAAACAACACTGGCCCCTTTTTATACTAATTCCTTATTATATTATCATTTCCAATTCTCATTTCCCATCTTTCGTATCTTTTTATTTTCTCTCTCGATTCTTGGAAAAAACATTTCCAATATCCTAATTTCTTTATTCGAGGAAATATCTCTTATTCCAGTTAGAAAAAAATTATAAATATTCACGAATCCTTTTTATTTATATTTAAAAATATATACTTTATTATTATCAGAAAATATTTCCATATTCCATTTCTTGATTCCTCGTTGATCAGTTCATTTCATTTTATATGCATAGAAAATATCTCTCATTTTATTTGGGGAAAACATTTCAAAATCCTTTAAATTAACGCGATATTATAAAACATCGCTATTATAACTCAAACTATTAATCATTTATTAACTCACTGTATTGCTAACCAATCTTCACTATCGAACCTTAACCATTCCTCCATCAATCGTGAAGTCAATCAAGTTGGGGTATAATTACCTCTCAGACCTTAATTGAACAACATTCTCAACTTTGAAAGAGTCAAAGCTCACAACTTCAAGTCTTCAATCAAAACATCGCTTATGCGACTCTCAGATTCAATCTAAGGATCCATTTCTTTTATGAAAAACATTTGATTATAACGGTAGTGTTATAATCGATGTTTCCCAATATTTGATTTATAAAACATTTATTATAACGGTAGCATTAAAATCATTGTTTAGATTTACAAAACATTTATTATAACGGCAGCATTATAATCGTTGTTTAGATTTACAAAACATTTATTATAACAGTAGCGTTAGAATCATTGTCTCCAAATATTTGGTATATAAAACATTTATTTAAAACCTCTTCATCAATTCAATATTCTTATTTCAACAAATTTCTTTTTGTTTTCATTACTTCGAAACATAACTATAAACTTATTTTAAATTAATATTAAATTATCTCAAAACTTACATAGCTATAAATATTAAAATTTTAGTTTCTTAACGTATTTTATCTATAGATCCACACTAGATAGAATTTAATTCTCTTTCCTAAAGTAAACATAGGCATAGTCAAATCCTAAATATAAATCCCTTGGATTTATCTTGGTTCAATTTATATTCTAACTTTGGAATAAAACCCACTCATGTCCCTTTTGAAAACGATTTTCCTTTTTCCTTTTCATTTAAATTTCTATTTGAATTTATGTTTCCAAATTCAAATCCCCTATATAAATATTTTCACTTAAAATCATTATTCACTTCAGTCGTGAATAATATTCCCTTTTATATAATCAAATCCATTTGATTTCATACTAAATACAACCTGAAATCAAAATTCCTTTATTTAACTTCTATTGGTGGAGGATTACTAAGGTAATTTCCCATTTTATATCACCTTTTTCTAATCTCACTCATAATTTCCTTTATAATCTGCTAAGTTCAAACCCAGTTGCAAATATTGATTTAAAACCACTTTCCACCTTTCTATATAAATTCGAACTTGAATTCATATTTCAATCTATCAAATGATAAATAATTCACTTAGTTTATTAACTTGTTTATTATCAGTTTTTTGTTTTATTTATTAAACAAGTTTCTATTTCCAAGTCTATTTGAAAATTTAATCTCTATTTTGGAAAAATAATTTTGTTTTTAATTCTCAAATTCCTTTTTCCATATAAATTCATTTTTCAGCATTTTAAATACTAACATTTTAGGGCTAGGGTAGTTCAAACACAACATAACATAATCAATCACAAATTATATAGCACATCATATAACACAACAAATAAAATAGTAACATGGATATTTAGGAATCCAGTTGGATCCTTCCAACCTAGTTCCCTGCATCCACAGATGTTAATCAACATCAATAATATTATTTCACATCAATATGAAATATTAGAACCAATAATCGATCAACAATGTAATCATATCAACTATTTCAACCAGTTTTATCAACTATTCAACCAATCAACCATTGCACAGAAAAAAATTACAATAAATAATTTTAAAACTCATTTATATAAAAATGTAAATGAATCAGAGTTAGTGAGTTTACCCACCTTGGTTCACAGTTGATGATTCTACTCTTATTTCATTTAATAATGAAACAAACGTTAAATTTTATTATGAAACTCCAATAGCTCTACTGTTAACAAAATCAATTCAATAATGTAGCTCTTGTCGCTATGGTTCTAACATGACCGGTCTGGCTCAATTCTGTTCACCTATAACCAAGTTACACAACTATATTCATCCATGATTTAATTAATATAGCTTATTCCTTAATTATAAAATTAAGTTAAATTTTAATTATTTAATTACCAATATTTACTAAGCAAGTCTCTACTTCACCGTTCCAGCTATTATGATAAACCCGTTGTTGTCGAACAAATTCTTGATCCCGGAACTTCCCGCCATATGTCCGATGTGTTATTAAGTTGCTAACATTTCTTTCCCAATGAACACTCCATGTCCCCTGTTGTAACCAACCCATTTCAATCAACATGTAAATCCATACCTCTACCTAAATCAGACAAAGACGCACCTGCACCCAACATTTTAAACTCCTTGCATAAACTTTCCTTAGCCCACGTTTATAAAATGTAATCCTTCTTCTCCCCCTTGTCCCGCAAACACAGTTCAAACCCATTTTCACTCCAGTACCATGCACATCACCTGCCTCCATTGTCTTACCGCAAACTTCAACGGCCAACAACCTTCACCATCATAGCAGACCACATTCCAACACTTTAATTCTATATATATATATTCTCTTCTTTCGTTCCAAGTTAAAAGAATAACCCATTTGATTTCCTACAGGAAATACACTTCAAACCATACTGCTTTACTTTCCCCTTTTTTTCAAGGCAGTTCGCTTCCACCTGAATCACATTGCTAGGCCAAGACAGTACCCCAAAGAAGAACGATATTTTCTTCCTTTTTTTGAATTCCCAAGCAATACGCAAAGGAAAGAAGTCGCACCCTTCTCCCTCGCATAGTCAATTTCCATCTTTCCATCGAAAACCACATACAGATATTGACATCCCGACTTCAAGCCACCCATTACCGTCACATAATTATCCCATAACTACCCTTAATCACGTGTTTTGTTTTCTTCCCAGGAAGAAATACCCGATCCTCCGCTCCAGTAAAAGAAAACACCCGAACCCCTTAGTTAATCCACTCTTCCACATTGCCTTTTACTCATCTAAATACGGCCTCCATACCTTGTCTGGAGCGAACCCCTTTTGACGCCAGAACCATCCCAATAATCCCACTCGACCGTCCTCCGCCTATCATCGCTCCACTAACAGTCCTCACAAGAACTGCGAATCCATCCTCAAAACGCCCCATGCCCTCCCAATTACAATTGATTTCGAGCCCTAGTTCATGACTGGAAAACATCCAGTACCCAAATATCGAACGCGAGCCACAAATTCGATCTAAGGATACAGCGTTTTAGTTTACCATCTCGTGATTACAGGAATTCTATTTGATTTCCTTGAGTATATATATAAATATTTTATTTGAAGTGGATTATTCTCGTTTCCGATTTTTTGAAAAATGGTTATGAATGCGAAAATTAACTAAGGAATTTAGGGATTTGTGTGAAGAGGAGAGGTGCAAGGTGTTAATTTATAATGGTGAATGCCTTGCAATGCACGAGTTTAAATAGCTTGGTGGACATGGTTCATAACAGCATGGGGAACATGAATTAAAATGATGTGGTATGCATGGAAAATAAACTTGGGAGGCACGGTAAAGGATGGTTTGGAGAGCACGCTTCTGAAAATTGACACTGAAGATTGGCATTCACGGTTCCTGAAAATCTGAACAACACCCTGCTGAAACGTACCAGGTAAGGTAATAATTAACAGTAATATTACACAAGCCATTCAATATTTAATGTAATTACAACTCCAATTATTTCTCGTGTTTAGAGCACGAGTTACTTATTAGTATACAATTTAGTTAGAAGTAAAAATTAAAATATAAAAATATAGGCACTCCCTTACATACTACTGCGTTTTTTCATATATACGAGCCATAATGACAAAATTATCATTTTATATTACCAATACAACATTTAATATTAATTTAAATGTTTTTGAAATTAACAGTGAAAAATCCGGATCATTACATTCCTTCCCCCTTAAAATAATTTCGTCCTCGAAATTGTTAAGCAGTAAAAATGCTATAACTCTAACTCCTCATAACCGACTTAGTTGGAATCTTATATTCCATATCTTCATAACCCAGTTCTTACCCGACCTTCGAATTCTCATACCAATGTTCGACCATTCATAATTATTTCCAAATAATTTGTCCACCATTTTTGGGGAATCCATCAGTACTTTCTTGTCTTCTATACATATGCTCTTCTGCATATCTACGTCCATTCCAATTGATTTAAATCCATTTATCAATTTTATTATTCCACCTGAAATTTTATTAGCAAATTCTGGTTTTCTTATTTCAATTACAATTCGCAACTCGATTTTAAATTATCAAAAAGTTTCTTGAAAATTTTCTAGCTCTTTAAATTTTCGAAAAATTTCGCCAGCATCTCCTTTGTACGGCTCAATCGGTACAACCACAACTCGCCATTCTAGGCCATCTCCAATCCAAAATAAAATCAAAAAGCCAAGCTGCTTTCTCCATAGGATCATAAAACCATCAAACCCAAATAATATTGTAAACATGTACCTTTTTATCGAGTATAATTCTTGCATTTTCTTCCATTCAATATCTGCTCAGTATACATATATCCATTTCCAGTTGGTTCCAAATCAATCCAACTTCCAGATTTTAACTGTCTAATCAACTTCTGATTAGTTCACTTCCATTCTATTAATTCAAATCTGATTTCTACTAAAGTCAATCCACTTATTGTACTTGAATCCAAATTTGTCCCAATTCAATTTCAATAAACAACATCTAATATATATTCAACTTTCTTATTCAAAAGTCGAGTTCATATTAATATTTCGAATCTCAAAATTTCTATTTATTTAATTTTATTTAATTTAAGTTAAATTTCAATTCATTTGATACATTTTTACCATTTCAATCTATTCAACTTATACAAGTTAAACTTTAATTCCAGAATTCAAATTTCTGGGTTTTATTTCAAATTGGTTTGAAATCATATATATTTATATACTCAATTCAAAACATTTGAATTTCTAAAACATCTTGTCCTTTTCAAACAAATTATTCATTCCCAAATTATTATGGTAGCAACCCGTCACTCAGAAACTTGAAAATGAATACCGATAATGTCGCGATCCATTATCAGAATTATTTTGTCGCCACTGAAGTGATTTCAATGCTTAATCCCTTTAAAAATCCATTTAAACCATTCTTATTCAAAATCCTTTCAAAGTAATATTATATTACTTTTAAAAATACTTCAAAAAATATTTGATAAACATCCGGGATCTAAATTCCAAATTTTGGTCTGAATCTAATTGTAATTCAGCTTATTTGTATATTCCATTCCTATACAAATTCATTTTGGTTTTATATAACCATTTCGATATTTTATATTTCCATTTAATTGTAATAACATTCAACAGATACATGTACTATAATATTTCACGAATTATTCCTTTAAATATCAAAATAATTTTTGGGTAAAATTATTTATTTACCCATTTTAAAACAATACTGTATCAAATTGTTTTGTTCGAGAGTTTAGAAACACCTATCGATACAGTTGTACATCCTGTATCGACCAGAATTCATAAACAACTCAACAAATCAACCAACATAATATAATTTTTTTTATATCAAATCTACAAATACGTGCTCATATATATACACTCAAACTCAATCTAGGGTATTACTAACCCCATCTCTATCGAGTCATGCCAAAGAGCCAAGGTTACTGCTCAACCTTTAACTCTGATACCAAATGTAACGACCCAAATTTCCGCACTCTTTGAGTTGACTAAATACACCACATGTCCAACCCAAATTGCACAGAAATACGAACCATTAATAGAAAGAAGTTAGAGGATGAGAAATAGAAAGAGAAGTTAGAATAAAGGAAAACGAAGAACACAAATCTCACAGTGGAACGGATAAAATATATTAAATAACATAACTCTTGAAATACAATTCAGTAACTTTATATGCATACCATCATCAAAGCACAACAGCTATTTCTGGAAAAGTTATAAACACTTGTTTCCAGAAATGAACATAATACACAGTGGAAAAATATGATAGTTCATAGCTAACTGGTGAAGCCTCCTGCTTCAAACTCCTCCATGTGAATCTGTAAAATCCCGACTACTTGACTGCCCGTACAGATTTGGGCACCCAAGAGTTTAGGGAAAACAAAATAAACTCTGGGCCAGTCATGGGACTGGTGTGAGTAAACTCCAACCATTTGTCTAACTTTCAAAATCCTTTCGAAAGAAATGATAATCGTAAGACCGATCCACACATAAATATGGATGGTTCTTACCTTACGATAACCAAAATATTTTTGAAATCAAATCTGGTGATATTATAATAGTGTCTACATCAAATAAATAGAAATTTAGCGGAACGCTTGCATCTCACTCTCCATATATAATATAAAATCAAAAACCGCTGGGTGCTTATTGGAGATTCGATTCCGACTATGACAAGGTATGGAACCACCTTCCGATAGTGTATCTCTAGAGGGGAATACACTGGGTTCAACAAGAACGTCTTGCATCCCGGCCAACACATGGTTGACCACTCATTTAACTTCAGTGTATTGAGCATATTACCATCAATGGTTGTGATCAGCAACCGTTACCGAAAGCATACAGCAGCGAATAGAATAAGAAGCAAATTAATTTTCTCTAGATCAGGTTATAATACCCCTAATGGGAATGACCTACATGGCCATGCTGCCTGCCCAATTTTTGTCATTTCCTGGTTGATGAGGCCTGAGGTCACGATTATCTTTCAAAACATATTGTCATCATTTACTTTGAATGTCACTTCGTCAAATCCACCCATATACGTTATCCTGAGACTGGACAAATCGAAGGAACTATTCTACTAATCCATCTTGGGCAGTTTCTACCTAGGATTAACAGAACAGCGCTTGCATTTTACTCCGTCTTCAATTATCTTCAGCATAAGTTGATTCGTAATGCGTATGCCAATACGGAGTGGCTTTCAGATATTAAATCTGATCCCGGTCTCTCCATATTGACAATGGAGGTATAAAATAAATCAAAACTTTGATAGTTGGTGATTTAACTATCAAAGGAACATCCATACAATCAAGGATCCTATTTCCAAGTGGAAATTCTAGTGATCAACCATCAAACAACACTGGCCCCTTTTTATATTAATTCCTTATTATATTATCATTTCCAATTCCCATTTCCTATCTTTCGTATCCTTTTTTTTCTCTCTCGATTCTTGGAAAAACATTTCCAATATTCTAATTTCTTTATTCGAGGAAATATCTCTTATTCCAGTTAGAAAACATTTCTAAATATTCATGAATCCTTATTTTTCATATTCAAAAAATATACTTTATCGGAAAATATTCCATTTCTTAATTCCTCGTTGACCAATTCATTTCATTTTCTATGCATAGAAAATATCTCTCATTTTATTTGGGGAAAACATTTCAAAATCCTTTAAATTAAAGCGATGTTATAAAACATCGTTATTATAACTCAAACTATTAATCATTTATTAACTCACCATATTGCTAACCAATCTTCACTATCGAACCTTAACCATTCCTGCATCAATCATGAAGTCAATCAAGTTGGGGTATAATTACCTCTTAGACCTTAATTGAACAACATTCTCAACTTTGAAATAGTCAAAGCTCATAACTTTAAGTCTTCAATCAAAACACCGCTTAAGCGACTCTCAGATTCAATCTAAGGATCCATTTCTTTTACGAAAAACATTTGATTATAACGGTAGTGTTATAATCGTTGTTTCCAATATTTGATTTACAAAACATTTATTATAACTGTAGCATTAAAATCGCTGTTTAGATTTACAAAACATTTATTATAACCACAGCGTTATAATCGTTGTTTAGATTTACAAAACATTTATTATAACAGTAGCGTTAGAATCGTTGTCTCCAAATATTTGGTATATAAAACATTTATTTAAAACCTCTTCATCAATTTTATATTCTTATTTCAACAAATTTCCTTTAGTTTTCATTACTTCGAAACATAACTATAAACTTAACTTAAATTAATATTAAATTATCTCAAAACTTACATAGCTATAAATATTAAAATATTAGTTTCTTAACGTATTTTATCTATAGATCCACACTATATAGAGTTTAAATCTGTTTCCTAAAATAAATCTTGGCATAGTCAAATCCTAAATATAAATCCCTTGGATTGATCTCGGTTTAATTTATATTCTAACTTTGGAATAAAACCCACTCATGTCCCTTTTGAAAACGATTTTCCTTTTCATTTAAATTTCTATTTGAATTTATGTTTCTAAATTCAAATCCCCTTATAATTTTTTAACGTAAATTAATTTATTTCAACACATGAATGTTTTATTATCCATTTCACATCAACATCACAAACAAACTTCACAACACATCAAACAAGCATACAAGTCGTCCATGGTCTGTGGACAACGGGTGTCGGGTGCTGCTAAGCACCGTCTACATCCTAGTATATATTTTAACTAGAAAACAAGATTTAAAGTGAGAAGTTCTCACCGACTAGCTAAACCAAACGCCACGACTCTTCATATGTAGGAAACCTTCGTCGTGCTCGCCTTTCGTCACTTTCGTTGGCCATATTCACTACATATATAAAAATCATATTTTTATTTTGTTGCTATGTATATAAAAATCACATTTTTATAATCACTATATATGGGTAAAAATCACATTTTTATACCGCTACTATATAGATAAAAATTCTATATTTATACCGCTACTATATAGATAAAAATTCTATTTTTATACCGCTACTGTATAGTTAAAAATTCTATTTTTACAATGGTGTTCATAAAACAAAGATCATATTTTTATCACGCTAACTTCATAATAAAAATTATATTTTTATATCGCTCTTCTTCTAATAAAGATTATAATTTTATATCGTCACTCATATAAAAATCACATTTTTATATTTTCTAGTATATAAAAATCATATTTTTATTATCCCTACTATATAAAAATCATATCTTTATTGTGCCATTATATAAAAATCCAATTCTTTACATGCTACTACATATAAAAGATTACCTTTTTATTAGCGCTACTTCATTATAAAAAATATATATTTTTATAACGCTAATGTACATATAAAAATCACATTTTTATATTATTCTCATTCATATAAAAATCACATTTTTATGTGATATTCACCTAAATAAAAATCTCAACTTTATATGTTTTAAAAATCTAATCTTTTGCTACATTAAAATATAATCTTTGCTAAATAAAAATAATAATCTTTGTTGTGTATAACCACATTTATATTCACACAAATAAATGTAAACAAAATAAAGATGAAAAAAACTTACAGCGTTCGCGAATGGAGGGGTTTACTGGCCGGAATCAGATGGCAAGGGGAGGCGTCGGGAAGTGGTGGTGGGTGGTCTGTGGTGTCTTGGGTGGTGGTGGGGGGGGGGGGGGTTGACGGGCTTCAACTGAGAAGAAGAGAGAGGGGCTAGGGCGCGAGAGGAGGAGGGAGCTCGAGGGGGGGGGGGGCGCTAGCTCGAGTGGCGGAGGAGGGGGACACGGCAAGGGCGACGTTAACGGGAAGGGGCGGAGAGGAGAAGGGAGGAATGGCGGAGAAGAAGGAGGCGGGGGGAGGGGGGGTCTTTCTGGGTGGCGGCACCAGAGGTGCGCCGCCCCTGGTGGCCGCGGCGGCGGTCTTCCTTTCCCACCGTTTGCCCTTTCTATTTTTTTTGAACGGTTTGACTGTTATGAGGGGAGAGATAGAGGGAAAGAGATAATATAATTTTATATAATTATTTTAATTTATAATTCCAAAAGGTAACTTTTTATTTTGAACTCAGAATCGAACCCACCGACTGTCGTTCCTAGTGTATTACCCCTATTCCGAACACAATGGGATATGTATCGTAGGCTGATTCGACCGTTTCGATCAGTTTCCGTCAAAATCAAAATATAAATCTATATATTGATTTTGAACACACATTTCAATTTACCGGGGCCACATACGGACTCTAAAAATTCGCAAAAAATATTTTCTAACTTCGTATTTACGATGCAGTCCTAACAAAACTAATTTCGTCAAATTCTGAGACCGTTTGAAAAATGGCCATTTTCCAGTCGATTAAAATCAACTGAAACTGGTCAGACGCGTTTTCCTTTGCCACACTCACATATTGATTCTGAAAATTACGAATTTTGAAACCTAGCAATAACTTGACATCACGGATCCAACAAAAATGGTTTCGTCAAAAACCGAGGTCGTTTGCAAAATTTCCATTTTTAAGGGCCAGAATTCCATAGCGACTATTCTAAATTTTCAACTGGACGTAAATTTTGATTCCCGTTATGAAATTTCAATTTTTTAGATTCGTTGGAAAGATATCCTCAAATAGTTTCTAATATTTTTGGTTTCGCTAAAATCCAGTTTATTTTAAATCCCGTACATTCATTTGAAATTCGAAATCGAAATTTCAAACTATCGCGCCATTTTCAATTCCTTTTATAATTAAAAATAAAATATTTATATTCTAACTACGATCTATATAAATATATACGTTCTAATTCTATTCAAAATAGATTTCTTGTCATCACTATTTAAAATAATTTCATTTTAAATATTCGAAATCCATTAAAATTGCCAAAATAAAAATTTTAAATTAGCTCAGAATTCCGGGTTATTACACCCCTTTATAAATATTTTCACTTAAAATCATTATTCACTTCAATCGTGAATAATATTCCCTTTTATGTAATCAAATCCGTTTGATTTCATACTAAATAAAACCTAAAATCCAAATTCCTTTATTTAACTTCTATTGGTAGACGATTACTCAGGTAATTTCCCATTTTATATCACCTTTTTCTAATATCGTTCATAATTTCCATTATAATCTGCTAAGTTCAAACCCAATTGCAAATATCGATTTAAATCCACTTTCCACCTTTCCATATAAATTTGAACTTGAATTCATATTTCAATCTATCCAATGATAAATAATTCACTTAGTTTATTAACTTGTTTATTATCAGCTTCTTGTTTTATTTATTAAACAAGTTTCTATTTCCAAGTCTGTTTGAAAATTAATCTCTGTTTTGGAAAAATAATTTCATTTTTAAATCTCAAATTCCTTTTTCCATATAAATTCATTTTTCGACATTTTAAATACTAACATTCTTGGGCCAGGGTAGTTCAAACACAACATAACATAATCAATCATGAATTACATAACACATCATGTAACACAACAGATAAAACAGTAACATAAATATTTAGGAATCCAGTTGGATCCCTCCAACCTGTTTCCCTGCATCCACAGATGTCAATCAACATCAATAATATTATTTCACATCAATATGAAATATCAGAACTAATAATCGATCAACGATGTAATTATTTCAACCATTTCAACCAATTTTATCAACTATTCAACCAATCAACCATTACACAGAAAAAATTACTATAAATAAATTTAAAACTCGTTTATATAAAAATGTAAATGAATCAAAGTTAGTGAGTTTACTCACCTTGGTTCACAATTAACGATTCTGCTCTTGTTTCATTTAAAATGAAACAAATGTTAAATTTTCCTATGAAATTCCAATAGCTCTGCTGTTAACGAAATTTGTTCCGTAATGTAGCTCTTGTCGCTATGGTTCCAACGTGACCGGTCTGGTTCAATTCTATTCACCTATAACCAAGTTACACAACTATATTCATCCATGATTTAATTAATATAGCTAATTCGTTAATTATAAAATTAAGTTAAATTTTAATTATTTAATTACCAATATTTACTAAGCAAGTCTCTACTTCACCGTTCTAGCTATTATGATGAACTTGTTGTTGCCGAACAAATTCTTGATCCCGCACCTTCCCACCATATGTCCGACGTGTTATCAAGCTGCTAACATTTATTTCCCAATGAATACTCCATGTCCCCTGCTGTAACCATCCTATTTCAATCGACATGTAAATCCATACCTCTACCTAAATTAAACAAAGACGCACCTGCACCCAACATTTTAAACTCCTTGCATAAACTTTCCTTAGCCCACGTATATAAAATGTAATCCTTCTTCTCCTCCTTTTCCCGCGGACACAGTACAAACCCATTTTCACTCCAGTACCATGCACATCACCTGCCTCCATTGTCTTACCGCAAACTTCAACTGCCAACAACCTTCACCATCATTGCAGACCACATTTCAACGCTTTAATCCAATATATATATATATTCTCTTCTTTCGTTCTAAGTTAAAAGAATAACCCATTTGATTTCCTATAGGAAACACACTTCAAACCATACTGCTTGTTTCCACCTGAATCACATTGCTAGGCCAAGACAGTACCCTACCAAAGAACGACATTTTTCCCTCTTTTTGAATTCCCAGGCATTACACAAAGGAAAGAGGTCGCACCCTTCTCCCTCGCACAGTCACTTTCCATCTTTCCATCGAAAACCATATACAAATATTGACATCCCCACTTTAAGTCACCCATTACCATCACATAATTATCCCCTAACTACCCTTAATCACGTGTCTTGTTTTCTTCCAAGAAAGAAATACCCGATCCTCCGCTCCAGTAAAAGAAAACACCCGAACCCCTTAGTTAATCCACTCTTCCCCATCGCCTTTTACTCATCTAAATATGGCCTCCATACCTTATCGGGAGCGAACCCCATTTGATGCCAAAACCATCCCAAAAATCCCGGTCGGCCGTCCTCCACCTATCATCGCTCCACTAGCAATCCTCACATGAACCGCGAATCCATCCTAAAAAAGGCCCCATGCTCTCCCAATCACAATCGATTTCGAGCCCTAGTTCATGATTGGAAAACATCCAGTACCCAAATATCAAATGCGAGCCACAAATTCGATCTAAGGATACATCGTTTTAGTTTACCATCTCACAATTATAGAAATTCTATTTGATTTCCTTGTGTGTGTGTATATATATATATTATTTAAAGTGTCATTTTTGTCGTTTTCGATTTCTGGAAAAATGGTTTTAAATGCGAAAATTAACTGAGGAATTTAGGGATTTGTGTGAAGAGGAGAGGTGCAGGGTGTTAATTTATAATGGAGAAGCCTTGCGATGCACGGGTTTAAAATAGCTTGGTGGGCACGATTTATAATAGCGTGGGGAACATGAATTAAAATGACGTGGTATGCACGGAAAATAAACTAGGGAGCACGGTAAAGGATGGTTTGGAGAGCACGCTTATGAAAATTGACACTGAAGATTGGCGTTCACGGTTTCTGAAAATCTGAACAACGCCCTGCTAAAACGCATGGGGTAAGGTAATAATAAACAGTAATATTACACAAGTCATTCAATATTTAATGTAATTACAACTCCAATTATTTCTTGTGTGCGAAGCATGGGTCACTTATTAGTATACATTTTAGTTAGAAGAAAAAAATTAAAATACAAAAATATAGGCACTCCCTTACATACTACTGCGTTTTTTATATATACAAGCCATAATGACAAAAATATAATTTTTATTACCAATACAATATTTTAAATTAATTTTAAATGTTTTTAAAATTAATAGCGAAAAATCCGGGTCATTACAGAACCCAATGTTTCCAAGTTTAGGAGAATCCGATGGTCGGATCTCCCGTTACATCAATTTGAAGTTAATGGTTGACCTTCGCGAATGATCGCTGTGCGGCGTGTTCTATTCAAACCATTTAAATATATATAATATATATATCATCGATTTCTATTCAAAATGTATTAAGTTCATTTAGAAAAATGATTCCAACTTCCACTTCAATTTTAAATCAAAACTGAATATTCCTGACTAGTATATTGCCAAAACAATAATATTTTCAAAATATCTTATTTTGAAATCCATTTCCTTCCCATATCCATTATAAAATGAATAAAATTGATTGATAAACATATCGAGTTAAAATGGAATTTAACTACTTAACTTGGCTTCACATTTCAATATTTTTGTACCCATCCAAAATCGGATATCCAAATCATAATTTTATTCTTCAATGAATATTATTTTCAAAATATTAGTTATTTCTGAATTGGAATGTGACTCAATCAATTACCATATAATTGTTGTTATATGGATTTCATACATCGCATATATTCAATAATAATGATAAACAATCATTAACATTCAAGCAACATTCAAAGTGCATTCTACAACTGTATAAGCAATAAAATAAATAAATAACGCTCACAACAGTCTGTCAATCTATCGATTGACATACAACTAAATATTGGGATTGGTTTATGTTAAATATCATCCCAATACCGATGTGGGGTTTTCAAAAAAATTCTCATTATAACGGCACTATTTTGTATCACCAGAATACATTACAACAAATTGACCATATTACAACGGTGGAAAACAGTTGTAAAAGACTTTTTACAATGGTGGAACCACCGTCGTCTATTAAGAAGTTGTAATAGACTAAAATATTTTACAACTTTTATACACCATTGCGACACCGTTGTGAAATGTATATTTTACAACTGTTTTCCACCGTTGTAATAATACATATTACAACATTTTTGCACTGTTGTAGTAATACATATTACAACTTTTTTCACCTTTATAGTAATTCCTACTACAATTAATTATAACAATATGACTTTTGTTTCGTTATACATTACATTTCATATAAAAATAAATATTTATATTGAATAAAATGATACTACTCTGAACTGAAATAATCAATTAAATATTTTATTTCAATATTTGAATTAGTACAACTTTCTGATCCACTATCGTACAACTCTCACTTTTACATAATACAGTCATAACAATACATACATTCCTCACTACAAACTGATCACTCAATACATTCAGTTACATACACTTTCGTATAAATATACATACACACTGACACACACCAAGTCTTTATGCTCCAACATCCAATCCAGTTACTTATCACAGAATTTTACATACGTTCGGAGCCAAACCATAAAACATTATTACAACTGTTATACTAGGTGTATTTGATTGTTTTAAATAAATATGTATTTAGTTTAAACAATTTTTATGTATACACGTACCTTGCAACAAAAATGAGAAAAACCAATAGTGAAAAATCAGAATTCTACTACCTTGCAACAAAAATATAGCTTGATTGAGAATCTCCATACTCCAATCTTAAAGTTGCTATTACTGGACCAGATTCTCATTTGCCACCCCCAAACTCTTACATATGCCGACATGTTGTACTTGTGACCAGCTGATACTTTACTTGTGATGTCCTGTTCGATAAGCAAGATTGAATGGTGATTGTTATACCCAAAGTGACATCTTACCTGCAGTTATATCTCAAGTCTTGAAACAAATTACCATGTCATAATTAACACTACTTAGAAATTCAGGGTTTATGAATTAACTGTCTACTACTTTGGATCAGAAGTGATATCATATCTTGTTCTTATTAGTCAACACTGAACAACTAATTTGTGGCAAAGGTAAAATTCAATCTTTTCATTCTTAAATTATTGCTTAAAAATTAATGAAAACTATTACCGGGCCATTTTTTGTTTTTTGAATTCAACTATTGCTTTCTTGAATTGTGGCTTAAAATTAATTTGTATCTAACAATACTATCTCATGTAATGAAACACTAAAATAACTAAGTTAACAAATTTAAGTTCATATTATATATTAGCATACCCTGAACCGCTGTAGGACTAGTGTATTAAAAACTGAAACATGCATCCTTACTATCACCAAAGCGCTTAACATTGCACATAGAAACAAATGTTAGATATTTTGTATCAAATTAATCCAATAACTTCTATGTTATATGCTTCATCATGTTATAAAGCAAAAAAGAATCAATAATTATCTTTCGATATAAAATGTCTCTTCTGCTACTTCTCTGCTTGGCTAATGTATTTGCATAAAAAAAATATGCTATCATCAGAAAAAAATCATTGTTTCCTTATAGGGAGTAGAAGTTATTTGGAAAATAAACATTCAAAAATTAGATGATTGACCAACTCTCTAATAATTACAGTCATGATGATTCAAAAACTAACAAGAATTATTCTTATGGTTTTGGAATATAGTTTCAGATTAAAAATAAAACAACTATAAATTATAAGTGTACATAGAAATAAAACTCCCCAATAAACATCTTGTACCACCATCTATTTAATGATTATATACAACCTCTTTTGAACTTTCTAAAATAGAAAGCGAAACATAAAATAAACTTATTATGAATAGAATAATCTGATACCTTTGTACAGTCAATGTCTTCAGTCTGCGAGAGATGCATATTCACAGGATTGAGAGATGCATAATGTAACGACCCGCATTGGCAGAGGTATTATAATTAATTTATTTAATTATATAAATAGTGATATAGTGAATTAAATGGTGGTTTAATTAAATAATGGTGAATATTTAATTAAAATAATAAATTAAATAATATATTTAATTCTGGAATAATCAGAATAGGCTGAAATGGCGATATGGTGTGAACTGGATCATCTGTGATATTTGATTCAGTTTAGAATTGAATTAGAATAACGAATATATTTAAATAACGACAGTTTGAACGTATAATTATATTATAATTAAAATCGAGCTTGAAATGGCGCTGCAGTTCGCGATTTGGCGATTTGAACTTTAACTGAATGTACAGGATTCGTTTTAAGTCGGATTTCTGTGAAACAAGAAACGTGTGGAGCTGGTGGAGTATATTTTTCTAGTGGAAGAGAAAAATCGGGATTTCGTCGTGTAGATTTTGATTCACGTCCAAATCAAATTTCAGAAAAGTCGCTGTGGAATTCCTTTATAATTTGCAATGCTTTATATACGTTATAAAAGGGAATTTCAATATAAATTGAAATTCGATTCAACCAGGACTTGGAATATCGAATATATAATTACCTTGGAGCTGTATGGTATTCTGGTGTGAATATATACGAGAATATAAATTTGTTTGTATTTAATTTAATTTAATTTAATTTAAATATATTTATATATTTAAATGGATCATCCAGAGCGGTTAAAAATACGCTGTGTGAGCAAACGAAGTCGGAATTCGACGAAACCAGTTTCGTTGGGACCGTAATGTCGAACTGTAGCTGCATGTCCATTTTCGTGATTTTTGGGTATCGTATGTGGTCACAGGAATTTTTAGAGTGCAGAAATGGATAAATAAGGGTTAAAATAAAATATACTAAAATATTTAAAAATGTCTAAACCTCTCTATAAATACCCCACCTATCCCTTAAAACCTAATTCACTTCATTCAGAAGTCAAACAAAATTTCCGCCGCTCCTAATATTTTCTTACAGCAAAATGTTGGGAGGAAATTAAATCAAAACAAATGGATTTAAATTCCTATAAATCGAAATCCGAACATGGTTGTAATCATGGATGGATCCTCTTCATTTCTAAGTGGGTTTTTTTGAGTTCGAACCCTGTTTTTCCACTATCGCAAGTACACAGCAAAGCTAGGTTTAAAGCTTATGGTAAATCGATGCATCATTTGGTAAAAAGAGGGTCGTTTATGGGTTTCTTCGATCAAATGGTGTCTGCTTGCGAAGTTTAAGCAGTTCTGGTGATCTTTGATGTCGCGGTTCTGAGCTGTATCACGACGTAGAAGGGATGAACGTGATTTACAGGAGGACAACGAGATGGGATGTATGGCACTGAAGTCAAAGTGGTTGAGGAGAGAAGAAGAGTGGTAGTCTCGATTTTGGATTTCATGAACGGAAGAGGGAGAACGTTGGGTATAAGGAGGCGTTAATGGTCTGGAGCGACAGTTCCTATCGGAGGAAGAAGAAGTAAAGAGGAATACGGGTGGAACACAAAGGTGTTGAGTTGGAAGTGTGCGAGTTGAGGAGATTAACGGTGGTGTTAGTTTCGAATTTAGTGAAGTGAGGGTGGAGAGAAGGATTTGAAGATGGGATGCTGTGTAATGTAAGGAGCAGGTTCGGTTTGTGTTTTGGGGAAGAAGAGTTTCGACGGGTCAGGCTTGCGAAAGGAAATGGGCCAGAAATGTATGAGGTAGAGGCCCAATTATAAGTAAAGGGAAATTAAAGTTTTATTTTATTTTTATAAAATAGTGTATTAACTTGTAATCATCGTAACTTGATCATACGATATCAGATTGACGAACCGTAATTTGCGTTGGGACCGTATGGACGAGAGCTTCACAATGAAGCTGACTGGAAGTGGATTGGGGCTCGTACGAATTTATGGCGAAATAAATTGTTTGATTCAAATCAAATAACAGTTTATCGTTCTTTAACGATGAACTGCCAAAGTGAGTAAATCTCACTAAATCTGAACAGTTTATAATTTCGTGTTTTATTTTTAGAACTGTTAAATATTGGCTGATTGACTGTGTGTTGACTGTTTGATTGAACTGCTAGTCAGTTAGTTGAATTTCTATATTGATTCTGTTTAACAGAATATATCATATGGAACTAAAATTGATGTTATCAATATTTATTAACATCTGTGATGCAGGGAAACAGGTTGGAGCAATCCGACTGGATTCCTCAACATTTATTTTATTGTTTATCATATATGGTAATATATGATGTGATATAATCTGTACTGATTATGTGTGCTTAAATAATATCGATCTTTGTGGTTTGGTATATAAAATACCGTAAGAATACTGGTAAATAGAAAGGGGATTTACAAAGTAGATTTTTGAAAATAAATTATTTATATAAAATCGATGGATTCTATATATTAAAGGAAAAAGGGTTTTATAAAGGAAATAATTATAAATCAAAAGAGTTATAAAGGGAAAATATTTGTCAAACAAATAGAATAGAGATAAAAAGAAAATATTTGTAGAACATTAACAAATAGAGTAATTGGGATTATTTATTTATTTATTTAGGGAATAAATAAATAGAATAAAGGAAATATTTATTCAGGAAATAAATACGATATTATAAAAGGAAATAGAGTTAATTAATTAGAACTAATTAATTAGAGTTAATCAAAGAGAGTAAATTAACCAGTTAGAGTTAATCAGTTAGGGTCGATCAGTTAGAATTATCCAAACAGAGTTAATCAAATAGAGTTAAACAAAAATTAGAAACTGACTAGAGATTAATAAGTTGAATGGTTTCCTGAGTATGGATCTGATGTTGGTTTCGGCCTTCAGGGTTTATACTTAGGAAATTGTTCTCTTGTTAGTTTATAGTTAGGGACTGATAGTTGTGGGAGAATAGTGATTTGTAAATAAGTAGATGGAAACATTTTCCAGTGTTAATAACGTATATTTTCTAAATCATAGAAAATAAGGAATGTGGATATATGTATATATGTTTTGATGATTGGATCGATAATTCCATTTGGAATTTAGATCGTTGTTCGTACACCGACATGTTTTCATTGATAGTTAAATCACAAACTATCAAAGTTTGACCATTTTAACGTTGTTAATATGGAGAGACCAGTTGGATTCTTATCCAAAGAACCACTCTGTATTGGCATAAGCGTTGCGAATATGCCGAAGAAAATGGAAGACGGAGTAAAATGCAAGGGCTGTTGTATAAATCTTAGATAAAAATGGACTAAGATGGATGTACTGAATAGTGCCTTCGGTTTCGTTCAATCCCAGAACGAACGTAAATGGACGAATGTCTGACAAAGTATTTCCAATGATCGAATGGATTGGTCTGCATAAATATATATGGTTGCAACGGATTTATTCCCTTAGCATAACATCCAGAATATTTGTGTAAACCAATTAATGATTAATGGATTTGATAATGTGGCATTCAAAGTGATCGTGTTATCAATGAATGGAAAGTAATTGTAACCTTTGGCCTCAACATCCGATAAATGACTAAATTCGGGCAGGCAGCATGGCTAAGTCGGTCGCACCGAAGTAGGGTGTATAATCACCTATCTAGAGAATATTCATTTGCTTCTTTAATCTATCAATGTTGTCCCATATATATATACGGGAAATGGTTGTTGATCCCAACCGTTGGTGATGTACATTCGATACACTCAAGCGAAATGAGTGGCCGGTCATGTGTGGCTGAGTTGCAAGATGTTCTTGTTGAACTCTAGTGTATCGTTCCTAGAGTACACTGATCGGAAGGTGGTTCCATACCTTGTCATAGTTGGAAATCCATTACCCAATACGTGCTTGCGGTTTTGATTGTATACTATATATGTAGAACGTGAGATGAAAGCGTTTCTGCTAGATGGCTATTATACTGTGGTTGATAGATGTAACACCCCACGTCCATTAATGTCACTCACGAAGGGAACGCATTAACTTCCATGGAGGTTATAAGTGAATATAGAACAGAAAAATTACAATAAGACAGATAGTAAATAGTACTTGGAAATCTAAAACTTCATTTTATTGCAGCGGAAATTAAACATGTTTATTACATCATAAAACCATAGATCATAACCAAGTACAATATCCATCTTCATAAAAACAAAATACATAATCCCATTACATAAATAGCCACTAAAAAGATAACAAGCTGGACTTTACTTCAACGGTCCAAGCTTTCAAAAGAGAGATGAAGCAATTCAATCAAACTCCACTAGAGCTGGGCCCAACCTGAGGACCTGGAGGGGGAAAAGGATAGAAATAGAGGGGGTCAGACATAAAGTATGGCGAGTATGATAATTCTAACAATACTATTATCAAAATAACTAGACTAAGGCATAAGCTGGAAGACAAGTAAATGTCTATGAACTCTTAGGAAGATAAAGATAGCGTTTAAGATAACGTTAAAGATAACGGTAAAGGCACACCTAATTACTAACGAATGATTACTACATTGCACCGCACATTACTACACTGCACCACACCAGTCACCCTATTGTTTGATCCCACTTGCTTCACACAGAAACTTTATAAATAGCCTTACGTACCCCTAGCTGACTACATAGGCGCCGTCTGCCCCTATCTCCACTAGGTGTACCCCACTACCCACTTTCGATCGGCTCCCTACTCGTAGATACCCGTGCTGGCCCCACAGTGGGGTGTATCACTCCCCTAAAGTGGCAACCCGATACAACTTGAGAATGCACAGCTTATACCTACACGATGCAACAACGTCTTACCTACAAGCCCGGGTCCACACACGCATATGAAGCCCGTTGGACTTGCGTTGCCACCGTTCCCCGTTTTGGCCTCTTACAATCAAACCCAGCATGCGTGTCCCGTCCTCGACTTGGGTCGAGCCCACAAAGATACGTTTGGGATACTGGTCGAAATGGGCCCCCACAAGCTACCCACCTAAGCTTGTCACTAGTATATCCCACTTAACCCTCTTAGTCGTGTTCATTTACATGTGTGTTTGGTTAAGTCTTACTAATCGTATTTCACATGCCACTAAGGGCACCCCCTAGATTCCTCATGCCACCCAAGGCACCTACTTAACCCCCATGTCCCACCTTACATGTTAATCTGGTTAAGTATTTCTTAATTCATTCAGGCCATAACCTCATAAAGACCTCTCACATTAGACTGGCATTTATGGCAGCTGGATTTTCCGGGCGGGTCCGGGCAGTCTTACACCATAAAAGAGTCTAACCTCGTGTCTTTACAACCGTTATGCTTTAGTTTAGGCCTAGGACCTCTCACATTGGGCTGACATTTGTGACCACTGGATTTGTCGGGCAGGTTTACGTCACAAACGAGTCCAACCTCGTGTCCTAAGCATTGATTAACACTTAAAATCTTGTACCCCAGTTTTAATAATTCCCTATTCAAATTATTAATTAAGTCAACTTTTAATGATGTCCCTAATTGACTCAATTATGGTCATCCACTTATGGCATGCAAAATCATATCAATTGCACCCCAACTTTTTAATATTAAATCCTTACCCCTACCCCACGTTTATACGTTCGCTTATTCAACGCATAATATAGGCTAGACTTGTATAGTCTAACACCTAGCACAAAGATAAATTATCACAACATATAGACAATTAAAATAAATCTAATCATAATAGGGGTGAAACTTGCATAAACTACACATGTTAAGGATCAAAAGGTGTCAACTTGTTAAATGTCTCAATTTATATGATATGATCATAGCCCAAATCTATACATAAACTTGCATATGGGGTTTTTAGGCAACATAATGATGGTGTGAACTAGCATAGGATATCACATATGTCATAGCATAATTCTAGATGTCATAATAGATGTCTTGGTATATGTTCATAACTTTTCTAATCAATCTAACTTGCATATGTGACTTGTCATATAGATCAACATAACCCAAACATGATGATTTAATTAATATGAACTAACTAGCATAGATGGTAACATCATGGCCTTTTTAACATGTATGATTCATCACAACTTAGCACAGAAACTTTCAACATACATAACATCATCATAGCATGATTTACAACATATAAGATATCATCATCACATAACATTGGATTTACAATATACATGATAGCAAAAGGGGTTTACAACAACATATATGATAATTCACATCATCTACTCATAATCCATTCATAACTCAACCTAATTAAAATGATAATAATCTTGTTAAGATCATCATACTCACAATTTAGAGAAGAAAAGAGAGAGTTTTGCTTTGCTTTAGGGTTGAGAGAATTAGAATTGAATTTGCTTTTCTTCTTTCTTAGTTGGCGGCGGCTCCATTGATTTCCATGGTGACGGTAACTATTCTATTTTAATTAGGTTTAGGGTTAGCATTAGGATGTATTTATAGGTGTAGGAAGTTATTTAGGACCATTAGATTAACCCTGAACCATGAGAACCAATCAAATGCAAAATTTGCATTTGAGCGAATCGGCCCACGGGTTGACAGCCAAACAACCTGGATTAACCCCTGGTCGACCCAGCGGGGCTTGGGTCGACCTCAAAAATGGGCCGATTCGGTTATTCCCCCTCCCAATTCGCTGTTTTGAAATTTTTCGCATATTTATTTATTTAATTTTTAATTTATATATATATATATATATATATATATATATATATATATCAATATATATATATTTCTCTGCGCAACCCATTTCACTTAATTCTTTTCTAAAAATTAAGTATACTTTAATTTGTGAATTTTAATGTTATAAAATTATGGGGTGTTACATTCTCCCCTCCTTAAAGAATTTCGTCCCCGAAATCTCCAAGTCAAGAAGAATGTATATCCTACCATCTAATCGTCCATCTACTCAACCATCAAACACCAGCATCCATTGTCCTTAAAAGACTTCTAATGCTTTATTGTTTATATGCATATTGTGTGTATATGTCCATATCTAATGCAAAATTAGGCGGTCTACTAATTCAGTCGACCTCCTTAGTGCAATTCATGATAGTGCCATGCGTCCAATATGTATGCAAAAGATTCCTAATGATACATATTAATTCTATATGCGTGCACAACCATCCACCCGAATGCAGCAACTATATGATAATACAACCATTATACATCCATTCTACTAAATACATCCATATATATGCAATATGCAATATGAAGTGACTGAGCCGATCTGGTGCCTAATAGTGTGTGTATATGCATCCACGAGCAACCACTAGCAAACACTTGCATCCACTTTGCATCCACCATACATAACATGTCTCAAACACATGTTTCAACCATAGGATTATCCTAACTAAAGGTCAAAGATACTAGCGAGAGGATATACTAAAGATAAGATAAGTACAAGCTAAGCGATAAAGGAGAAATTAAAGGACATACCCTCAAAAAGAAAAGGGTATCGTGAACGCATCTTCTCTTCCATCTCCCAAGTAGCGTTGCTCTCCTCATCTCCCCATTGCACTTTGACTAGTCTGACCTCTCGATTCCTCAACCTCTTGATCTACGACCCAAGAATGCGCGTAGGAGCTCGTCGAATTGTCGCATCACGATCTATCTCCACCTCTCTAAGCAAGCTCGGCTCTACCACTTCCGCGGTCTCGTGCAAGCACTTCCTCAAATGTGACACATGGAATACGTCATGTACACCACTAAGTCTCTTGGGCAACTCCACTCTATACGCCATCCGTCCAATCCTCTCCTTAATAGGAAACGGCCCTACAAACCTTGGTTCTAATTTCCCAACGGACCTAAAGCGAACAACGTTTCGTAATGGAGACACTTTGACAAAGACCATGTCCCCAACTTCAAACTCGAGATCTGTCCTCCTCTTATCCGCATAAGATTTCTGCCTATCTTGCGCTGCTTTCATCCTTCTTCGAATCAAGTCGATCTTCTCTGAAGTCTCCCTAATCATATCGGGCCCAAGTAAGATCTTATCCGTAGATTCCCACCAACATGTAGGTGAACGACAAGGTCGTCCATATAGAGCTTCGAACGGTGCCATACCAATGCTGGACTGAAAGCTATTATTATATGCGAACTCAACCAATGGAAGATGCTCTTCCCATGTACCCCCAAAGTCTAGGATACATAGCCTCAACAGATCCTCTAGAATGCGATTCACCCGCTCAGTCTGGCCGTCCGTCTGAGGATGATATGCGGTGCTCAAACATAACTGAGTCCCTACCGCCTCTTGTAAGCTTCTCCAAAATTTGCTAGTGAAAATAGGATCGCGGTCGCTCACTATGGTAGTAGGAACACCGTGCAAACGAACTATCTCTCGAACGTATACAGAAGCTAACCATGGAGCAGTCCTCTTACTCTTCACGGGAAAAAAATGGACGCTCTTAGTAAGTCTATCTACTATAACCCAAATTCCCGTATTACCCTTCCTCGATCGCGGTAATCCATCCACAAAATCCATCGAGTTGCTTTCCCATTTCCATAGTGGAACATCCAATGGGTGAAGCATCCCACCCGGTTTATTTTGCTCCGCTTTTACTTGTTGGCACACCAAGCATATAGCGACATACTCGGCCACGTCTTTCTTCATGCCGGCCCAAAAGTAAACTCTCTTCATGTCTTTGTACATCTTGTCCCCACCGGGATGAATGGTCATCTTCGAATGATGTGCTTCGTCAAGAATAGTCTTCCTTAGGTCATCGTCTTTTGGTACACAAAGTCTACCGTCCCTACGTAACCAACCCTTATCGTCTAGGGTATACCTACGGAGATGGCTTGATGACTCCCCTCCTTTGAGTTTTTCTACTAACTCAACTAACTGTGGGTCGTATCGCTGTGCCTCGTCAATCTGTCCCAAAAGCATAGGTCTGACCTCCAAGGATGCTAGCAAACCGGGTACGAAGTCAACAGAAGGTCTAAAGTCAAACATCGAAATGAATTCTAAACTTCGCCGCTCAACAAACAAAGGACTTAAGGATAATCTTTTTCTACTTAAGGCGTCTGCCACCACGTTACCCTTGCCAGGGGTATAGGCTATTTCGAAGTCGTAGGACGCTAAGAACTCCATCCACCTTTGCTGCCTTAAGTTCAAGTCCTTTTGAGAGAATAGGTATTTTAAAGACTTGTGGTCAGTGAATAATTCGAATTTCTCGCCAAGAAGATAATGACGCCAAGACTTAAGCGCGAAAACAATAGCGGCCAACTCTAGGTCATGTGTGGGGTAATTCTTCTCATGCGCTCTCAACTGCCTTCCACCATAGGCTATTACCCTGCCCTCTTGCATTAAGACTGCGCCTAGTCCTATCCCATAAGCGTCAGTATAAACGGTAAACGGCTTACTCCCGTCTGGCAATACTAAGACTGGGGCTGAAGTCAAAGCTCTCTTCAAACGTTGGAACGCATCATCACAATCTACGTCCCATGTGAAAACTAGGTTCTTCTTCGTCAAGCGTGTCAATGGAGCTGATATCTTTGCGAAGTCTTTGATAAACTTCCTATAGTAGCCAGCCAACCCCAAGAAACTTCTCACTTCGGTAGCATTTTTAGGAACCTTCCAATCTTGGATGGCCACCACCTTTGCTGGATCTACAGCTATTCCTTCTTTGGAAACCACGTGTCCCAAGAACCGTACTTCCTTCCTCCAGAAGTGACACTTAGAAAATTTAGCCTTAAGGCTATGCGCTCGTAGGGTCTCCAACACTTCCCTAAGATGTAGGGCATGCTCTTCTTCATCTTTAGAAAAGATCAAGATGTCATCTACAAAGACTACCACGAATTTGTTAAGGTACTCCCTAAACATCCTACTCATCAAATCAACAAAATATGCTGGGGCGTTTGTCAAACCGAAGGGCATCACTAGCCATTCATAGAAACCGTCCGGAGTCCTAAAGGCAGTCTTGTCTATGCTATCCTCAGCCACTCTCAACTGATGGAACCCAGTAGCTAAGTCAAACTGCGAAAACACTGAGGCGCCAACTAACTGATCGAAGAGATCGTCAATCCTCGGCAGTGGGTGTCTGTTCTTCTTAGTAAGCTTATTAAGTTCTCTATAGTCCACACAAAGTCTAAGGGACCCATCTGCCTTCGGGGCAAATACTACTGGACCACCCCACTCCGATATACTTCGTCTTATGAACCCCTTCTCAAGCAACTCCTTCACTTGCTTACCGAGTTCCCTCCTTTCACGTGGAGCCATGTGGCGTAATGGCAAAGATACTGGTTTCGCATTATCCACAAGATAAATTCGAAAATCTATCTCCCGCTTCGGAGGCAAGCCGTTCACCTCCTCAAACACATCCGAATATTCTTGGACCACTCTAACAGATCGTAGATTTTCCTCAGACGCATCAAGCGATTCTAGATAACTTAGCATAACCGAAATTATGGGATTACAAAAGATTTCGAGAGTGTTGCCAAGGCGAGTCACGAGCCTAACTACTCTCCTTTCACAATCAAGAACGGCCCCATTTCTGGATAACCAATCCATTCCTAAAATTAGCCCATAGCCCGTGAAGCCCAACACATAAGAATCACATCAAAATTCAACGCTAAGTATGGAAATTTTCAAATCCAAACACATCATAGACAAATAAGCTGAGCCCCCAATTGGATTCGAAACAACTAAGGGATCCTCTACTAAACTGGTGTTTAAGTGCAGTGATTCAACTAATGATGTAGAGATAAACGAATGTGATGCGCCCGAATCGAATAAGGTACGGACAGGATGATCAAACAGAAAAACTAAGCTTTCAACAGAAATGGTTCTACCTCGTTCTTGCAGCGGTGGGACCGCGAGAGCCTGAACTTGTCCCCTTGCCTGCCCTGGTGCCATAAGATCCTGCACCTGTCCTCCCGAGTTATCTCATGCCCTCTGCCCCTTCTTTGGGCAGTCCATCACTAAATGTCCCGCATCGCCACAATGAAAATAGCCCGTCTTCTTTTTCTTTCGGCAATCCTTGCTGAGATGGCCTGGGGTTCCACAGTTAAAGCACTTCTTCTTTCCCTTGCCGTTATTGTCTTTACCACCCTTCTTATTTTGCTGTTGTGGTTTCTTCTGATCCCCCTTCTTCTCGGGTGCCTTATCAGCTTTAACGCTTTTCTCCTCATGCATAAGCGCCATTTCTACTAACTTCTCAAATGTGGCCCCCATAGGGATGTGGGTCATAGCCAACCATTGCAATGGTTCATTCAAGCCATTCACGAACCTTAGAGCCTTCTTCTCCGGCGTGTTTACTAAGTCCAAGCCAAACCTTGCTGACTGATTAAATTTATTGACATATTCTTTCACTGATGAGCTTCCTTGCTTCAATGTCAAGAACCTTTCCATATATAGATTTTCTTCCGCCCTTGAGAGAAACTTCGCCTCGAACCTATGTTTGAAATCCGCCCAAGAGTCAACAGGACGCTCCCCATTAGTGACCTCCCACCAAAACGAGGCCTCTCCCTTCATCAACCAAGCTGCTAATCGAACTCTCCTCCCTTCTTCTACTTCAAAGATTTCTAGCAATTCTTCCACCTCCTTAAGCCAATCTCTAGCTTCCACAAACGTTTCTGACCCTTGAAATGGTTTTCCACCCATAGCCTTGAATTCCTTGCACGTCTTTGCAAAAGTATCTACGCGAGGAGGAGGAGGAGGAACAAATGCAACTGGTGGTGGAGGAACATTGGCTGGACCTGCAGCGGCCCTAGCCTCAAATAACCTCCTATACCATCCTGGTATCGTTACACCGTCGGGTAGATTAAGATCTTCAGCCATGCTGAAACGAAAAAGGAAAGATTCAAAATGGAGAATTCGAAAGATAAAGATATATGGCTATTGGGTATTATGTTTTTTTTTTCTTAAAAACTTTTCTCTTTAAATTTCTCATTAAAACATGTTTTTGAAAGCACTTCTTCCAAAAATAACTATTTTTCTAAAGTATTTTTATCTGTTCTGGTAACCTTAAGCTCTGATACCACGTGTAACACCCCATGTCCATTAATGTCACTCACGAAGGGAATGCATTAACTTCCATGGAGGTTATAAGTGAATATAGAACAGAAAAATTACAACAAGACAGATAGTAAATAGTACTTGGAAATCTAAAACTTCATTTTATTGCAGCGGAAATTAAACATGTTTATTACATCATAAAACCATAGATCATAACCAAGTACAATATCCATCTTCATAAAAACAAAATACATAATCCCATTACATAAATATCCATTAAAAAGATAACAAGCTGGACTTTACTTCAACGGTCCAAGCTTTCCAAAGAGAGATGAAGCAATTCAATCAAACTCCACTAGAGCTGGGCCCAACCTGAGGACCTGGAGGAGGAAAAAGGATAGAAATAGAGGGGGTCAGACATAAAGTCTGGCGAGTATGATAATTCTAACAATACTATTATCAAAATAACTAGACTAAGGCATAAGCTGGAAGACAAGTAAATGTCTATGAACTCTTAGGAAGATAAAGATAGCGTTTAAGATAACGTTAAAGATAACGGTAAAGGCACACCTAATTACTAACGAATGATTACTACACTGCACCACACATTACTACACTGCACTACACCAGTCACCCTATTGTTTGATCCCACTTGCTTCACACAGAAACTTTATAAATAGCCTTACGTACCCCTAGCTGACTACATAGGCGCCGTCTGCCCCTATCTCCACTAGGTGTACCCCACTACCCACTTTCGATCGTCTCCCTACTCGTAGAAACCCGTGCTGGCCCCACAGTGGGGTGTATCACTCCCCTAAAGTAGCAACCCGATACAACTTGAGAATGCACGGCTTATACCTACACAATGCAACAACGTCTTACCTACCAGCCCGGGTCCACACACGCATATAAAACCCGTTGGACTTGCGTTGCCACCGCTCCCCGTTTTGGCCTCTTACAGTCGAACCCAGCATGCGTGTCCCGTCCTCGACTTGGGTCGAGCCCACAAAGATACGTTTGGGATACTGGTCGAAATGGGCCCCCACAAGCTACCCACCTAAGCTTGTCACTAGTATATCCCACTTAACCCTCTTAGTCATGTTCATTTACATGTGTGTTTGGTTAAGTCTTACTAATCGTATTTCACATGCCACTAAGGGCACCCCCTAGATTCCTCATGCCACCCAAGGCACCTACTTAACCCCCATGTCCCACCTTACATGTTTATCTGGTTAAGTATTTCTTAATTCATTCAGGCCATAACCTCATAAAGACCTCTCACATTAGACTGGCATTTATGGCAGCTGGATTTGCCGGGCGGGTCCGGCAGTCTTACACCATAAAAGAGTCTAACCTCGTGTCTTTACAACCGTTATGCTTTAGTTTAGGCCTAGGACCTCTCACATTGGGCTGACATTTGTGACCACTGGATTTGCCGGGCGGGTCCGGGCAGGTTTACGTCACAAACGAGTCCAACCTCGTGTCCTAAGCATTGATTAACACTTAAAATCTTGTACCCCAGTTTTAATAATTCCCTATTCAAATTATTAATTAAGTCAACTTTTAATGATGTCCCTAATTGACTCAATTATGGTCATCCACTTATGGCATGCAAAATCATATCAATTGCACCCCAACTTTTTAATATTAAATCCTTACCCTTACCCCACGTTTATACGTTCGCTTATTCAACGTGTAATATAGGCTAGACTTGTATAGTCTAACACCTAGCACAAAGATAAATTATCACAACATATAGACAATTAAAATAAATCTAATCATAATAGGGGTGAAACTTGCATAAACTACACATGTTAAGGATCAAAAGGTGTCAACTTGTTAAATGTCTCAATTTATATGATATGATCATAGCCCAAATCTATACATAAACTTGCATATGGGGTTTTTAGGCAACATAATGATGGTGTGAACTAGCATAGGATATCACATATGTCATAGCATAATTCTAGATGTCATAATAGATGTCTTGGTATATGTTCATAACTTTTCTAATCAATCTAACTTGCATATGTGACTTGTCATATAGATCAACATAACCCAAACATGATGATTTAATTAATATGAACTAACTAGCATAGATGGTAACATCATGGCCTTTTTAACATGTATGATTCATCACAACTTAGCATAGAAACTTTCAACATACATAACATCATCATAGCATGATTTACAACATATAAGATATCATCATCACATAACATTGGATTTACAATATACATGATAGCAAAAGGGGTTTACAACAACATATATGATAATTCACATCATCTACTCATAATCCATTCATAACTCAACCTGATTAAAATGATAATAATCTTGTTAAGATCATCATACTCACAATTTAGAGAAGAAAAGAGAGAGTTTTGCTTTGCTTTAGGGTTGAGAGAATTAGAATTGAATTTGCTTTTCTTCTTTCTTAGTTAGCGGCGGCTCCATTGATTTCCATGGTGACGGTAACTATTCTATTTTAATTAGGTTTAGGGTTAGCATTAGGATGTATTTATAGGTGTAGGAAGTTATTTAGGACCATTAGATTAACCCTGAACCATGAGAACCAATCAAATGCAAAATCTTCATTTGAGCAAATCGGCCCACGGGTTGACAGCCAAACACCCAGGATTAACCCCTAGTCGACCCAGCAGGGCTCGGGTCGACCTCAAAAATGGGCCGGTTCGGTTATTCCCCCTCCCAATTCGTTGTTTTGAACTTTTTCACATATTTATTTATTTAATTTTTAATTTATATATATATATATCAATATATATATTTCTCTGTGCAACCCATTTCACTTAATTCTTTTCTAAAAATTAAGTATACTTTAATTTGTGAATTTTAATGTTATAAAATTACGGGGTGTTACAATAGACATTATTATAATATCAAAGGTTTTGATATAAAGATGTTTTGGATTCTCATAAGGGAATAACCCGTTCCGTTATACGGCGTGGTCTTATGAGATATCATTTACTTGTTCGAACTGTTTAAACTGTTTTACTCATACCAGTCCCATGACTGACCCGGAGTTTATTTGTTTGTTTTCCCTAAACTCTTGGGTGCCTAATTTTGTACGGGCAGTCAAGTAGTTCAGGATTTTACAGATACACTTGGAGAGCTTGGAGCAGGAGGCTTCAAGATTCTATAGCTATTATTATTTCCGTTGTTGTTGTAAGTGTTGTAGTCTGAAATGTTATTGTATACATATACTGTTTGTATTTCAAAAGTTATGTTATATTTTATTTGTTCCGCTGTGAGATTTGTGGTTACTCTGATGATGATGTTCTTCTTCTTCTTCTATTCTATTAGTTCTATCTTATCTATCCTCACCCTATATCTTCTTTCTATTAATTTCTTGAATTTCCAGTGCAATTTGGGGTTGGACTTGTGTTATTTGGTTAGCTCAAATTGGACCGGATTTTCGGGTCATTACACATAAGTCTTCTTCTGGTAATGCGAAGTATTTTTGAGTATTTGGGATTCGATCTGAAAAATAAAACTCAGCAATGAGCTTATAGACCAAACAAAAGACAAAACAATACAAGCCCAGACACCAAAATAATAACACAAACAACAGACTTGAAACACAGTAAACCATACTCAAGAAGCAAAGAAAAAGCCACAAACATGCGCCAAGCATCAAAGCAAGAAATGCTCCTGAACTATATGACAATCCAGCAGGCACCAACAAGAATAATACTGCTACAAACTCCCAAACTAAACCATAGAAGAAGCATTGATAACCCAGCATAGAAATGCACAAGCAAACAGCCCCATGCATGATTGTTGACATAAACAAATTACTGCTAAATTGAAAATAGCATTTCAGATAGTGAATTATTGCACAGTATGATCCATATTCCAGTAACAAATTTATATTTCATAATAAACCAAAAGGCACTTACGTATGGATAGATTCTTCTTCAACGTTGTGAAATAAAAGTATAGAGTAAGATCAATTCTGATTGGCAACATAATAGAATCATTTTTAGCTGGTGATAAAAATAGATTGATCTGTATAAACATAAAATTATTAATAGATACAAATATAGCGGAAAATAGGTGGCATAACGAAAATAAAACATATTGGTTGGTGACACGGATATAATTTCAAAACAATCGATTTCACCCTAAGACATATAAAAGATAACATCAGGAGAGTACGAAATTGGACCCACCAATCCATGAAAATGTTTAGTAAAATGTAACCCTTTGGTTGTCGGGAGAGGTGGATCCTCCCACTTGATCCATAATCAACGATGAAATCGCAAACAGTAATCTGAGACGGAGCGAGAGAGGAGCTGGAGTCGTGAATAAAGTTAGAAGCCAGAGACGAAAGAGTACACCGCGAGTAGAGATCGAGTGAAGGTCGGATCTGGTCGCGCGAAGAGAAAGGTAGGCTAGATCTC
This sequence comes from Allium sativum, assembly GCA_030737875.1. Classification (NCBI taxonomy): domain Eukaryota; kingdom Viridiplantae; phylum Streptophyta; class Magnoliopsida; order Asparagales; family Amaryllidaceae; genus Allium; species Allium sativum. The sequence continues at coordinate 469,333,106 of CM060920.1, read as the reverse complement.
AAGAAAGCGAAGGGATCGGGTAAAGGTTAGGGTTTGAAGATGTAATTTGGGGGAGCGTCTCTTTCTTCATTGCCGATGGAAGAGGAAACGTGATAGAAAGAAAGAGCATTCTAGGGACAGCTGTAATTGAAAACCTTGGGAAGGAACGAAAAGTTAAAGCCAATTTTTTTTGTTTTGGAGCCAAATTTTTGCGTTTGGAGCCAAAAATTCCAACGCACATAACTTGATTTTGTTTTTATATTTTGCCAAATGATTTGGTATTCATGATCAAAGAAAAACTGAAATAAGCGAGACATACAGATCATCAAGAAATAATGTGAAAAAATAAGAGAAATTGTCATGCTAACCTTTAAAAATAACATATAATTGAAGCTACTGTGATACCCAAAAATATTAAGTAAAAACAAATTTGAACTTTAACGGTGAAAATCAAGAAGATTTGCAGTACAATCGAAAATTTAAATGGTACTGACAGTTTTCCATCGGTTATAATTAAAATTTCACCAAAAGTTAGAGAATTAAAAATTATAATAGTAAAATTTTATATTAAATATAAATATAATATGAATTTCTTGAGAATTGTTTTTTACTAAAATATTAAATATTACTGATTAATAATAGTTATTATTAATTATTACCTTTTTTCCAAAGTTATAATTGAATTCCGACTATTAAAAGTTAATTATTATGTAAATGTTATTGATTATATACTATTAAATATTTAATAGTAATTTTTAAAAAGTAACTATTATTTATTAATCATCAATTAAGCGGTTTTTATCTAATCTAATAGTAATTAATAGTAATTGGTATTAATTTGTAAATTTATTATTGAATATGAATCATTCTTAAATGTTAATATTACTAATTATTAAATATAAGTTGTTATTAATATTTAATAGGTCTCTAATACAAGAAATAGAAAAAAGAGTTACTAAAAATAAGTTTAAACAACTTTCTAATTTAACTATTAATTATCAGAAACTAATCAGTATATATTAGTTATTACAACAGACAAAAAAATGTTGTGATATATATGTTTATTGCAACAGTGATTTTATCACAGTTGTAAAAAACATTTATTACAACAGTGCGTTTTGCACAGTTGTAAAAAAGCATTTATTACAACTGTGCTTTTCGCATAGTTGTAAAATTAAAGTTGTAATATGGTGTTTTTGTTGTAGTGATAATGTCTATGCATTACCCCACTCCTGACTAGGCTCGCGCCATACACAACCAATACCAATCATCAATCCCATCCAATAATCATAAATAAATAAATACTCCACAATCAGTCGCATTTAAGGCGCCACAAGTGTCCATCCACATCGTGTGAAATGCGAGTATCGCTAATATCCATACAACGCTTCTAATGCAGGGGATTCGTGAATAGTTCAAGTATCGAACTCTAAAGGGGGTAATATAACTACATGATGCAATTTATAACTTGCAACCTAAAATACCGAACTAACTGCTACATAATAACTTAACAAAATTATTTACTGAGCGAGTTCTCACCCAGAAGCTAAACCGAACACCGCGATTCTTCATATCTCCATCGCTCGCGTCGTTTAGTCGCTCCCCGCACTTGAATTCGCCTCTTTTCCTCTAGAATTTGCACATGACCTCCAATCTTCACCAAACTTTGTACCTAGCCCAAACGCGCCATTCCAAGACAACTTTTGCCTAGTGGACATTCTTTCAAAAACGCATCAATTTGCTGTAAATCGCGAAAAACAACAGCAAGTCCGTGGACTTTGGACGCGTTTTCTAAACATCTTTGAACTCCAAAATTCGACTTCCATATATCCAAATCGAAGAGAAAATCGTGCTCTACAACTTTGGCACTGTGGAGTTTCGGCTAGAAATGCACGTTTTGTGAGTTATTGGCTAAAGAAGGACATGACGTTATTTGCAAAACGGGAATTTTGTGAAAAACGGATTTTTGGGTGATGTGGGGCCCACGGCCGAAGGTGGGTGGCCAAAGGGCGGCGGAGGACTTGACTGGCGATAGGGAGGTTGTGGGTGGAGGCAGGGTGGGGCCGGAGTTGGGTGGCCAAAGGGCGGCGGCGGACCTGACTGGCGATAGGGAGGTCGCGGGTGGAGGCAGGGTGGGGCCGGTGGTGGTTTTTGGTGGTGGAATGGGTTATAGGGTTTGTAGAAAAGGAGAGAGAGAGAGAGAGGAGAAGGAAGAGAAGGAGGAGGAGAGGGAGGAGGTGCGGCACCGGAGGGAGGGGAGGCCGATGGCCAGCGGTGGTGAGGGGGTGGGTGGATGCAGTTTTGGGGAAAGGAGAACTCACAATTTTTGAACAAAGAGGGAGAGAAAGAGAGAAGATGAAAAGTAAAGAGAAAGAGAGGAAAGGAGAATATATGCTCATTTATCTCTGATCGTATGAATGCAAACAATCTCCGTTTGCCACGGATTTCGGACATGAGATAGTAGAAGTGAAGCCGAGTCCAACAAAACAAGTTTCGTCAAATTTCGAGTTTGTTTGACCTTCCGTCAAAATACTCAAAGATGCTCAAATAATGTTATAAAATGCGATTTTAGCGCACCTTTTCTTCTTGCACACCAACACGCCAACTCCAAAATTCATGGCCTTTTGGATTTAACCATTATTAGATGATACGAATTCAAAAAAAGATGGTATCGAATTCTGAGATCGTCTCAATAATGTTCCTTTGTAAAATGACTGCTTGTTTTTGAACAAATGGTTTTGCTTCGCACGGCCACATACTAACTCCGTTCGACGCGCACTTTGGAACTCAACAATGATTTGTCATTATGAATCCGGAAAAAATTATTTCATCGAATTCTGTGCTCATATGCAAAATTTCACTTTTTAAGGGCTATGTGATGATTTTAAAAATCGAATTTTCAAAATTTTCAAAAAAAAGCTTATAAATCAATTTAATAACTTTACTGAGTTTATTTTAAGTCAAATAAAATATAAAAATTAATAACAAAATTATTCTCAAATTTTATTTATCAAAAATAACCAATTTATATTCGCATATTCCTTAAAATAGCTTAAGTCAAAATTTTAAATTGGTTCCCAAAATACGGGTTGTTACACCAACAATCTCCCCCTTTTTGATGATGACAACCTTAGTTTATAAAATATTCATACTTGTTAATACTTTTTGATGTTGTCCACTGATTACTCCCGTTTCACTATAAATCCTACATACTCCCATAAACTAAGTCTATATTTTACAATTTCTCCCCCTTTAATTTGTCATTACCAAAAAGAAATTCTAAACATACTCCCCATAAATCCTATATCTGTCTATACTTATCCAATAATATTTGATTCTATTCTTAGAACTAGTAAAAATAACTCCCCCTAAATTTATGCTATAAATGTTTCTAATATAACTATCCCTGATTCCATAATATCCTTATATCTCCTTCTAAATCTATGATTCTAAACCTAAATATTATAACTACCCTTAAAAATTATGACTATGATAGTCTAATAAACTAAATAAAAGGATAATAAACTAAGCAAACAACCCAATATCAATTCAAACAAGTAAATAAATCCAAAAAAGCAATTCAAACAAGTAATTCAAACAAACAATCAAACAAACAAGCAATTCAAACAAATAATCCAAGCAAACAAGCAATATAAACAAATAATCTAAATAATTAAATCAATCAAAGTATTTTAGAACCTTCAACTAATCCTTAGAAGCTCTAAAACTCCCCCTTAATTTAATACAAAACTAAACCTATCCTAAACTCTAATTCCCTTAAAACTATAATAAGACCTTAATCTAGACTTAGAAATAACTCTGATAAGATATCCTTAAAATTATGATATAAGTAAAGAAATTCAATCCAATCAATAAATCAATTTAATTTTTGTTGTCACAAAACATCAATTCAAACATGAAATCAAACATTTCTTGTAACTTCTATTTATCCTAAAACTTATAAATTTCCTATCAACCATAAATGCATAAGTATATTTCTAACAAACCTTTCAACCACTAACGAAATTTAACCATGTCAAGTAAGTCAATTAAATTATTTAATTCAAACAAATCAAACAAACCAAATAAGTCAATCAATTCAATCAAGGTAATCAATTTAATAAATTCAACCAAGTCAAGCAAATCAATCAAGTTAATCAAGACAAAGTAAATATGTTATGTGTTTGATTAATAATCCTAAATTTCTAATTATATGAAAACTTTTCATACTATATACTTGTTATGTGTGGAGTTAAAGTTAACATGCAGTGTGTTGGTTATGATGCAGTATGTCATATTCAAATCTGTATGAAGTGATATATTGAATGAAATGCAACTTGTGATGTAAATGATTGTAATTTGAGATGTACTGTAATTTATAATAATGATGTATGATATGAAATAAGATGTGTAATGATAGTATGCGGAATGATTTGATAATTATATTTATTTAAGTAAAATATGTTCAAAGTACTATCTAACTACTATGCATATACATATATGTTACAAATTATTTCAATTAAACAAGGATAACATATATTAATTTATAAACTTAGGTTAATGATACTTATGAAAGAGATTGCAAGGATAGTAAGGATAAAAGTTTTATTGTATTCATAATATAAAATATTTAAAATAATTCTATGAGAAATGTGGAGTTAAATAATCTTAGTAGGATGCTTCTTTAATATAGTAATAATTGAAGATCTTTTTAAAGAGAATATAGAATTCTATAAAGTAAACATATAGTTAAAATTGTATGTATAAAAACTATTTTTAAAAAGAATTTAAAATTTAATTTATTATGAAATATAAATCATTCTTTTAATACACATCAATTTTAAATTTATACTTTTAGAAATCAAAATATATTATTTTGTTAAGGAAACATTTATATGTTAAAACTTTTAAAAGAAATCTATAGTCATAACAAAATTATGAAATCTGGATATAAATTAAACTGCAAGACTATAATTTCTTGTATTTAAGAATAAAATCATATATATGTATATTATTAAACCAAAATATTAGGTTAAGCTTTTACAAATCTTAATAAGAAATCAAAATAAGTATTTAAGTTAAAAATAGTATTCGTGATAATATAACACAAAGTTGTTGTGCAATCATATGAATAATATATAAGTTAATCTATGCATGTTTAAACTATATAAAAGATGAATAAATTTATATTTTATAAAAATATCAAAAGGTTACGTTAATTTTATATATCATATTAACATGATTATATAATTTTATTAATTTATATACTTTTAAAATTTTAATATATATATATATATATATTGAAACAAGGTATAAGAAAATAAGTAGACAAACAAAGTTAATAACTGTAGTTTGAACTGCCATTTTCTAATTAAAAAAATGGAGTGAAGTTTGAAAATTTAAACTTTTGAAATTCAAAATTTGAATTTCATTATGTCGACATGACTATTTAGGTATGTCGACATACATGTAAAAAATCAAAAAACATATAGTTTTGACATCTTAGTTTTATTATTATCGATTTATATTTCAGGTTTAACTATCTCCTGAAATAATATTAATCCTAACAAACATTCACAACTTATTATTACATTTAATATTATTATTTTGAATTTCAAAATTCAAATTTCAAATTTGAATTTTAAGTTTCAAGTTTGCATTTTAAAGTTTTTATTTCAAATTCAAAACTAAGCAAACAAAACAAAGCAAATAAAACATCCATTCAACCAGAAATGAATTTAAAAATTAATTATGATGTACCCGGTTTTTAGATCCATTTCTTCGATATTTTCTGAATTCTGAATTGCTGTGAATCACATATTTGAATTTCCAATTTTCTAACTCTCCATTGCTTGATGATGAATTTGAATCGTCTTGATAAAAACACATCCTTTTTATATGGCCTGGTCAACTTAGAGTCAAAATTTTTAGCTTGAATTTGAATTTTGAATGAACATACACTTCAACTACTATAAGCCCAAAAGTCATATCCCTTTATAAACACTTTTTTCTTGATTGATGAACGATCATCTTGGTGTCTTTCGGCCAATAGTTATCGACGTAACTCTTTCCCTGCAAAAAAGCATATATTTTCAAAGAATCAAGTGACTTTTCAAAATAACTAATTGTAATTTGAGATAAGAATATCATGATGATTCTGTGATATATTCATTTAAACTTTTCAAGAATTCATATCATGATAACTTGAATTTTTCAATCAAATTGAATGCAGACTCATCTAGAACTGATGCAAGACATGAATTTAAACTAGTATTATAAATCACTTCATAATTCGCCATTTAAATTTTTTCAAAAATCAGATTATGAATTTTTTGAAAAATCTTGCTCTGTTACCAATTGTTAGGGATTGCGGAATGGATCGTTAAGGCAAAACAAACACTAGAGGGGGGTGAATATGTTTGTAATGGTTTGCAAATCCATGCTATCTGAGTTGACTACATACATCACACGTCCAACCCAAATATCACAGAAATACGAATCATTTTTTTAGAAGAAAAAGGTAGAAGAAGAACAGAAATAACAACACAGCACATCGTCGCGAAACAAAATATAATATATCATAACTTTTGAAATACGAAATTTTAAGTGTATAACATACAATTATCAGAGTACAACACGTATAACACAGCGGAAATAAAAATACTATATATATCTAACACTGAAGCCACATGCTCCAAGCTCGTTTAGATAGATCTGTAAAATGCCGAACTACTTGACTGCCCGTACAAATTTAGGCACCCAAGAGTTTAGGTAAAACAAAACAAAGTAAACTCTGGGTTAGTCATGGAACTGGTGTGAGCAAACAATTTAAAACAGTTTGAGAAAATAAACGATATCTCATAAGTCCACACCGTATAACACGGAACGGGTTTTTCCCTTACGAGAATCCAAAACACTTGATTTAACTTTCGAAATCCTTTCGATAGAAACTATAATCTTTATATCTAAACTCTTTGGATATTATAATAGTGTCTATTAAATAAATAACAATCTAGTGGAACATTTGCATCTCATGCTCCACATATATAATATACAATCAAAACCGCGAGCACTTACTGGGTAATGAATTTTCCAACTATGACAAGGTATGGAACCACCTTCCGATAGTGTATCGCTAGAGAAGAATACACTGGGTTTAACATGAACATCATGCAACCCAGCCACACATGACCGACCACTCATTTTGCTTGAGTGTAACGAATGTATATCACCAAAGGTTGGGATCAGCAACCATTTTCCTGAATGTGACAACATCGAATAGAATAAAGAATGAAGTGAATTTCTCTAGATAGGTGATAATACACCCTAATTGGGAGCTACCGACTTAGCCATGCTACCTGCCTAATTTTTGTCATTTCCCGGTTGTTGATGCCAGAGGCTACGCTTACTTATCATTCATTGATAACACAATCACTTTGAATGCCATATTGTTAGATCCGTAAAACATTAATTGATTTGCACAAATATATTCTGTATATTACGCTAAGAGAATAAATTCTCCACCACCATATATGTCTGTATAGACCAACATGTACGATCATTGGACACACTCTTTCAGACACTCGTCCATATACGTTCGTTCTGGGATTGAACGAAACCGAAGACACAATTTCCACTAATCCATCTTAGGCAATTTCTACCTAGGACTAATAGAAAAGCCCTTTCACTTCACTCCATCTTCTGTTATCTTCATATGATCTGATTCGCAACGCTACTACCAATACAGAGTGGTTCTCGGATAATAATCCAACCAGTCTCTCCATATTAATAACGATATTGGCAAATACTTCGATAGTCGGTTTTTAACTATCGAAGAAAACAAACATCCATTCAAAGCATCAAACAATCACTGGGCCCCTTAATTAATATTTCATTAATTAAATCACTTTTCCATTTTTCTTATCAATATCTATTAACCGGAATTTTCAGTAATCATCTTCTTGGCATCTTACACTATTTGGAAAACACTTCCATATATCGTCTTCTTTTATTTTCTATACTTAGAAAATATCTTCTATTTATAATTAGAGAACATTGCATTTACTTATCTCTTTCACGACCATTCATTTTTAGACTTAGGAAATATTTATTATTATACTTTCAAAATTCTACATATTGGGTTAAAACGAATGTTGTGTAAAACATCGTTACAACAACCCAAAATATGTCATTCAGCTAAACTCTTTAAGCATTTATCTTTGAGACTGAATCATCCTATTTATCGATTAATAATGAAATCAATCAAGTTAAGGTATAATTACCTCTCAGACCTTGACTAAAAACATCCTTAACTTCAAACTAGACAAGACCACTATTCTCGAATAACCAACATCATATAAATCCAATTATTCATTTCTAAAATGTATATACATTTCTCTTTCTATTACCAGATTATCGATTTTCTTTTTGTTTATAATATTCTATTTCAAGTTCGTTTCCTTATCAAATTCTAATAAATTGATATATTGATTTCCAGTTATCAAAATTTCTTAAAAATATTCTATCTCCTTAAATTCCCGGAAAAATTCGCTAGCACCTCCTTTGTACCAGTCAATAACTTTGTAACTACCCAGGGAATTCGACGCCTGAATTCCAACAATAATACATTAAACCCATATTACTTGCCAGAACTCAAGTATCGAAAACATCAGATAGTTAACGAAAGAAAATAGAGGGTGAGATAAGAAAGAAAGAAATATTAGAATAGAAGAAGAAGAAGAACACAACAACATCAGAGTCTCACATCGCAGCGGAATAAAATATAATAGAAACAAAACTTTATTGAGAGCTTTGAAATAAAAACTTACAATCATTAGTGTACAGCAATACACCTGGACAGTTATAATAATCTGTCTTCATATACAACACACAATGGAATAAATCTAGAAATCATATGTCTGAACACCTTCAGCTCATCTCCGTACTTCACAACATCCGATAAACTGAACCTGCACAACCCGGTCTAACCCGAGCATTTACAAAACGCTGGATCAGTCAGGTGAACCAGAGTGAGAAAAACTTGCTAAGTTAAAACATCGCACAACTTGATTTTTAAAGTCAAATCATTTCTTTTTGAAATCATATCTTTTTCTAATATTATAATGGTGTCTAAACACAAGTAAGTATCAATCTAGCGGAACGCTTGCATCTAACGTTCCACATATATAGTATACAATCAAAACCATGGGCACTTATTGGAGATTGGATTTCCAACTATGACAAGGTATAGAACCACCTTCCGATAGTGTATCTTTAGAGGCGAATACACTAGGTTCAACAAGAACATCTTGCAACCCAGCAACACATGACCGACCACTCATTTCGCCTGAGTGTATCAAATTTATGTCACCAACGGTTGGGAGCTACCCTATTGTTTCCCGAAAAGGGATAGCATCAAAATAGATTAAAGAAGGAAATGAATTATCTCTAGATAGGTGATTATACACCCTACTTGAGTGCGACCCACTTAGCCATGCTACCTGCCCGATTTTTGTCATTTCCCAGTTGAAGAGGATTGAGGTTTAACACTACCTTTAGCACACAGATCATTATTCACTTTGGAAGTCACATCGTCAGATCCGCTAAATCACTAATTGACGTCCACAACCATACTCTGGTCGTTAAGCTAAGAGAAACTGTACACCCTTCTCCGCCACTAACAGAATTACGTTTGTAAAAATAAACTTACATGATTCTTAAGAAATATTATGTCAGACATCCGTCCATACAAGTCATCTAGGAACAGGATGAACCAAAGGTACCCTCCTACTAAATCCTAAGTATCACCCTAGAGATCAGTAGCAAGTAGTCCTTGCAAATCTGTAGATTTCAACCACGATAGAACCCCAATATATCTCCGAGTCGAATCAGAGATTTTAAGTGGTTATTCCATGTTGTGAAGATCTATGGTCTTCGATTTCTCCGTCTCGATCAGCATCTAATATCTTCAATGTTTCCGTAATTGCTAGTCGGAATGGTATTCGAATATAAATTCGATCCCGGTCTTTCCATACTAACAATCGTATTGGCCAGATTTAATAGTCGGTTATTTAACTATCAAATAAACAACCATTCAACCATAAAATAAAAATATACTTACTGGTTTAGTACTCAGCATCATTTGGCTTATTTAATTAAAAATAATTAACGATAGTTAATTTAACTATTCCAATATTTGGAAATAACATTACGCTTCGTACTAATATTCGCAAAACCCTTTCATTTTAATGCTTCGAAAAATATATTATAACACTATCCAATATTCCATTTTATTATCATTTGCACAACATTATTCATTTACTAAACTGGGAAATCAGTTTATCTTCTTAATCGTAAAAATAATCATTTACACAAATCTCTTCCATTTCAATACTTGAAAATAATAGCCCACGCCTTTCTTTTAGAATAATATCATACTAATTCTCATTTTCTCACTTCGAAAATATCATTATGTATTTACAGAATCTCCTTTTCATTTTCGTTACCCTGGGAATCTCATCTTATATATTCTTAAATCTTTTATTTCCTTTTTCTCTTTGGGAAATACCTTTTTATCCTTTCTTAAGCTTTCTATTTCCGGTTTACTTTAGAAATATCTTTTATCCATACATTTCTATATTTCGACATTCATTAGTCCTTGACCATAAATTGGTAAGAAAATAATCATCTGAGTATCAACCCCGAAGATCGGAATCAACATCAGATTAACACTCAGAAAATCACTCAACTCAACCAATCTCTAGTTAGGTTCCAATTATTATCTTAACTCATTATCAACCCATTATATTTCACTTGCAATCCATTCAACCATTTTCCACTTTGTAAATCTCGTTCCAATTCCATTCACTTCACTTAATTTCTTTATTCAGTATCGCCTATTTAAAATCGATGCTTTAACTCCACGTCCCTTTTATAAATCTTATTTATAAACTCAGGTTTGATATAAATCCTTTTTATATCCTGATTTCTTCTTACTTAATCCAACTGTTAAGTAACATTTCATTTATGCTATCGTACTCACTTAAATCTCTTTATAACTTAGTTATAAAACTTGGTTTTAAGTATAAAACCCATTCAGACCTCCTTTCACAATTCAACTCGATTTCATTTCAAACTCTGATTTCTCACTTAACTGAATTTCACTTAAAAAGAAACTCTTAAATTTTTATTAATTAAATTAACAATTTACTTCACTACTAACTATTGTAAAAGTAGTTAAATCCATGATTAACTAAAATAAATAATAAATTTCTCTTTATGTCTTATTAAATTAAAACAAATGTTCGTTAAACTATTTCAACAGATTTATTCGATAATAAACTAATATAATTTAATAATACATTTCAATAAAAGCGGTTGACTTCGTCAATCCAAAACACGGTTATCTCGTTTACCAATTCTGATTAATTCTTCCTTTAAATTAATTAATAATATAATTAATTTAAATAACTTCATTTAATCGTTTCTTCGAACAATTAATTCAATACTTAACCGTCGGTTAATTTTCTGCTTGCTTGCTTATAAATCCCCTTATTATAAGAATTTGCTTTATAAAATAATTCTATAATTATTTATAATCTTAAATAATAAATAATACTTATTTATTCCTTTTATTAAACTTTCATTTAAATAAATAGATTTAAAAATTTATCTTCAATTATCAAATAAATTTTATAACTTCATTCCACTCGATTTACATGATGGTAAATCCTTATTTATAACACAATTGATTTTCAAGCCATCTGATGCCATTTACTCAACCAATACTGCCCATTGGTTAAAAATAAACAACTGCAAAATTTTAGTTCAACAGTCAACAACCAAATCAACTGTCCAATCCATATTGGTGAAACAGTTCATATAATTGTGATATGAAAAGAACAATAAATTTGAGGAATCCCATTGGATCCCTCCAGCCTGTTTCTCCCTGCATTCAAATATGTTACCACAAATAATATTTATTCAATTCAATAATAGATGTCATATTTAATAATAAATAAATCACAGTAATCCAGTCATCCCTATTATAATTTAATTCGTTTATATTATTCTATAAACGTAACCAACGAGGCAAGTTACCTCATCTGGAAATAATCGTTAAAAATAACGATTTGTTCAAATTTAAATTAAACGAACATTTAATGTAAATCATTTTAGTTCAACACATATAAATATATACGTAGCATCCATCAAACAATTAACAAACATAGCACACAAATAATAAATCCGACTTATATAAATATAAGTGGGTAAACTGAGTGAGTTAAACTCATTTTGATTTGATTCGTTTCTAAAATGGATTGGTTACAGTTAAATTAAAAAGTTGTTCAATTTAACTGTAAATTCTTTGTTGATTCCAAAACTATCCAAACTAGTTCCAGAATGTTGCGTTCGTCGCCCCGATCTCGGCGCAACTTGTTTCGTCCCATTCTGTTTATTGAATCAAAGATTGTAAACATTAGAAGTTTATGATTTTATTTAAAATAATTATATTATTAACTATTAATATAATATAACTTAATTGCATTTAAGTTAAAAGAGAAGCCCAGTTCATTTCTTTTTGTTTATAGCTGCCATCTTTCATTTGTTTCAATCGAACATGCCCACTTTCCCCTTTACCCGCTTGCCACATCATTCTACTACCAGCTCCATGCTCTTTCTTCCCAATTTCACTCATCAACACTCACGTCTTTGTCCAATTCTTTTCCAGTGATGCCAACTTTGTGTCCACCTTTGTTTACTCTTCCCTTACCACATGATAATTAAAATATGTGCCCAACCTTTTTTTGAACCCCTTTCGTTTGTTGCTGAAAGCCTACTCCCCATTTTCACGTTTCACAAAATCCAAAATAGTTGAAAAATAACGTGGCCTGCTCTCGTTTGTTTCCCATTTGTATTCTTTCACTTCTTCATTCAAAACACAGTCCAATTACAACTACTTCCCTTTGTGCCTCCTGTATTCATTTAAATGAATTTCTCCCATCCAAAAACTAACTACTTCTTCACGTCAGTTGTTACTCCACCATGTTATTCTTTACTTCCCAAACAAAATGCCCAAACCCATTTCAGAACATTGCTGCTATCATTTCGTTCCTCACTATTTCAGTTCATTCCTCAACATTTCAAAACACTGCTGCTATCATTTCGTCCCAAACAACACTACTTCCTTCGTATTGAACGTAACTTCAACATTGTGTTTCCATTCACGAACCACAACACACCACGCTGCTATGTATCCATATGTTTCATGAACACCATGCCCAATGCTTCTTTCTTCTCAAAATAGTTACCAATTTTTTTCCACTACTGCTTTGTTTCGAAGTACCTCTTTCCCATTGCTTTGCCTTCTTTTATACTTCAGTTCACGTTCCAACAATTATGCCCCATCTACTACGTGATGTTTAAAACTTGCCTAAACTAATTTACTTTCAGCTCGCAAGTTCTCATCACCGCAAAAACTGTTGCCTTTGTAAAATGAAAATCCCACCCATGCTGCTTCCTTGGAGCTCCACGTTTCAGAATTTTGTGCCTGACACCCTTCGTTCTAGAACGTTTCCTCACGCCTGACTTCTTACTCCACAGCATAAACTGCTTTGTTTCACATAAATAAACCCCAAGCTTCTCCACATCTTTCACCTTGTTCCCATCATGCATCTTCCAACAGCCACTACACCATGCACGAACACCGTCTCTTCCTTCCCTTGCTGCCTTTATCACGTAGCACCTTCCCGTGCAGTCTACTACAAATGCGACGGTACACAGCAGGCTCTTCCTCTCGAACTACCACGTGCCCCACTTCATCTTCATTCATGTAGTTATAGTCACGATAAGAAGTATTTAATATGGCTTAGGTATGTTGATTCAATTGGAGTGGTGAGGGAAGTTTTTATTTTTCTGTTTTGTCGAAAATATTGGAAAAATTTTGCATATGTTTTTGCTAAACAGAAATGGGAGTGGCCTACATTCTTTCAGCCGCGAGAACAGAAAATGGGTTTAGATATTTATAGAAGAAGAAAAACAAAGATAAGAAGAATGTATATCATAAAAAAAAGTACTGAGTAGCATGAGTGAAGGAGGGTAGGTGTTTCAGCTAAGGTGTATGTTTCTGGTTCCTTAACCATAAAGTTATGGTACATATTACTTAAACCTGAAGTTATGGTAGCGTATAGTAGCCGTGGGCTTTATTTGAGTAGTCATGTTGTCAAACTGTTTGTATAGCTTGTAAAAACATTGCGTAGGCTTCATGTATTTAGGCCTACGCAAAACAACATAGCACGTTCTTTAGGTTGATATCAAATCGGCTGTACAACATTAGGGTAGAAGGCTACGGTGGATTGAAAAGGGTGTGTTACTTAACTTGAAAGGAAAGATATTGGTTTTATTTCTATTTTATTTTTCCTAGGATCTAAGATTGTTTTTATTAAATTTTTATTTACACGGTTAATATGTTATTCCGCTATTCAAAGTTTAACGTTCTATACACGCACCACCATACACGAACTTCAAACGCAACAAATACAGATACACAACTACGTATCAACATTCCGGTCCCATTGAAATTGATTTCGTTGAAAAACAATTCTGTTTGCATAACAGCGTTATTTTGATTTATCGGTTCATCGCTAAATTACACGCACAGATAAAACAACTCTGATTGGCTCCAAAGTGGAAATCTAGCAATAATTAATTATACGTATTCCAATAAAATTCGTTTCATAGCTTAATTCGACTGTTATCCCGGGTTATGATAAAAAATCCTTTTTAATCAAATTAAATTATAAATAATTTCATAGCGACTATTTTAAATTTGAATTGGGCATAACTAACAATCCGCAATACAAAATTTCCATTTTCTCTTCTATATGAATTATTATCAAATAGATTCAAATATTCCTTGTTTCATAGAAATCCGACTTATATTGGATCATGTATATTCAATTGAAGTTCAAAACTCAATATTATGAACTACCGCGTCATTACGAGCTCGTTTTATAATTATATATAAACTAAACGTTCTAACTTAATTATATAATCAAATTATATATTTTAAATCCATTTAAAATTCCAAATCAATATTTAATATAATAAAATAAATTAAATATACGACTATGGAAAATATGGGACGTTACAAGGTCAAACTCCAACTCGCCTCTCTAGGCCCTTTCCATTCAAAAAGAAGATTAAAAAGCTAAGCAGCTTGCCGATTCGGCGCATAAAACATCATATGTAATTTAAACATGTACCTTTTTGTCGGGCACTTAAATTATAATCTGCATACACTTCATTCCATACCTGTCTAACCCATATATGTCAATTCTCAATTTATTCCAACTCAATCTGGTCATTTTAGCTCAATTCGCTAATTTATTCTTTAATTAGCTCTTTTGTTTATTCCACTTTCAAATTGAACATATCATCTTCATATACAATTTAACTTTCTTACAAACCAACCGAATTCTATTTTTAATTCAAGTTTCTTATTCGATTTCGAATATAAATTCACCAGTTTAATTTACTTAACCAAAACCCAATTTCAAATCAAAATCCCATTAACTACTTATTCTTCAGATTAGTTAGTTCTATTCAATAACTAAAAATTTGATTTTTGTTCCAAAAATCATTTCATTTACACCGCTTGAGTTTCTATTTACTTTACAACTCATATTTTGATCTTTCTAATGGAAATTCGGATTTTACTTGTTTAAAATCTTTTATTAATTTAAATAAACCGTCGTGGTTTTATAATGGTTATGGAGGTTTTTTTCTGAAAATTTGATTTTGACATAACTCAAAATCTATATGACGAAATTTAGAATTTTCTCATCCATTAGAAAATCATTATCAAATCAGTCCTAATGATTGACATAGAAATGTGTTTATTTTATGCTCTTATATCTTATCTTTTGTATATAAATAAATATTACTTGGGTATTGTTTTGTCACTTTTACAGATATTCCAACCCAGCCCGCATGCAACCAGAAAAGTAGAGAAATAGAGATGAAATTGATATATATTTACATTTTGAAGAATTGTAGATGAAGATCTCACATCTAGTTGCTGTTGGACAAGAAAAGGATTGATAAAAAGGCTTTGCACATCACAAATCAATGAAGAAGTGTCAAGGAAGCAAGAGGAAAAGAGAAAAGGCCCAAATTTGCTTTATTTATCTAAGGCCCATTTATGTTTCTTATTGTAAACTCTCTTGTGATTTCCCTAAGGCCCATTTATCATTGTATTAGGGTTAGGGTTAGGGTTTGGTTATCTCCTATATATACCCTTGTAATAGCATTGTAGCCACGATCCGATCATATCTTATTCTATTCTCTTCTCCATTAATAAAAGTTCTTCTTCTTTTTATTTTTTTCTGCATTTTTCTTTCTTAGCAATCGGTGTTGTCTTCACAATTAGTTTTGGAAGAGCACCAATTGTATTTTACATTTTTTGTTAGTGATTAGTCGTTTGATTAGTTTCAACGACAATCCTAATTTACTTTTTGTTGTTCTACTTATTCTGCACTTTTATTTTTTGCATTGTTGTTCTTGTTTTGCAGTTTACTTTCTTTAGTGATTAATCGTTGATTAGATTCAACGATAATCCTAAGTTCGCAATTTCAATTTGTTTTTATTTCAACAAAATCTACAGGCTTCGTCTAACTCGCCCAAGAGATTAGATAAATAATTTGATTTTAATTTACCTCCCTGTGTTCGACCTGTATGCTACACACCTGTATGCTTGCAGAATTTAATTTAAATGTCGCGCTTTTCTGATTCATAGATTAGCGACGATCAATTTTTTGGCGCCGTTGCCGGGGAGGTAACGATTAAATTTTATTATTTATTTAATTTCTGATTCGTGTTAGTTTTGTTTTTTTTCCTGTTTTTGTTTTCTTTTGTATATAGAAAATATTCTCAATTAGATGATTTGGTAGTGATTGTTCATACCGTAATCTTCTACACAATAAGAAAAAAAAACTTGTCATTTTTCATCGACTTTCTTGCTTTTTTTTCCTTTCAACTTCTTTCCTCTTTTCTTATCCACTTTCTAATTTCTTTTACAATTCTTCCTGTTTTCAACAATTCTAAAAAAAATAAAAAAATTGTTTATATAGCTTTTTTTTTCTCCTTATACATTCCAGACAAAAAAAACAAAAAAAAAACTTTTCAAATTTTCTCTGTATTTCTTCTGCCACCTTCAACCAAAAAAATCGTCAACAGACCACTTAACCAAGCCATTCACCCCTTCTCCAAAAACCACAATCAGTCATCAACGCCACTTCTATTACCATCAAAACCATTTACTGCTCAAACCAGACATCCCCCTCTACCTTCATCGTTAAACCCTCACAACCGCAATCCCCTTACGTTCATCTTCATCACGCATCCATCCTCAATATTCTGACCACACTCTCCTTCTCGTTACATACTCACTGTAACGACCCAGAAAATCTGAACCAATTTAAAAAATTTAAATTGGCTAAAATAATGGATTTTAAATATTTAAAAAGAATATTTTAAATAATAGCAATGAAAACTGAGTTTGAATCGACAATTGAAAACGAATATAATTAATTCTAATTATAAACAACGCTTGGAAAGGCGCTGTAGTTTCAAAAATTGAATTCAAACTTTGTCGGACTGTACCGGATGCAAAACAATCCGGATTTTAGTGAAACCAAAAATATTTAAATCTGTTATTGAATACCTTTCTAACGAATCTGAAAAATCGAATTTTCATAGCGGAAAGCAAAAGTTATGGCCGAATGAATTTTCAGAACGGTCGCTATGGAATTTATATAGCCCGTGAAATTGGCCATTTTGCAAACGACCTCGGAATTCGACGAAACCACTTTTGTTGGGTCCGAGATGTGAAGTTATTGCTAGGGTTCAAATTTCATAATTTTTGAAGCTAGTATGTGAGCGTGGCAAAGGAAAATGTGTTTTGGTCAATTATAGTTAAATTGGATCGACCAGAAATGGGCCATTTTTCAAACGGTCTCAGAATTCAACGAAACTAGTTTTATTGGGACCGTATCGTCAAAACAAAGCTAGATTTATTTTTCTGGAATTTTTCGAATCAGTTTGTGGCCCTGGCAAATTGAAATGTACGTTCAAATCAAATATTGAATGTTTTATATTTTAATTTGAAGGAAAACTGACTGAAACAGTCGAATGGGCCTACGAAACATATCCCATTGTGTTCGGAATAGGGGTAATTAGCTAGGGGTGACATTCGTTAGGTTTGAATTGGAGTTCGTGACGATAAACAAGAATTTTTGAAATTTAATATTATTAAAATATTATATATATATATACACTTTGGCCAAACCCTAACCCTCAAAACAAGGAGCCGCCGCCTTCTCTTTTAACGGATGAAATCATCCGAAAATGAAGCACAAAATTGATCCAATCCACACTATGAAGTTCGAAGCTATTAATTGAAAATTAAAAAGCTTTTCACGCTCTCCAAATCAATACCAAGAAGACCGATTTTCACTAGGAACTCTGTTTGAATTTCGAGGCCAAACTGCCAACATTCGGGCTCGATTTCTGGTCAAGGACGACCACCGGATGGGGCGTGCTTCAAGGCGGAGGAAGGTGGGGGAGTGGCGCCTCGACTGGTGACCTCGGATCGGCGGTCAACCTCTCCGACGAGCGTGCGATGGGTGGAACCCTAATGGGTTCGGTTGTTCATTCGTGGACTGTAAGAGCCGCGTATTCCTGGGAGATGAACGATCCTAACGTGGTAATTAGTTAATTATGATTTTAAATTAGTAATTAATTATTAAATTAATGTAATTAACTTTCAAACTGCAATATCTTTGTCATACCATGTCAGAATGCAGTGAAACAAAAGCCGTTGGAACCGTAAAACCGAGCACTTCGCGATGAAATCAACTAGAAGGAAAAATGGAGCTAATTTGAATTTTTAGTCAAATTGAACATGCGTTTGATTGGATTCAAATAATCGTTTTATCGATTTCAAAACTGATCAAGGTGAGAATTCTCTCACTATAAATTTTCTTGTACAGTTATTTATATTATAACTGCATATCTGAACTGTTCACATACGTCCACAGATCATGGACGATTTATTTGATTATGTTGTGACTGTGAATTGTATATATATACGAAATGTGAAATGTGAGATTTCTAATTTATAAACAATATGGAAAACGACGATGTATAAATTATATAGTCGATGTATGAGTTATATAAGCATTGTACACCTCTTGTATAAGCGATGTATAAGTTGTACGTTCGATGTATAAGTTATATATGTGTTGTAAAAATTATATATGTGTTGAAATAAAAGTGAATTGCTATATATATATATATATATATATATATATATATATATACGCCCCTCGTCCACAAACCATGGACGATATTTATTGATTGTGATTGGTGTGAAAATTGATTGATAGCGAATGGTTGTTTGGGATTGTTTGTGGTTGATATTGATTGATTGTGGTTGAAAAATATTTGGTTGAAACCACATAGGATTAGTTTGTGGAAATGAAATAAATATATACATGCCGCCTGCGTGCGAACTAGATGCATGATCCCCATTGTCAAAAACCGCGAGGTTTTAAGGTAGAGCGAGGAGCCGTACTAGGGACGGTCCCGGTTTTAACTACCCTGCCGTTATGCTGCCGAAATTTTGAATAATATTCGTGTGTTTGAATTATTTTCATTTGCTTAAACTATATTTATTCATTGAATAGAAAACCTTCATGTGTTGAATCGATATTCATTCGTTGATTAGAAATTCATGTGTTGAATGGTATACGCGTTTTAAATATAAAAATCACATTTTTATCTATATATAGAAACTATAGAAAACCTTCATGTGTTGAACCGATATTCATTCGTTGATTAGAAATTCATGTGTTGAATGGTATTCGCGTTTTAAATATAAAAATCACATTTTTATCTATATATAGAAACTATAGAAAACCTTCATGTGTTGAACCGATATTCATTCGTTGATTAGAAATTCATGTGTTGAATGGTATTCATATTTTGAAATAAATTGTTTCATAACAAAAATCACCTTTTATCAACTATATGGAATATGAAAAATAATCTCGTTTTTAAAAGCAATTGTTTTGTAAGAAAAATCCTATTTTTATCACCTATATAAACTATATAGAATAATAGTGTTTTGAAATGAATTGTTTTACAATAAAAAACTGATTTTTACAATATACATGAATCGTTGAAAGGTGAATTGTTAAAAATAGCCACTCGTTCAAATAAACATATATGAGTTGAAATATTCATTAATTAGCTAATGATATGATTTTTTCCTATACATGCAACATTATAATGAATGGTGTTTTTAAACCAAAAGGAATCAAATATGAAGTTGAATGGAAAATGATAAATGATAAGAACTGTATATATGTACATGCATATTTATTGAACAGGTTATAGCAAAGGGGCTAGAGAAGAGGAATAAAATTTTGTGCCCGACAAATAGGTACACATTTACTGCTTTGTTTGGGTGATGATTTTATGAGCCTGTTGGCTAGCCGCTTGGCTTTTTCTTTTTCTTTTCGACATGAGACGCCCGTATGGCTATTTGGGAATTTTCCCAGCCCCTCCCGTATAAAGGAGGTTATGGCGAAATTTTCCAAAATTTTAAGGCGTTAGTGAAATATTTGAAGTGAAAACGATATTGAAATTGTTGAATGAACTATATTTATATAAATATATAAATATAAATAAAATTAAAAACGAAACGTAGCCGTGCAGTTCGTATTTTGAAACCGTGATTTCAAACAACTAGTGCGGGGAATCCGACCATTGGATTTTCGCGAAACCTCAACCGTTGGGTTCGCTTTGGAAAAATCTTTCCAACGGCACCAACCTTGTAAAAATCCAGCGGTTGGATTGTTTGGAATATTTAATTCAAATCTGAATGAAAACAGCGCCAGAAATGATTATATTTATATATATATAAATATAAATATAATTAATCGAATAACGACGCTGCAGTTCGTATTTTGAAATCGAAACTTCAAACGATTGTACCGGGAGATCCGACCGTCGGATTTTCCCGAAACTGGAACCGTTGGATTCGTTTTGAAAAGACCTTTCGAATGATGTAAATTTTGTGAAGATCCAACGGTTAGATTTTCAGATATATGTAAATCAAATCTGAAGAAATACAGCGCCACGGCCGCGTTATGGCCCGAAGCGTCGTTTTGAATAAATTGGCTATTTTAAAATAAATAAAAATAGCGATAAATCGTTATAAAATATCATAAACGATATGAATGGAAATAAACTGAATTTGCTCGATTTATGTGGTATTTGATGGTTGAATGCGTTTGGTGTGAAAATTACATTAAAGAACAAAATTGTTGTTGTCGAATGATTTAACCATTGAAATAAATTGATTTGAAATTTTAAATATACGTGAATTATTTGAAAAGGCCGAGTTAATTCTCATTTCAAATAATTGGCCGACGATTGAAAGTCGAAGATGAAGACGGTGGTCGAAGACCAGAGATCTTCACCTCGTTTGGATGGTAACCGAGGTCCTGATTGGGAGGCATCCCGAAATATGGATAATGAGTGGTGATCGTCTAAACGTACGTGGTGATCGATGGGTTTGCAAGGTATTTAGTGCCTCCGGTTTCGTTCAGACCCAGAACGGACTTGGGAATGGACTGTGTGTCTGACATTGGATTTTATTCTGTGTTGATTGATCTCTATATCGATGGGCATCAGTCGCATGGCATGAATTGCCTGTGTGGCATGCTAAGATGCAGTGATCAGGGCTTCTGTTGAAAAGCAAAGTCTTGTGGTGATGATCAAAGCACCGCCTGTGTGGCGCAGCTTTGTGTATAACGTAAAATCGCGAGCCTCACACCCCGGTATGAACCAGAAACGGGAGCAGGACCTCAGGGGGGACGTGCGTTTTCTTTCTAGCTAGGGTGGTGTCAGCGACCTACCAGCCCTGACATTTATATACTTTTCACCTATGTGGTTGTTGCTGTTGCGAGGCGCCTCGGTTTGTTCGGACGATCCGGGTCCAATGGAGTCATTCGTTGGCTCGTTTACACCCCAAAGGGTGGAGAAACACATTGTTCAGGCATTATAATCCACTTCGTGTGGACTGGCCCTGACGATCCAGGGTATGGTCGCGGCTGTACCTGTGGCTCGGGCTAGAGAGTCACGAATTCGGTAAGGACTATCTTTTGCCTTGGTTCAGGACAGAAATCCAATTTCCAAATACGACATCGTGCGGTTTTGATTGTATACCTATATATGGCGACATAGTGGTATGGGGCATTAATGCCGTCTATGATTGATAGTTATGATTTAAAATAGGTTTCAAAACATATAAGCACTAGCAATAATATCAAATGCCTTTGT
Source organism: Allium sativum (assembly GCA_030737875.1). Taxonomy (NCBI): domain Eukaryota; kingdom Viridiplantae; phylum Streptophyta; class Magnoliopsida; order Asparagales; family Amaryllidaceae; genus Allium; species Allium sativum. The sequence goes on along the minus strand of CM060920.1, from coordinate 469,310,720 downwards.
TTTATTCGTATCAAGCATATTTTGGCCGTTATAAGGTAAAAACTCTATCCTCCGGTTTGCGTTGCATTGTGTGATGGGAACTGAGTCTTATAACGGTTTCATTTTTATAAAATGCATTGCTTTGTTTAAAAGAAAGATTTGTTTTAAAGCACTGGCAATCCAATGGAGTAAACCTGTTCCACGAAAGTGGCGTGGTCCTGTGATTAGCCAAATTATATATGTGTTGAGTAGATTTCTCATACCAGTCCCATGACTGACTCGTAGTTTGTTTCACTTTCAAACTCGAGTGCCCCCTTTTTCTACACGGGCAGCCTTGTATTTAGGTTTAGCTGGTTCTTTCAGGATAGCTGGAGCTGAAGATGGATTTTATCATTTATATCTTTTTATGCTGTTCAGCTCCTATTGTACATATTTTGTTTATTTCCGCTGTAGACATTTTTGTATAGCTGAACTGTATTTGTACTAAGTAAGATCCTGTATACTGTGTAACTATGATGATTACTTTTATCCAGTATATTCTATTGTTCATTATCTGGTGTATTTATTTTAATTCTGTTCTGCTATTATCTGTTCCTGTGTTATATTCCAAGGATTACCCTTGCCGCCGTCAGTACGGGGTTTGGGGTCGTCTGAACGTGGTATCAGAGCTTTGGTTAAGCTTAGTTCTGGAATATAACCTTTGAACGAACTCGTCAGAAATAGAACCAGTAGTGTTCTAGGACGGGTAACTCAATACAGATAGGATCAGTAATATCCTAGTATGAGTAAAGCAGAATGAAATTACACCTCGATAGACACATTTACATTGAAATATATGTTTCTATATTTTAAATTATCTTTTCTGTGACCTGACACTTGATCTGCTAATTGCAGAAGTACTAGAAAAAAAATGAGTGTCAGAAACAGGAGAAATGCATAACCCGATCTAGAGGCTCTATTCAAGAGATATCGAAATCTGGGTGGAGCACAATTCTCGGGCAATGAATCTATTATTCAAACTCAAGCTTGGGTGAGCTCTGCAGAAAGAATATTTGAGCGTTTCCAGCTGAGAGACGACCAGAAAAGACTAGTAGCATCTTGGGCGCTCAATGGAGAAGCTTTAATATGGTGGGAAACAATCATAAAAGATAATCCAGAAGGTGATATCACCTGGGATAGATTCAAAGAGATTTTCCTAGGAAGATTTACTCCTCCCGAAGCAACCGAGCGATTATGTGATGAATTTTCTTATCTAATACAAGGTGATATGACCATCCCAGAATATCATAAGAAATTCAACGAACTTGCTCACTTTGCTCCTCATCTGATTCAAGACCCAAAGAGGAAAAATCTGAGATTTATCCATGGCCTGCAAAGGAGATATCAGAATAGTGTAATGAGGAATGTGAAGCTTCCTTTTGCTGAAATGATATACATGGCTTATCAGTATGAAGATCTCCATAAGAAAGGAATGTTGCGCGAGGAAGAAGAAGAAGAGATATATCCTTTTCTGTTGGTGACTATGTATATTTGAAAGTATCGCCGATGAGAGGAGTAATCCGGTTCGGTAAGACTAGAAAGTTGGCGCCCAAATTCATTGGTCCGTTTCCTATTCTGGAACGGATCGGAACTCTCGCTTATAGGGTTAAATTGCCTGACTGGTTGCCTAGAGTTCATGATGTATTTCATATATCTCAACTTCGGAAACATGTTCATGATCCAGACTTGATCGTGGAGGAAGCAGCTCAACAGGACATTGAAATTACCCCAGAATTGGCTGTGAGGCGAGAGCCGCTAAAGATTATCGGCAAAGAAACCAAAGAGCTGAGAAACAAGAAGGTTCACTTAGTCAAAGTGCAATGGAGTGGAGATCCGCGAGATTGTACTTGGGAAACTGAGGAGAGCATTCAGAAAGCCTATCCTAGGTGTCGAGTAGATATCTTTGATTGACTCCGGTGCAAGGTACATTTACCCTACTTTGCATCACCATTTAATTCTCTACTCTGTTGTTATTTTCTTTCCATGGATGTGCACTTTTAAATTCTATAGTCTGAATGATTTTAAAAAGGGAATAGGAATTAATTTATATGGTTTTGAAAAGTTAAAAACAATTGGATTGGTTGTTGGGTTGTGTGATGGTAGATTTATCAAACCACTTTCGACTTTGTTCCTTTTCGGGGACGAAAAGTTTTAAGTGGGGGAGATTGTAACGACCCAGAAAATCTGAACCAATTTAAAAAATTTAAATTGGCTAAAATAATGGATTTTAAATATTTAAAATAAATATTTTAAATAATAGCAATGAAAACTGAGTTTGAATCGACAATTGAAAACGAATATAATTAATTCTAATTATAAACAAGGCTTGAAAAGGCGCTGCAGTTTCAAAAATTGAATTCAAACTTTGTCGGACTGTACCGGATGCAAAACAATCCGGATTTTAGTGAAACCAAAAATATTTAAATCTGTTATTGAATACCTTTCTAACGAATCTAAAAAATCGAATTTTCATAGCGGAAAGCAAAAGTTATGGCCGAATGAATTTTCAGAACGGTCGCTATGGAATTTATATAGCCCGTGAAATTGGCCATTTTGCAAATGACCTCGGAATTCGACGAAACCACTTTTGTTGGGTCCGGGATGTGAAGTTATTGCTAGGGTTCAAATTTCATAATTTTTGAAGCTAGTATGTGAGCGTGGCAAAGGAAAATGTGTTTTGGTCAATTATAGTTAAATTGGATCGACCAGAAATGGGCCATTTTTCAAACGGTCTCAGAATTCAACGAAACTAGTTTTATTGAGACCGTATCGTCAAAACATAGCTAGATTTATTTTTCTGGAATTTTTCGAATCAGTTTGTGGCCCTGGCAAATTGAAATGTACGTTCAAATCAAATATTGAATGTTTTATATTTTAATTTGAAGGAAAACTGACTGAAACAGTCGAATGGGCCTACGAAACATATCCCATTGTGTTCGGAATAGGGGTAATTAGCTAGGGGTGACATTCGTTAGGTTTGAATTGGAGTTCGTGACGATAAACAAGAATTTTTGAAATTTAATATTATTAAAATATTATATATATATATACACTTTGGCCAAACCCTAACCCTCAAAACAAGGAGCCGCCGCCTTCTCTTTTAACGGATGAAATCGTCCGAAAATGAAGCACAAAATTGATCCAATCCACACTATGAAGTTCGAAGCTATTAATTGAAAATTCAAGAGCTTTTCACGCTCTCCAAATCAATACCAAGAAGACCGATTTTCATTAGGAACTCTGTTCGAATTTCGAGGCCATACTGCCAACATTCGGGCTCGATTTCTGGTCAAGGACGACCACCGGATGGGGCGTGCTTCAGGGCGGAGGAAGGTGGGGGAGTGGCGCCTCGACTGGTGACCTCGGATCGGCAGTCAACCTCTCCGACGAGCGTGCGATGGGTGGAACCCTAATGGGTTCGGTTGTTCATTCGTGGATTGTAAGAGCCGCGTATTCCTGGGAGATGAACGATCCTAACGTGGTAATTAGTTAATTATGATTTTAAATTAGTAATTAATTATTAAATTAATGTAATTAACGTTCAAACTGCAATATCTTTGTCATACCATGTCAGAATGCAGTGAAACAAAAGCCGTTGTAACTGTAAAATCGAGCACTTCGCGATGAAATCAACTAGAAGGAAAAATGGAGCTAATTTGAATTTTTAGTCAAATTGAACATGCGTTTGATTGGATTAAAATAATCGTTTTATCGATTTCAAAACTGATCAAGGTGAGAATTCTCTCACTATAAATTTTCTTGTACAGTTATTTATATTATAACTGCATATCTGAACTGTTCACATACGTCCATAGATCATGGACGATTTATTTGATTATGTTGTGACTGTGAATTGTATATATATACGAAATGTGAAATGTGAGATTTCTAATTTACAAACAATATGGAAAACGACGATGTATAAATTATATAGTCGATGTATGAGTTATATAAGCATTGTACACCTCTTGTATAAGCGTTGTATAAGTTGTACGTTCGATGTATAAGTTATATATGTGTTGTAAAAATTATATATGTGTTGAAACAAAAGTGAATTGCTATATATAAATATATATATATATATATATATATATACGCCCCTCGTCCACAAACCATGGACGATATTTATTGATTGTGATTGGTGTGAAAATTGATTGATAGCGAATGGTTGTTTGGGATTGTTTGTGGTTGATATTGATTGATTGTGGTTGAAAAATATTTGGTTGAAACCACATAGGATTAGTTTGTGGAAATGAAATAAATATATACATGCCGCTTGCGTGCGAACTAGATGCATGATCCCCATTGTCAAAAACCGCGAGGTTTTAAGGTAGAGCGAGGAGCCGTACTAGGGACGGTCCCGGTTTTAACTACCCTGCCGTTATGCTACCGAAATTTTGAATAATATTCGTGTGTTTGAATTATTTTCATTTGCTTAAACTATATTTATTCATTGAATAGAAAACCTTCATGTGTTGAATCGATATTCATTCGTTGATTAGAAATTCATGTGTTGAATGGTATTCGCGTTTTAAATATAAAAATCACATTTTTATCTATATATAGAAACTATAGAAAACCTTCATGTGTTGAACCGATATTCATTCGTTGATTAGAAATTCATGTGTTGAATGGTATTCGCGTTTTAAATATAAAAATCAAATTTTTATCTATATATAGAAACTATAGAAAACCTTCATGTGTTGAATCGATATTCATTCGTTGATTAGAAATTCATGTGTTGAATGGTATTCATATTTTGAAATAAATTGTTTCATAACAAAAATCACCTTTTATCAACTATATGGAATATGAAAAATAATCTCGTTTTTAAAAGCAATTGTTTTGTAAGAAAAATCCTATTTTTATCACCTATATAAACTATATAGAATAATAGTGTTTTGAAATGAATTGTTTTACAATAAAAATCTCATTTTTACAATATACATGAATCGTTGAAAGGTGAATTATTAAAAATAGCCACTCGTTCAAATAAACATATATGAGTTGAAATATTCATTAATTAGCTAATGATATGATTTTTGCCTATACATGCAACATTAGAATAAATGGTGTTTTTAAACCAAAAGGAATCAAATATGAAGTTGAATGGAAAATGATAAATGATAAGAACTGTATATATGTACATGCATATTTATTGAACAGGTTATAGCAAAGGGGCTAGAGAAGAGGAATAAAATTTTGTGCCCGACAAATAGGTACACATTTACTGCTTTGTTTGGGTGATGATTTTATGAGCCTGTTGGCTAGCCGCTTGGCTTTTTCTTTTTCTTTTCGACATGAGACGCTCGTGTGGCTATTTGGGAATTTTCCCAGCCCCTCCCGTATAAAGGAGGTTATGGCGAAATTTTCCAAAATTTTAAGGCGTTAGTGAAATATTTGAAGTGAAAACGATATTGAAATTGTTGAATGAACTATATTTATATAAATATATAAATATAAATAAAATTAAAAACGAAACGTAGCCGTGCAGTTCGTATTTTGAAACCGTGATTTCAAACAACTAGTGCGGGGAATCCGACCATTGGATTTTCGCGAAACCTCAACCGTTGGGTTCGCTTTGGAAAAATCTTTCCAACGGCACCAACCTTGTAAAAATCCAGCGGTTGGATTGTCTGGAATGTTTAATTCAAATCTGAAGAAAAACAGCGCCAGAAACGATTATATATATATATATATATAAATATAATTATAATTAATCGAATAACGACGCTGCAGTTCGTATTTTGAAATCGAAACTTCAAACGATTGTACCGGGAGATCCAACCGTCGGATTTTCCCGAAATTGGAACCGTTGGATTCGTTTTGAAAAGACCTTTCGAATGATGTAAATTTTGTGAAGATCCAACGGTTAGATTTTTAGATATGTGTAAATCAAATCTGAAGAAAAACAGCGCCACGGCCGCGTTATGGCCCGAAGCGTCGTTTTGAAAAAATTGGCTATTTTAAAATAAATAAAAATAGCGATAAATCGTTATAAAATATCATAAACGATATGGAATGGAAATAAACTGAATTTGCTCGATTTATGTGGTATTTGATGGTTGAATGCGTTTGGTGTGAAAATTACATTAAAGAACAAAATTGTTGTTGTCGAATGATTTAACCATTGAAATAAATTGATTTGAAATTCTAAATATACGTGAATTATTTGAAAAGGCCGAGATAATTCTCATTTCAAATAATTGGCCGACGATTGAAAGTCGAAGATGAAGACGGTGGTCGAAGACCAGAGATCTTCACCTCGTTTGGATGGTAACCGAGGTCCTGATTGGGAGGCATCCCGAAATATGGATAATGAGTGGTGATCGTCTAAACGTACGTGGTGATCGATGGGTTTGCAAGGTATTTAGTGCCTCCGGTTTCGTTCAGACCCAGAACGGACTTGGGAATGGACTGTGTGTCTGACATTGGATTTTATTTTGTGTTGATTGATCTCTATATCGATGGGCATCAGTCGCATGGCATGAATTGCCTGTGTGGCATGCTAAGATGCAGTGATCAGGGCTTCTGTTGAAAAGCAAAGTCTTGTGGTGATGATCAAAGCACCGCCTGTGTGGCGTAGCTTTGTGTATAACGTAAAATCGCTAGCCTCACACCCCGGTATGAACCAGAAACGGGAGCAGGACCTCAGGGGGGACGTGCGTTTTCTTTCTAGCTAGGGTGGTGTCAGTGACCTACCAGCCCTGACATTTATATACTTTTCACCTATGTGGTTGTTGCTGTTGCAAGGCGCCTCGGTTTGATCGGACGATCCGGGTCCGATGGAGTCATTCGTTGGCTCATTTACACCCCAAAGGGTGGAGAAACGCATTGTTCAGGCATTATAATCCACTTCGTGTGGACCGGCCCTGACGATCCAGGGTATGGTCGCGGATGTACCTGTGGCTCGGGCTAGAGAGTCACGAATTCGGTAAGGACTATCTTTTGCCTTGGTTCAGGACAGAAATCCAATTTCCAAATACGACATCGTGCGGTTTTGATTGTATACCTATATATGGCGACATAGTGGTATGGGGCATTAATGCCGTCTATGATTGATAGTTATGATTTGAAATAGGTTTCAAAACATATAAGCACTAGCAATAATATCAAATGCCTTTGTTTTATTCGTATCAAGCATATTTTGGCCGTTATAAGGTAAAAACTCTATCCTCCGGTTTGCGTTGCATTGTGTGATGGGAACTGAGTCTTATAACGGTTTCATTTTTATAAAATGCATTGCGTTGTTTAAAAGAAAGATTTGTTTTAAAGCACTGGCAATCCAATGGAGTAAACCCGTTCCACGAAAGTGGCGTGGTCCTGTGATTAGCCAAATTATATATGTGTTGAGTAGATTTCTCATACCAGTCCCATGACTGACTCGTAGTTTGTTTCACTTTCAAACTCGGGTGCCCCCTTTTTCTACACGGGCAGCCTTGTATTCAGGTTTAGCTGGTTCTTTCTGGATAGCTGGAGCTGAAGATGGATTCTATCATTTATATCTTTTTATGCTGTTCAGCTCCTATTGTACATATTTTGTTTATTTCCACTGTAGACATTTATGTATAGCTGAAATGTATTTGTACTAAGTAAGATCCTGTATACTGTGTAACTCTGATGATTACTTTTATCCAGTATATTCTATTGTTCATTATCTGGTGTATTTATTTTAATTCTGTTCTGTTATTATCTGTTCCTGTGTTATATTCCAAGGATTACCCTTGTCGCCGTCAGTACGGGGTTTGGGGTCGTCTCACTCACCAAACCCATCTCCTCTTCAACAATAACGACCGTCCTACCCTCATCCTTCACGTCTTGAACTGTACCACATACAAACCCATACCCTCCTTCTGAAAGTCCCGCTCCACTTCAGGAAACTACCATCAGCCCCTGCCAAAAATCCAGCTTCCCCTTAACCTCTTCCAAAAGTCTCCATCCATCACCACCACACCAGAATAACGTCAGTCACCATCAAAATCCCTCCATACTCCATCTCCAAATTCCAACATCATCTCACAACCATCCTCCGACACCCAGTTCAGCGGATACTACCCAGTCAACAAATCACTCACTGTCACGCAACACGCAGTCAAATAATCATTGACCGCAACCCTTCATCGCGTCTACCCCCAGCAATTCTAACGCCCTCTCCGATTCGAACCCCAATCCACCGTCCCAAAACCCTTCATCAGATCGCACAACTAGGGCGATCAATCATCATACAACTGAACTGCTCACCAGACCCAAATTCGCAGCCGATTCTCCACATCGCCCCTTTATATACTTCGCCAGAAACCCTCAAATCGAACCCAACTTCAACACAACAACCATGACCTTCGAACCAGACATCATAACATCTCGAAACTACCTCGCTCAAGCCATCTACATCCAAATTGAAAACCCCTGACCACCGTTAAAGCCATACGCGCCCTTGACCTTCTTCACGTCGTTCATCACTTCTGCCACAGTTCAATCCATCAGAGCACGAACAAAATCTCAAGAACCCTAGCCTAAATCGACATCGACAATCGCACGAGAACACCCTCAACAAATACCAAAAACCACCGTACACCTCGCACCAGTTCAAACCAGAAAATTCCTCATCACAAATCCAAAATCCCCAAATCAGAGTCGCACCTCACTCCGATCAACTACATCGTTCATATCCGATTCAATCCAATCGGAAACTCGCACGCCATCATAATCGGAAACCCACTGTGACAAAACCACAAAACAAAATCCCAAACACCAAGCCTGAAACCGTCAGTCCTCACATCACCCAGTCCTTCCATTTTCTTCTTACCCGCAATTTATCATCCTTCCCAAATCACAACGCCTCAACCTAATTTCCTCAGTAGAAACCGAACTCAACATACAAAACACAATTAGAAGTACGGGATCCTCCTATTCGATTCATACCGTACCCGATTCGAACCATTTCGAAAACCAAAAAAAAAAGAGAGAGAGAAAAAATATATATAGGGGTTTGATTTGATTCGGTTTTTGTGAATCATTTCTTGGAACAAAGAGGAGGCTTACGTGTTTGGCTTGGCCCTTGGGGTATTATATTTATGTGGTGGTGATTCATTGATTTGTTACCTGAGGGGCGTGAAATATTTGCTTCCATTTTTTTGTTCTGTGAGAATCAACAATTGTGCGGTTTGTATTTAAAAGGAAGTTAACCTTTTGCGCGTGATCTTGTTTTGGAATTTATTGCGGCCCTGTTGGTTTGTAGTTAGTGTGAGCCAATGTTTTTTTTAAGTGCGCCTAGTCCTTGTTTTGTTAGTCTTTTGTGTTTGATTTTATTGAGTGGTCTGTTTGTTAGTTTAGCTTTTGTTTTAATTCCATTTTTTTTCCTTTTTCCATTTTATCTATTTTCAAAAAAAAATCTTTCTAACCATAGACCAAGGCGAACAGAGTTCAAGCAAAGCGGACAGGGAATACAAAAGTCAATCAATCTGCAAACAGTTGGTTTGAATTGCCAGTGCTTTTCAATCGTTCTGGACGGCTATACACCACTGTAAAAATTTCTCAACTCTACAGGTTCTGCAGCTGCTTTGAAAAAAATAATATAGAAATTGTATGTAAAAAAAATCTTCTGCAGGGGCAGCGGCTTGCTATGTACAATTTTTAATTTCTGCAATTATTCTGTCTGATTGTTGTGAGTTGAAATTTCCATAACTACTGTCATCATTCTCATCGTTTCTCAACAATAAAATCTGATTAGATATTTCAAAATAATATAATTGAAAAGTGGTGTTTTGTGAAGTTGACTGTCTCGTATAATTGGATCGCGGATATATAGTAGTTCAATTTATTGAATTATTAGCAAAAGAGGTTGCATACTACCCGTAAAACATTGGTCGTATCCCTTAGTATTCATACTATACGTGAACGGCCATAAGACCCTCTTCCCCCTTCCAGTTGAGTCGGTTAATTAATAGAGCACAACTTAGTATTTTATACTATTTTGAACTGACAATAATTTCTGTCTTGCCTTGATTTCATTCAAATGTCTGATTCAAAAAAATCATTGAGAGAAATGTGGGATAATAGCTGGAGTAGACGTCCTCGTGAAGAGTATGAGTATGAATTGCAACTCATGAAGCAAGATTTTCCAAAATTTCGTAAGACCAATGTCAACAATTTTCAAAATTTTCCAACTGACCAACATTTTCAAAATCATAGATATAATCGAAACGACGATTTCAATTTAAATTTCAATAACTTCGATTATGGGCTACATCCACATCAAAACGGTTTTGAATCGCAACGTACCTTTGATCAACATCAATATGGGGTTGGAAACCAATTCGAAAATGATTTTCAAATCGATCAAAATTTTCAAAACTACAACCCATATCCACATCTTGAGAATGACCAAAATTGGAATTTTCCCACCAATTTCAACAGTTTTGGTTACGAACCTAATTTTCAAAATCAAAATGATTTCCAATATCATTGTCATTTTTCTGAAGATTCAAACAACCACCACATTGGGAATGATATTGATCGTGAAATTGATGTGGACTATAATTTTGAGAATCAAGAAATCCAAAATGAGAGCTTTCAAATCAACGATTCTGAAGAATATCATCTTAACATTCTTAGAGAGAGGGTAGAAAACCAAGATAGACAGCTTGATGAAAAAGATAGAAAGCTTGATGAACTTCTTTGCTTAATGAAATCTTTTAAAGAACAACAAGAGCAACAAAATCAAATGAGCATTGAATCAGAAAATAATCCAATTTCTACTGACATTGAAAATTTTCAAATAACGACTTTGGAAATTGAGAATAATCATCTTGATGAAGATTTTCAAAATTCAACAAATGATTTGGACTTCAACTCTTTTCAGAAAAAAGATTTAAGCTTAGATTTTGACCTTCCTCTTTCAGGATGTGAAAAACTTGAAATTCTAGAAGTTGAACAAAATGAAAATGTTGAATTTTTCAAAAACTCAGAGTTGGAGAAGAATTTCAATGAACATGAATTTTTTGGATTGAATGAAGAGGAGTTGCCGAATGAGGATGAAACAGAATTAGGCCACGAATCCAAGTTTGAAAATTTTGAGATTTCAAATGAACTTGAAATTGTCAGTGTCGAAAATACATTGTCAGTTAATGATGAGAAATGTGATCACATAGTCTTGAACAACACTCAGATTTCAAATTTCACTGAATTTATATACGATCACAATTTTTTGAAAAATTACACTGATAAATTTGTTGAACACATGAACTATTTTTGGAATGTTAGTTTGATTGAAAAACTTCATGTTAGGACGACCCTAGATATTTATCTCCTGGACTACAAATCGAGGTATAAAGATGAGATGGTTTTCAAAAACTCTTGCTTGTTAGAAAACATGTATAGACACAGTGGGAATGGGACTCATAGGGCTAGAACCAAGTGTGGGGGAAAAAGTTGGTGGAATTCATTGCATCGCATACATCGCAAACACATATATCATTGTACATATGATCCATTCTTACATATAGTTAGATTGCATTTCATTTTACAAGTCATTTTACATTTAATCCATCTTTGGGTACGATCTTTCAAATTTAGGAAACGTTACAGTGTGGACACTGTTTAGTCCAAGTGTGGGGAGGAGTCTGCATTTCATCCATCTTCATTTTTCTTTGTTTTTATTTCTTTTTATTTTCAGCCATTTAAGTAGGACCATCATACATTTTAGATTGTAGTAACATACCATAAATTTTTTTTTTGGTAAATACGACTCATTTTAGATTGATACAACAAAATAAGTTAAGGATTGTTAATCAGTTGATAGTGTTTTTCTCTCTCAGCTAAGTTCGAATTTGAAATATAATGAAAAGTTTAATTTTGAGGGATAATAGTGTAACCGGTACATAGGGAGATTCTTAGGTGATGGCCATGAAATCTATTCTATATTGTAGACTTTGTTAAATAAGTGGAGGACTTAAAAGACTTATATTGGCTTGTCAAATCTTTAAAACTAAGTTGTGTTAAGTTGAATTCGCGTAACTCTCTTTTTGTGCTTATAAATTCAATAATAATAATAGTAATCCAAGGGTATCCAACATTGCTTGTATATCAAGCGTTGGTGTGCAAATCCGCCAAGCTCTATCCGACATGTTGTTGACAAAGTCAGCGTTGGAATATCTTGGTCTCATTTTATGAGATTGGACACCTAAGGATTACCGACACGTTGTTGACAAAGTCAAAGTCGGCCTGCACAATCCGCCAAGCTCTTTACCCACTCTCCGTTAGTCCGCGAGGCAGTGCATGGGTGGTAAACCTTGGTCTTCTAAGTTAGGTGTATGTACTTAATCATAAATTTTAAAATTTCATAGAATAAAGAATAAGCGATGATGCCCAAACACTTCTTGACCTTATTGATTTGATTAGCCATACATGAGAATATTAGAATACCACTTTGCAAACTGTGCCAAGCAAACTAAGAATCTATTTCATGGCTGCACTATGTTATCGACCGAACTAACTGGCCAAACTGGAATTTAACATTTGAAAACTTGATTTATATTGAGAATTTGTGACAAGTTGAGGTATCTAAAATAAAATCAACTGACTAGAAATTGTTAATTTAATTTGTTGTACCACTTCAGAAACAAGTCGTGTTTTCATTTTTTGTTTTCAACTGCATAAGTCCTCTGCATTCATATAGTTTCATTAGAATCATAGCATACTGCATTTGGATTTTGTGGGTAGTATCCGCTGAAAACCCTCACGAGACACCACTCGTCCTACTAGGGACACCTAGAGGTTTAACGGCTTGTTGCATACGCTCAATGCAATCGTGTTTCCTACGAAAGTGTGACCTATCCAGTCTAGTTTTTCATTTCTTGTTTTACTCGAGGACGAGTAAAAGATAAGTGTGGGGGTATTTGATTGACATAGAAATGTGTTTATTTTATGCTCTTATATCTTATCTTTTGTATATAAATAAATATTACTTGGGTATTGTTTTTTCACTTTTACAGATATTCCAACCCAGCCCGCATGCAACCAGAAAAGTAGAGAAATAGAGATGAAATTGATATATATTTACATTTTGAAGAATTGTAGATGAAGATCTCACATCTAGTTGCTGTTGGACAAGAAAAGGATTGATAAAAAGGCTTTGCACATCACAAATCAATGAAGAAGTGTCAAGGAAGCAAGAGGAAAAGAGAAAAGGCCCAAATTTGCTTTATTTATCTAAGGCCCATTTATGTTTCTTATTGTAAACTCTCTTGTGATTTCCCTAAGGCCCATTTATCATTGTATTAGGGTTAGGGTTAGGGTTTGGTTATCTCCTATATATACCCTTGTAATAGCATTGTAGCCACGATCCGATCATATCTTATTCTATTCTCTTCTCCATTAATAAAAGTTCTTCTTCTTTTTATTTTTTTCTGCATTTTTCTTTCTTAGCAATCGGTGTTGTCTTCACAATTAGTTTTGGAAGAGCACCAATTGTATTTTACATTTTTTGTTAGTGATTAGTCGTTTGATTAGTTTCAACGACAATCCTAATTTACTTTTTGTTGTTCTTCTTATTCTGCACTTTTATTTTTTGCATTGTTGTTCTTGTTTTGCAGTTTACTTTCTTTAGTGATTAATCGTTGATTAGATTCCACGATAATCCTAAGTTCGCAATTTCAATTTGTTTTTATTTCAACAAAATCTCCAGGCTTCGTCTAACTCGCCCAAGAGATTAGATAAATAATTTGATTTTAATTTACCTCCCTGTGTTCGACCTGTATGCTACACACCTGTATGCTTGCAGAATTTAATTTAAATGTCGCGCTTTTCTGATTCATAGATTAGCGACGATCACCTAACGATTCTTATTTCAAATAATTTCAACTTAAATTGAGTTCTGTGTACTCAATTGAAGCTCGAATTGCCAATTTACGAACTACCGCACTGTGGCGAGTTCGTTTTAATTATATTTATATATATAAACGTTTAAACATCGTTTATAAATAAATTTCAATTCCAACCTAATATATTTTAATATGTATATATATATATAAATATATATAACTAATTTTCCCATTTTAACATAATATTTTCGATTATCCTAAATTATCGATTATTCCATTACTCAGTTATAAATTTATTTATAAATTCATCTTCTATACTAAATTCCAATTCCTTTATAAATAAAATTATTTATAAAATTCGATATAATCGAATTCTAATTATAAATCCGTTGGATTTTCTTACTTCAGTTTATATTCAGAATTCTGGAATAAAATTTTATCGTTCTGTTTCAAACCGTTTTCCAATTCACTTTTAAATTCGTATTTGAATTTAAACGTCTAAATTATCTAATGATGATTTATTATACTTGATTTATAAACATTGTTTATAAATCCAACTTCCTTGTTTTATATATTTAAACAAGTTTCCATTTCAAAATTCTATTTGAAACTCCATTCCTTTTATATTCCTAATTCCGGAATAAAAATCGTCGTTCCCTTTTCGAAAATGATTTGAACTTTCTTGTAATAACCGGGAAATCTGAGCCAATTTAAAAATTTTATTTTGGCAATTTTAGTAAATTTTGAATATTTAAAATGAATTATTTTAAATAATAACGACGAGAAATTTATTTTGAATAGAATTAGAACGTATATATTTATATAGATCGTCGTTTGAATATAAATATTTATATATAATTATAAAAGGAATTGAAAATGGCGCGGTAGTTCGATAATTCGATTTCAAAATTCAAATGAATGTACAAGATTCAAAATAAACCGGATTTTGGTGAAACCAAAAATATTTGAATCTATTTGAGAATATCTTTCCAACAAACCCGAAAAATCAAAATTTCATAGTGGGGATAAAAAGTTATGCCCAGTTGAAAATTCAGAATAGTCGCTATGGAATTTTGGCCCATGAAAATGGCCATTTTGCAAACGACCTCGGTTTTCGACGAAACCGCTTTTGTTGGATCCGCGATGTCAAATTATTGCTAGGTTTCAAATTTCATAATTTTTCGAATCAATATGTGAGCGTGGCAAAGGGAAACACGTTTAACCAGTTTCAGTCGATTTTAATCGACTGGAAAATGGCCATTCTTCAAACGGTCTCAGAATTCGATGAAATTAGTTTTATTAGGACCGTATCGTCAATACGAAGCTAGAAAATATTTTTCGGGAATTTTTAGAGTCAGTATGTGGCCCCGGTAAATTGAAATGAGCGTTCAAATTCAATATATAGATTTATATTTTGATTTTGACGGAAACTGATCGAAACAGTCAAATCAGCTTACGATACATACCCCATTGTGTTCGGAATAGGGGTAATTAGTTAGGGGCGACAGTCGTTGGGTCTTGTTTGGAGGTAGAATAAAAAGTCACCTTTTTGGAAAAAAAATATATAAAATATATATAATATATATTTACATCTATTACCCCCCCCCCCCCTTCAGTATCCTTCGAACAAATAAAACCCCAAATCGAAAATAGAAAAACCGCTCCCCGTGCTTCAGCCCTGCCTCCCTTCTCCAGGCGTTGCGCCCTCCGTCGTACACCCCTCCAGCCTCCGGCGATCGGCCACCACGTCCTCCCTCAGCTCCTCCCTCCTCTTCTCCTTATCCCTCCTCCAACTCGCGAACCAGGTCCCCAAACCCGAAACCGCCACTTGCAGCCACCGTGGAACCCCGTCACAGCCCTGCTGGCCCACCACCTCCTGATGTCGCGGCCTCCCCGCCACCAGCTAACCTTCTGCGTGCCATTACCCCCCCTCTCCGTTCAAACGTTGACATAGTAAGTTATTTTATTTTATTTTATTTTATTTGTTTACTTATTTACTTCTTTTATTTTCTTATATATGTATGAAAGCATTGTTTTTAAAATTCGATTTCATTTATATATAAAGCTATATTTTTAATTTACATAAAGTTATAATTTTTGTTTATATAAAAAGATATCGTTTTGTTTATAAAAAGGTATGATTTTTGTAACAACCCGAAAATCTGGGCCAGTTTAAAATTTTTATTTTGGCAATTTTGGCGGATTTTGATTATTTAAAATAGAGTATTTTAAATAATATCGACGAGAAAATTTATTTTGAATGGAATTCGAACGTATATATTATACGCGTCGTCGCTAGAATATAAATATTTATATATAATTATAAATAGAATTGAAAATGGCACGGTAGTTCGATAATTCGATTTCAAACTTCAATTGAATATACCGGGTGCAAAACAATCCGGATTTTAGTGAAACCAAAAACATTAGGATCTAATTGACAATATCTTTCCAACGAATCCGAATAATCAAAATTTCATAGCGGGAATCAAAAGATAAGTCCAGTTGAAAATTCTGAATAGTCGCTATGGAATTCAGACCCTTAAAAATTGACATTTTGCAAACGACCTCGGATTTCGACGAAACCAGTTTTGTTGGGTCCGCAGTGTCAAGTTATTGCTAGATTCCAAATTTCGTAATTTTTCGAATCAATACGTGAGCGTGGCAAAGGAAAACGCGTTTGACCTGTTTCAGTTGATTTTAATCGACTGGAAATTGGCCATTTTTCAAACGGTCTCAGAATTCGACGAAACTAGTTTTTTTAGGACCGTATCGTCAATACGAAGCTAGAAAATATTTTTCGAGAATTTTTAGAGTTAGTATGTGACCCCGGTAATTTGAAATGTACGTTTAAAATTCAATATAGTGATTTAAATGTAAATTTAAAGGAAACTGATTGTAACAATCAAATCAGCCTACGATACATATCCCATTGTGTTCGGAATGGGGGTGAAACGCTATGGACGACAGGCGGTGGGCCTCGTTTCGAGGTCGTATGTAAAAGTACCTTTTTAGAAATTAAATAATTAAATAAAAAAAAAATCCCTCTTTCTCCTTCCGTATACTCTGCCCCCCCCCCTCTTCAAAAATCAAAACGACAGAAAAAAAAAACTAAAACCCTAAACTATCGACGCCGCCCCCCCCGGAAGCGAACGCCACCACCCAACCGCCCCCTCCGTCCAGCCTCCCTCCTCCTCCCCCCCCCAGCGGCGCGACTCCCGAAGATTCCCCCCCCCCCCCCCCGATGATCGCTGCCGCCAGAGAAGCCCCCCCCCCCCAAATCGCAATAACGCGACAAAGACCCCCCGACCTCCGCCTTGCACCCCCGACTCTGGCGAGCCACCTCCGGTCAGCCACCAACTCTGACTCCCTCCTCCCTTCGACCAACGCAGTAAGTTTCTATTATTTTTATTTAATTTGTTCATTTATCTTCTATATGATTAGTAGGATAAAAACTGATTTTATTTGTTTAAAAGGTTTTGATTTTTATTTATTAAAAGATATGATATTTAGATAAGGCAAAATAAAATTTTTATATAAGTAGGAATATTAAAAATGTCATCTTTATATGTGCAGAAGTGAAAAGATGTGATTTTTAAAAGTGAAAAGACGAGATTTTTAAAAGTGAAAAGACGATATTTTTAAAATAGAAAAAATTAGATTTTAAAAATAGTAAAAGGCGGGATTTTTATATATTGAACGTCGAAGTAAAAATATGATTTTTATATATTGAACGTCGAAGTAAAAATATGATTTTTATATATTGAACGTCGAAGTAAAAATATGATTTTTATATATTGAACGTCGAAGTAAAAATATGATTTTTATATACTGAACGTCGAAGTAAAAATATGATTTTTATATACTGAACGTCGAAGTAAAAATATGATTTTTATATATTGAACGTCGAAGTAAAAATATGATTTTTATATATTGAACGTCGAAGTAAAAATATGATTTTTATATATTGAACGTCGAAGTAAAAATATGATTTTTATATATTGAACGTCGAAGTAAAAATATGATTTTTATATATTGAACGTCGAAGTAAAAATATGATTTTTATATATTGAACGTCGAAGTAAAAATTCGATTTTTATATATTGAATAGCAAAGTAAAAATTCGATTTTTATATATTGAATAGCAAAGTAAAATTTCGATTTTTATATATTGAATAGCAAAGTAAAAATTCGATTTTTATATATTGAATAGCATAGTAAAAATTCGATTTTTACATATATAGTGACTACGGGCGACGAAGGTGATAAAAAGGCGAGAACGACGAAGGTTTCTGCAAATGAAGTGCCGTGGAGCTAGGATAGCTATCGGTGAGAACTTCTCACCTTTCAATTTAATTTTTCTAGTTATATATATACTAGGATGCAGACGGTGCTTAGTAGCGCCCGACACAATCGTCCACAGACCATGGACTTGTTTGTTTGGTTGCATAGATTAGTTAGATTATTTGATTGAAATTGAATTGTTTGGTGAAGTGAATGGATTTGATTGATGTGTGAATGGCGTGGGCCTTCACTAGACCGGGGATAAGGCTAGGCCTTGTCCCGTTTCTAGTATCGTGCCGTTATGCCGCCAAAATTTTCTAAAATAAGTTAGAAAAATAACAATATCATTTTATAGAATAAATGAATTGAATAGAAATTCATATGTCGAAATAAATGTTTTGTCGTTAAAAATATAATTTTTAACGTGAATGTAAATAAATAAATATTCATTTACAGACCGGACGATTTGTTTATGTACACCTATTTGAAGGACATTGATTGGGTCGATAAATTTTACACATCGCCCAACTGCACAAATAAAATCTGTGTTTGATTGTTTGAAACCCCACACGGGTGTTGGGATGAAATTTGAAGTTCACTCATCCTGATTGATTAAATATGTCGATCGATTGATTGACAGGCTGTTATAAGCGTTAGATATCTATATTTGATGCTTATACAGT
This sequence comes from Allium sativum, assembly GCA_030737875.1. Classification (NCBI taxonomy): domain Eukaryota; kingdom Viridiplantae; phylum Streptophyta; class Magnoliopsida; order Asparagales; family Amaryllidaceae; genus Allium; species Allium sativum. Next base: position 469,291,915 of record CM060920.1, on the reverse strand, counting down.
GTAGTGCACTTTGGTTGATGGTTGATTATTTTGCAATGCTATTATATGTGTGTAATGTATGAAAATCCATATAATTAACATTATATGGTGATTGATTGGGCCTCATTCCAATTTAGAAAATAAAGAATAATATAAAATAAAGGTTCATGTGTTGACAGTACTCATCCATTGAGATTGGTCATGTGTTGAACAAAATATTTTAGTAATAAAATTTACATCTTTATCAATATAAAATAAAGGTTCATGTGTTGACAGTACTCATCCATTGAGATTGGTCATGTGTTGAACAAAATATTTTAGTAATAAAATTTACATCTTTATCAATATAAAATAAAGGTTCATGTGTTGACAGTACTCATCCATTGAGATTGGTCATGTGTTGAACGAAATATTTTGATAATAACAACTATTTTGAAAAAGAAATATTTGAAATAGAATATTTGAAAATAGAAATTTATGAAGCCGTGTTGATTAGATTGACGCCATTTTGACGTGAACGATATTTATATCGATTTTATTGATTTCGAAATGAATTGAATGTATAACGATTTCGAAATGAATTGAATATAAAACGATTTCGAAATGAATTGAATATATAACGATTTCGAAATGAATTGAATATATAACGATTTCGAAATGAATTGAATGTATAATGATTTCGAAATGAATTGAATATAAAACGATTTCGAAATGAATTGAATATATAATGAATTCGAATTGAATGGAAAACGAATTTGATTTCAATTGAATAGCAAACGAAACGAATTCGAATTGAATTGAATAGATAACGAATTTGAATTGAATTGAATGTAAAACCAATCCGAATTGAATTGAAAACGAATTCGAATTGAATTGGAAACAAATTGAAATGAATTCAAATTGAATTGAAATTTGAATTGAATAGAAATGAATTTTAAAACGAATTTATAAAGAAGAATTCAATTTTGATTTGAATTGAAATGGAAGTTGAAATTGCTTTTGAAACGAATTGAAAACTATTTATATAATTTGTTTTGAATTGAAATCGACGAAATATATATTATATATATAATATAATGGCCTGAATAGAACGCGCCGTGCCGCGTCAGTTTGTGAATTTCGACCATTTATTTCAAACGGAGATTACGGGAGATCCGACCGTCGGATTCTCCTAAAACCGGAACCGTTGGGTTCGTATCGAAAAGAGCTTTCCAATGAATATTAGAAATTTGAAATCTAACGGTTGGATTTGGAGATATGTCCAAATCAAATTCGAAAAAGGTCGCTATAAGTGCAGTTCGGTGGCCATTGTTGGAAATCGACTGTACGGGCCTTGATAAAATTATTAAAAATAGTAATAATTTGTGTAAAATCATAAGAAATGATTTAGAAAGAATTGGGATGAAAAACTCCAGATTTGAAAAGATAAAAATAGATTTTTATCGAAATGAACTAGTTTTGAACTAGAAATATAATTCCATTTATTTTTAAATAAATAAATCGAATTTGAAAAGGGTTTTAAAAATAACCAGAATTTCCAATGATTGCATTGGAGTGGATTTGAATCGAAATTATCTTCGGAATATTTCGATGTTGGAATTCGTGATTATACAAATGTTGTTATGGAAATTTGAAAGATATATATTTATATCGTTATTTCCAATACGACATTTGTAAATCGTAGAATTTGATATTGAATATAAGCCGATATATTTTCTATTCAGAGCCTTATATTGAATATCAAATGTGATTTGGGTTTGTCGTGAATGGTGTCTTCACTAACACTGTTCTTGAACCTAGTTGAGAAAAGATTAAATCTTTTTATTTAGATTTAATGAAGTGTACCACTTAAATGATATTTAATTGGAATTGAATTGGTATTGATTTTTGGGTTTATCGTGGACAGTGTTTTAAATAACACTCGTTCTTTAACCCGATAATTAATGAATGCGATTTTTGGGTTTATCGTGAACAGTGTTTTAAATAACACTTGTTCTTTAACCCGATAATTAATGGAATGATTTTTGGGTTTATCGTGGACAGTGTTTTAAATAACACTCGTTCTTTAACCCGATAATTAAATAATGTGATTTTGAGTTTATCGTGAACTGTGTTTTAAATGACACTGATTCTTTAACCCAGTTAAAGATTATAACTAAGTGGAGTTTTAATGAATCTTTAATTAGATTGAAAAAAATCAAAAATGGAGTACCACCAGTTTTGCTCCAAGCGATAGTTAAATCTTTAATTAGATTTGAACGTGAAATGGTAATTGAATTTACCGATAACACCGTGGTGTTAGATATGAAGTATAACTAGTTTTACCTCATGGGATGAATAGGTTGGGATTGGGAAATTCAAACAAATGATTACCTCGGTAAAGTTCGTTAGTCCCGACTAGTTTGAATTGATATTCAAAAATGGATTAAAGAATAAATATAAAGAATTTATCTTTGATAAAATTAATGGGAACCTTTCCCTATGAATGTGAAATTTAGAAACTAACTGTCGGTTAGCCAAGCAGAATGGTTTTCTGGATATTGATCTGATGTTGGTTTCGGCCTTCGGGGTTAATATTTGGGGAATTATTCTCTTGATTAACTTACGGTTAGTGACTAATGAATTGGAATGAGGCGTATGTTGTGTTTTTGTAACACTTATTTAAAATATACGCGAGTTATTCGGGAAGACCGGGTTTATCCCATTCTGAATAACTGATACGACGATAAGTCGAAGATGAAGACGATGGTCGAAGACCGGAAGTCTTCACGTCGTTTGGATGATTACTGATGATCTTGAGTGGGCTGTACACCCAAGAAGATGGAAACAGTTGGTGATCGTCCAGACGTACTTGGAGATCGATGGGGATGCGGGGTACTAGGTGCCTCCGGTTTCGTTCAGACCCAGAACGGACTTGTAAATGGACTGTGTGTCTGACATTGGATTTTAGTCCGTGTGATTGATCTCTATTAAATATATATCTGTTTGGCGGCGGAGAATTTATTCTCTTGCTTAACGCCCTTCTCTGAGACGTACGAGCTCAGGGGTTATATATTGATGGATATCAAACGCATGGAGTGAATTGCCTGTGTGGCATGCCTAAGTGGCAATTGATCAAGGCTTCTGTTGAAAAGCAAAGTCTTGTGGTTGATGATCAAAGCACGGCCTTTGTGGCGTAGCTTTGTGTAACGTTTACTTGGCGAGTTTCACACCCGGTATGAACCAAAAACGGGAGAGGACCTCAGGGAGGGCATGTGTTTCCTTCTAGCTAAAAAGTGGCGTCAGTGGTTTTACACGCCCTGACGAGTTTGACTTATGTGGTTGTTGCTGTTGCGAGGCGCCTCGGATTGATCGGTCGTTCTCGAACCGATGGAGTCATTTAGTTGGCTCACCTACGCCCCATAGGGCGGGGAAACGCATGTTCAGGGTTTAAGTTTAATCCACATCGGTGGACTGGCCCTGACGATCCAAGGGTCACTCGAGCTCTGATCCTGAGACACGGGCTAGAGCGTCTCGAATCGGTAGAGGACTATCTTTTGCCTCGGTTCATAGATGGAAACCCAATTTCCAAATACGTGACATTTGCGGTTTTATTTGTAGAACTAGTATGGCGACATGATATATGGTACCCATGCCGCCTATGATTGATATTTATGATTCGAAGTTGTTTTATACACTATGAACTTATAATAGTATCAAATGATTTGTTTTAAACGTATCAAGCATTCTTTGGCTGTTATAAGGGAAAACCCTATCCCCCGGCTTGCGTTGCATTGTGTGATAGGACCTGGGTCTTATAATAGCTTCATTTTTAGAAAAGCATTGCGCTGTTTACTTATATGCACAGGTGTTCTTGGGAGGAAACCCGTTTCGTGTTATACGGCGTGGTCCCTTGATTTACCTAACTTTAAAATAAAGATTAATAACTGTTTTTAGTTCTCACACCAGTCACATGACTGACCTGGAGTTTATTGTTTTAACCTAAACTCTGGGTGCCCTTATTTTGACACGGGCAGCTAGTAGTTTTGGTTTTGCAGATTTATATTCACAGGATCCTGGTTTACAGCTGGAACGATATCCGGAAAGCTTTGTATCCGCATATCTCATTCTAGTTGTGTATTGTATTATTTTTCCGCTGCTATGTATTTAAATGTAATTTAAATCTCTGATATTTCTGTTTAATATTCATTTATACTCTGTATATCCTTGTAATCTGATGCATTGTTGTAATATACGATGAAATGTTCTTCTGCATGCGTTCTGTTGTGGCTTGTTCTCAAACTATCCGACGCTTTCCTTTACGGGGAAGTTACGGGTTTTCACAGTTTTTAATCGACAAAAGGTATGATTTTTAATCGACAAAAGGAATGATTTTTAGTCGACAATAGGTATGATCTTAAATCAATGAAAGAAGTGATTTTTAATCAAAGAAAGTAGAGATTTTTAACTGTAGAAAGTTGAGATTTTTAACAATAGAAAGAACTAATTTTTAGTGCATGTAGAAGATAAAATATAATTTTTATATATATATGAACATGTAACGATAATAAAAATACGATTTTTATTATGTATAACATATACAAATGGGATCTTTTATATGTGTATAGCTTTAGAATATAAAAATAAAACTTTATGTATATAGTAGTATAAAAATTCGATTTTTATATATTAGAAGTAGCGATAAAAATTCGATTTTTATATATTAGAAGTAGCGATAAAAATTCGATCTTTATATCATAGGAAGAGTAAAAATATGATTTTTTATTCATGTAGAGTAATAAAAATATAATTTTTATTATATTACTAGCAAGATAAAAGCAGAATTTTTATCTAGATAGTAGCGGTATAAAAATGTGATTTTTAGATACATAGTAACCATATAGAAATGTGATTTTTATATATGTAGTGGTTACGGACAAGGAAAGTGACAAAAGGCGAGCACGACGAAGATTTCTACACATGAAGAGTCGTGGCGTTTGGTTTAGCTAGTCGGTGAGAACTCCTCACCTTTAATTAATTTCTGGTTTGAAATATATACTAGGATGCAGACAGTGTTTAGTAGCACCCGACACCCGTCGTCCACAGACCATGGACGGCTTGTATGCTTGTTTGTTTGATTTTGATGTGTAGTTGATTGTGTAATGTGATGTGAAATGAAATAAAATATTTATATAGTTAAAAATATTTTATAGTTAAAGATAGAATTTTTAACGTATATATGAAATGAAATAAATTAATATAAACAAATCGAACGATTTGTTTATATACACACATTTGACTGATATTGATTGGGACGATAAATTTTGCACGTTGCCCAACTGCACAAATAAAATCTGTGTTTGATTGTTTGAAACCCCACACGGGTGTTGGGATAATATTTGACGTACACTAATCCCGATTGTTTAGTTGTATGTCGATCGATTGGTCGACAGACTGTGTAAGCGTTAATTATTTATATTGAATGCTTTTGCAGTTGTGTGGTGCACTCTGGATGATGGTTGATTATTTATCGTTGTTATTGTATACATGTGTTGTAGAAAATCCATATAATTAACATTATATGGTAATTGATTGGGCCTCATTCCAGTTTTGAAAAAGAAATATTTGAATAGAAATATTTGAAATAGAATATTTGAAAATAGAAATATATGAAGCCGTGTTGATTAGATTGACGCCATTTTGACGTGAACGATATTTATATATCGATTTTATTCATTTTGCAATGAATATTGAAAGTGATTTCAAAATTCGAATTGAAATTGAATAGAAATGAATTCGAATTGAAATTGAATAGAAATGAATTCGAGTTGAAATTGAATAGAAATGAATTCGAATTGAAATTGAATAGAAATGAATTCGAACTGAAATTGAATAGAAATGAATTCGAATTGAAATTCAAATAGAAATGAATTCGAATTGAAATTGAATTGAATTGAAAATGAACTGAAATTGTATTAAAAATCGATTTGAATTGAAATCAATTTGAAATGAATTTAAAATGAATTTATAAGGAAAAATTCAATTTTGATTTGAATTTGAAATGATGTTGAAATCGTCTCGAAAACGAATTTAAAACGATTTATAAAATACGTTTTGGAAGGAAATCGACGAAATATATAATATATATATATATATATATTATATATAATGGCCTGAATAGAACGTGCCGCGCCGCGGCAGTTCGTGAATTTCGACCATTGACTTCGAATGGATATTACGGGAGATCCGACCGTCGGATTGTCCTAAAACCAGAACCGTTAGGTTCGTATCGAAAAGAGCTTTCTAACAAATATTAGAAATTAGAAATCTAACGGTTGGATTTGGAATTATGTCCAAATAAAATTTGGAAAAGGTCGTTTTAAGTGCAGTTCGATGGCCGTTGATGGAAATCGACTGTACGGGCCCTGATAAAATTATTAAAAATATCAATAATTTGTGTAAAATCATAAGAAATGATTTGGAAAGAATTGGGATGAAAAACTCCATATTTGAAAAGATAAAAATAGATTTTTATCGAAATGAACTAGTTTTGAACTAGAATTATAATTCTATTTATTTATAAATAAATAAATTGGATTTGAAATGGTTTTGAAAATAACCAGAATTTCCAATAATTATATTAGAATGGATTTGAATTGAAATTGTCTTCGGAATATTTCGATGTTGGATTTCGTGATGATACAGATATTTGTTATGGGAATTTGAAAGATATATTAATATCGTTATTTTCAATACGATATTTGTTGGTCGTAGAATTTGATATTGAATATAAGCTGGTATATTTTCTATTCAGAGCCTTGTATTTAATATTTATTGGGATTTGGGTTTGTCGTGAATGGTGTCTTCATTAACACTGTTCTTAAACCGAATTGAGAAAAAGATTAAATCTTTTTATTTAGATTTAATGAAGTGTACCAATTCAATGGCATTTGATTGGAATTGAATTCGAATTGATTTTTGGGTTTATCGTGAACGGTGTTTTAAATAACACTGGTTCTTTAACGCGATAATTAATGGAATGTGATTTTGGGTTGTTGTGAACGGTATCTTCAATAATACTGTTCTTAGACCCAAAGGAGTTGAGAAAATCAGAAACTAACCGGAGATTAGTTAAGTTGAATGGTTTCTTGGGTATTGATCTGATGTTGGTTTCGGCCTTCGGGGTTAATACTTAGGGAATTGCTTACTTGCTAATTTACGGTTAGGGACTAATTGAAATGTGATGTGATTTTGGGGTTTATCGTGAACCGTGTTTTTAAGTGACACTGATTCTTTAACCCAGTCAAAGATTAAAACTAAGTGGGGTTTTAATGAATCTTTAATTAGATTGAAAAGATCGAGAATGGAGTATCACCAGTTTTACTACAGGCGGTAGTTAAATCTTTAATTAGATTTGAACGTGAAATGGTAATTGAATTTACCGATAACACCGTGGTGTTAGATATGAAGTATAACCAGTTTTACTTCATGGGATAAATAGGTTGGGATTGGGAAATAAAATAAATAATTACTTTGGTGTGGTTCGCTAATCCCGACTAGTTTGAAATGATATCCAAAGGAAGATTAAAGAATAAATTTTAAAGAATTTATCTTTGATAAAATTAATGGGAACCTTTCCCTAAGAATGTGAAATTTAGAAACTAACTGTAGGTTAGCTAAGTAGAACGGTTTCCTGGGTATTGATCTTATGTTGGTTTCGGCCTTCGGGGTTAATATTTGGGGAATTATTCTCTTGTTGATTTACGGTTAGTGACTGATGAATTGGAATGAGGCGTATGTTGTGTTTGTGTAACACTTGTTTATTATATACGCGAGTTATTCAGAAAGACTGGGTTTATCCCATTCTGAATAACTGATTCGACGTGATGTCGAGGATGAAGACGGTGGTCGAAGACCGGAGGTCTTCACGTCGTTTGGGTAATTACTGATGATCTTGATTGGGCCGTACACCCAAGAGGAGGGAATCAGTTAGTGATCGTCCAGACGTACTTAGAGATCGATGGATATGCGGGGTACTAAGTGCCTCCGGTTTAGTTCAGACCCAGAACGAACTTGTAAATGGACTGTGTGTCTGACACTGAATTTTAGTCTGTGTGATTGATTTCTATTAAATATATATATTTGTTTGGCGGCGGAGAATTTATTCTCTTGCTTAACGCCTGTCTCTAAGACGTACGAGCTCAGGGGTTATATATTGATGGATATCCATCGCATAGAGTGAATTGCCTGTGTGGCATGCCTAAGTGGCAATGGATCAAGGCTTCTGATGAAAAGCAAAGTCTTGTGGTTGATGATCAAAGCACGGCCTGTGTGACCTAGCTTTGTGTAATGTTGATTCGCGAGCCTCACACCCCGATGGTGGACCAAAAACGGGAGAGGACCTCAGGGAGGACATGCGTTTCTTTCTAGTTAGGAGTGGCGTCAGTGGTTTTTCATGCCCTGACGAGTTTGACTTATGTGGTTGTTGCTGTTGCGAGGCGCCTCGGATATATCGGTGACTATGTGAAGCCGATGGAGTCATTCGTTGGCTCATTTACGCCGCAAAGGGCCGGGAAACGCAGTGTTCAGGCATTTTAATCCACATCAGTGGACCGGCCCTGACGATCCAAGGGTCGATGCGCTCTGACCCTGAGGCTTGGGCTAGAGAGTCTCGAAGCCGGTGAGGACTATCTTTTGCCTCGGTTCACAGATGGAAATCCAACTTCCAATACGTGACGTTTCGATTTTAGTTGTAATCCTATATATGGCGACATAGTGGATGGGGCGCTTATGCCGTTTATGATTGATACTTATGATTTGAAGTTGTTTTATACACTATACACTTATAATAGTATCAAATAATTTGTTTTAAACGTATCAAGCATTCTTGGCTATTATAAGATAAAAACCCTATCCTCCGGCTTGCATTGCATTGTGTGATGGGACCTGGGTCTTATAATAGCTTCATTGTTCTTTATTTAGCATTGCGCTGTTGTTTTATGCACTGGTATTCTTGGGAGGAAACCCGTTCCGTGTTATACGGCGTGGTCCCTTGATTTACCTAACTCTAAAATAAAGATTAATAACTGTTTTAGTTCTCACACCAGTCACATGACTGACCTGGAGTTTATTGTTTTAACCTAAACTCTGGGTGCCCTTATTTTCCGCACGGGCAGCTAGTAGTTTTGGTTTTGCAGATTTATATTCACAGGATCCTGGTTTATAGCTGGAATGATATCCGGAAAGCTTTGTATCCGTATATCTTCTTCAGTTGTGTATTGTATTATTTTATGCTGCTATGTAATGTAATGTAATCTCTGTTATTTTATAATGTGTAATATTTATTCATACTCTGTATATTCTTGTATTCTGATGGAATTGTTGTAGTATACAATGAAATGTTCTTCTGTATGTGTTCTGATTTGTCTTGTCCTCAAAGTAATTCGTTCTTTCTCTTCTCTTCGGAGACCGGGGAAGTTCGGGTCGCTTCATTTGGTATCAGAGCTTTGGTTTACAAAGCTCAGAGAACAAGATACATTAGAACCATACGAAAGAATTCATCAGATATTGGATTAGTAATATCCAATGGGAATGACTCGTTAGAGATGGGATCAGTAGTATCCTAGAACGAGTGTGAAGAATGTATTTTTGAAAATGAAAACAAATTTTGTTTTGAAAATTTAATTCAATTATTCGTACTTGAATATTTATTTATATTGATTTGGACTATCTAGTATATAAAGATTTTGCGTGTACGTCTGATCCGCGTGTATTCAAAGTTTTAATATATTGGATAGATATGGAATCACACTCTAGTCGCCCGGGGATGATACTGATAATTGTGATCACATTACCAGTATTTATGTTCGAGTAACGAAAGTGGGCTTTCTATATGTTTCCTATTGACTGGTGTGAGAACCAAAATTGGATAGGGCTTATTGTTGTGATTTTGCATCAAAAATCTGATTTTTAGACTATATATCAAAGTTATAAATTTGAAATGATAATCAACAAATCAATTGATGGTTGTGTTGTTTGCTTTTTGCTTGATTAATTAAAATTTTAACCTTTAGACAAATTGAACCAAAAAGTGAATTGTAGTGAAAATTAGTCGCATTTGCTTGCATATACATGTACTTACATTGAACAGGTCATTGCAAGGAGGCTAAAGCAGAGAATAAAATTGTTTGCTCGACAAATAGGTACATGTTTACCATAATTTACTGTTTTGTTTGGGTGATGATGATTTTATGAGCCGATTGGCTTTTTCTTTTTCTTTTGGATTGAAGAAGGCCATGGGAGGCTATATGAAATATCCCGAAGTCCCCGGTGCAGGGGAGCTTATGGGGAAATTTTTCGAAAATTTAGGGTGTTAGCCAAATTTTTGAAAAATTTGAAAAGTTCTTAGAAACTAAAAAGTTGAAGAACTTAAGCCATAAAGAAAATATTGAAAGTTGAGTTGATTTGTTTAACAACTTTCGGATTCGTTCCTTTTCGGGGACGAAAAGTTTTAAGTGGGGGAGATTGTAATAACCCGGAAATCTGAGCCAATTTAAATTTTTGTTTTGGCAATTTTAGTGAAATTTGAATATTTAAAATGAATTATTTTAAATAATAATGACGAGAAATTTATTTTGAATAGAATTAGAACGTATATATTTATATAGATCGTCGTTTGAATATAAATATTTATATATAATTATAAAAGGAATTGAAAATGGCGCGGTAGTTCGATAATTCGATTTCAAAATTCAAATGAATGTACAGGATTCAAAATAAACCGGATTTTGGTGAAACCAAAAATATTTGAATCTATTTGAGAATATCTTTCCAACGAACCCGAAAAATCAAAATTTCATAGCGGGGATAAAAAGTTATGCCCAGTTGAAAATTCAGAATAGTCGCTATGGAATTTTGGCCCTTGAAAATGGTCATTTTGCAAATGACCTCAGTTTTCGACGAAACCACTTTTGTTGGATCCGCGATGTCAAATTATTGCTAGGTTTCAAATTTCATAATTTTTCGAATCAATATGTGAGCGTGGAAAAGGGAAACGCGTTTGACCAGTTTCAGTCGATTTTAATCGACTGGAAAATGGCCATTCTTCAAACGGTCTAAGAATTCGATGAAATTAGTTTTGTTAGGACCTTATCGTCAATACGAAGCTAGAAAATATTTTTTGGGAATTTTTAGAGTCAGTGTGTGGCCCCGGTAAATTGAAATGAGCGTTCAAATTCAATATATAGATTTATATTTTGATTTTGTCGGAAAGTGATAGAAACAGTCGAATCAGATTACGATACGTATCCCATTGTGTTCGGAACAGGGGTAATTAGTTAGGGGCGACAGTCGTTGGGTCTTATTTGGAGGTAGAATAAAAAGTCACCTTTTTGGAAAAAAAATATAAAAAATATATATAATATATATTTACATCTATTACCCCCCCTTCAGTATCCTTCAAACAAATAAAACCCCAAATCGAAAATAGAAAAACCGCTCCCCGTGGTTCAGCCCCGCCTCCCTCCTCCAGGCGCTGCACCCTCCGTCGTACACCCCTCCAGCCTCCGGCGATCGGCCGCCACGTCCTCCCTCAGCTCCTCCCTCCTCTTCTCCTTATCACTCCTCCAACTCGCGAACCAGGTCCCCAAACCCGAAACCGCCACTTGCAGCCACCGTGGAACCCCGTCGTAGACCTGCTGGCCCACCACCTCCTGATGCCGCGGCCTCCCCGCCACCAGCTGACCTCCGGCGTGTCATTACCCCCCCTCTCCGTTCAAACGTTGACATAGTAAGTTTTTATTTTATTTTATTTTATTTGTTTATTTATTTACTTCTTTTCTTTTCTTATATATGTATGAAAGCATTGTTTTTAAAATTCGATTTCATTTATATATAAAGCTATATTTTTAATTTACATAAAGTTATAATTTTTGTTTATATAAAAAGATATCGTTTTGTTTATAAAAAGGTATGATTTTTAATCGACAAAAGGTATGATTTTAAATCGACAAAAGAAGTGATTTTAAATTAAAGAAAGTAGAGATTTTTAACTGTAGAAAGTTGAGATTTTTAACAATAGAAAGAACAAATTTTTAGTGCATGTAGAAGATAAAATATAATATATATATATATATATATGAACATGTAACGATAATAAAAATACGATTTTTATTATGTATAACATATAAAAATGGGATCTTTTATATGTGTATAGCTTTAGAATATAAAAATATAACTTTATGTATATAGTAGTATAAAAATTCGATTTTTATATACTAGAAGTAGCAATAAAAATTCGATTTTTATATCATAGGAAGAGTAAAAATATGATTTTTGTTCATGTAGAGTAATAAAAATATAATTTTTATTATATTACTAGCAAGATAAAAACAGAATTTTTATCTAGATAGCAGCGGTATAAAAATGTGATTTTTAGATACATAGTAACCATATAGATATGTGATTTTTATATATGTAGTGGCTACGGACAACGAAAGTGACAAAAGGCGAGCATGATGAAGATTTCTACACATGAAGAGTCGTGGCGTTTGGTTTAGCTAGTCGGTGAGAACTCCTCACCTTTAATTAATTTCTGGTTTGAAATATATACTAGGATGCAGACAGTGTTTAGTAGCACCCGACACCCGTCGTCCACAGACCATGGACGGCTTGTATGCTTGTTTGTTTGATTTTGATGTGTAGTTGATTGTGTAATGTGATGTGAAATGAAATAAAATATTTATATAGTTAAAAATATTTTATAGTTAAAGATAGAATTTTTAACGTATATATGAAATGAAATAAATTAATATAAACAAATCGAACGATTTGTTTATATACACACATTTGACTGATATTGATTGGGACGATAAATTTTACACATTGCCCAACTGTACAAATAAAATCTGTGTTTGATTGTTTGAAACCCCACACGGGTGTTGGGATGATATTTGACGTACACTAATCCCGATTGTTTAGTTGTATGTCGATCGATTGGTCGACAGACTGTGTAGGCATTAATTATTTATATTTAATGCTTATGCAGTTGAGTGGTGCACTCTGGATGATGGTTGATTATTTATCATTGTTATTGTATACATGTGTTGTAGAAAATCCATATAATTAACATTATATGGTAATTGATTGGGCCTCATTCCAGTTTTGAAAAAGAAACATTTGAATAGAATTATTTGAAAAAGAAATATTTGAAATAGAATATTGGAAAATAGAAATATATGAAGCCGTGTTGATTAGATTGACGCCATTTTGACGTGAACGATATTTATATCGATTTTATTAATTTTGCAATGAATATTGAAAGTGATTTCAAAATTCAAATTGAAATTGAATAGAAATGAGTTCGAATTGAAATTGAATAGAAATGAATTCGAATTGAAATTGAATAGAAATGAATTCGAATTGAAATTGAATAGAAATGAATTCAAATTGAAATTGAATAGAAATGAATTCGAATTGAAATTCAAATAGAAATGAATTCGAATTGAAATTGAATTGAATTGAAAACGAACTGAAATTGAATTAAAAATCGATTTGAATTGAAATCAATTTGAAATGAATTTAAATCGAATTTATAAGGAAAAATTCAATTTTGATTTGAATTTGAAATGAAGTTGAAATCGTCTCGAAAACGAATTTAAAACAATTTATAAAATACGTTTTGGAAGGAAATCGACGAAATATATAATATATATATATATATTATATATATAATGGCCTGAATAGAACGTGGCGTGCCGCGGCAGTTCGTGAATTTCGACCATTGACTTCGAATGGATATTACGGGAGATCCGACCGTCGGATTGTCCTAAAACTAGAACCGTTAGGTTCGTATCGAAAAGAGCTTTCTAACGAATATTAGAAATTAGAAATCTAACGGTGGGATTTGGAATTATGTCCAAATAAAATTTGGAAAAGGTCGTTTTAAGTGCAGTTCGATGGCCGTTGATGGAAATCGACTGTACGGGCCCTGATAAAATTATTAAAAATATCAATAATTTGTGTAAAATCATAAGAAATGATTTGGAAAGAATTGGGATGAAAAACTCCATATTTGAAAAGATAAAAACAGATTTTTATCGAAATGAACTAGTTTTGAACTAGAATTATAATTCTATTTATTTATAAATAAATAAATTGGATTTGAAATGGTTTTGAAAATAACCAGAATTTCCAATAATTATATTAGAATGGATTTGAATTGAAATTGTCTTCGGAATATTTCGATGTTGGATTTCGTGATGATACAGATATTGTTATGGGAATTTGAAAGTTATATTAATATCGTTATTTTCAATACGATATTTGTTGGTCGTAGAATTTGATATTGAATATAAGCTGGTATATTTTCTATTCAGAGCCTTGTATTTAATATCAAATGGGATTTGGATTTGTCGTGAATGGTGTCTTTATTAACACTGTTCTTAAACCCAATTGAGAAAAAGATTAAATCTTTTTATTTAGATTTAATGAAGTGTACCAATTAAATGGCATTTGATTGGAATTGAATTCGAATTGATTTTTGGGTTTATCGTGAACGGTGTTTTAAATAACACTGGTTCTTTAACCTGATAATTAATGGAATGTGATTTTGGGTTGTTTTGAACGGTATCTTCAATAATACTGTTCTTAGACCCAAAGGAGTTGAGAAAATCAGAAACTAACTGGAGATTAGTTAAGTTGAATGGTTTCTTGGGTATTGATCTGATGTTGGTTTCGGCCTTCGGGGTTAATACTTAGGGAATTGCTTACTTGCTAATTTACGGTTAAGGACTAATTGAAATGTGATGTGATTTTGGGGTTTATCGTGAACCGTGTTTTTAAGTGACACTGATTCTTTAACCCAGTCAAAGATTAAAACTAAGTGGGGTTTTAATGAATCTTTAGTTAGATTGAAAAGATCGAGAATGGAGTATCACCAGTTTTACTCCAGGCGGTAGTTAAATCTTTAATTAGATTTGAACGTGAAATGGTAATTGAATTTACCAATAACACCGTGGTGTTAGATATGAAGTATAACCAGTTTTACTTCATGGGATAAATAGGTTGGGATTGGGAAATAAAATAAATAATTACTTTGGTGTGATTCGCTAATCCCGACTAGTTTGAAATGATATCCAAAGGAAGATTAAAGAATAAATTTTAAAGAATTTATCTTTGATAAATTTAATGGGAACCTTTCCCTAAGAATGTGAAATTTAGAAACTAACTGTAGGTTAGCTAAGCAGAACTGTTTCCTGGGTATTGATCTGATGTTGGTTTCGGCCTTCGGGGTTAATATTTGGGGAAATATTTTCTTTTTGATTTACGGTTAGTGACTGATGAATTGGAATGAGGCATATGTTGTGTTTGTGTAACACTTGTTTATTATATATGCGAGTTATTCAGAAAGACCGGGTTTATCCCATTCTGAATAACTGATTCGACGTGATGTCGAGGATGAAGACGGTGGTCGAAGACCGGAGGTCTTCACGTCGTTTGGGTAATTACTGATGATCTTGATTGGGCCGTAAACTCAAGAAGAGGGAATCAGTTAGTGATCGTCCAGACGTACTTGGAGATCGATGGATATGCGGGGTACTAGGTGCCTCCGGTTTCGTTCAGACCCAGAACGAACTTGTAAATGGACTGTGTGTCAGACATTGGATTTTAGTCTGTGTGATTGATTTCTATTAAATATATATCTGTTTGGCGGCGGAGAATTTATTCTCTTGCTTAACGCCTGTCTCTAAGACGTACGAGCTCAGGGGTTATATATTGGTGGATATCCATCGCATGGAGTGAATTGCTTGTATTGCATGCCTAAGTGGCAATG
This sequence comes from Allium sativum, assembly GCA_030737875.1. Taxonomy (NCBI): domain Eukaryota; kingdom Viridiplantae; phylum Streptophyta; class Magnoliopsida; order Asparagales; family Amaryllidaceae; genus Allium; species Allium sativum. The sequence goes on along the minus strand of CM060920.1, from coordinate 469,276,125 downwards.
GATCAAGGCTTCTGTTGAAAAGCAAAGTCTTGTGGTTGATGATCAAAGCACGGCCTGTGTGGCGTAGCTTTGTGTAACGTTGATTCGCGAGCCTCACACCCCGGTGGTGGACCAAAAACGGGAGAGGACCTCAGGGAGGACATGCGTTTTTTTCTAGTTAGAAGTGGCGCCAGTGGTTTTACACGCCCTGATCAGTTTGACTTATGTGGTTGTTGCTGTTGCGAGGCGCCTCAGATATATCGGTGACTATGTGAAGCTGATGGAGTCATTCGTTGGCTCATTTACGCCCCAAAGGGCGGGAAAACGCAGTGTCCAGGCATTTTAATCCACATCGGTGGACCGGCCCTGATGATCCAAGGGTCGATGCGCTCTGACCCAGAGGCTCGGGCTAGGGAGTCGCGAAGCCGGTGAGGATTATCTTTTGCCTCGGTTCACAGATGGAAATCCAATTTCCAATACGTGACGTTTCGATTTTAGTTGTAATCCTATATATGGCGACATAGTGGGATGGGGCGCTTATGTCGTCTATGATTGATACTTATGATTTGAAGTTGTTTTATACACTATACACTTATAATAGTATCAAATGATTTGTTTTAAACGTATCAAGCATTCTTGGCTATAATAAGGTAAAAACCCTATCCTCCGGCTTGCGTTGCATTGTGTGATGGGACCTGGGTCTTATAATAGCTTCATTGTTCTTTATTTAGCATTGCGCTATTGTTTTAAGCACTGGTATTCTTGGGAGGAAACCCGTTCCGTGTTATATGGCGTGGTCCCTTGATTTACCTAACTCTAAAATAAAGATTAATAATTGTTTTAGTTCTCACACCAGTCACATGACTGACCTAGAGTTTATTGTTTTAACCTAAACTCTGGGTGCCCTCATTTGCCGCACGGGCAGCTAGTAGTTTTGGTTTTGCAGATTTATATTCACAGGATCCTGGTTTACAGCTGGAATGATATCTGGAAAGATTTGTATCCGTATATCTCTTTCAGTCGTGTATTGTATTATTTTCCGCTGCTATGTAATGTATTGTAATCTCTGTTATTTTATAATGTGTAATATTTATTCATACTCTGTATATTCTTGTATTCTGATGGAATTGTTGTAATATACAATGAAATGTTCTTCTGTATGTGTTCTGATTTGTCTTGTCCTCAAAGTAGTTCGTTCTTTGTCTTCTCTTCGGAGACCGGGGAAGTTCGGGTCGCTTCATTTCTACTTTTAAATTCAAGCTTGAATTTAAAATTTAAAATTATCTTCTAATAATTAATTCTCTACAATTATAACATCGTTTATAAATTTACTTGTTTTATATTTTAAAACAAGTTCCATTTCAAAATTTTATTTAAAACCAAATTCTTATTTTCGAGTCTTCTATTTAATTTAACTTATCCATATATAACATAGAATCTATTTTCATATTTAAATTTAACTTCTATTTAACACAATCCTAATACATTTTCTGAAAATATTTTATTTAAATAAATTCGATCTAATCGTATTCAAATCATAAATCCATATGGATTTATTTTAGTTCAATTTAAATTCTGAACACCAGAATAAATTTCGTCATTTACTTATTAATAACGACTCCCCATTTCTATTTTTAAATTCACATTTGAATTTAAATATTCAAATTATCAAACGATAAATTTTCTACTTCATTTACAAATACCGTTTATAAATTCATTTCAATTCCCTGATTATCCAATGAAAATCATTCCATTAATTTATAAACACCGTTTATAAATTCATTACTTAAATTTTCCATATCATTTTATTTATAAACATCGTTTATAAATTCAATACTTCAATTTCCTATATTATTCAATTTATAAACATCGTTTATAAATGTAATACTTGTTTTATTTATTCAAAATAAGTAAATATCTTTATAGCCCATTCAAAATTCAAATTCTATTTTTGAAAAATAAATTTTCCATTTTAAATCTCGAAATATTCTTTTCACGGTATTTTTATAAATCAACATTTTGGGCCCAGTGATATTTACATAATCAACCACCCAATTTTCAATCAACACATCATATATGATTATATATATATATATATATACGGAAAAAACAATAATAAATTTTAGTAATACAGTTGGATCCCTCCAACCTATTTTCCTGCATCCACAAAAGTTAACTAATATAAATAATACCCATCCTGCTTCGAGGCAGGATATTGTGGTATATAAGGTCATCCATTATTATGTTGTGGGTTTATAAGGTCATCCGCTAATGATACCACAGACATCCTCTAATGGTACTGCGGGAACTATCCAATCACCAATATATATATATATATAATAGCCACAAACACATATTTCAGTGCACGCAATCAACCAACGAATAATTATTTTAACGAATAAAATAATTCTAAATAAAAATATGAGTGAGATTTTCTCACCGTGATTTTCCATTGTCGAATATTCATTTAACATTCTCTATCGTCTTGCCTTTCCATCTACTCAAACGAATCTCGAATGAAATCTTTTCCTAGGATTATTTATTTTAATTAACGATTAAACATTTATCTATTTAATTTAACTACTCAAATAAAAATAATCAAACTAAATAAACTAGTAAATTATACCTTACCTCACGTTTTTAATTCTTTACTCCATCTCACTCTGCTTCATTCTGCATTAAGCACCAGTAAACTCCTCTACAAGTCATTCATTTGCTGTCGAACTCTACTTGCATCCACTTAAAAAACAGATAACTCTCCCCAAATTCTCAATGACATTTATACTGCCAATTCACTTCTTCCTATGCCAGCACCCTAACCCAACAATTCATACTTCCATACTGTTGACCCTCTCAAACCATCCAGTTAGAACTCCGCCGTTGTAAAAATCGTATGCTACAGGAAAAGTGTGAAAACAAAGTGACGGCAAGGAATTTCGCTCGATCCGAATCAGTCGTTAAACCGATCTAGACCGTTCGAAACCCCTGATCGTTTTGAGAACAGGACAAAATAGAACGCAGACGGAAGAACATTTCATTGCTTATTACAACAATTCCATCAGAATACAAGAATATACAGAGTATAATGAATAAATTACATTCGATAAATATCAGAGATTACAATAAATTACATAGCAGCGGAAAAATATACAAAGCACAACCGAAGGTGATATACGGATACAGAGCTTTTCGGATATCATTCTAGCTGTAAACCAGGATCCTGTGAATATAAATCTGCAAAACCAAAACTACTAGCTGCCCGTGTCGAAAATAGGGGCACCTAGAGTTTAGGTTAAAACAATAAACTCCAGGTCAGTCATGTGACTAGTGTGAGAACTAAAACAGTTATTTAAAACTTTACTTTAAAAGAGAGTAATTCAAGGGACCACGCCGTATAACACGGAACGGGTTTCATCCCAAGAATACCAGTGCATAGAATAAATAGCGCAATGCTTTTTCGAAAAATGAAGCTATTATAAGACCCAGGTCCCATCACACAATGCAACGCAAGCCGGAGGATAGGGTTTTCCCTTATAATAGCCAAACATGCTTAGTACGTTTAAAACAAATCATTTGATACTATAATAAGTGTATAGTGCCAAAACAATTTCAATCATAAATATAAATCATAGACGGCATGGGTACCATATATCATGTCGCCATACTAGTTCTACAATTAAAATCGCAATACACGTATTGGAAATTGGATTTCCGTCATGAGTCGAGGCAAGGGGCAAGCTCCTCTCCGCGTTCGAGACACTCTAGCAAATGCCTCAGGGCTACGCACTCTGGGCAACCCCTGGATCGGTTGGGCCGGTCCTCACTTACGTTAGAGGATTGGCAATTCCTGAACACACGTTTCCCGGTCCTTACAGACCTATAATCGAGGCGCCTCATTCCAACAACCACAAAGGTGAAAAGTATATAAATGTCAGGGCTGGTAAGTCACTGACACCACCAAAGCTAGAAAGAAACGTCGTGCTCTCCCAACGGCCCGTATCCCGTTTTTAACTCATACCGAGGTGTGAGGCTCGCGAATTCACGCTATACACAAAGCTACGCGACAAAGGCCGTGCTTTGATCATCAACCACAAGACTTTGCTTTTCAACAGAAGCCTTGATCATTGCATCTTAGCGTGCCACACAGGCAATTCATGCCATGCGACTGATGTCCATCGATATACAACCTTTGAGCTCGTACGTCTCAGAGAAGGGCGTTAAGCAAAAGAATAAATTCTCCGCCGCCAAACAGATGTATATTTAATAGAAATCAATCAACACAGAATAAAATCCAATGTCAGACACACAATCCATCTACAAGTTCGTTCTGGGTCTGAACGAAACCGGAGGCACTTTCCTCGCATATCCATCCATCTCCAAGTACGTCTGGACGACCACCAACTATTTCCATTCTCTTGGGTGTACAGCCCAATCAGGATCATCAGTAATTATCTAAACGATGTGAAGACTTCCGGTCTTCGACCACCGTCATCATCTTCGACTTATCGTCGAATCGGTTATTCAGAATGGGTATAAACCCGGCCTTTCCGAACAACCCACGTATATTAAAACAAATGTTACACAAACACAACATACGCCTCATTCCAATTCATCAGTCACTAACCGTAAATCAGTAAGAGAGCAATTCCCCAAATATTAACCCCGAAGGCCGAAACCAACATCAGATCAATACCCAGGAAACCATTCTTCTTAGCTAACCAACAGCAAGTGTAACATCCCGGATTTTTCGGCCATTTTAAAATACAATATTTAAATCAGTTTATATATTATATTGAGATTATAATGGATTTTAATCGAATTTATTTATATTAAAGGATTTTTATATAAATGGAATATTATTTGAAACCAGAATTTTAAATGTTTTAATTTGAACTGTTAAATACAATGATGTTAATTTAGTTTCAATAAATTTGACAGTTTGAATATAATATATATGAGTATATTTGGCCATGTTCTTTTGATTCGGCAATTCGAATAAAACCCGAAGATACAACAAACCCAAAGTTGCCCCATCAAATTCAACAGAGAACTGGAAAGTGATCAACACAATATTAGATAATAAAATACATACATTAAAAGTCTCCGCATGCAAATCAAATAAAACCAACATAATTCATTCAATGTTTCAAAAAGGGACAAGCCTGCCTTGTCCTTTCCGTAAGACTGTAAGAACACAGTCAATCAAACATGTAAAGAAAAACAGCTTAGCAACTGGAAACTAGACATTTATCAATACAAAGAAAAATGAAATGTATATTTATATTATTATTGTTGGTACAAATGCACAAGGCAAAGAAAAAGAAACTGAAAAATAAATACATGATGTACAATACAAGTTCAGGTTTTTACAATAGACAATACAAGTTCTGGACAAAAAGGCAAGACATCAACATTTTTTAGATCATGCTTTTTCTTTTCTGTGCCGAACCAGTGAACCTGTTGCCATTAATGGTGATCTGCGAAAAGAAAAGGAAGAAACCCATTAAAAAGGGTAATGACATCATTTGAACAATAAAGAAGAAAAAGGAAAAATAAATTTAAAGGGAACAGTGAAAGGCAATGTATAGCCGTATTGAAACAGGGGTGTAACATCAAATCGCAAAAACTGAATGTACAGCTAAATATTTTAAACAACTACTCGGCTAAGGGACAACACAAGAACAGCTAGAAGAAATATAGCTGAACAGCTATATATAATATGAACAACCATATAAATCAATGTACAGCTAAGTGCACTGATCGACGCTAGTCTATGAATTAGAAAAGCGCGACATTTGTAATCAATTCTGCAAGCATACAGGCGTGTAGCATACAGGTCGAACACAGGGAGGTTTAATTAAAAATTATTGTTTATTTATTCTTGGGCGAGTTAGACGAATTCTGAGGATGTTTTTACCGCTAATGATTTCACTGTTGATCTGAATCTAATCAGATCAACACCAAAATTTAACAACTGAAACTGAAAGACAATTAACTAGAAAGAAAACAACAATTAACAACTACGACAACAGAAATTAAACTTAGAATTGTCGTTGAATCTAATCGAACGACTAATTCTAATATGCAAAAAGAAATAACAATTTGTGTTCTATCAAAACTAATTGAATAGAAACACAAATTGTTAGAAAGGAGCAATAAAACTGAATGAAAAAAAAACTTTGTTTAGAATAAAAGAGAGTACAGAATAATGAATGATTTTTACAATGGTTACAACACATATTTATAGATGAGAATGGGAAAACCATAATTAGGTCTATGAATAAATGGGCCTCCTCATTCATGAATATCTCTTGCCTTCCTTGACTCAGCTTGATTGGAGAAAATCTGGGCATATCATGGTAAATATTTTCCATATCTCTCAATTCTCTCATGTGGCTAATTGATTGATAAAAGATTGCATATAATTAATTCTTCCAAACAAGGATGCTTATTAGACTCCAAAGGCAACAAAGGATAAAATCTTCACAATGGATCTTTTCTTGGCAGCAATTCAATCAGAAATTCTTCTAATTGAAATTGAATGATTTGAATTTAATTCCATGATAAGAACATGGCTATTGCTGAAATGTTAATTGGTGCACATCATAAATACATACACATGAATATGTGTATGTATATATATAACATAACACTAATCCAAATATTCCTCAAAGCAAAGGGGCCAGTGTGAACGCGTTCTGTTTTTTGGCAAAAAGTGAGCTCGACGGGGATCGAACTCAGGTCTCTCAGCACCAATTCCTATGCCTTTACCAGTGAGCTACTACTTCTTTTGCAATTGAAATGAATTTGATGTGAGGAAGTAGCTCTTTCTTGTAGTTGGCCTTTAATTTGAATTGAAGGAGACAACGCTTGAAATCTGTAAAAACACATAAAAAATACCCAAAGTATCATTTATTTATTTACAAAAGATAAAGCATAAGAGTCATAAAATAAACACTTTTCAATGTCAATCAAATACCCCCACACTTTCGTAGGAAACACGATTGCATTGAGCGTATGCAACAAGCCGTTAAACCTCTAGGTGTCCCTAGTAGGACGAGTGGTGTCTCGTGAGGGTTTTCAGCGGATACTACCCACAAAATCCAAATGCAGTACGCTATGATTCTAATAAAACTACATGAATGCAATGGACATATGCAAAAATAAAAACGAAAAATGACAACACGACTTATTTCAGGAAGGTGGTACAACAAATTAAGTTAATAATTTCTAACCAGTTGATTTTATTTTAGATACCTCGACTTGTCACAAATTTTCAATATAAATCAAGTTTTCAAATGTTAAATTCCAGTTTGGCCAGTTAGTTCGGTCGATAACATAGTGCAGCCATGAAATAAATTCTTAGTTTGCTTGGCACAGTTTGCGAAGTGGTATTCTAATTTTCTCATGTATGGCTAGTCAAATCAATAAGGTCAAGAGGTGTCTGGGTATCATCGCTTATTCTTTATTCTATAAAATTTTAAGGTTTATGATTAAGTACATACACCTAACTGAAAAGACCAAGGTTTACCACCCATGCACTGCCTCGCGGACTAACGGAGAGTAGGTAAAGAGCTTAGCGGATTGTGCAGGCCGACTTTGACTTTGTCAACAACGTGTCGGTAGTCCTTAGGTGTCCATTCTCATAAAATGAGACCAAGATATTCCAACTTTGACTTTGTCAACAACGTGTCGGATAGAGCTTGGCGGGTTTGCACACCAACGCTCGATATACAAGCAATGTTGGATACCCTTGGAATACTATTATTATTATTATCGAAAATATAAGCACAAAAGAGAGTTACGCGAATTAAACTTAACACAACTTAGTTTTAAAGATTTGAAAAGCCAATATAAGTCTTTTAAGTCCTCCACTTATTTAAACAAAGTCTACAATATAGAATAGATTTCATGGTCATCACCTAAGAATCTCCCTATGTACCGGTTACACTATTATCCCTCAGAATTAAACTTTTCATTATATTTCTTATTCGATCTAAGTTGAGAGAAAAAAATACTATCAACTGGCTAAAAATTGTGAACTTATTTGTTGTATCAATTGAAAATGCGTCGTATTTAAAAAAAATAAAATTATGGTATGTTACTACAATCTGAAATGTATGATGGTCCTACTTAAATGGCTGAAAATAAAAAGAAATAAAAACAAAGAAAAATGAAAATGGATGAAATGCAGACTCCCCCTACTCTTGATTGAGACAGTGTCCCAACTGTCTATGGCAAAAATAAAATACAAAAAAAAATGAAAAAGAAAAATAAAAGAAAAAGAACGTGTACCACCTGATTTCATGGTGGATGATCATGCAGATCGATAGAGTCATCTTCGTCATATTGCTCGAATTCCAAAAATGGTTTCAGTCGTTGACCGTTTACTTTGAAGACTTTTCCATCCCTAGGATTTTCAATTTCAACCGCCCCATGAGGATATACTGTTTTCACGACATAAGGTCCAGTCCATCGAGATCTGAGTTTTCCTGGAAACAAGTGAAGTCTAGAGTCGTATAGAAGAACTTTTTGACCTACGTTGAATTCCTTACGGAGTATGTTTTTGTCGTGTTGGGCTTTGATTCTTTCTTTGTAGATTTTCGCATTTTCATACGCCTCATTTCTTAATTCCTCTGATTCCGAAATTTGTAACTTCCTATGTGAGCTGGCTTTTTCTAAGTCAAAATTCAAAAATTTTATGGCCCAAAGAGCGCGATGCTCTAATTCAAGAGGTAAGTGGCAGGCTTTTCCAAAGACTAATCGATATGGTGACATCCCTAGATTGGTTTTATAAGCAGTGCGAAAAGCCCAAAGTGCATCAATCAGTTTTACAGACTAATCTTTTCTATTGGAATTCACGGTTTTCTCAAGAATTTGCTTGATTTGTCTATTGGAAACTTCTACTTGTCCACTAGTTTGTGGATGGTAAGGTGTTGACATCTTGTGTGTGATTGAGTATTTCTTGAGCAAGGACTCAAAAGCACAATTACAGAAGTGAGTGCCATTATCGCTAATGATAGCTCGAGGTGTGCCAAAGCGTGAAAAGATGTATTCTTTGAGGAATTTGACAACAACCTTGTTGTCGTTGGTTTTGGTCGGAATGGCTTCAACCCACTTTGAGACATAATCTACCGCAAGCAAGATGTAAAGATTTCCAAATGAATTAGGGAATGGTCCCATGAAATCGATGCCCCAAACATCGAATAACTCAATCACTAAAATGGGGTTGAGAGGCATCATGTTTCGCTTAGAGATTCGACCCGTTCTTTGACATCGCTCACATTTAGAGCAAAATTCGAAAGCGTCACGGAAGAGTGTGGGCCAATAAAAACCGCTTTGCAAAACTTTTGCAGCAGTTTTTCTTGCTCCAAAATGACCGCCACAAGCATGGTCATGTGAGAAGGAGAGAATACTTTGGTGTTCATGATCGGGCACACACCTTCGAATGATTTGGTCTAGACAGTATTTGAAAAGATATGGGTCGTCCCAATAGAAGTTTCGAACTTTCGAGAGAAATTTTTGTTTATCTTGTTTCGACCAGTCAGCGGGTGTTTGTTGTGTGACAAGATAATTCACAATGTCAGCGTACCACGGGGTGTTAGAGATCGAAAGGAGTTGTTCGTTGGGAAAACGGTCATCGATTTGGGTGTCGTTATCATTTTCGTGCACAATTCGAGAAAGATGATCAGCTACGACATTTTCAGAACCCTTTTTATCTCGTATTTCTATATCGAATTCTTGAAGAAGAAGGATCCAACGAATCAAGCGGGCCTTGGCATCCTTTTTAGAAAGCAAATATCGTAGGGCAGCATGGTCAGTGTAAACTATGACTTTGGATCCTATGAGATATGGTCTGAATTTCTCAAGAGCGAAGACAACTGCCAAAAATTCCTTTTCAGTAGTTGAGTAGTTCAATTGGGCTTCGTTTAAGCTTTTGCTAGCGTAATAAATGACTCGAGGGAGTTTATCAATACGCTGGCCTAAGATGGCTCCAATTGCAAAGTCAGAAGCGTCGCACATAAGTTCGAAGGGCTGAGTCCAATCAGGAGGTTGAATGATGGGAGTTGTGGTCAAGATTGACTTAAGAGTTTCAAAAGATGTTTTGCAATCATTGGAAAATTCAAACTTTACGTCTTTGGCAAGTAAATTCGAGAGAGGTTTTGAAATTTTCGAGAAATCCTTAATGAATCTTCTATAGAATCCTGCATGGCCAAGAAATGAACGAACATCTTTGACGGACTTAGGAGGAGGTAAATTAGCAATCAAATCGATTTTGGATTTATCGACTTCTAGGCCATCTTTGGAGACGACATGACCTAGAACTATCCCCCTTTTTACCATAAAGTGGCATTTCTCCCAATTAAGCACGAGTGATTTCTCCTTACAACGCTTAAGGACGAGTTCTAAATGAGTGAGACATTGGGAAAAAGATGATCCATATATTAAAAAATCGTCCATGAATATTTCCAAGAATTGTTCTACCATATTAGAGAAAATACTCATCATACACCTTTGGAAAGTCGCGGGGGCATTACAAAGACCAAAAGGCATGCGACGATAAGCAAAGGTTCCAAAGGGACAAGTAAAGGTGGTCTTATGTTGATCTTCTAAAGCAACAGGAATTTGGTTATAGCCAGAGTATCCATCGAGAAAACAGTAGTACTCATGTCCCGCTAAGCGTTCGAGCATTTGGTCAATAAAAGGCAAGGGAAAATGGTCTTTTCGTGTGGCTGAGTTAAGCTTTCGATAGTCGATGCACACACGCCATTTGGTTTTGATTTTTGTTGGGACGAGTTCATTATTGTCGTTTTTGATCACTGTGACTCCCGACTTCTTTGGTACAACTTGTACCGGACTCACCCAAGTACTATCAGAGATGGGATAGATGATGTTATTGTCTAGACATTTGATTATCTCCTCCTTGACCACTTCTCTCATGTTTGGGTTTAGTCGCCTTTGAACCTCACGGGTGGGTTTAGCCTCATCAACTAAATGTATGCGATGTTCCACAATTGATGGGCTAATTCCTTTTATATCGCTAATTTCCCACCCCAAGGCGTCTTTATTTTCCCGCAAGATATCCAAAAGTTTTTCTTCTTGGTCCTCGATAAGATCGGAAGCCAAGATTACGGGAAAAGTTTTTGAAGAATCTAGGTAGGCTTACTTAAGGTCTGGTGGCAAGGGTTTGAGGTCAAACTTAGGAAGTTCTTGTGTATCAACATCGGTCAACATTCCTTGGTTAGATTCAGGTGACGAAGTGTCGGAGCCAAGAATTTTGTTTAATTCAGAAATGTATTCGAGTTCGTCGAAATCGGAGTCGAAATGGTCAAGACACATTTTCAAGGCTTCAGAAGTGTCACTAGAGGTCTCATCAACTGTGGTTTGAATCATGTCAATTTCATCGATCTCAAAATCACTAGGTTGTTTGTTGAGATTAAAGATGTTTAGCTCAATGGTTAGGTGCCCGAAGGAAAGTCGAAGCTGACCATTCCTACAATTAATGACAGCATTAGAGGTTGCCAAGAAAGGGCGTCCTAAGATCAATGGTATTTGAACTTTGGGATTTGGGACAGGCTCTGTTTCTAGAACTATAAAATCGACAGGGAAGTAAAACTGTTCGATCTGTATCAAGACGTCTTCGATAATTCCCAATGGCTGTTTGACAGATCGATCGGCAAGTTGAAGTGTGATGTTTGTTGGTTTAATCTCCCCTAGTCCAAGTTGACGATAGACAGTATAAGGGAGAAGGTTGACACTGGCACCAAGGTCGAGTAGGGCACGAGAGATGTGAGTGTTTCCTATTTTACAATCAATCGTAGGGCAGCCAGGGTCTTTATACTTGACTGGGGCAAGATTCGAAAGAACAGAGCTTGTATTTGCAGTTAGAAAAGCAGTTTTTGGGACATTGTTCGCACGTTTTTGTGTGCACAATTCCTTCAGACATTTAGCATATTGAGGAATTTGTTCAATGGTGTCTAAAAGAGGAATGTTCACACGAACTTGTTTGAAAATTTCCAAGATTTTATCGAAATTTGCTGCTTTCTTCTTATTATTGTGTCTATGAGGGAAAGGAGCTACTGGTTTTTCAACTCTGTGATGAGTTTCATCATTCGAAGAAGAAGGTTTATCCAAAGGAATAGAAGGTGGTAAGGTCGTAGAAGATGGAATGTTGGTATTGCCAACATCAATTTTCGAAGGTGGGTCGGGTTTGCCGACACTGGAAGAAGAATTGTTGGGATTGCCAACATTTAAGGGAACTTGAGGTTTAGAAGAATTTGCATTCGAAGCCAATGGGTGGTCATCAAGATTAGGGGTTGGGGTCGAGTTAGAAGGTTCGTCAGGGTCGCCCACGTTATTATCAATCCTCTTTCCAGATCGAAGGGTTGTAATAGCGTTGACTGGATTATTGTTTTCGTCCTCACAAGAATTTACAGCACGAGAGTTATATTTCGGATTCACCTCAAGTTGACTAGGCAATTTTCCCTTCTCGTTATTTTTCACCATTTCCTTTATCATATTCATCATTTGGTCCATTTTAGCGTCTTGCGAGTTTATTTTAGCTTCGTAAGAGTTCATCTGCTTCTCTAATCGAATAAAATCTTGTGACGATTGACCAGATTGAGAGGATAAGTTCGATGATTAAAAATTGGGGTGCCTATAGGGTTGTTTGGATTTTTAGAGTTTTATGAAAAGGGAAAAACTTTTTCAAGAATGCAGTGACAAATTCATCCCAACTTCTTATGGAATGCCATGGAAGAGAATTTAGCCATCTTTTAGCGCTTTCAAGTAGTGCAAATGGGATTAGCCTCAGCTTGATCGATTCATTAGATAATTGTTGCATTTTTGTTGTGGAAGCATACAATTCAAATTCACTTAGAAATTCATAGGCATTTTCAGACCCAGTAAATTTTGGTACCCCTTGAATAAAAGAATGCTTTAGTTCAAAATTGTTTCCTTCAGCTGGTGGGAACACAATGACAGATGGTTGAACGGTCCTAGTAGGATAACATCGATCACGAAGAGACAAGGGTCTATCCATTTGGATATTGAGGTTTTGAAAATTCTGATTTATTTGGTTTTGATCCCCGAAGTTTGGAAAATTTTGATTCACTCGATTTTGATCCAATTCGGTTGGAAAATTTTGGTTGATTCGAGAACCCCTAGGAGAATTTTGTTGGCTAACACTTTTTTCACTCATTGTTGTTAAATGCAAGCACAGAAATTAGCTACAATGAAGTTTTCTGTCCTTATTGGCTCCTAACCCAAAATTATAAAATGATGCGTTTGATTCCTTAGATCAAAAGATTTCTCAGCCAGTTAACGGACATGAGTTATCGGTGCACCAGGAATCACCCTAGCAATGCAGCCGAAGGTTTAAGTACCTTCAGAGTAACAACCGATATAATATTTACGAATCACCGTAATATTTATAAATGGTTATTTCTCTGCCGTATTCTAGACACCAAGAAATAATTCGTTCCAAATGAATCAATTATCACAATATAATTAAGCCCTAGATGAGCCCGTGACTCCCTTAAGTCCAATGTCTAACCGTTATTATTAGTCAGATTCTACAATGAAATGCAATTTGTGGGCTAAGGAAAGGGTGATGAAATCCCTCACCTTATGTGAATTGGGGTATTGCCCTTAACAGAATGAATAATTTTTTTTTGCAGAAATCACACAAAATAACTACAAAAATTAAAAATTGTACATTCAAAGCCGCTGCCCCTGCAGAAATTTTTTACAACAATTGTCTATATTTTTTTTGTAGCAAAGCACCTGTAGAGTTGAAGAAATTTTACAGTGGGTTATGGTTGTCCGTCCAGAGTAGTTGAGAAGCGTTAGTGATTAAAATCTCATTTTGCAATCCGCTTGACTCCTGATTTGCTTTGCTTGACTTTTTCTTTCGCTTGGGTCTTGATCCGATTTGATTTTTTTTTCTTTTTTTTTAAGAAAACAAATAAACAAACAAAAAGAAAAACTGAAAGGAAACTTTAAATAAAGTAAAAATAAACTAAGCTAAAAGAAATGATAAAAACTAAGCTCACCCTTACCAAGTTCCCAAACAGATAATACACGCCTCTTTACATTTTATAAGCCATACGACTGTAATTCACAAAATCGAAAAAGTGGAGTTAAATACTTTCCAAAAATCACGCCCTTCCCTTCTCAAAATGGCGGTTGACCAACACAAATCACGAACTCTCAAAAGGAATCAAATCAACGAGCCAATTTTCAGAACAATCCCTTTTTATTTTAAACCAGGGATCACTGGAACCTCCCTTGTTTAAATAGAACCTAGAAGGCTTCTCAACGCAAAGCCAAAAAGAGAGAACTCGGATCCTCTTCCCAAAAAAAAAAAAAAATGCGGCAAACTCTGATCTCCCTTCCCCAATCGAATGGAAATAAATATAACTCCCACCCCCTTTTTTTTTTATTCGATTTCGAACCAGCGGTTTTCGATTTAGGGTTTAGAGTTTTATTTCGGGTTTGTTCTATGCGATTTGTAGTTTGGTTTCGGGCGGTGCAGTACTGACGGACAAGGTTGCGGATTGATGAGAAAGTATGGTGTTTTTGTTGTGACTGTAATTGCGGTATGTGCTGAAGTGATTCAAGATGTGTTCTGCGATGTGGCTTTAGCACAGTGTTTGTGGCAGAAGATGGTGATTGTACTTTGTACGGTATGGGTTGACGTCAAAAAGCAGTGCAGTGGTATGGTGAAGGGGAAATTGACAGTGTAGAGAAAGCAAATATGTGGACTGTGTTTATGAATCTGAGGAAATTCCAAGGTGGATGTGGTATTTGAAGATGATTCCAGAAAGAAAGGATGACGAGATGATGTTGGAGAGGGGTTGCTTTGTGTTGATGCTACAGACAGAATTTGTGTAGCGTTTGATGGTGAGAATGGGAGGGTGATGGGCGTACGTATGTATAGTTGAATGTAATCGGCAGTGGGATGTTTTTGTGACAGAACCGGGTGCGTGATCTGTATGGAAGGGTGAAACTGCTGTGGGAATTATGGTCGTGAAGAATCTGTAGGAGAAGAAAGGAAAGAATTCAAGGCAGAAAAAAAAAATAAGAAAATTCTGTTTTTTTTTTCTGAAAAGAGAGATTTGTAAAGGAAGTAAACAGAAAAATTTGGGAAAGAAATTGAAAAGAGGAAACAAATAAAAGGGAAAATGACAAGATTTTTTTTTTGTCCTCTTTAGTTGATGATATTACCAATGAAATTGATAAATCAAATCACAAAATAGGATATTTTTTTTTCTATATATAAATAAAAACGAGAGGAAAAAAATAATAATAATAATAATAATAATAATAAAGACTAACACGAATCAGAAACTAAATAAATAACAAAATTTAATCGTTACCTCCCCGGCAACGGCGCCAAAAACTTGATCGACGCTAGTCTATGAATTAGAAAAGCGCGACATTTGTAATCAATTCTGCAAGCATACAGGCATGTAGCATACAGGTCGAACACAGGGAGGTTTAATTAAAAATTATTATTTATTTATTCTTGGGCGAGTTAGACGAATTCTGAGGATGTTTTTACCGCTAATGATTTCACTGTTGATCTGAATCTAATCAGATCAACACCAAAATTTAACAACTGAAAGACAATTAACTAGAAAGAAAACAACAATAAACAACTACGACAACAGAAATTAAACTTAGAATTATCGTTGAATCTAATCGAACGACTAATTCTAATATGCAAACAGAAATAACAATTTGTGTTCTATCAAAACTAATTGAATAGAAACACAAATTGTTAGAAAGGAGCAATAAAACTGAATGAAAAAAAAACTTTGTTTAGAATAAAAGAGAGTACAGAATAATGAATGATTTTTACAATGGTTACAACACATATTTATAGATGAGAATGGGAAAACCATAATTAGGTCTATGAATAAATGGGCCTCCTCATTCATGAATATCTCTTGCCTTCCTTGACTCAGCTTGATTGGAGAAAATCTGGGCATATCATGGTAAATATTTTCCATATCTCTCAATTCTCTCATGTGGCTAATTGATTGATAAAAGATTGCATATAATTAATTCTTCCAAACAAGGATGCTTATTAGACTCCAAAGGCAACAAAGTATAAAATCTTCACAATGGATCTTTTCTTGGCAACAATTCAATCAGAAATTCTTCTAATTGAAATTGAATGATTTGAATTTAATTCCATGATAAGAACATGGCTATTGCTGAAATGTTAATTGGTGCACATCATAAATACATACACATGAATATGTGTATGTATATATATAACATAACACTAATCCAAATATTCCTCAAAGCAAAGGGGCCAGTGTGAACGCGTTCTGTTTTTTGGCAAAAAGTGAGCTCGACGGGGATCGAACTCAGGTCTCTCAGCACCAATTCCTATGCCTTTACCAGTGAGCTACTACTTCTTTTGCAATTGAAATGAATTTGATGTGAGGAAGTAGCTCTTTCTTGTAGTTGGCCTTTAATTTGAATTGAAGGAGGCAACGCTTGAAATCTGTAAAAACACATAAAAAATACCCAAAGTATCATTTATTTATTTACAAAAGATAAAGCATAAGAGTCATAAAATAAACACTTTTCAATGTCAATCATGCACCAGCTAAAAACAGCTAGAGGAGGTACGAGAACAACTAGGAAAGAAGACCCATCAATGGCAACAAAAGAAAACAGTAAACAAAAAGGTCACATGTTACTGTAACATGCATTAAAAAAAATGATGATGAGCAGTTGAGCACATTGAAACATCAATCTCAATAGCTAAAGATATAGCTAAGGAACAGCTAAGAAAAAGAAAGAGAAGAAAAAAAAGTATGTATCTTGATACATCAAGTCATACAGCTAAAACAATACAATAGAACAGCTATATGTTTGTACAGCTAAACAACTAAGAAATGGTATTAAGTCATATGTGCTACGGCTTGGATAACAGCTACATATATGTAGCTATTTATGCATCAAATCCTAAGGGTATGAATAGCTAATCAAATTCTCTACAGGCAGACCAGAATAGCTAAGCTAAACAGTAAGGCCGATCTCCCATGTGCATAGATAAAAAGGAAATCAAATATAAGAGTATATATATTATCAAATCTCGACAGCTTAGAAACAAGACAATGCATAGCTAATTGAAAACAGGTCTATGTATAGTCATATATCAAACATACAGTTCAATTTCTGAATTGAATAAACAATATATAGCCTCAGTCATCTAACCTATAAACATGGACAATTCAATGTCCTGTGTAACCAGATCACGCAACAACCATCGCAAGTACCACAGTGATAATACAACTAAGAAGCATCTAAGAAACTAGAACCTAAACCTATGATTTTACAGCATATTTCAGTTCGATTTGGACAGTGTTCTCATCTCACTTCAATTCGCAACTATAAATATAGCAGTATTTCATTCATCCTGGACCATTCGAACGACACAAAATAAACCAAAAAATCAAATAAAAATATATGCGGTATAGGAAAATCAAAAATAAAGACTTAGCTTTTGATGGTGAACTGATTTCTGTTGAAATCATTCGCGATGGAGGCCTCGTCTTGAATCCGAGATGGATCTGGGGGTTTGGGGGTTCGTCGTGGTCTCGGTAGGGAATCGAAGGATGTGTTGATGGTGGCTGACCGACCGATGGACGTGGAGGAGCGCGAAGGGAGGGTCGCGACGCCATCTAGCAATTTGGGGGGATTAGGGTTTTTCTTCGGGTTTGAGAACAATTTTTGTGGCAGCTGACTTAATGAGGGAAGATCGAAGGGGGGAGGGTTTTATCAAAGCGGGTTTGGGTATGTGGGCCGCCGGTTAAAGGTAAGAGCCCAATTAGATTAATAAATTTAATTTAATTTATATAGGTTTAAAAATTAAATCAGTTTATAAAATTCGTAACACGATTTCTTGCTCATACGTTAACAAATTTTGACGCGGTCAGTTGCGTTGGGACCATAGTGACGCGTACTTCGAGATGGAGCAGGTTCAGTTCGAATCAGAAGTAGCTAGAATTTGATTTGAATTAAAACGTCAGTTGAATCCGATCAAAACAAACTGTTCGTCGACAGATTTTGAACCGAGGTGAGTTAAACTCACTCAGCCTCCTCGTTTATATTTTATATAAACTGGGTGTTTTAGTTTGCATATTCTGATTTTTAAAGGTTGACTATTAGGATATATATGGTTGATTCATCGATTGTTCAAATTTAGAAAATACCCACTGTTGGGGATGACCTATAACAAGGTAACTCCTTGGGTAGATCACGTTTATAAACGTGTTTGAAATTATTGGAATTGTTGAATTGGATGTTAATTGATTTGATAATTGGCAGCAAAAGGCCAAATGTGAGATTTTAACGTCATTCGACCCGTCAGGTGAATTGATGTATTTTTAAAAGTTATAAATTCATTTATAACTGAATTAAAGTTTTCAAATTATTTTGTATGGGATTTTAAATTGAGAATTCACAAATAAATATTTTAAATCGAGTTAGTAAGAGAATTTAATTAAATGATTTAGATCAGTTGGGAAGCAGAAATCAAGAATTTTCCATGGGTTAGTAAAAAGGAAATAATTGTTTTCAAACAATTAAAAAGTGACTTTAATTAATTAAGTTAATTAATTTATTTAAGAAAGGGGAAATGACAATTGGAATTCAGTTAATAGTTAACTGATGTGTATGATTGGTGAAATTCACCATTTCGAGTAAAATGGACGAAGGAAATAAATATCGGTTTAGATATTCGTTAAAGTTTAACAAATTGTGTTGGATATTAGTTAATCTTTGATTAACTATAATCTAAAGGAATAAGTGAATTGGTCATTGTGAATAACCTGGATTATTATTGAGTAAGCGTGTAAACATGATGACAATGCTATTTTTGGTTAAGGTTAAAGTTAACTATATGTTAATGTAGTAGATGTCAAAGCAAATTTATTCTTTAATTTAAAATGATTTGAAGTAGTGAAGCCAATTTAATGCCAAGTAAGAATTTTAATAAGGAGATTGTAAAATCCAAGTTTCAAACAAGATTTGATAAATGGGAATCAAATTAACAAGTGAATAACTGACGATGAGTTTTAGCCAAAGAGGCGATAAGGGTTTAGTATAGAATGTCCAAGTAGATGGAATAAAATCATTTGGCGAGGGTTTGACATGATAAGTCAAGGGTTTATAAATGAAAGAATATCCGAAGATTAAGTGGTGTTTTAAAAGGATGTTTACTTAAATAAAGAATTAAGTAAAAGATCTTGAACGAAGTTTCAAATATAAGGGATGGGTTTAAAAACCAAATTGAAACCCAAAGGGCAAAGGGGCTTTTTGAGGTTAGTGGACGAACTAATATTATTCTGAGGCAAGAACGGGTCAATCAAGGTCTGAGAGGTAACTAAAATACCCCAACTTGATGGCTTCACTATTATCAAGGAATAGTATTAGTTTAGATCGAGTGAAGTGTTGAAATTGGTCTTATCCTATACGAGAATATCAAACTCTGATGCCAGGTTTTGGAAATTAAATAATATTACGATATGAGTTCAGAAGAGATGAAAATGTTGTTTTCAAACTACAGCAACCATTTGTTAGTCAATTAGAACTGATCAAATATAGTTAGAAATAGCCAAACAAAGTTATCTAGGGAAGTTTCCATTGCGTACGACGGCTAGCATAATTCGCAGGGCTGTAGATAGCCTACAGCGGTCGGATGTTTCCTGAGGGAATCAGGCGTAACCATTGTGATCGCTGCGATCTAGAGTCGAGCAAATGGAGATAAGTCAAATATAGATGAATCGAATAAGAGTAATCACGTCAAGTTAATCGAGTTAAATAAGTCGAGTGAGTTTAGTAGAGTTAACCAATTAAAGTAATTCAAGCAGAGTTAATCAGAGAAAAATTGTTTTATATCGTTAAGTATATTTTAAAAGTGGTCGAGTTGTGCCAAGTGTTGTGTTCACACTATTGTTATTCGATAGTTAAATCACCGACTATCGAAGTTTGACCAATACGATTGTTGGTATGGAAAGACCGGGATCGAATTATATTCGAATACCATTCCGACCAACAAATACGTGTAGAGATCGAAGATGATCGAGATGGAGCATTGAAGACTGTGGATTTTCATAAGCGGAAGGACTACTAATAATCTCTGGATCGCGGCCAGAGATAAGCTGTGGTTCTGTCGTGGTTGGAATCTACGGGTTTGCAAGGACTTCTTGCTACAGATCCTTGGGGTGATTCCTATATTGGATGCAGTAGGAGAGTACCTTCGGTTCATCCTGTTCCTGGATGACTTGTATGGACGGATGTCTGACAGAGTATTTCCAAAGGAATTACATGCGTTGATTTCTCCAAACGTACCATAGTTGGTGGCGGAGAAATGGTTATTCTCTAGCCAAATAAACTAGAGTATTTTTGTGGACGTCAATCAGTGTGATCTGGCGGATCTGACGATGTGGCATTCAAAGTGTATGATGACCATATGTGTTCTGACCTCAAGCCTCATCAACCGGGAAATGACAAAAATCGGGCAGGCAGCATGGCTATGTGGGTCGCTCCCATTAGGATGTATGATCACCTATCTAGAGAAATTCCTATTGCTTCTTAATCTATGTTCAATGCTGTCCCTTATCGGGAGACGGTGGTTTGAGTCCAACCGTCGGTGATATACATTCGATACACTCAAGCAAAATGAGTGGTCAGTCATGTGAGGGCCGGGTTGCAAGACGTTCTTGCTGAACCCTGTGTATTCGCCTCTAGAGATACACGTGCGGAAGGTGGTTCCATACCTTGTCAAGTTGGAACTCCAATATCCAATAAGTGCCCGCGGTTTTCGATTGTATACTATATACGGGGAGCGTGAGATGCAAGCGTTCCTCTAGATTTGTTAATTATTTGTATCTAGACATTATCATAATATCAGATCAAGATATTGATTTCGAAAAACTGGTTTGGGTCATCGTAAGGTAAAAACCGTCCGTGTTTATGTGTGGATCGGTCTTACGATTATCCTTTTCTTTCAAAAGGGTTTTAACTTTAAAATCAAGTTGTGTGATACTCTAAATGCTGTGCGAGTTTTTCTCACTCTGGTCCACCAGACTGACCCGGTGTTTTGTAAATGCTCGGGTTAGACCGAGGTGTACAGGTTCAGGTCATCAGGTACTGAGAAGTCCAGAGACGAGCTGAAGATGTTCAGATGAATGATATTCCGCTGTGTGATTATATATATATGAGGACAGATTATCAAAACTGTCCAGTTGTGTGTTGTACCCTGATATTGTAAGTATTTTAAAGCTTTCAGTAAAGATTTATTTCTGTATTATATTTTGTTCCGCTGCGATGTGAGACTCTGTGTGGATTCTTCTTCTTCTTCTATTCTAACTTTCTTTCTTATCTCACCCTCTTATTTCTTTCTATAAACGTTCCAGTGTTTTCGGTGTTGGAAGATTGGCATGAGTACGGTAAAGGGTATTTATGTCGATTTTCGAGGCCGAAAACCGCTGGGTCGTTACAGTGGTATCAGAGCTATTGGTTGAGTAGTAACCTTGGCTCTGTGGCGTAACTCAATAGAGATGGGGTTAGTAACACCCTAGATTGAGTTGAGTGTATATATGTATATGAGAGCGTATTTGTAAATTTCATATAAAATTGTTTTGTATTGTGTTGTTTGGTCGGTTCAAGTGTTGAAAAGCGTTGAACTGATAAGGAACACAATATTGTTTTGTAAAGAAGGTAAATGAAATAATTTTACCCAAGGTATATTTTTATATAGGAAAAAGTAATTTATTTTCTATAGTAATGTTGGGTGTTTGGTTGTTTGTTCTGATAGATATGATTTGAAATCAAATTTTAATTTTGAAATAATATCGAACTCATCAACTGAATCGGATATGAGAAATGAAATTGAACCTGGGTAAGAAAAACCAATTTAAGAAGTCAATTCAAGAAGAAAAAATTTGAATAAATTGGGATTTAAAAATGTAATGGATAAATAGACTGGGATTCGAATAAAGTGGATTGCCATTCGAATTCTGAATTTTCTTTTCGAAAAAATTGAGGCCCAAGATGGAAGTGATAGTCGTGTCAATCGAGCTATGCAGGAGAGGCGCTGGCAGAATTTTAGAAAATTTTTAGAGTTCGAATTTATTTTGAATTTAATGCAAAGGAAATGAATTTAAAATAATTCGATTCGAAATATTCTTCTTACTTTGCAATTTCGAGGACGAAATTATTCTAAGGAGGGAAGAATGTAACGTCCCGGATTTTTCGGCCATTTTAAAATATAATATTTAAATCAGTTTATATATTATATTGAGATTATAATGGATTTTAATCGAATTTATTTATATTAAAGGATTTTTATATAAATGGAATATTATTTGAAACCAGAATTTTAAATGTTTTAATTTGAACTGTTAAATACAATGATGTTAATTTAGTTTCAATAAATTTGACAGTTTGAATATAATATATATGAGTATATTTGGCCATGTTCTTTTGATTCGGCAATTCGAATAAAACCCGAAGATACAACAAACCCAAAGTTGCCCCATCAAATTCAACAGAGAACTGGAAAGTGATCAACACAATATTAGATAATAAAATACATACATTAAAAGTCTCCGCATGCAAATCAAATAAAACCAACATAATTCATTCAATGTTTCAAAAAGGGACAAGCCTGCCTTGTCCTTTCCTTAAGACTGTAAGAACACAGTCAATCAAACATGTAAAAAAAACAGCTTAGCAACTGGAAACTAGACATTTATCAATACAAAGAAAAATGAAATGTATATTTATATTATTATTGTTGGTACAAATGCACAAGGCAAAGAAAAAGAAACTGAAAAATAAATACATGATGTACAATACAAGTTCAGGTTTTTACAATAGACAATACAAGTTCTGGACAAAAAGGCAAGACATCAACATTTTTTAGATCATGCTTTTTCTTTTCTGTGCCGAACCAGTGAACCTGTCGCCATCAATGGTGATCTGCGAAAAGAAAAGGAAGAAACCCATTAAAAAGGGTAATGACATCATTTGAACAATAAAGAAGAAAAAGGAAAAATAAATTTAAAGAGAACAGTGAAAGGCAATGTATAACCGTATTGAAACAGGGGTGTAACATCAAATCGCAAAAACTGAATGTACAGCTAAATATTTTAAACAACTACTCGGCTAAGGGACAACACAAGAACAGCTAGAAGAAATATTGCTGAACAGCTATATATAATATGAACAACCATATAAATCAATGTACAACTAAGTACACCAGCTAAAAACAGCTAGAGGAGGTACGAGAACAGCTAGGAAAGAAGACCCATCAATGGCAACAAAAGAAAACAGTAAACAAAAAGGTCACATGTTACTGTAACATGCATTAAAAAAAAATGATGATGAGCAGTTGAGCACATTGAAACATCAATCTCAATAGCTAAAGATATAGCTAAGGAACAGCTAAGAAAAAGAAAGAGAAGAAAAAAAAAGTATGTATCTTGATACATCAAGTCATACAGCTAAAACAGTACAATAGAACAGCTATATGTTTGTACAGCTAAACAACTAAGAAACGGTATTAAGTCATATGTGCTACGGCTTGGATAACAGCTACATATATGTAGCTATTTATGCATCAAATCCTAAGGGTATGAATAGCTAATCAAATTCTCTACAGGCGGACCAGAACAGCTAAGCTAAACAGAAAGGCCGATCTCCCATGTGCATAGATAAAAAGGAAATCAAATATAAGAGTATATATATTATCAAATCTCGACAGCTTAGAAACAAGACAATGCATAGCTAATTGAAAACAGGTCTATGTATAGTCATATATCAAACATACAGTTCAATTTCTGAATTGAATAAACAATATATAGCCTCAGTCATCTAACCTATAAACATGGACGATTCAATGTCTTGTGTAACCAGATCACGCAACAACCATCGCAAGTACCACAGTGATAATACAACTAAGAAGCATCTAAGAAACTAGAACCTAAACCTATGATTTTACAGCATATTTCAGTTCGATTTGGACAATGTTCTCATCTCACTTCAATTCGCAACTACAAATATAGCAGTATTTCATTCATCCTGGACCATTCGAACGACACAAAATAAACCAAAAAATCAAATAAAAATATATGCGGTATAGGAAAATCAAAAATAAAGACTTAGCTTTTGATGGTGAACTGATTTCTGTTGAAATCATTCGCGATGGAGGCCTCGTCTTGAATCCGAGATGGATCTGGGGATTTGGGGGTTCGTCGTGGTCTCGGTAGGGAATCGAAGGATGTGTTGATGGTGGCTGACCGACCGATGGACGTGGAGGAGCGCGAAGGGAGGGTCGCGACGCCATCTAGCAATTTGGGGGGATTAGGGTTTTTCTTCGGGTTTGAGAACAATTTTTGTGGCGGCTGACTGAATGAGGGAAGATCGAAGGGGGGAGGGTTTTATCAAAGCGGGTTTGGGTATGTGGGCCGCCGGTTAAAGGTAAGAGCCCAATTAGATTAATAAAATTAATTTAATTTATATAGGTTTAAAAATTAAATCAGTTTATAAAATTCGTAACACGATTTCTTGCTCATACGTTAACAGATTTTGACGCGGTCAGTTGCGTTGGGACCGTAGTGACGCGTACTTCGAGATGGAGCAGGTCCAGTTCGAATCAGAAGTAGCTGGAATTTGATTTGAATTAAAACGTCAGTTGAATCCGATCAAAACAAACTGTTCGTCGACAGATTTTGAACCGAGGTGAGTTAAACTCACTGAGCCTCCTCGTTTATATTTTATATAAACTGGGTGTTTTAGTTTGCGTATTCTGATTTTTAAAGGTTGACTGTTAGGATATATATGGTTGATTTATCGAATGTTTAAATTTAGAAAATACCCACTGTTGGGGATGACCCATAACAAGGTAACTCCTTGGGTAGATCACGTTTATAAACGTGTTTGAAATTATTGGAATTGTTGAATTGGATGTTAATTGATTTGATAATTGGCAGTAAAAGGCCAAATGTGAGATTTTAACGTCATTCGACCCGTCAGGTGAATTGATGTATTTTTAAAAGTTATAAATTCATTTATAACTGAATTAAAGTTTTCAAATTATTTTGTATGGGATTTTAAATTGAGAATTCACAAATAAATATTTTAAATCGAGGTAGTAATAGAATTTAATTAAATGATTTAGATCAGTTGGGAAGCAGAAATAAAGAATTTTCCATGGGTTAGTAAAAAGGAAATAATTGTTTTCAAACAATTAAAAAGTAACTTTAATTAATTAAGTTAATTAATTTATTTAAGAAAGGGGAAATGACAATTGGAATTCAGTTAATAGTTAACTGATGTGTATGATTGGTAAAATTCACCATTTCGAGTAAAATGGACGAAGGAAATAAATATCGGTTTAGATATTCGTTAAAGTTTAACAAATAGTGTTGGATATTAGTTAATCTTTGATCAACTATAATCTAAAGGAATAAGTGAATTGGTCATTGTGAATAACCTGGATTATTATTGAGTAAGCGTGTAAACATGATGACAATGCTATTTTTGGTTAAGGTTAAAGTTAACTATATGTTAATGTAGTAGATGTCAAAGCAAATTTATTCTTTAATTTAAAATGATTTGAAGTAGTGAAGCCAATTTAATGCCAAGTAAGAATTTTAATAAGGAGATTGTAAAATCCAAGTTTCAAACAAGATTTGATAAATGGGAATCAAATTAACAAGTGAATAACTGACGATGAGTTTTAGCCAAAGAGGCGATAAGGGTTTAGTATAGAATGTCCAAGTAGATGGAATAAAATCATTTGGCGAGGGTTTGACATGATAAGTCAAGGGTTTATAAATGAAAGAATATCCGAAGATTAAGTGGTGTTTTAAAAGGATGTTTACTTAAATAAAGAATTAAGTAAAAGATCTTGAACGAAGTTTCAAATATAAGGGATGGGTTTAAAAACCAAATTGAAACCCAAAGGGCAAAGGGGCTTTTTGAGGTTAGTGGACGAACTAATATTATTCTGAGGCAAGAACGGGTCAATCAAGGTCTGAGAGGTAACTAAAATACCCCAACTTGATGGCTTCACTATTATCAAGGAATAGTATTAGTTTAGATCGAGTGAAGTGTTGAAATTGGTCTTATCCTATACGAGAATATCAAACTCTGATGCCAGGTTTTGGAAATTAAATAATATTACGATATGAGTTCAGAAGAGATGAAAATGTTGTTTTCAAACTACAGCAACCATTTGTTAGTCAATTAGAACTGATCAAATATAGTTAGAAATAGCCAAACAAAGTTATCTAGGGAAGTTTCCATTGCGTACGACGGCTAGCGTAATTCGCAGGGCTGTAGATAGCCTACAGCGGTCGGATGTTTCCTGAGGGAATCAGGCATAACCATTGTGATCGCTTGTAATAACCCGAAAATCTGGGCCAGTTTAAATTTTTTATTCTGGCAATTTTAGTGAAGTTTGAACATTTAAAATAGATTATTTTAAATAATATCGACCGGAAAATTTATTTTGAATAGAATTCGAACGTATATATTATACGCGTCGTCGTTAGAATATAAATATTTATATATAATTATAAATAGAATTGAAAATGGCGCGGTAGTTCGATAATTCGATTTCAAACTTCAATTGAATGTACCGGGTGCAAAACAATCCGGATTTTAGTGAAACCAAAAACATTGGGATCTATTTGATAATATCTTTCCAGCGAATCCGGAAAATCAAAATTTCATAGCGGGAATCAAAAGATATGTCCAATTGAAAATTCTGAATAGTCGCTATGGAATTCATGCCCTTAAAAATGGACATTTTGCAAACGACCTCGGATTTCGACGAAACCACTTTTGTTGGGTCCGTGATGTCGAATTATTGTTAGATTCCAAATTTCATAATTTTTCGAATCAATATGTGAGTGTGGCAAAGGAAAACGCGTTTGACCAGTTTCAGTTGATTTTAATCGACTGGAAATTGGCCATTTTTCCAACGGTCTCAGAATTCGACGAAACTAGTTTTGTTAGGACCGTATCGTAAATACGAAGCTAGAAAATATTTTTCGAGAATTTTTAGAGTTAGAATGTGACCCCGGTAATTTGAAATGTACGTTTAAAATTCAATATAACGATTTAAATGTAAATTGAAAGGAAACTGATCGAAACGATAAAATCAGCTAGCGATACATATCCCATTGTGTTCGGGATGGGGGTAATTAGCTATGGACGACAGGCGGTGGGCCTCGTTTAGAGGTCGTATGTGAAAGTCAACTTTTTGAAAAATAAAATAATTAAATTAATAAAAAAAAAATTAAACTTCCTCCTTTATACCTCTGCCCCCCCCCCCCCCCCCTCTTTCTCGTTTTCTATCGTTCTGAAAAAAAAAAGAATCAAAACCTAAATCGCGTCGCCCCCTCACCCTGACGGCCGCGCCACCACTCCGCACTCTCTCTCTTCTCCTCCGCTCCCCCACCCACCTCCTGCAGGCCCGTCGCAAACCCTGAAGCCCCCCGAACTGATGCAGCCACCCACAGCACCTCGCACCCCTCCCCGATGCGAGAAGACCTTCTGCGCCGCCACTCAGGGCCCGCTACCCCCACCGTCGAGCGCCAAGCTTCCAGGCGGCCGCCCCCCCAACTCCTGTCAAAATCCGATGCTTCAAAGAAAAAGAAAAAAACAGTAAGCGTTCGTTTCATTTTTGGTAATTATTTTATTTAATCCTATTTTGTGGTTGAATGGTAATAGAAAACTAGAAAGATTTGCTCTTTAAAATTAAAAAGATTTGATCTTTAGAAAGGCAAATGTTTGATCTTTAAAAAGAAATGATTTTTAGAAATAAAAAGTTAGGAATTTTTATCGCTAGAAATGTTGTGATTTTCTTCATGAAAAGGATTTGATTTTTCATAACGGAAAGGATCTGATTTTGATAATAAAAAAAATATGATTTTGTTTAGGTAGAGAATAAAAAATATAATTTTTATGAGATAGGAAATATAAAAATATCATCTTTGTATATGTAGCGAAATAAAAATCTGATTTTTATTATATATACGTTGAAATAAAGTGGCCATTTTTATAAAGATGAAATCTTTATAGTTAGAAAGGCGAAAACTTTAAATTGAAAGGTTGAAAACTTTATTTTTATAAAAATGTGATTTTTATATATATAACATCGAAATAAAAATGTGATTTTTATATATATAACATCGAAGTAAAAATTCGATTTTTATATATTGAATAACGAAGTAAAAATTCGATTTTTATATATTGAATAACGAAGTAAAAATTCGATTTTTATATATTGAATAACGAAGTAAAAATGTGATTTTTTACATATGTAGTGGCTACGGGCGAAGAAAGTGATAAGAGACGAGAACAGTGAAGATTTCCTGCATAAGAAGTGCCGTGAAGTTGGATAGCTATTTGTGAGAATTTCTCACCTTTCAATTTAATTTTTCTAGTTATATATATATACTAGGATGCAGACGGTGCTTAGTAGCACCCGACACAATCGTCCACAGACCATGGACTTGTTTGTTTGGTTGCATAGATTAGTTATATGATTTGATTTGAATTTGGTTGTTTGGTGATTTTGATTGATGTGTGAATGGCGTGGGCCTTCACTAGACCGGGGATAAGGCTAGGCCTCGTCCCGTTTCTAGTATCGTGCCGTTATGCCGCCGAAATTTTCTAACATATGTTAGAAAAATAAAAATATCATTTTATTGAATAAATGAACTGAATAGAATATTCTCATAGGTTGAAGAAAATGTTTTATCGTTAAAAATATGATTTTTAACGTGAAGTGAATAAAATAAAATATTCATTTACAAACCGGACGGTTTGTTTATGTACACCTATTTGAATGACATTGATTGGGACGATAAATTTTACACATCGCCCAACTGCACAAATAAAATCTGTGTTTGATTGTGTGAAACCCCACACGGGTGTTAGGATGAAATTTGAAGTTCACTCATCCTGATTGATTAAATATGTCGATCGATTGATTGACAGGCTGTTATAAGCGTTAGATATTTATATTTGATGCTTATACAGTGTAGTGCACTTTGGTTGATGGTTGATTATTTTTCAATGCTATTATATACATGTGTTGTAGAAAATCCATATAATTAACATTATATGGTAATTGATTGGGCCTCATTCCAGTTTTGAAAAAGAAATATTTGAAAAAGAAATATTTGAAATAGAATATTTGAAAATAGGAACATATGAAGCCGTATTGATTAGATTGACGCCATTTTGACGTGAACGATATATATATCGATTTTATTCATTTTATAATGAATATCGAAAGTGATTTCAAAATCTGAAATTTTGAAAAGAAATGAATTCGAATTGAAATTGAATAGAAATGAATTCGAATTGAAATTGAATAGAAATGAATTCGAATTGAAATTGAATAGAAATGAATTCGAATTGAAATTGAATAGAAATGAATTCAAATTGAAATTGAATAGAAATGAATTGAATTGAAAACGATTTCGAAATGAATTGAATTGAAAACGATTTCGAAATGAATTGAATTGAAAACGATTTCGAAATGAATTGAATTGAAAACGATTTCGAAATGAATTGAATTGAAAACGATTTCGAAATGAATTGAATTGAAAACGATTTCGAAATGAATTGAATTGAAAACGATTTCGAAATAAATTGAATTGAAAACGATTTCGAAATGAAATGAATTGAAAACGATTTCGAAATGAATTGAATTGAAATTGAATTGAATTCAAATTGAATTGAAATTGAATTGAAATTTGAATTGAATAGAAATGAATTTTAAAACGAATTTATAAAGAAGAATTCAATTTTGCTTTGAATTGAAATGGAAGTTGAAATTGCTTTTGAAACGAATTTAAAACTATTTATATAATTCGTTTTGAATAGAAATCGACGATATATATATATTATATATATTATATATATAATATAATGGCCTGAATAGAACGCGCCGCGCCGCGGCAGTTCGTGAATTTCGACCATTTATTTCAAACGGACATTACGGGAGATCCGACCGTCGGATTCTCCTAAAACCGGAACCGTTGGGTTCGTATCGAAAAGAGCTTTCTAACGAATGTGATAAATTAGAAATCTAACAGTTGGATTTGGAGTTACGTCCAAATCAAATTTGAAAAAGGTCGCTGTAAGTGCAGTTCGATGGCCATTGATGGAAATCGACTGTACGGGCCTTGATAAAATTATTAAAAATAGTAATAATTTGTGTAAAATCATAAGAAATGATTTAGAAAGATTTGGGATGAAAAACTCCATATTTGAAAAGATAAAAATAGATTTTTATCGAAATGAACTAGTTTTGAACTAGAATTATAATTCTATTTATTTTTAAATAAATAAATTGAATTTGAAATGGTTTTGAAAATAACCAAAATTTCCAATGATTGCATTGGAATGGATTTGAATCGAAATTGTCTTCGGAATATTTCGATGTTGTATTTCGTGATTATACAGGTGTTGTTATGGAAATTTGAAAGATATATATTTATATCGTTATTTCCAATACGACATTTGTTAGTCGTAGAATTTGATATTGAATATAAGCCGATATATTTTCTATTCAGAGCCTTGTATTGAATATCAAATGTGATTTGGGTTTGTCGTGAATGGTGTCTTCACTAACACTGTTCTTGAACCCAGTTGAGAAAAAAATTAAATCTTTTTATTTAGATTTAATGAAGTGTACCAATTAAATAATATTTAATTGGAATTGAATTGATATTGATTTTTGGGTTTATCGTGAACAGTGTTTTAAATAACACTCGTTCTTTAACCCGATAATTAATGGAAGGTGATTTTGGGTTTATCGTGAACCGTGTTTTAAATGACACTGATTCTTTAACCCAATTAACGATTAAAACTAAGTGGAGTTTTAATGAATCTTTAATTAGATTGAAAAGATCGAGAATGGAGTATCACCAGTTTTGCTCCAGGCGATAGTTAAATCTTTAATTAGATTTGAACGTGAAATGGTAATTGAATTTACCGATAACACCGTGGTGTTAGATATGAAGTATAACCAGTTTTACTTCATGTGATAAATAGGTCGGGATTGGGAAATAAAATAAATGATTACTTCGGTGTGGTTCGCTAATCCCGACTAGTTTGAATTGATATTCAAAGGAGATTAAAGAATAAATTTAAAGAATTTATCTTGTATAAAATTAATGGGAACTTTTCCCAAAGTATAGGAATATTTGAATAAAAGAATATTCTGAATTGGAATGAGGCGTATGTCGTGTTTGTGTAACACTTTTATAATATATACGCGAGTTATTCAGAAAGACCGGGTTTATCCCATTCTGAATAACTGATTCGACGTGGTGTCGAAGATGAAGACGGTGGTCGAAGACCAGAAGTCTTCACGTCGTTTGGGTGATTACTGATGATCTTGATTGGGCTGTACACCCAAGAAGATGGAAACAGTTGGTGATCGTCCAGACGTACTTGGAGATCGATGGATATGCGGGGTACTAGGTGCCTCCGGTTTCGTTCAGACCCAGAACGGACTTGTAAATGGACTGTGTGCCTGACATTGGATTTTAGTCCGTGTGATTGATCTCTATTAAATATATATCTGTTTGGCGGCGGAGAATTTATTCTTTTGCTTAACGCCCTTCTCTGAGACGTACGAGCTCAGGGGTTATATATTGATGGATATCAAACGCATGGAGTGAATTGCCTATGTGGCAATTGATCGAGGCTTCTGTTGAAAAGCAAAGTCTTGTTGTGATGATCAAAGCACAGCCTGTGTGGCACAGCTTTGTGTAACGTGAATTCGCGAGCCTCGCACCCCGGTTGTGAACCAAAAACGGGAGACGGACCTCAGGGAGGGCATGCGTTTCTTTCTAGCTAGGGTGGTGTCAGTGACCTTCCAGCCCTGACATTTATATACTTTTCACCTGTGTGGTTGTTGCTGTTGCGAGGCGCCTCGGTTAGATTGGACGATCCGGGTCCGATGGAGCCATTCGTTGGCTCATTTACGCCCCAAAGGGCGGGGAAACGCAGTGTTCAGGCATTTTAATCCACATCGGTGGACCGGCCCTGACGATCCAAAGGCTTGACTGAGTACTTGCCTGGGACACGGGCTAGAGCGTCTCGAATCGGTTGAGGACTATCTTTTGCCTCGGTTCATAGATGGAAATCCAATTTCCAAATACGTGACATTTGCGGTTTTAATTGTAGAACTAGTATGGCGATATGATATATGGTACCCATGCCGCCTATGATTGATATTTATGATTTGAAATTGTTTTGACACTATACACTTATAGTAGTATCAAATGATTTGTTTTAAACGTACTAAGCATGTTTGGCTATTATAAGGGAAAACCCTATCCTCGGCTGCGTTGCATTGTGTGATGGGACTTGGGTCTTATAATAGCTTCATTTTTAGAAAAGCATTGCGTTGTTTACTTTTATGCACTGGTGTTCTTGGGAGGAAACCCGTTCCGTGTTATACGGCGTGGTCCCTTGATTTACCTAACTTTGAAAATAAAGATTAATAACTGTTTTAGTTCTCACACCAGTCCCATGACTGACCTGGAGTTTATTGTTTTGACCTAAACTCTGGGTGCCCCTATTTTGACACGGGCAGCTAGTAGTTTAGGTTTTGCAGATTTATATTCACAGGATCCTGGTTTACAGCTGGAACGATATCCGGAAAGCTTTGTATCCGTATATCTACTTCTAGTTGTGTATTGTATTATTTTCCGCTGCTATGTATTTAAATGTAATTTAAATCTCTGATATTTCTGTGTAATATTTATTTGTTTATACTCTGTATATTCTTGTAATCTGATGCATTATTGTAATAGACAATGAAATGTTCTTCTGTATGTGTTCTGTTTTGTCGTGTTCCCAAACGATAGGGCGTTTCGAACGGCCTGGATCGGTTTAGCGACCGGTTCGGACCGAGCGAAATCCCTTGCCGTCACAGTT
Organism: Allium sativum; assembly: GCA_030737875.1. Taxonomy (NCBI): domain Eukaryota; kingdom Viridiplantae; phylum Streptophyta; class Magnoliopsida; order Asparagales; family Amaryllidaceae; genus Allium; species Allium sativum. The sequence goes on along the minus strand of CM060920.1, from coordinate 469,243,140 downwards.
GGTATCAGAGCTTTGGTTTACAAAGCTCAGAGAACAAGGCACATTAGAACCATACGAAAGAATTCATCAGATATTGGATTAGTAATATCCAATGGGAATGACTCGTTAGAGATGGGATCAGTAGTATCCTAGAACGAGTGTGAAGAGTATATTTGAAAAATGAAAACCAACTTTGTTTTGAAAATTTAAAATCAATTATTCGTATTTGATTATTTAGTTTATATTGATTTGGACAGTCCAGTATATAAAGATTTTGCGCATACGCCTTGCAAACGTGTATTTGAAATTTTAATATACTGGATAGATATAGAATCACATTCTAGACACCCGGAGATGGTTCTGATGATTGATCGATCATTATCAGAATTTATGTTCGTGTTTTGAAGATGTAATATCTATATATCTCCTATTGACTGGTGTGAGAACCAAAATTAGATAGGACCTATTGTTGTGATTTGGCATCAAAAACATGATTTTTGTATATGTATCAAAATTATGAATTTGAAACTCTAATTCACTAATTGATTGATGTTTGGGTTGTTTGTTTATTTGTTTGCTAATTTTTAGCCATTTAGCCTAATAGCATCAAATATTGAATTGTATTGAAAATTGGTTGCGTTTGCTTGCATATACATATACTTATATTGAACAGGTCATAGCAAGGAGGCTAGAGCAGAGAATAAAATTTGTTTGCCCGACAAATAGGTACATGTTTACTACATAATTTACTGTTTTGTTTGGGTGATGATGATTTTATGAGCCTATTGGCTAGCCGCTTGGCTTTTTCTTTTTCTTTTTGAGATCTGAAGGACCGGGGAAGCTATTTGAAATTCCCCGATGCTCCCGGTGCAGGGGAGGTTATGGCGAAATTTTTCGAAAATTTAGGGTGTTAGCCAAATTTTTGAAGAATTTGAAAATTCTCAGAAACTGAAAAGTTAGAGAATGAAAGCCAGATCGAACGTAGTGTTGATCGATCAAACCACTTTCGACTTTGTTCCTTTTCGGGGACGAAAAGTTTTAAGTGGGGGAGATTGTAATAACCCGAAAATCTGGGCCAGTTTAAAATTTTTATTCTGGCAATTTTAGTGAAGTTTGAACATTTAAAATAGATTATTTTAAATAATATCGACCGGAAAATTTATTTTGAATAGAATTCGAACGTATATATTATACACGTCGTCGTTAGAATATAAATATTTATATATAATTATAAATAGAATTGAAAATGGCGCGGTAGTTCGATAATTCGATTTCAAACTTCAATTGAATGTACCGGGTGCAAAACAATCCGGATTTTAGTGAAACCAAAAACATTGGGATCTATTTGATAATATCTTTCCAGCGAATCCGGAAAATCAAAATTTCATAGCGGGAATCAAAAGATATGTCCAATTGAAAATTCTGAATAGTCGCTATGGAATTCATGCCCTTAAAAATGGACATTTTGCAAACGACCTCGGATTTCGACGAAACCACTTTTGTTGGGTCCGTGATGTCGAATTATTGTTAGATTCCAAATTTCATAATTTTTCGAATCAATATGTGAGTGTGGCAAAGGAAAACGCGTTTGACCAGTTTCAGTTGATTTTAATCGACTGGAAATTGGCCATTTTTCCAACGGTCTCAGAATTCGACGAAACTAGTTTTGTTAGGACCGTATCGTAAATACGAAGCTAGAAAATATTTTTCGAGAATTTTTAGAGTTAGAATGTGACCCCGGTAATTTGAAATGTACGTTTAAAATTCAATATAACGATTTAAATGTAAATTGAAAGGAAACTGATCGAAACGATAAAATCAGCTAGCGATACATATCCCATTGTGTTCGGGATGGGGGTAATTAGCTATGGACGACATGCGGTGGGCCTCGTTTAGAGGTCGTATGTGAAAGTCAACTTTTTGAAAAATAAAATAATTAAATTAATAAAAAAAAAATTAAACTTCCTTCTTTATACCTCTGGCCCCCCTTCTTTCTCGTTTTCTATCGTTCTGAAAAAAAAAAAGAATCAAAACCTAAATCGCGTCGCCCCCTCACCCTGACGGCCGCGCCACCACTCCGCACTCTCTCTCTTCTCCTCCGCTCCCCCACCCACCTCCTGCAGGCCCGCCGCAAACCCTGAAGCCCCCCGAACTGATGCAGCCACACACAGCACCTCGCACCCCTCCCCGATGCGAGAAGACCTTCTGCGCCGCCACTCAGGGCCCGCTACCCCCACCGTCGAGCGCCAAGCTTCCAGGCGGCCGCCCCCCCAACTCCTGTCAAAATCCGATGCTTCAAAGAAAAAGAAAAAAAAACAGTAAGCGTTCGTTTCATTTTTGGTAATTATTTTATTTAATCCTATTTTGTGGTTGAATGGTAATAGAAAACTAGAAAGATTTGCTCTTTAAAATTAAAAAGATTTGATCTTTAGAAAGGCAAATGTTTGATCTTTAAAAAGAAATGATTTTTAGAAATAAAAAGTTAGGAATTTTTATCGCTAGAAATGTTGTGATTTTCTTCATGAAAAGGATTTGATTTTTCATAACGGAAAGGATCTGATTTTGATAATAAAAAAAAAAATGATTTTGTTTAGGTAGAGAATAAAAAATATAATTTTTATGAGATAGGAAATATAAAAATATCATCTTTGTATATGTAGCGAAATAAAAATCTGATTTTTATTATATATACGTTGAAATAAAGTGGCGATTTTTATAAAGATGAAATCTTTATAGTTAGAAAGGCGAAAACTTTAAATTGAAAGGTTGAAAACTTTATTTTTATAAAAATGTGATTTTTATATATATAACATCGAAATAAAAATGTGATTTTTATATATATAACATCGAAGTAAAAATTCGATTTTTATATATTGAATAACGAAGTAAAAAATTCGATTTTTATATATTGAATAACGAAGTAAAAATTCGATTTTTATATATTGAATAACGAAGTAAAAATGTGATTTTTTACATATGTAGTGGCTACGGGCGAAGAAAGTGATAAGAGACGAGAACAGTGAAGATTTCCTGCATAAGAAGTGCCGTGAAGTTGGATAGCTATTTGTGAGAATTTCTCACCTTTCAATTTAATTTTTCTAGTTATATATATATACTAGGATGCAGACGGTGCTTAGTAGCACCCGACACAATCGTCCACAGACCATGGACTTGTTTGTTTGGTTGCATAGATTAGTTATATGATTTGATTTGAATTTGGTTGTTTGGTGATTTTGATTGATGTGTGAATGGCGTGGGCCTTCACTAGACCGGGGATAAGGCTAGGCCTCGTCCCGTTTCTAGTATCGTGCCGTTATGCCGTCGAAATTTTCTAACATATGTTAGAAAAATAAAAATATCATTTTATTGAATAAATGAACTGAATAGAATATTCTCATAGGTTGAAGAAAATGTTTTATCGTTAAAAATATGATTTTTAACGCGAAGTGAATAAAATAAAATATTCATTTACAAACCGGACGGTTTGTTTATGTACACCTATTTGAATGACATTGATTGGGACGATAAATTTTACACATCGCCCAACTGCACAAATAAAATCTGTGTTTGATTGTCTGAAACCCCACACGGGTGTTAGGATGAAATTTGAAGTTCACTCATCCTGATTGATTAAATATGTCGATCGATTGATTGACAGGCTGTTATAAGCGTTAGATATTTATATTTGATGCTTATACAGTGTAGTGCACTTTGGTTGATGGTTGATTATTTTTCAATGCAATTATATACATGTGTTGTAGAAAATCCATATAATTAACATTATATGGTAATTGATTGGGCCTCATTCCAGTTTTGAAAAAGAAATATTTGAAAAAGAAATATTTGAAATAGAATATTTGAAAATAGGAACATATGAAGCCGTATTGATTAGATTGACGCCATTTTGACGTGAACGATATATATATCGATTTTATTCATTTTATAATGAATATCGAAAGTGATTTCAAAATCTGAAATTTTGAAAAGAAATGAATTCGAATTGAAATTGAATAGAAATGAATTCGAATTGAAATTGAATAGAAATGAATTCGAATTGAAATTGAATAGAAATGAAGTCGAATTGAAATTGAATAGAAATGAATTCGAATTGAAATTGAATAGAAATGAATTGAATTGAAAACGATTTCGAAATGAATTGAATTGAAAACGATTTCGAAATGAATTGAATTGAAAACGATTTCGAAATGAATTGAATTGAAAACGATTTCGAAATGAATTGAATTGAAAACGATTTCGAAATGAATTGAATTGAAAACGATTTCGAAATGAATTGAATTGAAAACGATTTCGAAATAAATTGAATTGAAAACGATTTCGAAATGAAATGAATTGAAAACGATTTCGAAATGAATTGAATTGAAATTGAATTGAATTCAAATTGAATTGAAATTTGAATTGAATAGAAATGAAATTTAAAACGAATTTATAAAGAAGAATTCAATTTTGCTTTGAATTGAAATGGAAGTTGAAATTGCTTTTGAAACGAATTTAAAACTATTTATACAATTCGTTTTGAATAGAAATCGACGATATATATATTATATATATTATATATATAATATAATGGCCTGAATAGAACGCGCCGCGCCGCGGCAGTTCGTGAATTTCGACCATTTATTTCAAACGGACATTACGGGAGATCCGACCGTCGGATTCTCCTAAAACCAGAACCGTTGGGTTCGTATCGAAAAGAGCTTTCTAACGAATGTGATAAATTAGAAATCTAACGGTTGGATTTGGAGTTACGTCCAAATCAAATTTGAAAAAGGTCGCTGTAAGTGCAGTTCGATGGCCATTGATGGAAATCGACTGTACGGGCCTTGATAAAATTATTAAAAATAGTAATAATTTGTGTAAAATCATAAGAAATGATTTAGAAAGATTTGGGATGAAAAACTCCATATTTGAAAAGATAAAAATAGATTTTTATCGAAATGAACTAGTTTTGAACTAGAATTATAATTCTATTTATTTTTAAATAAATAAATTGAATTTGAAATTGTTTTGAAAATAACCAAAATTTCCAATGATTGCATTGGAATGGATTTGAATCGAAATTGTCTTCGGAATATTTCGATGTTGTATTTCGTGATTATACAGGTGTTGTTATGGAAATTTGAAAGATATATATTTATATCGTTATTTCCAATACGACATTTGTTAGTCGTAGAATTTGATATTGAATATAAGCCGATATATTTTCTATTCAGAGCCTTGTATTGAATATCAAATGTGATTTGGGTTTGTCGTGAATGGTGTCTTCACTAACACTGTTCTTGAACCCAGTTGAGAAAAAAATTAAATCTTTTTATTTAGATTTAATGAAGTGTACCAATTAAATAATATTTAATTGGAATTGAATTGATATTGATTTTTGGGTTTATCGTGAACAGTGTTTTAAATAACACTCGATCTGTAATAACCCGGAAAATACGAGCCAATTTAAAATTTTTAAATTGATTATTTCAAAGCAATTTGAACCATTGAAATAGAATATTTCAATAAATTAGTAAGTTGAGGATAGTAAGTCAGTTTGAAAATTTGAATTCATACTTTGACTGACTGTGCAGGGTGGAAAATATAACGGATTTTAGTGAGACCAAAAATATTTAAATCTGTTAGTCAATACCTTTTTAACGAATCTGAAAAATCGAAGTTTCATAACGGGAATCAAAAGTTATGGCCGAATGAATTTTCAGAAGAGTCGGTATATATAATATATAGGCCTGGAAAATGAATATTTTGCAAACGGCCTCGGAATTCGACGAAACCACTTTTGTTGGGTCCGGGATGTCAAACTATTGCTAGGTTTCAAATTTCATAATTTTTCGAATCAATATGTGAGCGTAGCAAAAGAAAACGCGTTTGACCAGTTTCTGTTGAATTTAATCGACTGGAAATTGGCCATTTTTCAAACGGTCTCAGAATTCGACGAAACTAGTTTTGTTAGGACCGTATCGTCAATACGAAACTAGAAAATATTTTTCTGGAATTTTTCTAGTTAGTATGTGACCCCGGTAATTTGAAATGTACGTTTAAAATTCAACATAAGGATTTAAATGTAAATTCAACGGAAACTGATTGTAACGATCAAATCAGCTTACGATACATATCTCATTGTGTTCGGAATGGGGGTAAAACGCTATGGACGACAGGCGGTAGGCCTCGTTTCGAGGTCGTATGTAAAAGTCAACCTTTTTGCAAAATTAAATAATTAAATAATAAAAAAAAAAAAATATTATTCCCTCCCTTTTCTTCTTCTTGGCCCTCCCCCCCCCCCGATTCATTAATCAGAAACGAAATAAAAAAAAAGGGAAAACCTAAACCTAGACCGCTTCCTCCCTCCAGACATCGCCGCCGACGAAGACAACGACGCCGCCCTCGCCTCGAAGCCGCCGCCCTCACCTCGAAGACCCCGCCCTTACCTCGAACCCCTCGCGACGCAAATCGAGCAGCCCCCCCCCTGAAGACATCGACGCCGCCACCACCGAACAACACCACATCGCCGCCGACGCCTTCTTCTTCCCTCCCCTTCGCAGGCTACGGTGAGCGTTTAGTTTATTTTTATTTTTATTTTTGTTTTGCAAAAACTAATTTCTGAATTTTTTAAAGAATTTAAAAACTGTTTTTTTTAAGAACTTAAAAACTGATTTTTTTAGAACTTAAAAACTGTTTTTTTTAAGAACATAAAAACTGATTTTTTTTAAGAACTTAAAAACTGATTTGAAAAAGAATTTAAAAACTGATTTGAAAAAGAATTTAAAAACTGATTTATAAAGATTTATAAAAACTGATTTATAAAGGATTTAAAAACTGATTTTTAAAGGAAATAAAAACTGATTTTATTTTAAGGATTAAAATAGGAAAAAGGTTTGAAATAGGAAAAAAAGGGTTTAAACTTTGAAATAGAAAAAGGTTTAATCTTTTAAAAGAAAAAGATTTGAACTTGCAAAAATAAAGATCATATTTTTAAAAAGAGAAAAAGACGGAATTTTTATTAGGTAGAAGGAGTAAGATATGATTCTTATATTTTTAAAGCAATAAAAATATAATTTTTACATCATAGGAATATTAAAAATATAATCTTTATATATTTAATAGCGAAGTCAAAATGCAATCTTTATATATTGAATAACATAGTAAAAATTCGATTTTTACCTATGTAGAGAATACGGGCACCGAAAGCGACAAGAAGGCGAAATAGGCGAAGATTTCTATAAAGGAAGAGTCGTGTTATTGGATACCTATTGGTGAGAATTTCTCACTCTTCAATTTCTTTTTATATATATATGTGTGGAAATAAAAGTGAATTGCTATATATAAATATTTATATATATATATATATATACGCCCCCTCGTCCACAAACCATGGACGATATTTATTGGTTGAAATTGTTGTGAAAATTGATTGGCGACGAATTGTTGTTTGGGATTGTTTGTGGTTGATATTGAATGGATTGTGGTTGAAAAATACCCGTTTGTGATTGGAAAATATTTGGTTGAAACCACATAGGATTAGTTTGTGGAAATGAAATAAATATATACATGCCGCCTGCGTGCGAACTAGATGCATGAATCCCCATTGTCAAAAACCGCGAGGTTTTAAGGTAGAGCGAGGAGCCGTACTAGGGACGGTGCCGGTTTTAACTACCCTGCCGTTGTGCTGCCGAAATTTTGAATAATCTTTGTGTGTTAGAATTATTTTCATATGTTGAAATTATTTTACATGCATTGAAATTAAAGTCATATATTGAAACTATGTCCCTGTATGGAAATTGTTCATGTGTTGAAAAGTGTTGTATGAAAATTAAATTCATTTGTGAATGAATGAAGTGCTTAAACAATAAAAATCACATTTTTATATATATATGAAGTATGAAAAATATTCGCCTTATATAAATAGTTTCAACAATCAAAATTTCATCTTTCTAATAAGAACAACATAAATAAAATGTCCATGTGTGGAAATGCTCGTTTGTTGAGAAATGTGTGTAGTGGAAAGGTTCATGTGTTGAATAAAAAGATTGAGCGATAGAAATTACATTTTTATTGAAACTATGAAATGTTGAAACCATACATTGGTTGAATAAATATTTTAAATGATAAAAATATCATTTTTATCATATGTGTGATATGCTAAAGATATGCGGACGTTGAAATAAATATTTGTGATAGAAATATTATTTTTAACATGCATAAGAACTAAATAAAATAGTCATGTGTTGAAATCTATTTTAGTTCGCCAAAATTATCATCCTTGAAATGTGAAGTGTTAAAAATAGCCACTTGTTCAAAATAAACATATATGAGTTGAAATATTCATTAATTAGCTAATGAAATGATTTGCACCTATTTATGTAACATTAGAATGAATGGTGTTTTTAAACCAAACAGAAATCAAATATGAAGTTGAATAGAAAATGATAAATGATAAGAACTGTATATATATGTACATGCATATTCATTGAACAGGTTATAGCAAAGGGGCTAGAGAAGAGGAATAAAATTTTGTGCCCGACAAATAGGTACACATTTACTGTTTTGTTTGGGTGATGATTTTATGAGCCTGTTGGCTAGCCGCTTGGCTTTTTCTTTTTCTTTTTGAGATTAGAAGGACCGGGAACGCTATTTGCGATTTCCCGATGCTCCCGGTGCAGGGGAGGTTATGGCGAAATTTTCCAAAATTTTAAGGTGTTAGAAAAATATTTGAAGTGAAAACGATATAGAAATTATTGAATGAACTATATTTATATAAATATATAAATATAAATATAATTAATACGAAACGTGGCCGTGCAGTTCATATTTTGAGACCGTGATTTCAAACGGCTAGTGCGGAAGATCCGACCATTGGATTTTTCCGAAACCTCAACCGTTGGGTTCGCCTTGGAAATATCTTTCCAACGGCACCAACTTTGTGAAGATCCGACGGTTGGATTGTCTGGAATGTTTAATTCAAAATTAGTGAAAAACAGCGCCAGAAACGATTATATTTATATATATATAAATATAATTAAATTAAATCGAATAACGACGCTGCAGTTCGTAAATTGAAATCGTAACTTCAAATGGTTAGTGTGGAAGATCCGACCGTCGGATTTTCCCAAAACTGGAACCGTTGGATTCGTTTTGAAAAGACCTTCCTAATGATGTAAAATTTGTGAAGATCCAACGGTTAGATTTTCCTATATGTGTAAAACAAAATTAGTGGAAAGCAGCGCCAGTGCATCGACACGACCTGAAACGTCGTTTAATTAAATATGGCCGTTTTAAATTAAATAAAAATGGCGATATATCGTTATTAAGTGCTATAGACGATATAGAGTGAAAATAAACCAATTTTGTTGTGTTTGCTTGATATGTGATGGTTGAATGTATTTGACGTGAAAATTATAACTAAATAACTGAAATGTGAATGTTGAATAGTTCAACCCTGTGATTAATTGGTTTGAAAATCTAAATATACGTGGGTTATTTGAAAAGGCCGAGTTTATCTCATTTCAAATAATCGATCGACGTTGAGAAGTCGAAGAGTCGAAGACGACTGAAGACCGACGATCTCCACATTGGATGGATGGGCGCTACTGATGCTCGTGATTGGAGTAGCTACCATGAAGGAATTGAAGTAGTAGCCATCCAAACATATTGTTGATTGTACGGATATGCGAGGAATTGGTGCCTCCGGTTTCGTTCAGACCCAGAACGGACTTGTAAATGGACTGTGTGTCTGACATTGGATTTTGTTCTGTGTTGATTGATCTTTGTTAAATATATATCTGTTTGGCGGCGGAGAATTTATTCTCTTGCTTAACGCCCTTCTTTGAGACGTACGAGCTCAGAGGTTATGTATTGACAGAAATCAGTCGCATGGAGTGGATTGCCTGTGTGGCACGCCTAAGTGGCATATGATCAAGGCTTCTGTTGCAAAGCAAAGTCTTGTGGTTGATGATCAAAGCACGGTCTGTGTGACGTAGCTTTGTGTATAACGTGAATTCGCGAGCCTCACACCTCGGTATGAGTCAAAAACGGGAGAGTGACTGCAGGGAGAGCACGACGTTTCTTTCTAGCTAAGGTGGTGTCAGTGACCTACCAGCCCTGACATTATATATACTTTTCACCTGTGTGGTTGTTGGAATGCGAGGCGCCTCGATATAGGTCTGTAAGGACCGGGAAACGTGTGTTCAGGAATAACTAATCCTCAAAAGTAAGAGAGGACCGGCCCTGAAGATCCAAGGATCATAGTGGGGTCCTGGGACATTTGCTAGAGTGTCTCGAATCGGAGAGGAGCTTGCCCCTTGCCTTGACTCATGAAGGAATCCAATTTCCAATACGATATGTGCGGTTGTGATTGTATTACTAGTATGGCGACATAGTGGTATGGGTCATTTATGCCGCCTATGATTGATATTTATGATTGAAATCGCTTTTGAAACATATATGCACTAGTAATAATATCAAGCACTTTTGTCTATTCGTATGAAGCATCTTTGGCCATTATAAGGTAAAAACTCTATCCTCCGGCTTGCGTTGCATTGTGTGATGGGACCTAAGTCTTATAATGGCTTCATTTTATAAAAAGCATTGCGTTGATTTAATCATTTACTTTATTTCATGCACGAGCACTCATTGGAGTAAACCCGTTCCGCGAAAGTGGCGTGGTCCTTTGATTTGCCTTATTATTGTTGTTAATAAGTTGAATAGATTTCTCATACCAGTCCCATGACTGACTCGTAGTTTGTTTCACCTTGCAAACTCGGGTGCCCTTATTTTCACACGGGCAGCCTAGTTACAGGTTTCTGACGCACCTTTTGGCTCATGGCGAGGCTTGACTACACCGTGCTGACTTGGATTTTCTCCGCCATTATTGTATCTATATTATGATTCCGCCACTGGCGATGTAGACTGATATTCCTTTTGTGTACTCTTTATGTATGATTCCGCCTCAGGCGATGGTGACTGATTATGTATCATTATGCACTAAGTTGTATCCTGTACTGTGCTTCTCTGATGTGATGTTATCTATATGATTCCGCTGTCATATGTGTGTAAATTATTCTATTTTCTGTTTATGCTATTATCTGTGATCTGCTAATGATGATTAATGTGTTATATTCCAATGATTATCCTTAACACCGTGCCACGGGGTTTTGGGATCGTCACAGCTGGTATCAGAGCTTTGGTTAACCTTAGTTCTGGAGTCTAACACATTAAACACTTCGTCAAAATAGAATCAGTAGTATTCTAAGGCGAGTCGCTCATTAGAGATAGGACTAGTAAAGTCCTAGAATGAGCTGAGCAGAATAGCAAAAACAATTGATCAGTCCATCGTTATCTTTCCGTAGGAATTTCTGCTTAACTATGCAATAGACTATCATTTCTGTTAGCTGACTTTTTTTCGTTGCTTATACAGAATTTGACAAATGGCTACCAGAGCAGCCGCCGCTAGAGGAGGCCGTGCCGGCCGAGGCCGAGGAAGGGGAGAAATCCCAGCTCAAGAAGGACCTTTGATACAACCTCCGACAGCTCAATACTTCGAGCTTGACCGTGTAGCTAAGAGATATAAGAACTTAGGAGGCAAGACCTTCTCGGGAACTGGCACCGTAATAGAGGCCCTTGCATGGCTCAAAACATGCGAGAAAATCCTTGAAGGCCTAAGGCTAGGAGACGAAGACAAAGCTATTATGGGCGCCTGGCTTATGCAGGAACAAGCCGAATTATGGTGGGAATCTCTTACCGCCGGGAATAGAGAAGCTGGAAGAACATGGGATGGATTCAAAGAACTCTTCAAGGAGAAATATGTACCAGAACAAGCTCTAGAAAGAATGCACGATGACTTCGCCAATCTCCAGCAAGGGGATCTTTCCGTGCAGGATTATCTGAACAAATTTACAATGTTGTCGCCCTATGCTCCAGAACTCGTTGCTACCGCGAAATCCAAAAATAAGAGGTTTATCTTTGGACTAAGACGACAATATCATGATAGAGCCATGGCCCATGTCAAGCTGGATTTCAACGAGCTAGTGGAAATGACATGCAACTATGAAGACCTTGATCAAAGGCATCTGTATCAGGATCGCGCTAGAAGTCAAGCAGGAAACAAGTGCAAGCCTGCTGTAAATGAAGGCGAGTCAAGCCAAGCAGCATCTTCAAAGCCTCAGACTGGCAAGCCGCCAAGAGGAAATTGCTTTAATTGTGGTAAGCCGGGGCACTACTCAAACGTCTGCACAGCTCCGAAGAGGCAGAAAACAAACTCTCAAGGCTCGAGCCAAGGCTCTCAGAACCCTCGCTCGTGCTTCAACTGTCGCAAGACCGACCATCTGGTCAGAGACTGTCCTTTGCTGAAGAAAGCTACTGTAGCTCATGTTTATGACGGGTCTAGCCCGCCAGCTGCTTCCGACGGAGCAGGTAAACCCGATGTTTTGGGAGGTACCCTTACAATTAAGAATATTCCTGTTTCTGTATTATTTGACACAGGTGCATCGCGTAGTTTTATTGCTAGAAACACATTGCACAAACTAAAGTTAAAACAGCGAAAGCTTAAAGAATCGATTGAAGTTCATAACCCGATAGGGGGTCCTATTACTCTCAATTCCTGTTGTAAAGTGCCAATCTCTTATTCTTCCTACAAGTTTCCTTTCAATTTAATCGCTATGGATTTTCCCGAATTCGATATTATTCTCGGGCTGGATTGGTTAACGAAATATGAAGCTGAAGTAAATTGTGCGGAAAGAATTGTTAAAATCCGAACGAAGCTTGGATATATTACGGTTCCTTGTCATGGTTCGAATCCGAATAGAGAAGAATTTTGGTCAGCATTAGAACTTATCCCCACTTCCATAGAAAAGATTCTGATTGTTAGCAACTATGCGGATGTGTTTGAAGAAGTTGAAAACTTACCTCCGCAAAGAGAAATAGAATTCCGAATCGATCTAATTCCTAATGCCAGACCCGTGGTACATCCAATTCGTAGAATGACTCCGAAAGAAAAAGAAGAATTAGGCGATCAAACTCGTCAACTGTTGTGGAAAGGTCTAATCAGACCGAGTTTTTCCAATTGGGGTGCAGCTGTTGTGTTTGTCCCGAAGTCAGACGGTACTCTTAGATTATGTGTTGATTACCGAGACCTCAACAAACAGACGCTTAAAAATAAATATCCACTACCCCGCATTGATGATTTGCTAGACCAATTGAATGGGGCGAAAGTATTTTCCCGAATGGACCTAGCTACAGGTTTTCATCAATTGAGAATAGCAGAAGAGTGTGTTCCTTTGACCGCTTTCAGAGGCCCAGACATATTTTATGAATGGTTAGTAATGCCGTTTGGCCTATGTAACGCTCCAACATACTTTGTCGATCTAATGAATAGAGTGTTCAGGGGAGTTCTGAATAAATTTGTCCTCGTATTCATCGATGATATTTTAATCTACTCCAAATCAAAACCCGAGCATGAAAAACACTTAGAACAAGTATTGGAGATTCTAAGGAAGAACGTCTTCAAAGCCAAATTCTCTAAATGTGTCTTCTGGCAAGAAGAAGTTAAATTTCTTGGCCATGTCGTGTCAGGGAAAGGAATTTCTGTTGACCCAAGCAAAATAATAGCGATTCAAGACTGGAAACAACCCACTACTCCCACAGAAGTTAGAAGTTTTATGGGGTTGGCTAGTTATTATCGAAAGTTCGTTAAGGATTTTTCGAAGATATCCGGTCCGTTAACGAAGCTCACAAAGAAACATGAGAAGTTTAAGTGGACTTCCGACTGTGAAGAAGCTTTCCAGGAATTGAAATCGAAGCTGACCACCGCTCCAGTATTAACTATTATTGATGGCAATCAGGATTTAACGGTTTGACAGATGCTTCTATTAGAGGTCTTGGTGCAGTGTTAATGCAGAGAGGCCAAGTAGTCGCTTATGCAAGCCGCCAATTGAAACCGCATGAAAAGAATTATGTGACTCATGATCTTGAGTTGCTAGCCATCGTATTTGCCTTGAAAATCTGGAGGCATTACTTGTTGGGCGAGAAATTTGTACTGTACACAGATCACCAATCATTGAAGTATTTATATACCCAGAAAGATCTGAATCTGAGACAGCAGCGTTGGCTAGAATTTCTTTCAGCGTACGATCATGATATCCTGTATACGCCGGGGAAAGCTAACGTAGTAGCGGATGCGCTTAGTAGAAAAACCGCAATCATTGCCAATCTTATAATTACACCTGGATTGATTGATAGGATATCTGTTCTTCAGAAAAGTGACAATTTTGCGAAAGAGATGGTAAAAAGGATTCAAAGGGGCGAAGGCTCTAGTTTCCAAGTGGATACAGAAGGAGTTCTGAGGCTGAATAAAAGAATATGTGTTCCCGACATTCTCGAGCTTAAAAGAGAAGTGCTAGATGAATGCCATAAATCCAAATTTTGCATCCACCTTGGGGTGAGTAAAATGTACAACGATATCAAACGCACTTTCTGGTGGAAGGCAATGAAAAGAGATATTTCTTTGTATGTTAGCAGATGCCCTACTTGTCAATTGGTCAAGAGTGACCAACATAAGCTAGCTGGATTGTTGCAACCGTTGGAAGTCCCAGGTTGGAAATGGGAACAGATTTCCATGGATTTCATAGATGGTTTGCCGCGAACCAAGAAAGGTAATGACAGTATTTGGGTAATCGTAGATCGCTTCATGAAGACTGCCCATTTTATACCTGTCAGGTCCAATAGAACTGCCCAAAGTCTAGCACAGATATATTTCAAGGAAATTGTTAAGCTGCATGGAATTCCCATCAGCATAGTCAGTGATAGAGATCCCCTATTTACTAGCAAGTTCTGGGAGGCATTCCAGACAGAATTGGGGACAAAACTGAATATGAGCACCGCTTATCACCCCCAAACAGATGGCCAAACTGAGCGGGTGAATAGAATTCTAGAAGATTTATTGCGGGCTTATATAATCGATTTTGGTGGGTCATGGGAAGATCATTTGCATTTGGCAGAATTCTCATATAACAATAGCTATCAAGCAAGTTTGAGGATGTCACCATTTGAAGCATTATATGGCAGACCCTGCAGATCTCCAGCATGTTGGGTAGAACCTGGCAACAGACTTGTACTAGGACCCGATATGATTAGGGAAGCATCTGATAAAGTGGAATTCATCAAGAAGCGATTGAAAACCGCCCAAAGCCGACAGAAAAGTTATGCAGACTCTAGAAGGAGAGATTTGACATTTGCTGTTGGTGATCATGTTTATTTAAAGGTTTCTCCGATGAGAGGAGTAATCAGATTTGGAAAGACTGGGAAGTTGGCACCGAGATTTATTGGTCCCTTTCCTATACTTGAGCGAATTGGAACTCTTGCTTATAGGGTTCAATTGCCAGATTGGTTGCCTGGAGTGCACAATGTATTTCACGTATCTCAACTTAGGAGACATGTGCATGATCCGGATCTTGTTGTAGAAGAAGCAGCGCAACAGGATGTGGAGATAACTCCAGAATTAGCACTCAGAAGAGAGCCATTAAAAATTGTTGGCAAAGAAACTAGAGAACTCAGAAGCAAAAAGGTTCATTTAGTTAAAGTGCAGTGGAGCAGTGATCCTAGAGACTGTACTTGGGAAACTGAGGAAAGCATTAAGCAAGCTTATCCCAAATGCAGAGTGGATATCTCTGACTAACTCCGGTGCAAGGTACCTTTACCATGCTTTGCATTTACATTTTATTTCCTACTTTATTGTTGTTTCCTTTTCGAGGACGAAAAGTTTTAAGTAGGGGAGATTGTAATAACCCGGAAAATACGAGCCAATTTAAAATTTTTAAATTGATTATTTCAAAGCAATTTGAACCATTGAAATAGAATATTTCAATAAATTAGTAAGTTGAGGATAGTAAGTCAGTTTGAAAATTTGAATTCATACTTTGACTGACTGTGCAGGGTGGAAAATATAACGGATTTTAGTGAGACCAAAAATATTTAAATCTGTTAGTCAATACCTTTTTAACGAATCTGAAAAATCGAAGTTTCATAACGGGAATCAAAAGTTATGGCCGAATGAATTTTCAGAAGAGTCGGTATATAGAATATATAGGCCTGGAAAATGAATATTTTGCAAACGGCCTCGGAATTCGACAAAACCACTTTTGTTGGGTCCGGGATGTCAAACTATTGCTAGGTTTCAAATTTCATAATTTTTCGAATCAATATGTGAGCGTAGCAAAAGAAAACGCATTTGACCAGTTTCTGTTGAATTTAATCGACTGGAAATTGGCCATTTTTCAAACGGTCTCAGAATTCGACGAAACTAGTTTTGTTAGGACCGTATCGTCAATACGAAACTAGAAAATATTTTTCTGGAATTTTTCTAGTTAGTATGTGACCCCGGTAATTTGAAATGTACGTTTAAAATTCAACATAAGGATTTAAATGTAAATTCAACGGAAACTGATTGTAACGATCAAATCAGCTTACGATACATATCTCATTGTGTTCGGAATGGGGGTAAAACGCTATGGACGACAGGCGGTAGGCCTCGTTTCGAGGTCGTATGTAAAAGTCAACCTTTTTGCAAAATTAAATAATTAAATAATAATAATAAAAAAAAATATTATTCCCTCCCTTTTCTTCTTCTTGGCCCCCCCCCCAATTCATTAATCAGAAACGAAATAAAAAAAAGGGAAAACCTAAACCTAGACCGCTTCCTCCCTCCAGACATCGCCGCCGACGAAGACATCGACGCCGCCCTCACCTCGAAGCCGCCGCCCTCACCTCGAAGACCCCGCCCTTACCTCGAACCCCTCGCGACGCAAATCGAGCAGCCCCCCCTGAAGACATCGACGCCGCCACCACCGAACAACACCACATCGCCGCCGACGCCTTCTTCTTCCCTCCCCTTCGCAGGCTACGGTGAGCGTTTAGTTTATTTTATTTTTATTTTTATTTTTGTTTTGCAAAAACTAATTTCTGAATTTTTTAAAGAATTTAAAAACTGTTTTTTTTTAAGAACTTAAAAACTGATTTTTTTTAGAACTTAAAAACTGTTTTTTTTAAGAACATAAAAACTGATTTTTTTTAAGAACTTAAAAACTGATTTGAAAAAGAATTTAAAAACTGATTTGAAAAAGAATTTAAAAACTGATTTATAAAGATTTATAAAAACTGATTTATAAAGGATTTAAAAACTGATTTTTAAAGGAAATAAAAACTGATTTTATTTTAAGGTTTAAAATAGGAAAAAGGTTTGAAATAGGAAAAAAAGGGTTTAAACTTTGAAATAGAAAAAGGTTTAATCTTTTAAAAGAAAAAGATTTGAACTTGCAAAAATAAAGATCATATTTTTAAAAAGAGAAAAAGACGGAATTTTTATTAGGTAGAAGGAGTAAGATATGATTCTTATATTTTTAAAGCAATAAAAATATAATTTTTACATCATAGGAATATTAAAAATATAATCTTTATATATTTAATAGCGAAGTCAAAATGCAATCTTTATATATTGAATAACATAGTAAAAATTCGATTTTTACCTATGTAGAGAATACGGGCAACGAAAGCGACAAGAAGGCGAAATAGGCGAAGATTTCTATAAAGGAAGAGTCGTGTTATTGGATAGCTATTGGTGAGAATTTCTCACTCTTCAATTTCTTTATATATATATATATGTGTGTGGAAATAAAAGTGAATTGCTATATATAAATATTTATATGTATATACGCCCCCTTGTCCACAAACCATGGACGATATTTATTGGTTGAAATTGTTGTGAAAATTGATTGGCGACGAATTGTTGTTTGGGATTGTTTGTGGTTGATATTGAATGGATTGTGGTTGAAAAATACCCGTTTGTGATTGGAAAATATTTGGTTGAAACCACATAGGATTAGTTTGTGGAAATGAAATAAATATATACATGCCGCCTGCGTGCGAACTAGATGCATGAATCCCCATTGTCAAAAACCGCGAGGTTTTAAGGTAGAGCGAGGAGCCGTACTAGGGACGGTGCCGGTTTTAACTACCCTGCCGTTATGCTGCCGAAATTTTGAATAATCTTTGTGTGTTAGAATTATTTTCATATGTTGAAATTATTTTACATGCATTGAAATTAAAGTCATATATTGAAACTATGTCCCTGTATGGAAATTGTTCATGTGTTGAAAAGTGTTGTATGAAAATTAAATTCATTTGTGAATGAATGAAGTGCTTAAACAATAAAAATCACATTTTTATATATCTATGAAGTATGAAAAATATTCGCCTTATATAAATAGTTTCAACAATCAAAATTTCATCTTTCTAATAAGAACAACATAAATAAAATGTCCATGTGTGGAAATGCTCGTTTGTTGAGAAATGTGTGTAGTGGAAAGGTTCATGTGTTGAATAAAAAGATTGAGCGATAAAAATTACATTTTTATTGAAACTATGAAATGTTGAAACCATACATTGGTTGAATAAATATTTTAAATGATAAAAATATCATTTTTATCATATGTGTGATATGCTAAAGATATGCGGACGTTGAAATAAATATTTGTGATAGAAATATTATTTTTAACATGCATAAGAACTAAATAAAATAGTCATGTGTTGAAATCTATTTTAGTTCGCCAAAATTATCATCCTTGAAATGTGAAGTGTTAAAAATAGCCACTTGTTCAAAATAAACATATATGAGTTGAAATATTCATTAATTAGCTAATGAAATGATTTGCACCTATTTATGTAACATTAGAATGAATGGTGTTTTTAAACCAAACAGAAATCAAATATGAAGTTGAATAGAAAATGATAAATGATAAGAACTGTATATATATGTACATGCATATTCATTGAACAGGTTATAGCAAAGGGGCTAGAGAAGAGGAATAAAATTTTGTGCCCGACAAATAGGTACACATTTACTGTTTTGTTTGGGTGATGATTTTATGAGCCTGTTGGCTAGCCACTTGGCTTTTTCTTTTTCTTTTTGAGATTAGAAGGACCGGGAACGCTATTTGCGATTTCCCGATGCTCCCGGTGCAGGGGAGGTTATGGCGAAATTTTCCAAAATTTTAAGGTGTTAGAAAAATATTTGAAGTGAAAACGATATAGAAATTATTGAATGAACTATATTTATATAAATATATAAATATAAATATAATTAAAACGAAACGTGGCCGTGCAGTTCATATTTTGAGACCGTGATTTCAAACGGCTAGTGCGGAAGATCCGACCATTGGATTTTTCCGAAACCTCAACCGTTGGGTTCGCCTTGGAAATATCTTTCCAACGGCACCAACTTTGTGAAGATCCGACGGTTGGATTGTCTGGAATGTTTAATTCAAAATTAGTGAAAAACAGCGCCAGAAACGATTATATTTATATATATATAAATATAATTAAATTAAATCGAATAACGACGCTGTAGTTCGTAAATTGAAATCGTAACTTCAAATGGTTAGTGTGGAAGATCCGACCGTCGGATTTTCCCAAAACTGGAACCGTTGGATTCGTTTTGAAAAGACCTTCCTAATGATATAAAATTTGTGAAGATCCAACGGTTAGATTTTCCTATATGTGTAAAACAAAATTAGTGGAAAGCAGCGCCAGTGCATCGACACGACCTGAAACGTCATTTAATTAAATATGGCCGTTTTAAATTAAATAAAAATGGCGATATATCGTTATTAAGTGCTATAGACGATATAGAGTGAAAATAAACCAATTTTGTTGTGTTTGCTTGATATGTGATGGTTGAATGTATTTGACGTGAAAATTATAACTAAATAACTGAAATGTGAATGTTGAATAGTTCAACCCTGTGATTAATTGGTTTGAAAATCTAAATATACGTGGGTTATTTGAAAAGGCCGAGTTTATCTCATTTCAAATAATCGATCGACGTTGAGAAGTCGAAGAGTCGAAGACGACTGAAGACCGACGATCTCCACATTGGATGGATGGGCGCTACTGATGCTCGTGATTGGAGTAGCTACCATGAAGGAATTGAAGTAGTAGCCGTCCAAACATATTGTTGATTGTACGGATATGCGAGGAATTGGTGCCTCCGGTTTCGTTCAGACCCAGAACGGACTTGTAAATGGACTGTGTGTCTGACATTGGATTTTGTTCTGTGTTGATTGATCTCTGTTAAATATATATCTGTTTGGCGGCGGAGAATTTATTCTCTTGCTTAACGCCCTTCTTTGAGACGTACGAGCTCAGAGGTTATGTATTGACAGAAATCAGTCGCATGGAGTGGATTGCCTGTGTGGCACGCCTAAGTGGCATATGATCAAGGCTTCTGTTGCAAAGCAAAGTCTTGTGGTTGATGATCAAAGCACGGTCTGTGTGACGTAGCTTTGTGTATAACGTGAATTCGCGAGCCTCACACCTCGGTATGAGTCAAAAACGGGAGAGTGACTGCAGGGAGAGCACGACGTTTCTTTCTAGCTAAGGTGGTGTCAGTGACCTACCAGCCCTGACATTATATATACTTTTCACCTGTGTGGTTGTTGGAATGCGAGGCGCCTCGATATAGGTCTGTAAGGACCGGGAAACGTGTGTTCAGGAATAACTAATCCTCAAAAGTAAGAGAGGACCGGCCCTGAAGATCCAAGGATCATAGTGGGGTCCTGGGACATTTGCTAGAGTGTCTCGAATCGGAGAGGAGCTTGCCCCTTGCCTCGACTCATGAAGGAATCCAATTTCCAATACGATATGTGCGGTTGTGATTGTATTACTAGTATGGCGACATAGTGGTATGGGTCATTTATGCCGCCTATGATTGATATTTATGATTGAAATCGCTTTTGAAACATATATGCACTAGTAATAATATCAAGCACTTTTGTCTATTCGTATGAAGCATCTTTGGCCATTATAAGGTAAAAACTCTATCCTCCGGCTTGCGTTGCATTGTGTGATGGGACCTGAGTCTTATAATGGCTTCATTTTATAAAAAGCATTGCGTTGATTTAATCATTTACTTTATTTCATGCACGAGCACTCATTGGAGTAAACCCGTTCCGCGAAAGTGGCGTGGTCCTTTGATTTGCCTTATTATTGTTGATAATAAGTTGAATAGATTTCTCATACCAGTCCCATGACTGACTCGTAGTTTGTTTCACCTTGCAAACTCGGGTGCCCTTATTTTCACACGGGCAGCCTAGTTACAGGTTTCTGACGCACCTTTTGGCTCATGGCGAGGCTTGACTACACCGTGCTGACTTGGATTTTCTCCGCCATTATTGTATCTATATTATGATTCCGCCACTGGCGATGTAGACTGATATTCCTTTTGTGTACTCTTTATGTATGATTCCGCCTCAGGCGATGGTGACTGATTATGTATCATTATGCACTAAGTTGTATCCTGTACTGTGCTTCTCTGATGTGATGTTATCTATATGATTCCACTGTCATATGTGTGTAAATTATTCTATTTTCTGTTTATGCTATTATCTGTGATCTGCTAATGATGATTAATGTGTTATATTCCAATGATTATCCTTAACACCGTGCCACGGGGTTTTGGGATCGTCACACGTTCTTTAACCCGATAATTAATGGAAGGTGATTTTGGGTTTATCGTGAACCGTGTTTTAAATGACACTGATTCTTTAACCCAATAAACGATTAAAAATAAGTGGAGTTTTAATGAATCTTTAATTATATTGAAAAGATCGAGAATGGAGTATCACCAGTTTTGCTCCAGGCGATAGTTAAATCTTTAATTAGATTTGAACGTGAAATGGTAATTGAATTTACCGATAACACCGTGGTGTTAGATATGAAGTATAACCAGTTTTACTTCATGTGATAAATAGGTTGGGATTGGGAAATAAAATAAATGATTACTTCGGTGTGGTTCGCTAATCCCGACTAGTTTGAATTGATATTCAAAGGAGATTAAAGAATAAATTTAAAGAATTTATCTTGGATAAAATTAATGGGAACTTTTCCCAAAGTATAGGAATATTTGAATAAAAGAATATTCTGAATTGGAATGAGGCGTATGTCGTGTTTGTGTAACACTTTTATAATATATACGCGAGTTATTCAGAAAGACCGGGTTTATCCCATTCTGAATAACTGATTCGACGTGGTGTCGAAGATGAAGACGGTGGTCGAAGACCAGAAGTCTTCACGTCGTTTGGGTGATTACTGATGATCTTGATTGGGCTGTACACCCAAGAAGATGGAAACAGTTGGTGATCGTCCAGACGTACTTGGAGATCGATGGATATGCGGGGTACTAGGTGCCTCCGGTTTCGTTCAGACCCAGAACGGACTTGTAAATGGACTGTGTGCCTGACATTGGATTTTAGTCCGTGTGATTGATCTCTATTAAATATATATCTGTTTGGCGGCGGAGAATTTATTCTTTTGCTTAACGCCCTTCTCTGAGACGTACGAGCTCAGGGGTTATATATTGATGGATATCAAACGCATGGAGTGAATTGTCTATGTGGCATGCCTAAGTGGCAATTGATCGAGGCTTCTGTTGAAAAGCAAAGTCTTGTGGTGATGATCAAAGCACAGCCTGTGTGGCACAACTTTGTGTAACGTGAATTCGCGAGCCTCGCACCCCGGTTGTGAACCAAAAACGGGAGACGGACCTCAGGGAGGACACGCGTTTCTTTCTAGCTAGGGTAGTGTCAGTGACCTTCCAGCCCTGACATTTATATACTTTTCACCTGTGTGGTTGTTGCTGTTGCGAGGCGCCTCGGTTAGATTGGACGATCCGGTTCCGATGGAGCCATTCGTTGGCTCATTTACGCCCCAAAGGGCGGGGAAACGCAATGTTCAGGCATTTTAATCCACATCGGTGGACCGGCCCTGACGATCCAAAGGCTTGACTGAGTACTTGCCTGGGACACGGGCTAGAGCGTCTCGAATCGGTTGAGGACTATCTTTTGCCTCGGTTCATAGATGGAAATCCAATTTCCAAATACGTGACATTTGCGGTTTTAATTGTAGAACTAGTATGGCGACATGATATATGGTACAAATGCCGCCTATGATTGATATTTATGATTTGAAATTGTTTTGACACTATACACTTATAGTAGTATCAAATGATTTGTTTTAAACGTACTAAGCATGTTTGGCTATTATAAGGGAAAACCCTATCCTCGGCTGCGTTGCATTGTGTGATGGGACTTGGGTCTTATAATAGCTTCATTTTTAGAAAAGCATTGCGTTGTTTACTTTTATGCACTGGTGTTCTTGGGAGGAAACCCGTTCCGTGTTATACGGCGTGGTCCCTTGATTTACCTAACTTTGAAAATAAAGATTAATAACTGTTTTAGTTCTCACACCAGTCCCATGACTGACCTGGAGTTTATTGTTTTGACCTAAACTCTGGGTGCCCCTATTTTGACACGGGCAGCTAGTAGTTTAGGTTTTGCAGATTTATATTCACAGGATCCTGGTTTACAGCTGGAACGATATCCGGAAAGCTTTGTATCCGTATATCTACTTCTAGTTGTGTATTGTATTATTTTCCGCTGCTATGTATTTAAATGTAATTTAAATCTCTGATATTTCTGTGTAATATTTATTTGTTTATACTCTGTATATTCTTGTAATCTGATGCATTGTTGTAATAGACAATGAAATGTTCTTCTGTATGTGTTCTGTTTTGTCGTGTTCCCAAACGATAGGGCGTTTCGAACGGCCTAGATCGGTTTAGCGACCGGTTCGGACCGAGCGAAATCCCTTGCCGTCACATCCTGCGATCTAGAGTCGAGCAAATGGAGATAAGTCAAATATAGATGAATCGAATAAGAGTAATCACGTCAAGTTAATCGAGTTAAATAAGTCGAGTGAGTTTAGTAGAGTTAACCAATCAAAGTAATTCAAGCAGAGTTAATCAGAGAAAAATTGTTTTATATCGTTAAGTATATTTTAAAAGTGGTCGAGTTGTGCCAAGTGTTGTGTTCACACTATTGTTATTCGATAGTTAAATCACCGACTATCGAAGTTTGACCAATACGATTGTTGGTATGGAGAGACCGGGATCGAACTATATTCGAATACCATTCCGACCAACAAATACGTGTAGAGATCAAAGATGATCGAGATGGAGCATTGAAGACTGTGGATTTTCATAAGCGGAAGGACTACTAATAATCTCTGGATCGCGGCCAGAGATAAGCTGTGGTTCTGTCGTGGTTGGAATCTACGGGTTTGCAAGGACTTCTCGCTACTGATCCTTGGGGTGATTCCTATATTGGATGCAGTAGGAGAGTACCTTCGGTTCATCCTGTTCCTGGATGACTTGTATGGACGGATGTCTGACAGAGTATTTCCAAAGGAATTACATGCGTTGATTTCTCCAAACGTACCATAGTTGGTGGCGGAGAAATGGTTATTCTCTAGCCAAATAAACTAGAGTATTTTTGTGGACGTCAATCAGTGTGATTTGGCGGATCTGATGATGTGGCATTCAAAGTGTATGATGACCATATGTGTTCTGACCTCAAGCCTCATCAACCGGGAAATGACAAAAATCGGGCAGGCAGCATGGCTATGTGGGTCGCTCCCATTAGGATGTATGATCACCTATCTAGAGAAATTCCTATTGCTTCTTAATCTATGTTCGATGTTGTCCCTTATCGGGAGACGGTGGTTTGAGTCCAACCGTCGGTGATATACATTCGATACACTCAAGCGAAATGAGTGGTCGGTCATGTGAGGGCCGGGTTGCAAGACGTTCTTGCCGAACCCTGTGTATTCGCCTCTAGAGATACACGTGCGGAAGGTGGTCCCATACCTTGTCAAGTTGGAACTCCAATATCCAATAAGTGCCCGCGGTTTTCGATTGTATACTATATACGGGGAGCGTGAGATGCAAGCGTTCCTCTAGATTTGTTAATTATTTGTATCTAGACATTATCATAATATCAGATCAAGATATTGATTTCGAAAAACTGGTTTGGGTCATCGTAAGGTAAAAACCGTCCGTGTTTATGTGTGGATCGGTCTTACGATTATCCTTTTCTTTCAAAAGGGTTTTAACTTTAAAATCAAGTTGTGTGATACTCTAAATGCTGTGCGAGTTTTTCTCACTCTGGTCCACCAGACTGACCCGGTGTTTTGTAAATGCTCGGGTTAGACCGAGGTGTACAGGTTCAGGTCATCAGGTACTGAGAAGTCCAGAGACGAGCTGAAGATGTTCAGATGAATGATATTCCGCTGTGTGATTATATATATATATATGAGGACAGATTATCAAAACTGTCCAGTTGTGTGTTGTACCCTGATATTGTAAGTATTTTAATGCTTTCAGTAAAGATTTATTTCTGTATTATATTTTGTTCCGCTGCGATGTGAGACTCTGTGTGGATTCTTCTTCTTCTTCTATTCTAACTTTCTTTCTTTCTTATCTCACCCTCTAATTTCTTTCTATAAACGTTCCAGTGTTTTCGGTGTTGGAAGATTGGCATGAGTACGGTAAAGGGTATTTATGTCGATTTTCGAGGCCGAAAACCGCTGGGTCGTTACACCTAGTTTCTAAATTTCATATTCTTAGGGAAAGGTTCCCATTAATTTTATCCAAGATAAATTCTTTGAATTTATTCTTTAATCTTTCTTTGGATGTCATTTCAAACCAAATTATGGTTTTCCAAACTAGTCAAGATTAGAGAACCACATCGAAGTAATTATTTATTTTATTTCCCAATCCCAACCTATTCATCCTATGAAGAAAAACTGGTAATACTCCATATCTAACACCACGGTGTTATCGGTAAAATTAATTACCATTTCACGTTCAAATCTAATTAAAGATTCAACTATCGCCTGGAGCAAAACTGGTGATAATCCATTCTCGCTCACTTTCTAAATTTGATAATTTAAATTATCAATTCACATTTCAATCTAATTACAAACTCATTAAAACTCCTTTTACTGGGTCAAAGAACTAATGTCATTTAAAACACAGTTCACGATAAACCCAAATCACATTCTATTTATTATCGGGTTAAAGAACTAGTGTTATTTAAAACACGGTTCACGATAAACCCAAAAATCAATTCTAATTCAATTCCAATCAAATATATTAGAAATTCCGATTATTTAAAACCCCTTTTAAATCTAATTTATTTATTTAAAAATAATTGGGTTTTAAATTTAGTTCAAAACTAGTTCATTTCGATAAAAATCCATTTTTATCTTTTCAAATATGGAGTTTTTCATCCCAATTTTCCCCAAATCATTTCTTATGATTTTACACAAATTATTAATATTTTTAATAATTTTATCCAGGCCCGTACAGTCGATTTCCAACAGCGGCCATCGAACTGCACTTACAACGACCTTTTCCAAATTTGATTTGGACGTATCTCCAAATCCAACCGTTAGATTTCAAATTTCTAATATTCATTAGAAAGCTCTTTTCGATACGAACCCAACGGTTCCGGTTTTAGAAGAATCCGACGGTCGGATCTCCCGTAATGTCCATTCGAAGTCAATGATCGAAATTCGCGAACTGCCGCAGCGCGGCGCGTTCTATTCAGGCCATTATTCATATAATATATATATAATATATATATTTCGTCGATTTCTATTTAAAACAAATTTTATAAATAGTTTTAGATTCGTTTCAAAAACATTTCAACTTCCATTTCCAATTCAAATTAAAATTGAATTTTCTATTATAAATCCTTTTTACTTTCATTTCTATTTGATTTCAATTCAAATCGATTTTTAATTCGATTCGAATTCATTTTCTTTTCAATTCAATTCAAATTCGTTTTCTATTCAATTCAATTCAAATTCGTTTTCTATTCAAATCAATTCAAATTCGTTTTCTATTCAAATCAATTCAAATTTCAATTCAATTGGAATTCATTATATATTCAATTCAATTATAAAAACGAATATAATCGATATAAATATCGTTCGCGTTTAAAATTATGCAATCTCTAATCAACACGGCTTTATATATTTCAATAATTCCGTTATTCTATTCAACAAATGAATATTTATCCTATTCAATACATAAATCTATATTTTTGTCAACACATGACTAATCTCAACGAATGAGTACTGTCCACGTGTGACTATTTTTATTATTTAACATATTTTATAAAAATTATGGTATCTATCATTTGATTTCAAATCAGACTCCAACCGTAAATTAGTAAGAGAACGACTCCCTGAATATTAACCCCGAAGGCCGAAACCAACATCAGATCAATATCCAGGAGATCACTCATCTTATCTATTTTCCGGTTAGTTTCTAATTTTATATATGATAAAGATGTAAATTTTATTGTTAAAATATTTCGTTCAACACATGACTAATCTCAACGGATGAGTACTGTCAACACATGAACCTTTATTTTATAATGATAAAGATGTAAATTTTATTGTTAAAATATTTCGTTCAACACATGACTAATCTCAACGAATGAGTACTGTCAACACATGAAACTTTATTTTATAATATTCTTTATCTTCCCGATTGGAATGAGGCCTAATCAATTACCATATAAAGTTAATTATATGGATTACATACAACACATGTATATAATAGCAACGATAAATAATCAACCATCATCCAAAGTGCACTATACTGTATAAGCATCAAATATAGATATCTAACGCTTATAACAGCCTGTCAATCAATCGATCGACATACAACTAATTATTGGGATTAGTGTATGTCGTATTTTATCCCAATACCCGTGTGGGGTTTCAGACAATCAAACACAGATTTTATTTGTGCAGTTGGGCGATGTGTAAAATTTATCGACCCAATCAATATCAGTCAAATCAGTGTATATAAACAAATCGGCCGATTTGTTTATAAATATTTATTTATTCGCATTCACGTTAAAAATTATATTTTTAACGACCAAATTATTTTATTCAACCTATGAATATATTTTACTATCTATTTCACATCAACATCACAAACAATTTTCACAACACATCAATCAAACAAACAAGCCATCCATGGTCTATGGATGACGGGTGTCGGGTGCTACTAAACACCGTCTGCATCCTAGTATATATTATAATATAACTAGAAAAAGAAAATTTAAAAGGTGAGAAGTTCTCACCAAAGCTATCCCAACTCCACGACACTTCTATTGTAGGAAATCATCACTGTTCTCGCCTTTTGTCACTTTCGCTGCCCGTAGCCACTACATATAAAAATCACATTTTTATATTGTTGCTATGTATATAAAAATTATATTTTTATACCACTACTACATAGATAAAAATTCTATTTTTACACCGCTATTATATATAAAGATTTCGCCTTTTCAAATATAGAGATTATATTTTTATATTCTCTATTATATAGAAATTATATTTTCATCGACGCTATTCTATATAAAAATCGAATTTTTACTTCGCTGTTCAATATATAAAAATCGAATTTTTACACCGCTACTATATAGACAAAAATTCTATTTTTACATCGCTACTATATAGATAAAAATTCTATTTTTACATTGCTACTATATGGATAAAAATTCTATTTTTATCACGCTATTCTTCATATAAAGATTTCGCCTTTTCAAATATAAAGATTTCGCCTTTTCAAATATAAAGATTTCGCCTTTTCAATTTCAAAAATCTAATCTTTTCTATTTTAAAAATCTAATCTTTGTTTCAATAAAAATCTACATCGGATTTCATATAAAAAGCTAAATCGGATTTTATATAAATAAGAATAATAAAATAAATATAATATAAAAAAACTTACAGTAAAAAGTCGACTTTTTCTCTGAGGAGGGGGTGGCTGTCATCGTTGAAGGGGCTGTCGGAGGGCGGTGCGCTCGATGCGGTGGTGGGGGGGACGGATTGGGGTCGCGGTTTGTACGGAGGAGGGGGTCTGAAGCATCGCGTTGGTTAGTAGCAGAAGAGGGGGCGAAGCGACGGAAGGAGGAGGTCGAGGTGAAGGGGGGGTCCGGCGACGTTGAAGTGGGCGTAGGCGATGAGGCGGCGGCTAGTTCGGGCTTCAGGGTGGCTGCATCTTCGATGTTCGAGTCTGGGGGAAGGGTTTCACCTGAGGTGGCACGGATTGATCGGAAGACGGTGGTGATGGCGGCGTGGTGGAAGTGCGCGCATGACGATGGCGACGGACGATGGGGAATGGCTGTTGCCATTTTTGATCGAGGAAATCAGAGAAGGGGGGGTTATCGAATGAAAGAAAAATAGAGGGAGGGGGGTATATGCAAAAAGGGTTTTATATTTATTTAATTTAATTTTATTCCAATTAGTTGACTTTTCATCCGAACCCTGATTCGAACCCAACGACTGTCGCCCCTAGCTAATTACCCCCATTCCGAACACAATGGGATATGTATCGTAAGCTGATTCGATCGTTTCGATCGATTTTCGTCAAAATCAACATATAACTCTATATATTGAATTTGAACGCGTATTTCAATTTACCGGGGTCACATACGAACTCTATAAATTGCAGAAAAATATTTTATAGCTTCGTATTGACGATACGGTCCTAACAAAACTAGTTTCGTCGAATTCTGAGACCATTGGAAAAATGGCCATTTTCCAGTCGATTAAAATCAACTGAAACTGGTCAAACGCGTTTTCCTTTGCCACGCTCACATATTGATTCGAAAAATTATGAAATTTGAAACCTAGCAATAATTTGACATCACGGACCCAACAAAAGTGGTTTCGTCGAAATCCGAGGTCGTTTGCAAAATGGCTATCTTTAAGGGCCTGAATTTCATAGCGACTATTCATAATTTTCTACTGGACATATCTTTTGATTCCCGCTATGAAATCTCAATTTTTCGGATTCGTTGGAAAGATATTCTCAATTAGATCCTATTATTTTTGGTTTCGTTAAAATTCGGATTGTTTTGCACCCGGTATGTTCAATTGAAGTTTGAAATCAAATTATCGAACTACCGCGCCATTTTCAATTCCTTTAATAATTATATATAATTATTTATATTCTAACGACGACGTATATAAATATATACGTTCGAATTATATTCAAAATAAATTTCTCGTCGATATTATTTAAAATAATCCAATTTAAATATTCAAAATTCATTAAGATTGCCAAAATAAAAAATTTAAACTGGCTCAGATTTCCGGGTTATTACAATCTCCCCCACTTAAAACTTTTCGTCCCCGAAAAGGAACAAAGTCAAAAGTGGTTTGATTAATCAACTCTACGTTCGATCTGGCTTCCATTCTCCAACTTTTCAGTTTCTGAGAATTTTCAAATTTTCAAAAATTTGGCTAACACCCTAAATTTTCGAAAAATTTCGCCATAACCTCCCCTGCATCGGGAGCCACGGGAAAATCCCGAAATTGCCATATAGGTCCTCTGATCTCAAAAAGAAAAAGAAAAAGCCAAGCGGCTAGCCAATAGGCTCATAAAATCATCATCACCCAAACAAAACAGTAAATTATGATAAACATGTACCTATTTGTCGGGCAAACAAATTTTATTCTCTGCTCTAGCCTCCTTGCTATGACCTGTTCAATGTAAGTATATGTATATGCAAGCAAATGCGACCAATTTTCAATACAGTTCAAAATTTGGTTCGATTAGGCATAATGGTTCAAAATTATCAAACAAATAAACAAACAACACAAACATCAATCAATTCATGAATTAGAGTTTCAAATTCATAGCTTTGATACATATATACTGAAAATCTTGTTTTTGATGCCAATTCACAACAATAAATCTATCTATATAAGTTTTGGTTCTCACACCAGCCTAATGGAAATATATAGATATCACGCCTTCGAAACACGAACATAAATACTTATGATGCACATGCTATCATCAGTACCATCTCCGGGCGACTAGATAGTGATTCTATATCTATCCAATATATTAAAACTTCGAATATACGTTCATGACGCGTATATGCAAAATCTTTATATATTGGATCGTCCAAATTCAATACAAATAAAATATTCAAATACGTATAAAATGATTTAAATTTCAAAACCAAATTTGTTTTCATTTGAAAAATATACTCTTCACACTCGTTCTTGGATACTACTGATCCTATCTCTAACGAGTCATTCTAATTGGATATTACTAATCCAATATCTGATGAATTCTTTCGTATGGTTCTAATGTGTCTTGTTCTCGAGCTCTGTAAACCAAAGCTCTGATACCAAAAGTGACGGAAAGGAATTTCGGTCGATCCGAATCAGTCGTTAAACCGATCTAGACCGTTCGAAACCCCTGATCGTTTTGAGAACAGGACAAAATAGAATGCAGACGGAAGAACATTTCATTGCTTATTACAACAATTCCATCAGAATACAAGAATATACAGAGTATAATGAATAAATTACATTCGATAAATATCAGAGATTACAATAAATTACATAGCAACGGAAAAATATACAAAGCACAACTGAAGGTGATATACGGATACAGAGCTTTCCGGATATCATTCCAACTGTAAACCAGGATCCTGTGAATATAAATCTGCAAAACCAAAACTACTAGCTGCCCGTGTCGAAAATAGGGGCACCCAGAGTTTAGGTTAAAACAATAAACTCCAGGTCAGTCATGTGACTGGTGTGAGAACTAAAACAGTTATTTAAAACTTTACTTTAAAAGAGAGTAATTCAAGGGACCACGCCGTATAACACGGAACGGGTTTCATCCCAAGAATACCAGTGCATAGAATAAATAGCGCAATGCTTTTTCGAAAAATGAAGCTATTATAAGACCCAAGTCCCATCACAGAATGCAACGCAAGCCGGAGGATAGGGTTTTCCCTTATAATAGCCAAACATGCTTGGTACGTTTTAAAAACAAATCATTTGATACTATAATAAGTGTATAGTGTCAAAACATTTTCAATCATAAGTATCAATCCTAGGCGGCATGGGTACCATCTATCATGTCGCCATACTAGGCTCTACAAATAAAACCGAAATATCTCGTATTGGAAATTGGATTTCCGCCATGAGTCGAGGCAAGGGGCAAGCTCCTCTCCGCTTTCGAGACACTCTAGCAAATGTCCCAGGGCTACGCACTCTGGGCAACCCTTGGATGCTTCAGGGCAGGTCCTCTCTTACGATTGAGGATTAGTATTCCTGAACACACGTTTCCCGGTCCTTACAGACCTAAAATCGAGGCGCCTCATCCAACAACCACATAGGTGAAAAGTATATAAATGTCAGGGCGAGTAAGTCACTGACACCACCAAAGCTAGAAAGAAATGTCGTGCTCTCCCTGCAGTCCTTATCCCGTTTTTGACTCATACCGAGGTGTGAGGCTCGCGAATTCACGTTATACACAAAGCTGCCACGTAGGCCGTGCTTTGATCATCAACCACAAGACTTTACTTTTCAACAGAAGCCTTGATCCATGCAACTCAGCATGCCACACAGGCAATACATGCCATGCGATTGATATCTATCGATATATAACCTCTAAGCTCGTACGTCTCAGAGAAGGGCGTTAAGCAAGAGAATAAATTCTCCGCCGCCAAACAGATATATATTTAACAAAAATCTATCAACACAGAATAAAATCCAATGTCAGACAAACAATCCATCTACAAGTTCGTTCTGGGTCTGAAAGAAACCGGAGGCACTTTCCTCACATATCCATCCATCTCCAAGTACGTCTGGACGACCACCAACTATTTCCATCCTCTTGGGTGTACAGCCCAATCAGGATCATCAGTAATTATCCAAACGATGTGAAGACTTCTGGTCTTCGACCACCGTCATCATCTTCGACTTATCGTCGAATCGGTTATTCAGAATGGGTATAAACCCGGCCTTTCCGAACAACCCGCGTATATTAAAACAAATGTTACACAAACACAACATACGCCTCATTCCAATTCATTAGTCACTAACCGTAAATCAGTAAGAGAGCAATTCCCCAAATATTAACCCTGAAGGCCGAAACCAACATCAGATCAATACCCAGGAAACCGTTCTTCTTAGCTAACCAACAGCTAGTTTCTAAATTTCATATTCTTAGGGAAAGGTTCCCATTAATTTTATCCAAGATAAATTCTTTGAATTTATTCTTTAATCTTCCTTTGGATGTCATTTCAAACCAAATTATGGTTTTCCAAACTAGTCGAGATTAGCGAACCACATCGAAGTAATTATTTATTTTATTTCCCAATCCCAACCTATTCATCCCATGAAGAAAAACTGGTAATACTCCATATCTAACACCACGGTGTTATCGGTAAAATTAATTACCATTTCACGTTCAAATCTAATTAAAGATTCAACTATCGCCTGGAGCAAAACTAGCGATACTCAATTCTCGCTCACTTTCTAAATTTGATAATTTAAATTATCAATTCACATTTCAATATAATTACAGATTCATTAAAACTGCTTTTACTGGGTCAAAGAACTAATGTCATTTAAAACACAGTTCACGATAAACCCAAATCACATTCTATTTATTATCGGGTTAAAGAACTAGTGTTATTTAAAACACGGTTCACGATAAAGCCAAAAATCAATTCTAATTCAATTCCAGTCAAATATATTAGAAATTCCGATTATTTAAAACCACTTTTAACTCTAATTTATTTATTTAAAAATAATTGGGTTTTAAATTTAGTTCAAAACTAGTTCATTTCGATAAAAATCCATTTTTATCTTTTCAAATATGGAGTTTTTCATCCCAATTTTCCCCAAATCATTTCTTATGATTTTACACAAATTATTAATATTTTTAATAATTTTATCCAGGCCCGTACAGTAGATTTCCAACAGCGGCCACCGAACTGCACTTACAGCGACCTTTTCCAAATTTGATTTGGACGTATCTCCAAATCCAACCGTTAGGATTCAAATTTCTAATATTCATTAGAAAGCTCTTTTCGATACGAACCCAACGGTTCCGGTTTTAGGAGAATCCGACGGTCGGATCTCCCGTAATGTACATTCGAAGTCAATGGTCGAAATTCGTGAACTGCCGCAGCGCGGCGCGTTCTATTCAGGCCATTATATATATATAATATATATATTATATATATTTCGTCGATTTCTATTTAAAACAAATTTTATAAATAGTTTTAAATTCGTTTCAAAAACATTTCAACTTCCAATTCAAATCAAAATTGAATTTTCTATTATAAATCCTTTTTACTTTCATTTCTATTTGATTTCAATTCAAATCGATTTTTAATTCGATTCGAATTCATTTTCTTTTCAATTCAATTCAAATTCGTTTTCTATTCAATTCAATTCAATTCAAATTCGTTTTTTATTCAAATCAATTCAAATTCGTTTTCTATTCAAATCAATTCTAATTTCAATTCAATTGGAATTCATTATATATTCAATTCAATTATAAAAACGAATATAATCGATATAAATATCGTTCGCGTTTGAAATTACGCATCTCTAATCAACACGGCTTTATATATTTCAATAATTCCGTTATTCTATTCAACAAATGAATATTTATCCTATTCAATACATAAATCTATATTTTTGTCAACACATGACTAATCTCAACGAATGAGTACTGTCCACGTGTGACTATTTTTATTATTTAACATATTTTATAAAAATTATGGTATCTATCTTTTGATTTCAAATCAGACTCCAACCGTAAATTAGTAAGAGAACGACTCCCTGAATATTAACCCCGAAGGCCGAAACCAACATCAGATCAATATCCAAAAGATCACTCATCTTATCTATTTTCCGGTTAGTTTCTAATTTTATATATGATAAAGAGGTAAATTTTATTGTTAAAATATTTCGTTCAACACATGACTAATCTCAACGGATGAGTACTATCAACACATGAACCTTTATTTTATAATGATAAAGATGTAAATTTTATTGTTAAAATATTTCGTTCAACACATGACTAATCTCAACGAATGAGTACTGTCAACACATGAACCTTTATTTTATAATATTCTTTATCTTCCCGATTGGAATGAGGCCCAATCAATTACCATATAAAGTTAATTATATGGATTACATACAACACATGTATATAATAGCAACGATAAATAATCAACCATCATCCAAAGTGCACTATACTGTATAAGCATCAAATATAGATATCTAACGCTTATAACAGCCTGTCAATCAATCGATCGACATACAACTAATTATTGGGATTAGTGTATGCCGTATTTTATCCCAATACCCGTGTGGGGTTTCAGACAATCAAACACAGATTTTATTTGTGCAGTTGGGCGATGTGTAAAATTTATCGACCCAATCAATATCAGTCAAATCAGTGTATATAAAAAAATCGGCCGATTTGTTTATAAATATTTATTTATTCACATTCACGTTAAAAATTATATTTTTAACGACCTAATTATTTTATTCAACCTATGAATATATTTTACTATCTATTTCACATCAACATCACAAACAATTTTCACAACACATCAATCAAACAAACAAGCCATCCATGGTCTATGGATGACGGGTGTCGGGTGCTACTAAACACCGTCTGCATCCTAGTATATATTATAATATAACTAGAAAAAGAAAATTTAAAAGGTGAGAAGTTCTCACCAAAGCTATCCCAACTCCACGACACTTCTATTGTAGGAAATCGTCACTGTTCTCGCCTTTTGTCACTTTCGCTGCCCGTAGCCACTACATATAAAAATCACATTTTTATATTGTTGCTATGTATATAAAAATTATATTTTTATACCACTACTGCATAGATAAAAATTCTATTTTTACACCGCTATTATATATAAAGATTTCGCCTTTTCAAACATAAAGATTATATTTTTATATTCTCTATTATATAGAAATTATATTTTCATCGACGCTATTCTATATAAAAATCAAATTTTTACTTCGCTATTCAATATATAAAAATCGAATTTTTACACCGCTGCTATATAGACAAAAATTCTATTTTTACATCGCTACTATATAGATAAAAATTCTATTTTTACATCGCTACTATATAGATAAAAATTCTATTTTTACATCGCTACTATATAGATAAAAATTCTATTTTTACATCGCTACTATATAGATAAAAATTCTATTTTTATCACGCTATTCTTCATATAAAGATTTCGCCTTTTCAAATATAAAGATTTTGCCTTTTCAAATATAAAGATTTCGCCTTTTCAATTTCAAAAATCTAATCTTTTCTATTTTAAAAATCTAATCTTTGTTTCTATAAAAATCTACATCGGATTTCATATAAAAAGCTAAATCCGATTTTATATAAATAAGAATAATAAATATAATATAAAAAAACTTACAGTAAAAAGTCGACTTTTTCTCTGAGGAGAGGGCGGCTGTCATCGTTGAAGGGGCTGTCGGAGGGCGGTGCGCTCGATGCGGTGGTGGGGGGGACGGATTGGGGTCGCGGTTCGTACGGAGAAGGGGGTCTGAAGCATCGCGTTGGTTAGTAGCAGAAGAGGGGGCAAAGCGACGAAAGGAGGAGGTCGAGGTGAAGGGGGGGTCCGGCGATGTTGAAGTGGGCGTAGGCGATGAGGCGGCAGCTAGTTCGGGCTTCAGGGTGGTTGCATCTTCGCTGTTCGAGTTTGGGGGAAGGGTTTCACCTGAGGTGGCGCGGATTGATCGGAAGACGGTGGTGATGGCGGCGTGGTGGAAGTGCGCGCCTGATGATGGCGACGGATGATGGGGAATGGCTGTTGCCATTTTCAATCGAGGAAATCAGAGAAGGAGGGGGGTTATCGAATGAAAGAAAAATAGAGGGAGGGGGGTATATGCAAAAAGGGTTTTATATTTATTTAATTTAATTTAATTCCAATTAGTTGACTTTTCATCCGAACCCTGATTCGAACCCAATGACTGTCGCCCCTAGCTAATTACCCCCATTCCGAACACAATGGGTATGTATCGTAAGCTGATTCGATCGTTTCGATCAGTTTTCGTCAAAATCAACATATAACTCTGTATATTGAATTTGAATGCGTATTTCAATTTACCGGGGTCACATACGAACTCTATAAATTGCAGAAAAATATTTTCTAGTTTCGTATTGACGACATGGTCCTAACAAAACTAGTTTCGTCGAATTCTGAGACCGTTGGAAAAATGGCCATTTTTCAGTCGATTAAAATCAACTGAAACTGGTCAAACGCGTTTTCCTTTGCCACGCTCACATATTGATTCGAAAAATTATGAAATTTGTAACCTAGCGATAATTTGACATCACGGACCCAACAAAAGTGGTTTCGTCG
Source organism: Allium sativum (assembly GCA_030737875.1). NCBI lineage: Eukaryota > Viridiplantae > Streptophyta > Magnoliopsida > Asparagales > Amaryllidaceae > Allium > Allium sativum. The sequence goes on along the minus strand of CM060920.1, from coordinate 469,206,001 downwards.
AAATCCGAGGTCGGTTGCAAAATGGCTATCTTTAAGGGCCTGAATTTCATAGCGACTATTCAGAATTTTCAACTGGACATATCTTTTGATTCCCGCTATGAAATCTCAATTTTTCGGATTCGTTGGAAAGATATTCTCAATTAGATCCTATTACTTTTTGTTTCGTTAAAATCCGGATTGTTTTGCACCAGGTATGTTCAATTGAAGTTTGAAATCTAATTATCGAACTACCGCGCCATTTTCAATTCCTTTTATAATTATATATAATTATTTATATTCTAACGACGTAGTATATAAATATATACGTTCGAATTATATTCAAAATAAATTTCTCGTCGATATTATTTAAAATAATCCATTTTAAATATTCAAAATTCATTAAGATTGCCAAAATAAAAAATTTAAACTGGCTCAGATTTCTGGGTTATTACATTAGTCGTTACCCCCAAATTTTGAGTATCACCATATTCCTGAAACTCAGCTCCTTACAACCTCAAGCTCAGCAAAAACCCAACGAAATCCCATCGTCGACCCAAATCCCCTGAATCAAACTCCCCATTTCAAACTCCATATCACGCGAGAGTGAACCCTAATTTTCTGTACCGAAGTCGCGCCTCCCCATCTTCAAGCATCGCGCATCCCCATTAAACGCCGAGCTCCAAATTGTCGCGCCCCTCCAATTTGAATCTGTGTGCACCACCAATGACGTTGCGGCTCACTCCATGACTCTTGGTTCGAGATTGACTACCCCTCCAAGTTGCGATATTTGCTGATGCTCTTCAGGGTATCGTGAGATCCCAAGTCGCGGATCCAGATTTGCGATGCCAGCTCTTGACTTCGAGTTGCAAGCATCTCGTGATGCTGATTCGAATTGAGTTAAGTGGAAGTGGAAACCGTGATTTTGCTTTTCGATTTTAGTTTAGAAATAACAAGGGAGTATCCAATTTTAAATGTTGAGGAACGGATTTTATTTCATTTTCGAAGAAAGAAAATGGAAGGAATGAATATGCACGATTTATACATGAATCAATACTTAGGCATTAAAGAATTCTTCTGCGTAAAGTACATTATAGGTTATAGGTTATAGGATAAGTACAATGTAATTAATTTCCACTATGTTAAAATAATATATTTTACAGTTATGAACTCCTATTTGAACGTAACAACCAGTATTTCTAGGGTTTAACTGCTATTCTGAACACACTGGGACATGTTTCAAAGCCTTATTCGATCATATGGAGAAGATATTAATTTAAATCGATATAAATTAAATTCAAAATAATTAATTCCTTGATAAGAAATTAATATTATAATTCAAACACAATTTTGTATTGATCATCTGAACTGTTTTCAATTCAGATTTAACTTTGAATTTAATTAAACTCATTTTCGTATTAAGATTATTATAATATTTGAAATAAATCGTATTCGATTATTAAATCAATAACTCAATATAAAAATCGATTTATATTGTCAACTCAGTATTTAAAACCATATTAAATATTTAAAATAAATTGACCAAAAATTTGGGTTGTTACATTCTTTCCTCCTTAAAAGAATTTCATTCTCGAAATTGCTAAAGTAGGAAAAATGGTACAAACCCATTAACTTCCCAAAAACTCACTTATGCTGAACTCAACATTTCATACATCTAAAATTTTTAGTTCCTCTAAAACTTTTGGTTTCCATTCATTTAATCTGAATGATTTTCATCTAATGTACATATTCACATTTAATTTATGTGCACTCATTTTTATTCAAATTGATTTTAATCAATTCGTTCACTACAATCTATTTAACTTGCTTAAGCTAAATTTAAATTCCAGAATTCAAATACCCGGGCTTTCATTTCAAATCCCTTTGAAATCATATAAATATACATACATATATTTATCACCGCTTCAAATTAAAAACATTTGAATTTGTCAACCCAAATTGTTTTCTTTCAAACAAATTTCCATCATAAACTTTTCTGAGGTAGAAATTTACCACTTAGAAACTCAAAAATGAAAACTGATGATGCTGAGTCATCATCAGAATTATTTTCTAGCCACTGAAGTGAGTTCAGTGCTTTAACAATTTTAAAATCCATCTAAAATTATTTTTATTCAAAAATCCTTCTAAAACGAAGCTATATTAATTTATTATACTTCAAAAAATATTTTTCAACTTCCCGGGATTAAATTCCAATTTCTGGTTTGAATAAACTTCTAGTTCATCTCATTTATATATTTCATACACATACAAATTCTGTTTGGTTATTATATAACCATTCCAATTTTTATAGTCTTATTAGATTATAATATCAACATCCAACATATCCATGTATCTAATAATCCAGAATATTATTTCTTCTATACCATATATAGTTTTTGGGTAAAATTATTTCATTTACCCACTTTAAAACAATATCATGTCGAATTTTTCTGTTCAAGTGTTTAGGAATTTTTATCGACTTTGCGGCGTCCCACGATTCGATCATAATTCATAAACCACTCAACAGACAAGTCAGCATAATATAAAATAATTTTTTATACAAATTAACAAATACACGCTCTCGTATATATATACACACAACTCATTCTAGGATACTATTGATCCTATCTCTAATGAGTAAACCCGCACAAAAGCCTAGGTGTTTGCTTAACCTAAGCTCTGATACCACTGTAATGGCCTGCCAATCTGTACTATCTGAGTTGACTACATACATCACACGTCTAACCCAAATATCACAGAAACACGAATCATTTTTTTGTACAAGAAAAAGGTAGAAGAAGAATAGAAATAACAATACAGAAAATCACATCGTAGCGGAACAAAATATAATATGTCATAACTTTTAAAATACAAAGTTTTAACTTTATAACATACAATTATCAGAGTACAACACTTACAACACAGCGGAAATAAAAATACTATATATCTAACACTGAAGCCTCCTGCTCCATGCTCCTTTAGATAGATCTGTAAAATCCTGAACTACTTGACTGCCCATACAAATTTGGGCACCCAAGAGTTTAGGTAAAACAAAACAAAGTAAACTCTGGGTCGATCACGGAACTGGTATGAGTAAACAATTTAAAACAGTTTGAGAAAATAAACGATATCTCATAAGACCACGCCGTACAACATGGAACGGGTTTTTCCCTTATGAGAATCCAAAACACTTGATTTAAATTTCAAAATCCTTTTGAAAGATACGATAATCTTTATATCAAAACTCTTTGGATATTATAATAGTGTCTATTAAATAAATAACAATACAGTGGAACGTTTGCATCTCGCGCTCCACATATATAATAAACAATCAAAACCGCGAGCACTTACTAGGTAATGAATTTTCCAACTATGACAAGGTATGGAACCACATTCCGATAGTGTATTTCTAAAGAAGAATACATTGGGTTCAACAAGAACATCTTACAACCCGACCACACATGACCACCACTCATTTTTCTTGAGTGTATCGAATGTATATCACCAACGGTTGGGATCAGCAACCGTTTTCCCGAATGGGACAACATTATATAGAATAAAGAATAAAATTAATTTCTCTATACAGGTGATAATACACCCTAATTGGGAGCTACCCACTTAGACATTGTTGCCTGCCCGATTTTTGTCATTTTCCGGTTGTTAAGGCATGAGGCTACGCTTACTTATCATTCATTGATAACACAATCACTTTGAATGCCACATTGTCAGATCTGTAAATCATTAATCGATTTGCAAAAATATATTCTGGATCTTACGCTAAAAGAATAAATTCCCCACCACCATATATAACTATACAGACCAACATGTATGATCATTAGACATACTCTGTCAGACACTCATCCATATACGTTCTTTCTGGGATTGAACGAAATTGAAGGCACAATTTCCATTAATCCATCTTAGGCAATTTCTAGCTAGGACTAATAGAAAAGCCCTTGCACTTCACTCTATCTTTGATTATTGTAATAACCCGGAATTCTGAGCCAATTTAAAATTTTTATTTTGGCTGTTTTAATGAATTTTAAATATTTAAAATGAATTATTTTAAATAATAACGACGAAAAATTTATTTTTGACGAAATTAAAACGAATAAATTTATTTTAATTATACAATGAGCCTGAAATGGCGCGGTAGTTTGAAATTTCGATTTCGAATTTCAAATGAATATACAGAATTCGTTTTAAGTCGGAATTGGACGAAACCAGATATATCTAAATCTGTTTGACGATATCTTTCTAACGGATGTAAGAAACTGAGATTTCACTTTAGAAGTTGAAAGATATGTCCAATTTAGCATTCAAAAAAATCGCTGTGGAATTTATATATATTTTAATATATAAAAAGGCATTTGAAAATGGAAATTTTGCAATTGACCTCGGTTTTCGACGAAACCACTTTTGTTGGATCCGTGATGTCAAGTTTTTGCTAGGTTTCCAATTTCGTAATTTTCTGGATCAATATGTGAGCGTGGCGAAGGAAAACGCGTTTGACTAGTTTCAGTTGATTTTAATCGACTGGAAAATTACCATTTTTAAAACGGCCTCAGAATTCGACGAAATTAGTTTTGTTAAGACCGTATCGTCAATACAAAGCTAGAAATAATTTTTCAGGAATTTTTAGAGATAGTGTGTGGCCCCGGTAAATTGAAATGTGCGTTTAAATTGAATATATAAAGATTTATATTTCAAATTTGACGAAAACAGATCGAAACGATCGAATTGGCCTGCGGAACATATCCCATTGTGTTCGGAATGGGGGTATTACGCTATGAGCAACAGTCGTTGGGTCTCGTTTGGTGGTCAAATGAAAAGTCAACATTTTTTTTTGAAATAAAATAATATAATATAATATAAAATTACATAAGCCCCCTTCCTTACCTTCTCTCGTTCACTCTTCAAACAAAAAAAACCGCTGACCTAACCTACCACAGCCGCCCCCTCACATTTCCGCCCACCGCAACCTCGTCGCACCACCCCCCCAGCAAAGCGCCGCCCCTCCTCCCTCGCCGTCGCACCCTGGCCACCCGTTCCCCTTCCTGGACCGCGAACCCCCAAAAAAGAACCCCCCCAAGATCGAACGGATCCCCACCGAGCGTCGAGCCCTCCTGGGCGGTGGAAGATCGCGCCGCCGCTATTCATGTGGGGCCCTCCGACCGGGCTCCGCCCTCTCCATTGGCGCGCAAATCAGAGCCCTAGGACAGGAGCTCAGTTCGAACGTGATGCAGCAGAAAGGTAAGCTTCTCTCTGTTTTTCTATTTATTTAAATCAATTTGTTTTGAATTTGAAATTTATATAAATAAAATTGTTCTTAAAACTGAAACAAAATTATTTAGAAAAGAAAAAAATTCAGTTTTTCTTTTAAATATAACATAAGAAAAAATTCAGTTTTTGTTTTAAATATAACATAGAAAAATTCAGTTTTTCTTTTAAATATAACATAAGAAAAAAATTTAGTTTTTTTTTAAATATAACATAGAAAAATATGATTTTTAAATCTGAAAATATATGATTTTTATCCTCTAAAAGGGGCGATTTTTAACATTAGAAAGGGGCGATTTTTAACAATAGAAAGGGGCAATTTTTAACATTAGAAAGTAGTGATTTTAAAGAAGAGAAGAATAGATTTTTAATGTTAGAAGGAGGAGATTTTTATAATGTTACAGCGAGATAAAAATTCGATTTATATATATGTAGTAGAAAATAAAAATATGACTTTTATGTGCATGTAGTTATAATAAAAATGTGATTTTTATATATGAACAGTGTGAAAAGGATGCGTTGGAATTTCGAACAAAGTCAAACCGTTCAGAAAGAAAGACTGACAGAGTGGAACCCTCGGTGAGAACTTCTCACCTTGTTTTAATTTTCTAGTTAAAATATATACTAGGATGCAGGCGGTGTTTAGTTGCAGCCGACACCCGTCGTCCACATACCATGGACGGCTTGTTTGTTTGATTTTGATGTGTAGTTGATTGTGTGATGTGGAATGGAATAAAATATTTATATAGTTAAAAAATATTTTATAGTTAAAAATAGAATTTTTAACGTGTATATAAAAGGAAATAAAATAAATAGTTATAAACAAATCGAACGATTTGTTTATATACACACTTTTGACTGATATTGATTGGGACGATAAATTTTACACATCGCCCAACTGCACAAATAAAATCTGTGTTTGATTGTTTGAAACTCCACACGGGTATTGGAATGATATATGACATACACTAATCCCAATAATTAGTTGTATGTCGATCGATTGATTGACAGACTTTTATAACCATTAAATTTTATATTTGATGCTTATACAGTGTAGAACGCACTTTGCATGATGGTTGATTGTATGTTGTCATTGCTGTATACATGAATTGGGTGAAATCCATATAACTGAAATTATATGGTAATTGACTATGTCTGATTCCAGTTCAGAATTATCAAATATTTTAGAATAATATTCTGTGAATATTGAAATGTGAAGCCGTGTTAAGTAATTAAACGCCATTTTAACACGAACGGGAACTTGTCGATTTTATTTGTTTTTAATGAATATTGAAAAGTGATTCCAATAATCGAATATTTTAGAAAATGAATTCGAATTGAATTGAATAGAAAATGAATTCGAATTGAATTGAATAGAAAATGAATTCGAATTGAATTGAATAGAAAATGAATTCGAATTAAATTGAATAGAAAATGAATTCGAATGAAATTGAATAGAAAACGAATTCAAATCGAATTGAAATTGAATTGAATAGGAATTCAAATCGAATTAAAATTGAATTGAACAGAATTCGAATCGAATTGTAATGAATTGAAATCAAATAGAAATAAATGTAAAGAGGAATTTATAAAGGAAAATTCAATTTTGATTAGAAATTGAATATGAAGTTTGAAATCATTTCGAAAACGATTTATAAAATATGTTTTGAAAGGAAATCGATGAAATATATATATATATATATATATATAATGGCCTGAATAGAACGCGCCGCGCCGCGGCAGTTTACGAATTTCGACCATTGACTTCGAATGGATATTGCAGGAGATCCGACCGTCGGATTCTCCTAAAACCGGAACCATTGGGTTCGTATCGAAAAGAGCTTTCTAACGAATATTGGAAATTTGAAATCTAACGGTGGGATTTGGAATTATGTCCAAATCAAATTTGAAAAAGGTCATTGTAAGTGCAGTTCGATAGCCGTTGATGGAAATCGACTGTACGGGCCTTGATAAAATTATTAAAAATCGTAATAATTTGTGTAAAATCATAAGAAATGATTTGGGAAGAATAGGGATGAAAAACTCCATATTTTAAAAGATAAAAATAGACTTTTATCGAAATGAACTAGTTTTGGACTAGAATTATAATTCTATTTATTTTTAAATAAATAAATTGAATTTGAAATGGTTTTGAAAATAACCAGAATTTCCAATAATTGAATTGGAATGGATTTGAATCGAAATTGCCTTTGGAATGTTTCGATGTTAGATTTCGTGATTGTAACACCCCGTAATTCTGTTAATATTAATATACCCAAATTAAAGAATAACTAATCTCAGACGTGAGAATTGTGGGAAAGGGGTTGCGCCATTGTGTTCGTCTCGGAATTCTGGTTGAAATAGAGTCCGAGTTTGCGTGAATTAGACTTCGTATGAAGAAGTTATGGCGATCGGAAGTTTCTGAAAATTCTAAAACAGATTTCAGAAATTTAAAATTCAAAATTCGAAGTCAAACAGGCTAGGCGGGAAAATTCCCGCCCAGCACTCCAGGTCGACTGGGGAGTCGACTGGGCAGTCGACACCCCCCCAGGTCGACTGGGGAGTCGACTGGGCAATCGACCTGGGTGTTGACGTGTCCAGGCGGCTAGGGTTTGACTGAGCCCATTCTTGAGCTGCTGATGTGTCTTTAGGGATGAGTTGGCAAATTAAACGGTTCAGTTTAGTTCTGAGTTGATCTGACGGTCTAAATAAATCCTAAACTCTATAAATACCTAGGTAGTCTCTCACTCTAATTCATATGAAAAATAGAATAGCCACCGTCATACCGCCGCCATGGAACTCAGTGTAGCCGCCGCCAACTAAGAAGGAAGAAAGCTAATCAAAACCCTAATCCTACTCAACTCTAAAGCAAATCAAGACTCTCTTTTCTTCTCTAATTGTGAGTATGATGATCTTAACAAGATTATTGTTAAATTAATTAGATTAAGTTATGAATGGATTATGAGTGAATGATGTGAATTGTCATATATGTTGTTGTAAACCTTATGCTATCATGTATGTTGTAAATCCTATGTTATGTGATGATGATATCCTATATGTTGTAAGTCATGCTATGATGATATTGTATATGTTGTAACTTTCTATGCTAAGTTGTGATAAATCATACATGTTATAAAGTCATGATGTTATTATCTATGCTAATTAGTTCATGTTAATCAAGTCATAATGTTGATATTATTTGGGCTATGTTAATGACAAATCATGTATGCAAGTTTAGATTGATTAGTAAAGATTATGAACATAAGCCATGACATCTATTTAGATCTAGAATTATGACATCTAGAATTATGCTATGACATATGTGAATTCTATGTATTAGATGCTAGTTCACACCATCATTATGTTGCATAAAACCCCATATGCAAGTTTATACATGAATTTGGGTTATGATCATATCATTTAAGTTGTGACATTTTACCAAACAAGTTGACACCTTTAGATCCTTAACATGTGTAGTTTTATGCAAGTTTCACCCCTATTAAGATTAGATTATTTTATTTGTCTATATGTTGTGATAATTTATCTTTGTGCTATGAGTTATACTATTCGAGTCTAACGTATATTTTGCATCGAATAAGCGAACGTATAACGTGGGGTAGGGGTAATATTAAGGATTTAATAATAAGAAGTTGGGGTGCAATTGATATGATTTTGCATGCCATGAATGGATGGCCATAATTGAGTCAATTATGGGCATCATTAAAAGTGGACTTAATTAATAATTTGAATAGGGAATTATTAAAACTAGGGTAAAAGATTATAAGTGATAATCAATGCTTAGGACACGAGGTTGGACTCGTTTGTGACGTAAACCTGCCTGGACCCGCCCGACAAATCCAGTGGTCACAAATGTCAGCCCAATGTGAGAGGTCCTAGGTCCAAACTAAAGCATAACAGTTGTAAAGACACGAGGTTAGACTCTTTTATGGTGTAAGACTGCCCGGACCCGCCCGACAAATCCAGCTGCCATAAATGCCAGTCTAATGTGAGAGGTCTTTATGAGGTTATGGCCTGAATGAATTAAGAAATACTTAACCAGATAAACATGTAAGGTGGGACATGGGGGTTATGCCTTGGGTGGCATGAGGAATCTAGTGGGTGCCCTTAGTGGCATGTGAAATACGATTAGTAAGACTTAACCAAACACACATGTAAATGAACATGACTAAGAGGGTTAAGTGGGATGTACTAGTGGACAAGCTTAGGTGGGTAGCTTGTGTGGGGCCATTTCAACCAGTAAGCCAAACGTATCTTTGTGGGCTCGACCCAAGTCGAGGACGGGACACGCATACTGGGTTTGACTATAAGAGGCCAAAACAGGGTAGCCGTGGCAACGCAAGTCCAACGGGTTTCATATGCGTGTGTGGACCCGGGCTGGTAGGTAAGACGTTGTTGCATCGTGTAGGTATAAGCCGTGCATTCTCAAGTTGTATCAGGTTGCCACTTTAGGGGAGTGATACACCCCACTGTGGGGCCAGCACGGGTATCTACGAGTAGGGAGCCGATCGAAAGTGGGTAGTGGGGTACACCTAGCGGAGATAGGGGTAGATGGAACCTATGTAGTCAGCTAGGGGTACGCAATGCTATTTATATAGTTTCTGTGTGAAGCAAGTGGGATCGACCTTTAGGGTGACTGGTGCGGTGCAGTGTAGTAATTATTCGTTAGTAATTAGGTGTGCCTTTAACGTTATCTTTATCTGCTCTTCCATACCCAATAGTTCATAGACATTTACTTGTCTTCCAGCTTATGCCTTAGTCTAGTTATTTTGATAGTAGTATTGTTAGAATTATCATACTCGCCAGACTTTATGTCAGACCCCCTCTATTTCTATCCTTTCCCCCCCCCCCCCTCCAGGCCTCAAGGTGGACCCAACTCTAGTGGAGTTTGATTGGATTGCTTCATCTCTCTTTGGAAAGCTTAGACCTTTGAAGTAAAGTCCAGCTTGTTATCTTCTTTAATGGCTATTTATGTAATGGGATTATGTGTTTTGTTTATCAAGATGGATATTGTACTTGACTCTGATTTATGGTTTTATGATGTAATAAACATGTTTTAAATTCCGCTGCAATAAAATGAAGTTTTAGATTTTCAAGTACTACTTATTATCTGTCTTGTTGTAATTTTTCTGTTCTATATTTACTTAAAACCTCCATGGAAATTAATGCATTCCCTTTGTGAGTGACATTAATGGACGTGGGGTGTTACACGTGGTATCAGAGCTTAAGGTTACCAGAACAGATAAAATTTTTAGAAAATTTATTTTTCTAAAGTATTTTTGGAAGAAGTGTTTTCAAAAAAAAAACATGTCTTAATGAGTAATTTAAAGAGGAAAGTTTTTATGAAAAACATAATCCCCAATAGCCATATATCTTTATCTTTCGAATTCTCCATTTTGAATCTTTTCTTTTTCGTTTCAGCATGGCTGAAGATCTTAACCTTCCGGACGATGTAACGATACCAGGATAGTATAGGAGGTTATTAGAGGCTAGGGCCGCTGCAGGTCCAGCCAATGTTCCTCCACCACCAGTTGCACCCGTTCCTCCTCCTCCTCCTCGCGTTGATACTTTTGCAAAGACGTGCAAGGAATTTAAGGCTATGGGTGGAAAACCTTTTCAAGGGTCAGAAACGTTTGTGGAAGCTAGAGATTGGCTTAAGGAGGTGGAAGAATTGCTGGAAATCTTTAAAGTAGAAGAAGGGAGGAAAGTCAAATTAGCAGCTTGGTTAATGAAGGGAGAGGCCTCGTTTTGGTGGGAGGTCACTAATGGGGAGCGCCCTGTTGACTCTTGGGCGGATTTCAGGCGTAGGTTTGAGGCAAAGTTTCTCTCAAGGGCAGAAGAGAATCTATATATGGAAAGGTTCTTGACATTAAAGCAAGGAAGCTCATCAGCGAAAGAATATGTCAACAAATTTAATCAGTTAACAAGGTTTGGCTTGGACTTAGTGAACACGTTGGAGAAGAAGGCTCTGAGGTTCCTTAATGGTTTGAATGAGCCATTGCAGGGGTTGGCTATGAACCACATCCCTATGGGGGCCACCTTTGAGAAGCTAGTAGACATGACACTCATGCACGAGGAGAAAGGCGCTAATGCTAATAAGGCACCCGAGAAGAAAGGGGATCAGAAGAAACCACAACAGCAAAACAAGAAGGGTGGTAAAGACAATAATGGCAAGGGAAAGAAGAAATGCTTTAACTGTGGAACACCAGGCCATCTCAGCAAGGATTGCCGAAAGAAAAAGAAGACTGGCTGTTTTCACTGTGGTGAAGCGGGACATCTAGTGAAGGACTGCCCAAAGAAGGGGCAGAGGGCAGGGTCTACCTCGGGAGGACAGGTGCAGGCTCTTATGGCACCAGGGCAGGCAAGGGGACAAGTTCAGGCTCTCGCGGTCCCACCGCTGCAAGGACGAGGTAGAACCATTTCTGTTGAAAGCTTAGTTTTTCTGTTTGATCATCCTGTCCGTACTTTATTCGATTCGGGCGCATCGCATTCGTTTATCTCTACATCATTAGTTGAATCACTGCACTTAAACACCAGTTTAGTAAAGGATCCCTTAGTTGTTTCGAATCCAATTGGGGGCTCAGCTTATTTGTCCATGATGTGTTTGGATTTGAAAATTTCTATACTTAGCGTTGAGTTTAGATGTGATGCTTATGTTTTGGGCTTCACGGGCTATGGGCTAATTTTAGGAATGGATTGGTTATCCAGAATTGGGGCCGTTCTTGATTGTGAAAGGAGAGTAGTTAGGCTCGTGACTCGCCTTGGCAACACTCTCGAAATCTTTTGTAATCCCATAAATTCTATTATGCTAAGTTATTTAGAATCGCTTGACGCGTCTGAGGAAAATCTACGATCTGTTAGAGTGGTCCGAGAATACTCGGATGTGTTTGAGGAGGTGAAGGGCTTGCCTCCGAAGCGGGAGATAGATTTTCGGATATATCTTGTGGATAATGCAAAACCAGTATCTTTGCCAGTACGCCACATGGCTCCTCGTGAAAGGAGGGAACTCGATAAGCAAGTGAAGGAGTTGCTTGAGAAGGGGTTCATAAGACGTAGTATATTGGAGTGGGGTGCTCCAGTAGTATTTGCCACGAAGGTGGATGGGTCCCTTAGACTTTGTGTGGACTATAGAGAACTTAATAAGCTTACTAAGAAAAACAGACACCCACTGCCGAGGATTGACGATCTCTTCGATCAGTTAGTTGGCGCCTCAGTGTTTTCGCAGTTGGACTTAGCCACTGGTTTCCATCAGTTGAGAGTGGCTGAGGATAGCATTGACAAGACTGCCTTTAGGACTCCGGACGGTTTCTATGAATGGCAAGTGATGCCCTTCGGTTTGACAAACTCCCCCGCATACTTTGTTGATTTGATGAGTAGGGTGTTTAGGGAGTACCTTAACAAATTCGTGGTAGTCTTTGTAGACGACATCTTGATCTTTTCTAAGGATGAAGAAGAGCATGCCCTACATCTTAGGGAAGTGTTGGAGACCCTACGAGCGCATAATCTTAAAGCTAAATTTTCTAAGTGTCACTTCTGGAGGAAAGAAGTACGATTCTTAGGGCACATGGTTTCCAAAGAAGGGATAGATGTGGATCCCGCGAAGGTGGTGGCCATCCAAGATTGGAAGGTCCCTAAAAATGCTACCGAAGTGAGAAGTTTCTTGGGGTTGGCTGGCTACTATAGGAAGTTTATCAAAGACTTCGCAAAAATATCAGCTACATTGACACGCCTGACGAAGAAGAACCTAGTCTTCGCGTGGGACGTAGATTGTGATGATGCGTTCCAACGTTTAAAGAGAGCGTTGACCTCAGCTCCAGTCTTAGTGCTGCCAGACGGGAGTAAGCCATTTACTGTTTATACCGATGCTTGTGGGACAGGTCTAGGCGCAGTCTTAATGCAAGAGGGAAGGGTAATAGCCTATGGTGGAAGGCAGTTGAGAGCGCATGAGAAAAATTACCCTACACATGACCTAGAGTTGGCCGCTATTGTTTTCGCGCTTAAGTCTTGGCGTCATTATCTTCTTGGGGAGAAATTCGAATTGTTCACTGACCACAAATAACTAAAATACTTGTTCTCTCAGAAGGACTTGAACTTAAGGCAGCAAAGGTGGATGGAGTTCTTAGCGTCCTACGATTTCGAAATAACATATACCCCTGGCAAGGGTAACGTGGTGGCAGACGCCTTAAGTAGGAAAAGGCTGTCCTTGAGTCCGTTGTTCGTTGAACGGCGAAACTTAGAATTCATCTCTATGTTTGATTTTAGACCTTCCGTTGACTTTGTACCCGGTTTGCTAGCATCCTTGGAGGTCAGACCTACGCTTTTGGGATGGATTGGCGAGGCACAGCGAGACGACCCACAGTTGGTTGAGTTAGTAGAAAAGCTCAAAAGAGGGGAGTCATCAAGCCATCTCCGTAGGTATACCCTAGATGATAAGGGTTGGTTACGTAGGGACGGTAGACTTTGTATTCCAAAAGACGATGACCTAAGGAAGACTATTCTTGACGAAGCACATCGTTCGAAGATGACCATTCATCCCGGCGGGGACAAGATGTACAAAGACATGAAGCGAGTTTTCTTTTGGGCCGGTATGAAGAGGGATGTGGCCGAGTATGTCGCTAGATGCTTGGTGTGCCAACAAGTAAAAGCGGAGCAAAAGAAACCCGGTGGGTTGCTTCACCCATTGGAGGTTCCACTATGGAAGTGGGAGAGTGTCTCGATGGATTTTGTGGACGGATTACCTAGATCAAGGAAGGGTAATACGGGGATTTGGGTTATAGTAGACAGACTTACTAAGAGCGCCCATTTCATTCCCGTAAAGAGTAAGAGGACTGCTCCATGGTTAGTTTCCGTATACGTTAGAGTAACAGTTCGTTTGCACGGTGTTCCTTCTAGCATAGTGAGCGACCGCAATCCTATTTTCACTAGTGAATTTTGGAGAAGCTTACAAGAGGCGGTAGGGACTCAGTTATGTTTGAGCACCGCATATCATCCTCAGACGGACGGCCAGAACGAGAGGGTGAATCGCATTCTAGAGGATCTTTTGAGGCTATGTATCCTAGACTTTGGGGGGTACGTGGGAAGAGCATCTTCCGTTGGTAGAGTTTGCATATAATAATAGCTTTCAGTCCAGCATTGGAATGGCACCTTTCGAAGCTCTTTATGGACGACCTTGTCGTTCACCTACATGTTGGTGGGAATCTACGGATAAGATCTTACTTGGGCCTGATATGATTAGAGAGACTTCGGAAAAGATCGACTTGATTCAAAGGAGGATGAAAGCAGCGCAAGATAGGCAGAAATCTTATGCGGATAAGAGGAGGACAGATCTTGAGTTTGAAGTTAGGGACATGGTCTTTATCAAAGTGTCTCCATTACGGAACGTTGTTCGCTTTGGGTCCGTTGGGAAATTAGCACCAAGGTTCGTAGGGCCGTTTCCTATTAAGAAAAGGATTGGGAAGATGGCGTATAGAGTGGAGTTGCCCGAGAGACTTAGTGGTGTACACGACGTATTCCATGTGTCACATTTGAGGAAGTGCTTGCACAAGACCGCGGAAGTGGTAGAGCCGAGCTTGCTTAAAGAGATGGAGATAGAGCGTGATGCGACGATTCGACGAGCTCCTACGCGCATTCTTGGGTCGGAGATCAAGAAGCTGAGAAATCGAGAGGTCAGACTAGTCAAAGTACAATGGGGAGATGATGAGAGCAACGCTACTTGAGAGACGGAAGAGAAGATGCGTTCATTGTACCCTTTTCTTTTTGAGGGTATGTCCTTTAATTTCTCCTTTATCGCTTGGCTTGTACTTATCTTACCTTTAGAGTATCCTCTCGCTAGTATCCTTGACCTTTAGTTAGGATAATCCTATGGTTGAAACATGTGTTTGAGACATATTATGTATGATGGATGCAAAGTGGATGCAAGTGTTTGCTAGTGATTGCTCGTGGACGCATATACACACACTATTAGGCACTAGATCGGCTCAGTCACTTCATGCTGCATATTGCATATAAATGGATGTATTTAGTAAAATGGATGTATAAGGATTTTTTTTTCATATGGATGCTGCATTCAGATGATGATTGTGCACGCATATAGAAATAATATGTATCGATAGGGTTCTTCAGCATACATAATGGACGCATGGCACTATCATGATTTGCATTAAGGAGGTCAACTGAATCAGTGGACCGCCTGATTTTGCATTAGATATGGACATATACACACACTGTGCATTTAAACATGAAAGCATTAGAAGCCTATAAGGACAATGGATGCCTGTGTTTGATGGTTGAGTAGATGGATGATTGGATGTTAGGATATACATTCTTCTTGACTTGAAGATTTCAGGGTCGAAATCCTTTAAGGAGGGGAGAATGTAACACCCCGTAATTCTGTTAATATTAATATACCCAAATTAAAGAATAACTAATCTCAGACGTGAGAATTGTGGGAAACGGGTTGCGCCATTGTGTTCGTCTCGGAATTCTGGTTGAAATAGAGTCCGAGTTTGCGTGAATTGGACTTCGTATGAAGAAGTTATGGCCATCGGAAGTTTCAGAAAATTCTAAAACAGATTTCAGAAATTTAAAATTCAAAATTCGAAGTCAAACAGGCTAGGCGGGAAAATTCCCGCCCAGCACCCCGGGTCGACTGGGGAGTCGTCTGGGCAGTCGACCTGTCCAGGCGGCTAGGGTTTGACTGAGCCCAATCTTGAGCTGGTTATGTGTCTTTAGGGCCGAGTTGGCAAATTAAACGGTTCAGTTTAGTTCTAAGTTGATCTGACGGTCTAAATAAATCCTAAACTCTATAAATACTTAGGTAGTCTCTCACTCTAATTCACATAAATAGAATAGCCACCGTCATACCGCCGCCATGGAACTCAGTGTAGCCGCCGCCAACTAAGAAGGAAGAAAGCTAATCAAAACCCTAATCCTACTCAACTCTAAAGCAAATCAAGACTCTCTTTTCTTCTCTAATTGTGAGTATGATGATCTTAACAAGATTATTATTAAATTAATTAGATTAAGTTACGAATGGATTATGAGTGAATGATGTGAATTGTCATATATGTTGTTGTAAACCTTATGCTATCATGTATGTTGTAAATCCTATGTTATGTGATGATGATATCCTATATGTTGTAAGTCATGCTATGATGATATTGTATAGGTTGTAACTTTCTATGCTAAGTTGTGATAAATCATACATGTTATAAAGTCATGATGTTATTATCTTTGCTAATTAGTTTATGTTAATCAAGTCATAATGTTGATATTATTTGGGCTATGTTGATGACAAATCATGTATGCAAGTTTAGATTGATTAGTAAAGATTATGAACATATGCCATGACATCTATTTAGATCTAGAATTATGACATCTAGAATTATGCTATGACATATGTGAATTCTATGTATTAGATGCTAGTTCACACCATCATTATGTTGCATAAAACCCCATATGCAAGTTTATACATGAATTTGGGTTATGATCATATCATTTAAGTTGTGACAATTTACCAAACAAGTTGACACCTTTAGATCCTTAACATGTGTAGTTTTATGCAAGTTTCACCCCTATTAAGATTAGATTATTTTATTTGTCTATATGTTGTGATAATTTATCTTTGTGCTATGAGTTAGACTATTCGAGTCTAACGTATATTTTGCGTCGAATAAGCGAACGTATAACGTGGGGTAGGGGTAATATTAAGGAATAATAAGAAGTTGAGGTGCAATTGATATGATTTTGCATGCTGTGAATGGATGGCCATAATTGAGTCAATTATGGGCATCATTAAAAGTGGACTTAATTAATAATTTGAATAGGGAATTATTAAAACTGGGGTAAAAGATTATAAGTGATAATCAATGCTTAGGACACGAGGTTGGACTCGTTTGTGACGCAAAACCTGCCCGGACCCGCCCGGCAAATCCAGTGGTCACAAATGTCAGCCCAATGTGAGAGGTCCTAGGTCCAAACTAAAGCATAACAGTTGTAAAGACACGAGGTTAGACTCTTTTATGGTGTAAGACTGCCCGGACCCGCCCGACAAATCCAGCTGCCATAAATGCCAGTCTAATGTGAGAGGTCTTTATGAGGTTATGGCTTGAATGAATTAAGAAATATTTAACCAGATAAACATGTAAGGTGGGACATGGGGGTTAAGTAGGTGCCTTGGGTGGCATGAGGAATCTAGTGGGTGCCCTTAGTGGCATGTGAAATACGATTAGTAAGACTTAACCAAACACACATGTAAATGAACATGACTAAGAGGGTTAAGTGGGATGTACTAGTGGACAAGCTTAGGTGGGTAGCTTGTGGGGGCCCATTTCAACCAGTAACCCAAACGTATCTTTGTGGGCTCGACCCAAGTCGAGGACGGGACACGCATATTGGGTTTGACTATAAGAGGCCAAAACGGGGTAGCGGTGGCAACGCAAGTCCAACGGGTTTCATATGCGTGTGTGGACCGGGCTTGTAGGTAAGACGTTGTTGCATCGTGTAGGTATAAGCCGTGCATTCTCAAGTTGTATCGGGTTGCCACTTTAGGGGAGTGATACACCCCCATTGTGGGGCCAGCACGGGTATCTACGAGTAGGGAGCCGATCGAAAGTGGGTAGTGGGGTACACCTAGCGGAGATAGGGGCAGACGGCACCTATGTAGTCAGCTAGGGGTACGCAATGCTATTTATATTGTTTCTGTGTGAAGCAAGTGGGATCGACCTTTAGGGTGACTGGTGCGATGCAGTGTAGTAATTATTCGTTAGTAATTAGGTGTGCCTTTAACGTTATCTTTATCTGCTCTTCCATACCCAATAGTTCATAGACATTTACTTGTCTTCCAGCTTATGCCTTAGTCTAGTTATTTTGATAGTAGTATTGTTAGAATTATCATACTCGCCAGACTTTATGTCTGACCCCCTCTATTTCTATCCTTTTTCCCCCCTCCAGGTGCTCAGGGTGGACCCAGCTCTAGTGGAGTTTGATTGGATTGCTTCATCTCTCTTTGGAAAGCTTGGACCGTTGAAGTAATGTCCAGCTTGTTATCTTCTGTAATGGCTATTTATGTAATGGGATTATGTGTTTTGTTTATCAAGATGGATATTGTACTTGACTCTGATTTATGGTTTTATGATGTAATAAACATGTTTTAAATTCCGCTGCAATAAAATGAAGTTTTAGATTTTCAAGTACTACTTATTATCTGTCTTGTTGTAATTTTTCTGTTCTATATTCACTTAAAACCTCCATGGAAATTAATGCATTCCCTTTGTGAGTGACATTAATGGACGTGGGGTGTTACAGTGATTATACAGATATTGTTCTGGAAATTTGAAAGATATATTTATATCATTATTTCCAATACGATATTTGTTGGTCGTAGAATTTGATATTGAATATAAGCCGATATATTTTCTATTCAGAGCCTTGTATTTAATATCAAATGTGATTTGGGTTTGTCGTGAATGGTGTCTTCATTAACACTGTTCTTAAGCCCAGTTGAGAAAATGATTAAATCTTTTTATTTAGATTTAATGAAGTGTACCAATTAAATAATATTTAATTGGAATTGAATTGAACTGATTTTTGGGTTTATCGTGAACGGTGTTTTAAATAACACTTGTTCTTTAACCTGATAATTAATGGAATGTGATTTTGGGTTGTCGTGAACGATATCTTCAATAATACTGTTCTTAGACCCAACTGAGTTAAGAAAATCAGAAACTAACAGGAGATTAGTTAAGTTGAATGGTTACTTGGGTATTGATCTGATGTTAGTTTCGGCCTTCGGGGTTAATACTTAGGGAATTGCTCACTTGCTATTTTACGTTTAAAAGCTGATAGAATGGAATGTGGTTTTGGGTTTATCGTGAACCGTGTTTTAAATGACATTGATTCTTTAACCCATTTAAAGATTAAAACTAAGTGGAGTTTTAATGAATCTTTAATTAGATTGAAAAGATCGAGAATGGAGTATAACCAGTTTTGCTCCAGGCGATAGTTAAATCTTTAATTAGATTTGAATGTGAAATGGTAATTGAACTTACTGATAACAACGTGGTGTTAGATATGAAGTATTACCAGTTTTACTTCATGGGATAAATAGGTTGGGATTGGGAAATAGAATAAATGATTACTTCGGTGTGGTTCGCTAATCCCAACTAGTTTGATTTGATATTCAAATGAAGATTAAAGAATAAATTTAAAAGAATTTATCTTTGATAAAATTAATGGGAACCTTTCACTAAGAATGTGAAATTTAGAAACTTACTGTAGGTTAGCTAAGTTGGATGGTTTCTTGGATATTGATCTGATGTTGGTTTCGTCCTTCGGGGTTAATATTTGGGGAATTATTCTCTTGCTAATTTACGGTTAGTGACTGATGAATTGGAATGAGGCGTATGTTGTGTTTGTGTAACACTTGTTTATTATATACGCGAGTTATTCGGAAAGACCGGGTTTATCCCATTCTGAATAACTGATTCGACGATGAGTCGAAGATGAAGACGGTGGTTGAAGACCGGAGGTCTTCACGTCGTTTGGATAATTACTGATGATCTTTATTGGGTCGTACACCGAAGAAGAGGGAATCAGTTAGTGATCGTCCAGGCGTACTAGGAGATCGATGGATATGCGAGGTACAAGGTACCTCCGGTTTCGTTCAGACCCAGAATAGACTTGTAAATGGACTGTGTGTCTGACATTGGATATCATTCTGTGTGATTGATGGATATAGCGTTGCATGGAGTGGTTTGCCTATGTGGCATGCTAAGATGCAAATGATCAAGGCTTCTGTTGAAAAGCAGAGTCATGTGGTTGATGATCAAAGCACAGCCTGTGTGGCATAGCTTTGTGTAGCGTTGATTCGCGAACCTCACACCCCGGTTGTGAACCAGAAACGGGAGAGGACATCAGGGAGGACAAGCGTTTCTTTCTAGTTACAAGTGGCGTCGGTGGTTTTACACGCCCTGACGAGTTTGACTTATGTTGTTGATGTTGCGAGGCGCCTCGGATATATCGGTGACTATGTGAAGCCGATGGAGTCATTCGTTGGCTCATTGACACCCCAAAGGGTGGGGAAACGCAGTGTTTAGGCATTTTAATCCACATCGGTGGACCGGCCCTGACGATCCAAGGGCCCACCTGAGTCTGGGTCCTGAGGGGCGGGCTAGAGTGTCTCGAATCGGTAGAGGACTATCTTTTGCCTCTGTTCACAGATGGAAATCCAACTTCCAAATACGTGACATTTGCGGTTTTGATTGTAGAGCTTAGTATGGCGACATGATATATGGTACCCATGCCGTCTATGATTGATATTTATGATTGTATATAAAATTAGAAGCTAACTGGAAACGAGTTAGGATGGGTGTCTTCCTGGGTATTGGTATGATGTTGGTTTCGGCCTTCGGGGTTAATACTTAGGGAATCGTTCTCTTACTAATTTGCGGATGGAGTCTGATTAAGAATCCAAAAGACAAAATTTCACGTATCAAGCATTCTTTGGCTGTTATAAGGTAAAACTCTATCCTCCGGCTTGCGTTGCATTGTGTGATGGGACCTGGGTCTTATAATAGCTTCATTGTTCTTTATTTAGCATTGCGCTGTTGTTTTTGCACTGGTATTCTTGGGAGGAAACCCGTTCCGCGTTAGCGGCATGGTCCCTTGATTTACCTAACTTTAAAATAAAGAGTAATAACTGTTTTAGTTCTCACACCAGTCCCATGACTGACCTGGGGTTTATTGTTTTAACCTAAACTCTGGGTGCCCTTATTTTGATATGGGCAGCTAGTAGTTTTGGTTTTGCAGATTTATATTCATAGGATGTTGATTTACAGCTGGAACGATACTCAGAAAGCTCTGTATCCGTGTATTACTTCTAGTTGTGTATTGTATTATTTTCCGCTGCAATGTATTTAAATGTAATTTAAATCTCTGGTATTTTCTGTGTAATATTGATTCATACTCTGTATATTCGTGTATTCTGATGGAATTGTTGTAATTAACAATGAAATGTTCTTCTGTTTGTGTTCCGATGTGGCTTGTCCTCAACTCAATCCTTGATTTCCCGTTAAGGGGATAGTTCGGGTCGTTTCAGCTGGTATCAGAGCTTTGGTTTACAAAGCTCGAGAAGAAGACATGTTTGAACCATATGAAAGAATTCATCAGAGATTGGATTAGTAATATCCAATAGGAATGACTCGTTAGAGATGGGATCAGTAGTATCCTAGAACGAGTGTGAAGGGTATATTTTTAAAGTGAAAACAAATTTTGTTTTGAAAATTTAAATCAATTATTAGTTTTTAACTATTTATTTTATATTGAATTTAAACAATCCAGTATATAAAGATTTTACGTATACGTCTGATCCGCGTATATTTGAAATTTTAATATATTGGATAGATATAGAATCACACTGTAGTCGCCCGGAGACGATCCTGATGATTACTTTAGTATCATTAGTATTGGTGTTTGAGTTTTGAAAGTGAGATTTCTATATATTTCCAATTGACTGGTGTGAGAACCAAAATTAGATATGGTCTATTGTTGTGATTTGGCATCAAAAATCTGATTTTTGGACCATATATAAAAGTTATGAATTTGAAAAGCTAATCAACTAATTGATTGCTGATTGTGTTGTTTGATTATTGTTGTGACTAATTTAAATGTTGAACCTTTAGCCAAATTGAACCAAATAGTGACTTGTATTGAAAATTTATCACATATGCATGCATGTTCATGTACTTACATTGAACAGGTCATAGCAAGGAGGCTAGAGCAGAAGAATAAAATTGTTTGCCCGACAAATAGGTACATGTTTATTGTATTTCTTGGGTTTTGGATGATTTTGTGAGCCGATTGGCTAGCCGTTTGGCTTTTTCTTTTTCTTTTGGATTGAAGAAGGCCATGGGAGGCTATATGAAATATCCCGAAGTCCCCGGTGCAGGGGAGGTTATGGCGAAATTTTTCGAAAATTTAGGGTGTTAGCCAAATTTTTGAAAATTTTGAAAAGTTCTTAGAAACTGAAAAGTTGAAGAAATTAAGACGTAATGAAAATAATAAAAGTTGAGTTGATTAGTTAAACAACTTTCGGCTTCATTCCATTTCGGGGACGAAAAGTTTTAAGTGGGGGAGATTGTAATAACCCGGAATTCTGAGCCAATTTAAAATTTTTATTTTGGCTATTTTAATGAATTTCGAATATTTAAAATGAATTATTTTAAATAATAACGATAAAAAAATTATTTTCGACGAAGTTAAAACGAATAATTTTATTTTAATTATATAACGAGCCTGAAACGACGTGGTAGTTTGAAATTTCGATTTCGAATTTCAAATGAATATACAGAATTCGTTTCAAGTCGGAATTGGACGAAACCAGAAATATCTAAATCAGAAATATACAAAATTTTCGAATTTGACGATATCTTTCTAACGGATGTTAGAAACTGAGATTTCACTTTAGAAGTTGAAAGATATGTCCAATTTAAAATTCAGAAAAGTCGCTGTGGAATTTACATATATTTTAATTATATAAAGGCCTTTGAGAATGGAAATTTTGCAAACGACTTTGGTTTTCGACGAAACCATTTTTGTTGGATCCGTGATGTCAAGTTATTGCTAGGTTTCAAATTTCGTAATTTTCTGAATCAATATGTGAGTGTGGCAAAGGAAAACGCGTTTGACCAGTTTTAGTTGATTTTAATCGACTGGAAAATGGCCATTTTACAAACGGTCTCAGAATTCGACGAAATTAGTTTTGTTAGGACTGTATCATCAATACGAAGCTAGAAATAATTTTTTGGGAATTTTTGGAGTTACTGTGTAGCCCTGGTAAATTGAAATGTGCGTTTAAATTGAATATATAAAGATTTATATTTCAAATTTGACAAAAACAGATCGAATTGGCTTGCAGAACATATCCCATTGTGTTCGGAATGGGGGTATTACGCTATGGGCGACAGTCGTTGTGTCTCGTTTGGTGGTCAAATGAAAAGTCAACATTTTTTTTTTGAAATAAAATAATATAAAATTACATAAGCCCCCCTTCCTTACCTTCTCTCATTCACTCTTCAAATAAAATAAAATAAAATAAAACGGTTGACCTAACCTACCACAGCCGCCCCCTCACATTTCCACCCACCGCAACCTCGTCGAGCCACCCCCAAGCAAAGCGCCACCCCTCCTCCCTCGCTGTCGCACCCTGGCCACCCGATCCCCCTTCCTGGACCGCGAACCCTCAAAAAAGAACCCCCCAAGATCGAACGGATCCCCACCGAGCGTTGAGCCCTCCTGGGCGGTGGAAGGACGCGCCGCAGCTGTTCATGTGGGGCCCTCCGACTAGGCTCCGCCCTCTCCAGTGGCGCGCAAATCAGAGCCCTAGGACAAGAGCTCAGTTCGAACGCGATGCAGAAGAAAGGTGAGCTTCTCTCTATTTTTCTATTTATTTAAATCAATTTGTTTTGAATCTGAAATTTATATAAATAAAATTGTTCTTAAAACTGAAACAAAATTGTTTAGAAAAGAAAAAAATTTCAGTTTTTCTTTTAAATATAACATAAGAAAAAAATTCAGTTTTTGTTTTAAATATAACATAGAAAAATCCAGTTTTTCTTTTAAATATAACATAAGAAAAAAATTCAGTTTTTGTTTTAAATATAACATAGAAAAATATGATTTTTAAATCTGAAAATATATGATTTTTATCCTCTAAAAGGGGCGATTTTTTACATTAGAAAGGGGCTATTTTTAACAATAGAAAGGGGGCGATTTTTAACATTAGAAAGTAGTGATTTTTAAAGAAGAGAAGAATAGATTTTTAATGTTAGAAGGACGAGATTTTTATAATGTTATAGCGAGATAAAAATTCGATTTTTATATATATGTAGTAGAAAATAAAAATATGATTTTTATGTGCATGTACTTATAATAAAAATGTGATTTTTATATATGAACAGTGTGAAAAGGATGCATTGGAATTTCGAACAAATTCAAACTGTTCAGAAAGAAAGACTGACGGAGTGGAACCCTCGATAAGAACTTCTCACCTTTAATTTAATTTCCTAGTTAAAATATATACTAGGATGCAGACAGTGTTTAGTAGCACCCGACACCCGTCGTCCACAGACCATGGACGGCTTGTTTGTTTGATTTTGATGTGTAGTTGATTGTGTGATGTGGACTGGAATAAAATATTTGTATAGTTAAAAATATTTTATAGTTAAAAATAGAATTTTTAATGTGTATATAAAAGGAAATAAAATAAATAGTTATAAACAAATCGAACGATTTGTTTATATACACACATTTGACTGATATTGATTGGGACGATAAATTTTACACATCACCCAACTGCACAAATAAAATCTGTGTTTGATTGTTTGAAACCCCACATGGGTATTGGGAAGATATATGACATACACTAATCCCAATAATTAGTTATATGTCGATCGATCGATTGACAGACTATTATAAGTATTAAATATTTATATTTGATGCTTATACAGTGTGGAACGCACTTTGGATGATGGTTGATTGTTTGTTGTCATTGCTGTATACATGAATTGGATGAAATCCATATAACTGAAATTATATTGTAATTGACTGTGTCTGATTCCAGTTCAGAATTATCAAATATTTTAAAATAATATTCAGTGAATACTGAAATGTGAAGCCGTGTTAAGTAGTTAAACGCCATTTTAACACGAACGGGAACTTTGTCGATTTTATTTGTTTTTAATGACTATTGAAAATTGATTTCAATAATCAAATATTTTAGAAAATGAATTCGAATTGAATTGAATAGAAATTGAATTCGAATTGAATTGAATAGAAAATGAATTCGAATTGAATTAAATAGAAAATGAATTCGAATTGAATTGAATAGACAATGAATTCGAATTGAATTGAATTGAATAGAAAATGAATTCAAATTGAATTGAATAGAAAATGAATTTGAATTAAATTGAATAGAAAACGAATTCAAATCGAATTGAAATTGAATTGAATAGGAATTCAAATCAAATTAAAATTGAATTGAATAGAATTTGAATCGAATTGAAATTGAATTGAAATCAAATAGAAATGAATGTAAAAAGGAATTTATAAAGGAAAATTCAATTTTGATTAGAAATTGAATATGAAGTTTGAAATCGTTTCGAAAACGAATTTAAAATGATTTATAAAATATGTTTTGAAAGGAAATCGACAAAATATATATAATATGTATATTATATATATAATGGCCTGAATAGAACGCGCCGCGCCGCGACAGTTCGCGAATTTCAACCATTGACTTCGAATGGATATTGCGGGAGATCCGACCGTCGGATTCTCCTAAAACCGGAACCGTTGGGTTCGTATCGAAAAGAACTTTCTAACGAATATTGGAAATTTGAAATCTAATGGTGGGATTTGGAATTATGTCCAAATCAAATTAGGAAAAGGTCGTTGTAAGTGCAGTTCGATGGCCGTTGATGGAAATCGACTGTACGGGCCTTGATAAAATTATTAAAAATAGTAATGATTTGTGTAAAATCATAAGAAATGATTTGGGAAGAATAGGGATGAAAAACTCCATATTTGAAAATATAAAAATAGTCTTTTATCGAAATGAACTTGTTCTGAACTAGAATTATAATTCTATTTATTTTTAAATAAATAAATTGAATTTGAAATGGTTTTGAAAATAACAAGAATTTCCAATAGTTGAATTGGAATGAATTTGAATCGAAATTGTTTTTGGAATGTTTCGATGTTGGATTTCGTGATTATAAAGATATTTATCTGGAAATTTGAAAGATATATTTATTTCGTTATTTCCAATACAATATTTTTGGTCGTAGAATTTGATATTGAATATAAGCCGATATATTTTATATTCAGAGCCTTGTATTTAATATCAAATGTGATTTGGGTTTGTCGTGAATGGTGTCTTCATTAACACTATTCTTAAGCCCAGTCGAGAAAAAGATTAAATCTTTTTATTTAGATTTAATGAAGTGTACCAATTAAATAATATTTAACTGGAATTGAATTGAATTGATTTTTGGGTTTATCGTGAACGGTGTTTTAAATAACACTTGTTCTTTAACCCGATAATTAATGGAATGTGATTTTGGGTTGTCGTGAACGGTATCTTCAATAATACTGTTCTTAGACCCAACTGAGTTAAGAAAATCAGAAATTAACTGGAGATTAGTTAAGTTGAATGGTTTCTTGGGTATCGATCTGATGTTGGTTTTGGCCTTCTGGGTTAATACTTAGGGAATTGCTCACTTGCTATTTTACGGTTAAAAGCTGATAGAATGGAATGTGATTTTGGGTTTATCATGAACCTTGTTTTAAATGACATTGTTTCTTTAACCCAGTTAAAGATTAAAACTAAGTGGAGTTTTAATGAATCTTTAATTAGATTGAAAAGATCGAGAATGGAGTATCACCAGTTTTTCTCCAAGCGATAGTTAAGTCTTTAATTAGATTTGAATAATTAAATTTACCAATAACACCGTGGTGTTAGATATGAAGTATTACCAGTTTTACTTCATGGGATAAATAGGTTGGGATTGGGAAATAGAATAAATAATTACTTCGGTGTGGTTCGCTAATCCTGACTAGTTTGATTTGATATTCAAAGGAAGATATAAGAATAAATTTAAAAGAATTTATCTTTGATAAAATTAATGGGAACCTTTCCCTAAGAATGTGAAATTTAGAAACTAACTGTAGGTTAGCTAAGTTGGATGGTTTCTTGGATATTGATCTGATGTTGGTTTCGCCTTCGGGGTTAATATTTGGGGAATTATTCTCTTGCTAATTTACGGTTAGTGACTGATGAATTGGAATGAGGCGTATGTTGTGTTTGTGTAACACTTGTTTATTATATATGCGAGTTATTCGGACAGACCGGATTTATCCCATTCTGAATAACTGATTCGACGATGAGTTGAAGATGAAGAAAGTGGTTGAAGACCGGAGGTCTTCACGTCGTTTGGATAATTACTGATGATCTTGATTGGGTCGTACACCCAAGAGGAGGGAATCAGTTAGTGATCGTCCAGACGTACTTGGAGATCGATGGATATGTGAGGTACAAGGTGCCTCCGGTTTCGTTCAGACCCAGAACGGACTTGTAAATGGACTGTGTGTCTGACATTGGATATCATTCTGTGTGATTGATGGATTTCGGTTGCATGGAGTGGTTTGCCTGTGTGGCATGCTAAGATGCAAATGATCAAGGCTTCTGTTGAAAAACAGAGTCTTGTGGTTGATGATCAAAGCACAGCCTGTGTGGCATAGCTTTGTGTAGCGTTGATTCGCGTGCCTCACACCCCGGTTGTGAACCAGAAACGGGAGAGGACATCAGGAAGGACATGCGTTTCTTTCTAGTTAGAAGTGGCGTCAGTGGTTTTACACACCCTGACGAGTTTGACTTATGTGGTTGTTGCTGTTGCGAGGCGCCTCGGATATATCGGTGACTATGTGAAGCCGATGGAGTCATTCGTTGGCTCATTGACACCCCAAAAGGTGGGGAAATGCATTGTTTAGGCATTTTAATCCACATCGGTGGACCGGCCCTGACGATCCAAGGGCCCACCTGAGTCTGGGTCCTGAGGGGCGGGCTAGAGCGTCTCGAATCGGTAGAGGACTATCTTTTGCCTCGGTTCACAGATGGAAATCCAACTTCCAAATACGTGACATTTGCGGTTTTGATTGTAGAGCCTAGTATGGCGACATGATATATGGTACCCATGCCATCTATGATTGTTATTTATGATTGTATATAAAATTAGAAGCTAACTGGAAACGAGTTAAGATGGGTGGTTTCCTGGGTATTGGTATGATGTTGGTTTCGGCCTTCGGGGTTAATACTTAAGGAATTGTTCTCTTACTAATTTGCGGTTGGAGTCTGATTAAGAATCCAAAAGATAAAATTTCATGTATCAAGCATTCTTTGGTTGTTATAAGGTAGAACCCTATCCTCCGGCTTGCGTTGCATTGTGTGATGGGACCTGGGTCTTATAACAGCTTCATTGTTCTTTATTTAGCATTGCGCTGTTGTTTTTGCACTGGTATTTTTGGGAGGAAACCCGTTCCGTGTTAGCGGCGTGGTCCCTAGATTTACCTAACTTTAAAATAAAGATTAATAACTGTTTTAGTTCTCACACTAGTCCCATGACTGACCTGGGGTTTATTGTTTTAACCTAAACTCTGGGTGCCCTTATTTTGACATGGGCAGCTAGTAGTTTTGGTTTTGCAGATTTATATTCACAGGATCCTGATTTACAGCTGGAACGATACTCGGAAAGCTCTGTATCCGTGTATTACTTCTAGTTGTGTATTGTATTATTTTCCGCTGCGATGTATTTAAATGTAATTTAAATCTCTGGTATTTTCTGTGTAATATTGATTCATACTCTGTATATTCGTGTATTCTGATGGAATTGTTGTAATTAACAATGAAATGTTCTTCTGTTTGCGTTCCGATGTGGCTTGTCCTCAACTCAATCCGTGATTTCCCGTTAAGGGGGAAGTTCGGGTCGTTTCAATTATCTTCATATGATCTGATTCACAACGTTACTGCCAATACAGAGTGGTTCTCGGATAATAATCCAACCGGTCTCTCCATATTGACAACGATATTGGCAAATACTTCGATAGTCGGTTATTTAACTATCAAAGAAAACAAACATCCATTCAAAGCATTAAACAATCACTGGGCCCCTTAATTAATATTTCATTAATTAAATCACTTTTCCATTTTCTTATCAATATCTGTTAACTCGAATTTTCAATAATCATCTTCTTGGCCTTTTACGCTATTTGGAAAACATGTCCATATATCGTCTTCTTTTTTATTTTTTATACTTAAAAAATATCTTCTATTTACAATTGGAGAACATTCCACTTACTTATCTCTTTCTTGACCATTCATTTTTAGACTTAGGAAATATTTATTATTATATTTCCAAAATTCCACTTATTGGGTTAAAATGAATGTTGCGTAAAACAT
This sequence comes from Allium sativum, assembly GCA_030737875.1. Classification (NCBI taxonomy): domain Eukaryota; kingdom Viridiplantae; phylum Streptophyta; class Magnoliopsida; order Asparagales; family Amaryllidaceae; genus Allium; species Allium sativum. The sequence continues at coordinate 469,176,717 of CM060920.1, read as the reverse complement.
CGTTACAACAACCCAAAATATGTCATTCAACAAAACTCTTTAAACATTTATCTTCGAGATTGAATCATCCTATTTATCGGTTAATAATGAAATCAATTAAGTTGGGGTATAATTACCTCTCATACCATGAATGAAAAGCATCCTTAACTTAAAATAGACAAGACCCTTATTCCCGAATGACCAACATCATATAAAGCCAATTATTCATTTCTAAAATGTATATACATTTCTCATTCTATTACCTGATTATTGATTTCCTTTTTGTTTATAATTTTCTATTTTAAGTTCGTTTCCTTATCGAATTCTAATATATTGATATATTGATTTCCAGTTATCAAATTTCTTAAAAATATTCCAATTCCTTAAATTCTCGGAAAAATTTGGCAGCACCTCCATTGTACCGGTCAATAGCTCAAACTCCAACTCGCCTCTCTATGCCCTTTCCATTCAAAAAATAAAATTAAAAAGCCAAGTAGCTTAACGATTCGGCGCATAAAACCTCATATGTAATTTAAACATGTACCTTTTTGTCGGGCACTTAAATTATAATCTGCATACACTTCATTCTATACTGTCTAACCCATATACATCCATTCTCAATTTATTCCAACTCAATCTAGTCATATTAACTCAGTTTGCAAATTTATTCTTTAATTAGCTCTTTTGTTTATTCCACTTTCAAATTCAACATATCATCTTCATATACAATTTAACTTTCGTATAAACCAACAAAATTTTACTTTTAATTCAAGTTTCATATTTTATTTCGAATATAAATTCACCGGTTCAATTTACTTAACCAAAACCCAATTTTGATTCAAAATCCCATTAACTACTTACTCTTTAGATTAGCTAGTTCTATTCAATAATTAAAAATCTGATTTTTGTTCCAAAAATCATTTTACTTACACCGCTTGAGTTCATATTTATTTTACAGCTGATATCTGGATTTTTCTAATGGAAATTCGGATTTTATTTGTTTAAAATCCTTTTATTAATTAAAATAAATTGCTATGGTTTTAAAAGGTTATAGCGCTGCTTTCCTGAAAATTTGATTTTTGACATAACTCAAAATCTACATGACGAAATTCAGAATTTTCTTTTCCACTAGAAAACTATTATCAAATCGGTCCTGATGATTCTTATTTCAAATAATTTCAACTTAAATTGAGTTTTGTATACTCAATTGAAGTTCGAAATGCCAGTTTATGAACCGCCGCGCTGCGGCGAGTTCGTTTTAATTATATATATATATATATATAAATGTTTAAACTTCATTTATAAATAAATTTCCATTCTAATCTAATATATTTTAATATATATATGTATAAATAATTTTCCCATTTCAACTTAATATTTTCGATTATCCTAAATTGTCGATTATTCCACTACTCGGTTATAAATTTATTTATAACTCCATCTTCTAAACTAAATTCCAATTCCTTTATAAATAAAATTATTTATAAAATTCGATATAATTGAATTCTAATTATAAATCTGTTGGATTTTCTCACTTCAATTTATATTCCAAATTCCAAAATAAAATTTTATCGTTATATTTCAAACCGTTTTCCAATTCATTTTTAAATTCATATTTGAATTTAAACGTCTAAATTATCTAATGATAATATATTATACTAGATTTATAAACATCGTTTATAAATCCAACTTCCTTGTTTTATATATTAAAACAAGTTTCCATTTCAAAATTCTATTTGAAACTCCATTCCTTTTATATTCCTAATTTCGAAATAAAGTCCGTCGTTCCCTTTTCGAAAATGATTTCAACTTTCTATTTTTAAATTCAAATTGAATTTAAATTTCGAATTATCTTTTGATAATTAATTCTCTATAATTATAACATTATTTATAAATTTACATGTTTTATATTTTAAAAAAAGTTCCATTTCAAAATTTAATTTAAAACCAAAATCTTATTTTGGAATATTCTATTTAATTTAACTTATCCATATATAACATAGAATCTATTTCATATTTAAATTTTACTTCTATTTAATACAATCCTAATACCTTTTCTGAAAATATTTTATTTAAATAAATTCGATCTAATCGAATTCAAATCATAAATCCATATGGATTTATTTTAGTTCAATTTATATTCTGAACATTAGAATAAATTTCATCGTTTACTTCTTTAAAACGATTCCTCATTTCTATTTTTAAATTCACATTTTAAATTAAATATTCAAATTGTCAAATGATAATTTTTCCACTTCATTTATAAATACCGTTTATAAATTCATTTCAATTCCCTGATTATCCAATGAAAATCATTCCATTAATTAATAACACCATTTATAAATTCATTACTTAAATTATCCATATCATTTTATTTATAAACATCGTTTATAAATTCAATACTTCAATTTCCTGTATTATTCAATTTATAAACATCGTTTATAAATTTAATACTTGTTTTATTTATTCAAAACAAGTAAATATCTTTATAGCCCATTCGAAATTCAAATTCTATTTTTGAAAAATAAAATTTCCATTTTAAATCTCGAAATATCCTTTTCACGGTATTTTTATAAACCAGCATTTTGGGCCAAGTGATATTTAAACAATCAAACCACCCAATTATCAATCAACACATCATATATAATAATATATATATATATATATATATCAAAACAAACAATAATAAATTTTAAGGAATCCAGCTGGATCCCTCTAACTTATTTTCATGCATCCACAGACGTTAGCCAATATAAATAATACCTATCCTGCTTCGAGGTAGGATATCATGGTATAGAAGGTCATCCACTATCATAATGCATGGCATATATGGTCATCCACTAATGATACTACGGGCATCCACTAATGGTACTGCGGGAAGTATCCCATCACCAATGTATTTATATATATATAGTAGCCACAAACACCAATCCTAAATAACTAATATTCATTTAATAGCCACAATAATATTTCAGTGCATGCAACCTAACAATGAATTATTATTTTAACGAATAAAATAATTCTAAATAAAAATATGAGTGAGATTTACTCACCGTGATTTTCCGTTGTCGAATATTCATTTAACATTCTTTATCGTCTCGCCTTTACATCTACTCGAACGAATCTCGAATGAAATCGTTTCCTAGGATTATTTATTTTAATTAACGATTAAACATTTATCTATTTAATTTAACTACTCAAATAAAAATAATTAAACTAAATAAATTACTAAATTATACCTTAACTCATGTTTTTAATTCTTTACTGCATCTCACTCTACTTCATTCTGCACCAAGCACCAGTAAACTCCTATACAAGCCATTCATTTGTTGTCGAACTCTATATGCGCCCATTCAAAAAAAACAAAGAACTCTCCCCAAATTCTCAATGATAATTATACTGCCAATTCACTTCTTCCTATGTCGGAACCCTAATGGAACAATTCATACTTCCATACTATTGACCTTCCCAAACCATCCAGTTAGAACTCCACCGTTATCAAAATTGTATTGTAATAACCCAGAAATTCTGAACCAATTTAAATTTTTTATTTTATCTAAGAAGAGGAATAAAATTGTATGCCCAACAAATAGGTACATGTTTACTGTATTTCTTGGGTTTTGATGATTTTTTGAGCCGATTGGCTACGCTTGGCTTTTTCTTTTTGATTGATGAGAGCCCTGTGAGGCAAGTTGTGGTTTTAAATATCAACCCGTACAAAGGAGGTTATGGTGAAGTTTTTCGAAAATTTTGGGTGTTAGCCAAATTTTTGAAGAGTCTGAAAATTCTTAGAAATTAAAAAGTTGAAGAATGAAAACCAGAAACGGGATGAGGACTTCAGGGAAATGGACATATGTTAGTTTCTAGCTAAGAGTAATGTCATGGTATGAAGCGCAGACTGTTTACTCATGTGGATGTTGCTTATTATTACTGGATGATGGATTGCGAGGCGCCTCGGATACATCTATCACTACGGGGCTGATGGATGTTATGGTCGATATACTGACCAGATTTTATGTAACAACCCGGAAATGCGAGCCAGTTTAAAATTTTTATTTTGGTAATTTTAATGAATTTTGAACATTTAAAATGAATTATTTTAAATAATATCGACGAAAATTTATTTTGAATATATTTAGAACGTATATATTTATATACGTCGTCGTTAGAATATAAATAATTATTTATAATTGTAAAAGGAATTGAAAATGGCGTGGTAGTTCGATAATTCGATTTCAAATTTCAATTGAATGTACCGGGTGTAAAATAAACCGGATTTTAGTGAAACCAAAAATAATTGAATCTATTTGATAATATCTTTCCAACGAATCCGAAAAATCGAAATTTCATAGCGAGAATCAAAAGATACGTCCAGTTGAAAATTCAGAATAGTCGCTATGGAATTTCAGCCCTTAAAAAGGGAAATTTTGCAAACGACCTCGGATTTCGACGAAACCCCTTTTGTTGGATCCATGATGTCAAGTAATTGCTAGATTCCAATTTTTGTAATTTTGCGAATCAATATGAGAGCGTGGCGAAGGAAAACGCGTTTGACTAGTTTTAGTTGATTTTAATCGACTGGAAATCGACCATTTTTCAAACGGTCTCAGAATTTGACGAAACTAGTTTTGTTAGGATCGTATCATCAATATGAAGCTAGAAAATATTTTTTGGGAATTTTTCGAGTCAGTATGTGACACTGGTAAATTGAAATGCGCGTTCAAATTCAATATATAGAGTTATATGTTGATTTTGACGAAAACGGATCGAAACGATAAAATCAGCTTACGATACATATCCCATTGTGTTCGGAATGGGGGTAATTAGCTATAGACGACAGGCGGTGGGCTTGATTTCGAGTTCGAAAATAAAAGTTGCTTTTTCAAATTAAATAATTAAAAAAATAAATAGATACCATCTCCCTCTTCCTCTTTACAGTCACCCCCCCCCTTTTATAAAATCAAAACCGAAAAAAAAGGAAACCAAACTAATCGCGCCCACCACAACCACGCCGTCGCCCGTCGCTCCACCTACGTCCGCCCTCCTCCGCCATCATCGAGCCCCCCACCTTCCTCTTCCCTCCAGCCTCCCTCTCTCCTTGTCCTCTCGTCGTTCGACGAACCCCGAGACACCCCCCTTCGAATCCCCCAAAGCGAAACCCCCCTCCTCCTTCTCGCCGACAAGCACCCCCTGCCTCTGTACGATCAACGAAACCCCCCTCCTCGAAGATAGCACCCAACGTGAAAACTCCCCGTCCTCCTATTAAAAATGTGAGTTTTATTTCCTTTCATTGTTTTATTTATTTCTTGGAATAAAACTGATTTTATTTATTTATTTATTTATTATTATAGTAAAACTGAATTTTATGTATGATATAAATGATTTTTTTTCTTTTTTTTTTCTAATTCATCAAAGTTAGTATTTTTAATCATCAAAGATAGGATTTTTATTTATTTAAAAGTTAGATTTTTATATAATAAGAAAGTTTATATTTTTATGTTAGGAAAGTTTATATTTTAATAATATAAATATTCGATCTTGAATATGGTAAAGATTCGATTTTGAATATATTAAAAATTTGATTTTGAATATAGTGAGGATTTGATTTTTATGTCTAGAAAAGAACAGGATTTTTATAAGAAGAAGTTTAGATTTTTGTTGTGTAAAAGGAATGATTTTGCAAAACAAAAGTTGTGATTTTTATATAAACAAAAGGAATGATTTTCCAAAATAAAAGTTGTGATTTTTATATTACAGAAAGGTTAAAAATATGATTCTTATATAGTGGCGATAATAGAAATATGATTTTTACATAGTGGAGATTATAAATAAATGATTTTTTTATAAGATAGAGATTATCAAAATGTGATCTTTATATATGTAGAGAATACGGGCAACGAAAGTGACGAAGGGCAAGCACGATGAAGATTTCCTACATATGAAGAGTCGGGCGTTTGGTTTAGCTTTGGTGAGAACTTCTCACTTTAACTTTTCTTTTCTAGTTATATAAATATATACTAGGATGCAGACGGTGTTTAGTAGCACCCGACACTACTGTCCACAGACCATGGACTTGTTTGTTTGGTTGCATAGATTAGTTAGATTATTTGAGTTGAATTTGATTGTTTGGTGAATTGAAATCGAATTGATTGATATGTGTATGGCGTGGGCCATCACTAGACCGGGGATAAGGCTAGGCCTTGTCCCGTTTCTAGTATCGTGCCGTTATGCCGCCGAAATTTTCAAAAATAAGTTAGAAAAATAAAAATATCATTTTTATTTGTAAATGAACTGAATAGAAATTCATGTGTTAAAATAAAATATTTTATCGTTGAAAATATAATTTTTAACGTGAATATGAATATAGTGAATGTGAATAAAATAAATATTCATTTACAAACCGGACGGTTTGTTTATGTACACCTATTTGAAGGATATTGATTGGGACGATAAATTTTACACATCGCCCAACTACACAAATAAAATCTGTGTTTGATTGTTTGAAACCCCACACGGGTATTGGGATAAAATACGACATACACAAATCCCAATAATTGGTTGTATGTCGATCGATGGATTGACAGACTGTTATAAGCGTTAGATATCTATATTTGATGCTTATACAGTGTACTGCACTTTGGATGATGGTTGATTATTTATCGTTGCTATTATATACATGTGTTGTATGGAATCCATATAATTAACTTTGTATGGTAATTGATTGGGCCTCATTCCAATTTAGAAAATAAAGATTTTATAAAATAAAGGTTCATGTGTTGACAGTACTCATCCGTTGAGATTAGTCATGTGTTGAACGAAATATTTTAACAATAAAATTTACATCTTTATCATATATAAAATTAGAAACTAACTGGAAAATAGATAAGATGAGTGGTCTCTTGGATATTGATCTGATGTTGGTTTTGGCCTTCGGGGTTAATATTCAGGGAATCGTTCTCGTACTAATTTACGGTTGGAGTCTGATTTGAAATCAAACGATAGATACCATAATTTTTATAAAATATATTGAATAACAAAAATAGTCACACGTGGACAGTACTTATTCATTGAGGTTAGTCATGTGTTGACAAAAATATAGATTCATGTATTGAATAGGATAAATATTCATTTGTTGAATAGAATAAGGGAATTATTAAAATATATAAAGCCGTGTTGATTAGAGATGCGCTATTTTGACGCGAACGATATTTATATCGATTATATTCGTTTCTATAATTGAACTGAATATAAAAGAAATTCGAATTGAATTGAATATAAACGAATTTGATTTGAATTGAATAGAAAACGAATTCGAATTGAATTGAATAAAAAACGAATTCGAATTGAATTTAATAGAAAACAAATTCGAATTGAATTAAATAGAAAACAAATTTGATTTGAATTGAATAGAAAACGAATTTCATTGAATTGAATAGAAAACGAATTCGAATTGAACAGAAAACGAATTCGAATTGAACTGAATAGAAAACGAATTCGAATTGAATTGAATAGAAAACGAATTTGATTTGAATTGAATAGAAAACGAATTTGATTGAATTGGATAGAAAACGAATTCGAATTGAATTGAATAGAAAACGAATTCGAATTGAATTGAATAGAAAACGAATTCGAATTGAATTGAATAGAAAACGAATTCGAATTGAATTGAATAGAAAACGAATTTGATTTGAATTGAATAGAAAACGAATTTGATTTGAATTGAATAGAAAATGAATTCGAATTGAAATGAATTTGAAATTTGAATTGGATTGAAATGAATTTAAAACGAATTTATAAGGAAAAATTCAATTTTGATTTGAATTGGAAATGGAAGTTGAAATGATTTTGAAACGAATTTAAAACTATTTATAAAATTCGTTTTAAATAGAAATCAACGAAATATATAGTATATATATTATATATATAATATAATGGCCTGAATAGAACGCGCCGCGCCGCGGCAGTTCGTAAATTTCGACCATTGACTTCGAACGGACATTACGGGAGATCCGACCGTCGGATTCTCCTAAAACCGGAACCGTTGGGTTCGTATCGAAAAGAGCTTTCTAACGAATATTAGAAATTTGAAATCTAATGGTTGGATTTGGAGATACGTCCAAATCAAATTTGGAAAAGGTCGTTGTAAGTGCAGTTCGATGGCCGTTGATGGAAATCGACTGTACGGGCCTTGATAAAATTATTTAAAATAGTATTAATTTGTGTAAAATCATAAGAAATTATTTGGGAAAAATTGGGATGAAAACTCCCTATTTGAAAAGATAAAAATAGATTTTTATCAAAATGAACTAGTTTTGAACTAAAATTAAAACCCATTTATTTTTAAATAAATAAATTGGATTTGAGATGGGTTTTAAATAGAATTGATTTGTGGGTTTATCGTGAACGGTGTTTTAAATAACACTAGTTCTTTAACCCGATAACAAATAGAATGTGATTTGGGTTTATCGTGAACTGTGTTTTAAACGACATTAATTCTTTAAACTAGTAAAAGGAGTTTTAATGAATCTGCAATTAGATTGAAATGTGAATTGATAATTTAAATTATCAAATTTGGAAAATGTGCAAGAATGGAGTATCAGCAGTTTTGCTCCAAGCGATAGTTAAATCTTTAATTATATTTGAATGTGAAATGGTAATTAAATTTAGCGATAACACCATGGTGTTAGATATGGAGTATTACCAGTTTTGCTTCATGGGATGAATAGGTTGGGATTGGGAAATAAAATAAATAATTACCTCGGTGTGGTTCGCTAATCCCGACTAGTTTGGAAAACCATAATTTGGTTTGAAATGATATCCAAAGGAAGATTAAAGAATAAATTTTAAAGAATTTATCTTTGATAAAATTAATGGGAACCTTTCCCTAAGAATTGGAATTCAGAAACTAGCTGTAGGTTAGTTAAGAAGAATGGTTTCCTGGGTAATGATCTGATGTTGGGTTCGGCCTTCGGGGTTAATATTTGGGTAATTGTTCTCTTGCTAATTTACGGTTAGTGACTGATGAATTGGAATGAGGCGTATGTTGTGTTTGTGTAACATTTGTTTATAATATACGCGGGTTGTTCGGAAAGGCCGGGTTTATACCCATTCTGAGTAACCGATTCGACGATATGTCGAAGATGAAGACGGTGGTCGAAGACCGGAAGTCTTCACATCGTTTGGGTGATTACTGATGATCTTGATTGGGCTGTACACCCAAGATGAGGGAATCAGTTGGTGGTCGTCCAGACGTACTTGGAGATCTATGGATATGCGAGGAAAGTGCCTCCGGTTTCGTTCATACCCAGAACGAACTTGTAAATGGATTGTGTGTCTGACATTGGATTTTATTCTATGTTGATTGATTTCTGTTAAATATATATCTGCTTGGCGGCGGAGAATTTATTCTCTTGCTTAACGCCCTTCTCTGAGAAGTACGAGCTTAGAGGTTATATATCGATAGATATCAATCGCATGGCATGAATTGCCTGTGTGGCACGCTGAGTTACAAGGATCAGGGCTTCTGTTGAAAAGCAAAGTCTTGTGGTTGATGATCAAAGCACGACCTACGTGGAAGCTTTGTGTATAGCGTGGATTCGTGAGCCTCACACCTCGGTATGAGCCAAAAACGGGATGAGGACCTAAGGAGTGCACGACGTTTCTTTCTAGCTATGGGTGGTGTCAGTGACCTACCAGCCCTGACATTTATATACTTTTCACCTTTGTGGTTTGGATGCGAGGCGCCTCGATTATAGGTCCTATTGGGCCGGGAAACGTGTGTTCAGGAATAACTAATCCTCAAACGTAAGAGAGGACCGGTCTTGGAGGATCCCAGGGGTTACCCAAAGTGTGTAGTCCTGAGGCATTTGCTAGAGTGTCTCGAAGCGGAGAGGAGCTTGCCCCTTGCCTCGACTCATGACGGAAATCCAATTCCCAATACATGTATTTCGGTTTTATTTGTAGAGCCTAGTATGGCGACATAGTGGGATGGGGCGCTTATGCCGTCTATGATTTATATTTATGATTGAAATTGTTTTGACACTATACACTTATTATAGTATCAAATGATTTGTTTTTAAAACGTACCAAGCATGTTTGGCTATTCTAAGGGAAAACCCTATCCTCCTTCTTGCGTTGCATTGTGTGATGGGAGATGGGTCTTATAATAGCTTCATTTTTCGAAAAAGCATTGCGTTGTTTATTCTATGCACTGGTGTTCTTAGGAGGAATCCCGTTCTGTGTTATACGGCGTGGTCCCTTGAATTACTCTCTTTTAAAGTAAAGTTTTAAATAACTGTTTTAGTTCTCACACCAGTCACATGACTGACCTGGAGTTTATTGTTTTAACCTAAACTCTGGGTGCCACTATTTTCGACACGGGCAGCTAGTAGTTTTGGTTTTGCAGATTTATATTCACAGGATCCTGATTTACAGCTGGAACGATGCTCGGAAAGCTCTGTATCCGTATATTACTTTTAGTTGTGTTTTCTATTGTTTTTCTGCTGCTATGTAATTTATTGTAATCTCTGATATTTATCGAATGTATTTTATTCATTTATACTCTGTATATTCTTGTATCTGATGGAATTGTTGTAATAACAATGAAATGTTCTTCCGTCTGCGTTCTATTATGTGTTGTTCTCAAAGTATCCGCTCTTTCCTTCATGGGGAAGTAACGGGTCCTTACATTTGGTATCAGATCTTTAGTTTACAGAGCTCAAGAACAAGACACATTAGAACCATATGAAAGAATTCATCAGATATTGGATTAGTAATATCCAATTAGATTGACTCGTTAGAGATAGGATCAGTAGTATCCTAGAACGAGTGTGAAGAGTATATATTTCAAATGAAAACAATTTTTGTTTTGAAATTGAAATCGTTTTAAACGTATTTGAATATTTATATATTGAATTTGGACAATCCAATATATAAAGATTTTGCATATACGCGTCATGAACGTATATTCGAAGTTTTAATATATTAGATAGATATAGAATCACACTCTAGTCGCCCGGAGATAATTCTGGTAATGTGGCCACATCATCGGTATTTATGTTCGTGTTTCAAAGGTGTGATATCTATATATTTCCATTAGACTGGTGTGAGAACCAAAATATAGCTAGAATACATTGTTGTGATTTGGCATCAAAACATGATTTTCTGTATATATATATCAAAATTATGAATTTGAAACGATAATTCACTAATTGATTGATGTTTGTGTTGTTTGTTTATTTGTTTAATAATTTTGAACCATTTAGCCTAATTGTATCAAATATTGAATTTTATTGAAAATTGGTCACATATGCATGCATATACATGTGCTTACATTGAACAGGTAATAGCAAGGAGGCTAGAGCAGAGAATAAAATTTGTTTGCCCGACAAATAGGTACATGTTTACCATAATTTACTGTTTTGTTTGGGTGATGATGATTTTATGAGCCGATTGGCTAGCCGCTTGGCTTTTTCTTTTTCTTTTTGAGATCAGAGGGCCTGTATGGCAATTTCGGGATTTTCCCGGTGCTCCCGGTGCAGGGAAGGTTATGGCGAAATTTTTCGAAATTTTAGGGTGTTAGCCAAATTTTTGAAAATTTTGAAAAGTTCTTAGAAACTGAAAAGTTGAAGAACTTAAGCCGTAATGAAAATACTGGAGGTTGAGTTGATTAGTTAAACAACTTTCGACTTCGTTCCTTTTTAAGGACGAAAAGTTTTAAGTGGGGGAGATTGTAACAACCCGGAAATGCGAGCCGGTTTAAAATTTTTATTTTGGCAATTTTAATGAATTTTGAACATTTAAAATGAATTATTTTAAATAATATCAACGAAAATTTATTTTGAATATATTTAGAACGTATATATTTATATACGTCATCGTTAGAATATAAATAATTATTTATAATTATAAAAGGAATTGAAAATGGCGCGGTAGTTCGATAATTCGATTTCAAATTTCAATTGAATGTACCGGGTGCAAAATAAACCGGATTTTAGTGAAACCAAAAATAATTGAATCTATTTGATAATATCTTTCCAACGAATCCGAAAAATCGAAATTTCATAGCGGGAATCAAAAGATACGTCCAGTTGAAAATTCAGAATAGTCGCTATGGAATTTCAGCCCTTAAAAAGGGAAATTTTGCAAACGACCTCGGATTTCGACGAAACCACTTTTGTTTGATCCGTGATGTCAAGTAATTGCTAGATTCCAATTTTTGTAATTTTGCGAATCAATATGAGAGTGTGGCGAAGGAAAACGCGTTTGACCAGTTTCAGTTGATTTTAATCGACTGGAAAATAACCATTTTTCAAACGGTCTCAGAATTTGACGAAACTAGTTTTTTTAGGACCGTATCGTCAATACGAAGCTAGAAAATATTTTTCGGGAATTTTCCGAGTCAGTATGTGACCCCGGTAAATTGAAATGCGCGTTCAAATTCAATATATAGAGTTATATGTTGATTTTGACGAAAACGGATCGAAACGATCAAATCAGCTTACGATACATATCCCATTGTGTTCGGAATGAGGGTAATTAGCTATGGACGACAGGCGGTGGGCTTGATTTCGAGTTCGAAAATAAAAGTTGCTTTTTGAAATTAAATAATTAAAAAATTAAATACCTTCTCCCTCTTCCTCTTTATAGTCACCCCCCCTTTTATAAAATCAAAACAAAAAAAAAAGGAAACCTAACTAATCGCGCCCGCCACAACCAAGACGCTGCCCGTTGCTCCACCCACGTCCACCCTCCTCCGCCATCATCGAGCCCCCCACCTTCCTCTTCCCTCCAGCCTCCCTCTCTCCTTGTCCTCTCGTCGTTCGACGAACCCCGAGACCCCCCTTCGAATCCCCCAAAGCGAAACCCCCCTCCTCCTTCTCGCCGACAAGCACCCCCTGCCTCCGTACGATCAGCGAAACCCCCCCTCCTCGAAGACAACACCCGACGTGAAAACTCCCCCTCCTCCTATTAAAAATGTGAGTTTTATTTCCTTTCATTGTTTTATTTATTTCTTGGAATAAAACTGATTTTTTTTAATTAATTTATTTATTATTATAGTAAAACTGAATTTTATGTATGATATAAATGATTTTTTTTTCTTTTTTTTCTAATTCATCAAAGTTAGGATTTTTAATCATCAAAGATAGGATTTTTATTTATTTAAAAGTTAGATTTTTATATAATAAGAAAGTTTATATTTTTATGTTAGGAAAGTTTATATTTTAATAATATAAATATTCGATCTTGAATATGGTAAAGATTCGATTTTGAATATATTAAAAATTTGATTTTGAATATAGTGAGGATTTGATTTTTATGTCTAGAAAAGAACAGGATTTTTATAAGAAGAAGTTTAGATTTTTGTTGTGTAAAAGGAATGATTTTGCAAAACAAAAGTTGTGATTTTTATATAAACAAAAGGAATGATTTTGCAAAATAAAATTTGTGATTTTTATATTACATAAAGGTTAAAAATATGATTTTTATATAGTGGCGATAATAAAAATATGATTTTTACACAGTGGAGATTATAAATAAATGATTTTTTTTATAAGATAGAGATTATCAAAATGTGATCTTTATATATGTAGAGAATACGGGCGACGAAAGTGACGAAGGGTAAGCACGATGAAGATTTCCTATATATGAAGAGTCGGGCGTTTGGTTTAGCTTTGGTGAGAACTTCTCACTTTAACTTTTCTTTTCTAGTTATATAAATATATACTAGGATGCAGACGGTGTTTAGTAGCACCCGACACTACTGTCCACAGACCATGGACTTGTTTGTTTGGTTGCATAGATTAGTTAGATTATTTGAGTTGAATTTGATTGTTTGGTGAATTGAAATCGAATTGATTGATATGTGTATGGCGTGGGCCGTCACTAGACCGGGGATAAGGCTAGGTCTTGTCCCGTTTCTAGTATCGTGCCGTTATGCCGCCGAAATTTTCTAAAATAAGTTAGAAAAATAAAAATATCATTTTTATTTTGTAAATGAACTGTATAGAAATTCATGTGTTAAAATAAAATATTTTATCGTTGAAAATATAATTTTTTACGTGAATATGAATATAGTGAATGTGAATAAAATAAATATTCATTTACAAACCAGACGGTTTGTTTATGTACACCTATTTGAAGGATATTGATTGGGACGATAAATTTTACACATCGCCCAACTGCACAAATAAAATCTGTGTTTGATTGTTTGAAACCCCACACGGGTATTGGGATAAAATACGACATACACTAATCCCAATAATTGGTTGTATGTCGATCGATGGATTGACAGACTGTTATAAGCGTTAGATATCTATATTTGATGCTTATACAGTGTAGTGCACTTTGGATGATGGTTGATTATTTATCGTTGCTATTATATACATGTGTTGTATGGAATCCATATAATTAACTTTGTATGGTAATTGATTGGGCCTCATTCCAATTTAGAAAATAAAGATTTTATAAAATAAAGGTTCATGTGTTGACAGTACTCATCCGTTGAGATTAGTCATGTGTTGAACGAAATATTTTAACAATAAAATTTACATCTTTATCATATATAAAATTAGAAACTAACTGGAAAATAGATAAGATGAGTGGTCTCTTGGATATTGATCTGATGTTGGTTTCGGCCTTCGGGGTTGATATTCAGGGAATTGTTCTCTTACTAATTTATGGTTGGAGTCTGATTTGAAATCAAACGATAGATACCATAATTTTTATAAAATATATTGAATAACAAAAATAGTCACATGTGGACAGTACTCATTCGTTGAGGTTAGTCATGTGTTGACAAAAATATAGATTCATGTATTGAATAGGATAAATATTCATTTGTTGAATAGAATAACAGAATTATTGAAATATATAAAGCCATGTTGATTAGAGATGCGCTATTTTGATGCGAACGATATTTATATCGATTATATTCGTTTCTATAATTGAATTGAATATAAAATAAATTCAAATTGAATTGAATATAAACGAATTTGATTTGAATTGAATAGAAAACGAATTCGAATTGAATTGAATAGAAAACGAATTCGAATTGAATTCAATAGAAAACGAATTTGATTTGAATTGAATAGAAAACGAATTTGATTGAATTGAATAGAAAACGAATTCGAATTGAATAGAAAACGAATTCGAATTGAATTGAATAGAAAACGAATTCGAATTGAATTGAATAGAAAATGAATTTGATTTGAATTGAATAGAAAACGAATTTGATTGAATTGAATAGAAAACAAATTCGAATTGAATTGAATAGAAAACGAATTCGAATTGAATTGAATAGAAAACGAATTCGAATTGAATTGAATAGAAAACGAATTTGAATTAAATTGAATAGAAAATGAATTTGATTTGAATTGAATAGAAAATGAATTCGAATTGAAATGAATTTGAAATTTGAATTGGATTGAAATGAATTTAAAACGAATTTGTAAGGAAAAATTCAATTTTGATTTGAATTGGAAATGGAAGTTGAAATGTTTTTGAAACGAATTTAAAACTATTTATAAAATTCATTTTAAATAGAAATCGACGGAATGTATAGTATATATATTATATATATAATATAATGGCCTGAATAGAACGCGCCACGCCGCGACAGTTCGTAAATTTCGACCATTGACTTCGAACGGACATTACGGGAGATCCGACCGTCGGATTCTCCTAAAACCGGAACCGTTGGGTTCGTATCGAAAAGAGCTTTCTAACGAATATTAGAAATTTGAAATCTAACGGTTGTATTTGGAGATACATCCAAATCAAATTTGGAAAAGGTCGCTGTAAGTGCAGTTTGATGGCCGTTGATGGAAATCGACTGTACGGGCCTTGATAAAATTATTAAAAATAGTAATAATTTGTGTAAAATCATAAGAAATTATTTGGGAAAAATTGGGATGAAAAACTCCCTATTTGAAAAGATAAAAATAGATTTTTATCAAAATGAACTAGTTTTGAACTAAAATTAAAACCCATTTATTTTTAAATAAATAAATTGAATTTGAGATGGCTTTTAAATAGAATTGATTTGTGGGTTTATCGTGAACGGTGTTTTAAATAACACTAGTTCTTTAACCCGATAACAAATAGAATGTGATTTGGGTTTATCGTGAACTGTATTTTAAACGACATTAATTCTTTAACCTAGTAAAAGGAGTTTTAATGAATCTGCAATTAGATTGAAATGTGAATTGATAATTTAAATTATCAAATTTGGAAAATGTGCGAGAATGGAGTATCACCAGTTTTGCTTCAAGCGATAGTTAAATCATTAATTAGTTTTGAATGTGAAATGGTAATTAAATTTACCGATAACACCATGGTGTTAGATATGGAGTATTACCAGTTTTGCTTCATGGGATGAATAGGTTGGGATTGGGAAATAAAATAAATAATTACCTCGGTGTGGTTCGCTAATCCCGACTAGTTTGGAAAACCATAATTTGGTTTGAAATGATATCCAAAGGAAGATTAAAGAATAAATTTTAAAGAATTTATCTTTGATAAAATTAATGGGAACCTTTCCCTAAGAATTGGAATTTAGAAACTAGCTGTAGGTTAGTTAAGAAGAATGGTTTCCTGGGTAATGATCTGATGTTGGTTTCGGCCTTTGGGGTTAATATTTGGGGAATTGTTCTCTTGCTAATTTACAGTTAGTGACGGATGAATTGGAATGAGGCGTATGTTGTGTTTGTGTAACATTTGTTTATAATATACGCGGGTTGTTCGGAAAGGCTGGGTTTATACCCATTCCGAGTAACCGATTCGACGATATGTCAAAGATGAAGACGGTGGTCGAAGACCAGAAGTCTTCACATCGTTTGGGTGATTACTGATGATCTTGATTGGGCTGTACACCCAAGATGAGGGAATCAGTTGGTGGTATTCTAGACGTACTTGGAGATCGATGGATATGCGAGGAAAGTGCCTCCGGTTTCGTTCAGACCCTGAACGAACTTGTAAATGGATTGTGTGTCTGACATTGGATTTTATTCTGTGTTAATTGATTTCTTTTAAATATAAATCTGCTTGGCGACGGAGAATTTATTCTCTTGCTTAACGCCCTTCTCTGAGACGTACGAACTTAGAGGTTATATATCGATAGATATCAATCGCATGGCATGAATTGCCTGTGTGGCACGCTGAGTTGCAAGGATCAAGGCTTCTGTTGAAAAGAAAAGTCTTGTGGTTGATGATCAAAGCATGGCCTATGTGGCAGCTTTGTGTATAGCGTGGATTCGTGAGCCTCACACCTCGGTATGAGCCAAAAACGGGATGAGGACCTAAGGAGTGCACGACATTTCTTTCTAGCTATGGGTGGTGTCAGTGACCTACCAGCCCTGACATTTATATACTTTTCAACTTTGTGGTTTGGATGCGAGGCACCTCGATTATAGGTCCTATTGGGCCGGGAAACGTGTGTTCAGGAATAACTAATCCTCAAACGTAAGAGAGGACCGGTCTTGGAGGATCCCAGGGGTTACCCAAAGTGTGTAGTCCTGAGGCATTTGCTAGAGTGTCTCGAAGCGGAGAGGAGCTTGCCCCTTGCCTCGCCTCATGACGGAAATCCAATTCCCAATACGTGAATTTCGGTTTTATTTGTAGAGCCTAGTATGGCAACATAGTGGGATGGGGCACTTATGCCGTCTATGAATTATATTTATGATTGAAATTGTTTTGACACTATACACTTATTATAGTATCAAATGATTTGTTTTTAAAACGTACCAAGCATGTTTGGCTATTATAAGGGAAAACCCTATCCTCCGGCTTGCGCTGCATTGTGTGATGGGACCTGGGTCTTATAATAGCTTCATTTTTCGAAAAAGCATTGCGTTGTTTATTCTATGCACTGGTGTTCTTGGGAGGAAACCCGTTCCGTGTTATACGGCGTGGTCCCTTGAATTACTCTCTTTTAAAGTAAAGTTTTAAATAACTGTTTTAGTTCTCACACCAGTCACATGACTGACCTGGAGTTAATGTTTTTAACCTAAACTCTGGGTGCCCCTATTTTCGACACGGGCAGCTAATAGTTTTGGTTTTGCAGATTTATATTCACAGGATCCTGATTTACAGCTGGAACGATGCTCGGAAAGCTCTGTATCCGTGTATTACTTTTAGTTGTGTTTTCTATTGTTTTTCCGCTGCTATGTAATTTATTGTGATCTCTGATATTTATCGAATGTATTTTATTCATTTATACTCTGTATATTCTTGTATCTGATGTAATTGTTGTAATAACAATGAAATGTTCTTCCGTCTACGTTCTATTGTGTGTTGTTCTCAAAGTATCCGCTCTTTCCTTCACGGGGAAGTAACGGGTCCTTACATTTTATGCCCCATAGGGCAGGCTAACATATAGTTTATGGTATTGCCAATCATCGACGGAGACCGGCCCTGTCTCTAACCGCAGGTGCCGTTGCGACTGTATCCTGAGGCTCGGGCTAGAGAGTCTTGAATCAATAAGGACGATCGCTTGCCTTGGTTCATAGAAACCTACTTTCCTATATGTGATTTCACGGTTTTATATATATTTGGCGACGTAATATTATGGTACCTACGCTGCCTATGATTGATACATTTATATTTGAAATTGATTTCTTCACTTATAGTAATAATAAAATATGAAATTTCACGTACCAAGCATTTTTGGCTATTATAAAGTAAAACTCTATCCTCCGATTTGCATTGCATTGTGTGATCGGACCTGAGTCTTATAATAGTTTCATTTTTTTTGTTTAGCATTGCGATGTATGTTTTATGCACTGGTATTCTTGGGGTTAAACCCATTTCATGTTATATCGTGTGGTCCCTTGATTTATCTAATTTAAAATCAAGCTAATAACTGTTTTAGTTCTCACACCAGTCCCATGACTGACCTAGAGTTTATTGTTTTAACCTAAACTCTGGGTGCCCATATTTTCCACATGCGAAGCTAGTAGTTTTGGTCTTGTAGATTATTTCTTTTCCCAGGATCCTGGATTTACAACTGGAGCTATATTCGGTAAGTTCTGTATCTGTGTATTTATTTTAGTTGTGTTATGTATTATTTTTCCGCTGCTGTGTATTTTAAATCTCTGATATTTTCTTTTGTGCAATATTTATTCATACTCTGATTTATTCTTGTACTTCGATGTAATTGTTGTAATAGCAATGAAATGTTCTTTCGTTCGCGTTCGGATTTGCCGTGTTCTCAACTCAATCAGGGTTTTCCCGTAAGGGCAAGTTTGGGTCGTTTCACGCATGCTACAAGAAAAGTGTGAAAACAAATTAAGTCGTTACCCCCAAATTCTGATGTCACTGTATTCCTGAAACTCAACTCCTTATAACCTCGAGCGCAGCAAAAACCCAAGGACATCCCATTGTCGACCCAAATCCCTTAAATCAAACTCCCTATTTCGAACTCCATATCACGCGAGAGTGAAACCTAATTTGTTGTACAGGTGTCGCGCCTCCCCATCTTCAAGCATCGCCCATCCCCATTAAACGCCGAGGTCCAAATTGCCGCGCCCCTCCAATTTGAATCTGTGTGCACTACCAGTGACGTCGCGGCTCACTCCATAATTCTGGCTCGAGATCGATAACCCCTCCAAGTTGCGATACTTGCTGATGCTCTTTGGGGTATCGTGTGATCCCAAGTCACGGATCCTGATTTGCAATGCCAGCTCTTGACTTCGAGCTGCAAGCATCTCGTGATGCTGATTCGAATTGAGTTGAGTGGAAGAGGAAACCACGATTTTTCTTTTCGATTTTAGTTTAGAAATAACAAGGGAGTATCCAAATTTAAATGTTGAGAAATGGATTTTATTTCATTTTAAAAGAAAGAAAATAAAAAGAATGAATATGTGCGATTCAAACATGAATTAATACTTAGGCGTTAAGGAATTCTTGTAACAACCCGGAAAATCAGAACCAAATTAAAAAATTTATTTTGGCAATTTTAATGGATTTTGTTTATTTAAAATTATTTATTTTAAATAATTACGAATAGAAATTTATTTCAAATAGAATCAGAGCATATAAATTTATTTAAATCAAAACTAGAACATAAATATTTATTTTAATTATAAAAGGAATTGGAATTGGCGCGGTAGTTTGGAAATTCGATTTCAAATTTCAAATGAATGTACATGATTCAAAATAAATCGGATTTTAGTAAAACCAGAAATATTTGAATCTGTTTGAACATATCTTTCCAACAAATGTGAAAAATCCAGATTTTATAATGGGAATAAAAAGTTATGTCCAGTTGAAAATCCAGAATAGTCGCTATGGAATTTATATAATATATAGCCCTTAAAAACAGCAATTTTGCAAACGACCTCCATTTCGACTAGACTACTTTTTTTGAATCCAGAATGTCAAATTATTGCTGGATTCCAATTTTCAGAATTTTTGGAATCAATATGTGAGCGTGGTGAATTTAAACATGTTTGTTCAATTCAGTTTGGATTTAATCGACTAGAAAATGACCCAAACGGTCTCCAAATTCGATGAAATTAGTTTTATTGGGACCGTATCGTCAAAACATAGCCAGATTATTTTTCTGGAATTTTTGAAGTAGTATGTGGCCCCGGTAAATTGAAATGTGTGTTCAATTTAAATATATAATAATTTATATTTTGATTTTGATGAAAACTGATCAAAACAGCCAAATGGGCTTACGATACATATCACATTGTGTTCGGACTGGGGGTAATTACCTAGGGGCGACAGTCGTTGGGTTCAATTTGGAGTCCGAACGAAAAAGGTCACTTTATGGAAAATAAATTAATTAAATAATTATATATTTAGCAAGATTTCCATTATAATGCTTGGCAAATCTAATCATCTTAGCAATCTTATATCCTCCATTCTTAATTGTCAAGTGTCTAGTTTCCCTTTAGCTTATCTTGGTGTTCCACTCAAGCCCACAAAGCTTTGTAAAGCTGATTGGTATCCTCTTATTAACAAAATTGAGTCCAGACTTGCTTCATGGAAAGCTAATTCTCTTTCACCTATGGATCGTTTGGTGTTGGTTAAATCGGTTCTCTCAGCTCTCCCTACTTATTGGATGTCATTTCATAAATTACCAGCTTGGATAATTAATAAATTGATTCAGTTAGAAGCTCCTTTTTATGGAATGGTAGAAAATGCAAGAAATTGGTTAACTGGCAAACTGTTTGCCTTCATCAAAATCAGGGGGGTTTGGGTGTAGATTTGGAGATTAATTACTCCAGGGTATTTCGTTTGGAAAGAATGGATTTTAACTCGTTAGTACAGGTCTAATCCATTCCTTGTTCTTTATATCAAGCCTGATTTTAAAGTGTCCCCTTTTTGGTTTGATGTACTTGCATCCTTTCCCCGTACTCGTAATCTCTTTCATATATCTATTGAAGATGGTGTAAACTGTCTGTTTTGGCATGATATCTGGTATGGCCAACTCCCTTTATCATCTGTGTTCTCAACTCTTTATTCACATATTAACCACCCTCTTCTCTCGGTGGCTAGTACCCTTGATGCTGGTATTATTGGTCTTTGTCCACAAGGTTCATTTGGCACCTCTGTTCTCATGAACTTGTTTTCTATCAATGATGTGCTTTCTGGTATCCAAGCTGTTGATTCACCATATCACTATTTTTGGGTGCTCTCTCCTTCTAAAGGTTTTTTCTGTTGCTTCATGCTATCGGTTTTTAAGACATACTTGGAGATGTTTTTTTTTTGCTAGACTTTGGAAATGCAAAACTTCTCCAAAAATGATGTTTCTTCAGTGATGCTTGATTCACAACAAAATCAATACTCGTAGCATATTGTTTCGTTGTAGTATTGTCCCCAATCATAGTTGTGTCTTCTGTAATGAACATGATGAAACTGTTCAGCACTTTTTTTTGAATGTGATTTCTCTTATCCAATTTGGGTAGCAGCTAGTATTCATCTGTTGGGTCTCACGCCAAATATATCATCACTTTATGATTACTGGCAATATGCATCAACTGACATGCAGAGGGATACTTTCATCGTGATATATTGTTGGTGTATTTGGAAACAACGCAATGATTTTGTTTTTAATAAAAGAAAAGGCAATGTTCTGAGTGTTTGCAGGCAAATTGATTACTTTTATCGACTTTGGACATGATTGCATGTTGCTCCCCTTAATCTTCCTTTGCCACAGCCATCTCCAGCTGAATCAGTGGGTAGCAACTCTGATAATTCAAGTCGTAAGCTCGTCTGATGCTGTTTGATTTCCTTGGTAGCCTGCTTATTATGCTGCAGTATTTGTAAATTATATTATGCTATGGTTTTAGTTGTTAAGTGGTTTGACTAGTTGTATGTATATGGGTAGCTGTCGTTGAACAACTTGAATCTCTTGTTTTTTGGCCACCAGTTGGGCTTGTCAACTGGATATTATCTATATTAATATAATATTAACTGGCTGTGTAGCATCATGCTACACATCCGTCTGCTCAAATATATATATATTTATATAACCCCACGACCCCCTTTCTCTTTCCCCAATTTAGAATTTATATATAAAAAAACGACGAGGGATCCCCGTCGTTCTCCCTCCACCGCCGTCGACAGCCGATCACACCCCCCCAAACCGCTCTGCCTCCGCTGGAAGTACCCCCCCACCTCTCCGACGTGAAAACCGCACCCCATAAAACCTAGCCCCTAAATTCAGTCCAACTCCGCCGCTGGACCCCACTGCACCGCTAACGCCACCACCCACCACCCACACAACCCCCTCAGCCCTGCGCGCCTCCCATTATCTTCGACGAACCCGCAGCCCCTTAGCCCCCCTTCATTCCAATTCGAACGCAACAAAGAACTCCCCTCCCTCCCCCCTCCCCTGGTCGAAATAAAAACCAATCGATGTAAGTTTTCTTCTTTCTGATTTTGATTTCTAAAAAGATACAATCTTGATATGAATAAAGTTAAGATTTTTATTTGAATAAAAATATGATTTTTATGTATTTGTAATGGTTAAAACAAAAGATTTGATTTTTACAAGCAAAAAGTAGTGATTTATAAAAACAGAAAGTAGTGATTTTTAAAAATAGAAAGTAGTGATTTTAAAAAATGAAATGATAAGAAATAGCATATAAAAATTGGATTTTTATTTATTTGAATGGCATATAAATAATATGATTTTTGTTGTTTCAATGGTAAGATAAAAATATGATTTTTATATATAAAGTAGTTGTATAAAAAATATAATTTTTATATACTAGTAGCGAAATAAAAATATAATTATTATTATATATATAGCGATATAAAAATGTGATTTTTAAATATATAAACATCATATGATATGAATAGCGTAGAAAAGACTACATTGGAATTTCGGGAAAATCCATACGGTTCAAAAATTCAGGAATAAAACCGGAGGAGTGGATCCCAAAGGTGAGAACTTCTCACTTTAATTTATTTTCTAGTTAAATATATATACTAGGATGTAGACGGTGTAGCACCACCCGACACCTTTGTTTGAAACCATGTTTGTTTGGCTTTTCGGTTGATTGGATTATTTGGTTGAATTTGGTTTGGGAAATGAAATGAAATGATTAAAATTTGCTTTGTACATGGTGCGAGCCATTATTAGGCGAGGGATAAGGCTAGACCTTATTCCGGTTCTAGTATCGCACTGATATCGATTATATATTGATCTGTTTTTCGTGGAGATACCATAATTAATGGAATGTGATTTTAGGTTTATCGTGAACTATGTTTTAAATGACGTTAGTTCTTTAACCTAGTTAAACACAAGATAACATGTCTAACATTGTATTTCGAACTGTTTGGTTGATCTCTGCTAAATATATATCTGTTTGGTGGCGGAGAATTTATTCTTTTGCTTAACACCCTTCTTTAAGATGTACGAGCTTAGACGTTTATATCGGCAGAAATCAATAGTACGGTGTAGATTGTCGATGCGACATGTTTGTGTTTCCAAAGTTAAACAATCATTAATATTGATTTTTGGGAAGATTAAAACTAAGTGGAGTTTTAATGAATCTTTAATTAGATTGAAATGCGAATGTAATAATTTAAATTATCAAATTTGGGAAATGATCGAGAATGGAGTATCACCAGTTTTACTCCAAGCGATAGTTAAATATTTAATTAGATTTGAACGAGAAATGATAATTAATTTTATCGATAGCACCGTGGTGTTAGATAAGGAGTATTACCAGTTTTGCCCCATGGGATGAATAGGTTGGGATTGGGAAATAAAAGAAATGATTACATCGGTAAGATGCATTAATCCAGACTAGTTTGGATAAACCTTAATTTGGTTTGAATTGATATCCAAAGGAAAATTAAAGAATAAATTTAAAGAATTTATCTTTGATAAAATTAATGGGAACCTTTCCCAAAGTATAAGAATATTTGAATAAAAGAATATTCTGGATTGGAATGAGGCGTATGTTGTGTTTTTAAAGCACTTGTTTATTATATACGCGAGTTATTCGGAAAGGCCGGGTTTATACCCATTCTGAATAACTGATTCGATTATAAGTCAAAGATGAAGATGGTTGTAATAACCCGTATTTTAATAATATGTTAAAACCATAAATCAAGGCAGACTTAATTTTTAAAATAAGAATCTGGGAAAACGGGTTGCGCCATTGTGTTCATCTCGAAATTATTCTTGGAAACGAGTCCGAGCATTCGAGAAACGGAGTCTGTATGAGGGAGATATGACCCCCCGAAGTTTCAAGGATTTTCAGAACAGAAAAACAGCTCGAATTTGAATTCGAAATTCAAATTCAAACCCCAGTGCAGACTGGGCGGGAATTTTCCCGCCCAGGACCAGGTCGACCTGGGGGTCGACACTATGGTCGACCTCCCAGGGGCCAGGTCGACCCTATGGTCGACCTGGGGGTCGACCTGGTGTTGAAGCCCAGTTTTGAGCCTGGGTTCATTCTGATGTATCTAGACTCCTTTTGTGACCAGATTCTTGACTCTAATCCTATATAAACAGCCTCCTAGCCCCATTCTCTTTACACCATTCTTCTCTAACCTTATGTTGCACAAATTCTTGATGGATATGGCTTCTTCTAAATCAAATTAAAAGTAAATTAAAACATGAAGACTATTTCTTGAAGACTACGGCTAGGAATTGCATATTGGGGATTTTCTGCTGCAATCAAATCGAGATTCAACGATTCAACAATTCGACGACTAGTTTCTAGACTTGACTTCTGCAATTTCTTATTCCACGATCTGTAAGTTCTAGTTACTTTGAGATTTAAACTTGTTAATTGTAATTTGGACATGAGATAAAGTGAGATTGGACTTAAGTATGATAATCGATTCACATCTATTCTAGTTTCCATCTTGGATCTTGACATTTGGGAATATTTCTATGAAATCAGTTTGGACCTATTCATGTTGTAAATCAAACTGTTTCATTTCCATAACATTATCATGTATGTGATGTTGAATCAGTCTATTATTTATAAGTTTGGGACTATCACCTTATGCCATGACTATCACCTTATTATGCTAGATTTGAAATTCTATTATTTTCTATATGCCAGTGATGTTGTAACCAATTATCTCAAGTTATATCATGCTAGTCTTGTAATCCCTTTTATCACTTTATGCTCGTCCTTTTTACCTATCATAGTTTTGATGTTATTCCCCTTTTTTCTGGATTTGGATTTACTTGCAATTTAGATCGATTCACATTTACGTGCGATGGGAATACGATTTGGGTATATTAGGAAAAACATGAATTGGTTATGAACATGAATCATGAACTTGATAATAGGCATAAGTTGAAACATGAAACTTGACATGAACTTGACATGAAATTTGAACATGGACATGACACTAGAATGAACTTGAAAATGGCCAACTCGAGGTTGGGTTGAGTTTGCAGTGTAATTCTTCCTGGAACTGCTCGACAAATCCAGTGATAGCAAACAATAGGATCCAATGTGGGTAGTTGGTCATATCGTGCTTAAAACCCGAGGTCAGACTGAGTTGTGGTGTAAATCTTCCCGGAACTGCCCGGCATATCCAGTGACCACAACAACAGGTCTGATGTGAGAAGTTGGGGTGCATTAATGAATTAGTGCCACATGACAGGGTTAAGTCATGAACATGAAAGACAACACTTAACCAGCTTGACACAGGATTAGTGGGGTTAAGTCATGAAATTGAAAGACAACACTTAACCAACTTGACATGCTAGACTGATAAGGGTTAAGTCACGAATTTAAATGACAACACTTAACCTGTTGGACGGAAACCCTAGTTACGCGGTCCATTTCAGCAGTAACCCACTTAGATGTATCATGGTACCCTGGAACTAGGCAGGGTGGGGCACGATTACTGGGCTGATTATAAGCGACCAAAATGACGGCTGAGTTGGTGTGCCAGTGTAGGTTCAGGCGGACTATGGTCGTGCACGTAGTCCGGAGTTGAAAAAGTAGGCATTGGGCATCAGTAGGTTTATACTGTGCATGCTTGATTCGTGTCGATGGTTGGCACCCTAGGGCTTGATACACCCTATGGTGGACCTAGCACAGGTGACTACATTCGTGATAGGGCCGTATGACACATACACACGACGAGCTAGAATTTGTAGGGAGCCGATCGATTAGTGGATCGTTCCGTTGGACCTAGTAATGGGTCATTCATGATATTGGGCCAAGGGATCATTTCATGGTTAATATATAACATGGGCTTGGGATACTAGTACATGTGGTGCAGCGAGTCTTGAACATGCGATGCTATACTTGATTTATACTTGATTTATCATGCTATCTTAGTCTATCTTGCCCATCATCCTTATGTTTACTTTCAGTTTATACATGTCATGTTACCTTTACCTGTTTTTATGATGAAAGTCACTAGGACTTACCAGTGTTTATGACTGACCTGTTTTCTTTCGTTCCCCCCCCCCCCCCAGGTTCTCAGGGAGAAAACTCTAGCACTTAGCTTGGATTTCGCTTGCTTTCGGTTCAGCTCATGTACGGTTTGATCTTGAGCTATGCTATGGCTACATTTCTGCTACCTTTGGGGAATTAAGCTACTTTTGTTGTTTTAAGTTTTATGCTTCTTTATTTATTCAAGGAAGAACTTGTTGTAATGGAAAATGATGACTTTGGCTATTTGGTACTTTGGATGTAAAAGGTCTTGACTCTTTTTGAAAGTAATGAAATAGCTTTTTGATTCGTCCGCTGTTTTATTTATGTTCTGTCTTGTAATATTTCTGTGTTTGTTCATCTCGATAATGCTCCTCCAAAACTAGTGCATTCCCTTTGTGAGTGACCCTAGCGGAGGTGGGGTGTTACAACGGTGGTCGAAGACCGGAGGTCTTCACATCATTTGGATGATTACTGATGTCTTGATTGGGCGATACACCCAAGACATGGTAATAAGTGGTGATTGTCCAGACGTACTTGGAGATCGACTAGATATGCGAGGACCTCTCTCCTGTATTAGACACGGGACGAGCAATAAGGTGCCTCCAGTTTCGTTCAAGCCCAGAACAAACTATTAAATGGATGTGTCTGACATTGGATTTTATTCTGTGTTGATTGATCTCTATTAAATATATATTTGTTTGGTGGCGGAGAATTTCTCTTGCCTAACACCCTTCTCTGAGATGTACGAGATCAGAGGTTATATATCGATAGATAGACATCAGATGCACGGCGTGAATTGTCAATGTGGCATGTTGAGATGCAAATGATCAGGGCTCCTGTTGAAAGGCAGAGTCTTGTGGTTGATGATCAAAGTACGACTTTAATATAGCATATCATTATGTATAGCGTTAATTCGCGAGCCTCACACCTTGGTATGAGTCGAAAATGGGATAAGGGACCCAAGGAGGACATGACGTTTCTTTCTAGCTATGGGTGGTGTCATGGTATGTAGCCCAGACATTTATTATTTTTACCTATGTGGTTGTTGGATTGCGAGGCGCCGCGGATATATAGGTTACTACAGAGCCGATGGATATTGAGTCATCTGGCTCAATTACGCACTATAGGGTGGGGAAACATGTGTTCAGGAATTGCCAATCCTCAAACGTAAGAGAGGACCGACCTTGGATGTAATGACTTGGATTTTGCTCGGACCTAATCGATCGCTAAATCGACCAAGACCGTTCAAAATCCGAATACGCTAACTCTGGGAATACAACACATCAGAACAAATAACAGAAGAATTTTATTACATCATAATAACATAACATCAGAGTATAGAATATATCAGAGTATATCGAATATAATACAACGGAAGATAAATTTACAATAGATTTAATATAGTGCAGCGGAAAAATTAAACTAATCACAGCGAAAGACTATCAATGCTCTATAAACGGCTTTAAGTTTTGATCCAGAATTCTGCTCGATATATCTGCAAAATAAGCTACTCAACTACCCGTGTGGAAAAAAGGGCACCCAAGTTTGCAAAGTGAAACAAACTACAGGTCAGTCATGGGACTAGTATGAGAAATCTTACTTAACTAATCTAATAATAAGGCTAATCACAGGACCACGCCGCTAACGCGGAACGGGTTTACTCCATTGGATTTTCCAGTGCATAAATAAAGTAAATCGTTGAATAACGCAATGCTTTTTAGAAAAATGGAACCATTATAAGACTCAAGTCCCATTACACAATGCAACGCAAACCGGAGGATAGAGTTTTACCTTATAATGGTCAAAAAATGCTTGATACGATAAAAACGGATCTGATATTATTATTAGTGCATATATGCTTCAGAAACAATTTCAATCATAATGTATCAATTATAGACGGCATAGTACCTTATCCTACTATGTCGCCATACTAGTTCTACAATCAAAACCACTTGATGTCGTATTGGAAGTTGGATTTCCATCATTATTCAAGGCTAGGGATGATCTCCTTACCGATTCGAGACACTCTAGCAAATGTCTCAGGACTCGGAAGCTGGCGAGCCCTTGGATCCTCCAAGGCCGGTCCACAAATGCTTTAGTGGATTAGTTATGCCTAAACACATGTTTCCCAGTCCCATTGAACCTATCAATTGGTCACTATCGACCAAAATATCCGAGGCCTCGTAATCCATCATCCACATAAGTAAAATGTCAGGGCTTGCAAAATCCTATCACCGCTTCTAGCTAGAAAGAAATGCATGCACTCCTTGGGTCCCTTGTCCCGTTTCTGACTCTTACCGGGGTGTGAGGTTCGCGAAGTTACGCTATACACAAAGCTATGCCTAAATGGGCAGTGCTTTGATCATCAACCCCAAGGCCCTGCTTTTCAACAAAAGCCTTGATCATTTGCATCTTAACATGCCACATTGTCAATCCATACCATACCATTGATTTCTGCCAATATATAACCTCTAAGCTCGTACGTCTCAGAGAAGGGTGTTAAGTAAGAGAATAAATTCTCTGCCACCAAACAGATATATATTTAGCAGAGATCAACGAATACAGCATAAAGAAATACAACGTCAGACATACCATCCATTTACAAGTCCGTTCTGGGTCTGAACGAAACCGGAGACACCTTATTCCTCGTCCCATATGTCCAATACAGGAGAGAGGTTCTCGCATATCCGTCAATCTCCAAGTACGTCTAGACGATCACCACTTATTACCTTGTCTTAGGATGCCTCCCAATCAAGACATCAGTAATCATCCAAACGATATCAAGACCTCCGGTCTTCAACCACCGTCTTCATCTTCGACTTTTAATCGTTGTAGTAATTATTGAGAATGGGTTGAACCCGGTCTTTCCGAATAACTCGCGTATTTTATAATCAAAAGTTAAGTGCTATAAAAACACATCAAACGCCTCATTCCAATTCAGAATATTCTTTTAATGAAATATTCACATTATTAGGGAAAGTTTCCTATTAATTTTATCAAAAATTAATTCTTTTAAATTTAATCTTCTTTTTAAGATTCATTAAAACTCCAATTTGGTTTTAATATCAAAAATCATTACTTTATGATTATTCAAATTGAAGGAATTAATCTTATGTTTAACTGGGTTAAAGAACCAATGTCATTTAAAACGCAGTTCACGATAAACCCAAAATCATCTTCCATTAAATATGGAATTTTCATAGAAAACAAATCAATATATAATCGATATAAATTTCCGTATCAGACTAATAATATAAATGGAATAACGGAAAAGCCTTTTGAATTCCATATATAGTAATGGCCTTCTTCCACAGAAGCTCATCTCGATTATTATTAAATCGAATTTCATTCAATTCCAATTTAATATATTAAATTGGAAAACTTTACTTTAGAGAATGTCCATTAAATCTTAATAAAAGATTTGTAACTTCCAAATTATATTTTCACTGTTAATTGGGTTAAAGAACAAATGTCGTTTAAAACACAGTTCACGATAAACCCAATCCACATTTTATTTTATTCTAATTACTAAATATAATTGGAAACTCTAATAATCTTAATTAAAAGATTTATTCTTTTCACAACTGGGTTTAAGAACGGTGTTATTGAAGATACCATTCATGACAAACCCAAAAATCCAATTTATTTTTTTAATTCCAAGTAAATGTTAATTTATTGGAAAATTTCATTAAATCTTAATTTAAAGATTTATTCTAGTTAATAACTAGTTCATTTCAATAAAAATATATTTTTATCTTTTCAAATATGGTTTTTTCACCCAAAATCTTTTTAAATCATTTACTATGATTTTACATAATTTTTCCATATTTTTAATAGTTTTATTAAGGCATGTATAGTCGGTTTCCAATAATGACCACCGAACTACATCTATAGCAACCTTTTATAAAATTGATTTGGACATAATTCCAAATACAACCGTTAGATTTCAATTCTCTTATATTCATTGGAAAGATCTTTTCGATACGAACCAAACGGTTCCGGTTTTAGGAGAATCAAACGGTCGGATCTCCCGTTACATCAATTTGAAGTTAATGGTCGAAATTCGCGAACTATCGCTGCGCGGCGCGTTCTATTCAAGCCATTATATAAGTATATAATATATTATATATATTTTGTCGGTTTCCTTTTTAAAACTTATTTTATAAAATATTTATAAATTCGCTTTAAAATGATTTTAACTTCATTTTTCAATTTTAAATAAAAATTGAATATTTTATATCTTTATCATATTAAATATTTATATTTTCAAAATATTAGATTTATAAATCACTTCTTTCGATGTTCATTATAAAGTAAATCAAATCGATCGATAAACCCATTCAGGTTAAAATAACGTTTGCTACTTAATTCGGCTTCACATTTTTATATTTTTATGTTCGTCTAAAAAGGGACATAGAAATCATAATTTTATTTTACATTGAATATTATTTTAAAATATACATAATTTTAAAATATTCTTCATTTCAAAATATTCTTTATTTTAAATATATTTTATATTAAAAATATTCTGAATCGGAGTGCGACTCAATCAATTACCATATAAATTCAGTTATATGGATTTCATACATCGCATGTATATAACAATAATGAGAAAGAATCAATAAACAATCCATTCACATCCAGAGTGAAATTTATAACTGTGTGAGCATTAAAATAAATAAATAAATAAATAA
The DNA here is from genome assembly GCA_030737875.1 of Allium sativum. Classification (NCBI taxonomy): domain Eukaryota; kingdom Viridiplantae; phylum Streptophyta; class Magnoliopsida; order Asparagales; family Amaryllidaceae; genus Allium; species Allium sativum. Next base: position 469,145,168 of record CM060920.1, on the reverse strand, counting down.
TGCTCATCACAGATTGTCAATCCATCTATTGACATATAACTAAATATCGGGACTAGTGTATGATAAATATCATCCCAATACCCGTGTGGGGTTTTCAAACAACAACAGTTTACATACATAAATCATTAGTTAATAAATTTAACCAATTAAAGTTCAGTTTGAATTATTTCTAATATCGCTAACATAATCATGATAATGTTTTACCAATGTACATTTTTCTACTTCTCTAACATGTTAATGTTGATATCAAACAAATGAACATTTCTACTTCTATAACATGTAAATGCATATTTTAGTCATTCCTACTTACATTAAAAATGTAATATTTTTTTTTAATGTAAAAACATTTTTAATCAAACAATGATCTTTTTATCGAATCCTTTTATACATTAAAAATGAGCTTTTGAATGTAAACATATTAAAATCAAATTTTAATCTTTTTATATAATCATTTGTACATTAAAAATGTACTTTCCTGTGTTAACACATTTTTACCAAAGTTTAATTTTTTTAATCAATCCTTTGTTACATTAAAGATGTAATTTTAATGTTAACATAATTTATTAAACAATGGAACCATTTCTAATGATTTATTTACATTAAAAATGTAAATTTCGATGTCAAAATATATTTTTATTGCACAATGAATCTTTTATTTTTCATAAGATTCATTTACATTAAAAATGTAAATTTTAATGTAAAAACATTTTTCAGGCAATAAACCTTTTTCTAATGATGCATTTTTACATTAACAATGTAAATTTTAACGTGAAAACAAATTTTCAAACAATGATTCTTTTAATATGACTCATACTTACATTAAAGTGTAAATATTAATGTAAACAAAATTTATTAACTTGAATCTTGTATATGATTCAAACTTACATTAAAAATGTAATTTTTAATGTAAACAAAATTTTAATTGACTTGAGTCTTTTAAAACAAATATTCATTTTTCATATTTTCTCATATACAATAAAAATGTAAACTTTTTATTGTTAAACATTTTTATATTTCAACCAATGGTCATTTTACATAAATCATGTGTAATGGCCCGAATTTCCATACACTTTGAGTTGACTAATTACACCACGTGTCCAACCCAAATTGCACAGAAATACGAATCGTTAATAGAAAGAAGTTAGAGGATGAGAAATAGAAAGAAAGAAATATTAGAATAGAAGAAAAACGAAGATCACAAACTCACAGCGGAACGAATAAAATATATTATATAACATAACTTTTGAAATACAAATCTGTAACTGTATATACATACCATCATCAGAGCACAACAGTTACCCCTGGAACAGTTATAAACTCCTGTTTCCAGATACAACATAGTACACAGCGGAAAATATGATAGTCTATAGCCAACTGATGAAGCCTCCTGCTTCGAACACCTCCAAGTGAATCTGTAACATCCCGACTACTTGACTACCCGTAAACTCTGGGTCAATCATGAGACTGGTGTGAGTAAACTCAAACCATTGGTTTAACTTTTAAAATCCTTTCGAAAGAAATGATAATCGTAAGACCGATCCACACATAAACAAGGATGGTTTTTACCTTACGATAACCAAAAATATTTTGATATCAAAATCTGGTGATATTATAATAATGTCTACATCAAATAAATATAAATTTAGCGGAATGCTTGCATCTCACGCTCCATATATAATATAAATCAAAAACCGCAGGGCGCTTATTGGAGATTGAATTTCCAACATGACAAGGTATGGGACCACCTGCCGATAGTGTATCTCTAGAGGCGAATACACTGGGTTCAATAAGAACGTCTTGCAACCCGGCCCTCACATGACCGACCACTCATTTCGCTTGAGTGTATCGAATGTATATCACCAACGGTTGGGATCAGCAACCGTTTCCCGACAGGGACAGCATCGATAGATTAAAGAAGCAATTGGAATTTCTCTAGATATGTGATTATACATCCTAATGGGTGCGACCCACGTAGCCATGCTACCTGCCCGATTTTTGTCAATTCCCGGTTGGGAGGCTTGAGGTTTGAATTATCTTCCAGAACATCTGGCCACCATTCACTTTGAATGCAGCATCGTCAGATCCATTGGAAATCACTAATTGATTCCCACAAAAATACTCAGATTATTAGGCTAAAGAAGTTTCCCTTCTATGCCACCAACTTCGTATGTTTGAAGGAATCAACGTACGTAATCCCTTTGGAAATATTCTGTCAGACACTCGTCTATACAAGTTGTCCTAGGTCTGGACAAACCGAAGGCACTATTCTATAAACAGAATAGCCCTTGCATAACTCCGTCTTCAATTTTCCTCATCAGATTCGATCACAACGCTAACGTCCATACAGAGTGGTTTCCAGATAATGAATCTGATCCCGGTCTCTCCGTATTGACGACGGAAAAATGGTGAAAAACTTCGATAGTCGGTGATTTAACTATCAAAGAAAAATAAGTGTACAACCAACGATCTTATTTCCAGGTAGGAATTCGATCTATCAATCATCAATCAACATTGGCCCCTTTAAATTAATTCCTTATTATATTATCATTTACAATTCTCATTTCCCATCTTTTGTATTCTTTTGTAGCTTGACTTCCCCTCTCGATTCTTTGAAAAAACATTTTCAATGTTATAATTCCTTTATTAGAGAAAAATATCTCTTATTCCAGTTAAAAAAACATTTCTAAATATTCACGATTCTATATTCAGAAAACATACATTATTAATATCGAAAAATATTTCCGAATTCCCTTTCTTAATTCCTCGTTGACCAATTCATTTCATTTTACCAACAGCGTTACAATCGTTGTTTCCAAATATTTGATTTATAAAACATTTATTTTAACAACAACGTTACAATCACTGTTTCCAAATATTTGATTTATAAAACATTTCTTTTAACAACAGCGTTACAATCGCTGTTTAGAATTATAGAACACTTATTATAACAATAGCGTTAAGATCGCTGTTAAAACAGTTATTATAATGGCAGCGTTAATATTTCTATTTAGATTTACCAAAACATTTATTATAACGGCAGTGTTTAAAATTGCTATTTAAAAATATTTGGTTTACACAAAAATACAACTTGTATTTATTTATTTCAATTAAATAAATTAACAAATAAATAAATATTATATTTGATTCAAATGGAAAGTAAAATAACTACTTCCCTAATTTCGATATGATCGAATTCCAATAAACAACTCTCATTCGAATACTCCATATTCGATTAATATTCTGAACGTTGAACTAAAACTCATCGTTTCTTTTAAAACGATTACCATTTTCCCTTTCCACTCAATTTCCAATTTGGATTTATATTTCAAATCATCTAAATTTCCTTTATAAATATTTCAATTGTAAAATATTTCCTTTAAACCATTATTTACTTTAATCCTAAATATATTTCTTTCACGTATAATCATTTGGTTTCGTTTTTATAAATATTCTTTTAAACCAATTTCTATTTATACTTCTGTTTACAAATGTATATAAAAATCTCGCTTTTAACTTCAAATATTTATAATCTCATTTATAATCCCCTTTAAAATCACTAAGATCGAATCCAATTACAAAAATAGGTTTTCAAAACCGATTCTGGTTTTCTATGTAAACCCAAACTTGAATCTATATTTCAAGTTATCAAATGATAAATCTTATACTAAATTTATACGTGTCGTTTATAAAACAACTTCTTGTTTTATTCATTAAACAAGTTTACTATTTCCAACTCCCTTCAAAATATAACATATATTTTGAAAATAAATTTTCTTTTTAAATCTCCAGTCTATTTTCTACATTTGAAAATATTTTCGGTATCTAAAATACCAAGTTTCTAGGGCCAGGGTAAAACAACACTCAAAGTCAATCATTGACTATATAAATCACACCACACATCAAAATCAAGGAAAAACAGTAATATAAATATTGAGGAACCCAGTTAGGTCCCTCCAACCTGTTTCCTTGCATCCACAGATGTTAATTAACATCAAGAATATTATTTCACATCAATATGAAATATCAGAACTAATAACTGTCAACCATGTAGCCATATCAACCAATTTTATCAACTAATCAACCAAGCAACCATCACACAGAATAAAATAAATTTAAAAACTCGTTTATATAAAAATATAAACGAGTCAGAGTTAGTGAGTTTACACACCTTGGTTCGCAGTTGACGGTGCTGCTTTTGTTTCATTTAAAATGAAACAGACATTTAATTTCTCTATGAATTTCCTGTAACTCTACTCTCTGCCATATCAGTGTCATGTAGATCTCGTTGTCAAGATTTCAATGTGATTGATTTCGTTCGATTCTGTTCAGAAACGAACAAGTTACGGTGGTTATAAGTTAAATTAAATTAAACTTCCTTAATGATTATTAATTCAAAGTAAATTAACTAAAAGATTATACCCTTAATTACGTTATCAGCGAATTCAAATCACCCCATAAATCTTGTGTTTGCTCAATTCTCTGGTAGTCTTGATTTCCCTTTCTCCCATATTTGTTCGAGCTACAAATTTCCACCCCACCTCAAACTTCTTACCAATTAACTTCCGATCCTTTCTCTAGGAAAAACTTTGAATCAAACACAAGCACTTCGATCCTATGTTTATTCTGAATTTTCCAACATCATCTCTCATTTTCTTGTACTGTTTTCATTGCCAAGAATTTGGCACCATCTTGATAAAATACTACACCATCACACGGCTTGACACATAGCTATCATTTCCTTAATCACGGTTTCTCTTTTATTTAACCGTTTTCCCCATGCAAAATTATCCTTTTCCCCTGCCATTCGCAACAGCTCCTTTTCCACAAATTCACGTTGTCCAGAAAAACACCATTAACGTTTGATATACTTATTTCAGTTACCTGTTAAACAATTTGAAACAACTTAATAGTATTATTATATTTAATTAATTATTGCTAACCTCATTACCGTGCTAATCACTTGCGTGGACCTTCTCCCTCCTTGGAAAAAGGACGCAACCTGCTCCATTCCCATAAGATTTTCAATCTCCTCCTCCTTTGTTTCTTACCAAAAGTAGATTCTGACTTCACCAACGATCTCCACTACTAATGAACCCGCAAAAACCAAACTCCTCAATGCCTAAATCTCAGTCACCCTGTCTCCCTTTCGAAGAACTCGAACCCCCTCAAAGTTTAGCATCAATGAACCCTCCCTGGAACCTCCTCTCGTCAAGCCACCCCCTTCTATATCCGCAACATCCATAGCTGACTGCACCGCTTCAGTTGGTGGCGCCACCTCCCTAAGACACGGCTCACCCCTCCTCTTGCCTCGCCAGGATCGGTTTCCCCCAATTCCAAAAGAGTTCGCCAGATCCGGCTTTAACAATCGCCACTTCGGGCCAAATCATGGCTTCGATTGAAAGAATGAATAAAAGCACAGTATTTTTTTATATATACTCCACTGTTTTCAGAAATGAGGAAGACACTGCATTTTTATAGGGTAAACAACTTGGTGGCCATGGAAAATAGGATATAGGATAGGTTGGCTTTTCTTCAACATAGGCTCAGATGATCATATGCGTGTATTAAATTTTTGCAGTGTAGTCATGTGATTCTTTATTTATGAACAATCGAAGATACTGCTGGTATTGGTGTTATATGAGGAAGCTACCATGTGTTTTCTAACTTCTAACATGTGGCTTCTAAATTGAAAATGACAAAGAAAATATGGAATGCTCAAAGTCAGCATTGTCAGAGATTTTGGATAGGATATGGCATGCTTAAATCTTTGAAAATAATGGACACAACGTGTGTCGTGTTTTTGGGTAGGATATGGCAATCTTATGATAAGATTTTGGTACGATATTTTCATAATATATATTTGTAGCTAAGTAGATGTGAATAGATAATAGGGTGTACAGTGATATCACGCATGTGCGGAGATGTTTATTACATCAGTTTGGGTCCTTTGTTTATACTTACTGTTTAGAATATGGACAATGTAAGCTGGCATTGTCGATCTACATACTCCTTCGTACCAAGCTCAGATGTTGAACAGTGACAACCCATCCTTTACCTTAAGCACCTTCAACATGTATAGGCATATCTCCTCGCTGATATGACGATATTTTAGATAAGATTTGATACATATCATGTACGATCTTCGAGAGATTATGTTGTGAGATTTTTACTGTGCCGAGATCTCCGAGATTCGACATTTGATCGGAATAAGGATTTGAGATTGTGTTTTGATTTTAAAAGATTTGCAAGTGACGTCGTAGTCGAAAATGACCTTGATTTTATCCATTAACATAAAATTAATATTCGACATTTTTAATTTCTATGCTCACATAACGGTGTCCAATCAAAAGAATTTGAAAACCATGCAATAACTTAATATTCTGAACACGATAGAACTTGTTTTTTTTTCGTCGAGTTCCTAAACCATTTTAAAAAAATTCTATTTTTAAATGTTAAATTAAATCGATATAATATCAATAAATTCAAAACCAATTTAGTTATTCAGAATTAAATGGCTCAAAACCCGGGTCGTTACATTCCTTCCCCCTTAAAATAATTTCGTCCTCGAAATTGCTAAGCACTAAAGATACTATAACTCTAACCCCTCACGGCCTACTTGGTTGAAAACCCATACTCCATATCTCCACATTCGATTCTTACACATAACTTTTAATTCTCATGTCGATACCCGATCTTTTTTTTTTTGGCAAAGCCGACGGGGTTGAATGGACCCCTACCATTTTATTAATATACCGAAGACGAATTACAAAGACACAAAGAAAGAAAGAAGGAAAAAAAAAGACAACAGGGGAAAACACGGCATATCAATAATATCGGAAGAAAAAACACAAAAATAAAACCCAAAAACTGCGAGAAGCAACATCTGCAATAATGCAGAAATGCAGTATTAGTTTCCAAAAATGCCGGGGTCGAAAGTGAACTTCAGGTACTTCAAACCCTCCCTCAGGTCATGCCTCAGTTTCTGCTTGAAAATCGGCATGTCAAACACTTGCGAATGCTGAAATACAAGTCTGTTTCTCTCTTGCCACAGGTTATAGATGAACTTCTTGAGTGTGTAGTTGAATATCCTTGTTGTACTGGTCTTCCCTTTAATCTTTAGCTTTATTTCTTCCCATTCAAGAGTGCTGGCATGCTGAATATTACTGCTGCGAATTTCAGCAAGCACTTCAGTCCAAATTGGCTTGATGACCACACATTCAAAGAATAAATGCGCATGCTTTTCTTCCTCAGTTCTACAGAAAACACAAAGCATCTCCATGTTCATACCCCGGTCCCGAAGCCTATATTTCGTCAAAATTGCTTTATGCTTTATCTTCCACAAGCAGAAGTTCTCTTTAGCGTTGTTGTCTTTGTTCCATATAGCTTTTTGCCATCTGCAAATAGGAAACTCAGCAGTACCATGCATAGAATTATACAAAAATTTAATTTGAAACTGCTCACCAGGGAACTTCCAATGCGTGATGGAATTAGTAGTAGGTTTCACCCGCACGCTTCTCATTTTATTCCACAATTGCATCACATTTTGATTTGAGGTTGCAGGCAGCTGAAGATGATCACTATGAACTAAACTCGCCACATTGCTTGCCAAGTTGATCCCCGCCTGCTGTTTTTCCAGAAAACTAAGAGAGTTGCCAGTGACCATCCCATAATCGCACCATGGATCTTGCCAAAAATTAATATAATCATAGGCATGCAAGCCATATTTAAAAAAGGGAAGGTATTTGTCTCTAAGTTTGATCAAACTTTTCCATGTCCAGCTCATGGCAGTATTATGACTCAAGGTCCATATGCTTTTGTCTTTAAGTACATGGCGGTGAGACCATGCAACCCAAAGGCTGTTTCTATTGTTTAGTACATCGTCAAAATGCCTGCCATACGCTGCTTTATTCCAAAGACACATATTCATAATGCCTAAGCCACCATTTCGTATAGGTTTTTCAGTAAGTGCAAACGAAGTTGGAGCTAAGTATTTGACGTGTATGTTGCCTTTCCACAGGAACCGCATAAATGTAGTTCGTATCATAACCAGTAACTTTTGCGGAAGCAAGAAAGTCCTTGCCCAGTAAACGTGCATTGAAACAATCACAGATTTTATGAGTGTGACTCTCCCCGCTTGACTAAGATTTCTCGCTGACCAACATTCTAGTCTGCACATAATCTTAGCATACAAGGGAGCACACTGGTGTGTAGTGATTCTAGATGTTGCTAAAGGAAGGCCAAGATACGTGATAGTGGAATCATTATGTTTCAATCCAGTTTGAGAGTGAATTTGGGCAATCTGCATTTGGCTAATACCTGCAGCCAAAAACTCAGATTTATCCAAGTTAATTCTCAATCCAGTCATACTGTAGAATTTATCCAGTGTTAGCATAATATTCGCTAAGGTGTTTCCATCAGGTTTGCAGAAGATGATGAGGTCATCAGCAAATAACAGTGAAGTGATTCTCGGATTTGAGCACTTAGTGTGCAGTTTCAAAAGACCATTGTCAACTAGTTGATCAAGCATACGCGTCAATAATTCCATAACAATTATAAATAAGTAAGCAGAGATAGGGTCCCCCTGCCTAATCCCTTGTTTACTCGTAAAGTACCCCACAGGAGAAACATTAATATTAATCGAAAAGTGAGGGGTACTAATGCAGGAGTAAATCCAGGCATTAAAGCAGGAGGGGAAATTCATGTAACTGAGATTTCTAGTGATTGAAGTCCATTGTAAAGTGTCGAAAGCTTTCCCGATGTCTAGTTTGAGCATAATACGAGGCGAGATGTGCTTAGATTTATAACCTTTAAGAATCTCGTGCGCTAGAAGAACATTATCTAGTATGCTTCTACCCGGCAAAAAAGCAGATTGATTAAAAGAGATTATAGAAGGCAGAACATCCTTCAATCTGTTAGCCAAAATTTTCGCTATACATTTATAAATAGCATTACAACAAGAAATAGGTCGAAAAGCATCGACAGAGCTTGCATTTGTAACTTTAGGGATAAGAGCTATTATGGTGTTATTAAAAGATCCAAACATTTGAGCTCTCTTAAAGTACTGAATAATAGCACTACACACGTCATGATTGACGACATTCCAACAGAATTGGTAAAAAAAGGAATTAAACCCATCAGGACCCCCGCTTGAAATCTTATTTAGAGAAAACAAAGCAGTTTTAATCTCATCAGTAGTGATAGGAGTACATAATGAGTCATGTTGTTCATCATTTAGTTGAGGAAGAATCATAGGGTTAATTTCCTCTAAATTAGGCATAAAATTAGAAGCATTGCCAAACAAATCAGTAAAATATGTAATAAACGCATTGTGAATATCAATTTGAGAATCTTTTCTTGTTTACTCCAAAATGATATGTCCACCATTTTTGGACAACCCATTTATCACATTCTTATATTTGCTCCCCTGTGTATTTCACATTAATTCTAAATAAATTTTATCACTTTGCTTAACCCATCGGTTTTTCTAACTCCATAAATTATCAACAAATCGATTTTCAATTATCAAAATTTTCTTTTAAAAAAAATTTCTAACTCTTTAAATTTTCGAAAAATTTCGCCAGCATCCCCCTTGCGTTGCTCAATTGGTATAACCACAACTCGCCTTTCTAGGCCTTATCCAATCCAAAAGAAAATCAAAAAGCCAAGCGGCTTGCCCCATAGGCTCATAAAACCACCAAACCTAAGTAATATTGTAAACATGTACCTTTTTGTCGGCATAAATCTATCTCTTGCATTTTCTTCCATTCAATATCTGCTCAGCATACATATATCCATTTCCAGTTGGTTTCAAATCAATCCAACTTCCAGTTTTCAACACTCTAATCAACTTATGATTAGTCCACTTCAATTCTATCAATTCAAATCTGATTTCTATTTAAGTCAATCCACTTATTTACTCGAATCCAAATTTATCACAATTCAATTTAAATTAACAACATTGAATATATATTCAACTTGCTTATTCATAAGTCGAATTCATATTAATAATTTGAATCTTAACATTTCTTTATTTTAATTTGATTTGGAATTATTTCCAATCCAATCCAATTTTATTAATTTTAACTTAAGTTAAATTTCAATTTATTTGATACATTTTTACCATTTCAATCTATTCAACTTAAACAAGTTAAATTTTAATTTCAGAATTCAGATTCCTGGGTTTTATTTCAAATTAGTATGAAATCATATATATATATATACACATATATTTATAATCAAATCAATTCAAAACTTTTGAATTTATAAAACAACTTTGTTTTTCTCAAACAATTTCCATTAATAAATCAACTATGGTAGCAATCCGTCACTCAGAAACTCGAAAATGAATACTGATAATGTCGCAATCCATTATCAGAATTATTTTCTCGTCACTGAAGTGATTTCAGTGCTTAATCACTTTAAAAACTCATTAAAAGCCATTCTCATTCAAAAATGCCTTCAAGTAATGCTATATTACCTTTAAAATACTTCAGAAAATATTTTCTAAACACTTGGGATTTAAATCCACAAATTTTGGTTTGAATCCAATTCCAATTTAGCTTATTTTATATCTCATTCATATACAAATTCAATTTGGTTTTATATAACCATTTCAATATTTTATAATTCCATTTGATTGTAATAACAATCAACACAACTCTATTTTATAATATTTTAGAAATTAATCCTTTTATATCAAATATATCTTTTGGGAAAAATTATATCATATACCCATCTTTAAAACAATACAATGTCGAATTGTTTTGTTCGAGAGTTTAGAAACACCTATCGATACAGTTGTACATCCCATATCGACCAGAATTCATAAACCACTCAGCAAACCAGCCAACACAATATAAAACCATTTTATATCAAATCTACAAATACGCGCTCTTATACTCAAACTCAATCTAGGGTATTACTAACCCCTTCTCTATTGAGTCACGCCACAGAGCCAAGGTTACTACTCAACCTTCAGCTCTGATACCAACTGTAATGGCCCGAATTTCCATACACTTTGAGTTGACTAATTACACCACGCGTCCAACCCAAATTGCACAGAAATACGAATCTTTAATAGAAAGAAGTTAGAGGATGAGAAATAAAAAGAAAGAAATATTAGAATAGAAGAAAAACGAAGATCACAAACTCACAGTGGAAAGAATAAAATATATTATATAACATAACTTTTGAAATACAAATCAGTAACTGTATATACATACCATCATCAGAGCACAACAGTTATCCATGGAACAGTTATAAACTCCTGTTTCCAAATACAACATAGTACACAGCGGAAAATATGATAGTCTATAGCCAAATGATGAAGCCTCCTGCTTCGAACACCTCCAAGTGAATCTGTAACATCCCGACTACTTGACTTCCCGTACAAATTTGGGCACCCAAGAGTTTAGGGAAAACAAAACAAAATAAACACTAGGTCAGTCATGGGACTGGTGTGAGTAAACTCCAACCATTGGTTTAACTTTTAAAATCCTTTCGAAAGAAATGATAATCATAAGACCGATCCACACATAAACACGGATGGTTTTTACCGTACGATAACCAAAAATATTTTGGTATCAAAATCTGGTGATATTATAATAATATCTACATCAAATAAATATAAATTTAGCGGAATGCTTGCATCTCACGCTCCATATATAATATAAAATCGAAAACCGCAGGGCGCTTATTGGTGATTGGATTTCCAACATGACAATGTATGGGACCACCTGCCGATAGTGTATCTCAAGAGGCGAATACACTGGGTTCAACAAGAACGTCTTGCAACCCGGCCTCACATGACCGACCACTCATTTCGCTTGAGTGTATCGAATGTATATCACCAACGGTTAGGATCAGCAACCGTTTCCCGACAGGGATAGCATCGATAGATTAAAGAAGCAATTAGAATTTCTCTAGATCGGTGATTATACATCCTAATGGGTGCAACCCACGTAGCCATGCTACCTGCCCGATTTTTGTCAATTCCCGGTCGGGAGGCTTGAGATTTGAATTATCTTCCAGAACATCTGGCCACCATTCACTTTGAATGCCACATCATCAGATCCATCGGAAATCACTAATTGATTCCCGCAAAAATACTCAGATTGTTAGGCTAAAGAAGTTTCCCTTCTATGCCACCAACTTCGTATGTTTGAAGGAATCAACATACGTAATCCCTTTGTAAATACTCTGTGAGACACTCGTCTATACAAGTTGTCCTGGGTCTGGACAAACCAAAGGCACTATTCTATAAATAGGATAGCCTTCTTCATCAGACTCGATCGCAACGCTAACGTCCATACAGAGTGGTTTCCAGATAATGAATCTGATCCCGGTCTCTCCGTATTGACGACAGAAAAATGGTCAAAAACTTCGATAGTCGGTGATTTAACTATCAAAGAAAAATAAGTGTACAACCAACGATCTTATTTTCAGGTAGGAATTCGATCTATCAATCATCAATCAACATTGGCCCCTTTAAATTAATTCCTTATTATATTATCATTTACAATTCTCATTTCCCATCTTTCGTATTCTTTTGTAGCTTGATTTCCCCTCTTGATTCTTTGAAAAAACATTTTCAATATTATAATTCCTTTATTAGAGAAAAATATCTCTTATTCCAGTTAGAAAAACATTTCTAATTATTCACGAATCCTTATTTTCTATATTCAGAAAATATACATTATTTATATCGGAAAATATTTCCGAATTCCCTTTATTAATTCCTCGTTGACCAATTCATTTCATTTTACCAACAGCGTTACAATAGTTGTTTCCAAATATTTGATTTATAAAACATTTCTTTTAACAACAACGTTACAATCACTGTTTCCAAATATTTGATTTATAAAACATTTCTTTTAACAACAGCGTTACAATCGCTGTTTAGAATTATATAACACTTATTATAACAATAGCGTTAAGATCGTTGTTAAAACAATTATTATAACGGCAGCGTTAAAATTTCTATTTAGATTTACCAAAACATTTATTATAACGGCAGTGTTTAAAATTGCTATTTAAAAATATTTGGTTTACACAAAAATACAACTTGTATTTATTTATTTCAATTAAATAAATTAATAAGTAAATAAATAAATAATTATTATATTTGATTCAAACGGAAAGTAAAGTAACTACTTCCCTAATTTCGATATAATCGAATTCCAATAATCAACTCTCATTCGAATTCTCCATATTCGATTAATATTCTGAACTTTGAACTAAAACTCATCGTTTCTTTTAAAACGATTACCGTTTTCCCTTTCCACTGAATTTCCAATTTGGATTTATATTTCAAATCATCTAAATTTCCTTTATAAATATTTCAATTGCAAAATATTTCCTTTAAACCAATAATTACTTTAATCCTAAATATATTTCTTTCACGTACAATCATTTGGTTTCGTTTTTATAAATATTCTTTTAAACCAATTTCTATTTATACTTCTATTTACAAATGTTTATAAAAATCTCGCTTTTAACTTCAAATATTTATAATCTCATTTATAATCCCCTTTAAAATCACTAAGATCGAATCCAATTACAAAAATAGGTTTTCAAAACCGATTCTGGTTTTCTATGTAAACCCCAACTTGAATCTATATTTCAAGTTATCAAATGATAAATCTTATACTAAGTTTATACATGTCGTTTATAAAACAACTTCTTGTTTTATTCATTAAACAAGATTACTATTTTCAACTCCCTTCAAAATATTACTTCTATTTTGAAAATAAATTTGCTTTTTTAAATCTCCAATCTATTTTCTACATTTGAAAATATTTTCGGTATCTAAAATACCAAGTTTCTAGGGCCAGGGTAAACCAACACACAAAGTCAATCATTGACTAAATCACACCACACATCAAAATCAAGGAAAAACAGTAATATAAATATTGAGGAACCCAGTTAGGTCCCTCCAACCTATTTCCCTGCATCCACAGATGTTAATTAACATCAAGAATATTATTTCACATCAATGTGAAATATCATAACTAATAACTGATCAACCATGTAACCATATCAACCAATTTTATCAACTAATCAACCAAGCAACCATCACACAGTATAAAATAAATTCAAAAACTCGTTTATATAAAAATATAAACAAGTCAGAGTTAGTGAGTTTACTCACCTTGGTTCGCAGTTGACGGTGCTGCTTTTGTTTCATTTAAAATGAAACAGACATTTAATTTCTCTATGAAATTCCTGTAACTCTACTCTCTGCCATATTAGTGTCATGTAGATCTCGTTGTCAAGATTTCAATGCGATTGATTTCGTTCGATTCTGTTCGGAAATGAACAAGTTACGGTGGTTATAAGTTAAATTAAATTAAACTTCCTTAATGATTATTAATTCAAAGTAAATTAACTAAAAGATTATACCCTTAAGTACATTATCAGCGAATTCAAACCACCCCATAAATCTTGTGTTTGCTCAATTCTCTGGTAGTCTTGATTTCCCTTTCTCCCATATTTGGTTCGAACTACAAATTTCCACCCCACCTCAAACTTCTCACCAATTAACTTCCGATCCTTTCTCTAGGAAAAACTTTGAATCCAACACAAGCACTTCGATCCTACGTTTATTCTGAATTTTCCAACATCATCACTCATGTTTCTTGTACTATTTTCGTTGCTAAGAATTTGGCACCATCTTGATAAAATCCTGCACCATCACACGGCTTGACACATAGCTATCATTTCCTTAATCACAGTTTCTCTTCTATTTAACCGTTTTCCCCATGCAAAATTATCCTTTTCCCCTGCCATTCGCAACAGCTCCTTTTCCACAAATTCACGTTGTCAAGAAAAACACTATTAACGTTTGATATACTTATTTCAGTTACCTGTTAAACAATTTGAAACAACTTAAAAGTATTATTATATTTAATTAATTATTGCTAACCTCATTACCGTGCTAATCACTCGCGTGGACCTTCTTCCTCCTTGGAAAAAGGACGCAACCTGCTCCATTCCCACAAGATTTTCAATCTCCTCCTCCTTAGTTTCTTACCAAAAGTAGATCTGACTTCACCAACGATCTCCACTACTACTGAACCCGCAAAAACCAAACTCCTCAACGCCAAAATCTCAGTCACCCCATCTCCCTTTCGAACAACTCGAACCCCCTCAAAGTTTAGCGTCGATGAACCCTCCCCAGAACCTCCTCTCGTCAAGCCACCCCATTCTATATCCGCAACATCCATAGCTGACTGCACCACCTTAGTTGGTTGCGCCACCTCCCTAAGACACGACTCACCCCTCCTCTTGCCTCGCCAGGATCGGTTTCCCCCAATTCCAAAGGATTTCGCCAGATCCGGCTTTAATAGTTGCCACTTCGAGCCAAATCATGGCTTCGATTAAAAGAATGAATAAAAGCACGGTATTTTTTTTATTTTTTTATATTGTAACACCCCGTGTATTCTATAACAGTGAAATTCAAAAATTAAAGTATAATTACTTTCAAATCAAAGAATTAAGGGAAACGGGATACGCCATTGCGTTTGTCTCGGAATTCTGCTTGAGATAGAGTCCGAGTTTGCGTAAAACGGACTTCGTATGAGGGAGATATGACCTCCGGAAGTTTCAGAATTCAGTTTAAAATTCAAACAGACAGAAACAGTTCAGAAAACAAATTCGAAATTCAAAAATCGAACCAGATTGGGCTGGGCGGGAATTTTCCCGCCCAAGGCACCCAGGTCGACTGGGTAGTCGACCAGGGTCACCCAGGTCGACTGGGTAGTCGACCTGGGGCACCCAGGTCGACTACATAGTCGACCTGGGGGTCGACTGGGGAGTCGACCTGGCCCCTGAGCCAGGTCGAACCCAGCCCCTCCTGGCTGGCCTGGTCTGTGCTTGGCTGAATTTCTGAGTCTTGCCTTGTCACTAGGGCTAGGTGTCAGCTCCTGATTGGTCTCTCTTTCAAACGAACGGCTAATATTAATCTAAGCTCCATCGACGGTTCTTATCAATTCACAAACTCTATAAAAAGGACCTAAGACTCCACCTAATTCATACAAATAAAAATGAGAATGAGACCGTCATGCTGCTGAAGAAAGACTAGGAGTAGCCGTCAAAATTGAGAGACGATTAGGAGACGATTCGAAAGCTTAAAGCAACGACAACTAAATCAAAACAATGCCTACAACAAAGGATAGCATCTCCAAATTCAGAATTCAAAACCCTGAATTGAAGAGTCGTCATACGTTGTAAGTAGAGTGCTATTCCAATATGAATGAATAATTGTGTTTTGTTTTGTGTAAAATGAGAAATGGAATTGTACTTAAATTGTGGTGACGATAATTCATAATTGTATGTTGCTATGATTCTGATTATGAATAGATTTGGGATGTTGTGGTATAATGATGTTACACCTATTGGATATTTGCAAGTATATGATTCATGTTGGAAGTTAACGACTATATGTTTGTGGTAGTTTATTACAACCAAGTTGAGATTCATGCAAGTATGTGATTCACTATTATGCCAACATGAGGTATAATTTTATGATCATTTTTAGTGTAGTTGGATCCATTTGGGTATATTGATTCACATGAATTTATGTTGAAATAGGAATTATGATTCTAGTGAAAGACATACTTTTGTATTAGAGACAAAAGTAAGCATCTTTGTGAACTTGTGTTGACTCTATGAACATGACTAGACTATGTTTGGTGTTATGCCTAATTGAAAATATGTTTTAGACCTATGTTGTTACCAAAAATCATATGATAATATATGCGACACAAAATTAAGTTAGATTTACATTTTAAACGCAAGTTTACATGGCTAGATTTAAAACCATGATTCATGTTTAGATATGTTTTATGTTAAGATCATTGCTATTACAATGCAAGTTTACAAGTGCCTAATTTATGTTAATTAGATCGTTATGTTGCAAGTTCATGCGAACACATACCCCTTTTGATGTTACTTAGAATATATAAACACCATGTTCTAAGCCTCCCCTTTTTCATGTGGCTAAGTTGGGTTTAAATGTTAAACCCAACATATGTTATATTATAGCAAACGTATAAGACGGGGGTATTGACGTTGGGTTAAAAATATAAAACATATGTGTTGGCATGTCTGACGCATGCCAATGACCTTGAGAACATTTAAGGGGTGTAAATAAATTTTACCCAATAAAGATGAATTTGAATAATGGGCTGCAAATATTTACATATAAAAAGAAAAGAGACAAAATATGTAAACTTAGAAAATACGATGTGTTTAACCCGAGGTTGGATTGAGTTGTGATGTAAACCTGCCCGGAACCGCCCGGCTGTCTAGTAGTCACAACAATACCTATCCAATGTGGGTGGTTAAACATTGAGCCCAATAAAGACCCGAGGTTAGACTGAGTTGTGACGTAAGACTGCCCGGAACCAACCGACAACAGGCAGTCACAACAATACCTGTCTAATGTGAGAGGTCGAGGCTTTAATAAGACAATTAAGGCTGAGTCAGGATTGATAGGATTAAGTAAATTGAATTAATGCTTAATCAAAATGGAACATGCTAAACTATACAGACTGATTGGGGGTTAGGTTTACAAAACACTTAACCAACTTAGCATGTTGGCTAGAAATAGAAAACCTAGTAGCGGGGGACCCTTTTCAGCAGTAACCCTAAAAGGTGTATCAGGATACCCTGAACTAGGCAGGATGGGGCACGATTACTAGGCTGACTGTAAGAGGTCAAATCGACGGCGGTGGTGCAGCAGTGTAGGTTCTAACGGGGTGCGGGCGTGCACACACTCCGACGAAGAAAAATTAGGCACTGGGCACCAGTAGTATACCTGTGCATTCTAGAATTGTGTCGGGCCGCCACCATGGGACTTGATACACCCCATGGTGGGACCAGCATAGGTAACTACAACATCGGGGGCCATAAGACACATGTAACTATGCGAGTAGGAGCCGATCATTAGAAATGGATCACTTCACCCTGATTTTAGGGTGCCTGTTGGGAACTAGTTTATAGGGGTGCAGAGATTAATATGGGGTACGATAGTATATTCGAATCTAGACAACTTAACTTAGTTTATAGTGCTTTCCCATTTCCAGTTTATACTTATCATGCCCAATTCTTTATTCATAGACTGAATAGTCCTAGACTTACTCAGGCTTTATGTCTGACTCTACTTTTCTTTCGTCTTCTTTTCTTTCGTCCCCCCCCCAGGTCCACAGGGAGGGAATACTGCAGCTTGACCAGTTTTCACATCCAGCTTAAAGAGAAAGAATGTATTGCTTGGATCTCTTTCGTTTTGGACTATGGCTTTGGATAGCAACTATGGGGACTTATGCAGTTTACTTTTGTTTTTATGCTTCTTTAAGTTATGAAATCAAGACAGTTATGGAAATGTAATGGTTTTGGAAGTATTGTAAGACAATTATGGCATGGTTTGTGTAAACACGTATTTTGATGGAATAAAAGTGCTGTTGTTTTCCACTGTTCATAAATATGTATATTTATATCTGTCTTGTGTATCTGTGACTTATACTTATAAACCTCCACCAAAATTAGGGTATTCCCATTGAGAGTGACCCTAACGGAGGTGGGGTGTTTCAAGGAGTTTAAACGTCGTTTTAAATTTGAAATACTTAATAGTGGTATTAAGTTAAAGCCATGGATTTAAAAAGGGAATTTCCCGAAAGAAAGGGGATTGGCAAAAAGGGATTTGATTCAAGCTGGGTAAACGAAGTTGAAAATAGAATTTGAAATAATAATTCAGTTCGTTAAACAAAGTATTTGAATAAGCCAAGAGTGAATAAAGGTGATGTTAGAAATAAGCGATATTAATTTTATTTAAAAAGAGAAACTTCCAAAGGATGAGAAGTACTATAGAGCGATGTTTTAAATAGTGGGATGTGTTTAATATCGATTCTTGAATTACAACTCGTATCTATCTGAAGATAAGAACGTCATTGATCAAGGTTTGAGAGGTAATTAAAATACCCCAACTTGGACGACTGCGGGATTATCCAAGGACGATACTAGTTGGTAATGTCAAGAATGGGTGATAAGATTTCCAAAGTAAAGGAAATGATATGAGATTATATTTTCCCTAGTAACGAAATTAAAAAGAAGATTTGGTGGTAAATTTAAAAGCCAAGTGATGCTAAATACTAGACCAGTGAATCTATTTTTGTGATTTCATGGATGTTTACTTGATAGTTAAATAACCGACTATCAAGTCTGACCCTTACGATTGTTGGTATGGAAAGACCGGGATCGAATGTATATTCGAAAACCATTCCAACCAACAAATACGAAAATATAGAAGAAGATATCAAGCGACGATCGAGATGGAGCATGTGAAGACCATAGATCTTCATGAAGCGGAAGAACCACTTACAATCTCTTATTCGCGCCGGAGATATACTAGGGTTTTGTCGTGGTTGAAATCTGTAGATTGCAAGGACGATCGCTACTGATCCATGGGGTGATTCCTATATTGGATGCAGTAGGAGTGTACCTTCGGTTCATCCTGTTCCTGGATGACTTGTATGGACGAATGTCTGACAGAGTATTTCCAAAGGAATTACATGCGTTGATTTCTCCAAACGTACCATAGTTGATGGCGGAGAAATGGTTAGTCTCTAGCCAAATAGACTAGAGTATTTTTGTGGACGTCAATCAGTGTGATCTGGCGGATCTGACGATGTGACATTCAAAGTGTATGATGACCAGATGTGTCCTGACCTCAAGCCTCATCAATCGGGGAAATAACAGAAATCGGGAAGGCAGCATGGCTACGTGGGTCGCTCCCATTAGGGTGTATAATCACCTATCTAGAGAAAATCCATTTCACTCTTGAATTTATTTCGATGCTGTCCCTATTCGGGAAACGGTGGTTTGAGCCCAACCGTTGGTGATATACATTCGATACACTCAAGCGAAACGAGTGGTCGGTCATGTGAGGGCCGGGTTGCAAGACGTTCTTGTTGGACCTAGTGTATTCGCCTCTAGAGATACATGATCGACAGGTGGTCCCATACCTTGTCAAGGTCGGAATCCGATTTCCAATAAGTGCCCACGGTTTTTTTTGTACATATATACGTGGAGCGTGAGATGCAAGCGTTCCACTAGATTGATATTTACTTGTATTTAGACATTATTATAATATCAGAAAAGATATTGTTTTCAAAACTGGTTTGGGTTATCGTAAGGTAAAAACCGTCCTTGTTTATATGTGGTTACGATTAACTTTTTCTTTCGAAAGGATTTTAACCTTAAAATCAAGTTGTTTGATACCCTTAATTGCTGTGCGAGTTTTTCTCACTCTGGTTCAACAGACTGACCCGGTGTTTTGTAAATGCTTGGGTTAGCCCGAGGTGTACAGGTTCAGGTTATCAGGTACTGAGAAGTACAGAGACGAGCTGGAGATGTTCAAACATATGAAATCTAGTATTTATTCCGCTGTGTGTATGAGGACATATTATTAAACTGTCCAGATATGTGATGTATTCTGATATTGTAAGTATTTTCAAAAGCTCTCAATAAAGATTTATTTCTATATTATATTTTGTTCCGCTACGATGTTAGACTCTGTGTCGGTTCTTCTTCTTCTATTCTAACTTTCTATCTTTCTTATCTCACCCTATAATTTCTTTCTATAAACGTTCCAGTATTTTCGGTGTTGGAAGATCGGCATGAGTACGGTAAAGGTTATTTATGTCGATTTTCGAGGCCGAAAATCTGCTGGGACTTTACATATATATACTCCACTGTTTTCAGAAATGAAGAAGACACTTCGTTTTTATAGGGTAAACAACTTGGTGGCTATGAAAAATAGGATATAGGATAGGTTGGCTTTTCTTCAACATAAGCTCAGATGATCATGTGCGTGTATTAAATTTTTGCAGTGTAGTCATGTGATTCTTTATTTATGAACGATCGAAGATACTGCTGGTATCGGTGTAATATGAGGAAGCTACCATGTGTTTTCTAACTTCTAACAGGTGGCTTCTAAATTGAAAATGACAAAGAAAATATGGAATGCTCAAAGTCAACATTGTCAGAGATTTTGGATAGGATATGGCATGCTTAAATCTTTGAAAATAATGGATACAGCATGTGACGATCCCAAAACCCCATGACACGGTGTTAAGGATAATCATTGGAATATAACACATTAATCATCATTAGCAGATCACAGATAATAGCATAAACAGAAAATAGAATAATTTACACACATATGACAGCGGAATCATATAGATATCATCACATCAGAGAAGCACAGTACAGGATACAACTTAGTGCATAATGATACATAATCAGTCACCATCGCCAGAGGCGGAATCATACATAAAGAGTACACAAAAGGAATATCAGTCTACACCGCCAGAGGCGGAATCATAATATAGATACAATAATGGCGGAGAAAATCCAAGTCAGCACGGTGTAGTCAAGCCTCGCCATGAGCCAAAAGGTGCGTTAGAAACCTGTAACTAGGCTGCCCGTGTGAAAATGAGGGCACCCGAGTTTGCAAGGTGAAACAAACTACGAGTCAGTCATGGGACCGGTATGAGAAATCTACTCAATTCATTAACAACAATAATAAGGCAAATAAAAGGACCACGCCACTTTCGCGGAACGGGTTTACTCCAATGAGTGCTAGTGCATGAAATAAAGTAAATGATTAAATCAATGCAATGCTTTTTATAAAATGAAGCCATTATAAGACTCAGGTCCCATCACACAATGCAACGCACGCCGGAGGATAGAGTTTTTACCTTATAATGGCCAAAGATGCCTCATACGAATAAAACGAAGTGTTTGATATTATTACTAGTGCATATATGTTTCAAAAGCGATTTCAATCATAAATATCAATCATAGGCGGCATAAATGACCCATACCACTATGTCGCCATACTAGTAATACAATCACGTCTGCATATTTCGTATTGGAAATTGGATTCCTTCATGAGTCGAGGCAAGGGGCAAGCTCCTCTACGATTCGAGACACTCTAGCAAATGCCTCGGGACCGCACACAGCAATCTCCTGGATCCTCCAAGGCCGGTCCTCTCTTACTTTTGAGGATTAGTTATTCTTGAACACACGTTTCCCGGTCCTTACAGACCTATAATCGAGGCGCCTCGCATTCCAACAACCACACAGGTGAAAAGTAGATATAAATGACAGGGCTGGGAGGTCACTGACACCACCATAGCTAGAAAGAAACGTCATGCACTCCTTGGGTCCTTCTCCCGTTTTTGACTCATACCGGGGTCTGAGGCTCGCGAATTCACGTTATACACAAAGCTACGTCACACAGACCATGCTTTGATCATCAACCACAAGACTTTGCTTTGCAACAGAAGCCTTGATCACATGCCACTTAGGCGTGCCACACAGGCAATCCACTCCATGCGACTGATTTCTGTCAATACATAACCTTTGAGCTCGTACGTCTCAGAGAAGGGCGTTAAGCAAGAGAATAAATTCTCCGCCGCCAAACAGATATATATTTAACAGAGATCGATCAACACAGAACAAAATCCAATGTCAGACACACAGTCCATTTACAAGTCCGTTCTGGGTCTGAACGAAACCGGAGGCACCAATTCCTCGCATATCCGTACAATCAACAATATGTTTGGACGGCTACTACTTCAATTCCTTCATGGTAGCTACTCCAATCACGAGCATCAGTAGCGCCCATCCATCCAATGTGGAGATCGTCGGTCTTCAGTCGTCTTCGACTCTTCGACTTCTCAACGTCGATCGATTATTTGAAATGAGATAAACTCGGCCTTTTCAAATAACCCACGTATATTTAGATTTTCAAACCAATTAATCACAGGGTTGAACTATTCAACATTCACACTTCAGTTATTTAGTTACAATTTTCATGTCAAATACATTCAACCATCACGTATCAAGCAAACACAACAAAATTGGTTTATTTTCACTCTATATCGTCTATAGTACTTTATAACGATATATCGCCATTTTTATTTAATTTAAAACGGCCATATTTAATTAAACGACGTTTCAGGTCGTGTCGATGCACTGGCGCTGCTTTTCACTAATTTTGTTTTACACATATCTGAAAATCTAACCGTTGGATCTTCACAAATTTTACATCATTAGGAAGGTCTTTTCAAAACGAATCCAACGGTTCCAGTTTTGGGAAAATCCGACGGTCGGATCTTCCACACTAACCATTCGAAGTTACGATTTCAATTTACGAACTGCAGCGTCGTTATTCGATTTAATTTAATTATATTTATATATATAAATAAATATAATCGTTTCTGGCGCTGTTTTTCACTAATTTTGAATTAAACATTCCAGACAATCCAACCGTCGGATCTTCACAAAGTTGGTGCCGTTGGGAAGATATTTCCAAGGCGAACTCAACGGTTGAGGTTTCGGGAAAATCCAATGGTCGGATCTTCCGCACTAGTCGTTTGAAATCACGGTTTCAAAATATGAACTGCACGGCCACGTTTCGCTTTAATTCTATTTATATTTATATATTTATATAAATATAGCTCATTCAAAAATTCCTATATCGTTTTCACTTCAATTATTTCACTAACGCCTTTAAATTTTGGAAAATTTCGCCATAACCTCCTTTGTACGGGAGGGTCTGGGAAAATTCCCAAATAGCCACACGGGCGTCTCATATCAAAAAGAAAAAGAAAAAGCCAAGCGGCTAGCCAACAGGCTCATAAAATCATCACCCAAACAAAGCGGTAAATGTGTACCTATTTGTCGGGCACAAAATTCTATTTCTCTTCTCTAGCCCCTTTTTGCTTTAACCTGTTCAATAGATATGCATGTACATATATATAATTTCTAACATTTATCATTTTCCATTCAATTTCATATTTGACTTGCTTTGGTCTAAAAACACCATTCATTCTAATATCGCATGCATAGGCTAAAATCATATCATTAGCTAGTTAATGTATATTTTAACTCATGCACATTTATTTGAACAAGTGGATATTTTTAACACTTCATATTTCAAAAGATGATAATTTTGGCGAACTAAAATAGATTTCAACACATGACTATTTTATTTAGTGCCTATGCATGTTAAAAATAATACTTCTATCACAAATATTTATTTCCACGTCCGCATCTCTTTAGCATGTCACACATATGATAAAAATGATATTTTTATCATTTAAAATATTTATTCAACCAATGTATGGTTTCAACACTTCATAGTTTCAATAAAAATGTAATTTTTATCGTTCAATCTTTTTATTCAACACATGAACTTTTCCACTACACACACTTCTCAACAAATGAGCATTTCCACACATGGACATTTTATTTATGTTGTTCTTATTAGAAAGATGAAATTTTGATTGTTGAAACTATTTATATAAGGCGAATATTTTTCATACTTCATATATATATAAAAATGTGATTTTTATTGTTTAAGCACTTCATTCATTCACAAATGAATTTAATTTTCATACAACACTTTTCAACACATGAATATTTCCACACATGGACATAGTTTCATATATGACTTTAATTTCTATGCATGAAAATAATTTCAACATATGAAAATAATTCTAACATACAAAGATTATTCAAAATTTCGGCAGCATAACGGCAGGGTAATTAAAACCGGCACCGTCCCTAGTACGGCTCCTCGCTCTACCTTAAAACCTCGCGGTTTTTGACAATGGGGATTCATGCATCTAATTCGCACGCAGGCGGCATGTTTATTTTTATTTCCACACATATTTCCAATTCATTTCAACCACCAATGGGTATTTTTCAACCACAAACAATTATTCAACCATTCATATTTTTCACCCAATATTTCACACCAATTCATCACAATAAATATCGTCCATGGTTTGTGGACGAGGGGAGTATATATATAGATAATATAATATATATTTTCAATATTTCACTTTCATTTCAACACATATATCAATTATTCTATGCATGTAAAAATTCATACTTCGCTTATATAGCTTACACTACGCATGTACATGAGGTATACAACACGTATGTAATTTATATTTCGCTTATATAATTATACATGACATTTTCTATTCAATTTCACGTTAATTTAGATTTCTCACCTTGGTTTTCTGAGCGCTAAAAATCGATACGATGTCAGAAAAATCCGCAGCTTCTTCTATTGGGTAGAGAGCTTCCTTGCGGTCTCGATGTTTCCTGTTTCATCGAATTTCGTCAACACACCAAAAAGATATGATTTTTCAAAGTGTACAGATCAAAGAAAAACGCACTTTCAGAAAGCTTCAAAACTAGGTCAGCGATTTTTGATCAAACCGTGTAGCGGTTGGATGATCGGCCAGTGCAGGGTTGTAGGCGGAGGAGAGGCGCACGTGCGGGCCCCACGGCGTTGAACTCGATGGCCTCTGGGCGGCGGAATCGACCTCCAAACGGTCGGACTTTGGAGGAGCGGATCCGGCGAAATACTCGACGATACTGGGCGAGGTTGGTATGGATTTGAAGCTCGTCTCGAGCTCTACGAAAAACTCCAAAGGGCCCTGGTGTTTTGATGAGCGGATGTGGAGATTTGGAGGAGAGAAGGCGGAAAAGGAAGCCGCCGTTCAATCGGGGGGGGGGGGGGGGTCGGGGGTTTTCCGCGTTTTTTTTTATTTTTAAAATTTATGAAAGAAAAAATATGATTGGCCGAGACTATATTAAAATTTTTAGATAGTGTTTTCTTAAACGAACTCCTTTTTAAACCCAACGACTGTGGCCCCTAGCTAATTACCCCCATTCCGGACACAATGGGATATGTTTCGTAGGCCAATTCGACTGTTACAGTCAGTTATTTTTCAAATTAAAGTATAAAACATTTAATTTTTAACTCTGAACGCACATTTCAATTTGCCAGGGCCACAAACTGATTCAAAAAATTCCAGAAAAATAAATCTAGCTATGTTTTGACGCTACGGTCCCAACAAAACTAGTTTCGTCGAATTCTGAGGTCGTTTGAAAAATGGCCATTTTCTGGTCGATCCAATTTAACAGAAATCGACCAAACACATTTTCTTTTGCCACGCTCACATACTAGCTTCAAAAATTATGAAATTTGAAACCTAGCAATAGTTTGACATCCCGAACCCAACAAAAGTGGTTTCGTCGAATTCCGAGGTCGTTTGCAAAATATCAATTTTCCAGGGCTATATTCTATATACCGACCCTTCTGAAATTCATTCGGCCATAACTTTTGATTCCCGTTATGAAACCTCGATTTTTCAGATTCGTTAGAAAGGCATTGACTAACAGATTTAAATATTTTTGGTTTCAATAAAATCCGTTATATTTTCCACCCTGCATAGTCAGTCAAAGTATGAATTCAAATTTTCAAACTGACTCACTATTTCTAATTTACTATTATATTGAAATATTCTATTTCAATGGTTCAAATTCCTTTGAAATAATCAATTTAAAAATTTTAAATTGGCTCGTATTTTCCGGGTTATTACAATCTCCCCTACTTAAAACTTTTCGTCCTCGAAAAGGAAACAACAGTAAAGTAGGAAATAAAATGTAAATGCAAAGTATGGTAAAGGTACCTTGCACCGGAGTTAGTCAGAGATATCCACTCTGCATTTGGGGTAAGCTTGCTTAATGCTTTCCTCAGTTTCCCAAGTACAGTCTCTAGGATCACTGCTCCATTGCACTTTAACTAAATGAACCTTTTTGCTTCTGAGTTCTCTAGTTTCTTTGCCAACAATTTTTAATGGCTCTCTTCTGAGTGCTAATTCTGGAGTTATCTCCACATCCTGTTGCGCTGCTTCTTCTACAACAAGATCCGGATCATGCACATGTCTCCTAAGCTGAGATACGTGAAATACATTGTGCACTCCAGGCAACCAATCTGGCAATTGAACCCTATAAGCAAGAGTTCCAATTCGCTCAAGTATAGGAAAGGGACCAATAAATCTCGGTGCCAACTTCCCAGTCTTACCAAATCTGATTACTCCTCTCATCGGAGAAACCTTTAAATAAACATGATCACCAACAGCAAATGTCAAATCTCTCCTTCTAGAGTCTGCATAACTTTTCTGTCGGCTTTGGGCGGTTTTCAATCGCTTCTTGATGAAGTCCACTTTATCCGATGCTTCCCTAATCATATCGGGTCCTAGTACAAGTCTGTTGCCAGGTTCTACCCAACATGCTGGAGATCTGCAGGGTCTGCCATATAATGCTTCAAACGGTGACATTCTCAAACTTGCTTGATAGCTATTGTTATATGAGAATTCTGCCAGATGCAAATGATCTTCCCATGACCCACCAAAATCGATTATACAAGCCCGCAATAAATCTTCTAGAATTCTATTCACCTGCTCATTTTGGCCATCTGTTTGGGGGTGATAAGCGGTGCTCATATTCAGTTTTGTCCCCAATTATGTCTGGAAAGCCTCCCAGAACTTGCTAGTAAATAGGGGATCTCTATCACTGACTATGCTGATGGGAATTCCATGCAGCTTAACAATTTCTTTGAAATATATTTGTGCTAGACTTTGGGCAGTTCTATTGGACCTGACAGGTATAAAATGGGCAGTCTTCGTGAAGCGATCTACGATTACCCAAATACTGTCATTACCTTTCTTGGTTCGCGGCAAACCATCTATGAAATCCATGGAAATCTGTTCCAATTTCCAACCCGGGACTTCCAATGGTTGTAACAGTCCAACTAGCTTCTGTTGGTCACTCTTGACCAATTGACAAGTAGGGCATCTGCTAACATACAAAGAAATATCTCTTTTCATTGCCTTCCACTAGAAAGTGCGTTTGATATCGTTGTACATTTTACTCACCCCAGGATGGATGCAAAATTTGGATTTATGGCATTCATCTAGCACTTCTCTTTTAAGCTCGGGAACGTCGGGAACACATATTCTTCTATTCAGCCTCAGAACTCCTTCTGTATCCACTTGGAAACTGGAGCCTTCGCCCCTTTGAATCCTTTTTACCATCTCTTTCACAAAATTGTCACTTTTCTGAAGAACAGATATCCTATCAATCAATCCAGGTGTAATTATAAGATGGGCAACAATTGCGGTTTTCCTACTAAGTGCATCCGCTACAACGTTAGCTTTCCCCGGCGTATACAAGATATCGAGATCATACGCTGCAAGAAATTCTAGCCAACGCTGCTGTCTCAGATTCAGATCTTTCTGTGTATATAAATACTTCAATGATTGATGATCTGTGTAAAGTATAAATTTCTCGCCCAATAAGTAATGTCTCCAGATTTTCAAGGCAAAAACGGTGGCTAGCAACTCAAGATCATGAGTCACATAATTCTTCTCATGCGGTTTCAGTTGGCGGCTTGCATAAGCGACTACTTGGCCTCTCTGCATTAATACTGCACCAAGACCTCTAATAGAAGCATCTGTCCAAACCGTTAAATCCTGATTGCCATCAATAATAGTTAATACTGGAGCGGTGGTCAGCTTCGATTTCAATTACTGGAAAGCTTCTTCACAGTCGGAAGTCCACTTAAACTTCTCATGTTTCTTTGTGAGCTTCGTTAACGGACCGGATATCTTCGAAAAATCCTTAACGAACTTCCGATAATAACTAGCCAACCCCATAAAACTTCTAACTTCTGTGGGAGTAGTGGGTTGTTTCCAGTCTTGAATCGCTATTATTTTGCTTGGGTCAACAGAAATTCCTTTCTCTGACACGACATGGCCAAGAAATTTAACTTCTTCTTGCCAGAAGACACATTTAGAGAATTTGGCTTTGAAGACGTTCTTCCTTAGAATCTCCAATACTTGTTCTAAGTGTTTTTCATGCTCGGGTTTTGATTTGGAGTAGATTAAAATATCATCGATGAATACGAGGACAAATTTATTCAGAACTCCCCTGAACACTCTATTCATTAGATCGACAAAGTATGCTGGAGCGTTGCATAGGCCAAACGGCATTACTAACCATTCATAAAATATGTCTGGGCCTCTGAAAGCGGTCAAAGGAACACACTCTTCTGCTATTCTCAATTGATGAAAACCTGTAGCTAGGTCCATTCGGGAAAATACTTTCGCCCCATTCAATTGGTCTAGCAAATCATCAATGCGGGGTAATGGATATTTATTTTTAAGCGTCTGTTTGTTGAGGTCTCGGTAATCAACACATAATCTAAGAGTATCGTCTGACTTCGGGACAAACACGACAGCTGCACCCCAATTAGAAAAACTCGGTCTGATTAGACCTTTCCACAACAGTTGACGAGTTTGATCGCCTAATTCCTCTTTTTCTTTCGGAGTCATTCTGCGAATTGGATGTACCACGGGTCTGGCATTAGGAATTAGATCGATTCGGAATTCTATTTCTCTTTGCGGAGGTAAGTTTTCAACTTCTTCAAACACATCCGCATAGTTGCTAACAATCGGAATCTTTTCTATGGAAGTGGGGATAAGTTCTAATGCTGACCAAAATTCTTCTCTATTCGGATTCGAACCATGACAGGGAATATATATATGTCCAAGCTCCGTTCAGATTTTAACAATTCTTTCCGCACACTTCACTTCGGCTTCATATTTCGTTAACCAATCCAGCCCGAGAATAATATCGAATTCGGGAAAATCCATAATGACTAGATTGAAAGGAAACTTGTAGAAAGAATAAGAGATTGGCACTTTACAACAGGAATTGAGAGTAACAGGACCCCCTATCGGGTTATGAACTTCAACCGATTCTTTAAGCTTTCTCTGTTTTAACTTTAATTTGTGCACTGTGTTTTTAGCAATAAAACTACGCGATGCACCTGTGTCAAATAATACAGAAACATGAATATTTTTAATTGTAAGGGTACCTCCCAAAACATCGGGTTTACCTGCTCCATCGGAAGCAGCTGGCGGGCTAGACCCGTCATAGACATGAGCTACAGTAGCTTTCTTCAGCAAAGGACAGTCTTTGACCAGATGATCGGTCTTGCGACAATTGAAGCACGAGCGAGGGTTCTGAGAGCCTTGGCTCGAGCCTTGAGAATTTGTTTTCTGCCTCTTCGGAGCTGTGCAGACGTTTGAGTAGTGCCCCGTCTTACCACAGTTAAAGCAATTTCCTCTTGGCGGCTTGCCAGTCTGAGGTTTTGAAGATGCTGCTTGGCTTGACTCGCCCTGATTTACAGCAGGCTTGCGCTTGTTTCCGGCTTGGCTTCTAGCGCGGTCCTGATCCAGATGCCTTTGATCAAGGTCTTCATAGTTGCATGTCATTTCCACTAGTTCGTTGAAATCCAGCTTGACATGGGCCATGGCTCTATCATGATATTGTCGTCTTAATCCAAAGATAAACCTCTTATTTTTGGATTTCGCAGTGGCAACGAGCTCTGGAGCATAGGGCGACAACATTGTAAATTTGTTCAGATAATCCTGCACAGAAAGATCCCCTTGCTGGAGATTGGCGAAATCATCGTGCATTCTTTCTAGAGCTTGTTCTGGGACATATTTCTCCTTGAAGAGTTCTTTGAATCCATCCCATGTTCTTCCAACTTCTCTATTCCCGGCGGTAAGAGATTCCCACCATAATTCGGCTTGTTCCTGCATAAGCCAGGCGCCCATAATAGCTTTGTCTTCGTCTCCAAGCCTTAGGCCTTCAAGAATTTTCTCGCATGTTTTGAGCCATGCAAGGGCCTCTATTACGGTGCCAGTTCCCGAGAAGGTCTTGCCTCCTAAGTTCTTATATCTCTTAGCTACACGGTCGAGCTCGAAGTATTGAGCTGCCGGAGGTTGTATCAAAGGTCCTTCTTGAGCTGGGATTTCTCCCCTACCTCGGCCTCGGCCGGCACGGCCTCCTCTAGCAGCAGCTGCTCTTGTAGCCATTTGTCAAATTCTGTATAAGCAACGAAAAAGTCAGTAAACAGAAATGATAGTCTATTGCATAGTTAAGCAGAAATTCCTACGGAAAGATAACGATGGACTGATCAATTGTTTTTGCTATTCTGCTCAGCTCATTTTAGGACTTTACTAGTCCTATCTCTAATGAGCGACTCGCCTTAGAATACTACTGATTCTATTTTGACGAAGTGTTTAATGTGTTAGATTCCAGAACTAAGGTTAACCAAAGCTCTGATACCAGCTGTGACGATCCCAAAACCCCATGACACGGTGTTAAGGATAATCATTAGAATATAACACATTAATCATCATTAGCAGATCACAGATAATAGCATAAACAGAAAATAGAATAATTTACACACATATGACAGCGGAATCATATAGATATCATCACATCAGAGAAGCACAGTACAGGATACAACTTAGTGCATAATGATACATAATCAGTCACCATCGCCAGAGGCGGAATCATACATAAAGAGTACACAAAAGGAATATCAGTCTACATCGCCAGAGGCGGAATCATAATATAGATACAATAATGGCGGAGAAAATCCAAGTCAGCACGGTGTAGTCAAGCCTCGCCATGAGCCAAAAGGTGCGTCAGAAACCTGTAACTAGGCTGCCCGTGTGAAAATGAGGGCACCCGAGTTTGCAAGGTGAAACAAACTACGAGTCAGTCATGGGACTGGTATGAGAAATCTACTCAATTCATTAACAACAATAATAAGGCAAATCAAAGGACCACGCCACTTTCGCGGAACGGGTTTACTCCAATGAGTGCTAGTGCATGAAATAAAGTAAATGATTAAATCAACGCAATGCTTTTTATAAAATGAAGCCATTATAAGACTCATGTCCCATCACACAATGCAACGCACGCCGGAGGATAGAGTTTTTACCTTATAATAACCAAAGATGCCTCATACGAATAAAACAAAGTGTTTGATATTATTACTAGTGCATATATGTTTCAAAAGCGATTTCAATCATAAATATCAATCATAGGCGGCATAAATGACCCATACCACTATGTCGCCATACTAGTAATACAATCACGTCCGCATATTTCGTATTGGAAATTGGATTCCTTCATGAGTCGAGGCAAGGGGCAAGCTCCTCTCCGATTCGAGACACTCTAGCAAATGCCTCGGGACCGCACACAGCAATCCCCTGGATCCTCCAAGGCCGGTCCTCTCTTACTTTTGAGGATTAGTTATTCCTGAACACACGTTTCCCGGTCCTTACAGACCTATAATCGAGGCGCCTCGCATTCCAACAACCACACAGGATGTAAAGTAGATATAAATGTCAGGGCTGGGAGGTCACTGACACCACCATAGCTAGAAAGAAACGTCATGCACTCCTTGGGTCCTTCTCCCGTTTTTGACTCATACCGGGGTGTGAGGCTCGCGAATTCACGTTATACACAAAGCTACGTCACACAGACCATGCTTTGATCATCAACCACAAGACTTTGCTTTGTAACAGAAGCCTTGATCACATGCCACTTAGGCGTGCCACACAGGCAATCCACTCCATGCGACTGATTTCTGTCAATACATAACCTCTGAGCTCGTACGTCTCAGAGAAGGGCGTTAAGCAAGAGAATAAATTCTCCGCCGCCAAACAGATATATATTTAACAGAGATCGATCAACACAGAACAAAATCCAATGTCAGACACACAGTCCATTTACAAGTCCGTTCTGGGTCTGAACGAAACCGGAGGCACCAATTCCTCGCATATCCGTACAATCAACAATATGTTTGGACGGCTACTACTTCAATTCCTTCATGGTAGCTACTCCAATCACGAGCATCAGTAGCGCCCATCCATCCAATGTGGAGATCGTCGGTCTTCAGTCGTCTTCGACTCTTCGACTTCTCAACGTCGATCGATTATTTGAAATGAGATAAACTCGGCCTTTTCAATTAACCCACGTATATTTAGATTTTCAAACCAATTAATCACAGGGTTGAACTATTCAACATTCACATTTCAGTTATTTAGTTACAATTTTCATGTCAAATACATTCAACCATCACGTATCAAGTAAACACAACAAAATTGGTTTATTTTCACTCTATATCGTCTATAGTACTTTATAACGATATATCGCCATTTTTATTTAATTTAAAACGGCCATATTTAATTAAACGACGTTTCAGGTCGTGTCGATGCACTGGCGCTGCTTTTCACTAATTTTGTTTTACACATATCTGAAAATCTAACCGTTGGATCTTCACAAATTTTACATCATTAGGAAGGTCTTTTCAAAACGAATCCAACGGTTCCAGTTTTGGGAAAATCCGACGGTCGGATCTTCCACACTAACCATTCGAAGTTACGATTTCAATTTACGAACTGCAGCGTCGTTATTCGATTTAATTTAATTATATTTATATATATAAATAAATATAATCGTTTCTGGCGCTGTTTTTCACTAATTTTGAATTAAACATTCCAGACAATCCAACCGTCGGATCTTCACAAAGTTGGTGCCGTTGGGAAGATATTTCCAAGGCGAACTCAACGGTTGAGGTTTCGGGAAAATCCAATGGTCGGATCTTCCGCACTAGTCGTTTGAAATCACGGTTTCAAAATATGAACTGCACGGCCACGTTTCGCTTTAATTCTATTTATATTTATATATTTATATAAATATAGCTCATTCAAAAATTCCTATATCGTTTTCACTTCAATTATTTCACTAACGCCTTTAAATTTTGGAAAATTTCGCCATAACCTCCTTTGTACGGGAGGGTCTGGGAAAATTCCCAAATAGCCACACGGGCGTCTCATATCAAAAAGAAAAAGAAAAAGCCAAGCGGCTAGCCAACAGGCTCATAAAATCATCACCCAAACAAAGCGGTAAATGTGTACCTATTTGTCGGGCACAAAATTCTATTTCTCTTCTCTAGCCCCTTTTTGCTTTAACATGTTCAATAGATATGCATGTACATATATATAATTTCTAACATTTATCATTTTCCATTCAATTTCATATTTGACTTGCTTTGGTCTAAAAACACCATTCATTCTAATATCGCATGCATAGGCTAAAATCATATCATTAGCTAGTTAATGTATATTTTAACTCATGCACGTTTATTTGAACAAGTGGATATTTTTAACACTTCATATTTCAAAAGATGATAATTTTGGCGAACTAAAATAGATTTCAACACATGACTATTTTATTTAGTGCCTATGCATGTTAAAAATAATACTTCTATCACAAATATTTATTTCCACGTCCGCATCTCTTTAGCATGTCACACATATGATAAAAATGATATTTTTATCATTTAAAATATTTATTCAACCAATGTATGGTTTCAACACTTCATAGTTTCAATAAAAATGTAATTTTTATCGTTCAATCTTTTTATTCAACACATGAACTTTTCCACTACACACACTTCTCAACAAATGAGCATTTCCACACATGGACATTTTATTTATGTTGTTCTTATTAGAAAGATGAAATTTTGATTGTTGAAACTATTTATATAAGGCGAATATTTTTCATACTTCATATATATATAAAAATGTGATTTTTATTGTTTAAGCACTTCATTCATTCACAAATGAATTTAATTTTCATACAACACTTTTCAACACATGAATATTTCCACACATGGACATAGTTTCATATATGACTTTAATTTCTATGCATGAAAATAATTTCAACATATGAAAATAATTCTAACATACAAAGATTATTCAAAATTTCGGCAGCATAACGGCAGGGTAATTAAAACCGGCACCGTCCCTAGTACGGCTCCTCGCTCTACCTTAAAACCTCGCGGTTTTTGACAATGGGGATTCATGCATCTAATTCGCACGCAGGCGGCATGTTTATTTTTATTTCCACACATATTTCCAATTCATTTCAACCACCAATGGGTATTTTTCAACCACAACCAAACAATATCAACCACAAACAATTATTCAACCATTCGTATTTTTCACCCAATATTTCACACCAATTCATCACAATAAATATCGTCCATGGTTTGTGGACGAGGGGAGTATATATATAGATAATATAATATATATTTTCAATATTTCACTTTCATTTCAACACATATATCAATTATTCTATGCATGTAAAAATTCATGCTTCGCTTATATAGCTTACACTACGCATGTACATGAGGTATACAACACGTATGTAATTTATATTTCGCTTATATAAATTATACATGACATTTTCTATTCAATTTCACGTTAATTTAGATTTCTCACCTTGGTTTTCTGAGCGCTAAAAATCGATACGATGTCAGAAAAATCCGCAGCTTCTTCTATTGGGTAGAGAGCTTCCTTGCGGTCTCGATGTTTCTTGTTTCATCGAATTTCGTCAACACACCAAAAAGATATGATTTTTCAAAGTGTACAGATCAAAGAAAAACGCACTTTCAGAAAGCTTCAAAACTAGGTCAGCGATTTTTGATCAAACCGTGTAGCGGTTGGATGATCGGCCAGTGCAGGGTTGTAGGCGGAGGAGAGGCGCACGTGCGGGCCCCACGGCGTTGAACTCGACGGCCTCTGGACGGCGGAATCGACCTCCGAACGGTCGGACTTTGGAGGAGCGGATCCGGCGAAATACTCGACGATGCTGGGCGAGGTTGGTATGGATTTGAAGCTCGTCTCGAGCTCTACGAAAAACTCCAAAGGGCCCTGGTGTTTTGATGAGCGGATGTGGAGATTTGGAGGAGAGAAGGCGGAAAAGGAAGCCGCCGTTCGATCTGGGGGTGGTCGGGGGTTTTCCGCGTTTTTTTTTATTTTTAAAATTTATGAAAGAAAAAATATGATTGGCCGAGACTATATTAAAATTTTTAAATAGTGTTTTCTTAAACGAACTCCTTTTTAAACCCAACGACTGTCGCCCCTAGCTAAATACCCCCATTCCGGACACAATGGGATATGTTTCGTAGGCCAATTCGACTGTTACAGTCAGTTATTTTTCAAATTAAAGTATAAAACATTTAATTTTTAACTCTGAACGCACATTTCAATTTGCCAGGGCCACAAACTGATTCGAAAAATTCCAGAAAAATAAATCTAGCTATGTTTTGACGCTATGGTCCCAACAAAACTAGTTTCGTCGAATTCTGAGGTCGTTTGAAAAATGGCCATTTTCTGGTCGATCCAATTTAACAGAAATCGACCAAACACATTTTCTTTTGCCACGCTCACATACTAGCTTCAAAAATTATGAAATTTGAAACCTAGCAATAGTTTGACATCCCGGACCCAACAAAAGTGGTTTCGTCGAATTCCGAGGTCGTTTGCAAAATATCAATTTTCCAGGGCTATATTCTATATACCGACCCTTCTGAAATTCATTCGGCCATAACTTTTGATTCCCGTTATGAAACCTCGATTTTTCAGATTCGTTAGAAAGGCATTGACTAACAGATTTAAATATTTTTGGTTTCACTAAAATCCGTTATATTTTCCACCCTGCATAGTCAGTCAAAGTATGAATTCAAATTTTCAAACTGACTCACTATTTCTAATTTACTATTATATTGAAATATTCTATTTCAATGGTTCAAATTCCTTTGAAATAATCAATTTAAAATTTTTAAATTGGCTCGTATTTTCCGGGTTATTACAATCTCCCCTACTTAAAACTTTTCGTCCTCGAAAAGGAAACAACAGTAAAGTAGGAAATAAAATGTAAATGCAAAGTATGGTAAAGGTACCTTGCACCGGAGTTAGTCAGAGATAAAATGTAAATGCAAAGTAGGAATCTACATACTCCTTTGTACCATGCTCAGATGTTGAACAGTGATAACCCATCCTTTACCTTAAGCGCCTTCAACATGTATAGGCATATCTCCCTGCCGATATGACGATATTTTAGATAAGATTTGATACATATCATGTACGATCTTCCAAAGATTATGCTGTGAGATTTTTACTGTGCCGAGATCTCCGAGATCCAACATTTGATCGGAACAAGGATTTGAGATTGTGTTTTGATTTTAAAAGATTTGCAAGTGATGTCGCAGTCGAAAATGACCTTGATTTTATCCTTTAACGTAAAATTAATATTCAACATTTTTAATTTCTATGCTCACATAACGGTGTCCAATCAAAAGAATTTGAAAACCATGCGATAACTTAATATTATGAACACGATAGAATTTGTTTTTTCTTTTCGTCGAGTTCCTAAACCGTTTTAAAAATTAGCTATTTTTAAATGTTAAATTTAATCGATATAATATCAATAAATTCAAAACCAATTTAAATATTCAGAACTAAATGGCTCAAAACCCGGGTCGTTACATCATGCTTTACATTAGAAATGTAAATTTTAATGCTTCAACATTATTATCCATACAATGAATATTTTATACATTTTACCTTTACATTAAAAATGTGAATTTTGAAGTTTCAACATTTTTACCCCTAACATAAATGACATATTTATCTAAAATGATATTTTTATCTAACATGACATTTATATCTAAAATGATAATTTTATCTAACATGACATTTTAATCTAAAACGATAATTTTATCTGACATGACATTTTTATCTAAAATGTATCTAAAATGACATTTTATCCAACATGACATTTATCTATAATGACATTTTTATCCAACATGACATTTATCTAAAATGACATTTTTATACAACAATGTTATTCTTAATCTAACATGACAATTTATCTAAAATGATAATTTTATAACAAAAATGTTATTTTTAATCTAATATAACATTTCTAACAAAAATGTTATTTTTATTCCAATGTAACATTTCTAACAAAATTGTCATTTTTATTCTAATGTAACATTTCTAAAAAAATGTTATTTTTATTCTATTGTAACATTTCTAACAAAAATGTTATTTTTATTCTAATGTAACATTTCTAACAAAAAATGTTATTTTTATTCTAATCTAACATAAATGATATTTTAACTCTAATATAACATGATTTTACAAAATGATATATTTAAATAACATGACATGATTTTACAAAAATTGACATGTTTTTAATGATCACCATATGTAATAAAAATGTAATTTTTATTATTTAACCAAACATGTAGTAACATGTTATTCTTTTTATTTTACTCTAACATATTAAAAATGTCTTTTAAAATAGCAAAACATGTGATAACATGTTCTTCTTTTTATTTTACACTAACATATTAAAAATGCCTTTTTAAATAGCAAAACATGTACTAACATGTTTTTATTTTATTTCCAATCTAACATAAGAAAATGACTTTTTTAATGCCAAACATGTATTAACATGTTTTTATTTTATTTCTAATCTAACATAAGAAAATGACTTTTATAATGCCAAGCATGTATTAACATGTTTTTATTTTATTTTATACAATAAAAATATGGTTTTTATTGTATGAATACATTTGACAAACATGAATATACACAGTTCAATTCAGTTGTTCAACGTAATCACAAATAAACAATTACAATTTTATACAACATCAGCATGAATTTTATATAGTATAAATATAAATTTTACATCACGATTAATTATTAAATGTACTTAAAGATAGAGATCTCACATCGGTTTTTGTTAGAATTTCCAACGTGCTCTGTTTCAGCTCTAGTCAGTTGCATATTGCAGATCTCATCATCGGGATTCCAACGCATTTCATTTTGTCCGATTCCGACCTCGTATGAGAGAGATACGACGTTACGAACATTGACTATATTAATTATA
This sequence comes from Allium sativum, assembly GCA_030737875.1. Lineage (NCBI taxonomy): Eukaryota > Viridiplantae > Streptophyta > Magnoliopsida > Asparagales > Amaryllidaceae > Allium > Allium sativum. Next base: position 469,106,624 of record CM060920.1, on the reverse strand, counting down.
TAAATAATTAGTTAATTAAAATCCCTTAACATTTCTTCTCAAAACCCGTCGTTCTCTTTTTAAAACCGCTTAATCCAAAACTGCCGTTCCTCATTCCAAATCGGACCCTGATTGAGGCCGCCTTCAATGATCTTGACCATTGACTAGAGAGGTCATGTGGTGCTCTCCAATATTAGCTTTATAATTTTCGTGAATTATGTGATGGATTAGAAGAAATTGATGAAGGAAAATTGAAGTCGATTGGCCATTAAAGGATAGGGTGGTGGCGGCTATGATATGAATTAGGGTTTGATTATTCTAGGGTATTTATAAATAAATTAATTATTTACTTCTTTAATTAAGAAAAGGCCCGCTAACCATATATTGCATGTTATAAAAGAATTAAATTAATTGATAGGGATGAGGTGTTAATCTATGTGAGATAAAGGTCAATATATAATAACAATATATTAAATAATATTTAATTTATTAACTGTCTATCTTATCCTTTTTTTCCTCTTTTTTTTGTATTTATAAAAGGTATATAGTATGGCATATATGTATATGAAAAGAAGAGAGAGAACATAAAGAATTAAAGGATATGAATGAAACGCATGCGGCAATTATTGTTATCATTGTCATTATTATTATTATTATTTCTTTTTTTATTTTCCTTGCAATGAATGACACGCCTCATTGAATATGATTTCAAATTTTATTTAATTTATAAAAGAGGCGACTTTCCTTTATTTATGATTTTATATTTCACTAATATGCTAATAGCAATGCTTTTGTCTAACAAAATATATTTTTAACTAATTAATGAATATTTCATTTCATGACCATTTTATATATCACATTTATGTATGTTCATATATTGTATATGTATATTTTCATACAATGCTTATACATATTTTCATATAATGTATATATATTTGGTTATATACTTTATTTTATTCCTCACTTGAGTCTCTACATATGTAGTAGGTTACAAGTGAATAAATTAGTTGACTAGACATGTCATGCTAATTTAATCAACATTTATTGACCTTTACTTCTTATTAAAAATTCAAAAGAAAATTACATAAAGAATGAGAATAAAGGAAAGTACGGAATGCACAATTTATTGTTTTAATGATGACTATAAGAAAGTTATGTGACTTTTTAAATTTCAAAACATGTAATAATAAATAACGTAATTTAGGGGACATATTTAATTGGACTAATAAGAATAAATCATAGAAATATGCATATAGTTTTGTAGGCTTTTATTTTATTTTTAGATGTGAAGATTGTAGATATAAAGAGAAGGGATGAAGAAAAGGAGAAATAAAGGGAATAGCTTTGTTTCTAAATGAATTTGAATGATAGATAAAAGAGAAAGGGAGAGAATAAATACATGAGATAAATGCTAGATTATTTAATGATAATTACTAGAAAGTTTGCAACCTTTCAATTTTCGAAACATATAATATTAAACATCATGTGTTATTACATAGATAACATTAAAAGTTTTACGGTATTATTATTATTATTATTTTCATATATACAATAATTTAATAATGGAATTTTTAAATTCTGATGCATTTTCTAACAAAATTTCCTTAAAATAAATTTTAAAATTGGTTCTGATTTTCCGGGTTGTTACAATCTCCCCCACTTAATATCTTTTCGTCCTCGAAAAGAAACGAAGCTGAAAGTTGTTTAATTAATCAACTCAACTTTTTTTATTGGTTTCAATAGTTTTATTAGTTGAACTAATAATCGCACAACACAACCATCAATCAATTAGTTGATTATCTTTTCAAAAATATATAACATTTTATATATTCAAAAATCATATTTTCTAAGATCGGATTATATATATAGTCACAAATACATTAATTTTAACTTGTCACTCTCAACTCATTCTAGGGCATTTCAAACCCCATCTCTAACGAGTTTTCTCATTCTAGGATAATACTGATCCTATCTCTAATGAGTATTCTTTTATGGGATATTTCTAATCCTACCTTTGATGAGTCTTTTGTTTAGTTCTAATGAGTTGTACCCCAAAGATTTGAGCTAACCAAAGCTCTGATACCAACTGTAACGACTCAGATTTTGCTCAGACCTAATCGATCGCTAAATCGACCAAAACTGTTCAAAATTCGAATACGCTAACTCTGGGAACATAACACATCAGAACAAATAACAGAAGACTTTTATTACATCATAATAACGTAACATTAGAGTACAAAAAAATATCAGAGTATATCGAATATAATAAAGCGGAAGGTAAATTTACAATAGATTTAATACAGTGCAGCGGAACAAATAAACTAATCACAGCTAAAGACTGTCAATGCTCTGGACACAACTTTAAGCTTCGATCTAGAATCCTTCTCAATATATCTGCAAAATAAGCTACTCGGCTACATGTGTGGAAAAGAGGGCAATCTAGTTTGCAAAGTGAAACAAACTACAGGTTAGTCATGGGACTGGTATGAGAAATCTTACTTAACTAATCTAATAATAAGGCTAATCACAGGACCAAGCCGCTAACGTGGAAAGGGTTTACTCCATTGGATTTGCCGGTGCATAAATAAAGTGAATCGTTAAATAACGCAATGCTTTTTAGAAAAATCAAAAAATTATAAGACTCATGTCCCATTACACAATGCAACGCAAACCGGAGGATAGAGTTTTACCTTATAATGGTCAAAAAATGCTTGATACGATAAAAACAGATTTGATATTATTATTATTGTATATATGTTTCAAAAACAATTTCAATCATAATATATCAATCATAGAAGGCATAATACTCCATCCTACTATGTCATCATACTAGTTCTACAATCAAAACTGCTTGATGTCGTATTGGAAGTTGGATTTCCATCATGATTCAAGGCTAGGGACTATCTCCTTACCTATTCGAGACACTCTAGCAAATGTCTTAGGATTCGGACGCTGGCGAGCCCTTGGATCCTCCAAGGCCGGTCCACAAATGCTTTAGTGGATTAGTTATGCCTGGACACATGTTTTCCGGTCCTATTGAACCTATCAATTGGTCACTATCGACCAAAATATTTGAGGCCTCGTAATCCATCATCCACATAAGTAAAATGTCAGGGCTTGCAAAACCCTGTCACCACTTCTAGCTAGAAAGAAATGCATGCACTCCTTGGGTCCCTTGTCCCGTTTCTAACTCCTACCGGGGTGTGAGGTTCACAAAGTTACACTATACACAAAGCTATGCCTAAATGGGCTGTGCTTTGATCATCAACCACAAGACCCTTCTTTTTAACAAAAGCCTTGATCATTTGCATATTAGCATTCCACATTGTCAATCCATACCATACCATTGATTTCTGCCAATATATAACCTCTAAGCTCGTACGTCTCAGAGAAGGGTGTTAAGCAAGAGAATAAATTCTCCGCCACCAAACAGATATATATTTAGTAGAGATCAACGAATACAGCATAAAGGAATACAACGTCAGACATACCATCCATTTACAAGTCCGTTCTGGGTCTGAACGAAACCAGAGGCACCTTATTCCTCGTCCCATATGTCCAATACAGGAGAGTGGTTCTCGCATATCCGTCGATCTCCAAGTACATCTGGACGATCACTATTTATTACCTTATCTTGGGATGCCTCCCAATCAAGACATCAGTAATCATCCAAACGATGTGAAGACCTCCGTTCTTCAACCACCGTCTTCATCTTCGATTTTTAATCGTCGTAGTAATTATTCAGAATGGATTGAACCCGCTCTTTCTGAATAACTCGCGTATTTTATAATCAAAGGTTAAGTGCTATAAAAACACATCAAACGCCTCATTCCAATTCAAAATATTCTTTTAATGACATATTCACATTATTAGGGAAAGTTTCCGATTAATTTTATCAGAGATAAATTCTTTTAAATTTAATCTTCTTTTTAAGATTCATTAAAACTCCAATTTGGTTTTAATATCAAAAATCATTACTTTATGATTATTCAAATTGAAGGAATTAATCTTATCTTTAACTTGGTTAAAGAAACAATGTCATTTAAAGCACTCTTCATGATAAACCAAAAATCCTCTTCCATTAAATATGGAATTTTCACAGAAAACAAATCAATATATAATCGATATAAATTCCCGTATCAGACGAATAATATAAATGGAATAACGACAAAACCTTTTGAATTCCATATATAGTAATGACCTTCTTCCACAGAAGCTCGTCTCGATTATTATTAAATCGAATTCCATTCAATTCCAATTTAATATATTAAATTGGAAAACTTTACTTTGGAGAATGTCCATTAAATCTTAATAAAAGATTTATAATTTCCAAATTATATTTTCACTGTTAATTGGGTTAAAGAACAAATGTCGTTTAAAACAGAGTTCACGATAAACCTAATTCACATTTTGTTTTATTCAAATTACTAAGTATAATCAGAAACTATAATAATCCTAATTAAAAGATTTATTCTTTTCTCAACTGGGTTTAAGAACGGTGATATTGAAGACACCATTCACGACAAACCCAAAAATCCAATTTATTTATTTAATTCCAAGAAAATATTAATTTACTAGAAAACTTCATTAAATCTTAATTTAAAGATTTATTCTAGTTAATAACTAGTTCATTTGGATAAAAATTGTGGTGACCTGAACTTCCCGTTAAGGAAAGAACGAATTGCTTTTTGAACAAAACGAATTAGAACACAAACAGAAGAATATTTCATTACTTATTACAACAATTTACATCAGAGTACAAGAATATACAGAGTATGAGTAAATATTATATATTCGATAAATATCAGAGATTTATGAATTACAATGCAACGGAAAATAATACAAAACACAACTGAAAGGAATATACAGATACAGAGTTTTCCGAATATCATTCCAGCTGTAAACCAGGATCCTATGAATATAAATGTGCAAAACCAAAACTACTAGCTGCCCGTGTGGAAAATAGGGGCACCCAGAGTTTAGGTTAAAACAATAAACTCCAGGTCAATCATGTGACTGGTGTGAGAACTAAAATAGTTATTAACTTGATTTTTAAAGTTAGGTAAATCTAGGGACCGCGCCATATTACACAGAATGGGTTTACCTCCAAGAAAACCAGTTCATAAAACAAACAGCGAATTGCTAAATAAAGAACAATGAAGCCATTATATGACTTAGGTCCCATCACACAATGCAATGCAAGCCGGAGGATAGAGTTTTTACCTTATAATAGCCAAAAATGCTTGGTACGTGAAATTTCATCTTTTATTATTACTATAAGTGTATAGTGTCAAAACAATTTCAGTCATAAGTATCAATCATAGACGGCATAAGTGCCCCATACCACTATGTCGCCATATATAGGATTACAACTAAAACCGAAATGTCTCGTATTGGAAATTGGATTTCCATCTGTGAACCAAGGCAAGGGATCGTACTTACCGCTTCGAGACGCTCTAGCCCGCCCCTCAGGCAAGTACTCTGTCAAGCCTTTAGATTGTTAGGGCCGATCCACACGGAGTGGATTAAAATTCCTGAACAATGCGTTTCCCCGCTCTATAGGGTTTACACTGGTCATATCCGGACCACACTATCGGCCCTGGAAGGTCCAATATAACCGAGGAGCCTCGCCATCCAACAACCACATGAGTCAAACTTGTCAGGGCATGAAAAACCACTAACACCACTCCTAGATAGAAGGAAATGCATGTCCTCCCTGAGGTCCTCTCCCGTTTCTGGTTCACACCGGGGTGTGAGGCTCGCGAATTTATGCTATACAAAGCTATGCTATATTAAAGCCATGCTTTGATCATCAACCACAAGACTCTGCTTTTCAACAGAAGCTTTGATCATTTGCATCTCAGCATGCCACACAGGCAATTTACGCTATGCAACCGATGTATATCAATCACACAGAATGAAATCCGATGTCAGACACACATCCATTTACAAGTTCGTTTGGGTATGAACGAAACCGAAGGCACCTTATTTCTCCCCCATATGTCCAATACAGGGGAGAGGTCCTCGCATATCCGTTCGATCTTCAAGTACGCCTGGACAATCACCACTTGTTACCTTGTCTTGGGTGTACAGCCCAATCAAGACATCATTAATCATCCAAACGATGTGAAGACATCTGGTCTTCAACCACCGTCTTTATCCTCGACACATCGTTGAGTCAGTTATTCAAAATGAGATAAACCCGGTCTTTCTGAATAACTCGGGTATATAATAAACAAGTGCTATAAAAACACAACGTACGCCTCATTCCAATCCAGAATATTCCTTTATTCAAATATTCTTATACTTTGGGAAAGGTTCCCATAAATTTTATCAAAGATAAATTCTTTAAATTTATTCTTTAATCTTCTTTGGATATCATTTCAATCTAATTAAAGATGCATTAAAACTCCACTTGGTTTTAATCTTCCAAAGAATAAATATTAGTGATTGTTTAACTTGGGAAATCATATCCTGTTTTCAACTGGGTTAAAGAACCAATGTCATTTAAAGCACGGTTCACTATAAACACAAAATCACATTCCATTCCATCAGACTTTGAGCGTAAATTAGCAAGTGAACAATTCCCTAAGTATTAACCCCGAAGGCCGAAACCAACATCAGATCAATACCCAGGAAACCATTTAACTTAACTAATCTCCAGTTAGTTTCTGATTTTCTTAACTCCATTGGGTCTAAGAACAATATTATTAAAGATACCATTCACGACAAACCCAAATCACATTCCATTAATTATGGAATCTTCACGGAAAAAACAAATCAATATATAATCGATATCAATTTCTGTATCCGACTAATAATATAAATGGAATAACGGCAAATCCTTTTAAATTCCATATGTATTAACAACCTTCCTCCATAGAATTTCATTTCGATTATTACCAATCGAATTCCATTCAATTCTAATTTAATATATTAAATTGGAAAACGTTACTTTAGAAAATTCCTGTTAAATCTTAATGAAAAATTTATAAATTCCAAATCACATTTCACTGCAAATCGGGTTAAAGAACGAATGTCATTAAAAACACAGTTCACAATAAACCCAATTCACATTCCATCAATCTCTAACCGTAAATTAGTAAGAATTCTATTCCCTAAGTATTAACCCCGAAGGCCGAAACCAACATCAAATCAATACCCAGGAAAGCATTCAACTTAACTAATCTCCAGTCAGTTTCTAATTTTTTTAACTCCATTGGGTTTAAGAACAGTGTTACTAAAGATACCATTCACGACAAACCCAAAATCCAATTTAATATTAAATACAAGGCTCTGGATAGAAAATATTTCGGCATATATTTAATATCAAATTCTGGAATCAACAAATACCGTATTGTAATAACGGTATATATATCTTCCTAATTCCTCCATAATATCCGTATAATCATGGAATCCAATATCGAAATATTCCAAAGATAATTTCGATTCAAATCCATTACAATTCATATATCGAAAATTCCGTTTATTTTTAAAACCATTGCAAATCCAATCTATTTATTTAAAAATATTGGATTATAATTCTAGTTCATAACTAGTTCATTTTGATAAAAAAATATTTTTATCTTTTCAAATATGGAATTTTTCAGCCCAATTATTTCCAAATCATTTATTATGATTTTACACAAATTATTGATATTTTTAATAATTTTATCAAGGCCCGTACGGTCGATTTCCATAAACGGTCATCGAACTGCACTTACAACGACCTTTTCCAAATTTGATTTGGATATAATTCCAAATCCAACCGTTAAATTTCAAATTTCCTGTATTCGTTAGAAAGCTCTTTTCGATACGAACCCAACAGTTCCGGTTTTAGGAGAATCCGACTGTCGGGTCTCCCGTAATGTCCATTCGAAGTCAATGGTCGAAATTCGTGAACTGCCGCAGCGCGGCGCATTCTGTTCAGGCCATTATATTATATATATATATATATAATATTTATTTCATCGATTTCCTTTCAAAACATATTTTATAAATCGTTTTAAATTCGTTTTGATAACGATTTCAACTTCAGATTCAATTCCAAATCAAAATTGAATATTCCATATCATCGATATATAAATGATAGTATTTTCAAAACATTTGATTTTGAAATCAATTCCTTTTCGATATTCATTATAAAAATGAATAAAATCGATATAAATATCGTTCACGTCAAAATGGCGTCAATCTAATCAATACGGCTTTATATATTTAAATATATTCGTGTCCATCCCAAATCGGACATCAAAATCAAATTTTGATCTTTTACTGAATATTTTTTTTAAATATTCATTATTTTAAAATGATCGTTATTTTAAAATATTCATTCTTTCTGAACTGGAATCAGACACAGTCAATTACCATATAATGTGATTATATGGATTTCATACAACACATGTACACAATAATAATCAAACACATTCAACCATCATCCACATTCTACACTGCATAAGCATTAAATATAAATATTCACCGCTTACACAGCCTGTCAATCCATCGATCGACATACAGCTAATTATTGGGACTAGCGTATGTCTATATCATCCCAATACCCATGTGGGGTTTCAATCAACAAATACATATTTATTTGTGCAGTTGGATGATGTGTAAAACTTATCGTCCTAATCCATATCAGTCAAATGTATGTACATAAACAAATCGTCCAATTTGTTTATAAATATTTATTCATATATGCGTTAAAAATTATATTTTCTATAAAATATTTTTAACTATAAAATATTTTATTCCATTCCACATCACATAATCAATTTTCACAACACAGTCAAACAAACAAACAATCGTCCATAGTTTGTGGACGACAGGTGTCGGGTGCTGCTGAGCACCGTCTGCATCCTAGTATATATCTTAACTAGAAAATAAAATAAAAGTGAGGAGTTCTCAACTTTGGGATCCACTCCGCCGTGCTTTGATTGCCGATCTATGCAGTATACCTATGTTAAAAATTATATTTTTAACTAATCATTAATTATTTCTTTGTATGATTATTTTATAAATAACATACATAGGCTAAAAAATATATTTTTATCTTTCTAAAAATAATTTCTTATTTTAATACCAACGCTACATAGATAAAAATCACATTTTTATGCCGCTATTATATAGATAAAAATCAAATCTTTCTATCGCTAATGAATATAAAAATCACATTTTTACATTGCCATTTAAACGATAAAAGTCATATTTTTACTTTGCTACATATATGATAAAAATCACATTTTTTTATATTGTCACTTCATATATAAAAATCATATTTTAACCCTCGCTACATACATATGAAAATCGAATTTTTATTCTTTCTACATACATATAAAAATCGAATTTTTATATGAATAAAAATCACCTTTTTATCACGAAGTTATATATAAAAAAAGTAGGCTTTTTACATAAAAATCAAATCCTTTTCGCTATAAAAATCAATTCTTTTCCTTTTTAAAGATCTAAAATGTCATCTTCTTGATAAACAAAAATATAATCTTTTTGACTACAAAAATGTAATCTTTTTCACTACAAAAACCATAGCTTTCTACGTTTTAAAAATCATTCTTTCATACTTTTAAAAATCTTTCATTCTGAACTAATGAAGACCGTATTTATAAACAAATAAAAATCATATTTTTAAAAGGAGAATTAAATAAAATAAAATAAAAACTTACTGCATTATTCCTTCAGTGGAGCAGGGGGATTGGTGCTCACGCCATCGTCGGAGAAAGGTATATGCTCGCCGTGCTTCGGAGGGTGCTGGTGGCCTTGGGTTTCGGGTCTTACGGGGCTAGGGTTCGGGTTTTTGGGGGATTGGGAAGAAGGGGGAGGGGGCGTCGTGGCTTAGAAGGAGGAGGTGGGGAGGGCGCCGCCGCTTGGGGGCGCGGTGGCGGGGCGTCGACGAGAAAGGGGGGCTCTGTCGATGCTCACGCGGTTTTTTTATTTCCCCTGAATCGAATAAGAGAAAGGAAGGGAAGAGAGAGAGAGTAAAGGGACGAGGAGTTGACATAGTTATTTAATTTATTTATTTATAATTTTTAATTCTCAAAAAGTAACCTTTTATTTTAACCTCTAAACGAAGCCTACTGACTGTCATCCATAACTAATTGCCACCATTCCAAACACAATGGGATATGCTGCGTAAGCCAGTTCGGCTGTTTCGATCAGTTTCCGTAAAATCAAAATATAAATCTACATATTGAATTTTTAACACACATTTCAATTTATCGGGGCCACACACGGACTCTAAAAATTCCCAAAAAATATTTTCTAGTTTTGTATTAGTGATACGGTTCTAACAAAACTAATTTCGTCAAATTTGGAGACCGTTGGAAAAATGGCCATTTTCTGGTCGATCCAAATTGACTTTAAGTGTCAAAAACACGTTTTCTTTTTCCACGCTCACATATTGATTTGAAAAATTATGAATTTTGGAATCTAGCAATAACTTGAAATCCCGGATCCAAAAAAAGTAGTTTCGTCGAAAACGGAGGTCATTTGCAAAATTTCTATTTTTAAGGGCCAAAATTCCATAGCGACTATTCTGAAATTTCAACTAGGCATAACTTTTTATTCCCGCTATGAAATTTCAATTTTTTGGATTCGTTTGAAAGATGTTCTCAAATAGATTTTAATATTTTTGGTTTCACTAAAATCCGGTTTATTTTGCATCCTGTACATTGACTTGAAATTTGAAATCGAATTTTCGAACTATCGCGCCATTTTCCATTCCTTTTATAATTAAAAATAAATATTTATATTCTAACGTCGATTCAAATAAATATATACGTTCTAATTCTATTCAAAAATAAATTTCTCATTGTAATTATTTAAAATAATTCATTTTAAATATTCAAAATTCATTAAGATCGCCAAAATAAAAAATTTAAATTGGTTCAGATTTTTCGGGTTGTTACAATCTCCCCCACTTAAAATCTTTTCGTCCCCGAAAAGGAACGAAGCTGAAAGTTGTTGAACTAATCAACTCAACTTTCATTATTTTCATTATGGCTTAAGTTCTTCAACTTTTCGATTTCTAAGAACTTTTCAAATTTTTTCAAAAATTTGGCTAACACCCTAAATTTTCGAAAAAATTCGCTATAACCTCCTTTGTAAGGGAGCACCGGGAAAATCCCCAAACCGCCACACAGGCCTCTCCAACAAAAAGAAAAAGAAATAGCAAATCGTCTCATAAAATCATCCAAACCCAATAATTAGTAAACATGTACCTATTTGTTGGGCATACAATTTCATTCCTCTTCTCTGGCCTCCTTGCTATGACCCGTTCAATGTATATACATGTATATACATGCAATTGCGATAAATTTTCAATACAGTTCAATATTTGGTTCAATTTACTTATATGTACCGTTCATTCACATAATGGTTTTATTAGATAACAAATAATCATACAACACAACCATCAATCAATTAGTTGATTAGATTTTCAAATTCATAACTTTGATACATAGTCCAAAAATTAGATTTTTGATGCCAAATCATAACAATAAGCCCTATCTATTCTTGGTTCTCACACCAGTCAATTGGAATCATATAGAAATCCCACTTTCGATACTCGAACATAAACACTGATGATGATATATCAATCATCAGCATCATCTCCGGCCGACTAAAGTGTGATCCTATATCTATCCAGTATATTTGGGACTTCATATACACGCTAGCTAGGCGTATATGCTTAATCTTTATATATTGGATTGTCCAAATTCAATATAAAATAAATATTCAAATATGTATCATACGATTTAAATTTTCAAAACAAACTTTGTTTTCATTTTTATTTTAAAAATAACACTCTTTCGACTCGTTCTAGGATACTATTGATCCTATCTCTAATAAGTAATTCTCATTGGATATTACTAATCCAATATCTGACGAATTCTTTCGTTTGGTTCCAATGTATCTTGTTCTCGAGCTCTATAAACCAAAGCTCTGATACCACCTGTAAGAACCTAAAACTTCCCCATGAGGGAAAGAACGGATTGCTTTGAGAACAAGACGAATTAGAACACAAACAGAAGAACATTTCATTGCTTATTACAACAATTTACATCAGATTACAAGAATATACAAAGTATGAATAAATATTATACATTCGACAAATATAAGAGATTTACAAATTACTATGCAGCGGAAAATAATACAAAACACAACTGAAAGGAATGTACAGATACAGAGCTTTCTGAATATCATTCCAGCTGTAAACCAGGATCCTGTGAATATAAGTCTACAAAACCAAAACTACTAGCTGCCCGTGTGGAAAATAGGGGAAGTCAGAGTTTAGGTTAAAACAATAAACTCCAGTCAGTCATGTGACTGGAATGAGAACTAAAATAGTTATTAACTTGATTTTTAAAGTTAGGTGAATCAAGGGACCACGCCGTATAACACGGAACGGGTTTACCCCCAAGAAAACCAGTGCATAAAACAAACAACACAATGCTAAATAGAGAACAACGAAGCTATTATAAGACCCATGTCCCATCACACAATGCAACGCAAGCCAGAGGATAGAATTTTTACCTTATAATAGCCATAAATGCTTGGTACGTGAAATTTCATCTTTTATTATTACTATAAGTGTATAGTGTCAAAACAATTTCAATCATAAGTATCAATCATAGACGGCATAAGTGCCCCATACCACTATGTCGCCATATATAGGATTACAACTAAAACCCAAATGTCTCGTATTGGAAATTGGATTTCCATCTGTGAACCAAGGCAAGTGATCGTCCTTACCGCTTCGAGACGCTCTAGCCCGCCCCTCAGGCAAGTACTCTGTCAAGCCCTTAGATCGTCAGGGCCGGTCCACACGAAATGGATTAAAATGCCTGAACAATGCGTTTCCCCGCCCTATGGGGGGTAAACTGGTCATATCCCGACCACACTATCGGCCCTGGAACGACCTATATAAACGAGGCGCCTCGCTATCCAACAACCACATGAGTCAAACTTGTCAGGGCGTGCAAAACCGCTGACACCACTCCTAGCTAGAAGGAAACGCATGTCCTCCTTGAGGTCCTCTCCCATTTCTGGTTCACACCGGGGTGTGAGGCTCGCGAATTTACGCTACACAAAGCTATGCTATATTAGAGACGTGCTTTGATCATCAACCACAAGACTCTGCTTTTCAACAGAAGCCTTGATCATTTGCATCTCAGCATGCCACACAGGCAATTCACGCTATGCAACTGATGTATATCAATCACACAGAATGAAATCCGATGTCAGACACACATCCACTTACAAGTTCGTTCTGGGTCTGAACGAAACCGAAGGCACCTTATTCCTCCCCCTTATGTCCAATACAGGGGAGAGGTCCTCACATATCCGATCGATCTCCAAGTACGCCTGGACGATCACCACTTATTACCTTGTCTTGGGTGTACAACCCTATCAAGACATCTGTAACAACCCAGATTTCTGTCGATTTACTTTAAATTATTTAATATGGTTTTAAATATTAAATGATAATATAAATGAATTTTTATATTAAGTGTCATTTTGAAAATCCTTTCGATTTAATATCGAATATATTAAATTATCGAAATACGAAATATAGTTGAAATCGAAGTTAAATATGGAGTCAAAAACAATTCAGATGACCGATATAAATTCTATTTGAATATAGATGACGATAATAATAATTTATTATCAAAAAATTTATTTGTTTGAATTTAAATTATATAGTATCAATTTAATATGGTTATTTTATATATACATTCAAATTAAGTTTCAGAATATTTTCTGTTGAGTTCAGAATAGTGTTGTAGCATAAGAACGTCCGTCGTTACGTTGAAATAGCAGTTCGTAATGGTAAGCGATGAACCCCGATATATTTTAAACAGATAAGCTAGAAGTCGAATCAGAAATCAAATTAGAATCTATTTAAATTAAATAAAAATCTCTTTATTTCAAATCGAATTAAATGAAATGTACTTAACCTATCACCTATCACAGACTAATTCCTTAGTGCTCAAGGTTCGTTTTCTATAAATCACACTCCCACCTTTCAATTGTTTTTCCTTTTCTATCAAAATCAAATTTGAAAGCTTCAGATAATCAAAATAAAAAGGCTACGCCCCACTTTAAAATCAAATTCGATTAGTTAAAAAAGGGGGATTCGCGAGTTCCATGAAGCTCGAATCTCAACACGAGATCGAAGCCGTTGAAGGTGTGCGATAATGGCTGCGAGATGGAATTGCCATAGAGTTTGGAGTCGCGGTTTCTGTTCGGATTCTAGGGGGACGTCACGAAGAACATTTGGGGATGGGGAGCACCGCGAGTTCAGAAAGGAATCAATGTTCAGGTAAACGATTCAAAGAAGGATGTGAGGGGAGTACAATTTCAGAATTTGGGGAGATCGATACTGTTGATGTCGCGATGGGATTTGGAGTTCGATCTGAGTTTTGTTGTAGTGACTTAGATGTTGGTGATATTTGCGAGAGAAGGAACGAGGTGCTGCAAATTTCAAATAGGAGTTCGAACGCCGATTTGGGGGTGCGACGGTGGACAGTTGAGGAAGGTGCGATCTTTTTTGGGGATGGTACGACATGTTGGAGTTCGAACTGTTATCGAGAAGGATTTTAAGGCCTCATAGGTAAGTACGGTAGTTGATAGTTTCCTGGTTGGCTAGTGGAGGTTAAATGTGTACAAAGATTTTTGAAGAGGTGGCAATGGGGTTATTTGTGGGACATGAATTCATTAGAATGGATGAATCAAGTTGTGTCATGGTTTTGTTCATAAAATGGGGTAGTGGGCACATGAGCAGGTTTCGAAAATATACTAAAAGGAGAAGCAGTCGATGGAGAAGATGTCATATTTGCGTGGTCCGGTTTTGAAACAATTTTGTAAGATAAAGATGAGATAATTAGTCACTGCTAATAAGGTAACATTACATTGAAATTTAAATATTTATTATGGAATTGGTTTATAAGTTGGTAAATAATTTAATTAAATTAGTATAAGTCGATAATCAAAATTTTATTTGTTTTACGAGGTTAAAACAATTGAAAAGCAGACGTATGGAGAATCACTGAAAAATCTATACAATAAGCTCCATTGGGTGTTCGCCAAATAAAAACCCTGGTGAGTAAATCTCACTCACTTTATTATTCAAAATTATTTTTAGTCGTTAAAAATAATCGATGGTTGTTTGGTTGCATTAAAATATTACTGTGGCTATTGTTAAATATATATTAGTTATTTAGGATTGGTGTTTTTGGATATTATATATATTTATATATATTTATATATTGGTGATTGGATAATTCCCGTAGTACCATTAGCGGATGCTCGCGGTATCATTAGCGGATGACCCTATACGCCCCACGCTATGATAGTGGATGATCTTCTATACCGCCATATCCTGCCTCGAAGCAGGATGGGTATTATTTATGTTGGCTAACGTCTGTGGATGCAGGGAAACAGGTTGGAGGAATCCAACTGGATTCCTCAAAAATATTGTTGTTCATTTGTTTTCATATATATTATCATTATATGAAGTGTTATAAAACCCATGATTTGATAATTGAGTGTTTTTGGATGTTTAAATATCACTGGGCCAAAATGATGATATATATAAAAATATCATGAAAAGGATATTTGAGATTTTAAACGGGAAGTTAAAAAAGTAGAATTTTAATTTTTAAATGAGCTATAGAAATATTAACTTGTTTTGAACAAGTATTGAATTTATAAATGATGTTTATAGATTGGAAAATGCAGGAAATTGAAGTAAATTTATAAACGTGTTTATAAATAAAATGGAATGATTTTTATTGGATAATCGGGGAATTGAAATGAATTTATAAACAGTGTTTATAAATAAAGTGGAAAAATTATCATTTGATAATTCGAGTATTTAAATTCAAATGTGAATCTAAAAATAGAAATGGGAAATCGCTTTAAAGAAGTGAATGATGAAATTTATTCTGATGTTCAGAATGTAAATTGAACTAAAAATAAATCCGTATGGATTTGTGATTTGAATTCGATTTGATCGAGTTAATTTAGATAAAATATTATTCGAATATATATTAGGATTATATTAAATGGGAGTTTAAATTTAAATATGAAAATAGATTCTATATTTATATAGAAAAGTTAAAATGAATGGAAATTTCCAAAATAAGATTTTGGTTTTAAATAGATTTCGAAATGGACTTGTTTTAAATATAAAATAAGTAAATTTATAAACAATGGTCATAAATATGGTAAATAAATTATCCAGAGATAATTGGTAACTTTAAATTCAAGTAGGAATTTAAAATAAAATTTGAATTGAAGTATGAATTTAAATTATAATTTGAAATCATTTCGAAAAAAAGGAAACAGCAGTTTTATTCCACAATTCGGAATATAAAAGGAATGGAGTTTCTAATGGAGTTAGAAAATCTTAGAATAATTTATTTCATGAATTTTATATAATAATTTAGAATTTCTAATGGAATTAGAAAATAATAACAGAAAGGGAGTTGTAATTGATTTGATAACTGAGAAATGGAAAATCGACGAGTAGAGATAATCGGAAATATTAAGTTAGATTCAAAAACTGGATTTAATACATATATATTGAATATATTAGAATGAAGTTAGAAATTATATATAAATGAAGTTTAAATCGTTTATATATTAAATATAATTAAAACGAATTCCCCGCGGCGCGGTAGTTCGTAAATTGGCGTTTCGAACTTCCGTTGAGTATACAGAACTCAATTTAGGTCGAAATTCTTTGAAACAAGAATCGTCAGGACCGATTTGATAATAGTTTTCTAATGGAAGAGAAAATTCTGAATTTCGTCATACAGATTTTGAGTTATGTCAAAATCAAATTTTCATAAAAACAGCACCAGAACCATTATAAAACCATAACGGTTTATTTAAATAAATAAAAGGAGTTTTAAGTAAATAAAAATCTGAATTTCCATTAGAAAATCCAAACTGGACAAATAAAATAAGTATGAACTCCATTGAAGTAAGTAAAATGATTTTTGAGACAAAAATCAGATTTTTAATTATTGAATAGATTTAGCTAACTTGAAAATAATTAGTTAATCGACTTTGAATCGAAATTGGGCGTTGGATAAATAAATGGGGTTTATGAATTCATATTCTATGAAACTTGAATTGAAAATAGAATTCAATTGGTTTATAAGTAAATAAATACGAACGTGATATGTTCAAATTAAATAGTGGATTATGCAAAGAAGCTAATCAAAGAATAAAATAACAAACTAAGTTAAAAATGATCGCATTGAGTTAGAATAAATTGAGAATGGACGTATATGGGTTAGACAGGTATGGAATAAAGAGAATGAAGTTTATAAATTTAGTGCCCAACAAAAAGGTACATGTTTAAATTCCATATGAGGTTTTATGCGCCGAATCGGCAAGCCACTTGGGTTTTTGATTTTCTTTTTGAATGGAAAGGGCCTAGAGAGGCGAGTTGAGTTTGAACTATCAACCGGTACAAAAGGAGGTAATGGCGAAATTTTCCGAAAATTTAAGGAGTTAGAATATTTTTAAGAAAATTTGATAGTTATAAGTCAATGTATCGATATATATAGAATTCGATAAGGAAATGAACTTAAAAATAGAATATTATAAATGTTAAAAATAGAAAGAGAAGCGTATACGTGTTTTAGAAATGGAAAATTGGTTTAATATGGTGTTGATTATTCGAGTTAGCGGTCTTGTCTGTTTTGAAGTTAACAATATTTTCAGTCAAGGTCTGAGAGGTAATTATACCCCAACTTGATTGATTTCATTTTTAACCGATAAATAGCAAGATCAGTCTCGAAGAGAAATGTTTGAATAAGAGTTAGTGAATGCAGTATTTTGGGTTGTTGTAACGATGGTTTACACCACATTCGTTTTTACCCAAGTAAATGGAATTTTGGAAATATAACAATAAATATTTCCTAAGTATATAAATGAATGGTCGGGAAAGAGATAAGTAATTGGAATATTTTCCAATTGTGAATAGAAGATATTTTCTATGTATAGAAAATAAAAAGAAGACGATATATGGAAATGTTTTCCAAATAGCGTAAGTGGCCAAGATGATTATCAAAAATATCGTGTTAGCGAATATTGATAAGGAAATGGAGGAATATTTTAAATTAATGAAATATTAATTAAAAGGTCTAGTGATTTGTTTGATGGTTGGAATGTTTGTTTATTTTTCTTCGATAGTTAAATAACCGACTATCGAAGTATTTGCCAATATCGTTGTCAATATGGAGAGATTGGTTGGATTATTATCCAAGAACCACTCTGTATTGGTAGTAGCGTTGCGAATCAGATTATATGAAGATAATCGAAGACGGAGTAAAGTGCAAGGACTTTTTCTATTAATAGAATTGTGCCTTCAGTTTCGTTCAATCCCAGAACGAAGTGTATGGACGAATGTCTAACCGAGTATTTCCAATGATCATATATGTTGGTCTGTGTAAATATATATGGTGGCGGAGAATTTATTCTCTTAGCATGATATCCAGAATATATTTGTGCAAATCAATTAATGATTTATGGATCTGACAATGTGGCATTCAAAGTGAATGTGCTATCAATGAATGATAAGAAATCGTAGCCTCAGGCCTCAACAATCGGGAAATGACAAAATCGGGCAGAGGCTATGTGGGTCGCTCCCATTAGGGTGTATAATCATCTATCTAGAGAAATTCCATTTGCTTCTTTAATCTGTCGATGTTGTCCCATTCGGGAAATGGTTGCTGATCCCAACCGTTGGTGATATACATTCGATACACTCAAGCGAAATGAGTGATCGGTCATGTGTGGGCCAGGTTGCAAGATGTTCTTGTTGAACCCCAGTGCATCCCCTCTAGAGTACTGTAACGCCCCGCCTCTATACCAACTATCGTCCAGTTCATTTTAGAGAAATTTCGTAGACCATAACAGAGAATGAGGTTTGTGAAGAGCGACCGATTGTATGGTTACTCCATGTGAGGAATGCACATCGAATTCTGATATCGATTAAAATTTCGACGTGACCATTCGGCACATAGGGCAACCACATAACGGCTATATGCAATCTGGAAAGCAGTATAAAATAGACAACAACAATATAAATATGGTATATCACAATGCCAGACATAGAGTAATCATATCACGAAGGCGGAATAGAAATGAATAAACCAAGAATGTGTACAACAAGATAGTGGTCAACAAAGATCCACTAATACATGTACCATGATCTAAATAAAAGAATATGTACACAACGATAGATAATGTCATAGGTACAAAGGTACATAAAACTGCGGAGAAAGAGTAGCAAGCTAAAAGCAGAAGATCAATCCTGCAATGAGAAGTCCCAGAGGAGTACCTAAAATGACTCGGCCTGACCCGAGTATTATTTATAAGAAAGTAAACAATAAACGGACCAGTCCAGCTGTTCTTATCAAATAAACTGAGATAACAAGAGATATAACATAGGATGACATGAACATGGCATGTCGACACAATCAGGAAATGACAATGGAATGTCAGCAAACAAATATCTCTAAATAATCTCCTAGCTAATATAGAATGCAACATTCAAATAATAACACACAATAGGAAATGACAGCGGAATGCCAAATAAACTAAACACATGAATGACAACGGAATGCCAAATAAACTAAACACATGAATGACAGTGGAATGCTAAATACACATCAAATTGATGACCATCGCATCAATGTAAATCATGAATCATAAATCATTTCTCAAATTAACGTGCATCACGTCAAAGTAATCAAGAATCCAGAAATCACTCGAAATCCAGAAAATATCATAAAGGGGCATACTTGTTCATAGATGAGATACAATCTCTAGGTAGCGAACCCATAAGTTTGAGCCAGAGCTCCCCACAGAGCCGGGTCGTGACCCCGGTAGAGAGAAACACAAAATCATGAATCCCTAGAAAACATCATAAAGAGGTGCAGGTCTGTTCATAGATGAGATACGATCTCTAGGTAGCGAACCCATTTGTTTAGAGCCACAGCTCCCCCAAGGTTCCGGGTCGTGACCCCGGTAGAGGAAAACATAAATCATAGAAAATCATAGATAGTTGGACCGAAGTCCCATTGATGAAGGTCCCAAATCGTAATTTCCCACTCGGGCGATCGTGAACCAAACAACTATGTCATAGAGGCAGATACCATGGATCCGGGTGAGTATGAATTACACCGAGATAGTTAATATAAGAAAATAGCTAAATGTCCTATAACCACTGGCTATCCTCGAATAGTTCCTTCTCAAAACATAAATCATGAAGGTTGGACCGAAGTCCCAAAGGTGAAATCCAAGAATTGTGAATCCCACTCGGGCGATCGAGGACCATAAACACAAGTCATAAAGGATCACATCGATCCGAGTGAATAGAAATTACTCCGAGCTAGTTAATATAAGGAAATAGCGACATGTCCCATAACCACATGCTATTCTCGAATATTTACGAACCCGTAATTGGTTTCTATTCAAAACAGAGAAAATCACTACACATGCTCGAACACATGAGTCCAAGAGTTATTCGCTGAAGTAAACGTATAAGGGGTCATAGTCCTCAGTTTTACTAAGGTAAATAAACTAAATTTCTCGTCTGATTGATAGGATAAGGAATCGTATATAAATCAATAGAATCAGTACCGAGTTTAGAAATTGAATTGATTTAAAAAGGATTTGAATTTAAAACTGATTAAACGTTGGTTCGATGCCCATTGACAATATAAAACCCCATTATCCATTGTGGTTTAATTATTCATGAAAACTGTTGCCGTAGCGAATAGAACACGAACATCATGAAACATAAACTCACATCACAACAACATATAGGAAATCAAGGGATAACGGTTGTAATTTCGATCAAAGAACGAATCGAAATCCCAAACTAGCACCCGAAGGTTTTAAACTACAATGGAATAGACTCGAAGGATATAGAGTCGATAATTCACGTTTTAGTGGCGTGAATCACCTTAACAAGAGTATCGAATAAATTTGATATACAAAATAGAGCGCAAGGGCTTTAGAATGATCACTTATTCAATTCACATCATAAACAAATGTGAATCGGCCAATAAGGATCCACATAGGAAGAATCACTTGAGAATCAAAGACGATGAATCGAGCTGCTGGAATCTGTGAATTCGTGAAGCTGAAGTTCACAAAGGAAGTCTGAACGGCTCGAGCTCCGGCTGGGAAAGAGCCCGGATGGGGGTAGACTGTGGACCGAGGTCCCTCTGGTCCACAACCCAAAACCACCGGTCAAAGAGGGGCGGTCGACCGTTTTCAAACAGTAAGAAAACCGGTCGACCGCCCCATTTGGGCCAGTCGACCATTTTTGGCCTGGGCTGTTGCCCAGGCCAAAAACTAAGGGGATTCGTCCCCCGCGAGCTTCCGGCGCCGATCGTTGAGGTCCGTGACTTCTTCGGGACATAAACGAGACCTCTCCGATCCACCTATCGACTCGCGAAGCTCGAATGCAAGGATTTTGATTATAGGTTCTAAGTGAACCAAATTTCCAAACCAAAACGAATAAACGCGATATAAGCGAATTGTGAAGTCTTAGAACTTGTCGGATGCGACAATGGTACTTCACATCACCACTTAATCGATTCAAATCATGTATATTGGTCGAGTGAATAATAACACATGTCATAATCTCTATTTCAAACGAACAAACAAAAGCATATCAAAGCGATTCAAGCGACTTGTGAAGACTTAGGACGTGTCGGGGGACAACGGAGCTTCGCAACATCACTTAAATCAACTCATATCATATACATTGGATCGTATGAACGATCCTTATCATAAGTTGTCAACTCAATGAAACATGAAACATGGAATCGGCTAAGTTACACTAACATAACCAATTAACTAGCATATGCAAACTCATATGAACACTAAATTACACTTGTACAAGCCAATGGCTTGTGGCATAAATGTGGGTCCAAAAAGAACTCACCTTTTGTCTTCGAATGACAAGGGCAAGCTCCAATAAGGAAGAACAAGCACAAATCCAAGCAAAGAAGCTTTCTTTCTTCAATCACCCCTCTCCAATTACCTCATGAACACATATGAAGACTCATGTGTGTTAGGGCATGATAAAAATCCGAAATTGATAGGAGAATAAAGTGGAGAGGGAGACTAAAGAGCTTACCCATGTTTCTACACTTGATTTCCTCTTGATTTGGATCCCAAGGAGCTAACCCTAGCTTAGGAATTTCTATTTCCCATTCCCTACTCCATTCCTATTTCTTTTCTAAGTTTGGAGAATGAATGAAGAGGGAGGAAGACTTGGGGTTATATGGTGAGCTGGTTAGCTCAACCAAGGCCCAACCCTAAAGTGCCAAAATTTCGAAGCTCGGAACATATCGATGCTTATAGTCAAAAAGGTCGTAAACAATGATCCGGACTCAATGGAAGTGGTTTCGAGTCCAAATTCGACCATATGCAAATTTTCACTTTTTGAACACACATCGATTAATGATTAACGACGTTATACTTAAATAAAATATTTAAATATATTATCGTCGAATGAGCGGGTTGTTACAGACTTCCCCCTTAAAAGAATTGCGTCCCCGCAATTCCTTAAGATTGAAGTAATGAGTAACAACCAAAAATAATACCATGGAGTGGTACCACAAGAACCGACACGAGATGAAAAGATCACACCAACGGCTAGGTGAGATCCTAATTTCATGTCACAAAATCATAAAAACTAGAGTTCAATCTCGAATTCCATTACCCATAAAGGTAGTCATCCCAAACGGGTAAAATAATTCCAAAAAAATTCATAAGCGCTATGAATTCAAATAGACTCGCATTTCTTCATATGATTCTCAAAGGAATGAAAATTTGTATAATACATATGAATCTTGCAAATCAAATCCGAAATTTTCAAGAAGCAACAGGACTGCGTCCTTCAGATGCAGAATATCGATAGTAGATATTTCTCTTAGGATATGAAATGGGAATTTACGATGGTTGACTAATCCATTCCCAAATATCAATCACGACGACGTAGCGAACACTGATCTTCAGCATTTTAGTCTTGCGACAAGGTGGCTAACTCCCATAAAAGAACAACTCGGAGATTCCAACGAAGTTAGTGAAAGAGAGCAGTTCTTGAAGGAATAATCAATTCTAATATCAATGATTCAAGGTTAGTAATGTAACACCAACAAACTATTCGGGAAGATCGATTTCTAATCAGGTACCAAAACCTCATTTAGTAACCATAAGGACGAATCATTAGGAATTATATGAAATTCCTAATATTCAAAAACTTGAGTATTAGTTTTAGAAAATCGGAAACATCGAGAAGATGATGGATAAGTAGTGCACGACTTACCATTTCGGAACAACATGATTTAAGATAATTTTCCGCCAAAAATTTCAAATCGCAGAAACATCAACAATTAATCAAAAAAGCACTAGCCAATTCCTCTAAAAAGATGAGATTAAACCAAAGAGGTCATAATCCCCAAAGATTTGATTGACAAGGGTTAACAAACATGCGGAGATATTGTCAATCCAAATGATTCAAATAAACAAAGGATGAATATCAAAAGAGCTCATCCTTTTGATATTCATTTCTAAGAACAACGCAAGGCTAAGTTCATAAGTGAATTGACTATAGCACTTCCGAATGATTGACTAGATCATAGATTTAAAGAAATGAATGATTGAGTTTGCCATGGATCCCAAAACCCAAATCTTCCCTCCCCAACGGGAACTCCTACTCTCTGGAGTGATCGTTCACTAGATAAAATGAGGAGACCCATGGAATCACAAGAATACTAAATTATCTTTAACAAATCGAGACAAGGATTAAGAATTAGGCGAGATTCTCAATCACTAAGAATTCTCGAAAATCAAAAATATGAAATCCAGAACCAAGAGACATAAATAAATAAATGTTTGGGTTGTTCTTGGAGTTATTTAATTTACTCAAAGAAAAGATTCAAGATAATTTCTAATTAAAAATCTTGAACCACTCAAATTATTGGAATTGCTTCAACGAATAGAATAAATTATCTAGAAAGATAACAAACGATTACGAAAAATTGCAAAAATCCAAAATATTATTTTTTTGATTAACTTATTATCAGTTAATTTAATTTTAGGGATCATTTCAAATGTCGGATTGTCACATAATGGTGTTTAGGAATTCCAAACTACAACATGGCATCCCATATCTCGTTCGAGATCCTTAACGCACCTGATGGACAAGTTAACACAAGAAAGTCCTCACAATTTCTAACGTTCACGCAGATCTCGTGAAAATATAAAAATTCAATAAATCGTTCGGGATGGCATAAAGGAAATAAAATTCCTTTATCAACTTACAAATAAATTACAAATGATATCTTTTGATAATGAAGAACACGGTCGACCTATATCAAATGAACATGAATAAAATAATCTCTGAACAAGGTAAATGACATTAAGGAGTTAATGACACGTACCTTGACTCAAGAAGAGGGATTAAGAAGCGGGATGCTTTACCTTATTCTTGATCTTGAGTTTGGAACACAATGAGGTAACAAAAATGTATCGTTGCGCATTTGTTGAGTTAATTTAGCACAAATGCTTGATGACTCACACCGGCACAACGAGATAACAAATGAGTTGTTTTAGCCCGAAGGCTTGGTGATCTCACACCGAACTAGAACTATATAGCTGAGAACGAAGGAGTAGATTTAGTCACAAAGCCATGGTATTTCCATACCGACCGACAAGTGTTCAATAGACCATGCTAGGTACGTAACGACGTACGAAACAACCTTAACTAGAAAACATGAAATATCAGGGTCAAAGGCCTTACAACGTGCGTAGCGACGCACGAGAAAGATATCCAATGATCAATCAACTACAAGGATCATAAATGATCAACAAGATAAGTGTGATACACAATAGGATAGTTTTCAATTGCACAAGTCCAGTAATTATCCATTAAAGCAAACACAAGGATCCATAGTCCTCATGTTTACTAAGGCGTTTAATCAAATTTTTCATACAATTGAAGTAGTCATGACAATGTCAAAATACGATCACCGAAGCGATTGACAACTTGAAATTTACGTTTTAATAGCGTAATTTATACAAAGACAGACATCGATTAGCAACTCGAGTCAAAGAATGAAACAGAAGCACCACTAGAGCACACGGGCCCTAGATGTACTATAGAAATCAACGCGAAAGAGAACGAGTCGATAACTATTCTAAAAAACTAAAAATAGGACACTTAAGACGTAATCACCCCTCCCGTAGGAGGTACACTGAGTGAACCGGCACTTGCACGGCTATGACTAACTATTTTTCTTCTTTTAAGGAAAAAGAAGGAAGACAAAGTTAGTCTCAAGTTGAATTCAAACGATGCGAATTCAATCAAAATGGAATCGTATTAGAAGATAAGCTATGATGGGTCTTAAGGCTCTAACTAAAACCCTAAAGCACGATTCCCGAGAAAGGCTCAAGACAATACCATCGTCATACTATCTTACACTGTTCCGGAAAGTTGGCTCTGATACCAACTGTAACGCCCTGCCTCTATACCCACTATCGTCCAGTTCATTTCAGAGAAATGTCGTAGACCATAACGAAGAATGAGGTTTGTGAAGAGCGATCGATTGTATGATTACTCCATGTGAGGAATGCACATCGAATTCTGATACCGATTAAAATTTCGATATGACCATTCGGCACATAGGGAAACTACACAACGGCTATATGCAATCCGGAAAGCAGTATAAAATTGACAACAACAATAATATAAATATGGTATATCTCAATTCCAGACATAGAATAATCATATCATGAAGGCGGAATAGATATGAATAAACCGAGTATGTGTACAACAAGATAGTGGTCAAAAAAGATCCACTAATACATGTACCATGATCTAAATTAAAGAATATGTACACAACGATAGATAATGTCATAAGTACAAAAGTACATAAAACTGCGGAGACAGAGTAGCAAGCTAAAAGCGGAAGATCAATCCTGCAATGAGAAGTCCCAGAGGAGTACCTAAAATGACTCAGCCTGATCTGAGTATTATTTATAAGAAAATAAACAATAAACGGATCAGTCTAGTTGTTCTTATCAAATAAACTGAGATAACAAGAGATATAAAATAGGATGATGATTGACATTGAAAAGTGTTTATTTTATGACTCTTATGCTTTATCTTTTGTAAATAAATAAATGATACTTTGGGTATTTTTTATGTGTTTTTACAGATTTCAAGCGTTGCCTCCTTCAATTCAAATCAAAGGCCAACTACAAGATAGAGCTACTTCCTCACATCAAATTCATTTCAATTGCAAAAGAAGTAGTAGCTCACTGGTAAAGGCATAGGAATTGGTGCTGAGAGACCTGAGTTCGAACCCCGTCAAACTCACTTTTTGCCAAAGAAACGGAGCGCGTTCACACTGGCCCTTTGCTTTGAGGAATATTTGGATTAGTGTTATGTTATATATATACATACACATATTCATGTGTATGTATTTATGATGTGCACCAATTAACATTTCAGCAATAGCCATATTCTTATCGTGGAATTAAATGCAAATCATTCAATTTCAATTACAAGAATTTCTGATTGAATTGCTGCCAAGAAAAGATCCATTGTGAAGATTTTATACTTTGTTGCCTTTGGAGTCTAATAAGCATCCTTGTTTGGAAGAATTAATTATATGCAATCTTTATCAATCAATTAGCCACATTGGAGAATTGAGAGATATGGAAAATATTTACCATGATATGCCCAGATTTTCTCCAATCAAGCTGAGTCAAGGAAGGCAAGAGATATTCATGAATGAGGAGGCCCATTTATTCATAGACCTAATTATGGTTTTCTCATTCTCATCTATAAATATGTGTTGTAACCATTGTAAAAATCATTCATTCTTCTGTACTCTCTTTTAGTTTTAATAAAGCTTTCTTTTCTTTAGTTTCTGCATTTTATTTTCATGGCAAATTGTGTTGTCTAGTAAATTAGATTTGCTAGAACACAATTTGCTATTGCTTCTATTTTTCTTACTAGTGATTGACCGTCTGATTAGATTCAGCGGTAATCCTAGTTTTTATTTTCAGTTGTTGATTTCTTTTCTGCAATTTTATTTCCAGTGTTCTATTTTATTTTAATCATTGAATTTATTACAGATCCGATTAGATTCGAATCTGCAGTGAATTTAATTGCATCTTTTATTCGTAGTTTCAGTTTTTATTTTGCTTTGCGAAAAAAATCAACCTCTAAGCTTTGTCTAACTCGCCCAAGAGATTAGATAAATAATTGATTTAATTCACCTCCCTGTGTTCGACCTGTATGCTACACACTGTATGCTTGCAGAATTTAATTTAAATGTCGCGCTTTTCTAATTCATAGACTAGCGTCGATCAAGTTTTTGGCGCCGTTGCCGGGGAGGTAACAATTAAATTTTATTGTTTATTTAATTTCTGATTCGTGTTAGTTTTTTTTTCTCTTTTGTTTTCTTGTATATATATAAAAAAATCTTGATTAGTAAAGTGGTGTATCAATTACATTGGTACTCTCATGAACTGAGCAAGAAAAAAAAATACTTGTCAAGTTTCCTTGATTTTATTTCTTTAATTTTCATTTATTTCTTTCCTCTTTTCGGTCTTCTTTCCCATCTTTACATTTCTTCTTTCCCATATATTTAAAAAAAACTCTATTAAAATCTTTCCCCTTTCTGCCTTGTAATTAATTTTCTCTGTTTGATTGGATGTCATTTAATTTCTTTTCTTTTTGTTTCTTGTATATATAGAAGAATAAAAACTCTTGATTGGTTAGATTTGGTATGATACCGTAATCTACCAAATAAAAAAAAACTTACCAAATTTCCTTAATTTTATCTTCTTCTTTCTCATTTATTTCTTCCCCCTTTCAATTTTTCCTTTTATATTTCTTTTTCCTTTCCTACTTTCAAAGCAATAAAAAAACAAAAACAAAAAAAAACTCATCATTTAATTTCTCAAACTCTTTCCCCTTTTTCAATTTCATTCCCAGTTTCTACAACCTCTCTTTCAATAGCTTTCATATAAAAAAAAATTTGAAAACTTTCCATTCTTTCTTCCTTGTAGTTAATTCTCTGCTTTGTCATTTGATTACTACCCTCTTTTGCTATTTCTTTATTTCTTTCCATTCTTTTTCTTTTTGCAATTACAACAGCAATCTCTTCTCATCTTCTTGCCATTCCGTACATCTTCTTCTCTTCCACCAAGACCAAAACCAAAACCATCTTCACGCATACCCATAAAAATCCATATATCTTGCACCAACGAAAACTAATACAGCAAGTCATAACCTCCCCAAAACCATCCTTTCTCACAACCACCAACATCAGCACGTCACCCTCGTCCATCACAAATACCCCCACACTTTGGGACTGCCATTTTTGGTTTCTGAGAGATTTTGGGAGCGCATATCCTGTATTTTGTTTTTGGCCTGTTCGACTGTGCCAAAACAAATAGCAAAAAAAAAAATTGTGGTTTGAGGAGCATAATTAAGGCGAGAATTGGATTGTGTTGCCTATTTTTGGGTGCGTGCGTTTTGATTGAGAATTGACTTTCCAGGAGCAATTCTTTATTTAGTGCGTTAGTGCTTGTTCCCTACTTTTTTATTTCTTTTGTTAGGCTTAGCTTTTATTTTAAGTTTAGTTTATTTATTTTGTTTGGTTTTATTTTTATTTTTTTAATTCTAGGTTTTTATCAGTTTGTAGTTTTCTTTTGATTTTACTTCTTTTCTTTTTCTTAAAAAAAAAAGAGTACGTTTTTTTTTAGGCTTAATCGAGTAGGTTCGCTTGTTTGTATTTTTTTTTCTTTTTTTTCCTTTGTTAGTTTTTTTTTCTTTTTCTTTTTAGGTTTTCTCCCTTTCAATTGTTTATATTTTTATTTTTTTTATTTGCGTCTCTTTATTAAAAAAAAAGAGGAAACCTCATTCAAATCAAAGGCCAAAAGCAAAGAATTCGAGCAAAAAAAAAACAAGAAAACTCGGAAGCCAAGCAAATTTGCAAATCGCCAACGCTACTCAATTGCAATGGACGGACTGCCATACCCCGCTGTAAAATTCTCTTAACTCTACAGGTGCTCTGCTGCAAAATAAAAATATAGAAATTGTTGTAAAAATCTTCTGCAGGGGCAGCGGCTTGAATGTAAAAAAATTTAATTCTGCAATTTATATTTCTGTGACTGTTCTGTGACTGTAATTTCTGAATTAATTTGGTGCGGACTGACATTTCCATAACTGAAATCTTCATTCTCATTGTTTTCAACAATAAAAATAGACGCTGCAAAATAATATAATTAAAAAGTGGTGTTTTGTGAAGTTGACTGTCTCGTATAATTGGATCGCGGATATATAGTAGTTCAATTTATTGAACTATTAGCAAAAGAGGTTGCATACTACCCGTAAAACATTGGCCGTATCCCTTAGTTTTATACTATACGTGAACGGCCATAAGACCCTCTTCCCCCTTCCAATTGAGTCAGTTAATTAATAGAGCACAACAGAGTATTTTATATTATTTTGAAGTGAGAATATTTTTTGTCTTCTGCTGACTTCATTCAAATGTCTGATTCAAAAAAATCCTTGAGAGAAACGTGGGATAATAATCGGAGTAGACGCCCTCTTGAAGAGTATGAATATGAATTACAACTCATGAGGCAAAATTTTCCAAAATTTCATGAGCTCAATGCCAACAGTTTTCAAAAATTTCCAACTGACCAACAATTTCAAAATCATGATAATAATCGAAATGACGATTTCAATTCAAATTTCAACAATTTCGATTATGGGCCACATCCACATGAAAATAGTTTTGAATCCCAATATAACTTTGATCCACATCAATATGGGGTTGTAAACCAAAATTTTCAAAATTATAGCCCATATCAACATCTTGAAAATGACCAAAATTGCAATTTTCACTCGAATTTTAACAGTTTTGGTTATGAACAAAATTTCTATGATCAAAATAATTTCCAATATCATTGTCAGTTTCCTGAAAATTCAAACAACTACCACATTGGAAATAATATTGATTGGGAAATTAATGTGGACTATAATTTTGAGAATCAAGAAATCCAAAACGAGAGCTCTCAAATCAACGATCGTCTTAACATTCTTAGAGAGAGGGAAGAAAGACTAAATAAAAAGGCCGATGAACTTCTTTGTTTATTGACATCTTTGAAAGAACAACAAGAGCAACAAAATCAAATTCAAACAAGAGATGAATCAGAAAATAATCAATTCCTTACTGATGGTGAAAATTTTCAAATAACGACTTTTGAAATTGAGAATAATCATCTTGATGAAGTTTTTCAAAATTCAACAAATGATTTGGACTTCAGCTCTTTTCAGAATAAAAATTTAAGCTTGGATTTTGATCTTCCTCTTTCAGACTGTGAGAAACTTGAAATTCTAGAAATTGAATAGAATAAAAATGTTGAATTTTTCAACTCAAATTGGAAAAGGATTTTAACGAACATGAATTCCTTGGTTTGTATGAGGATGAGTTGGCAAATGAGGATGAAATAGAATCAAACCACCAATCTGAATTTGAAAATTTTGATTTTGAGGTTTTTAACGAACTTGAAATGGTCAGTGTCGAAAATACCTTGTCAATTAATGATGAGAAAGGTGATCACATACTCTTGAACAACACTCAGAATTCAAATTTCACTGAATTTATATACGATCACAAATTTTTGAAAAATTACACTGACAAATTTGTTGAACACATGAACTATCTTTGGAATGCTGGCTTGGTTGAAAAAC
Source organism: Allium sativum (assembly GCA_030737875.1). NCBI lineage: Eukaryota > Viridiplantae > Streptophyta > Magnoliopsida > Asparagales > Amaryllidaceae > Allium > Allium sativum. The sequence continues at coordinate 469,075,810 of CM060920.1, read as the reverse complement.
TTCATGTTAGGACGACCCTGGATATTTATCTCCTGGACTATAAATCTAGGTTTAAAGATGATATGGTTTTCAAGAACTCTTGCTTGTTAGAAAATATGCCTAGGCATAGTGGGAATGGGACTCATAGGGCAAGAACCAAGTGTGGGGGAAAAAGTTGGTGGCAATCCTTGCGTCGCATGCATCGCAAACACATTTATCATTGTACATATGATCCTTTCTTACATATAGTTAAATTGCATTTCGTTTTACAAATCATTTTACATTTAATCCATCTTTGGGTACGATCTTTCAAATTTAGGAAACGTTCACAGTGTGGACACTGTTTAGTTCTAGTGTGGGGGGGGGGGAGTCTGCATTTCACACATTTTCGTTTTTTTTTTCGTTTTTTTTCTTTCTTTTCATTTCCATCCATTTAAATAGGACCATCATGCATTTTAGACTGTAGTAACATGCCATTTTTTTTGAAATACGACTCATTTTCAATTGATACAACAAAATAAGTTTACAATTTTTAGCCAGTTGATAGTATTTTTCTCTCTCAGCTAAATTCGAATTTGAAATATAATGAAAAGTTTAATTTTGAGGGATAATAGTGTAACCGGTACATAGGGAGATTCTTAGGTGATGGCCATGAAATCTATTCTATATTGTAGACTTTGTTTAAATAAGTGGAGGACTTAAAATACTTATATTGGCTTTTCGAATCTTTAAAACTAAGTTGTGTTAAGTTGAATTCACGTAACTCTCTTTTTGTGCTTATAAATTCAATAATAATAATAGTAATCCAAGGGTATCCAACATTGCTTGTATATCGAGCGTTGGTGTGCAAACCCGCCAAGCTCTATCCGACACGTTGTTGACAAAGTCAGCATTGGAATATCTTGGTCTCATTTTATGAGATTGGACACCTAAGGATTACCGACACGTTGTTGACAAAGTCAAAGTCGGCCTGCACAATCCGCCAAGCTCTTTACCCACTCTCCGTTAGTCCGCGAGGCAGTGCATGGGTGGTAAACCTTGGTCTTTTTAGTTAGGTGTATGTACTTAATCATAAATCTTAAAATTTTTATAGAATAAAGAATAAGCAATGATACCAAACACTTCTTGACCTTATTGATTTGACTAGCCATACATGAGAAAATTAGAATACCACTTTGCAAACTGTGCCAAGCAAACTAAGAATTTATTTCATGGCTGCACTATGTTATCGACCGAACTAACTGGCCAAACTGGAATTTAACATTTGAAAACTTGATTTATATTGAAAATTTGTGACAAGTGGAGGTATCTAAAATAAAATTAACTGATTAGAAATTGTTAACTTAATTTGTTGTACCACTTCCTGAAACAAGTCGTATTTTCAATTTTGTTTCAATTGCATAAGTCCTTTGCATTCATGTAGTTTCATTAGATCCATAGCATACTGCAGTTGGATTTTGTGGGTAGTATCCGCTGAAAACCCTCACGAGACACCACTTGTCCTACTAGGGACACCTAGAGGTTTAACGGCTTGTTGCATACGCTCAATGCAATCGTGTTTCCCACGAAAGTGCGACCTATCTAGTTAGTTTTTCATTTTCTTTTTACTCGAGGACGAGTAAAAGATAAGTGTGGGGGTATTTGATTGACATTGAAAAGTGTTTATTTTATGACTCTTATGCTTTATCTTTTGTAAATAAATAAATGATACTTTGGGTATTTTTTATGTGTTTTTACAGATTTCAAGCGTTGCCTCCTTCAATTCAAATCAAAGGCCAACTACAAGAAAGAGCTACTTCCTCACATCAAATTCATTTCAATTGCAAAAGAAGTAGTAGCTCACTGGTAAAGGCATAGGAATTGGTGCTGAGAGACCTGAGTTCGAATCCCGTCAAACTCACTTTTTGCCAAAGAAACGGAGCGCGTTCACACTGGCCCTTTGCTTTGAGGAATATTTGGATTAGTGTTATGTTATATATACATACACATATTCATGTGTATGTATTTATGATGTGCACCAACTAACATTTCAGCAATAGCCATATTCTTATCATGGAATTAAATGCAAATCATTCAATTTCAATTACAAGAATTTCTGATTGAATTGCTGCCAAGAAAAGATCCATTGTGAAGATTTTATCCTTTGTTGCCTTTGGAGTCTAATAAGCATCCTTGTTTGGAAGAATTAATTATATGCAATCTTTATCAATCAATTAGCCACATGGGAGAATTGAGAGATATGGAAAATATTTACCATGATATGCCCAGATTTTCTCCAATCAAGCTGAGTCAAGGAAGGCAAGAGATATTCATGAATGAGGAGGCCCATTTATTCATAGACCTAATTATGGTTTTCTCATTCTCATCTATAAATATGTGTTGTAACCATTGTAAAAATCATTCATTCTTCTGTACTCTCTTTTAGTTTTAATAAAGCTTTCTTTTCTTTAGTTTCTGCATTTTATTTTCATGGCAAATTGTGTTGTCTAGTAAATTAGATTTGCTAGAACACAATTTGCTATTGCTTCTATTTTTCTTACTAGTGATTGACCGTCTGATTAGATTCAGCGGTAATCCTAGTTTTTATTTTCAGTTGTTGATTTCTTTTCTGCAATTTTATTTCCAGTGTTCTATTTTATTTTAATCATTGAATTTATTACAGATCCGATTAGATTCGAATCTGCAGTGAATTTAATTGCATCTTTTATTCGTAGTTTCAGTTTTTATTTTGCTTTGCGAAAAAAATCAACCTCTAAGCTTTGTCTAACTCGCCCAAGAGATTAGATAAATAATTGATTTAATTCACCTCCCTGTGTTCGACCTGTATGCTACACACCTGTATGCTTACAGAATTTAATTTAAATGTCGCGCTTTTCTAATTCATAGACTAGTGTCGATCAAGTTTTTGGCTTTCTTCCCTCTCTCTAACATAGAAATGTGTTTATTTTATTTGATTAGTCGTTTGATTAACATAGAACATGGCATGTCGACACAATCAGGAAATGACAATGGAATGTCAGCACACAAATATCTCTAAATAATCTCCTAGCTAATATAGAATGCAACATTCAAATAATAGCACACAACAGGAAATGACAGCGGAATGCCAAATTAACTAAACACATGAATGACAACGGAATGCCAAATAAACTAAACACATGAATGATAGCGGAATGCTAAATACACATCAAATTGATGACCATCGCATCAAAGTAAATCATGAATCATAAATCATTTCTCAAATTAACGCGCATCACGTCAAAGTAATCAAGAATCTAAAAATCACTCGAAATCCAGAAAACATCATAAAGGGGCAGATTTGTTCATATATGAGATACGATCTCTAGGTAGCGAACCCATAAGTTTGAGCCGGACCTCCTCACAGAGCCGGGTCATGACCCCGGTAGAGAGAAACACATAAATCATGAATCCCTAGAAAACATCATAAAGAGGGGGCAGGTCTGTTCATAGATGAGATACGATCTCTAGGTAGCGAACCCATTTGTTTAGAGTCGAAGCTCCCTTAAGGTTCCGGGTCGTGACCCCGATAGAGGAAAACATAAATCATAGAAAATCATAGAGAGTTGGACCGATGTCCCATAGATGAAGGTCACAAATCATAATTTCCCACTTGGGAGATCGCGAACCCAACAACTATGTCATAGAGGCGGATACCATGGATCCAGGTGAGTATGAATTACACCGAGATAGTTAATATAACAAAATAGCTAAATGTCCCATAACCACTCGCTATCCTTGAATATTTACTAACCCGTTGTTAGTTCATTCTCAAAACATAAATCATGAAGGTTGGACCGAAGTTGCGACGACCCCAAAACCCGTACTGACGGTGTTAAGGGTAATCTTTGGAATATAACACATAAACAGATAATAGCAAAACAGAAATAAATAAATACACTAGATAATGCACAATAGAATATACTGGATAAATGTAATCATCAGAGTTACACAGTATACAGGATCATACTTAGTACAAATACAATTCAGCTATACATAAATGTCTACAGCGGAAAACAAAACATAATGTACAATAGGAGATGAACAGCATAAAAAGAGATAAATGATAGAATCCATCTTCAGTTCCAGCTATCCAGAAAAACCTGAATACAAGGCTGCCCGTGTAGAAAAAGGGGCACCCGAATTTGCAAGTGAAACAAACTACGAGTCAGTCATGGGACTGGTATGAGAAATCTACATAACACATTTACAATATGGCTAATCACAGGATCACGCCACTTTCGTGGAACGGGTTTACTCCATTGGATTGCTCGTGCTTTAAAACAATTAAATCTTTTAATCATTGCAATGTTTTTTATAAAAATGAAGCCATTATAAGACTCAGTTCCCATCACACAATGCAACGCAAACCGTAGGATAGAGTTTTACCTTATAATGGCCAAAATATGCTTGATACGAATAAAACAAAAGCATTTGATATTATTACTAGTGTTTATAGGTTTCAAAAAAAAATTCAATCATAACTATCAATCATAGACGGCATGGGTACCGTATATCATGTCGCTATATATATATAATCAATTTCGCACGATGTCGTATTTGGAAATTGGATTTCCGTCATGAACCAAGGCAAAAGATAGTCCTTACCGACTTCGAGACTGCCTAGCCCGAGCCTCAGGAACTGCCACAACTGCCCCTTGGATCGTTAGGGCCGGTCCACCGATGTGGATTAAAATTCCTGAACACTGCGTTTCCCTGCCCTTTGGGGCGTAAATGAGCCAACGAATGACTCTATCGATCCCGGATCGACCGATATAACCGAGGCGCCTCGCAACAGCAACAACCAGTTTAAGCACAGACACCACCTCTAGCTAGGAAGAAACGCATGCCCTCCTTGAGGTCCTCTCTCGTTTCTGGTTCATACCGGGGTGTGAGGCTCGCGAATCCACGTTATACACAAAGCTACGCCACACAGGCGGTGCTTTCATCATCACCACAAGACTTTTCTTTTCAACAGAAGCCTTGATCATTTGCCACTTAGGCATGCCACACTAGCAATTCATGCCATGCGACTGATGTCCATCGATATACAACCTTTGAGCTCGTGTGTCTCAGAGAAGGGCGTTAACCAAAAGAATAAATTCTCCACCGCCAAACAGATGTATATTTAATAGAGATCAATCAACACAGAATAAAATCCAATGTCAGACACACAGTCCATTTACAAGTTCGTTCTGGGTCTGAACGAAACCGGAGGCACTATATACCTCGCATACCCATCAATCTCCACGTACGTTTGGACGATCACCACTCATTATCCATATTTCGGGATGCCTCCCAATCAGGACATCAGTTACCATCCAAACAAGGTGAAGATTTCCGGTCATCAACCGCCGTCTTCATCTTCGATTACTCATCGTCGATTTAGTTATTCAGAATGGGATAAACCCGGTCTTTCTGAGCAACTCGCGTATATAAATAACTAGTGCTACACAAACACAACATACGCCTCATCCCAATTCATTAGTCACTAACCGTCAATCAGTAAGAGAACGATTTCCCAAATATTAACCCCGAAGGCCGAAACCAACATCAGATCAAAACCCAGGAAACCATTCGACTTAGTTAACCTTCAGTTAATTTCTAAATTTCACATTCCATATCGTTTATAATATTTTATAACGATTTACCGCTAGTTTTATTTAATTAAAATAGCCAATTTATTCATACGACGCTTCAGGCCATAACGCGGCCGTGGCGCTGTTTTTCTTCAGATTTGATTTACACATATCTGAAAATCTAATCGTTGGATCTTCACAAAATTTACATCATTAGAAAGATATTTTCAAAATGAATCCAACGGTTCCAGTTTTGGGAGAATCCGACGGTCGGATCTCCCGACACAATTATTTGAAGTTTCGATTTCAAAATACGAACTGCAGCCTCATTATTCGATTTAATTTAATTATATTTATTTATATATAAATATAATCGATTCTGGCGCTGTTTTTCTTCAGATTTGAATTAAACATTCCAGACAATCCAACCGTCGGATTTTCACAAAGTTGGTGTTGTTGGAAAGATATTTCCAAAGCGAACCCAACGGTTTCGGTTTTGGGAAAATCCGATGGTCGGATCTCCCTGTACAATCGTTTGAAATCACGGTTTCAAAACACGAACTACAGCTTCGTTATTCGTTATATTTTAATTATATATATATAATCGATTCTTCGATTTCAAAACTATAAGCTTTTCTTATCTATGATAAAAATGATATTTTTATCCAACTGTCTTCTATTTCAACACTTCACTATTTTTAACAATTCATGTATATAATAAAAATGTGATTTTTAATGTAAAAACAATTTATTTCAAAACATGACTATTTTATATAGTTTATATAGATGATAAAAATATGATTTTTATTATAAAACAATTTCTTTCGAACCCGAATACCATTCAACACATGAATTTCTATTCAACGAATGAATTTCTATTCAACACATGAATGTTATTCAAAATTCGTATATATACAATAAAAAGGTGATTTTTATATTGTTAAAACAGTTTATTTAAAACACGAATACCATTCATTCAACGCATGAATTTCTATTCAATGAATGAATTTCGATTCAACACATGAATGTTTTCTATTGTTTGTATATATAGAGAAAAAATGTGATTTTTATTGTTAAAACAATTTATTTAAAACACGAATACCATTCAACATATGAATTTCTATTCAACGAATGAATTTCTATTCAACACATGAATGTTTTCTATTGTTTGTATATATAGAGTAAAAATGTGATTTTTATTGTTAAAACAATTTATTTAAAACACGAATACCATTCAACATATGAATTTCTATTCAACGAATGAATTTCTATTCAACACATGAAGGTTATCTATAGTTTGTATATATAGAGTAAAAATGTGATTTTTATTGTTAAAACAGTTTATTTAAAACACGAATACCATTCAATACATGAATTTCTATTCAACGAATGAATTTCTATTCAACACATGAAGGTTATCTATAGTTTGTATATATAGAGTAAAAATGTGATTTTTATTGTTAAAACAATTTATTTAAAACACGAATACCATTCAACACATGAATGTCTATTCAACGAATGAATTTCTATTCAACACATGAAGGTTATCTATAGTTTGTATATAAAGAGTAAAAATGTGATTTTTATTGTTAAAACAATTTATTTAAAACACGAATACCATTCAACACATGAATTTCTAGAATGAATTTCTATTCAACACTTGAAGGTTATTCAATATATGATAATAATTCTAACACATGAATATTATTCTAAATTTCGGCAGCATAACGGCAGGGTAGTTAAAACCGGGGCCGTCCCTAGTACGGCTCCTCGCTCTACCTTAAAGCTTCGCATCTTTTGACAATGGGGATTCATGCATCTAGTTCGCACGTAGGCGGCATGTATATTTTTTTCATTTCCACAAAATAATCCTATGTGGTTTCAACCAAATAATTCTCAACCACAAATGTGTATCTTTCAACCACAATCAATCAATTTCAACCACAAACAATTATAATCAATCATTCGCTATCAACCAATTTTCACACCAATCACAATCAATAAATATCGTCCATGGTTTGTAGACGAGGGACATATATATATATATATATATATATATATTATATAAGCATTTCACTTCTATTTCAACACATATATAATTTTTACAACGCATATATATATACATCGAACGTACAACTTATACAACGCTTATACATGAGGTGTACAACGCTTATATAACTCATACATCGACTATACAATTTATACATCATCGTTTCCATATCGTTTATAATTTAGAAATCTCACATTGGGTTCCACTCCACCAAAAATAGCAGAAGGCTCAGAAAAATATGCGGTCTCTTCTAGAATGTAGAAGACGTCCACACGAGTCCACTGTCTCTTGTTTCACTGAATTTCATCAACATACGAAAAAGAAATCATTTTTATTTGATTAAACCAGTTTGCAACGCTTTTTAGTGTGGAAATCAGTTTAAATTATATAAACCGATACCTTTCAGAACTCATTCGAAACTAGGTCTTCGATTTGCTTCCCATCCGTGAAGTTGCAGCTCGATTGGACCATACAGCGTTGAAGGGGGAGGAGAGGCGTTTCCGCATAGGGGTGTGGGGTAGAGTTCAACGGTCGGGATAGGGCAGGGCGGCGACTTCAACGATGGAAGTTCAGCGAGGTGGATCTCGAGCTAGGAGCGAAGAGGGGTGATGAGGTCGGTTTGGATTTGAAGAGGAGGAAGAGCTGGACAAAAACCTTAACTGGCGGAGGGGCTGAAAGTGGAGGAGGCGGTCGAAAAATGGGCTGGAACATTTGAACAGCAGCCGCCGTTAATCGGAGGAGATAAAAAGGGTTTTTCGATTTTTTTATATTTTTAAAATTATGAAAGGAATAATTTGATTGGCCAGGAGCTTTTAAAAGGGAGTTTTCTAACACGACCTCCAATTCGAACCCAACGACTGTCGTCCCTAGCGTTTTACCCCCATTCCGAACACAATGGGATATGTTTCGTAGGACCATTTGACTGTTTCAGTCAGTTTTCCTTCGAATTAAAATATAAAACATTCAATATTTAATTTGAACGTACATTTCAATTTGCCAGGGCCACAAACTGATTCTAAAAATTACCCAAAAATAAATCTAGCTATGTTTTGACGATACGGTCCCAACAAAACTAGTTTCGTCGAATTCTGAGACTGTTTGAAAAATGGCCCATTTCTGGTCGATCCAATTTAACTGTATTTGACCAAAACACGTTTTCCTTTGCCACGCTAACATACTAACTTCAAAAATTATGAAATTTGAAACTTAGCAATAGTTTAACATCCCGGATCCAACAAAAGTGGTTTCGTCGAATTCCGAGGTCATTTGCAAAATGGCCATTTTCACGGGCTATATAAATTCCATAGCGACCTTTCAGAAAATTCATTTGGCCATAACTTTTGCTTCCCGTTATGAAACTTCAATTTTTCAGATTCGTTAGAAAGGTATTCACTAACAGATTTAAATATTTTTGGTTTCACTCCAATCCGTTTTGTTTTGCACCCGATACAGTCAGTCAAAGTTTGAATTCAAATTTTGAAACTACCGTGCCATTTCAGGCCTTGTTTATAGTTAGAATTAATTATATTCCTTTTCAATTGTCGATTCAAACTTACTTTTCATCATTATTATTTAAAATGTCTATTTTAAATATTTAAAATCCACTAAAATATCCAATTTAAAATTTTTAAATTGGTTCAGATTTTCCGGGTCGTTACAATCTCCCCTACTTAAAACTTTTCATCCCCGAAAAGGAACAAAGTCGAAAGTGGTTTGATTAATCAACTCTACGTTCCTTCTAGCTTCCATTCTCCAACTTTTCAGTTTCTGAGAATTTTCAAATTCTTCAAAAATTTGGCTAACACCCAGAATTTTCGAAAACGCCATAACCTCCTTTGTACGGGGAGGGGTTTGGAAATTTATTGGGCCGTATTTGGTACCCAATAAATCCTATAAAGAATACATATATTTATAGTTATATATTCTGGTGTTTACAAGGGAGCGTGTGCAGATAATAACTCCAGAGAATAAATTCTCGTCACCCTGTCAAAGCCTGAGGGAGTGTGTATTTTAATTGCTCCAGATAATAAATTCTCGTCACCTCGTCCCGTGTGGGAAATAAATAATCCATGTGCCGTATCTAATGACTAGAGAGACGTGATTATTGTCAACTCCAGACCCGTGTGGGGTTTTTATTAATCTGGCAATTTATCGTTACGATTTTATATGGTCATATCAGTCATCAGTTCAACCTGTAAAATATAGTCATTGCCATACAAGCCTCTCGCTCGTATGGTTAATCTTCTACCTCGTCACACAAGCTCCAAATGCTTATGTGGTATATAATGAAGTATGCATATCTTTGAGAAGTATGCCATGTAATGTAGTTCAAAATTAATTGTTACTATCCTATGGCGACATTTATTATTACACACAGAACAACCAGCACTCCGCATCCAATGGCATTCACAGGAGTTGATATAATAATATTTCGCATCCAACTCATTAAGGTTTACCTATTTGTCGGGCACGCAAATAATTTATTTACTCAACAGCTATCCATTTACCTGTTCAAACATATATAATGCACATGTATATATTTCTATCTATTTTTAAATCAGTTCAATGTGTGATTTAATCGAATAAATTCTACCATTCATTCTATTATTGATTAAATTAACTATCGTTTTAATAATTTAATTAATCAAATCTACTATCCCACAACACAAACAACAATCAAATTGTTTTTAACTTTTCAAAAATATACTAATCAATTTATATACTCTTTTAAATTCATTCAAACTATAGAATTAAAAGTTCACATCCATGGAAAGAAAATAACAACAGAGTAGAGAACTAATTGGTAATGCAAAGTATGGTAAATGTACCTTGCACCGGAGTCAATCAGAGATATCGACTCGACACTTAGGATAGGCTTTCTGAATGCTTTCCTCAGTTTCCCAAGTACAATCTCGCGGATCCCCACTCCATTGCACTTTGACTAAGTGAACATTCCTGTTCCTCGGCTCTTTGGTTTCTTTGCCGATGATCTTTAGCGGCTTCCTTCTCACAGCCAATTCGGGAGTAATTTCAATATCCTGTTGCGCTGCTTCTTCCACGATCAAGTCTGGATCATGATCGTGCTTTCGTAGTTGAGATATGTGAAATACATCATGCACTCCAGGCAACTAATCAGGCAATTGAATTCTATAAGCGAGAGTTCCAATCCGTTCTAGTATAGGGAACGGACCAATGAATTTGGGCGCCAACTTCCCAGTTTTACCGAACCGGATAACTCCTCTCATCGGCGATACTTTCAAATATACATAGTCGCCAACAGCAAATGATATATCTCTTCTTCTCTTATCGGCATAGCTCTTCTGGCGGCTTTGAGCGGCGAGTAATCGTTTCTTAACGAAATCGACTTTGTCGGCAGCCTCGCGGATCATATCGGGTCCCAACACAAGTCTATTACCGGGTTCGACCCAACAAGCAGGAGATCGGCACGGTCTACCATACAATGATTCGAATGGTGACATTGTCAGGCTCGCCTAGTAGCTGTTGTTATATGAGAATTCAGCCAAATGCAGATGGTCTTCCCATGATCCGCCGAAATCTAGAACACAAGCCCGCAATAGATCTTCTAAAATACGATTCACCCTCTCAGTCTGACCATTTGTCTGAGGATGATAGGCGATGCTCAAGTTCAGCTTTGTTCCCAGTTCTACTTGAAATGCCTCCCAGAATTTGCTAGTAAATATTGGATCTCTATCACTGACTATACTGAGCGGCACTCCATGTAGCCTAACTATTTCCTTGAAATAAATCTGCGCCAGACTCTGATCAGTTCTGTTTGATCTGACAGGTATGAAATGGGCGGTCTTCGTGAAGCGATCTACGATCACCCAAATACTGTCATTTCCTTTTCTAATTCTGGGAAAACCATCTATGAAGTCCATGGAAACATGTTCCCACTTCCAACCTGGAATGTCCTGTGGTTGCAACAATCCAACAAGTTTCTGTTGGTCGCTTTTGACTAGTTGGCAAGTAGGGCATTGGCTAACATACAAAGAAATGTCTCTCTTCATCGACTTCCACCAGAAAGTGCGTTTGATGTCATTATACATTTTGCTTACTCCCCGATGGATACTAAGTTTTGACTTGTGGCATTCATCCAGCACTTCCTTTCGGAGCTCAAAAATTTTAGGAAAACAGATTCGACCTTTTAGCCTTAGAATCCCATCATTATCAACCTGAAAACTCGAGGGCTCGCCTTTCTGAATTATCTCTCTGATCTTCTGAATGAAGTGATCATCCATCTGAAGAGCAGATATTTTATCTATCAATGAAGTCGTGATAATAAAACTGGCGATTATTGCATTCTTTCGACTTAGCACATCGGCCACGACATTGGCTTTCCCTGGAGTGTATAGAATCTCAAAATCGTATGCTGCAAGGAACTCTAGCCAACGTTGCTGCCTCAGATTCAAGTCCTTCTGGGTAAACAGATACTTTAATGACTGATGATCTGTAAACAGTTCGAATTTCTCACCCAGAAGATAGTGTCTCCAGATTTTCAAAGAGAATATGATAGCCAACAACTCAAGATCATGAGTGACGTAGTTCTTTTCATGTGGCTTCAGCTGACGGCTAGCATAAGCAACAACTTGACCTCTTTGCATTAATACGGTGCCATGGCCTTCTCTAGAGGCATCTGTCCAGACTTTTAAATCCTGATTGCCGTCGATAATCGTTAACACTAGAGTCGTTGTTAATCTTAACTTTAGCTCTTCAAAAGCCTCCTCACATTCCGTAGTCCACTTGAATTTTGAGTGCTTCTTTGTAAGCTTCGTTAAGTGACTAGATATCTCCGAAAAATCTTTAACGAACTTCCGGTAATAACTAGCCAATCCAAGAAAACTGCGGACTTCCATAGGAGTACTAGGCTGTTTCCAGTTTTGAATAGCTATGATTTTACTTGGATCCACAGCAATTCCTTCTTTCGATACGATGTGGCCAAGAAACTTTATTTCATCTTGCCAGAATATACATTTGGACAGTTTAGCTTTCAACACATTCCTTCTCAGAATTTCTAGAACTTGCTCCAAATGTTTTTCATGTTCGGCCTTTGATTTAGAGAAGATTAGAATATCGTCAATAAAAACCAGAACAAACTTATTCAAAATTCCTCTGACCACTCTATTCATCAAATCGACGAAATAAGCTGGAGCGTTACATAAGCCGAACGACATTACTAACCACTCATAGAATAAGTCGGGACCTCTGAATACTGTCATAGGAACACACTCTTCGGCAGTACGAAGCTGATGGAAACCTGTAGCTAGGTCCATCCTTGAAAATACTTGTGCTCCATTCAGACGATCCAATAAATTATCGATTCGCAGCAATGGATATTTATTCTTTATTGTCTACTTGTTCAAATCACGATAATCCACACATAGTCACAGAGTACCGTCAGATTTTTGGGACAAACACCACTACTGCTCCCCAATCAGAGAAACTAGGCCTGATCAGACCCTTCCATACAAGCTGTCTTGTTTGATTGTCTAATTCGTCTTTCTCTTTTAGGGTCATCCTCCTAATAGCGTGCACTACTGGCCTTGCATTCGGGATTAAAGCAATTTTGAAATCAATTTCTCTCTGTGGAGGTAAGCGAATAACTTCTTCGAACACATCCGCATAGTTCTTAACGACAAGAATATCTTTTACGAGGTCGGGAATATTCTCTGTGACTGCAGGGATATTTTCTATTTGAGTAGGAGAAACATCCAAAGCTGGCCAGAAGTCTTTTCTATTAGAATTCTGACCTTCACAAGGAATGGTTATATAATTACCTGATTTAATCTTCGCCTTAACGACTCTATCGGCGCATTTAACCTCAGCTTCATATTTGGTCAACCAGTCTAATCCCAAGATAAGATCAAAGTCTGTAAAATTCATGACGACTGCGATGGTAGGGAACCGATAATGAGAAAAAGAAACCGGCACTCCACAAACCCAACTGAGATCGAGGGAACCCCCAACCGGATTATGGACAGTCATTGGTTCTTTGAGCTTCTTCAAATTAAAATCTAGTTTCTTAACCGCATTCTTTGCAACAAAGCTTCGCGACGCGCCGGTGTCAAACAGTACTTTAACAGGAATATCTTTGACAGTTAGCGTGCCTTCTAAAACATCTGGCCTTTCTTGAATAGCTGAGGGCTCATAAGTTTCTGCTACTTCATTTATATGTACTGCTTCAGATTTTTTTGATAGTTGGCAATCTTGCTTTACGTGACCAACCTGATGGCAAAGATTGCATTTTCTATTTTCTTGAACTTTGTGCTTTGATTTAGATCCTTTCTTCCTCGGCATTTTCAAAGACTTACATTTCCTGGACAGATGACCCTTTTGATTGCAGTTTAGGCATATGGAGGTCATTACTGGTTCTTTCTCAGGTCTGGCCCTTTTCCGATTGACTTTAGGCTTCTTACTCACCACAGACATCGTACTGGTCTTAGGGCGATCAGTTTCAGACTCACCTTTATTACTAGAACTGACTTCTTCTTCGTAACGCATCATACCTTTCTTGTCGAGATCCTCATACTGGTAAGCCATGTATATCATATCAGAAAAAAGAAAGCTTCACATTCCTCATTACACTATTCTGATATTTTCTTTGCAGGCCATGAATAAATCTCAGATTCTTCCTCTTTGGATCTTGAATCAGATGAGGAGCAAAGTGAGAAAGTTCGTTGAATTTCTTATGATATTCTGGAATGGTCATATCTCCTTGTATCAGATAAGAGAATTCATCACATAATCGCTCAGTCGCTTCAGGAGGAGTAAATCTTTCTAGGAAAATCATTTTGAATCTATCCTAGGTGATATCACCTTCTGGATTATCTTTGATTGTCGAATCCCACCAAAACAAAGCTTCTTCTTTGAGTGCCCAAGACGCCAGTAATCTTTTCTGGTCATCTCTCAGCTTTAAACCTTCAAAGATTTTCTCTGCAGAACGAATCCAAGCTTGTGTTTCCATAATGGACTCTTTGCCTAAGAATGGCGATCCACCCAGATTTCGAAATCTCTTGCATAGAACTTCTATATCCGATTCTGGCTGCGGGAGCACAACTGGCTCATTAACTTGTCGAGCCATACAATTATTTCTTCTGTTCCTGTCACTCATTTTCTAGAGCATCTGCAATTAGCAGACAAAGTGTCAGGTCAACAGAAAAGATATTTCAAAATATAGAGACAATTGCTTGAATGTAAATGTGTCTACTGGGGTGTATTTCATTCTGCTTTACTCATACTAGGATATTACTGATCCTATCTGTATAGAGTTACCCACCCTAGAACACTACTAGTTCTATTTCTGACGAGTTCATTCATATGGTATATTCCAGCACTAAGCTTAACCAAAGCTCTGATACCACGTTGCGACGACCCCAAAACCCGTACTGATGGTGTTAAGGGTAATCTTTGGAATATAACACATAAACAGATAATAGCAGAACAGAAATAAATAAATACACCAGATAATGCACAATAGAATATACTGGATAAACGTAATCATCATAGTTACACAGTATACAGGATCATACTAAGTACAAATACAATTCAGCTACACATAAATGTCTACAGCGGAAAACAAAACATAATGTACAATAGGAGCTGAACAGCATAAAAAGAAATAAATGATAGAATCCATCTTCAGCTCCAGCTATCCAGAAAAATCTGAATACAAGGTTGCCCGTGTAGAAAAAGGGGCACCCGAGTTTGCAAGTGAAACAAACTATGAGTCAGTCATGGGACTGGTATGAGAAATCTACTTAACACATTTACAATATGGCTAATCGCAGGACCACGCCACTTTCGTGGAACGGGTTTACTCCATTGGATTGCCCGTGCTTTAAAACAATTAAATCTTTTAATCATCGCAATGCTTTTTATAAAAATGAAGCCATTATAAAACTCAGTTCCCATCACATAATGCAACGCAAACCGGAGGATAGAGTTTTACCTTATAATGGCCAAAATATGCTTGATACAAATAAAACAAAAGCATTTGATATTATTACTAGTGTTTATAGGTTTCAAAAAAACAATTTCAATCATAACTATCAATCAAGACGGCATGGGTACCATCAATCATAGACGGCCGGTCCACCGATGTGGATTAAAATTCCTGAACACTGCGTTTCCCCGCCCTTTGGGGCGTAAATGAGCCAACGAATGACTCCATCGATCCCGGATCGACTGATATAACCGGGGCGCCTCGCAATAGCAACAACCACATAGGTGAAAATAATATAAATGTCAGCCAGTTTAAGCACTGACACCACCTCTAGCTAGGAAGAAACGCATGCCCTCCCTGAGGTCCTCTCCCGTTTTTGGTTCATACCGGGGTGTGAGGCTCGTGAATCCACGTTATACACAAAGCTACGCCACACAGGCGGTGCTTTGATCATCACCACAAGACCTTGCTTTTCAACAGAAGCCTTGATCATTTGCCACTTAGGCATGCCACACTAGCAATTCATGCCACGCGACTGATGTCCATCGATATACAACCTCTGAGCTCGTGCGTCTTAGAGAAGGGCGTTAAGCAAAAGAATGAATTCTCCGCCACCAAACAGATGTATATTTAATAGAGATCAATCAACACAGAATAAAATCCAATGTCAGACACACAGTCCATTTACAAGTTCGTTCTGGGTCTGAATGAAACCGTAAGCACTATATACCTCGCATACCCGTCGATCTCCACGTACGTCTGGACGATCACCACTCATTATCCATATTTAGGGATGCCTCCCAATCAGGACATCAGTTACCATCCAAACGAGGTGAAGATTTCTGGTCTTCAACCGCCGTCTTCATCTTCGATTACTTATCGTCGATTTAGTTTTTCAGAATGGGATAAACTCGGTCTTTCTGAGAAACTCGCGTATATAAATAACTAGTGCTACACAAACACAACATACGCCTCTTCCCAATTCATTAGTCACTAACCGTCAATCAGTAAGAGAACGATTTCCCAAATATTAACCCCGAAGGCCGAAACCAACATCAGATCAAAACCCAGGAAACCATTCGACTTAGCTAACCTTCAGTTAATTTCTAAATTTCACATTCCATATCGTTTATAATATTTTATAACGATTTACCGCTAGTTTTATTTAATTAAAATAGCCAATTTATTCAAACGATGCTTCGGGGCATAACGCGGTCGTGGCGCTGTTTTTCTTCAGATTTGATTTACACATATCTGAAAATCTAACCATTGGATCTTCACAAAAATGTACATCATTAGAAAGATATTTTCAAAACGAATCCAACGGTTCCAGTTTTGGGAGAATCCGACGGTCGGATCTCCCGGTACAATAGTTTGAAGTTTCGATTTCAAAATACGAACTGCAGCGTCGTTATTCGATTTAATTTAATTATATTTATATATATATAAATATAATCGATTCTGGCGCTGTTTTTCTTCAGATTTGAATTAAACATTCCAGAGAATCCAACCGTTGGATTTTCACAAAGTTGGTGTCGTTGGAAAGATATTTTCAAAGCGAACCCAACGGTTTCGGTTTCGAGAAAATCCGATGGTCGGATCTCCCTGTACAATCGTTTGAAATAACGGTTTCAAAACACGAACTGCAGCTTCGTTATATATTAATTATATTATATATATATATAAATATAATCGATTCTTCGATTTCAAAACTATATGCTTTTCTTATCTTTGATAAAAATGATATTTTTATCCAAATGTCTTCTATTTCAACACTTCACTATTTTTAACAATTCATGTATATAATAAAAATGTTATTTTTAATGTAAAAACAATTTATTTCAAAACAGGACTATTTTATATAGTTTATATAGATGATAAAAATATGATTTTTATTATAAAACAATTTCTTTCGAACCCGAATACCATTCAATACATGAATTTCTATTCAACGAATGAATTTCTATTCAACACATGAATGTTATTCAAAATTCGTAAATATACAATAAAAAGGTGATTTTTATATTGTTAAAACAGTTTATTTAAAACACGAATACCATTCAACGCATGAATTTCTATTCAACGAATGAATTTCGATTCAACACATGAATGTTTTCTATTGTTTGTATATATATAGAGTAAAAATGTGATTTTTATTGTTAAAACAATTTATTTAAAACACGAATACCATTCAACATATGAATTTCTATTCAACGAATGAATTTCTATTCAAAACATGAATGTTTTCTATTGTTTGTATATATAGAGTAAAAATGTGGTTTTTATTGTTAAAATATTTTATTTAAAACACGAATACCATTCAACATATGAATTTCTATTCAACGAATGAATTTCTATTCAACACATGAAGGTTATCTATAGTTTGTATATATAGAGTAAAAATGTGATTTTTATTGTTAAAACAATTTATTTAAAACACGAATACCATTCAACACATGAATTTCTATTCAACGAATGAATTTCTATTCAACACATGAAGGTTATCAATAGTTTGTATATATAGAGTAAAAATGTGATTTTTATTGTTAAAACAATTTATTTAAAACACGAATACCATTCAACACATGAATTTCTAGAATGAATTTCTATTCAACACATGAAGGTTATTCAATATATGATAATAATTCTAACACATGAATATTATTCAAAATTTCGGCAGAATAACGGCAGGGTAGTTAAAACCGGGGCCGTCCCTAGTACGGCTCCTCGCTCTACCTTAAAGCCTCGCAGCTTTTGACAATGGGGATTCATGCATCTAGTTCGCACGCAGGCGGCATGTATATTTTTTTCATTTCCACAAACTAATCCTATGTGGTTTCAACCAAATAATTCTCAACCACAAACGGGTATCTTTCAACCACAATCAATCAATTTCAACCACAAACAATTATAATCAACCATTCGCTTTCAACCAATTTTCACACCAATCACAATCAATAAATATCGTCCATGGCTTGTGGATGAGGGGCGTATATATATATATATATATATATATATATATATATATATATATTATATAAGCATTTCACTTCTATTTCAACACATATATAATTTTTACAACGCATATGTAACTTATACATCGAACGTACAACTTATACAACGCTTATACATGAGGTGTACAACACTTATATAACTCATACATCGACTATACAATCTATACATCGTCTTTTTCCATATCGTTTATAATTTAGAAATCTCACATTGGGTTCCACTCCACCAAAAATAGCAGAAGGCTCAGAAAAATATGCGGTCTCTTCTAGAATGTAGAAGACGTCCACACGAGTCCACTGTCTCTTGTTTCACTGAATTTCGTCAACATACGAAAAGGATATCATTTTTATTTGATTAAACAAGTTTGCAACGCTTTTTAGTGTGGAAATCAGTTTAAATTATATAAACCGAAACCTTTTAGAACTCGTTCGAAACTAGGTCTTTGATTTGCTTCCCATCCGTGAAGTTGTAGCTCGATCGGACCATACAGCGTTGAAGGGGGAGGAGAGGCATTTCCACGTAGGGGTGTGGGGTGGAGTTCGATGGTCGGGATAGGGCAGGGCAGCGACTTCAACGATGGAAGTTCAGCGAGGTGGATCTCGAGTTAGGAGCGACAAGGGGTGATGAGGTCGGTTCGGATTTGAAGAGGAGGAAGAGCTGGACAAAAACCTTAACTGGCGGAGGGGCTGAAAGTGGAGGAGGCGGTCGGAAAATGGGCTGGAACGTTTGAACAGCAGCCGCCGTTAATCGGAGGAGATAAAAAGCTTTTTTTGATTTTTTTATATTTTTAAAATTATGAAAGGAATAATTTGATTGGCCGGGAGCTTTTAAAAGGGGGTTTTCTAAGACGACCTCCAATCCGAACCCAACGACTGTCGTCCCTAGCGTTTTACCCCCATCCCGAACACAATGGGATATGTTTCATAGGCCCATTTGATTGTTTCAGTCAGTTTTCCTTCAAATTAAAATATAAAACATTCAATATTTAATTTGAACGTACATTTCAATTTGCCAGGGCCAGAAACTGATTCTAAAAATTCCCGAAAAATAAATCTAGCTATGTTTTGACGATACGGTCCCAAAAAACTAGTTTCGTCGAATTCTGAGACCGTTTGAAAAATGGCCCATTTCTGGTCGATCCAATTTAACTGTATTTGACCAAAACACGTTTTCCTTTGCCACGCTCACATACTAACTTCAAAAATAATGAAATTTGAAATTTAGCAATAGTTTAACATCCCGGATCCAACAAAAGTGGTTTCGTCAAATTCCGAGGTCGTTTGCAAAATGGCCATTTTCGCGGACTATATAAATTCCATAGCGACCTTTCAGAAAAGTCATTTGGCTATAACTTTTGCTTCCCGTTATGAAACTTCGATTTTTCAGATTCGTTAGAAAGGTATTCACTAAAAGATTTAAATATTTTTGGTTTCACTCAAATCCGTTTTGTTTTGCACCCAGTACAGTCAGTCAAAGTTTGAATTCAAATTTTGAAACTACCGCGCCATTTCAGGCCTTGTTTATAGTTAGAATTAATTATATTCCTTTTCAATTGTCGATTCAAACTTACTTTTCATCATTATTATTTAAAATATCTATTTTAAGTATTTAAAATCCACTAAAATATCCAATTTAAAATTTTTAAATTGGTTCAGATTTTCCGGGTCGTTACAGAAGTCCTATAGGTGAAATCCAAGAATCGTAAATCCCACTTGGGCGATCGAGGACCACAAAACACAAGTCATAAAGGATCACATCGATCCGGGTGAATAGAAATTACTCCGAGCTATTTAATATAAGGAAATAGCGACATGTCCCATAACCACATGCTATTCTCGAATATTTATGAACCCGTAATTAGTTTCTATTCAATACCGAGAAAATCAACACACATGCTCGAACGCACGAGTCCAAGAGTTATTTGCCGAAGTAAACGTATAAGGGGTTATAGTCCTCAGTTTTACAAAGGTAAATAAACTAAATTTCTCGTCCGATCGATAGGATAAGGAATCGTATATAAATCAATCGAATCAGAACCAAGTTTAGAAATTGAATTAATTTAAAAAGGATTTGAATTTAAAACTGATTAAACGTTGGTTCGATGCCCATTGACAATATAAAACCCCATTATCCATTGTGGTTCAATTATTCATGAAAACTGTCGCTGTAGCGAATAGAACATGAACATCATAAAACATAAACTCACATCACAACAACATATAGGAAATCAAGGGATAACAGCTGTAATTTCGATCAACGAACGAATCGAAATCCCAAACTAGCACTCGAAGGTTTTAAACTACAACGGGATAGACTCGAAGGATATCGAGTCGATAATTCACGTTTTAATGGCGTGAATCACCATAACAAGAGTATCGAATAAATTTGATATACAAAATAGAGCGCACGGGCTTTAGAATGATCACTTATTCAATTCACATCATAAACAAATGTGAATCGGCCAATAAGGATCCACATAGGAAGAATCACTTGAGAATCAAAGACGATGAATCGAGCTGTTGGAATCTGTGAATTCGTGAAGAGGGACCCAGAGTTTATTTTGTTT
The DNA here is from genome assembly GCA_030737875.1 of Allium sativum. Taxonomy (NCBI): domain Eukaryota; kingdom Viridiplantae; phylum Streptophyta; class Magnoliopsida; order Asparagales; family Amaryllidaceae; genus Allium; species Allium sativum. Next base: position 469,054,646 of record CM060920.1, on the reverse strand, counting down.
TTGTTTTCCCTAAACTCTTGGGTGCCCAAATTTGTACGGGAAATCAAGTAGTTGGGGTTTTTCAGATTCACTCTGAAGAGCTGGAAGCAGGAGGCTTCACCAGTTAGCTATAGACTATCATATTTTCGCTGTGTACTATGTTATATCTGGAAACAGGTGTTTATCACTGTTCCAGGAATAACTGTTGTACTCTGATAATGGTATGTATATACAGTTACTGATTTGTATTTCAAAAGTTATGTTATTTAGTATATTTTATTCGTTCCGCTGTGAGATTTGTGTTCTTCGTTTTTCTTCTATTCTAATATTTCTTTGTTTCTATTTCTCATCCTCTAACTTCTTTCTAATAATGATTCATATTTCTGTGCAATTTGGGTTGGACGTGTGGTGTTATTAGTCAACTCAGATTGTACGGATTTGTGAGCCGTTATAACATTAGTAATCATCCAAACGATGTGAAGACATTCGGCCTTCAACCACCGTCTTCATCCTCGACACATCGTCGAATAAGTTATTCAGAATGGGATAAATCCAGTCTTTCTGAATAACTAGCGTATATAATAAACAAGTGCTATAAAAACACAACATACGCCTCATTCCAATACAAAATATTCCTTTATTCAAATATTCTTATACATTGGGAAAGGTTCCCATTAATTTTATTAAAGATAAATTCTTTAAATTTATTCTTTAATCTTCCTTTGGATATCATTTCAGTCTAATTAAAGATGCATTAAAACTCCACTTGGTTTTAATCTTCCCAAAAATCAATATTAACGATTGTTTGACTTGGGAAATCATATCATGTCTTTAACTAGGTTAAAGAATCAATGTCATTTAAAACACAGTTCACTATAAACCCAAAATCGCATTCCATTCCCTCTAACCGTAAATTAGCAAGTGAAAAATTCCCTATGTATTAACCCCGAAGGCCAAAACCAACATCAGATCAATACCCAGGAAACCATTCAACTTAACTAATCTCCAGTTAGTTTCTGATTTTCTTAACTCCATTGGGTCTAAGAACAGTATTATTAAAGATACCATTCACGAAAAACCCAAATCATATTCCATTAATTATGGAATCTTCACGGAAAAAACAAATCAATATATAATCGATATCAATTTCCGTATCCGACTAATAATATAAATGGAATAACGGCAAAGCCTTTTAAATTTCATACGTATTAACAGTCTTCCTCCACAGATTCTCATTTCGATTATTACCAATCGAATTCCATTCAATTCCAATTTAATAAATTAAATTGGAAAACATTACTTTGGAAAATTCCTGTTAAATCTTAATAAAAAGATTTATAAATTCCAAATCACATTTCATTGTAAATCGGGTTAAAGAACGAATGTCGTTAAAAACACAGTTCACAATAAACCCAATTCACATTCCATCACTCTCTAATTGTAAATTAGTAAGAGAACAATTCCCTAAGTATTAACCCCGAAGGCCGAAACCAGCATCAGATCAATACCCAAGAAACCATTCAACTTAACTAAACTCCGGTCAGTTTCTAATTTTCTTAACTCCATTGAGTTTAAGAATAGTATTATTAAAGATACCATTCACGACAAACCCAAAATCCAATTTGATATTAAATACAAGGCTCTGAATAGAAAATATATCGGCTTATATTCAATATCAAATTCTGGAATCAACAAATACCGTATTGGAATAACGATATATATATATATATCTTCCAAATTCCTCCACAATATCCGTATAATCACGGAGTCCAATATCGAAATATTCCGAAGATAATTTCGATTCAAATCCATTCCAATTCATATATTGGAAATTCCGGTTATTTTTAAAACCATTTCAAATCCAATCTATTTATTTAAAAATATTGGATTATAATTCTAGTTCATAACTAGTTCATTTTGATAAAAATATATTTTTATCTTTTCAAATATAGGATTTTCATCCCAATTCTTTCCAAATCATTGATTATGATTTTACACAAATTATTGATATTTTTAATAATTTTATCAAGGCCCGTACAGTCGATTTCCATAAACGGTCATCGAACTGCACTTACAGCGACCTTTTCCAAATTTGATTTAGACATAATTCCAAATCCAACCGTTAGATTTAAAATTTCTTGTATTCGTTAGAAAGCTTTTTTCGATATGAATCCAACGGTTCCAGTTTTCCGATGGTTTGATCTCCCGTACTGTCCATTCGAAGTCAATGGTTGAAATTCGCGAATTGCCGTAGTGAGGCGCGTTCTGTTCAGGCCATTATATTATATATATAATATAAATAATATTTATTTAATCGATTTCCTTCCAAAATGTTTTTTATAAATTTTTTTAAATTCGTTTTCAAAACGATTTCAACTTCATATTCAATTTCAAATCAAAATTGAATATTCCATATCATCGATATATAAATGATAGTATTTTCAAAACATTTGATTTTGAAATCAATTCCTTTTCGATATTTATTATAAAAATGAATAAAATCGATATAAATATCGTTCACGTCAAAATGGCGTCAATATAATCAACACGGCATTATATATTTAAATATATTCGTGTCCATCCCTAATCGGACATCAAAATCAAATTTTGATCTTTTACTGAATATTATTTTTAAAATATTCATTAGTTTAAAATAATCATTTTTTTAAAATATTCATTCTTTCTGAACTGGAATCAGACACAGTCAATTACCATATAATGTGATTATATGGATTTCATACAACAAACGTACACAACAATAATCAAACACATTCAACCATCATCCAAAGTGCATTCTACACTGCATAAGCATTAAATATAAATATTCACCGCTTACACAGCCTGTCAATCCATCGATCGACATACAGCTAATTATTGGGACTAGTGTATGTCATATATCATCCCAATACCCGTGTGGGGTTTCAATCAACAAATACAGATTTATTTATGCAGTTGGGCGATGTGTAAAATTTATCGTCCCAATCCATATCAGTCAAATGATTGTACATAAACAAATCATCCGAATAGTTTATAAATATTTATTTATTCATATACGTGTTAAAAATTATATTTTTAACTATAAAATATTTTTAACTATAAAATATTTTATTCCATTCCACATCACATAATCAATTTTCACAACACAGTCAAACAAACAAACAAGTCGTCCATGGTCTGTGGACGACGGGTGTCGGGTGTTGCTGAGCACCGTCTGCATCCTAGTATATATCTAAACTAGAAAATAAAATAAAGTTGAGGAGTTCTCACCTTTGGGATCCACTCCGTCATGCTTTGATTGTCGATCAATGTAGTATACCTACATTAAAAATTATATTTTTAACTAATCAATAATTATTTCTTTGTATGATTATTTTATAAATAACATACATAGGCTAAAAAATTTATTTTTATCTTTCTAAAAATAATTTCATATTTTTATATCAATACTACATAGATAAAAATCACATTTTTATGCCGCTATTATATAGATAAAAATCAAATCTTTCTATCGCTAATGAATATATAAAAATCACATTTTTACATTGCCATTCAAACGATAAAAATCATATTTTTACTTTGCAACATATATGATAAAAATCACATTTTTTTATTTCGTCACTTCATATATAAAAATCGTATTTTTACCCTCGCTACATACATATAAAAATCGAATTTTTATTCTTTCTACAGATATATAAAAATTGAATTTTTATATGAATAAAAATCGCCTTTTCATGACGAAGTTATATATAAAAAGTAGGCTATTTACATAAAAATCAAATCCTTTTCGCTATAAAAATCAATTCTTTTCCTTTTTAAAAATTTAAAATGTCATCTTCTTGATAAACAAAAATATAATCTTTTTGACTACAAAAATATAATCTTTTTCACTACAAAAACTGTAGCTTTCTACGTTTTAAAAATCATTCTTTCATACTTTTAAAATCTTTCTTTCTGAACTAATGAAGATCATATTTTTAAACAAATAAAAATCTTATTTTTAAAAGGAGAATTAAATAAAATAAAATAAAAACTTATTGCATTATTCATTCAGCGGAGCGGGGGGATTGGTGCTCACGCCATCGTCGGAGAAAGGGAGCTGCTCGTCGCGCGTCAAAGGGTGCTGGTGGCGTTGGGTTTCGGGTCTCACGGGGCTAGGGTTCGGGTTTTTGGGGGATTGGGAGGAAGGGGGAGGGGTCGTCGTGGCTTAGAAGGAGGAGGGGGGAGGGCGCCGCCGCCTGGGGGCGCAGTGGCGGGGCGTCGACGAGAAAATGGGGGATCCGTCGATGCCCATGCAGTTTTTTTTTATTTCCTCTGAATCGAATGAGAGAAAGGGAAGAGAGAGAGTAAAGGGTGGAGAAGTTGACTTAGTTATTTATTTTATTTATTTATTATTTTTAATTCTCAAAAAGTAACCTTTTATTTCGACCTCTAAACGAAGCCTACCGACTGTCTTCCATAACTAATTACCCCCATTCTGAACACAATGGGATATGGTGTGTAAGCCAGCTCGGCTAGTTCGATCAGTTCTCGCTAAAATCAAAATATAAATCTATACATTGAATTTTTAATGCACATTTCAATTTATCGGGGCCACATACGAACTCTAAAAATTCCCGAAAAATATTTTCTAGCTCTATATTGGCGATACGGTTCTAACAAAACTAATTTCATCAAATTTGGAGACTGTCTGAAAAATTGCCATTTTCTGGTCGATCCAAATTGACTAAAAGTGTCAAAACACGTTTTCTTTTGCCACGCTCATATATTGATTCGAAAAATTATGAATTTTGGAATCTAGCAATAACTTGATGTAACAACCCGCAAATTCTGAACCAATTTAAAATTTTTATTTTAGAAAATTTTAATGAATTTTGAGGTTACAATATAATTTATTATTATTAATAATGTCTAGAATTTATTTTAATTGAAGTTAAAACGAATAAATTTAATTTAAATATAAATGGAATTAGAAATAACGCGATAGTTTGAAAAGTCAAACTTGAACTTTGACTGACCGTACAGGATGCAAAATTTAACGGATTTTAGTGAAACCAAAAATATTAGAATCTATCTAAAAATATCTTTCTAACGAATCTGAAAAATTGAAATTTCATAGCGGAAATCAAAAGTTATGGCCAATTCAATTTTTAGAATGGTCGCTGTAGAATTTATATAATATATATGGCCCGAAAGGCTACTTTTCACATATGAAGGAATTTCGACTCGAAACCACTTCCATTGAGTTTGGAATGGCGTTTCTGCATTGAAAAACAGTAAACACTTATATATTTTGAGTTTCGGAAAATTATTTGTTTAAAAATGTATTTTTAATATTAAATATAGTGGCCTTGAAAATAGTTATTTTTCAAACTACCTCCGTTTTCGATGAAACCACTTTTGTTGGAACCGGAAAGTCAAATTATTGCTAGGTTTCAATTTTCAGAATTTTTCGAATTAATATGTGAGCGTGGCGAAATAAAATGTGTTTTGACTATTTATAGTTAAATTTAAACGCCTTAAAAATAGCCATTTTTCAAACAGTCTCAGAATTCGACGAAAATAATTTTGTTGGATTCGTATCGTCATAAGAAAGCTAAAAATATTTTTTTTAGAATTTTTTGAGGTCGTATGTCCCCCCGGCATATTTAAATGTACGGTAGAAATTAAATTATTTATTTAATATTGTATTTTTAAATTAAAACCGAAAAAAAAACGTACAGACATCAGAATTGGAGCCGGGACAGCCCATCGCGTTCAGAAGGCCTCAAAACGTTAAGATCGACAGTAAGCGGGCCCAAAACGGAGAAAGTCCGAAAATCCACCTTTTTAACACAAATTTCGAAATTAAATATTAAAATAATATTAAAAAAAAAATCGGCTGAAACCCTAATTTTCAATGGAGCAGCCGCCGCCAGGTTTTAATGGTTGAAATCAACCCAATTTCAAACGCTAATATCTCTCAATCCGTTCAACGAAAATCGACGTATGATATACCAAATCGAAGAAAATTCAGAGAGCTACAAATCTATACGGTCAAGATCGGGTTTTGATTCACAGATTTTGCGAATTTTGGCCGAGAAGGGGCTGCGGTTTTTAGTGATTTGCGGGTCCTAGGGGAGGCCGAGTTCGACATGGTTGGAGGTGTAGGCGGCTCTTGGCATGGTGGTTCGTATGGCGGTGTCTGATCGGCGAACGGGGCGCCGAGGGGGGGTGCGTTTTGGGGGCTTGATAGTGGTGAATGGGTTCGGCCGTGAACGTATGACAGTGAGGAAGAAGAGGTTGAATATTATATTATTATTTTATTTATTTAATATTTAATTTATCTAATCTTTAAAAATCGATAACTTCTTCATACGAGGTCCGATTGACGAACCGTCAGTTGCGTTGGACTCGTCTTTCCGAGAGCTTCGCGATGGCGTAGACCGCAGCTGAAACGGAGACAGTCAAATTTCGGCCAAAATTCAATGTGAGAATTCAAATTCTATTATTTAATTAATTATTAATTAATTTTCTCGTGTAAAAAATTATTGTATTATTGTGTTGATTCAGATCTGAAATGTTTGGGTTGGATAGATGATTGATTGTTGCTTGTGGTATGATTTGTTGTTTGTGACATGTTAGATCCGCATTGAAATTGCTATATTATTGAATTCTATTTGGGATTAGGAAATTAAATCTAAATTTAGATTTAAATCATATATTTGTATTGAAATTAAAAAGATGAAAATTTTACGATGTAAATAAAAAGATAATATTTTTTTTATTGTAAAAAAAGAAAAGAAGAAGAAAAAGATCATATTTTTATATGGAAATAAAAAGATAAATTTTTACGGTGTAAATAGAAAGGTGATAAATTTTTACATTGTAAAATATTAAAAGGTGATATTTTACGATTAAATATTAAAAGACGATGTTTTTACATTAAAATATAAAAGTTGATATTTTTACACCGTAAAATATAAAGGTTGATATTTTTACATTATAAAAATAAAAAGTTGATAGCTTTACATTGTAAACATAAAAGTGAATATTTTTACATTGTAAGTAAAAGAATGAAATTTTATGATGTGAAATAAATTACATTTTTATTATGTAATGTATGAATGAATTTACACCGTATGAAATAAATTACATATTATTATGTAATTTATGAATGAATGTACTCCGCATGAATGAAATTTCATTTATTTTGTAATGTATATGAAATGAATGTATGAACTTGCTTTGTAAATTAAAAATTACATTTTTATAGGTAATTAAAATGTGAATTTACACTGTATGATAAAAATTACATTTTTAGATGTAATTTAGATATGAATTTATGTCGTATGTTAGAAATTACATTTTTCTATGTAATTAAAATATGAATTTCCATCGCATGATGAAAATTACATTTTTCTATGTAACTTAAAATTGAATTTGTACCGCATGATAAGAATTACATTTTCCTATGTAATTTAGATGTGAATTAGAACGGTAAAATAAAAATGACTTTTTTTTTCTATGTAATTTATATATGAGTTATATTGGTAAGATAAAAATTACATTTTTCAATGTAATTAGAATATGAATTGGTATTGCATTATAACAATTACATTTCTTTATGTAGTTGGGACATGAATTTACAATGTGAAATAAAAATTACATTTTTATATGTAATTAGAAATGGGATTTGCAAATAAAATTAAAACTTACATTTTTATATGTAATTTAGGATGATATATACAATGTAAAATAAAGTTTACATTTTTTTATGTAGTAAGAAATTGAAAATTTGCATTGATATTAAAATAACACTTTTGTAAAGATATTGCATTTGAATAAAAAGATAATTTTTGTCGCCTTTTCTTTTTAGAATTAAAAACATATTTTGTCACCTTTTCTTTTTAACATGAAAAGGGTCATTTTTGTCGCTTCTTCTTTTTAACATTAAAAGAACATTTTTATGTCATGTTTCTTTTTAGCATTAAAAGAAGCATTTTTGTTGTTTTTCCTTTTAGTAATAAAAAGAACATTTTGCTTTCATTTCTTATGATAATATTTTATCGTGATTTTGAATGCGGTAAAAATAGAATTGTTAATGTTGAATATTTTATCGTCATTTTGAATGCGGTGAAAATAGAATGGTTAATGTTGTCATTTTTATCGACATTTTTGGTGCGATAAAAATAGACAATGGTTAATGTTGTCATTTTTATCGACATTTTTGGTGCGATAAAAATAGACAATGTTAGTGATTCATTTTTATCGACATTTTTGGTGCGATAAAAATAGACAATGTTAGTGATTCATTCTTATCGGCATTTTTGATGCGATAAAGATAGCAATGTTACATTTTATTCATCATTTTAGATGCGATAAAAAGAATATATTTTTGTGTTACATTTTATTGTCTTTCTAGAGACAATAAAAAGAATAAAATTAAAGAATTACAATTTTATGTAAAATTGCTTTCATTGAAAAGAATAAATATAGAAGACGAGATTTTTGTTGTTAATAATAAACAATGAAAAAGGGAACATTTACATTTTGATGTAAATAAACAATAAAAAGAAAAATTACATTCAAAATGTAAGCTAGAATAAAAAGGACATTTTGCTAAAAAAAAATGTAAATTACAATAAAAAGTATAGAAATAAAGATCACATTTTTATTGGCCGTTTATAGGCAATAAAAGAGACATTTTTATCGTCGTGTTATATATTGTGTATTACACTGCCATTCACAAGTTACCCGACTTGTGTATGTGATTGGGACGATAATTTTCACACATCGCCCAAGTGCACAAATTAGTTTATCATTTGCTTGATTGGTTGAAAACCCCACACGGGTGTTGGGATGAAAATTTACATACACTAATCCCAATATTTAGTTGTATGTTGATCGTTAGATCGACAGGCTATGATGAGCGTTATTATTTAATTTTAACGCTTACACAGTGGAAATTACACTTTGGATGTAATGGATGACTTGATGATTATATTGTTATTGTCATATATATGATGTGTGTGAAATCCATATAATCCAAATTATATGGTAAATGTTTGAGTCACATTTCGATTCAAGTGTTCTTTTAAATAAGACTATTTTTACATTAGAATCCTTTTTATATAAAGTGCACATATTTTTCGTAATATATTTTTAATCAACTATATGTTAAACAAAGAATATTTGTAAAAGATAAATATTTGTAAAATAAAGAATACTTCTCATTTAGAATCTTTTATATAAAGAATATTTTTTTATGATTATTTTAAAATATGTTTTTAAAAGATTACTAGCGTTTGCAATCATATTTTGTGATATGAAATAAAGTGAGATGTGAGGTGGATTTATCGTGGACGATGTTTAAACGACATTTGTCCTTTAATCCAATTTACATTGAAATTATTATTTGGAACTTATGAATCTATTTTATAGATTTAAAAAGACATTTTCTATAAATCAAGTTTTTCAACTAATATATTAAATTGGAATTTAGTGGAAATTCGATTGGTAATAATCGAAATGGGCTTCTGTAAAAGAAAATCGATATTATATATGGAATTTGAAAGTCTTTGCCGTTATTCCATTTATACTATTAGTCTGATACAGAAATCTATATCGATTATGTATTGATTTGATTTCTGTGGAATTCCATATTTATAGAAATTGATTTATAGATTTTATTTTAAATGTTTATCTTTGATAAAATTAATGAGAATCTTCTAAAACGAATATCTTATTAAAAGAATATTCTGAGTCGGAATGTGACGAAATGTGTGATTTTCCAATATTTGTTTTTTAATCCCAAATTACGCAAGTTATTCAGAAAGACCGGGTTTAACCCATTCTGAATAATCATCACGACGATCAAGAGTCGAAGATGAAGACGGTGATTGAAGACCGAAGGTTTTCACATCGTTGGGATGATGATGACTGGTATCTTGAATTGGGATTGGCCTTCCAAGGCAAGGTATTTGGTAATGATCGTCCAAACGCATTTGGAGATCGACGGACACGTTGTTTCGCTCAGACCCAGAGCGGACTTGTAAATGGATTGCGTGTCTGACATTGTATTCCTTTCTACTGTATTTGTTGAACGCTACCGATTATATATTCCTGTTGGTGGTGAAGAATTTATTCTTTACTTATCACCCTTCTCTAAGACGTATGAGCTTAGAGGTTATATATATATTGGTAGATGATCAATAATATGGTAGGGTCTGACAATGTGGCACGCCAAGATGCAAATTGATCAAGGCTTTTGTTGAAAAGCAGGGCCTTGTGTAATGATCAAAGCATAGCCTATTACGGCATAGCTTTGTGTATATCGTGACTTCGCGAGCCTCACACCCCCGGTATGAGTCAAAAACAGGATATGGACCGTAGGGAGTGCACACGTTTCTTTCTAGCTAGAGTGGTGTCAGTGACCTACCAACCCTGACATTTTACTTATGTGGATGATGGATTTTGAGGCGCCTCGGATTTTTATAGGCCGATAGTGGTCATATTATAGGTTCAAACGAACCGGGAAGCGTGTGTTCAGGCATAACCAATCCACTGCCGATAGGCGGGGACCGGCCCTACCGCATCCAAGGGTTCACTGCGGGGGATCCTGAGGCATTTGCTAGAGTGTCTCGAATCGGAGAGGAGCTTGCCCCTAGCCTCGACTGATGATGGAAACCCAATTCCCAATACGCCCTTGCGGTTTTGATTGTATAACTAGTACGGCGACATAGTATATGGTACCTACGTCGTCTAGGATTGATATTATATTTGAATGTTTTAAATATATATATACACACTAATAATAATATCGTTTTTACGTATCAAGCATCTTTTGACCATTATAAGGTAATACCCTATCCTCTGGTTTGCGTTGCATTGTGTGATGGGACTTGGGTCTTATAATGGTTTCATTTTTTTCTAAAAAGCATTACGTTATTTGATGATTTACTTTAATTATGCACTGGCAATCCAATGGAGTAAACCGGTTCCGCGTTAGCGGCGTGGTCCTGTGATTAGCCTACTTATTAGATAAGTTAAGTTAAGAATTCTCACACCAGTCCCACGACTGACCTGTAGTTTGTTTAACTTTGCAAACTCGGGTGCCCTCTTTCCACACGGGCAGTCGAGTAGCTTTTTGCAGATATAGTTAAGCAGGATCCTGGATTGAAGTCTGAAGCCGGGTCCAGAATATTGATGGCCTTCCGCTGAGATTAGTTCCGCTGCAATGTATTTAATTTAATTTAAATGTTTCTTCCGCTGTATTATTTATCGATGTACTCTGATATATTCTGTACTCTGATGTAACATTTATTATTGATGTTATAAAAGTCTATGTTTTTGTTCTGATGTGTTGTATGCCCAAAGTTAAAGTATTCGTAGATTTTCACCTTTTGGGTCAGACCTGTGTGGTTTATGGTCGATTCAAAGGGTGGGAATTTGCGGGTCTTTACACTTGACATCTCGGATCCAACAAAAGTGGTTTCGTCAAAAATGGAGGTCGTTTGCAAAATTTTCATTATTAAGGGCCAAAATTCCATAGCGACTATTCTAAAATTTCAACTTAGCATAACTTTTTATTCCCGCTATGAAATTTCAATTTTTCGGATTCCTTGGAAAGATATTCTCAGATAGATTCTAATATTTTTTGTTTCACTAAAATCCGTTTTATTTTGAATCCTATACATTCACTTGAAATTTGATATCGAATTTTCGAACTACCGCGCCATTTTCAATTCCTTTTATAATTAAAAATAAATATTTATATTCTAACTTCGATTCAAATAAATATATACCTTCTAATTCTATTCAAAAATAAATTTCTCGTCATAATTATTTAAAATAATTCATTTTAAATATTCAAAATTCATTAAGATCGCCAAAATAAAAAATTTAAATTGGTTCAGATTTTCCGGGTTATTACAAAAATATATTTTTATCTTTTCAAATATGGATTTTTCACCCAAAATCTTTTTAAATCATTTACTATGATTTTACATAATTTTTCCATATTTTTAATAATTTTGTTAAGGCGTGTACAGTTGGTTCCAATAACGGCCACTGAACTGCATCTATAGCGACCTTTTCTGAAATTGATTTGGACATAATTCCAAATCCAACTATTATATTTCAAATCTCTTATATTCATTGGAAAGCTCTTTTCGATACGAACCAAACGGTTCTGATTTTAGGAGAATCCGATGGTCGGTTCTCCCATTACATCAATTTGAAGTTAATGATTGAAATTCGCGAACGGTCGCTGCGCGGCGCGTTCTATTCATGCCATTATATAAATATATAATATATTATATATATTTTGTTGGTTTCCTTTTTAAAACTTATTTTATAAAATATTTATAAATTCTCTTTAAAATGATTTTAACTTCATTTTTCAATTTTAAATAAAAATTGAATACTCTATATCTTTATCATATTAAATATTTATATTTTCAAAATATTAGATTTATAAATCACTTCTTTCGATGTTCATTATAAAGTAAATCAAATCGATCGATAAACCCATTCGGGTTAAAATAACATTTGTTACTTAATTCAGCTTCACATTTTTATATTTTTATATTCGTCTAAAAAGGGACATAGAAATCATAATTTTATTTTACATTGAATATTATTTGAATGTAACAACCCGGAAAAAGCGAGCCAATTTAAAATTTTTAAATTGGTTATTTTCAAAGAATTTAAACAATTGAAATAGAATATTTCAATGAAATATTGAATTGGAAATAGTAAGACAGTTTGAAAATTTGAATTCAAACTTTGACTGACTGTACCGGGTGTAAAATATAACGGATTTTAGTAAAACCAAAAATATTTAAATCTTTTTATGAATATCTTTCTAACGAATCTAAAAAATCGAAGTTTTGTAGCGGGAATCAAAAGTTATCGCCAAATGAATTTTCAGAAAGGTCGCTATAGAGAATATATAGCCCTTGAAAATAGACATTTTGCAAATGACCTCAGAATTCGATGAAACCACTTTTGTTGGATCCGGGATGTCAAACTATTGCTAGGTTTCAAATTTCATAATTTTTGAAGCTAGTATGTGAGCGTGGCAAAAGAAAATGTGATTGGTCAATTTCTGTTAAATTGGATCAACCAGAAAATGGCCATTTTTTCAAACGATATCAGAATTCGACGAAACTAGTTTTGTTGGGACCGTAGCGTCAAAACATAGCTAGATTTATTTTTCTGGAATTTTTCGAATCAGTTTGTGGCCCTGGCAAATTGAAATGTATGTTCAAATTGAATATTAAATGTTATATACTTTAATTTGAAAAATAACTGACTGTAAAGATCGAATTAGCCTATGAAACATATCTCATTGTGTCCGGGATGGGGATATTTAGCTAGAGGCGACAGTCATTGGGTTGAAATTGGTGTTCGTTTAGACAAAAGGATATTTTTGAATTTAAAATAAATTAAAAATAAAATATAATGGGCCAATCCCTCTCTTTCTCTCTCATTTCCCCTTTAACCAATCAAACCCGATAAACCCTCCCCCTACGAACGACGGAAGATGCTCCGAGCTTCCCACCCATTTTCTGATCAATCCAAGAAGAATTAAACCCCCCTCCAGTACAACTTTTTGTAGATCTTCTTCCCAGCTCCACATCTATATCCGCCTCGCCCTCCACCTCTCAATGTTCAGCGAGATCCAAGGCCCCAAAGGCAGATCGCGTCGGTCGAGATTCTGCCACCATAGCACCGTCGAACTGAAGGTGGGTACCACGCGCCTGAAACCCTTTCCAAGCTCTATGGTGTGGCGAAGTCTGATCGTCCAACCGCTTCTCCGTTGGATCGATAATCAAAGACCTAGTTTCGAAGGGTTAAACGAGGTGAATGGCTTGATTTTTCTGAATTGAAAATAACACTTTTAAGTGTTGCAAACTTTGGAAAATCATATCTTTATAATGTGTTGACGAAATTTGATGAAACAGGAAACATCATGACCGCAAGGAGGCTCTCTACCATCTAGAAGTGACCGTGGATTTTTCTGAGCTATCTACGATTTTTAGCACCTTGAAAACCAATGTGAGAACTCTAAATCGAAATGTTTGAATGAAATCGTGTTGTATAAATTATATAAGCGAAGTGTAAATTATATACGCATTGTATACCTCATGTACATGTGTTGTATAAGTTATATGAGCGATGTATAAATTATACAAGCGTTGTATGAAACATATATGCTTTGAATTGTGTTGAAATGCAAGTGAAATATAGAAATAATATATATATATATATATACTCCCCTCGTCCACAAACCATGGACGATATTTATTGCTTGTGATTGGCGTGAAAATATGTGGTATGATGAATGGTTGAAAAATATATGTTTGTGGTTGATATTGTTAGATTGTGGTTGAAAAATACCTTTGTGGTTGAAAAATACCCTCTTGTGGTTGAAACAAATTAGAATAGGATTGTGGAAATGAAAATAAAACATGCCGCCTGCGTGCGAACTAGATGCATGAAATCCCCATTGTAAAAAACCGCGAGGTTTTAAGGTAGAGCGAGGAGCCGTACTAGGGAAGGTCCCGGTTTTAACTACCCTACCGTTATGCTGCCGAAATTTTCTGAAATATTCATGTGTTAGAATAATTTCCATTTGTTGAAATTATTTTCATATGTTGAAACCGCATTCATGTGTTGAATAGAAATTCATGTGTTGAATGGTATTCGTGTTTTAAATAAATAGCTTTAACAATAAAAATCACATTTTTATTATATATACAAACTATAGAAAACATTCCTGTGTTGAATAGAAATTCATTCGTTGAATAGAAATTCATGTGTTGAATGGTATTCGTGTTTTAAATAAATTGATTTAACAATAAAAATTACATTTTTATTGTGAATATGAAGTGCTAAAAATACACACGTGTTGAAATAAATATTTTTTCGCTAGAAATATTATTATTAGCTTTGTTCTGCATATATATATATATATATACATGTCTTGAACAGAGAAAATGGATTAGCTGTTGGGTAAAGAAATTATTTGCGTGCCCGACAAATAGGTAAGCCTTAACGAGTTGGCTGCGCAATTTTATTTTTATATCAACTCCTGTGAATGCCATTGGATGTGGAGTGCTGGTTATTCTGTGTGTAATAATAAACATCGCCATAGGGTAGTAACAATTAATTTTGAACTACACTACATGGCATACTTCTTGACGATAGGCATATTTCATCATATTCCACATAAGCATTTGGAGCTTGTGTGATGAGGTTGAAGATTTACCATACGAGCGAGAGACTTGAATGGCGATGACTATATATTACAGGTTGAACTGATGACTGATCTGAACTATATAAATTGTAACGGTAAATTGCCAGATTAATAAAAACCCCACACGGGTCTGGAGATGACAATAAACACGTCTCTCTGGTCATTAAGGTACAAAAACCATTTATAGAGTGATGAGAATTTATTCTCTGGAGTTATGATCTATACACACTCCCCTGTGGACACCGGAATATATCACTATAAATATGTGTATGCTTATTAGGATTTACTGGGTACCTAATACGGCCCAATAAATTTCCAAACCCCTTCTCGTACAAAGGTGGTTATGGCGAAATTTTTCGAAATATAAAGGCGTTAGTGAAATATTTAAAGTGAAAAAAATATTGAAATCGCGGAATGAACTATATTTATATATATAGAAATATAAATAAAATTGAAATGAATCAAGGTCGTGCAGTTCATGTTTTGAAATCGTGACTTCAATCGATTAGTACGAGAGATCCGACCATCGGATTCTCCCGAAACCGCAACTGTTAGGTTCGCCTTGGAAATATCTTTCCAACGACACCAACTTTGTAAAGATCCAACGGTTGGATTGTCTGGAATGTTTAATTTAAATCTGAAGAAAAACAGCGCCAGAATCGATTATATTTATATATAAGTATAAATATAATTAAATTAAATCGAGTAACGAAGCTGTAGTTCGTATTTTGAAACCGTAACTTCAAACGACTAGTGCGGAAGATCCGACCGTCGGATTTTCACGAAACTGGAACCGTTGGCCTCGCTTTGGAGATATCTTCCCAGTGATATAAACTTTGCAGAAATCCAACGGTTAGATTTCCCGATATGTGTAAAACAAATTTGGGGGAAAACAGCGTCAGTGCCACGACACGACCTGAAACGTCGTTTAATTAAATATGGCCATTTTAAAATAAATAAAAATGCCGAAAAATCGTTATAAAATATTATAAGCGACATGGAATGGAACTAAACCAATTTTACTTGGTTTGCTTGATATTTGATGGTTGAATGTGTTTGACATGAAAATTATACTAAAGAACCGAAATGTGGATGTCGAATAATTTAACCATGGAAAGAATTGATTTGAATTCTAAATATACGTGAATTATTTGAAAAGGCCGAGCTAATCCTTATTTCAAGTAATCGATCGAACGATTCGAAGTCAAAAATACGAAGAGGGTTCAAGACCGACGATCTTCGTATCGGATGGATGGGCGCTGCTGAGGTTCCTGATTGGAGTAGCTACCTTGAAGGGACTGGAGTAGTAGCCGTCTGGACGTATGTGTTGATTGTACGGATATACGAGGAATATGGTGCCTCCGGTTTCGTTCAGACCCAGAAATGACTTGTAAATGGACTGTGTGTCTGACATTGGATTTTGTTCTGTACTGATTGATCTCTGTTAAATATATATATATATATATCTGTTTGGCGGTGGAGAATTTATTCTCTTGCTTAACGCCCTTCTCTGAGACGTACGAGCTCAGAGGTTATATATAGATAGAAATCAGTCGTGTGGAGTGGATTGCCTGTGTGGCATGCCAAGATGCAGTAATCAAGGCTTCTATTGCAAAGCAAAGTCTTGTGGTCGATGATCAAAGAACGGCCTACGTGGCCTGGCTTTGTGTATAACGTGGATTCGCGAGCCTCACACCTCGGTATGATTCAAAAACGGGATAAGGACTACTGGGAGAACACGACGTTTCTAGTTATGATGGTGTCAGTGCTTAAACTGGCTGACATTTATATTACTTTCATCTTTTTGGTTGTTGGAATGTGAGGCGCCTCGATTATAGGTCTGTAACGACCGGGAAATGTGTGTTCAGGAATAACTAATCCTCAAACGTAAGGGAGGACCGGCCTAGCCGATTCCAAGGGTTACCCAGAGTGTGTAGTCCTGACGCATTTGCTAGAGTGTCTCGAAGCGGAGAGGAGCTTGCCCCTTGCCTCGACTCATGATGGAAATCCAATTTCCAATACGAGATTACGGATTCGATTGTAACTTATATATGGCGACATAGTGGCATGGGACACTCATGTCGTCTATGATTGATATTTATGATTATATTCGTTTTTGAAACATATATGCACTAGTAATAATATCAAGTGATTTTGCTTTGCACGTATTAAGCATATTTTGGCCATTATAAGGTAAAACTCTATCCTCCGGTTTGCGTTGCATTGTGTGATGGGACTTGAGTCTTATAACGGCTTCATTCTTTTTAAAAGCGTTGCATTGTTTAAAGAATTTACTTTGTTTTTAAATGCACTGGCAATCAATGGAGTAAACCCGTTCTGCGAAAGTGGTGTGGTCCTATGATTTGCCTTATTACTATTGTTAAACCAGTTAAGTAGATTTCTCATACCAGTTCCAAGACTGACTCGTTGTTTGTTTCACTTTGCAAACTCGGGTGCCCTTATTTTCACATGGGCAGCCTAGTTGACAGATGACAGGTTATTTTGGCTTAGCACTGCAGTACCGAGTGCGCTTTTGGCTTGATGGCGAGGATTAGATTTACTTGTATTTTGGCTATTGACTTTCCGCTATCCTTATCTTATGTATATGATTCCGCCTATGGCGATGTAGACTGATTTAGTTCCAGCATGTATTATCTTATGTATACGTACCGCCTCGGGCGATGTAGACTAATATCTTTATTATGTCTCACTGTATGTATATATTCCGCTTATGGCGATGTTGACTGATCATTCCCTTTTTATGCACTAAGTTATATCCTACAATGTGCTACTTTGATGTTGTTACATGTTATGATTCCACTGTCATATCTATGGAAAATTATTCTATTTATTGTTTATGCTATTATCTGTACTCTGCTAATGATGATTAATGAGTTAAATTCCAATGATTATCCTTAACACCGTCGTATGGGTTTTTGGATCGTCACACTGAAAGTATTCATAATTTTAAAATATTCTTTATTTCAAAAGATTCTTTATTTTAAATATATTTTATATTAAAAATATTTTGAATCGGAGTGCGACTCAATCAAAAACCATATAAATTCAGTTATATGGATTTCATACATCGCATGTATATAACAATAATGAGAAATAATCAATAAACAATCCATTCACATCTAGAGTGAAATTTATAACTATGTGAGCATAAAAATAAATAAATAAATAAATGATGCTCATCACAGATTGTCAATACATCGATTGATATCATCGGGACTAGTGTATGACAAATATCATCCCAATATCCGTGTGGGGTTTTCAAACAATAACAGTTTACATACATAAATCATTGGTTAATAAATTTAACCAATTATAGTTCAGTTTGAATTATTTCTAATATCGCTAACATAATCATGATAATGTTTTACCAATGTACATTTTTCTACTTCTCTAACATGTTAAAGTAGATATCAAACAAATGAATATTTCTACTTCTATAACATGTAAATGCATATTTTAATTATTCCTAGTAAAATTAAAAATATAGTAATTATTTTTTAATGTAAAAACATTTTTATCAAATAATAATATTTTTATTGAATCCTTTTATACATTAAAAATGAGCTTTTGAATGTAAACATATTAAAATCAAATTTTAATCTTTTTATATAATCATTTATATATTAAAAACGTACTTTCCTGTGTTAACACATTTTTACCAAAGTTTAATTTTTTTAATCAATCCTTTATTACATTAAAGATATAATTCTAATGTTAACATAATTTATTAAACAATGGAACCTTTTCTAATGATTTATTTACATTAAAAATGTAAATTTCAATTTCAAAATATATTTTTATTACACAATGAATCTTCTATTTTCATAAGATTCATTTACATTAAAAATGTAAATTTTAATGTAAAAATATTTTTCAAGCAATAAACCTTTTTCTAATGATGCATTTTTATATTAATAATGTAAATTTTAATGTGAAAACAAATTTTCAAACAATGAATCTTTTAATATGACTCATACATATATTAAACTGTAAACTTTAATGTAAACAAAATTTATTAACTTGAATCTTTTATATGATTCAAACTTACATTAAAAATTTATTTTTTAATGTAAACAAAATTTTAATTGACTTGAGTCTTTTAAAAGAAATGTTTATTTTTTATATTTTCTCATATACAATAAAAATGTGAACTTTTTATTGTTAAACATTTTTATATTTCAACCAATGATCATTTTACATAAATCATGCTTTACGATAGAAATGTAAATTTTAATGTTTCAACAATATTATCCATACAATGAATATTTTATATATTTTATCTTTACATTAAAAATGTGAATTTTGAAGTTTCACCATTTTAACCCCTAACATAAATGACATATTTATCTAAAATGATATTTTTATCTAATATGACATTTATATCTGAAATGATAATTTTATCTAACATGACATTTTTATCTAAAAAAATAATTTTATCTTACATGAAATTTTTATCTAGAATGACAATTTTATCTAAAATGGCATTTTATCCAACATAACATTTATCTAAAATGACATTTTTATCTAAAATGACAATTTTATCCAACATGACATTTATCTAAAAAGACATTTTTATACTTAATCTAACATTACAATTTATCTAAAATGACAATTTTATAACAAAAATGTTATTTTTAATCTAATATAACATTTCTAACAAAAATGTTATTTTTATTCTAATGTAACATTTCTAACAAAAATGTCATTTTTATTCTGATGTAACATTTCTACCAAAAATATTATTCTTATTTTAATGTAACATTTCTAACAAAAATGTTATTTTTATTCTAATGTAAATTTCTAACAAAAAATGTTATTTTTATTCTAATCTAACATAAATAATATTTTAACTCTAACATAACATGATTTTACAAAATGACATATTTAAATGACATGACATGATTTTATAAAAATTGACATGTTTTTAATGATCACCATATGTAATAAAAATGTAATCTTTATTATTTAACCAAACATGTAGTGTAATAACCCGGAAATTCTGGGCCAGTTTAAATTTTTTTGTTTTGGCAACTTTAGCGAATTTTGAATATTTAAAATAGATTATTTTAAATAATATCGACGAGAAATTTATTGTGAATATAATTAGAACGTATATATTATATACGTCGTCGTTAGAATATAAATATTTATTTATAATTATAAATAGAATTGAAAATCGCGCGGTAGTTCGGTAATTCGATTTCAAACTTCAATTGAACATACCGGGTGCAAAACAATTCGGATTTTAGTGAAACCAAAAACATTAGGATCTAATTGGGAACATCTTTCCAATGAATCCGAAAAATCAAGATTTCATAGCGGGGATCAAAAGATATGTCCAGTTGAAAATTCTGAATAGTCGCTATGGAATTCAGGCCCTTAAAAATGGGAATTTTGCAAATGACCTCGGATTTCGACGAAACCACTTTTGTTGGGTCCGTGATGTTAAATTATTGCTAGGTTTCAAATTTCATAATTTTTTGAATCAATATGTGAGCGTGGCAAAGGAAAACGCGTTTGACCAGTTTCAGTTGATTTTAATCGACTGGAAATGGCCATTTTTCTAACGATCTCAGAATTCGACAAAACTAGTTTTGTTAGGACCGTATCGTCAATACGAAGCTAGAAAATATTTTTCTGCAATTTTTCGAGTTAGTATGTGACCCCAGTAAATTGAAATGCGCGTTTAAAGTCAATATATAGAGTTATATGTTGATTTTAACGAAAACTGATCGAAACGATCGAATCAGCTTACGATATATATCCCATTGTGTTCGGAATGGGAGTTAAACGCTATGGACGACAGGCGGTGGGCCTCGTTTCGAGGTCGTATGTAAAAGTCAACTTTTTGCAAAATAAAATAATTAAAAATTAAATCCTTTCTCTTTCCTCTTCCCTTATACGTTGGCCCCCCCCCTTTCTTATTTCAGAATCGATTTAAAAAAATAATAGAAGAGGGCGACGGAGAAAAGGAGGGGAGGAGCCGCCGCTCCTCCCAGCGTCGCCGCCGCCAGGAGGCGACCCCCCCTGTCTTCCCCTCCTCTCGCACCAACACCCCCTTCTTCCCTCTCCCTCTCCTCGCTCAAGCCTCACACCCAATCGACAACCGCAGCCGCCTCCTTCCGACGCACCGCCCGCCCTCTTCTTCCTTCCTCCTCCTGCTTCCGCCCCTCCACGACCTCCGCCGCCACCTCCCAGACGGCGCAGCAAAGACACCCCTCCCCCGTTCCTAATACAGTAAAGTAAGTTTTTGATTAATTATTTTCAGTTATTTTAAATACTCAGTTTTATTGTGAATGAATTTACAGAGATTTTTATATGCTAGAGAGAAAAATATGTTTTTTTATCATATGTGAAATATAAAAATATAATCCTTTATGTTGTAGAAGTTATAAAAATATAATCTTTTATATTGTAAAAAGATAAAAATATGATTTTTACATGGTAGGAACTATAAAAATATAATCTTTATGAGATGGAGAATATAAAAATATCATCTTTGTATATGTAGCAAAATAAAAATCTGATTTTTATTTTATATACGTTGAAATAAAGTGGTTATTTTTATAAAGGCGAAATCTTTAAATTGAAAAGGCGAAATCTTTAAATTGAAAAGGCGAAATCTTTATTTTTGAAAAGGCGAAATCTATATTTTTGAAATGGAATTTTTATCTATATGACATCGAAGTAAAAATTTGATTTTTATATATTAAATAGCAAAGTAAAAATTCGATTTTTAAATATTGAATAGCAAAATAAAAATTCGATTTTTACATATGTAGTGGCTACAGCAACGAAGATGACAAAAATGCGATAACGATGAAGATTTCTATCAAAGAAGAGTCAAGAGGATTGGATAGCTATCGGTGAGAACTTCTCACCTTTCAATTTCATTTTCTAGTTATATATATATACTAGTATGTAGACGGTGTTTAGTAGCACCCGACACAATCGTCCACAGACCATGGACTTGTTTGTTTGATTGCAAAAATTGGTTAGATTATTTGGTTTGAATTGAATTGTTTGGTGAAATGAATGGATATGATTGATTTGTGAATGGCGTGGGCCTTCACTAGACCGGGGATAAGGCTAGGCCTCGTCCCGTTTCTAGTATCGTGCCGTTATGCCGCCGAAATTTTCTAAAATATGTTAGAGAAATAAAAATATCATTTTATTGAATAAATGAACCGAATAGAATATTCATAGTTTGAATAAAGTGTTTTATCGTTAAAAATATAATTTTTAACGTGAATGTGAATAAATAAATATTCATTTACAAACCGGACGGTTTGTTTATGTACACCTATTTGAAGGATATTGATTGGGTCGATAAATTTTACACATCACCCAACTGCACAACTAAAATTTGTGTTTGATTGTTTGAAACCCCACACGGGTGTTGGGATGAAATTTGAAATTCACTCATCCTGATTGATTAAATATGTCGATCGTTTGATTGACAGGCTGTTATAAGCGTTAGGTATCTATATTTGATGCTTATACAGTGTAGTGCACTTTGGTTGATGGTTGATTATTTTTCAATGCTATTATATACATGTGTTGTATGGAATCCATATAATTAACATTATATGGTGATTGATTGGGCCTCATTCCAATCGGGAAAATAATGAATATTATAAAAGAAGATTCATGTGTTGAATATAAAAATAGTCATGTGTTGACGATGTTCCTGAGTTGAAAATATTCATGTGTTGAGTAAAATATTTTAAATAATAAAAATTACATCATCATCATATTTACAATTAGAATCTACTTCACGGTGGAGTCTAATTAAAATCAAACGATAGATACCATAGTTTTATAAAATATTTTACATAACAAAAATAGTCGTGTGTAGAAAGAAATATAGATTCATGTGTTGAATAGAATAAATATTCATTTGTTGAATAGAATAAAGAAGTTTTTGAAAAATATAAAGCCGTGTGGATTAGAGATGCGCTATTTTGACGTGAACGATATTTATATCGATTTTATTCATTTTACAATGAATATTGAAAAGTGATTTCAAAATCTAATATTTTGAAATGAAATTCAAATTGAGTTAGATAAAAATTCAAATTGAAATTTTATTGAGTCAATTTGAAATGAATTCGAATCGAATAGAAAATGAATTCGATTCGAACTGAATAGAAATGAATTCAAATTGAATTGAATTGAAACGAATTAGAATTAGAATTGAATTGAAACGAATTTGAATTCGAATTAAATAAAATTTGAAATGGATTCGAATTGAATTGAAATCAAATCAATTTGAAATTAAAGATGAAGTTGAATTGTTTTTGAAACGAATTTAAAACGATTTATAAAATACGTTTTAAAAGGAAGTCGACGAAATATATATATAATACATATATTATATATATAATGGCCTGAATAGAACGCGCCGCGCCGCGGCAGTTCATGAATTTCGACCATTGACTTCGAATTGACGTTGCGGGAGATCCAACCGTCGGATTCTCCTAAAACCGGAACCGTTGGGTTCGTATCGAAAAGAACTTTCCAATGAATATTAGAAATGTGAAATCTAACAGTTGGATTTGGAATTATGTCCAAATCAAATTTGAAAAAGGTCGCTGTAAGTGCAGTTCGATGGCCGTTGATGGAAATCGACTGTACGGGCCTTGATAAAATTATTAAAAATATCAATAATTTGTGTAAAATCATAATATATGAATTGGAAAGAACTGGGATGAAAAACTCCATCTTTAAAAAGATAAAAATAGATTTTTATCGAAATGAACTAGTTTTGAACTAGAATTAAAATCAATTTATTTTTGAAATAAATAAATTGAATTTGAAAGTGATTTTAAAAATAATCAATATTCCCAATGCGTGGATTGGACTGGAGTTGAATCGAAATTATCTTCGGGATATTTCGATGTTGGATTTCGTGACTATACAGATATTGTTATGGGAATTTGAAAGATATATTTTATATCGTTATTTCCAATACGATATATGTTGGTTTCAGAATTTGATATTGAATATAAGCCGATATATTTTCTATTCAGAGCCTTGTATTTAACATCAAATGTGATTTGGGTTTATCGTGAATCGTGTTTTAGATGACATTGGTTCTTTAACCCAGTTAAAGGCAAGATGTTGATTTTTGAAAAGATTAAAACTAAGTGGGGTTTTAAGGAATCTTTAATTAGATTAAAAGTGTGAATTGATAATTTAAATTATCAAATTTGAAAGGTGATCGAGAATGGAGTACCACCAGTTTTGCTCCAAAGCGATAGTTAAATCTTTAATTAGATTTGAGCGTGAAATGGTAATGAATTTTACCGATAACACCGTGGCGTTAGATATGGAGTATTACCAGTTTTACTCCATGGGATATATAGGTTGGGATTGGGAAATAAAATAAATAATTACTTCGGTGTGGTTCGTTAATCCCGACTAGTTTGAAATGATATCCAAAGGAAGATTAAAGAATAAATTAAGAAGAATTTATCTTTGATAAAATTAATGGGAACATTTCCCTAAGAATGTGATTTTGTGAATAAAAGAATATTCTGAATTGGAATGAGGCGTTCGTTGTGTTTGTGTAACATTTGTTTATTATATACGTGGGTTATTCAGAAAGGCCGGGTTATACCCATTCTGAATAACCGATTCGACGAGATGTCGAAGATGAAGACGGTGGTTGAAGACCGGAAGTCTTCACATCGTTTGGGTGATTACTGATGATCTTGATTGGGCTGTACACCCAGGAGGAGGGAATCAGTTGGTGATCGTCCAGATGTACTTGGAGATGGATGGATATGCGAGGAAAGTGCCTCCGGTTTCGTTCAGACCCAGAACGAACTTGTAAATGGATTGTGTGTCTGACATTGGATTTTATTCTGTGTTGATTGATCTCTATTAAATATACATCTGTTTGGCGGCGGAGAATTTATTCTCTTGCTTAACGCCCTTCTCTGAGACGTACGAGCTCAGAGGTTGTATATCGATGGACATTAGTCGCATGGAGTGAATTGCCAGTGTGGCACGCGTAAGTGGCAATTGATCAAGGCTTCTGTTGAAAAGCAAAGTCTTGTGGTTGATGATCAAAGCACGACCTGTGTGGCGTAGCTTTGTGTATAACGTGAATTCGCGAGCCTCACACCTCGGTATGAGTCAAAAACGGGATACGGACCCAAGGAGTGCACGACGTTTCTTTCTAGCTATGGTGGTGTCAGTGACCTACCAGCCCTGACATTTATATACTTTTCACCTGTGTGGTTGTTGGATACGAGGCGCCTCGGATATAGGTCTGTAAGGACCGGGAAACGTGTGTTCAGGAATAATTAATCCTCAAAAGTAAGAGAGGACCGGCCTTGGAGGTTCCAAAGGATCAGAGTGGGGTCCTGAGGCATTGCTAGAGTGTCTCGAATGCGGAGAGGAGCTTGCCCCTTGCCTCGGCTCATGACGGAAATCCAATTTCCAATACGTGATAGTGCGGTTTTATTTGTAGAACCTAGTATGGCGACATAGTGGTATGGGTCATTAATGCCGCCTATGATTGATATTTATGATGTGAAATTGTTTTGACACTATACACTTATAGTATCAAATAATGTGTTTTAAACGTATCAAGCATGCTTTGGCTGTTATAAGGTAAAAACCCTATCCTCCGGCTTGCGTTGCATTGTGTGATGGGACCTGGGTCTTATAACAGCTTCATTTTTCTTTACTTAGCATTGCGCTGTTTGTTCTATGCACTGGTATTCTTGGGAGGAAACCCGTTCCGTGTTATACGACGTGGTCCCTTGATTTACCAAACTTTAAAAATAAAGATTAATAACCGTTTTAGTTCTCACACCAGTCACATGACTGACCTGGAGTTTATTGTTTTAACCTAAACTCTGGGTGCCCCTATTTTCCACGCGGGCAGCTAGTAGTTTTGGTTTTGCAGATTGATATTCACAGGGTCCTGATTCACAGCTGGAACAATGCTCGGAAAGCTCTGTATCCGTGTATCACTTTCAGTTGTGCTTTGTATATTTTTCCGTTGCTATGTAATTTATTGTAATCTCTGATATTTATTGAATGTAATTTATTCATTTATACTCTGTATATTCTTGTATCTGATGGAATTGTTGTAATAACAATGAAATGTTCTTCCGTATGCGTTCATTTGTGTATTGTTCTCAAAGTATCCGCTCTTTCCTTCACGGGGAAGTGACGGGTTCTAACAGTTTGGTATCAGAGCTTTGGTTTACAGAGCTCGAGAACAAGACACATTAGAACCATATGAAAGAATTCATCAGATATTGGATTAGTAATATCCAATTAGAATGACTCGTTAGAGATAGGATCAGTAGTATCCTAGAAAGAGTGTGAAGAGTATATTTTCTAATGAAAACAATTTGTTTTTAAAATTCAATTCGTTTTAAACGTATTTGAATATTTATTTATTTTGAATTTGGACAATCGAGTATATAAAGATTTCGCGTATACGCGTCATGAACGTATAGTCGAAGTTTTAATATATTGGATAGATATAGAGTCACATTCTAGACACCCGGGGATAATTCTGGTGATGTGGCCACATCATCAGTATTTATGTTCGTGTTTCGAAGGTGTGATTTTCTATATATTTCCATTAGACTGGTGTGAGAACCAAAACTTATATAGTTAGAACACATTGTTGTGAATTGGCATCAAAAATGGGATTTTTGTATATATATATCAAAATTATGAATTTGAAACTCTAATTCACTAATTGATTGATGTTTGTGTTGTTTGTTTAGTTGTTTGCTAATTTTGAACCATTTAGCCTAATTGAATCACATATTGAATTGTATTGAAAATTGGTCACATTTGCTTGCATATACATGTACTTACATTGAACAGGTCATAGCAAGGAGGCTAGAGCCGAAGAATAAAATTTGTTTGCCCGACAAATAGGTACATGTTTACTACATAACTTACTGTTTTGTTTGGGTGATGATGATTTTATGAGCCTATTGGCTAGCCGCTTGGCTTTTTCTTTTTCTTTTTGAGATCAGAAGGCCTGTATGGCAATTTCGGGATTTTCCCGTGGCTCCCGGTGCAGGGGAGGTTATGGCGAAATTTTTCGAAAATTTAGGGTGTTAGCCAAATTTTTGAATATTTGAAAATTCTCAGAAACTAAAAAGTTGGAGAATGGAAGCCAGATCGAACGTAGAGTTGATTAATCAAACCACTTTCGACTTTGTTCCTTTTCGGGGACGAAAATTTTTAAGTGGGGGAGATTGTAATAACCCGGAAATTCTGGGCCAGATTAAAATTTTTTGTTTTGGCAACTTTAGCGAATTTTGAATATTTAAAATAGATTATTTTAAATAATATCGACGAGAAATTTATTTTGAATATAATTAGAACGTATATATTATATACGTCGTCGTTAGAATATAAATATTTATTTATAATTATAAATAGAATTGAAAATGGCGCGGTAGTTTGGTAATTCGATTTCAAACTTCAATTGAACATACCGGGTGCAAAACAATCCGGATTTTAGTGAAACCAAAAACATTAGGATCTAATTGGGAACAACTTTCCAATGAATCCGAAAAATCAAGATTTCATAGCGGGGATCAAAAGATATGTCCAGTTGAAAATTCTGAATAGTCGCTATGGAATTCAGGCCCTTAAAAATGGGAATTTTGCAAATGACCTCGGATTTCGACGAAACCACTTTTGTTGGGTCCGTGATGTTAAATTATTGCTAGGTTTCAAATTTCATAATTTTTCGAATCAATATGTGAGCGTGGCAAAGGAAAACGCGTTTGACCAGTTTAAGTTGATTTTAATCGACTGGAAATGGCCATTTTTCTAACGATCTCAGAATTCGATGAAACTAGTTTTGTTAGGACCGTATCGTCAATACGAAGCTAGAAAATATTTTTCTGCAATTTTTCGAGTTAGTATGTGACCCCAGTAAATTGAAATGCGCGTTTAAAGTCAATATATAGAGTTATATGTTGATTTTAACGAAAACTGATCGAAACGATCGAATCAGCTTACGATATATATACCATTGTGTTCGGAATGGGGGTTAAACGCTATGGACGACAGGCGGTGGGCCTCGTTTCGAGGTCGTATGTAAAAGTCAACTTTTTGCAAAATAAAATAATTAAAAATTAAATCCTTTCTCTTTCCTCTTCCCTTATACGTTGGCCCCCCCTTTCTTATTTCAGAATCGATTTAAAAAAAAATAGAAGAGGGCGACGGAGAAAAGGAGGGGAGGAGCCGCCGCTCCTCCCAGCGTCGCCGCCGCCAGGAGGCGACCCCCCTGTCTTCCCCTCCTCTCGCGCCGACACCCCCTTCTTCCCTCTCCCTCTCCTCGCTCAAGCCTCACACCCAATCGACAACCGCAGCTCCCCCCCTTCCGACGCACCGCCCCCCCTCTTCTTCCTTCCTCCTCCTACTTCCGCCCCTCCACGACCTCCGGCGCCACCTCCCAGACGGCGCAGCAAAGACACCCCTCCCCCGTTCCTAATACAGTAAAGTAAGTTTTTGATTAATTATTTTCAGTTATTTTAAATACTCAGTTTTATTGTGAATGAATTTACAGAGATTTTTATATGCTAGAGAGAAAAATATGTTTTTTTATCATATGTGAAATATAAAAATATAATCCTTTATGTTGTAGAAGTTATAAAAATATAATCTTTTATATTGTAAAAAGATAAAAATATGATTTTTACATGGTTGGAACTATAAAAATATAATCTTTATGAGATGGAGAATATAAAAATATCATCTTTGTATATGTAGCAAAATAAAAATCTGATTTTTATTTTATATACGTTGAAATAAAGTGGTTATTTTTATAAAGGCGAAATCTTTAAATTGAAAAGGCGAAATCTTTAAATTGAAAAGGCGAAATCTTTATTTTTGAAAAGGCGAAATCTATATTTTTGAAATGGAATTTTTATCTATATGACATCGAAGTAAAATTTTGATTTTTATATATTAAATAGCAAAGTAAAAATTCGATTTTTATATATTGAATAACAAAGTAAAAATTCGATTTTTACATATGTAGTGGCTACAAACGAAGATGACAAAAATGCGATAACGATGAAGATTTCTATCAAAGAAGAGTCAAGAGGATTGGACAGCTATCGGTGAGAACTTCTCACCTTTCAATTTCATTTTCTAGTTATATAAATATACTAGGATGTAGACGGTGTTTAGTAGCACCCGACACAATCGTCCACAGACCATGGACTTGTTTGTTTGATTGCAAAAATTGGTTAGATTATTTGGTTTGAATTGAATTGTTTGGTGAAATGAATGGATATGATTGATGTGTGAATGGCGTGGGCCTTCACTAGACCGGGGATAAGGCTAGGCCTCGTCCCGTTTCTAGTATCGTGCCGTTATGCCGTCGAAATTTTCTAAAATATGTTAGAGAAATAAAAATATCATTTTATTGAATAAATGAACCGAATAGAATATTCATAGTTTGAATAAAGTGTTTTATCGTTAAAAATATAATTTTTAACGTGAATGTGAATAAATAAATATTCATTTACAAACCGGACGGTTTGTTTATGTACACCTATTTAAAGGATATTGATTGGGTCGATAAATTTTACACATCGCCCAACTGCACAACTAAAATCTGTGTTTGATTGTTTGAAACCCCACACGGGTGTTGGGATGAAATTTGAAATTCACTCATCCTGATTGATTAAATATGTCGATCGTTTTATTGACAGGCTGTTATAAGCGTTAGGTATCTATATTTGATGCTTATACAGTGTAGTGCACTTTGGTTGATGGTTGATTATTTTTCAATGCTATTATATACATGTGTTGTATGGAATCCATATAATTAACATTATATGGTAATTGATTGGGCCTCATTCCAATCGGGAAAATAATGAATATTATAAAAGAAGATTCATGTGTTGAATATAAAAATAGTCATGTGTTGACGATGTTCCTGAGTTGAAAATATTCATGTGTTGAGTAAAATATTTTAAATAATAAAAATTACATCATCATCATATTTTCAATTAAAATCTACTTCACGGTGGAGTCTAATTAAAATCAAACGATAGATACCATAGTTTTATAAAATATTTTACATAACAAAAATAGTCGTGTGTAGAAAGAAATATAGATTCATGTGTTGAATAGAATAAATATTCATTTGTTGAATAGAATAAAGAAGTTTTTGAAAAATATAAAGCCGTGTGGATTAGAGATGCGCTATTTTGACGTGAACGATATTTATATCAATTTTATTCGTTTTACAATGAATATTGAAAAGTGATTTCAAAATCTAATATTTTGAAATGAAATTCAAATTGAGTTAGATAAAAATTCAAATTGAAATTTTATTGAGTCAATTTGAAATGAATTCGAATCGAATAGAAAATGAATTCGATTCGAACTGAATAGAAATGAATTCAAATTGAATTGAATTGGAACGAATTAGAATTAGAATTGAATTGAAACGAATTTGAATTCGAATTAAATAAAATTTGAAATGGATTCGAATTGAACTGAAATCAAATCAATTTTAAATTAAAGATGAAGTTGAATTGTTTTTGAAACGAATTTAAAACGATTTATAAAATACGTTTTAAAAGGAAGTCGACGAAATATATATATTATATATATAATGGCCTGAATAGAACGCGCCGCGCCGCGGCAGTTCGTGAATTTCGACCATTGACTTCGAATTGACGTTGCGGGAGATCCAACCGTCGGATTCTCCTAAAACCGGAACCGTTGGGTTCGTATCGAAAAGAACTTTCCAATGAATATTAGAAATGTGAAATCTAACGGTTGGATTTGGAATTATGTCCAAATCAAATTTGAAAAAGGTCGCTGTAAGTGCAGTTCGATGGCCGTTGATGGAAATCGACTGTACGGGCCTTGATAAAATTATTAAAAATATCAATAATTTGTGTAAAATCATAATATATGAATTGGAAAGAACTGGGATGAAAAATTCCATCTTTGAAAAGATAAAAATAGATTTTTATCGAAATGAACTAGTTTTGAACTAGAATTAAAATCAATTTATTTTTGAAATAAATAAATTGAATTTGAAAGTGATTTTAAAAATAATCAATATTCCCAATGCGTGGATTGGACTGGAGTTGAATCGAAATTATCTTCGGGATATTTCGATGTTGGATTTCGTGACTATACAGATATTGTTATGGGAATTTGAAAGATATATTTTATATCGTTATTTCCAATACGATATATGTTGGTTTCAGAATTTGATATTGAATATAAGCCGATATATTTTCTATTCAGAGCCTTGTATTTAACATCAAATGTGATTTGGGTTTATCGTGAATCGTGTTTTAGATGACATTGGTTCTTTAACCCAGTTAAAGGCAAGATGTTGATTTTTGAAAAGATTAAAACTAAGTGGGGTTTTAAGGAATCTTTAATTAGATTTAAAATGTGAATTGATAATTTAAATTACCAAATTTGAAAGGTGATCGAGAATGGAGTACCACCAGTTTTGCTCCAAAGCGATAGTTAAATCTTTAGTCAGATTTGAGCGTGAAATGGTAATGAATTTTACCGATAACACCGTGGCGTTAGATATGGAGTATTACCAGTTTTACTCCATGGGATATATAGGTTGGGATTGGGAAATAAAATAAATAATTACTTCGGTGTGGTTCGTTAATCCCGACTAGTTTGAAATGATATCCAAAGGAAGATTAAAGAATACATTTAGAAGAATTTATCTTTGATAAAATTAATGGGAACATTTCCCTAAGAATGTGATTTTGTGAATAAAAGAATATTCTGAATTGGAATGAGGCGTTCGTTGTGTTTGTGTAACATTTGTTTATTATATACGTGGGTTATTCAAAAAGGCCGGGTTATACCCATTCTGAATAACCGATTCGACGAGATGTCGAAGATGAAGATGGTGGTTGAAGACCGGAAGTCTTCACATCGTTTGGGTGATTACTGATGATCTTGATTGGGCTGTACACCCAGGATGAGGGAATCAGTTGGTGATCGTCCAGATGTACTTGGAGATGGATGGATATGCGAGGAAAGTGCCTCCGGTTTCGTTCAGACCCAGAACGAACTTGTAAATTGATTGTGTGTCTGAGATTGGATTTTATTCTGTGTTGATTGATCTCTATTAAATATACATCTGTTTGGCGGCGGATAATTTATTCTCTTGCTTAACGCCCTTCTCTGAGACGTACGAGCTCAGAGGTTGTATATCGATGGACATCAGTCGCATGGAGTGAATTGCCAGTGTGGCACGCGTAAGTGGCAATTGATCAAGGCTTCTGTTGAAAAGCAAAGTCTTGTGGTTGATGATCAAAGCACGGCCTGTGTGGCGTAGCTTTGTGTATAACGTGAATTCGCGAGCCTCACACCTCGGTATGAGTCAAAAACGGGATACGGACCCAAGGAGTGCACGACGTTTCTTTCTGGCTATGGTGGTGTCAGTGACCTACCAGCCCTGACATTTATATACTTTTCACCTGTGTGGTTGTTGGATACGAGGCGCCTCGGATATAGGTCTGTAAGGACCGGGAAACGTGTGTTCAGGAATAATTAATCCTCAAAAGTAAGAGAGGACCGGCCTTGGAGGCTCCAAAGGATCAGAGTGGGGTCCTGAGGCATTGCTAGAGTGTCTCGAACGCGGAGAGGAGCTTGCCCCTTGCCTCGGCTCATGACGGAAATCCAATTTCCAATACGTGATAGTGCGGTTTTATTTGTAGAACCTAGTATGGCGACATAGTGGTATGGGTCATTAATGCCGCCTATGATTGATATTTATGATGTGAAATTGTTTTGACACTATACACTTATAGTATCAAATAATGTGTTTTAAACGTATCAAGCATGCTTTGGCTGTTATAAGGTAAAAACCCTATCCTCCGGCTTGCGTTGCATTGTGTGATGGGACCTGGGTCTTATAACAGCTTCATTTTTCTTTACTTAGCATTGCGCTGTTTGTTCTATGCACTGGTATTCTTGGGAGGAAACCCGTTCCGTGTTATACGGCGTGGTCCCTTGATTTACCAAACTTTAAAAATAAAGATTAATAACCGTTTTAGTTCTCACACCAGTCACATGACTGACCTGGAGTTTATTGTTTTAACCTAAACTCTGGGTGCCCCTATTTTCCACGCGGGCAGCTAGTAGTTTTGGTTTTGCAGATTGATATTCACAGGGTCCTGATTCACAGCTGGAACGATGCTCGGAAAGCTCTGTATCCGTGTATCACTTTCAGTTGTGCTTTGTATATTTTTCCGCTGCTATGTAATTTATTGTAATCTCTGATATTTATTGAATGTAATTTATTCATTTATACTCTGTATATTCTTGTATCTGATGGAATTGTTGTAATAACAATGAAATGTTCTTCCGTATGCGTTCATTTGTGTGTTGTTCTCAAAGTATCCGCTCTTTCCTTCACGGGGAAGTGACGGGTTCTAACATGTAGTAACATGTTATTCTTTTTCTTTTACTCTAACATATTAAAAATGTCTTTTAAAATAGAAAAACATGTGATAACATGTTATTCTCTTTATTCTACACTAACATATTAAAAATGTCTTTTAAAATAGCCAAACATGTAATAACATGTTTTTATTTTATTTCTAATCTAACATAAGAAAATGACTTTTTTAATGCCAAACATGTATTAACATTTTTTATTTTATTTCTAATCTAACATAAGAAAATGATTTTTTTAATGATAAACATGTGTTAACATGTTTTATTTTATTTTATACAATAAAAATATGGTTTTTATTGTATGCATACATTTGACAAACATGAATATACACAGTTCAATTCAGTTGTTTAATGTAATCACAAACAAACAATTACAATTTTATACAACACCGACATGAATTTTATATAGTATAAATATAAATTTCACATCATGATTAATATTAAATTTACTTAAAAATAGAGATCTCACATCGATTTTTGTTAGAATTTCCAACGTGCTCTGTTTCAGCTCTAGTCAGTTCCATATTGCATATCTCATCGTCATGATTCCAATGCATTTCGTTTCGCCCGATTTCGACCTCGTATGAGAGAGATACGACGTTACGAACATTGATTATATTAATTAATTTATTAATTAAAAATTAAAATCTCTTAACCTTTCTTCTCAAAACCCGTCGTTCTCTTTTTAAAACTGCTCAACCCAAAACTGTCGTTCCTCATTCCAAATCGCACCCTGATTGAGGCCGCCTTCAATGATCTTGACCGTTGACTAGAGAGGTCTCGTGGTGCTCTCCAATATTGGCTTTATAATTTTCGTGAATTATGTGATGGATTAGAAAAAATTGATGAAGGAAATTTGAAGAAAAGTGGCCATTGAAGGATAGGGTAGCGATGGCTATGATATGAATTAGGGTTTGATTATTCTAGGGTATTTATAAATAAATTAATTATTTACTTCTTTAATTCAGAAAAGGCCTACTAACCATATATTGCACATTACAAAAGAATTAAATTAATTGATAGGGATGAGATGTTAGTTTATGTGAGATAAAGGTCAATATATAATAACAATATATTAAATAATATTTAATTTAATAATTGTCTATCTTATCCTTTTTTCCTCTTTTTTTGTATTTATAAAAGGTATATAGTATGGCATATATGTATATGAAAAGAAGAGAGAGAACATAAAGAATTAAAGGATATGAATGAAACACGTGCGGCAATTATTGTTATCATTGTCATTGCTTTTTTTCCTTTTTTATTTTCCGTGCAATGAATGACATGCCTCATTGAATATGATTTCAAATTTTATTTATTTTATAAAAGAGGTGACTTTCCTTTATGTATGATTTTATATTTCATTAATATTCTAATAGCGATGCTTTTGTCTAAAAAAAATATTTTTAACTAACTAATGAATATTTCATTTCATGACCATTTTAAATATCGCATTTACGTATGTTCATATATTGTATATGTATATTTTCATACAACGCCTATACATATTTTCATATAATGTGTATATATATATATATTTGGTTATATACTTTATTTTATTCCTCACTTAAGTCTCTACATGTAGTAGGTTATAAGTGAATAAATTAGTTAACTAGACATGTCATGTTAATCTAATCAACATTTATTAACCTTTATTTCTTATTAAAAATTCAAAAGAACATAAAGAAAGAGAATAATGTAAAGTAATGAATGCATAATTTATTGTTTTAATGATGACTATAAGAAAGTTATGTGATTTTTTAAATTTCAAAACACGTAATATTAAAAAACGTAATTTAGGGGACATATTTAATTGGACTAATAAGAATAAATCATAGAAATATGCATATAGTTTTGTAGGCTTTTATTTTATTTTATTTTGAGATTTGAAGATTGTAGATATAAAGAGAAGGGGTGAAGAAAAGGAGAAATAATGGGAAAAGTTTGTTTCAAAATGAATTTGAATGATAGATAAAACAGTAGAAAGAGGAAAGAATAAATACATGAGATAAATGCTAGATTATTTAATGATAATTAGTAGAAAGTTTGCAACCTTTCAATTTTCAAAACATATAGTATTAAACATCATGTGTTATTACATAGATAACATTAAAAGTTTTACAGTATTATTATTATTATTTTCATATATACAATAATTTAATAATGGAAATTTTAAATTCTGACGCATTTTCTAACAAAATTTCCATAAAATAAAATTTTAAATTGGTTCTGATTTTCCGGGTTGTTACATTGGAGGGTCCAGGGGTTGCCCGGAGTGTGTAGTCCCGAGGCATTTGCTAGAGTGTCTCAAAGTGGTTAGGAGTACATCCCTTGCCTAGACTCATGACGGAAATCCAATTTCTAATACGTGACATTTCGGTTTTGATTGTAGAGCCTAGTGTTGGCGACATGATAGATGGTACCCATGCCGCCTATGATTGATACATTTATATTTGAAGTTGTTTAATACACTACGCACTTATAATAGTATCAATTGATTTGTTTTAAACGTACCAAACATGTTTGGCTATTGTAAGGGAAAACCCTATCCTCTGGCTTGCTTTGCATTGTGTGATGTGACCTGGGTCTTATAATAGCTTCATTTTTCCAAAAAGCATTGCGCTGTTTATTCTATGCACTGGTTTTCTTAGGAGGAAACTTGTTCCGTGTTATACGGCATGGCCCCTTAATTTACTTTATTTTAAAGTAAAGTTTCAAATAACTGTTTTAGTTCTCACACCAGTCACATGACTGACCTGGAGTTTATTGTTTTAACCTAAACTCCGGGTGCCCCTATTTTCCACACGGGAAGCTAGTAGTTTTGGTTTTGTAGATTTATATTCACAGGATGTTGGTTTACAGCTGGAACGGTATTCAGAAATCTCTGTATTCGTGTATCTCTTTCAGTTGTGTTTTGTATTATTTTCCGCTGCATTGTAATTTGTAAATCTCTGATATTTATCAAATGTATATTATTTGTTCATACTCTGTATATTCTTGTACTTTGATGTAAATTGTTGTAATACGCAATGAAATGTTCTTCTATTTGCGTTCTGATTTGTCGTGTTCTCAAACAATCCGTTCTTTCTCTTCTCTTCGAAGACCGGGGAAGTTCGGGTTGTTATAGTTAGGTATCAGAGCTTTGGTTGACAGAGCTCGAGAACAAGGCAAATTAGAACCAAACGAAAGAATTTATCAAAGATTGGATTAGTAATATCCAATGAGAATAACTCGTTAGAGATAGGATCAGTAGTGTCCTAGAATGAGTGGGAAGTGTATTATTTATGAAAACAAATTTTGTTTTGAAAACTTAAACCGTTTTATAACTATTTGAATATTTATTTTATATTTGTAACGACCCGGGTTTTTGTCGACTTTGGTTATCGCCATAAACTCAATGATGACTAACCAAACATCGAAAAATACCGGATGATTAATGAAAGAAAACAGAGGGTGAGAATAGATAAGATAGAAACTTAGAATAGAAGAAGAAGAATACAACATCAGAGTAACACGAACCTCACAGCGGAACGAATAACATATAGTATATAACATAACTTTGAAATATACATCTGCACTTGAATATACATCATTGTCAAAGTACAACACTTACAACACAGTGGAATAATAAAAGCTATATAATCCTGAAGCCTCCTGCTCCAAGCTCTTCCAGTATATCTGTAAATCCTGACTACTTGACTGCCCGTACAAAATGGGGCACCCAAGAGTTTAGGGAAAACAAAACAAAATAAACTCCAGGTCAGTCATGGGACGGGTATGAGTAAAACAGTTTAAACAGTTTGAACAAGTCAACGATATCTCATAAGAGCACGCCGTATAACGGAACGGGTTTTTCCCTTATGAGAATCCAAATTATCTTTATATCAAAAACCTTTTGGTATTATAATAATGTCTATCAACCAAAATGTAATAATCATCTAGCAGAAACGCTATCATCTCACGTTCTACATATATAGTATACAATCAAAACCGCAAGCACGTATTGGGTAATGGATTTCCAACTATGACAAGGTATGGGACCACCTTTCGCTAGTGTACCTCTAGAGAGGAATACACTGGGTTCAACAAGAACATCTTGCAACCCGACCACACATGACCGACCACTCATTTCGCTTGAGTGTATCAAATGTATATCACCAATGGTTGGGATCAGCAATTGTTTCCCGAATGGGACAGTATCAACAATAGATTTTTAGAAATAAATGAAACTCTAGATCAGGTGATTATACACCCTACTTCGGAGCGACCGACTTAGCCATGTTGCCTGCCCGATTTCTGTCATTTACCGGTTGATGAGGCTTGAGGGTACGCTTCATCATCACATCAAATTCACTTCGAATGCCACATTGTCAGATCCATCGAAAATCACTAATTGACGTC
This sequence comes from Allium sativum, assembly GCA_030737875.1. Classification (NCBI taxonomy): domain Eukaryota; kingdom Viridiplantae; phylum Streptophyta; class Magnoliopsida; order Asparagales; family Amaryllidaceae; genus Allium; species Allium sativum. Next base: position 469,016,533 of record CM060920.1, on the reverse strand, counting down.
TACAATAGTACATTACGTGTTAGCTAAAGAAGTTTCCTTCTCCGCTTCCACTCTTGGTACGGTTGAAGAAATCAATGTACGGGACCTTTCTGGAAATACTCTGTCAGACATTCATCCATACAAGTCACCCAGGAATAGGATGAACCGAAGGCACTATTCTGTAAACAGGACAACCCTTGCATTTTTACTCCGTCTTCAATTATCTTTGGCATATATGATTCGCAACGCTTATGCCAATACAGAGTGATTCTTTGGATAATAATCCAACCGGTCTCTCCATATTAACAACGTTAAAATGGTCAAAACTTCGATAGTCTGTGATTTAACCATCAAAGAAAAACAGGTGTGCAAACAACGATATTATTTCCAGATGGAAATTATATCAATCAATCATCAATCATATATATATATATTCATATTTTCTTATTTCAGTATTTAATTACGTTTCTGATTCTATTTGGAAAACATTTCCAAATCTTCTTTACTTGGATTTAAACAGATGTTTAAATCAACATCGCGACAACAACTCAAACCACTATACTTATTTACTAAATTCACTTAACCACTTTCACTCTCGAACCTTAACCATTTCTAAATTAAAAACGAAGTCAATCAAGTTGGGGTATAACTACCTCTCAGACCTTAACTGAACAACATTTGAAATCTCGAAATAGGGTAAGTTAATCTTTTAACTCTTTAACACTTCTCCTTACTTAACTCCTTTAACTCTATTCAATTTACTCTATTCGATTAACCCTTATCAATTAAAGCTATTGGATTAACTCTATTTGATTTAACTCTACCTGATAACTCCTTTAACTCTATTCGAATAAACCAAATTCGATTAACTCCTTTTACTTCCATTCGAATAAACTATACTCGATTTATTCCTTTAACTCCATTTAACTCTATTCGAATAACTAATGTTCGATAACTCTACTTAACTCTTATTCGAATAACTAATATTCAATAACTCTATTTGACTCTTACTTCGAATCACTAATATTCAATTAACTCAATTGATTCTGTTTTGAATAAACTATATTCGATCAACTCCTTTATTTTAACTCTAATCGATTAACTCCATCGAATAACTAAATTCGATAACTCCTTCGAATAATCAATATTCTATAACTCACTTCGATTAAACAAATCGATAACTCTTTTCGATTAAACTATAATCGATAACTCCTTCGATTAACTAATAATCGATAACTCCTTTCGAATAAACTATTCATTTATAAAGATTTACTTTTAGTAACGGTTCTTCACTTTACAAATGATTTCCTTTTTAGTAACGTTTCCTTTTTATAAAGGTTTCCTTTTTATAACATCCTATCCAGCTATAAATAAATTTCCTTTTTAAAATCTATTTATTTTCTAAATATTTCCTTTTTAATTCTATTTGTAAATGGTTTTCAAATCTTTCCCTTTCTATTATTCTATTTGCAAATGGTTTGCAAATATTTCCTTTCCAAATCTATTCTTTGATTTTATAAATTCCCTTTTCTAAATATCTCCTATTTATAAATATTCCAATTTATAAATAATTCTTATTTATAAATATTTCATTTATAAATATTTTATATTCAATATCACCTTGAAAATTCCCTTATCAACATTCCGGTATGTTATGGTATTCAACATATCAAATCACGATGATCAATATCGTCCAAACACATATAATTGACAACAGATTATATATCACATCATATATCACAATATATGAAAAACAGTAAAGTAACTGTTGAGGAATCCAGTCGGATTCCTCCAACCTGTCTCCCTGCTTCCACAGATGTTATACAATATAAAATCAACATCACTTTCAGTTCCATATGATATATTCTGTTAAACAGAATCAATATAGAAATTCAACTAACTAACTAGCAGTTCAATCAAACAGTCAACACACAGTCAATCAGTCAATATTTAACAGTTCTAAAAATACAACATGAAATTATAAGCTGTTCATTGTTAGTGAGATTTACTCACATTGGACGATCATCGTCAATAACGATAACTATCGCTCGATTTGATTCAGACGGACAATTTATTTTGCTATAAATTGTAACGAGCTCCGATGGACTTCCAGGCAGTCCCATTGTGTTCCCCCCGTCCATACGATCCCATCGGATCTTGTTTCGCTGAATTATGATAATGTATGATCAAGTTATAACGTATACGAGTTCGTACTATTTTCAAACAAAATAAATTAAATTTCCTTTAAAATGAATTGGTCTTAACCTAATCAAAGTCGGCCCATTAACCCTTTAATTGACCAGCCCAACCGATTTCCTTTTCTTCCCCAATTGAAATGTTATGCTCTAGTAATTACCACTCCACCATTTTCGTGACTTCTAAGCTCCACCGTACCTCATTTCTTCCACCAAAAACCCAAACCGAAATCACCATCAACTTCCTCTTCACATCCTCTTCGCTCTTGTATACCATTTGGCCAACTCGAAACCACACTGTCAGCGCGACTTTAGTCCTCCCAGAGAACTCGCGAGACCAATCTTCATCGCACACTCCCAAACTTGGCACGAAAAACCCAGATCAACCCCTCACTCTAAAACCGAACTTCAATTCATCAATCAACGCTTGAATACTCTACAACGATTAACCCTAGGTTGCTGCGATGGAAATCAAACACCGCCTATGTAGTTCGAACCCCAAACTGCTTGTACGAAGATGAAGCTCTCGTTGCCAGGAATTCAAGTATAATATATAGTAATTTATAGATTGTCATTTGATTTTATGATTTTTGTATGAATTGATTTTGCTTTTTTTTGGTTGCCTGCGTTTTGTTTGTGGGATGCGAAAACAACAGGAAGAAAGGAAGCTTCATATTTTATAGCGTGGAGGACCTTAGTCCTTAAGCAAACATGTTCACTTTATGGCCACAGAAAACATGTGGAGAGTATCAAATGGAATGGGCTATAGACGTGTGTTTGTATGGATCTTTCATTTGTTTTCGTAGCTTCTGTGACAGTAGGAGCATCATCCACGTATATGTGTTCATTTGGTCCACTTGATATATTGGAACAATGTTTCCTTTTATTGGTTCCAAGTGAGTCCAGTTATGAGAAATCCCCCCTCAAAACCAATTCATACGATTTTTGTTTACATTGGTATTACCATAGACAGAAATGAAAATACGACCGTTTCGAGCAATACCTCACGATTCCACAAACATAATAATATCGGTAGTTTAACTCATTTTGTGGAACCCCAAAATATCGATATAGGGTGCAAAATACTCCAAATAAAAAAGTTGTTTATTTAATTAATTAAAAATTACAGTAAAATTATAAAAATTAAATTATACCTACGTCTAAGGGGATTTGTCCAGATTTGATACCAATATTTAATTATATTGAAAACCCTTTTATAACGTAAATAAAGCGTTACGAATTTCAAAGGAATTCCATAGCGACTTTTCTGAAATTTGATTTGGACATAAATCAAAATCTATACAACGAAATCTCGATTTTTCTCTTCCATTAGAAAGATATACTCCACCAGCTCCACACATTTCTTGTTTCACAGAAATCCGGCTTAAAACGAATCCGGTACATTCAGTTGAAGTTCGAATCGCCAATTTACGAACTACAGCGCCATTTCAAGCTCGATTTTAATTATATTATAACTCTACGTTCAAACTGTCGTTTATATAATATATTCATTATTCAAATTCAATTCTAAACTGAATTAAATATCACAGATGATCCAGTTCACACCATATCGCCATTTCAGCCAATTCTGATTATTTCAGAATTAAATATATTATTTAATTTATTATTTTAATTAAATATTCATCATTATTTAATTCCACGACCATTTAATTCACTATATCACTATTTATATAATTAAATAAATTAATTATAATACCCTCTGCCAATGCGGGTCATTACAATATTGAATTTGGACAATCGAGTATATAAAGATTTTGCATATACGCCTTTTAGATGTATGTTCAAAGTTTTAATATACTAGATAGATATAAAATCACACTCTAGTCGCTAGAAGATGGTTCAGAGGATCGCTATAGCATCATCAGCATTTATGTTCGAGTTTCGAAAGTGGGATTTCTATATATTTCCAATTGATTGGTGTGAGAACCAAAACTAGATAGGGTCTATTGTTGTGACCTGGCATCAAAAATGGATTTATATATATATATTATGAATTTGAAAAGATAATCAACGAATTGATTGTTGGTTGTGTTGCTTGATTATTGGTTGATTAATTAAAATTTTGAACCATTAAGCCATCGAATCAAATGTTGAACTGACTTGAAAATTGATTGCAATTGCATACATGTACATGCATATATACTGAACAGGTTATAGCAAGGAAGCTAAGCAGAGGAATAAAATTGTATGCCCGACAAATAAGTACATGTTTATAAATTTATTGTGTTTGGATGATTTTATGAGCCGATTGGTTTTTCTTTTTCTTTTTGCATGATGAGGGCCCTGCATGACCAGTTGAGGTTTTAAATGTCCCCCCATAAAAGGAGGTTATGGCGAAATTTTTCAAAAATTTAGGGTGTTAGCCATATTTTTGAAGAATTTGAAAATTCTTAAAAACTAAAAAGTTGAAGAATGAAAGCAAAACTAAAAGTTGAGTTGATTAACAACTTTCAGCTCCGTTCCTTTTCGAGGACGAAAAGATTTAAGTGGGGGAGATTGTAACAACCCAGAAAATCAGAACTAATTTAAAATTTTTATTTTGGCAATTTTAATGGATTTTGCATATTTAAAATGATTTATTTTAAATAATTTTGACTAGAAATTTATTTTGAATAGAATTAGAGCGTATAAATTTATTTAAATCGAAATTAGAATATAAATATTTATTTTAATTGTAAAAGGAATTGGAAATGGCATGGTAGTTCGAAAATTTGATTTCAAATTTCAAACGAATGTACAAGATTCAAAATAAACCGGATTTTAGTAAAACTAGAAATATTTGAATCTGTTTGAAAATATCTTTCCAATAATGTGAAAAATCCAGATATCATAACGGGAATAAAAAGTTATGTCCAACTGAAAATCCAGAATAGTCGCTATGGAATTTATATAATATATAGCCCTTAAAAATAGCGATTTTGCAAACGACCTCTATTTTCGATGAGACCACTTTTTTTGAATCTGGAATTTCAAATTATTGTTGGATTCCAATTTTTAGAATTTTTGGAATCAATATGTGAGCTTGGTGAATTTAAACGTGTTTGGTCAATTCAGTTTGAATTTAATTGACTGAAAAATAACTGTTTTTTGAAACGGTCTCCAAATTCAATGAATTTTTTTTGTTGGGACCGTATCGTCAAAACATAGCCAGATTTATTTTTCTGGAATTTTTGAAGTCAGTATGTGGCTCCGGTAAATTGAAATGGCATTCAAATTAAATATATAATAATTTATATTTTGATTTTGATGAAAACTGATTGAAACAGCCGAATGGTCTTATGATACATATCCCGTCGTATTCGGAATGGGGGTAATTAGCTAGGGGCGGCAGTCGTTGAGTTCAATTTGGAGTCTGAACGAAAAAGGTTACTTTATGGAAAATAAATTAATTAAATAGTAATATATTTATATAACCCCTCCACCCCCTTTCTCTTTCCCTGATTCAGAATTTATATATATAAAAAAGAAATGATGAGGGCTCCCCGTCGTTCCCCCTCCACCGCCGTCGATAAGCGATTGCACCCCCCAAACCGCTCCGCCTCCGCCGGAAATACCCCCTACCTCTCCGATGTGAAAACCGCACCCTCCCCCCCAAACCCTAGCGCCCAAATTCAGTCCAACTCCGCCGCTGGACTCCACTGCACCATTGACGCCACCATCCACCACCCACACAACTCCCTCAGTCCTGCGCGACTCCCTTATCTCCGGTGAACCCGCAGCCCCTCAGCCCCCCTTCATTCCAATTCGAACGCAGCAAAGAAACCCCTCCCCCCCCAGGTGGAAATAAAAACCAATCGATGTAAGTTTTCTTCTTTCTGATTTTGATTTCTAGAAAGATATGATCTTAATATGCATAAAGTTAAGATTTTTATTTGAATAAAAATATGATTTTTATGTATATGTAACGGTTAAAAAAAGATTTGATTTTTACAAGCAAAAAGTAGTGATTTTTAAAAATAGAAAGTAGTTATTTTAAAAAATAGAAATTAGTGATTTTTAAAAATGAAATGATAAGAAATAGCATATAAAATTTGGATTTTCATTTACTTGAATGTCATATAAAAAATATGATTTTTATTCTTTCAATGGTAAGATAAATATATGATTTTTATATATGAAGTAGCAGTATAAAAATATATTTTTATATATGAGTAGCAAAATAGAAATATGATTTTTATTATATATATATAGTGATATAAAAATGCAATTTTTAAATATATAAACATCATATTATAAAAATGTGATTTTTAATATGAACAGCGTAGAAAAGACTACGTTGGAATTTCGAGCAAATCCAAACGGTTCAGAAATTCAGAAATAAAACTGGAGGAGTGGATCCCAAAGGTGAGAACTTCTCACTTTAATTTATTTTCTAGTTAAATATATATACCAGGATGCAGACGGTGCTTAGCAGCACCCGACACCTTTGTTTGAAACCATGTTTGTTTGGCTGTTTGGTTGACTAGATTATTTGGTTTAATTTGGTTTGGGAAACGAAATGAATTGATTAGAATTTGGTTTGTACATGGAGCGAGCCATTATTAGGCGAGGGATAAGGCTAGACCTTATTCCGGTTCTAGCATCGCGCCGTTATGCTGCCAAAATTTTCTAAAAATGTTAGAACAATAAATTATCATTTTTGTTGCATAAATGAACTATATAAAATATTCATGTGTCGAAATAAGTATTTTATAGTTAAAAATATAATTTTTAACGTGTATATAAATAAAATAAATATTCATTTACAAATCGGACGATTTGTTTATGTACACACATTTAACTGATATTGATTGAGACGATATATTTTACACATCGCCCAAATGCACAAATAATAATCAGTGTTTGTTGTTTGAAAACACCACACGAGTATTGGGATAATATTGGACATACACTAATCCCAATATTTAGTTGTATGTCAATTGATGGGTTGACAGACTGTTGTAAGCGTTAATTATTTATATTTAACGCTTATGCAGTTGTGTAATGCACTCTGGATGATGGTTGACTGTGTTTGGTTATTGTGGTGTACATGTGTGTATGAAATCCATATAAATAAAATTATATGGTAATTGACTGCATCTGATTAAAATTCGGAAGGAATGAATATTTTAAAATAACGAATATTTTAAAATGGCGAATAATGAATATTTTAAAATAACTAATATTTTAAAAAAATATTCAGTAATGGATCAAAATATGATTTTGATGTCCGATTTGGGATGGACATGAAAATATTTAAATATATAAAGCCGTGTTGATTTAATTAACGTCATTTTGACGTGAACGATATTTGTATCAATTTTAGTCAATTTTATAATGAATATCGAAAAGGAAGTGATTTCAAAATCTAGTGTTTTGAAAATATTATCATTTATATATTAATGATATGGAATATTCAATTTTGATTTGAAATTGAATATGAAGTTGAATTCGTTTTAAAAACGAATTTAAAATGATTTATAAAATACGTTTTAAATGGAAATCGACAAAAAATATATAATATATATATATTATACATATTTAATGGCCTGAATAGAACGCGCCACGACAATTCACGAATTTCGACCATTGACTTCGAGTTGACATTATGGGAGATCCGACCATCGGATTCTCCTAAAACCAGAACCATTGGGTTCGTATCGAAAAGAGCTTTCCAACAAATATAAGGAATTTGAAATCTAATGGTTGGATTTGGAATTATGTCCAAATTAAATTCGGTAAAGGTAGTTTTAAGTGCAGTTCGATGACCATTTATGGGAATCGACTGTACGGGCCTTGATAAAATTATTAAAATATTAATAATTTGTGTAAAATCATAATAAATGGTTTGGAAAGAATTTGGGTGAAAAATTCCATGTTTTTAAAGATAAAAATATATTTTTATCAAAATGAACTAGTTATGAACTAGAATTATAATCCAATATTTTTAAATAAATAAATTGGATTTGAAATGGTTTTAAAAATAGCCAGAATTTCCAATATATGAATTGGAATGGATTTGAATCAGAATTATCTTTGGAATATTTCGATATTGGATTCCGTGATTATACGGATATTGTGGAGGAATTTGGAAGATATATATATCGTTATTCTCAATACAATATTTGTTGATTTCAGAATTTGATTTTGAATATAAGCCGATATAATTACTATTCAAAGCCTTATATTTAATATTGAATTGGATTATGGGTTTGTCGTGAATGGTGTCTTCATTAACACTGTTCTTAAACCCAGTTGAGAAAACAATAAATCTTTTAATCAAGATGAAGTGAAGTTTTCCGATTAATTAATATTTAATTGGAATTGAATAAAAGAATTTGGATTTTTGGTTTGTCGTGAGTGGTGTATTAAATAACACTGTTCTTAAACCCCGTATGAAAGGAATAAATCTTTTAATTAAGATTATTAGTGTTTCCAGTTAATTAACATTTAACTAGAATAAAATGGAATGCGAATTGGGCTTATTATGAACTGTGTTTTTAACAACATTCGTTCTTTAACCCGATTTGCAGTGAAATGTGATTTGGAATTTATAAATCTTTTTATTAAGATTTAACGGAAATTTTCCAAAGTAATGTTTTCCAATTTAATATATTAAATTGGAATTGAATGGGATTCAATTTGATAATAATTGAAATGAGCTTCTGTGGAGGAAGACTGTTAATATATATGAAATTAAAAGGTTTTGTCGTTATTCCATTTATATTATAAGTCGGATACGGAAATTGATACTAATTATATATCGATTTGTTTTCCATGGAGATTCCATAATTAATGGAATTTGATTTTGGGTTTATCGTGAACTACGTTGTAACAACCCGGATTTTTTATCGATTTTTTTTAATATGGAATTAAATATCGAGCTGGTAATATAAATTAATTTTTATATTGAGTTATCATTTTAATAATCGAATATAATTTAATTTAGAATATATAGAATTATTATAATTCGAAATATAAATGAAGTCAAAGTTAAAAATTTAATCAAAATGATTCAGATGATAAGTAGGAATTTTATTTGGTATGTACGATAATAAACAATAAATTATTATCAAAGAATTTGTCGTTTTCGAATTTAAATTATATTATATTAATTTAATATGATATATATGTTGAAATTAAATTTAAGAATATTTACTGTTGAGTTCAGAATAGGGATATTATATTGAAATGTCGGTCGGTACGCTAGAACAGCGGTTCGTGATTTAAATTAATGGACCCGAGATATTTGATTGTGGATAGGATCAAAATCAAATCGGTATCTATTTAAAAAGAATAAAAATCATTTTAAATCAAATCAGAATTTAATGAAATGTACTTCAGCCTACTACCTATATGTACCATCGACAAATTATGATTCCTTAATGACTAAGTTTCATCGTCTATAAATCGCGATGTAACGACCCGTGTTCTACACATCATAGGATTGTAGAATATTTATTTCTTTCCCGTGTGAAGTTGTATGGTCATGTAACTTTGGGAAACATTTATTAGAGTCATTTCCCCTGTTCATGATTTTTGTCGATTTTTAAATGACCATTTTGCCCCTAGTCAGAACTGTTTTGGCCATAACTTTTGATAGGAAAGGAATTTTGACCTGAAACCACTTCCATTAGATTCGTTTGATGGTTTCTCTTTCCGTAGAGTGGTCATAATAGCCAAACGGACTTACCGTTTGGGAGATATGGCTGGAACAAGGTTTGGAGGGTGGAAAACTGCATAATTGGGCTAAACCGGGTAGTTAGCAATTGGGCCCATAAGGGGATTTCGGGATTGGGGCTGTATAAGGGTTGATTAGGGTTAGAAAACATCCTTTTAGTCATTTTTCCAGCCACCATTTCATTTCATAGAACCCTATTAATGGCCTCCAACCTCTAAATCACTTCGAACCACTCTAAACTTGAAGAAAAGAGATTAGCAACGACAAATCAAGGCAAATCAACACCAAATCGAGATTAGAGCTGCTACAACACCTTGTTATCTTCACCAAGTCAGAAATTTATTTCGGGTCTTGTTTTATTTGGGGCTAAGGTGAGTGATTAGCTTACTTTATGCACTAATTGGGGTTATTTGGGGTGATTAGTGCTAATTAGTGTTTTTAGACGAAAATAAATTCTGGAAAAATGTTTATAAATTCATAAATAATGTTTTAGACCTCTGATATGAGTTTGGGTTAATTTGGTTAAGTTTTGCTAACCATGTCATTAGTTATGCTCACATATGCTTAAGGGAAAACATGGGGTTTTGGGCATGTTTGATCTATTTTACCATGTCATATTGTTGTTTTGGTGTTTGAGGTCACTTGTATGTGTTGCTATGACTCTATGACATGCTTTGTGATTGATTGCAATAGTTAGAATGGTCAAAAACGTCGTCGAGTGGCGTAAACAGTCGCTGGAAAAGTCAGTGCAGGAAATCGGATCGGATCGCCCCCTACCCGATCCGAACCGCCCATTTCCCTTCACCACGAACCGAACCGATCGTTATAGCGAAGCAAGCTGCGCCACGAGCTGAAGGATCCGAACCGATCCGAGAAGTCGCGATTCAAGACTTGGTGATTGAAGACTCCGACCCGACCCGCCTGGAGTGATAGCGACACGATCCGATCTGATCGCCTTGAGGACGACGAACCGGGAACTTGGAGGAGGGCGAGTGGCTTGGAGATATGACCAGGAGGCGTGACCCGAGCCGTTTCGTGTTGGAGAACCCGATCCGATCCGAATGGGACTGGAGGCCACGAACCGATGGTGCACTCCGATCCGATCCGAGGTAGCAGTCACGAACCGAGACGATGAAGACCACGATCCCAATGATGATGAAAGGGATCCGAACCGATCCAATGGAGGTCCATAACCCGAAATGCAAAGGTAGTTCAAGTGGAAGTTCGAGCTCAGGATCCAGACGGGAACCAATGAGTTCACTTCGTGATTGGACTTTGCTGCGGGACGTGTGCTAAGGAGTTGTCGATGTCTATGACTTTGGATCACTAGGTGTTGGAGGTAGAGAGACAAACTCGGGCTTTGGATATGGTGCGACTAGGGAGTTACCTACCAATGGAGTGGGGTCATGGAAACGTTGGGCGTGATCCCATAGGTATGGCGTTGGTGGTAGTAGGAATGTACATAGTCGTACAAAGTCGAGTTCTGTCGTTTGAGTAAAGTGCTCTAGTGATCGAAGAAGTGGATGTCGTATGCTTTACGCACTGAGTGAGAGATGCAAGGATGGTTGCTATGCTTGATTGTTTGACACACACATCCCCACCCCCGTATACTTATATTATGTGTTTGTGGCATCATAGAGTGTTGTACCGTGTAGTACTAACTCTTTGGTTGCAGGTCCAGGTTCAGGTATGACTTAGTATACCTGTTATTATTCTGTTTATGCTTGCTACCACTCATACCAGACTGATGTCTGACCCAGAGTTTTATGTTTCTTCTTATTACTCTGGGTGCTCACACGAGCAGACTAGAGACAGGGATAGCTGGTAGTGCGCTTGGTAGATGGACTGAAGACGAGCAGGAGGCTCCACGTACGATATATAGTTATTCTCCCTGTGTCGTGGTCGGTATCTACTTTGGGCATTAGTAGCATACCTATTTTGTTTATCTTAGAGACAGTATTTTGAAGTTGTAATAAGCTGTATTTGATATTTCCGCTACTCTGATGATGTTAGTTCAAGTTTTCAGCTTATGCACTGTCTCATCTGTTTTATGTCAAGTATGTGTTGGTTATTATATTTTATCCCATGCGCTGTGAGACATATTACAGGTTCTTTATTTGGTTCATCTTCTTTCTTTCTCATTCTTTGGCGACCGTCCCATGCCAATTGGACATGTGTACAGCGCACAATTGGAGTAAATGTCGGTTGGTGCGGGGCGGGCCGTCACACTTGGTATCAGAGCTCTAGGTTGCGTAATTCACCTAGGGAAAGACACTAGGGAGAGATAGTACATATATGAGAGCGCGTATTTGTGATTATTTTGGTTTTCAAAAGCTATATCTATATATAGTATTAGTATGTTTAAGGATGAAGTCGCATTGCACTGCACTGGCACCACTATGGAGATGGTTAATCGTTTTCTCTTTAACAGATTTGACGATGAGCCGAGGAAGAGGTGCTGGTAGAGGGGCCAATAATGGGAATCCCCCTGACATGAGGGCTATGTTTACCAACCTCATGAGAGAGATGCTTGTGGATATTCAGAGGGAGGCTCCTAATGTTGCCAATGCTGGAGGTGCAGCGGTGCAAGCGCCTAGGGCCGATTTCGCCAAGCTGAGCAAGGATTACACTAATCTTGGTGGAAAGCCGTTTCACGGAACAGAGTCGGCCACGGATGTTCAGGATTGGTTGGATAGTTGCGACCGTATCTTCGACGATTTGGGTATCGAGGATGCGATGAAGAGAAGGCTAGCGTCTCGTCAGCTGCAAGGACGTGCGATGAATTGGTGGAATGCTATTAGGGCAGCCACACCAGAAGATCAAGTTACTTGGGATCAGTTTAAAGCTCGCTTTAGCGACAAGTATATCCCAGCTGCCCAGAAATCGGAATTGTTTAGGAAGTTCTTGGAGCTTAAGCAGAATGGGAGGGCAGTATCGGATTATGTTGCTGAGTTCGACACTTTGTCAAAGTATGGGTTATCTCTAATTGATACTCCCGAAAAGAAAAATGAGAGGTTCATCACTGGTTTGGATGAATACTTAGGGGAGAGGCTGATTAATCACATCGATGAGACGTTTGAGTCGATCGTGGGAAAAACTTTGAGGTCAGAAAGTCTTTACCCTAAGCCGAAGACTGGGGTTGTTGCTGCATCTGCTGAAGAGCCAAAGCCGCAAGCAAGCGGTGGAGGCAAGAATAACTCTCAGAATAAGAGGAAGCAGAACCAAGCTAAGGATGGCCAGAAGAAAAGCAGGAAAGAAGTCGAGTGCTTCAAATGTGGAAAGAAGGGCCATTATGCAAGGGAATGTAGGGCCAAGGCAGTGGGAAAGAAGTGCTTTAACTGTGGTCAGGAGGGACATTTTAAGGATAAGTGCCCGCAACCTCTGAAGGAGAATCAGATTGTGAAAGCATATGCCATCAATGCCGTTCCTTCTTCGTCGAATGCCCCAACTGCGGCGGAGAAAGGAAAGGGAGTCGTCATTCAAGGTATGCTTTCCATTTACGATCTTCCTGTTAGAGTTTTGTTCGATACCGGGGCTTCCCATTCCTTCATATCTAGTGACCTGGTAGATAGGTTGGGATTGGAACCCGAGTTAGTCGATAGACCATTAGCTGTGACGAACCCGATTGGTGGTTCAACAAACCTCAGTATGATCTGTCGTAATGTGGTCTTATCGAGTCATGGATGTATGTTTGTTTGTGATTGCTTTGTTTTGGGCTTCACTGGGTATGGCATTATTTTGGGAGTCGATTGGCTCCAAAGATACGGGGTGGTGGTAGACTGTGAGGGCTTTTTGGTGACAGTTAGGGCGGATGATGGGCGGAGGGTAGTGTTTGGTAATCTACCCTGTGATGGGGTAATGGCTAGTTTTGTAAATTCCCTCGACATTCCGCATGATGAGTTATCAGGTTTGCCCGTGGTTGGCCAGTACCCGGACATCTTCGAGGAAGTGACCGGACTTCCACCACACCGAGAGATTGAGTTTCGTATTGATTTAGTGAAAGATGCCAGACCTATAGTGATGCCACTTCGTCGTATGGCACCACGAGAACAGCGAGAGCTCGAGGTGCAAGTAAGCGATCTTTTGAAGAAGGGATTTATTAGAAGAAGTGTTTCCGAGTGGGGAGCACCAGTTGTGTTTGCTACTAAGGCAGATGGTTCCCTTCGATTGTGTGTGGACTATCGCGAGTTAAATAAGGTGATGAGGAAGAATAAGTATCCTCTACCACGGATAGATGATTTGTTTGATCAACTGGAAGGAGCGAGAGTGTTCTCCCAGTTGGACCTCGCGACAGGATTTCATCAGCTCCGTGTAGCAGCTGATAGTATAGCTAAAACGGCATTTAGAACGCCGTCTGGGTTTTATGAGTGGTTGGTCATGCCATTCGGGTTGACCAATGCACCAGCATACTTCGTGGATCTTATGAATAGAGTATTCAGAGACCAATTGAATAAGTTTGTTCTTGTGTTCGTAGACGATATCCTTGTTTACTCGAGGACAGAAGAGGAACACAAGGAACATTTGAGAATTGTGTTGGAGGTGTTGAGAAGACACCAATTGAAAGCGAAGTTTTCTAAGTGTCACTTCTGGAGGAGAGAAGTGAGATTCTTGGGCCATGTTGTTTCAGAGAATGGTATTGCCGTGGACCCCGCAAAGGTGGCTACGGTACAAGATTGGTCTGCGCCCAAGAATGCAAAGGATGTAAGAAGTTTCTTGGGGTTAGCTGGATATTATCGTAAGTTTATCAAAGACTTCTCCAAGACAGCGGCACCGTTGACTCGGTTGACTAAGAAGAATCAAGCCTTCGTTTGGGACGGAGGGTGTGAAAATGCATTCAAGAGTCTAAAGGAAAAGTTGACGCGTGCGCCAGTGTTGGTCATTCCTAAGGGAAATGAAGAGATGACGGTATACACGGATGCTTGTGGTACCGGACTGGGTGCGGTATTGATGCAAGGAGGTAGGGTTGTAGCTTATGCCAGTCGACAGCTAAAGCCACATGAGAAGAAGTATCCTACCCATGATTTGGAACTGGCAGCGATTGTATTTGCGCTGAAGATGTGGAGACATTACCTCTTGGGAGAAAGATTTGAGCTGTTTACCGATCATAAATCGTTAAAGTATCTCTTCTCTCAGAAAGATCTGAATCTCCGTCAGCAGAGATGGTTAGAGTTCTTGGCTTCGTATGATTTTGATATCGCGTATACACCTGGGAAGGGTAATGCGGTAGCCGATGCCTTGAGTAGGAGACATGCCAGCTTAGGGGCAATGTTTCTTGAATGGAAGCAGCTGGAGTATATTGCGGGGTTTGATTTCAGACCAAGGTGCGAATTGGATCCAGTTATGCTATCTAGCTTGACGATCAGACCCACGTTGATTGAGAGGATTGGTTCCAATCAAAGGAACGACCCTAATTTATTGGAAGTCATCTCCAAGTTGGAAATGAATGTCGATGGGGAGATGGACAAGTATGGGCTTGATCGAGATGGATGGCTTCGGAGGAATGGAAGACTAGTTGTGCCCAACGTGAATGGTTTGAGAAATGAAGTGCTTAGAGAATGTCATCACTCAAAACTGACTGTACATCCCGGTGGTAATAAGATGTATAGAGACATGAGACAGACTTACTACTGGGAAGGGATGAAAAGAGACGTTGGGAAGTTTATATCCAAATGCATGAATTGCCAGCTAGTTAAAGCCGAGCAAAAGAAGCCTAGTGGGTTGATGCAACCATTAGAAATTCCCGAATGGAAATGGGAACAAGTTTCGATGGATTTCATCGATGGTTTACCAAGGACTAGATCGGGATATGATAGCATTTGGGTAATTGTGGATCGACTGACCAAGAGTGCAAGATTTATACCAGTTAAGTCGAACAGAACTGCAGCTAAGTTAGCAGAACTATATATGAAGTGGGTAGTGAGATTTCATGGAGTACCCAAAGGCATTGTGAGTGACCGAGATCCGTTGTTTACTAGTGGATTTTGGAAGAGCTTACAAGAGGCTTTAGGATCAGAATTACATCTCAGTACCGCGTATCATCCTCAGACCGACGGTCAGACAGAGAGGGTGAATCGGATATTGGAAGATCTCTTGAGAGCTTGTATATTGGATTTTGGTGGATCATGGGATGACCATTTGCATCTAGTGGAGTTTGCATATAATAATAGCTACCAATCCAGTATCGGTATGGCTCCATATGAAGCTTTGTACGGGAGACCGTGCAATTCACCATCATGTTGGATAGAGACTGGCGAGAAGTTTGTGCTTGGACCAGATGTGGTGAGAGAAACTTCCGATAAGATCAAGATCATTCAGCAACGAATGAAAGCTGCTCAGGATAGGCAGAAAAGCTATGCTGATAAGAGGAGAAGAGACTTGAAATTCTCCGTTGGTGACTTGGTGTTTGTCAAGATCTCTCCGTTGAAAAGCGTGATACGATTTGGCAGGAGAGGCAAGTTGGCACCAAGATTTGTGGGTCCTTTCCAAGTTCTCGAAGAAGTTGGGAATTTGGCGTATAGAGTTGGCTTACCAGAGAAAATGGCAGGAGTTCACAATGTGTTTCATGTTTCCCAACTAAGGAAGTTCGTTCACGACTCAAATGTGATTATTTCACCTGATCAGTTAGAGGACTTCGAAGTAGAACCCGAGGCGGTTGAGAACCGCAAGCCGATTCGTATTGTGGGGCATGATACGAAGCAACTTCGAAGAAAGTCGGTGAAGCTAGTAAAAGTTCAGTGGGGCGAGGACGAAAATGATTGTGCTTGGGAGACAGAGGAGAGCATTAGGAAGGCTTATCCAGAACTCTTTGCCTGGTAAGATTTACTTTGTGATTTAGTTATTCCGCATGCTAGGATAGACTTGTTTTGCTTGTTTTGCATGTTTGATGGTTGTTTTATGATTGATAGGCATGCGGGACCCTTGCGTGTGTTTTGATTAGGGAATTTCGGGGGCGAAATTTCTTAAGGGGGGGAGAGTGTAACGACCCGTGTTCTACACATCATAGGATTGTAGAATATTTATTTCTTTCCCGTGTGAAGTTGTATGGTCATGTAACTTTGGGAAACATTTATTAGAGTCATTTCCCCTGTTCATGATTTTTGTCGATTTTTAAATGACCATTTTGCCCCTAGTCAGAACTGTTTTGGCCATAACTTTTGATAGGGAAGGAATTTTGACCTGAAACCACTTCCATTAGATTCGTTTGATGGTTTCTCTTTCCGTAGAGTGGTCATAATAGCCAAACGGACTTACCGTTTGGGAGATATGGCTGGAACAAGGTTTGGAGGGTGAAAAACTGCATAATTGGGCTAAACCGGGTAGTTAGCAATTGGGCCCATAAGGGGATTTCGGGATTGGGGCTGTATAAGGGTTGATTAGGGTTAGAAAACATCCTTTTAGTCATTTTTCCAGCCACCATTTCATTTCATAGAACCCTATTAATGGCCTCCAACCTCTAAATCACTCCAAACCACTCTAAACTTGAAGAAAAGAGATTAGCAACGACAAATCAAGGCAAATCAACACCAAATCGAGATTAGAGCTGCTACAACACCTTGTTATCTTCACCAAGTCAGAAATTTATTTCGGGTCTTGTTTTATTTGGGGCTAAGGTGAGTGATTAGCTTACTTTATGCACTAATTGGGGTTATTTGGGGTGATTAGTGCTAATTAGTGTTTTTAGACGAAAATAAATTCTGGAAAAATGTTTATAAATTCATAAATAATGTTTTAGACCTCTGATATGAGTTTGGGTTAATTTGGTTAAGTTTTGCTAATCATGTCATTAGTTATGCTCACATATGCTTAAGGGAAAACATGGGGTTTTGGGCATGTTTGATCTATTTTACCATGTCATATTGTTGTTTTGGTGTTTGAGGTCACTTGTATGTGTTGCTATGACTCTATGACATGCTTTGTGATTGATTGCAATAGTTAGAATGGTCAAAAACGTCGTCGAGTGGCGTAAACAGTCGCTGGAAAAGTCAGTGCAGGAAATCGGATCGGATCGCCCCCTACCCGATCCGAACCGCCCATTTCCCTTCACCACGAACCGAACCGATCGTTATAGCGAAGCAAGCTGCGCCACGAGCTGAAGGATCCGAACCGATCCGAGAAGTCGCGATTCAAGACTTGGTGATTGAAGACTCCGACCCGACCCGCCTGGAGTGATAGCGACACGATCCGATCTGATCGCCTTGAGGACGACGAACCGGGAACTTGGAGGAGGGCGAGTGGCTTGGAGATATGACCAGGAGGCGTGACCCGAGCCGTTTCGTGTTGGAGAACCCGATCCGATCCGAATGGGACTGGAGGCCACGAACCGATGGTGCACTCCGATCCGAACCGAGGTAGCAGTCACGAACCGAGACGATGAAGACCACGATCCCAATGATGATGAAAGGGATCCGAACCGATCCAATGGAGGTCCATAACCCGAAATGCAAAGGTAGTTCAAGTGGAAGTTCGAGCTCAGGATCCAGACGGGAACCAATGAGTTCACTTCGTGATTGGACTTTGCTGCGGGACGTGTGCTAAGGAGTTGTCGATGTCTATGACTTTGGATCACTAGGTGTTGGAGGTAGAGAGACAAACTCGGGCTTTGGATATGGTGCGACTAGGGAGTTACCTACCAATGGAGTGGGGTCATGGAAACGTTGGGCGTGATCCCATAGGTATGGCGTTGGTGGTAGTAGGAATGTACATAGTCGTACAAAGTCGAGTTTTGTCGTTTGAGTAAAGTGCTCTAGTGATCGAAGAAGTGGATGTCGTATGCTTTACGCACTGAGTGAGAGATGCAAGGATGGTTGCTATGCTTGATTGTTTGACACACACATCCCCACCCCCGTATACTTATATTATGTGTTTGTGGCATCATAGAGTGTTGTACCGTGTAGTACTAACTCTTTGGTTGCAGGTCCAGGTTCAGGTATGACTTAGTATACCTGTTATTATTCTGTTTATGCTTGCTACCACTCATACCAGACTGATGTCTGACCCAGAGTTTTATGTTTCTTCTTATTACTCTGGGTGCTCACACGAGCAGACTAGAGACAGGGATAGCTGGTAGTGCGCTTGGTAGATGGACTGAAGACGAGCAGGAGGCTCCACGTACGATATATAGTTATTCTCCCTGTGTCGTGGTCGGTATCTACTTTGGGCATTAGTAGCATACCTATTTTGTTTATCTTAGAGACAGTATTTTGAAGTTGTAATAAGCTGTATTTGATATTTCCGCTACTCTGATGATGTTAGTTCAAGTTTTCAGCTTATGCACTGTCTCATCTGTTTTATGTCAAGTATGTGTTGGTTATTATATTTTATCCCATGCGCTGTGAGACATATTACAGGTTCTTTATTTGGTTCATCTTCTTTCTTTCTCATTCTTTGGCGACCGTCCCATGCCAATTGGACATGTGTACAGCGCACAATTGGAGTAAATGTCGGTTGGTGCGGGGCGGGCCGTCACACGCGAGGCCTTTCTTCATTTCTAAAACAAGGAAAAATCGAACGCACCCCTTAAGAAAGGAAAAATGGCCACTCCCTGTTCACTTTAAAATCAAATCGTAGTATCCTTTTTCTATCAAAATCAAAGCCAACTTCCCATTTTCTACGATTCGAACAAAAGAAACGGCGTCCATCCTCAAGTCCGAAAATCAAACTAAAAGCCTCAAAAGGAAATCAAAGTACGTATACCTAGTTTGAGTATGAGCGATAGATTGAAGTTCGATTTGTGAATTTAGGGTTCAGGTGCGGTGCGATGAGGAAGGCCGGAGGACTAGGGGCGAGCGCAGTTTGTCTGACAATGAGCAGAGGAGCTCGACAAATACAATAAAGCTCAAGGGTGGTAAAGAATTGGGTATCGCTATTTTTCTTTTCTGGGTTTCTGGAAGTCGATATTTGTTCGACAGGAGAAGCAGTCGATTTTGGGTAGGGTTGAAGATGAGATTCCGGGAAGTTTAAGGAGTCGCGACAAGTTCCGAAGGAGGTACGCGATGGAAGAAAGAGGTGCTCAAACAGACGCGTTACCTTCTGGAGTTCAAGTTCGAAGGGATTTGCCTGGCGTGGATGTGTACAGCGAGAAGAAGCGTGTTCGAGAAGCTATTGCGATTCAGTTTGGAGGACTTGGGGGTGGCGACTAGTTTCAGCAGGAGGATGGAGAAGTTGAACAGGAATTAAGGTATATGATGTTGCTAAATTCCTATTTAATTAAAACTGAAATTTTGTTAGGAGGAAATATATATGCTTATATAAATTGAACATTTTAAAATACTTTATTTGATTTATATAAAGGTTATAGTCATGGTTAGAAATTTAATTAAAATGATTTGATAATTAAATTTAATGAAAAAGGAAAGAAAAGAAAAGGAGAAATATATATATATATATATATATATATATATATATATATGAATGTATATATATATAAGAAATTTATTTATCCGTTAATCTATGTAAATGTTAATCACTACATTAAATAAATCGTAGGTACAAAGAGATTTGTTCGAGACGATTCGTAGCAGCGATAGCATGGAAATTAATTTGGATATTCGACAAATACAAATCACGGTGAGCAAATCTCACTCACATTTTATTTAGAATTATTTTTATTTGTTAAAAATAATTGTTTGATGCTTGTTTGAATGCTTTCTGGTTGTTTTAAATATATTAGTTATTTAGGGTTGACTATTATATATATATTGGGTTGATGATTGGATTATTCCCGCAGTCTCATTAGCAGATGCCCGCGGTACCATTAGCGGATGATTTCCCTCTGCGCCCCCACAAATATATATTAGTGGATGACCTTCAAACTGCGATGTCCTGCCTCGAAGCAGGATGGGTATTATTTATGTTGACTAATATATTTGGATGCAGGAAAACAGGTTGGAGGGATCCAACTGGATTCCTCAAAAATATCTTATCTGTTTGTTTGTTTGCTTGCACATATACTGTCATATATGATGTGTTAGAAAACTTGTCAATTATAATTGGTTGTCTTGATTGTTTGAAATATCACTGGGCTTAAATGTTGATATTTTTAAAAATATCGAAAAAGGAAATTTCCAGTGTTAAAAGGGGAAATTATATTTTTCTAAAATAGAATTTGAAATTCGAATTGAATAAAAATATTAACTTGTTTTGAATATTCAAAACAAGTAATTTGTTTGTAAACGAAGTTTAAAAAGGAGGTGAAATGAATTATCATTTGATAAATTCAGGAAATATAAATACAAGTGGAATTTGAATAAAGGGAAATTTATTTTTCCAAAGTAAAATATTTATTTCAAATGAAGTTGAAGTCGAGACTTGTTTTAATATATATTAACAACTAATATAAGGTGATGTTTACAAAGAGAGGTGAAAAACCATAAATTAGATAATATGGATATTTTAAATTCAAATGGAATTTAAACAAATGGAATTCAAATTTAGAATTTGAAGATAGAAATTTAAATGGAATTTGTTTATAGAAATTCAAATGGAGTTTGAATATAGAAATATAAAGGAAATTCAAATATAGAATTTGAATACAGAATTTGAATAGAATTTGAATATAGAATTTGAATAGAATTGAATAGAATTGAATATGAATAGAATTGAAAATAAAATTTTAAAATAGAAATTTCAAAAAGAAATTGAAATAGAAAGTTAAAATCATTTTGAAATGGGAACGACAAAATATATTTCGAAATGTGGATTTTTAAATAGAATAGAAATAAATCCAAAGGATTTATAGTTTATAAAAGGAATTGAAATTAAATATAGAAGATCGAAATATAAATGAATTTATTACTAAATAAGGAAAAATCGACAATTTTAGAAGATTGGAAATAGTATGTTGAATTAGGAAAAATTGATTTGATATATATATCAGAATGGAGTTGAATTTATTATAGATGAAGTTTGAACGTTTATATTTATAAATATAATTAAAACGAACTCGCCGCAGCATGGCAGTTCGTAAATTGGCGTTTCGAACTTCGATTGAATATACATAACTCAATTGAAGTCGAAATTCTTTGAAATAAGAAACGTCAGGACCGATTTGACAATAGTTTCCTAATGGAGGAGAAAAATCTGGTATTTCATTGAATAGATTTTGGGTTATATCAAAATCAAATTTTCAGAAAAACAGCGCCATAACCATTTAAAACCATAACGATTTGTTTAATTTTATAAAAGGATTTTAAGCAAATAAAATCCAAATTTCTATTTAGAAAATTTTAGATTTTGAGTTGTAAATTATATGTGAACTCATGTAGAGTAATGAATTGATTTTTGAAATAGAAATCAGATTTTTGATTATTGAATAGAATTAACTAATTTGAATAGTAATTAGTTAATGAGATTTTGAATTGATATTGGGCTTTGAATAAGTGAATTCGATTTGAAAATTTATATTCGAAATTAAAAAGGAAACTAGAATTGAAATTGAAATTCAATTTGGTTATGAGCAAGTTAAAT
Organism: Allium sativum; assembly: GCA_030737875.1. NCBI lineage: Eukaryota > Viridiplantae > Streptophyta > Magnoliopsida > Asparagales > Amaryllidaceae > Allium > Allium sativum. The sequence goes on along the minus strand of CM060920.1, from coordinate 468,994,213 downwards.
ATTTTGTTTGAACATGTTATCTTCAAACAAAGAAGTGAAATAGGCAAAATAGCTAATTAAAGAATAAATGGGCGAAACTGAATTCATATGAATGGATCGAGTTGAATTGAATTGAAAACAGGTGAACATGTGTTAGACAGGTATGGGATGAAGTATATGAAGATTTTAATTTATGTGCTGACAAAAAGGTACACGTTTAAATTCCATATGAGATTTTATGCACCGTATCGGCTAGCCGCTTAGCTTTTTCTTTTTCTTTTGGATTGGTGAGGGCCATGGGAGGCTATTTGAAATATCCCGTTGCTCCCGATACAAAGGAGGTTATTGCGAAATTTTTCCGGAAATTTAAGGAGTTAGAATACTTTTAAGAAAAATTTGAAAGTTAGAGATAAATATATCGATATATATATAAAAAATTCAATAAGTAAATGAATTTAAAAATAGAATGTTATAAACAAAAAGGAAATCGATAGGCAGGTAATAGAAAGAGAAACATATATACATTTAAAAATGAATAATTTGTTTGTATGGTGTTGATTATTCGAGGTAAGTGGTTTTGTCTGTTTTGAAGTTAATGATATTTTCAGTCAAGGTCTAAGAGGTAATTTTACCTCAACTTGATTGATTTCATTTTTAATTGATAAATAGCAAGATCCGGTCTCGAAGAGAAGTGTTTGAATAAGAGTTAGTTGAATAAAATATTTTGGGTTGTTGTAACGATGTTTTACACAGCATTCGTTTTAACCCAAGTGGTGGAAATTTTGGAAATATAAAAGTAAATATTTCTTGAGTATAATTAGAGTAGTTGGGAAAGAGATAAGTGATTTAAATTGTTTTCAATTGCAAATAGAGACATTTTCTAAATATAGAAAATAAAAGAAGTTGATATTTGGAAACGTTTTCGAAATGGCGTAAGAGGCCAAGATGATTATCAAAATTATTTGGTTAACAAATATTGATAGAGAAATAGAGAAGTGAATTAATTAATGAAATATTAATTAACATGCCCAGTGATTGATTGATGTTATGGATGAATGGATGTTTGTTTATTTGTCTTCGATAGTTAAAGAACCGACTATCGAAGTGTTTGCCAATATCGTTGTCAATATGGAGAGATCGGTTGGATTATTATCCGTGAACCACTCTGTATTGGCAGTAGCGTTGCAAATCAGATTATACAAAGGTAATCGAAGATGGTGTAGAGTGCAAGGGCTTTTTCTATTAATAGAAATTGTGCCTTCTGTTTCGTTCAGTCCTAGAACAAACGTTTATTGACGAATGTCTGACAAAGTATTTCCAATGATTGAATATGTTGATCTGTACAAATATATATGGTGGCAATGGATTTATTCCCTTAGCATAACATCCAGAATAATTGTGCAAATCAATTAGTGATTAACGGTTCTGACAATGTGGCATTCAAAATGATTGTGCTATCAATGAATAAAAAGTAATCGTAGCCCCAGGCCTCAACAACCGAGAAATGACAAAAATCGGTCAGGCAGCATGGCTATGTTGGTCGCTCCCATTAGGGTGTATTATCACCTATCTAGAGATTCATTTAATTTTTTATTCTATTCGATGCTGTCCCATTCGGGAAACAGTTGCTGATCCCAACCGTTGGTGATATACATTCGATACACTCAAGCGAAATGAGTGGTCGGTCATGTATGGGCCGGGTTGCAAGATTTTTGTTGAACTCAGTGTATTCCTCTCTAGAGATAAAGTAGCGAAAGGTGGTTCCATACCTTGTCATAGTTGGAAATCCAATCTCCGATAAGCGCCCTGCGGTTTTTGATTTTATATTATATATGGAGTGTGAGATGCAAGCGTTCCACTAGATTCTATTTATTTGATTAGACATTATTATAGTATCACTGGATTTTTGTATCAAAGTGTTTTGGGTAATAGTAAGGTAAAAACCGTCCGTGTTTATGTGTGGGATGTTCTTACTATTATCATTTCTTTAGAAAGGATCTTTAAAGTTAAACAAATGGTTGGAGTTTACTCACACCAATCCCATGACTGACCTAGACTTTATTTTGTTTGTTTTCCCTAAACTCTTGGGTGCCAAAATTTGTACGGGCAGTCAAGTAGTCAGGATTTTACAGATTCACTTGGAAGAGCTGGAAGCAAAAGGTTTCACCAGTTAGCTATAGACTATCATATTTCCGCTGTGTATTATGTTGTATCTGGAAATAGGTGTTTATAACTGTTTCAGGAATAACTGTTGTGCTCTGATAATGGTATGTGTATTCAAAACATATTTGTATTTCGAAGGTTATGTTATTTAATATATTCTATTCGTTCCGCTGTGAGTTTGTGATCTTCGTTTTTTCTTCTATTCTAATATTTCTCTCTTTCTATTCCTCATCCTTTAACTTCTTTCTAATAATGATTCGTATTTCTGTGCAATTTGGGTTGGACTTGTGGTGTTATTAGTCGACTCAGATAGTACGGATTGGCGGGTCGTTATAGTTGGTATCAGAGCTTAGGTTGAGCGAATACCTAGGCTGTGGTGTTGTGCTCATTAGAGATAGGGTGAGTGGTACCCTAGAATGAGTTGAGTATATATATATACATATACATACATATATATATATATATATATATATATATATATATATATATATATATACGAGAGAGCGTATTTGCTAATTGATATAAAAGTTGTTTTATATTGTGTTGGTTAGTTTGTTGAGTGGTTTATGAATTCTGATCGAATCGTGGGACGCCACAAAGTTGATAGGAATTTCTAAACACTTGAACAGAAAAATTCGACATGATATTGTTTTAAAGTGGGTAAATGAAATAATTTTACCCAAAATTCTATTTTGATTGAAAAGGAATAATTTTCTGAAATTATTATATTACATCGATGTGTTGGATGTTAATATTATTATCACATTAGATAATGAAAATTTGAAATGGTTATATATGACCAAATAGAATTTGTATATGGATAATATATACAAATGAGATGAACTGAAATTGAATTCAGAACCAGAATTTGGAATTTAAATCCTGGGAAGTTTGAAAATATTTTTAAAAGTATATTAAAATAATGTAGCTTTGTTTTGAAAGAATTTTTGAATAGAAATCTTTTTGAATGGATTTTAAAAGCGATAAAGCACTGAACTCACTTCAGTGGCTGGAAAATAATTCTGATGACGACTGCAACATTATCAGTATTCATTTTCGAGTTTCTAAGTGATGAATTGCTACCTTAGAAAACATTTGATGAAAAATTGTTTAAAGAAAAAAAGTTGATTTGAAAATTCAAAAGTGTGAATTTGAAAAGATCATAAATATAAGTACATATTTATGTATTTCAAAGAATCTGAAATGAAAACCCGGGAATTTGAATTCTAGAATTTAAATTTAATTTAAGCAAGTTAAGTGAATTGAAGTGAGTAAATTGACTAGAATCGATTTGAATGGATTTAAATACATCGGAATGAAATATGAATTGGTGATAAATCATTCAGAATAAATGAACGTGAATATAGATGATGTGTTATGTGAATGGAAACCAAATGTTTTGGTAGAATAAAATTTGTAGAAATATGCACAGTTGAGTTTCAGTATAAGTATGTTTTGAAAAGTACATAGGTTTGTAGCATTTTTCTTACCTTAGCAATTTCGGGGACGAAATTATTTTAAGGAGGGAAGAATGTAACGACCCGGATTTTTTATCGATTTTTTTTAATATGGATTTAAATATCGACTTGGTAATATAAATTAATTTTTATATTGAGTTATCGATTTAATAATCGAATATAATTTAATTTAGGATATATCGAATTATTATAATTCGAAATATAAATGAAATCGAAGTTAAAAATTTAATCAAAATGATTCAGATGATAAGTAGGAATTTTATTTGATATATACGATAATAAACAATAATCTATTATCAAATAATTTGTGGTTTTCGAATTTAAATTATATTAATTTAATATGGTATATATGTTGAAATTAAATTTAAGAACATTTACTGTTGAGTTCATAATAGGGTTATTATATTGAAATGTCAGTCGGTACGCTAGAATAGCGGTTCGTGTGACGACCCTATTTCCCGTACAGACGGAGACAAGGGTAATCTTTGGAATATAACACAGAAACAGATAATAGCAGAACAAAAATAAATAAATACACCGGATAATGAACAATAGAATATACTGGATAAAAGTAATCATCAGAGTTACACAGTATACAGGATCTTACTTAGTACAAATACAGTTCAACTATACATATATGTCTACAGCGGAAAAACAAACATAATGTACAATAGGAGCTGAACAGCATAAAAAGAGATAAATGATAGAATCCATCTTCACCTCCAGCTATCCGGATAAAGCCTGCTAAACCAGAATACAAGGCTGCTCGTGCAGAAAAAGGGGCACCCGAGTTTGAAAGTGAAACAAACTACGAGTCAGTCATGGGACTGGTATGAGAAATCTACCCAACACATCTAAAATATGGCTAATCATAGGACCACGCCACTTTCGTGGAACGGGTTTACTCCATTGGATTTCTAGTGCTTTAAAACAAATCATTCTTTTAAACATCGCAATGCTTTTTATAAAAATGAAGCCATTATAAGACTCAGTTCCCATCACACAATGCAACGCAAACTGGAGGATAGAGTTTTACCTTATAATGGCCAAAATATGGTTGATACGAATAAAACAAAAGAAATTGATATTATTACTAGTGTTTACATGTTTCAAAAACAATTTCGAATCATAACTATCAATCATAGACGGCATGGGTACCATATATCATGTCGCCATATATATATACAATCAAAACCGCACAGTCACGTATTTGGAAATTGGATTTCCGTCATGAACCAAGGAAAAAGATAGTCCTTACCGAATTCGTGACTCTCTAGCCCGAGCCACAGGCAAGTACTCAGTCAAGCCTTTGGATCGTTAGGGCCGGTCCACGGATGTGGATTAAAATGCCTGAACAATGCGTTTCCCCGCCCTATGGGGCGTAAATGAGCCAACGAATGACTCCATCGGACCCGGATCGTCCGATCTAACCGAGGCGCCTCGCAATACAACAACCACATAAGTCAAACTCGTCAGGTTGTGTAAAACCACTGACGCCACTTCTAACTAGAAAGAAACGCATGTCCTCCCTGAGGTCCTCTCCCGTTTCTGGTTCATACCGGGGTGTGAGGCTCGCGATTTCACGATATACACAAAGCTACGCCACATAGGCGGTGCTTTGATCATCTCCACAAGACATTGCTTTTCAATAGAAGCCCTGATCACTGCATCTTAGCACGCCACACAGGCAATTCACACCGTGCAACTGATGGCTATCAATCACACAGAATAAATTCCAATGTCAGACACACTGTCCATTTGCAAGTCCGTTCTGGGTCTGAATGAAACCGGAGGCACTATATACCTCGCAAACCCATCGATCACCACGTACGTCTGGACGATCACCACTCATTATCCATATTTCGGGATGCCTCCCAATCAGGACCTCGGTTACCATCCAAACGAGGTGAAGATCTCCGGTCTTCGACCACCGTCTTCATCTTCGATTTCTTATCGTCGATTCAGTTATTCAGAATGGGATAAACCCGGTCTTTCTGAGCAACTCGCGTATATAATAAACAAGTGAAACACTAACATACACATGCATCATTTCAATTCATTAGTCACTAACCGTCAATCGGTAAGAGAACGATTTACCAAATATTAACCCCGAAGGCCGAAACCAACATCAGATCAACACCCAGGAAACCATTCGACTTAGCCAACCTTCAGTTAATTTCTAAATCACATCCATATCGTTTATAATATTTTCTAATGATTTATCGCTATTTTTATTTATTTTAAAATTGCCAATTTATTCAAAACGACGCTTCGGCCATAATGCGGCCGTGGCGCTGTTTTTCTTCAGATTTGATTTACACATATCTGAAAATCTAACCGTTGGATTTTCACAAAATTTATATCATTAGAAAGATCTTTTCAAAATGAATCCAACGGTTCCAGTTTCGGGATAATCCGACGGTCGGATCTCCAGGTATAATCGTTTGAAGTTTCGATTTCAAAATACGAACTACAACATCGTTATTCGATTAAATATAATTATATTTATATATATAAATATAATCGATTCTGGCGTTGTTTTTCTTCAGATTTGAATTAAACATTCCAGACAATCCAACCGTTAGATTTTTATAAAGTTGGTGCCGTTGGAAAGATATTTCCAAAGCGAACCCAACGGTTGCGATTTCAGGAAAATCCGATGGTCGGATCTCCCGGTATAATCGTTTGAAATCATGGTTTCAAAATATGAACTGCAGCGTCGTTATTCGATTAAATATAGTTATATTTATATATATATATGTATATAAATATAATCGATTCTTCGATTTCAAAACTATATTCTTTTCATACATTTGATAAAAATGATATTTCTATCTAACTGTCTTCTATTTCAACACTTCACTATTTTTAACAATTCATTTGTATAATAAAAATGTGATTTTTATTGTAAAACAATTCATTTCAAAACGAGATTATTTTATACATTTCATATAGATGATAAAAATGTGATTTTTATTATAAAACAATTTATTTCAAAACGAGATTATTTATACATTTCATATAGATGATAAAGATGTGATTTTTATTATAAAACAATTTATTTCAAAATATGAATACCATTCAACACATGAATTTCAATTCAACGAATGAATATCGTTTCAATACATGAAGGTTTTCTATAGTTTATATATATAGATAAAAATGTGATTTTTATATTTAAAACACGAATACCATTCAACACATGAATCTCTAATCAACGAACGAGTTTCAATTCAACACATGAAGGTTTTCTATTCAACGAATCAATATAGTTTCAACAAATGAAAATAATTCAAACACATGAATATTATTCAAAATTTCGGCAGCATAATGGCAGGGTAGTTAAAACCGGGACCGTCCCTAGTACGGCTCCTCGCTCTACCTTAAAACCTCGCGGTTTTTGACAATGGGGATCATGCATCTAGTTCGCACGCAGGCGGCATGCATATATTTATTTCATTTCCACAAACTAATCCTATGTGGTTTCAACCAAATATTTCTCAACCACAAACGGGTATTTTTCAACCACAATCAATCAATATCAACCACAAACAATCCCAATCAACCATTCGCTATCAATCAATTTTCACACCAATCACAACCAATAAATATCGTCCATGGTTTGTGGACGAGGGGCGTATATATATATATATATATATATATATATATATATAGCAATTCACTTCTATTTCAACACATATATAATTTTTACAACGCATATATTACTTATACATCGAACGTACAACTTTACAATGCTTATACATGAGGTGTACAACGCTTATATAACTCATACATCGACTATATAATTTATACATCGTCGTTTTCCATATCGTTTATAAATTAGAAATCTCACATTGGGTTCCACTCCACCAAAATTAGCAGAAGGCTTAGAAAAATATGCGGTCTCTTCTAAAATGTAGAAGACGTCCACACGGTCACGATGTTTCCTATTTCATCGAATTTCGTCAAGAAACGAAAAAGATATGATTTTTCGAAGTTCAGATGTAATAAAGGACCCACCTTTCACGATGGTTCAAAACTAGGTTTTGATCTTTTGATCAAACTGTTGCGCGATAGGAGAATCAGCTCACACAGCGTCGAAGAGCTTCGAACCACCTCCACGGCGCCGGTAGTTTCGCTCCGTTCGGTGGCGCCCTGAAGGCTCGGCGGCGCTCCAAAGTCGCTGACTTTGAGGACCCGTATCTCCCTCCTCACTTGATGATAACTAGCAAACCTTAGATGGATTTAAAGAGGAGACGAAGAGCTTTGAAATGAATTAAGAATCACTCGATTTCATTGTGAAATGTGGGAGAAATCGAAGACAGAAGGTGGTGACATCATTTTCGTTGTGTGCAGTTCTAATCGGGGAGAGAGAAGAAAAGATACTGGCCAATGAATTTTTTTTATTTTTTTTATATATTTTCAAAATTCTAAAATACCCCTTTCACACACGAACCCCAATCCAAACCCAACGGCTGTCGTCCTTAGCGTTTTACCCCCATTCCGAACACAATGGGATATGTTTCGTAGGCCCATTCGACTGTTTCAATCAGTTTCCATTCAATTTAAAATATATAACATTCAATATTCGATTTGAACGTACATTTCAATTTGCTAGGGCCACAAACTGATTCGAAAAATTCCAGAAAAATAAATCTGGCTATGTTTTGACGATACGGTCCCAACAAAACTAGTTTCGTCGAATTTTGAGACCGTTTGCAAAAAGGCACATTTCTGGTCGATCCAATTTAACTGTAATTGACCAAAACACGTTTTCCTTTGCCACGCTCACATACTAGCTTCAAAAATTATGAAATTTGAAACCTAGCAATAACTTCACATCCCGGATCCAACAAAAGTGGTTTCGTTGAATTCAGAGGTCGTATGCAAAATGGCCAATTTCACGGGCTATATAAATTCCATAGCGACCTTTCTGAAAATTCATTTGGCCATTACTTTTGCTTTCCGCTATGAAACTTCGATTTTTCAGATTCGTTAGAAAGGTATTCACTAACAGATTTAAATATTTTTGGTTTCACTCAAATCCGTTTTGTTTTACACCCGGTACAGTCCGACAAAGTTTGAATTCAATTTTTGAAACTGCAGCGCCATTTCAGGCCTTGTTTATAATTAGAATTAATTATATTCGTTTTCAATTGTCGATTCAAACTCACTTTTCATCGCTATTATTTAAAATATTTATTTTAAATATTTAAAATCCATTATTTTAGCCAATTAAAAAAAAATTTGGTTCAGATTTTCTGGGTCGTTACAATCTCCCCCACTTAAAACTTTTCGTCCCCGAAAAGGAACAAAGTCGAAAGTGGTTTGATTCATCAACTCTACGTCCAATCTGGCTTCCATTCTCTAACTTTTCAGTTTTTGAGAATTTTCAAATTCTTCAAAAATTTGGCTAACACCCGGAATTTTCGAAAAATTTCGCCATAACCTCCTTTGTACGGGGAGAGGTTTGGAAATTTATTGGGCCGTATTAGGTACCCAATAAATCCTAATAAGCATACACATATTTATAGTGATATATTCTGGTGTTTACAGGGGAGCGTGTATTGATAATAACTCCAGAGAATAAATTCTCGTCACCCTGTCAAAGCCTGAGGGAGTGTGTATTTTAAATGCTCCAGAGGATAAATCCTCGTCACCTCGTCCCATGTGGGAAATAAATAGTCCATGTGCCGTATCTAATAACTAGAGAGACGTGATTATTGTCAACTCCAGACCCGTGTGGGTTTTTTTATTAATTTGGCAATTTTATCGTTACAATTTAAATAGTCCATATCAGTCATCAGTTCAACCTGTAAAATATAGTCATCGCCATACAAGCCTCTCGCTCGTATGGTAAATATTCCACCTCGTCACACAAGCTCCAAATGCTTATGTGGTATATGATGAAGTATGCCTATCTTCTGAAGTATGCCATGAAATGTAGTTCAAAATTAATTGTTACTGTCCTATGGCAATATTTATTATTTCACACAGAATAACCAGCACTCCGCATCCAATGGCATTCACAGGAGTTGATATAATAATATTTCGCATCCAACTCATTAAGGTTTACCTATTTGTCGGGCACGCAAATAAAATCTTTACTCAACAGCTAATCCATTTACCTGTTCAAACATATATAATGCACAAGTATATATTTCTGTCTATTTTCTAATCAGTTCAATGGGTGATATAAATGAATAAATTCTACCATTATTCTCTTATTGATTAAATTAACTACCATTTTAATAATATAATTAATCAAATCTAATATCACACAACACAAACAACAATCAAATTGTTTTTAACTTTTCAAATATATATCTTTTATATATGTTCAAAAATCATATTTCTAAAACCAGAATATAATCACAAATACGTTATTTATAAATATATAACTCTCGACTCGTTCTGGGGCACTTCTGACCCCATCTCTAACGAGTTATTCTGATTCTGCTACACCCATACTAGGATATTGCTGATCCTATCTGTAATGAGTTATTCGTCCTAGAACGCTACTGGTTCTATTTCTAACGAGTTCGTTAATATGTTATATTCCAGAACTAAGCTTAACCAAAGCTCCGATACCACGATGTGACGACCCCATTTCCCGTACAGACGGAGACAAGGGTAATCTTTGGAATATAACACAGAAACAGATAATAGCAGAACAGAAATAAATAAATACACCAGATAATGAACAATAGAATATACTGGATAAAAGTAATCATCAGAGTTACACAGTATACAGGATCTTACTTAGTACAAATACAGTTCAACTATACATATATGTCTACAGCGGAAAAACAAACATAATGTACAATAGGAGCTGAACAGCATAAAAAGAGATAAATGATAGAATCCATCTTCACCTCCAGCTATCCGGATAAAGCCTGCTAAACCTGAATACAAGGCTGCCCGTGTAGAAAAAGGGGCACCCGAATTTGAAAGTGAAACAAACTACGAGTCAGTCATGGGACTGGTATGAGAAATCTACCCAACACATCTAAAATATGGCTAATCACAGGACCACGCCACTTTCGTGGAACGGGTTTACTCCATTGGATTGCCAGTGCTTTAAAACAAATCATTCTTTTAAACGTCCAATGCTTTTTATAAAAATGAAGCCATTATAAGACTCAGTTCCCATCACACAATGCAACGCAAACCGGAGGATAGAGTTTTACCTTATAATAGCCAAAATATGGTTAATACGAATAAAACAAAAGCAATTGATATTATTACTAGTGTTTACATGTTTCAAAAACAATTTCGAATCATAACTATCAATCATAGACGACATGGGTACCATATATCATGTCGCCATATATATATACAATCAAAACCGCACAGTCACGTATTTTGAAATTTGATTTCCGTCATGAACCAAGGCAAAAGATAGTCCTTACCGAATTCGTGACTCTCTAGCCCGAGCCACAGGCAAGTACTCATTCAAGCCTTTGGATCGTCAGGGCCGGTCCACCGATGTGGAATAAAATGCCTGATCAATGCGTTTCCCCGCCCTATGGGGCGTAAGTGAGCCAACGAATGACTCCATCGGACCCGGATCGTCCGATCTAACCGAGGCGTCTCGCAACAGCAACAATCACATAAGTCAAACTCGTCAGGGCGTGTAAAACCACTGACGCCACTTCTAACTAGAAAGAAACGCATGTCCTCCCTGAGGTCCTCTCCCGTTTCTGGTTCATACCGGGGTGTGAGGCTCGCGATTTCACGATATACACAAAGCTACGCCACACAGACGGTGCTTTGATCATCTCCACAAGACTTTGTTTTTCAACAGAAGCCCTGATCACTGCATCTTAACACGCCACACAGGCAATTCACACCGTGCAACTGATGGCTATCAATCACACAGAATAAATTCCAATGTCAGACACACTGTCCATTTGCATGTTTGTTCTGGGTCTGAACGAAACCGGAGGCACTATATACCTCGCAAACCCATCGATCACCACGTACGTCTGGACGATCACCACTCATTATCCATATTTCGGGACGCCTCCCAATCAGGACCTCGGTTACCATCCAAACGAGGTGAAGATCTCCGGTCTTCGACCACCGTCTTCATCTTCGATTTCTTATCGTCGATTCAGTTATTCAGAATGGGATAAACCCGGTCTTTCTGAGCAACTCGCGTATATAATAAACAAGTGAAACACTAACATACACACGCATCATTTCAATTCATTAGTCACTAACCGTCAATCGGTAAGAGAACGATTTACCAAATATTAACCCCGAAGGCCGAAACCAACATCAGATCAACACCCAGGAAACCATTCGACTTAGCCAACCTTCATTTAATTTCTAAATCACATCCATATCGTTTATAATATTTTCTAACGATTTATCACTATTTTTATTTATTTTAAAATAGCCAATTTACTCAAAACGACGCTTCGGCCATAACGCGGTCGTGGCGCTGTTTTTCTTCAGATTGATTTACACATATCTGAAAATCTAACCGTTGGATTTTCACAAAATTTATATCATTAGAAAGATCTTTTCAAAACGAATCCAACGGTTCCAGTTTCGGGAAAATCCGATGGTCGGATCTCCCGGTATAATTGTTTGAAGTTTCGATTTCAAAATACGAACTGCAGCGTCGTTATTCGATTAAATATAATTATATTTATATATATATAATCGATTCTGGCGCTGTTTTTCTTCAGATTTGAATTAAACATTCCAGACAATCCAACCGTTGGATTTTTACAAAGTTGGTGCCGTTGGAAAGATATTTCCAAAGCGAACCCAACGGTTGCGATTTCAGGAAAATCTGATGGTCGGATCTCCCGGTATAATCGTTTGAAATCACGGTTTCAAAATACGAACTGCAGCATCGTTATTCGATTAAATATAATTATATTTATATATATATATATAATCGATTATTCGATTTCAAAACTATATTATTTTCATACATTTGATAAAAATGATATTTCTATCTAACTGTCTTCTATTTCAACACTTCACTATTTTTAACAATTCATTTATATAATAAAAATGTGATTTTTATTGTAAAACAATTCATTTCAAAACGAGATTATTTTATACATTTCATATAGATGATAAAAATGTGATTTTTATTATAAAACAATTTATTTCAAAACGAGATTATTTTATACATTTCATATAGATGATAAAGATGTGATTTTTATTATAAAACAATTTATTTCAAAATATGAATACCATTCAACACATGAATTTCAATTCAACGAATGAATATCATTTCAACACATGAAGGTTTTCTATAGTTTATATATATGGATAAAAATGTGATTTTTATATTTAAAACACGAATACCATTCAACACATGAATCTCTAATCAATGAATGAGTTTCAATTCAACACATGAAGGTTTTCTATTCAACGAATCAATATAGTTTCAACAAATGAAAATAATTCAAACACATGAATATTATTCAAAATTTCGGCAGCATAACGGCAGGGTAGTTAAAACCGGGACCGTCCCTAGTACGGCTCCTCGCTCTACCTTAAAACCTCGCGGTTTTTGACAATGGGGATCATGCATCTAGTTCGCACGCAGGCGGCATGTATATATTTATTTCATTGCCACAAACTAATCCTATGTGGTTTCAACCAAATATTTCTCAACCACAAACGGGTATTTTTCAACCACAATCAATCAATACAACCACAAACAATCCCAATCAACCATTCGCTATCAATCAATTTTCACACCAATCACAACCAGTAAATATCGTCCATGGTTTGTGGACGAGGGGCGTATGTATATATATATATATATAGCAATTCACTTCTATTTCAACACATATATAATTTTTACAATGCATATATAACTTATACATCGAACGTACAACTTATACAACGCATATACATGAGGTGTACAATGCTTATATAGCTCATACATCGACTATATAATTTATACATCGTCGTTTTCCATATCGTTTATAAATTAGAAATCTCACATTGGGTTCCACTCCACCAAAAATAGCAGAAGGCTCAGAAAAATATGCGGTCTCTTCTAAAATGTAGAAGACGTCCACACGGTCACGATGTTTCCTGTTTCATCGAATTTCATCAAGAAACGAAAAAGATATGATTTTTCAAAGTTCAGATGTAATAAAGGACCCACCTTTGACGATGGTTCAAAACTAGGTTTTGATCTTTCGATCAAACTATTGCACGATTGGTGAATCAGCTCACACAGCGTCGAAGAGCTTCGAACCACCTTCCCGGCGCCGGTGGTTTCGCTCCGTTCGGTGGCGCCCTGAAGGCTCGGCGGCGCTCCAAAGTCGCTGACTTTGAGGACCCGTATCTCCCTCCTCACTTGATGATAACTAGCAAACCTTAGATGGATTTAAAGAGGAGACGAAGAGCTTTGAAATGAATCAAGAATCACTCGATTTCATTGTGAAACGTGGGAGAAATCGAAGAGAGAAGGTGGCGACATCATTTCCATCGTGCGCAGTTCTAATCGGGGGGAGAGAAGAAAAGATACTGGCCAATGAATTTTTTTAATTTTATTTATATATTTTCAAAATTCTAAAATACCCCTTTCACACACGAACCCCAATCCAAACCCAACGACTGTCGTCCCTAGCGTTTTACCCCCATTCCAAATACAATGGGATATGTTTCGTAGGCCCATTCGACTGTTTCAGTCAGTTTCCATTCAATTTAAAATATATAACATTCAATATTCGATTTGAACGTACATTTCAATTTGCTAGGGCCACATACTGATTCGAAAAATTCCAGAAAAATAAATCTGGCTATGTTTTGATGATACGGTCCCAACAAAACTAGTTTCATCGAATTCTGAGACCGTTTGCAAAAAGACCCATTTCTGGTCAATCCAATTTAACTGTAATTGACCAAAACACGATTTCCTTTGCCACGCTCACATACTAGCTTCAAAAATTATGAAATTTGAAACCTAGCAATAACTTCACATCCCGGATCCAACAAAAGTGGTTTCGTCGAATTCCGAGGTCATATGCAAAATGGCCAATTTCACGGGCTATATAAATTCCATTGCGACCTTTCTGAAAATTCATTTGGCCATAACTTTTGCTTTCCACTATGAAACTTCGATTTTTCAGATTCTTAGAAAGGTATTCACTAACATATTTAAATATTTTTGGTTTCACTCAAATCCGTTTTGTTTTGCACCCGGTACAGTCCGACAAAGTTTGAATTCAATTTTTGAAACTGCAGCGCCATTTCAGGCCTTGTTTATAATTAGAATTAATTATATTCGTTTTCAATTGTCGATTCAAACTCACTTTTCATTGCTATTATTTAAAATATTTATTTTAAATATTTAAAATCCAATATTTTAGCCAATTAAAAAAAAATTAAATTGGTTCAGATTTTCTGGGTCGTTACAGTTCGTGATTTAAATTAATGGACCCGAGATATTTGATTGTGGATAGGATCAAAATCAAATTGTTATCTATTTAAAAAGAATAAAAATCATTTTAAATCAAATCAGAATTTAATGGAATGTACTTCAGCCTACTACCTATATGTACCATCGACAGACTATAATCCCTTAATGACTAAGTCTCATCGTCTATAAATCGCGAGGCCTTTCTTCATTTCTGAAATAGGGAAAAATCGAACGCACCCCTTAAGAAAGGAAAAATGGCCATTCCCTGTTCACTTTAAAATCAAATCGCAGTATCCTTTTTCTATCAAAATCAGAGCCAACTTCCCATTTTCTTCGATTCGAACAAAAGAAAGGGCGTCCATCCTCAAGTTCGAAAATCGAACTAAAAACCTCAGAAGGAAATCAAAGAACATATACCTAGTTTGAGTATGAGCGATAGATTGAAGCTCGATTTGGGAATTTAGGGTTCAGGCGCGGTGCGATGAGGAAGGCCGGAGGACTAGGGCGAGCGCAGTTTGTCTGACAATGAGCAGAGGAGCTCGACAAATACAATAAAGCTCAAGGGTGGTAAAGAATTGGGTATCGTGATTTTTCTTTTCTGGGTTCTGGAAGTCGATATTTGTTCGACAGGAGAAGCAGTCGATTTTGGGAAGGGTTGAAGATGAGATTCCGGGGAGTTTGGGGAGTCGCGACAAGTTCGGAGGAGGTACGCAATGGAAGAAGGAGGTGCTCAAACAGTCGCATTTCCTTCTGGAGTTCAAGTTCGAAGGGATTTGCCTAGCGTGGATGTATACAGCGAGAAGAAGCGAGTTCGAGGAGCCATTGTGATTCAGTTTGGAGGACTTGGGGGTGGCGACTGGTTTCAGCAGGAGGATGGAGAAGTTGAACAGGAATTACTGTATATGATGTTGCTAAATTCCTATTTAATTAAAACTGAAATTTTGTTAGGAGGAAATATATATGCTTATATAATTTGAACATTTTAAAATACTTTATTTGATTTATGTAAAGGTTATAGTCATGGTTAGAAATTTAATTAAAATGATTTGATAATTAAATTTAATGAAAAAGGAAAGAAAAGAAAAAGAGAAATACACACACACACACACACACACATATATATATATATATATATAAATGTGTATATATATAAGAAATTTATTTATTTGTTAATCTAAGTAAATGTTAATCACTACATTAAATAAATCATAGGTACAAAGAGATTTGTTCGAGACGATTCGTAGCAGCGATAGCATGGAAATTAATTTGGATATTCGACAAATACAAATCACGGTGAGTAAATCTCACTCGCCTTTTATTTAGAATTATTTTTATTTGTTAAAAATAATTGTTTGATGCTTGTTTGAATGCTTTCTGGTTGTTTTAAATATATTAGTTATTTAGGGTTGACTATTATATATATATTGGGTTGATGATTAGATTGTTCCCGCAGTCTCATTAGCGGATGCACGCGGTACCATTAGCGGATGATTTCCCCATGCGCCCCACAAATATATATTAGTGGATGACCTTCATACCACGATGTCCTGCCTCGAAGCAGGATGGGTATTATTTATGTTGACTAATATATTTGGATGCAGGAAAACAGGTTGGAGGGATCCAACTGGATTCCTCAAAAATATCTTATCTGCTTGTTTGTTTGCTTGCACATATACTGTTATATATGATGTGTTAGAAAACTCGTCAATTATAATTGGTTGTTTTGATTGTTTGAAATATCACTGGGCTTAAATGTTGATATTTTTAAAAATATCAAAAAAGGAAATCTCCAGAGTTAAAAGGGGAAATTATATTTTTCTAAAATAGAATTTGAAATTCGAATAGAATAAATATATTAACTTGTTTTGAATATTCAAAACAAGTAGTTTGTTTGTAAACAAAGTTTAAAAAGGAGTTGAAATGAATTATCATTTGATAAATTCAGGAAATATAAATACAAGTGGAATTTAAATAAAGGGAAAAAAATAAAATATTTATTTCAAATGAAGTTGAAGTCGAGACTTGTTTTAATATATATAAACAAGTAATATAAGGCGATGTTTACAAAGAAAGGTGAAAAACTATAAATTGGATAATATGGATATTTTAAATTCAAATGGAATTTAAACAAAGGGAATTCAAATTTAGAATTTGAAGATAGAAATTTAAATGGAATTTGTTTATAGAAATTCAAATGGAGTTTGAATATAGAAATATAAAGGAAATTCTAATATAGAATTTGAATAGAATTTGAATAGAATTTGAATATAGAATTTGAATAGAATTTAATAGAATTTGAATAGAATTGAATAGAATTTGAATAGAATTGAAAATTAAATTTGAAAATAGAAATTTCAAAAAGAGTTTGAAATAGAAAGTTAAAATCATTTCGAAATGGGAACGATGAAATATATTTCGAAATGTGGATTTTTAAACAGAATAGAAATAAATCCAAAGGATTTATAGTTTATAAAAGGAATTGAAATTAAATATAGAAGATCGAAATATAAATGAATTTATTACTGGATAAGGAAAAATCGACAATTTAAGAAGATTGGAAATAGTATGTTGAATTGGGAAAATTTGATTTGATATATATATCAGAATGGAGTTGAATTTATTATAGACGAAGTTTAAACGTTTATATTTATAAATATAATTAAAACGAACTCGCCGCAGCACGACAGTTCGTAAATTGGCGTTTCGAACTTCAATTGAATACAGAATTCAATTGAAGTCGAAATTCTTTGAAATAAGAAACGTCAGGACCGATTTGATAATAGTTTCCTAATGGAGGAGAAAAATCTGGTATTTCATCGAATATATTTTGAGTTATATCAAAATCAAATTTTCAGAAAAACAGCGCCATAACCATTTAAAACCATAACGATTTATTTAATTTTAAGCAAATAAAATCCAAATTTCTATTTAGAAAATTTTAGATTTTGAGTTGTAAATTATATGTGAACTCAAGTAGAGTAATGAATTGATTTTTGAAACATAAATCAGATTTTTGATTATTGAATAGAATTAACTAATTTGAATAGTAATTAGTTAATGAGATTTTGAATTGATATTGGGCTTTGAATAAGTGAATTAGATTTGAAAATTTATATTTGAAATTGAAATGGAAACTAGAATTGAAATTGAAATTCAATTTGGTTATGAGCAAGTTAAAAATGTTGTTTGAACATGTTATGTTCAAACAAAGAAGTGAAATAGGCAAAATAGCTTATTAAAGAATAAATGGGCCAAACTGAATTCAAACGAATGGGTCGAGTTGAATTGAATTGAAAACAGGTGAACATGTGTTAGACATGTATGGGACGAAGTATATGAAGATTTTAATTTATGTGTCGATAAAAAGGTACACGTTTAAATTCCATATGAGGTTTTATGCGCCGTATCGGCTAGTCGCTTGGCTTTTTCTTTTTCTTTTGGATTGGTGAGGGCCATGGGAGGCTATTTGAAATATCCCGATGCTTCCGGTACAAAAAGGTTATGGCGAAATTTTTCCGAAAATTTAAGGAGTTAGAATATTTTTAAGAAAAATTTGA
The DNA here is from genome assembly GCA_030737875.1 of Allium sativum. Taxonomy (NCBI): domain Eukaryota; kingdom Viridiplantae; phylum Streptophyta; class Magnoliopsida; order Asparagales; family Amaryllidaceae; genus Allium; species Allium sativum. Next base: position 468,975,629 of record CM060920.1, on the reverse strand, counting down.
TAGTTAGAGATAAATGTATCGATATATATAAAATTCGATAAGTAAATGAATTTAAAAATAGAATGTTATAAACAAAAAGGAAATCGATAGGCGGGTAATAGAAAGAGAAACATATATACGTTTAAAAATGAATAATTTTTTTGTATGGTGTTGATTATTCGAGGTAAGTGGTTTTGTCTGTTTTGAAGTTAATGATATTTTCAGTCAAGGTCAGAGAGGTAATTTTACCCCAACTTGATTGATTTCATTTTTAATTGATAAATAGCAAGATCTAGTCTCGATGAGAAGTGTTTGAATAAGAGTTAGTTGAATAAATTATTTTGGGTTGTTGTAACGATGTTTTACACAGCATTCGTTTTAACCCAAGTGGTGGAAATTTTGGAAATATAAAAGTAAATATTTCCTGAGTATAATTAGAGTAGTTGGGAAAGAGATAAGTGATTTAAATTGTTTTCAATTGCAAATAGAGACATTTTCTAAATATAGAAAATAAAAGAAGTTGATATATGGAAACGTTTTCGAAATGGCGTAAGAGGCCAAGATGATTATCAAAATTATTTGGTTAACAAATATTGATAGAGAAATAGAGAAGTGAATTAATTAATGAAAAATTAATTAACAGGCCCAGTGATTGATTGATGTTATGGATGAATGGATGTTTGTTTATTTTTCTTCGATAGTTAAAGAACCGACTATCGATGTGTTTGCCAATATCGTTGTCAATATGGAGAGACCGGTTGGATTATTATCCGTGAACCACTCTGTATTGGCAGTAGCATTGCGAATCAGATTATACGAAGGTAATCGAAGACGGTGTAGAGTGCAAGGGCTTTTTCTATTAATAGAAATTGTGCCTTCTGTTTCGTTCAGTCCCATAACGAACGTATATGGATGAATGTCTGACAAAGTATTTCCAATGATCGAATATGTTGATCTGTACAAATATATATGGTGGCAATGGATTTATTCCCTTAGCATAACATCCAGAATATTTGTGCAAATCAATTAGTGATTAATGGATCTGACAATGTGGCATTCAAAGTGATTGTGCTATCAATGAATAGAAAGTAATTGTAGCCTCAGGCCTCAACAACTGGGAAATGACAAAAATCGGGCAGGCAGCATGGCTAAGTGGGTCGCTCCCATTAGGGTGTATTATCACCTATTTAGAGATTCATTTAATTTCTTATTCTATTCGGTGTTGTCCCATTCGGGAAACGGTTGCTGATCCCAACCGTTGGTGATATACATTCGATACACTCAAGCGAAATGAGTGATCGGTCATGTGTGGGCCGGGTTGCAAGATGTTCTTGTTGAACCCAGTGTATTCCTCTCTAGAGATACACTAGTGGAAGGTGGTTCCATACCTTGTCATAGTTGGAAATCCAATCTCCAATAAGCGCCAAGCGGTTTTTGATTTTATATTGTATATGGAGCGTGGGATGCAAGCGTTCCGCTAGATTCTATTTATTTGATTAGACATTATTATAGTATCACTGGATTTTTGTATCAAAGTGTTTTGGTTTATATTAAGGTAAAAACCATCCATGTTTATGTGTGGGTTGGTCTTACTATTATCATTTCTTTAGAAAGGATCTTTAAAGTTAAACAAATGGTTGGAGTTTACTCACACCAATCCCATGACTGACCCAGAGTTTATTTTGTTTGTTTTCCCTAAACTTTTGGGTGCCCAAATTTGTACGGGCAGTCAAGTAGTCAGGATTTTACAGATTCACTTGGAAGAGCTGGAAGCAAAAGGCTTCACCAATTAGCTATAGACTATCATATTTCCGTTGTGTACTATGTTGTATGTAGAAACAGGTGTTTATAACTGTTCCAAGAATAACTATTGTGCTCTGATAATGGTATGTGTATTCGAAACATATTTGTATTCCAAAGGTTATGTTATTTAATATATTTTATTCGTTCCACTATGAGTTTGTGATCTTCATTTTTTCTTCTATTCTAATATTTCTCTCTTTCTATTCCTCATCCTCTAACTTCTTTCTAATAATGATTCGTATTTCTGTGCAATTTGGGTTGGACATGTGGTGTTATTAGTCGACTCAGATAGTACGGATTGGTGGGTCGTCACATATGTTTTAAATGACATTAGTTCTTTAACCTAGTTAAAGATAGGATAACATGACTAACATTGTATTCCGAAATGTATGGTAGATCTCTTCTAGATATATATATATCTGTTTAGTGGCGGAGAATTTATTCTCTTTCTTAAGACCCTTCTCTAAGGCGTATGAGCTTAGAGGTTATATATCGCCAGAAATCAGTAGTACGGTGTAGATTGTCGATGCGACATGTTTGTGTTTCCAAAGTTAAATAATCATTAATATTGATTTTTGGGAAGATTAAAACTAAGTGGAGTTTTAACGAATCTTTAATTAGATTGAAATGAGAATGTGGTAATTTAAATTATAAAATTTGGGAAATGAACGAGAATGGAGTATCACCATTTTTACTCCTGATGATAGTTAAATCTTTAATTAGATTTGAACGTGAAATGGTAATTAATTTTACCGATAACACTATGGTGTTAGATATGGAGTATTACCAGTTTTTCTCCATGGGATGAATAGGTTAGGAATGGGAAATAAAAGAAATGATTACATTGGTAAGGTGCGTTAATCCCGACTAGTTTGGATAAACCTTAATTTGGTTTGAATTGATATCGAAAGGAAAATTAAAGAATAAATTTAAAGAATTTATCTTTGATAAAATTAATAGGAACCTTTCCCAAAGTATAAGAATATTTGAATAAAATAATTTTATGGATTGGAATGAGGCGTATGTTGTGTTTTTAAAACACTTATTTATTATATACGCTAGTTATTCGGAAAGGCTGGGTTTATACCCATTCTGAATAACTGATTCGACGATAAGTCGAAGATGAAGACGGTGGTTGAATACCGGAGGTCTTCACATCGTTTGGATGATTACTGATGTCTTAATTGGGCGGTACACCCAAGACAAGGTAATAAGTGGTGATCATCTAGACGTACTTGGAGATCGACCGGATATGCGAGGACCTCTCTCCTGTATTGGATACGGGGCGAGGAATAAGGTGCCTCTGGTTTCGTTCAGACCCAGAACAAACTATTAAACAGATGTGTGTCTGACATTGGATTTTATTCTGTGTTCATTGATTTCTATTAAATATATATCTATTTGGTGGCGGAGAATTTATTCTCTTGCTTAACACCCTTCTATGAGACATACGAGCTCATAGGTTATATATCGATAGACACCAGTTGCATGGCGTGAATTGTCAGTGTGGCATGCAGAGATGCAAATGATCAGGGTTCCTATTGAAAAGCAGAGTCTTGTGTTGATGATCAAAGCACGACTTTAATATAGCATAGCTTTGTGTATAGCGTTAATTCGCGAGCCTCACACCTTGATATAAGTCAAAAACGGGATAAGGTACCCAAGGAGGACATGATGTTTCTTTATAGCATTGGGTGGTGTCATGGTATGGAGCCCAGACATTTATTATTTTTACCTATGTGGTTGTTGGATTGCGAGGCGCCTCGGATATATCGGTTACTACGGAGCCGATGGATATTAAGTCATCTAGCTCAATTACGCCCTATAGGGTGGGGAAACGTGTGTTCAGGAATTGCCAATTCTCAAACGTAAGAGAGGACCGGCCTTGGAGGTTCCAGGTGTTGCCCAGAGTGTGTAGTCTCGAGGCATTTGCTAGAGTGTCTCGAAGCAGTTAGGAGTACATCCCTTGCCTAGACTCATGACGGAAATCCAATTTCCAATAATGACATTTCGGTTTTAATTGTAGAGCTTACTATTGGCGTTATGATAGATGGTACCTATGCCGCCTACGATTATTACATTTATATTTGAAGTTGTTTTATGCACTACTGAATTATAATAGTATCAAATGATTTGTTTTAAACATACCAAGCATGTTTGGCTATTATAAGGGAAAACCCTATCCTCCGGCTTGCGTTGCATTGTGTGATGGGACCTGGGTCTTATAATAGGTTCATTTTTCCAAAAAGTGTTGCGTTGTTTATTCTATGCACTGGTTTTCTTAGGAGGAAACCCGTTCCATGTTATACGGCGTGGTACCTTGATTTACTTTATTTTAAAGTAAAGTTTTAAATAACTGTTTTAGTTCTCGCACCAGTCACATGACTGAGCTGGAGTTTATTATTTTAACCTAAACTCTGGATGCCCCTATTTTCCACATGGGCAGCTAGTAGTTTTGGTTTTGCAGATTTATATTCACAGGATCCTGGTTTACAGATGGAATGATATTCGGAAAGCTATGTATCCGTGTATCACTTTCAGTTGTGTTTTGTATTATTTTCCGCTGCATTGTAATTTGTAAATCTCTGATATTTATCAAATGTATATTATTTGTTCATACTCCGTATATTCTTGTACTATGATGTAAATTGTTGTAATAAGCAATGAAATGTTCTTCTGTTTGCGTTCTGATTTGTTGTGTTCTCAAACAATCCGTTCTTTCTCTTCTCTTCGGACACCGGGGAAGTTCGGGTCGTTATAATTCTTCAGCGTAAAGTACATTATAGGTTATAGGTTAAGTACAATGTAATTAATTTCGATTAGGTTTTGTTTTAACTGCAATTTGAGTTCGAGCTTATTCACTATATTAAAATAATATATTTTACGGTTATGAACTCCTACTTGAACGTAACAATCGATATTCCTAGGGTTTAACTGCTATTTTGAACACACTGGGACATGTTTCAAAGCCTTATTCGATCATATGGGGAAGATATTAATTTAAATCGATATAAGTTAAATTCAAAACAATTAATTCCTTGATAATAAATTAATATTATTATTCTAATTCACACACAATTTTGTATTGATCATCTGAACTGTTTTCAATTCAGTTTTAACTTTGAATTTAATTTAATTCATTTTCGTTATTAAGATAATTATAATATTTGAAATAAATTGTATTTCGATTATTAAATCGATAACTCAATATAAAAACCGATTTATATTATCAACTCCATATTTAAAGCCGTAAATATTTAAAATAAATTGACCAAAAATCTGAGTCATTACAGTGATTTTGAGAATCTAAACAAAATCTAAAACTTATGTGATATACTATATGATTAATCAATCACCACACAAACAATCACAGACACAGAATCAAACAAAAACACAAAGATAAACGAAAATAAATTGCAAAAAAGGAAAGAACACGTCGAATTTTATACTGGTTCGGATTGCTCCTATGTCCAGTTCTGCACAACGCTGGATTGCACGGAGGTTTATTACTATGTTAATAGTCAAGTACAACCTCCTTGATTTCTCGGCTACCAGGGATACCACCAATTACCCGTCCTTGATTTCACAGATACGAGGGATACCACCGATTACCCATCCTTGATCCATGACTACAAGGGATACCACCGATTACTTACACAACCCAAATAATTACAAACAGTCCTATAACTCTTCAATAGCAATTGATTTAGAGTGTATTGAGTAGAGAGTGAGAAGAGAAGAATTGAAAACGGAATTGAATCGATAGAGTATAAGTGTAGAAATCATAAATATAAGAAGATATAATGGTGTAATGAAAGGAGATGAAGACGGAGAAGAAGAATGAATAAAAAAATCGAAATCAGTCCTTAATTATAACGTTTGAAAGGTTGCAACGTTTCTGGAGCGTTACGAATGGTGAAAAGACACTTCCTCTCAAATTTAAATTTCTGACAGTTATATGTCGACATAGCCATGAATGTATGTTGACATGTCCATCATTTTTATGATTTTTAAAGAATTTTTAAAGCATTTAAATCAATATTTAAGTTTTAGAAATTCCTGAAACAAAACTAGTTGCTAAAACGTTATTTTTCAAGTAGGAAAAACATAAGAAAATATTATTTAAACTTATGATTAAATACTTAATATATATGTGATATAAAACTATATATAATATAATTATAAACATATATATAAGAATTTATAAAGAGATAATTATAAACTATATATATAAACAAAAAGGTTATAAGAAAACTTAGAGTTTAAATAAGAATATTATAATTAGATATAAACTTAGTAAAATATATAAAACTATAAAAATACGAATACTTAAAAATTAGGAAATATATTTGAAATCATAAGTTTGAAATTCTTGGAAGATTAAAAATTATTTTGAGAGAAGTTTGAAATCAAATTGAAAATAGTTTTAAAATAATTTTGAAAAGGGATAATTTAAAAAACAGAGTTTGAACCTGGAGTGCTATTCGGAGTCTTACATATAAACTAGACTCTATTACTATATTTCTCTTGAACTCTTGAGTTCTTGAAATATTGATAGCTTTATAACTCATGAGTCTTGAATCTAAATTGAATTCCGAATGTCTTGAAACTCTAAAATTGTACAGTTTTTGGTACTTAAGTCCGATATACAAATCCTTCATATATATGTCTATATATTCTAGATAGAGATGTTAGTATATATTTTGTAATCAACGATAATTGAAATAAGATTGTTGTCATCAAAACTCCATTCTCCAACAATCTCCCCCTTTTTGATGATGACAACCTTAGTTTATAAAATATTCTTACCTGTTGATACTTTTTGATCTAGTTCATTAATTACTCCCCTTTTCACTATGAATCCTACATAGTCCCATAAACTAAGTCTATATTTTATAATTTCTCCCCCTTTGTCATTATCAAAAAGTAATTCTAACATACTCCCCTTAAATCCTATATCTATGTAACACCCCACCTCCGTTAAGGTCACTCACAAAGGGAATGCCTTAACTTTGGTGGAGCATTTTAGTTAACAGAACAGAAACTTACAAGACAGATAAAATAGTACTTGAAAAATTTATAACTTTATTTCAACAGAAACCGAAATAAACTTGGTTACATCCTTTCAAATCACTTTATCAGAATTCAAGTACAAAATATCAGTCTTGTATAAAAGCCTTCAGAATGCATAGTTTAAAATCATAATCCCCATAGAACAGAAGCTATACAGAGCCAAGCCATACTTTAAGCACTTCAAGCAGAAGAAATCCGGATCAAGCTAAAGTATTCCCTCCTTGGATAACCTGGGGGGAACGGAAGAAAGGAGGCGAAACAACAAGGGTCAGACAAAAAGTCTGGAAAGTCCAGTGATTTTCAGTTATGAACAGATAATAATAACATGACATGAAAATAAAACTGGATGAGAGATAACTGTAACAGGTATAACAGATATAACAGAAGAACAGAATGATTTAAGCTATTGTTTTACACTTCTCTGCACTAATACTAGTATAATAGAATTAGGTGTCACCCTAATGTCTAAACTGAAACAGAAACGGGTACAGAATAATTTAACAGAAACAGAATGCTAATAATGGGCCTTTACTACCCGATCAAAAACAGACAGAAGCAGAAACAGATTAATCCCTACGAAAACAGAATGTAGAATTAGGTGTACACTAGTAATGGGCCTTTACCACCCGAACAGACGGTACCACGCAGAAACAGACAGGTGTTACCACCCAACAGAAACAGACGGTACCAACAGAAACAGACAGAACTAAGTGTACCCTAAAACCCTACCCCAAGCGATCGGCTCCCTAATACATAAATATCCTGTGTCGGCCCCACAGTAGGGTGTATCACGCCCTAAAGTGACAACCAATTGGCACAGACCTATTTATAGATGTCACGGCGTCTTACATCCTCAGAGGAAGACCGGGATCCATGCACGCACATGACCCGGTTGGAACGCACCATCAACACCCCTCGCCAATATCAGAATGAACCGCTTATAATTAGTTCAGTAAGCGTGCCCGGACCCTACTTACTGTTGGGTCAAAGTTTTGATACCAGAAAGGGTTACTAACTAATATGGGTCCCAAACAACAGATGACACAAGTAATTCCCCTCCTAACCTTGTGTCCCCAGACTAACAGATTTCAGCTTAACTTGTCTACAAGTTTCAGACATACAAAATTTAGATTAACTAGTTCACAGATCAGACAATCAAGTTAACAGGTTTTCAGACTAACGGATCAGATGTTCGGATTAACAGGCTTACAAATTTACTGGTTACAGATTAACAGACTTACAGATTAACTGGTTACAGATTATCTAACTTTCTATTGGGCCTACGGATTCATGAAACGGGTTTATTAGATTCATTGGTCCAATTGGTTTAACCTTACCCAACACGTTTTAGACATCATATTTATCTCAGATTTTCATTAATTAAATATTAATGCCTAAACCTCTCACATTAGACTGACAGTTTGCGGCTACTGGTTAGGCCGGTTGGTTCCGGGCAGGTTTCCGTCGCAAACTGAGTCTAACCTCGGGTTTCAAGCACGTTATGACTAACTTCTCACATTAGAACCTATTGTTTGCGGCCACTGGAATATGCCGGGCGGTTCCGGGCAGAATTACGCCGCAAACTCATTCTAACCTCGAGTTAGCCATTTTCATCTTTGCGGCCAATTAATTAATGATTTACCATTTATGCCCACGCCTAATATACAGGTCAATTATGCATAACTATAGCCAATTCAGATTATGTCAATAGCGGACTAATTTTATCAACTCAACAGATATAGCAGATAACAGAATTTTTTTTAGATTAGGCGACTTGACGGATTTAGCAGATTAAGCAAACTAGCAGATTTAGCATTTTCAACAGACTTAGCAGATGACAGATTTGGCAGATGAACAAATCTAGCAGACTAGGCAGTAGAGCAGAACTAGCAGATTAAGCAATATAACGGAACTAGCAGATTATGCAATGTAACAAAACTAACAAATTAGGCAAATATAACAGATTTAATCATTTCTTATAGTTTCACAAACATATCTTGCCTAATTATAAATCTTGCCTAAGTTCACATGCATAAATAATAGTCTTGATTCACAATATGATCATATACCCCATGTTTGCATTACATTTACATAGCATAGATTATGGTCATAATTTACCATATATCATATGTTTCAATTTTATTAAACTTGCATAGTACAGAAGATCCATATATAAATTATACCAAATACAGTTATCGACTACTATGCATGTCATATATTCCAAAGATCCCTAACTTAGTTGTTTATTTACATTAATAGATACCCTACTCTCATGTAAATCTTTATACCTAAGCCATATTCTCTTTATCTCAAGTCATATGTTCAATTACCATTTATGTTATAAATATAACATGTCCAGTCATATGTCTCAAATTTATGTTCTAGCTACAGTCCATGTTCTTTCATCAAATCAGTCACCTATTGGTCATGCCCAAATTATGCATCATTCATTTTATTGTCCCAAACATTTTAGCGTATGTTAATCTCTTATGAGATTGGCTCAGGCTCGTGGTAGCCTGGCTATAAAACAGAAAGAGGAAAGAGATACAAAATAAGATCTAAACAGAACAGAACAGATATAACCTCAGATTCAGATTTATAATTCATGTCACAATCAGAATTAACGTTTATATCGGAAAATAACTGTACTTGCCTTGATTGGATTAAAGAAAGAACTTTAATTGTTGTAGAATCGTTGCAGAAGCTTTAATCTCTAATTTGAATTGAGTTGCTTAGGTTGATGTTGATTAGCTTCTAGTTTTGATTCCAGCAGAGTAGCGACGCCATTTTTATTTTTATTTAGAACAGAGGCAGAGAAGAAGCAGAACAGAATTGTGTGTAGAGAAGGCTAGGTCTTAGGTTGTTTTTATAGGTGTAGCAATTCATTTCAGCCATCAGATTAACCCTAAAACCAATCCGGACCATCAAAAATCGTCCTTGGGCTTCAAAAACGTGTTCTGGACCGAAACAGGCCGACCAGGTCGACTTGTAGGGGGGGAGGTCGACACTATAGTCGATCCCCATGGGGGAGGTCGACTCCCAGGTCGACCCCTTGGTCGACCTGGCCCCCAGGTCGACCTGCCCAGTTCTGTGCTGACCGAAACCTTCTGAATCTTCTACAGGCCATAACTTCTTCATCCGGACTCCGATTTTCGAAAAATCGGACTCTATTTCATGTAAAATTTCGAGAGGAACGCAATGGCGATGTCCATTTTACCTAATTCCCGATTCTTAAATTAATTATCCTCATTTTACTATCTTTTCCGTTACACACACCGTTATCGAACTAATTTTTTCTTCTCTTTCATGTATTAATTAATTCTTCTTATGCATCACCATTATTTACCTATCATAAGCCTATTTTCATATATTTTATTCCATTTTTAATTATACTTAAAAATGCAGGGTGTTACAATCTATCAATACTTATCCATTAATATTTGATTCTATTCTAAAGAACTAGTATAAATAACTCCCCCTAAATTTATGCTATAAATGTTTCTAATATAACTATCCCTGATTTTATAATATCCTTATATTTCCTTCTAAATCTATAATTCTAAACCTAAATATTATAACTCCCCCTAAAATTATGACTACTCTAGTCTAATAAACTAAATAAAAGGATAATAAACTAAGCAAACAAATCAATACCAATTCAAACTAGTAAATCAGCCCAAACAAGCAATTCAAACAAACAAACAGTTCAAACAAGTAATTTAAGCAAACAATCAATTCTAACAAATAATCTAAATAATTAAATCAACCAAAGTATTTTAGAACCTTCAATTAATCCTTAGAAACTCTAAAACTCCCCCTTAATTTAATAAAAGACTAAATCTGTCCTAAACTTTAATTCCCTTAAAACTATAATAAGACCTTAATCTAGACTTAGAAATAACTCTGATAAGATATCCTTGAAATAATGATATAAGTAAAGCAATTCAATCCAATCAATCAATCAATTTAAGTTTTGTTGTCACAAAATATCAATTCAAACATGAAACCAAACATTTCTTGTGACTTCTATTTATCCTAAAACCTATAAAGCTCCTATCAACCACAAATGCATAAGTATATTTCTAACAAAACTATCAGCCACTAATTTAATTTAACCATGTCAAGTAAGTCAATCAAGTTATTTAATTCAAACAAATCAAACAAACCAAATAAGTCAATCAATTCAATCAAGCTAGTCAATTCAATCAATTCAACCAAGCCAAGCGAAACAATGATGTTAATCAATACAAAGTAAATATGTTATGTATTTGATTAATAATCCTAAATTTCTAATTAGATGAAAACTTTTCATACTATATACTTGTTATGTGTGGAGTTCAAGTTAACATGCAGTGTGTTGGTTATAGTGAAGTATGTCATGTGCAAATCTATATGAAGTGATATATTGAATGAAATGCAACTTGTGATGTGAATGATTTTAATTTGAGTTGTACTGTAATTTATAATAATGAAGCATGATATGAAATAAGATGTGTAATGATAGTATGCAGAATGATTTGGTAATCATATCTATTTAAGTAAAATGTATTCAAAGTACTACCTAACTAATATGCATATACATATATATTACAAATTATTTCAATTAAACAGGGATAGCATATATTAATTTATCGACTCAGGTTAATGATACTTATGAAAGGGATTGAAAGGATAGTAAAGATAAAAGTTTTATGGTATTCATAACATAAAACATTTAAAATAATTCTATGAGAAATGTGAAGTTAAATAATCTTAGTAGGATGCTTCTTTAATATAGTAAAAATTGAAGATCTTTTTAAAGAGAACATAGAATTTTATAAAGTAAACATATAGTCATAACTGTATATGTAAGAACTATTTTTTAAAAGAATATAAAATTTAATTTATTGTGAAATATAAATCAATCTTTTGATACCAATCAATTTTAAATTTAAACTTTTAGAAATCAAAATATATCAATTTGTTAAGGAACCATTTATATGTTAAACATTTAAAAGAAATCTATAGTCATAACAAAATTATGAAATTTGGATATAAATTAAACTATAAAACTATAATTTCTTATACTAAAACATAAAATCATATATATATATACATATATTACTATTATTATTATTATTATACCAAAATACTAGGTTAAATATTTAAGCTTTTACAAATCTTAATAAGAAATCAAAATAAGTATTTGAGTTTCAAATAGTATTTCTGATAATATAACCCAAAATTGTTATGAAATCATATGAGTAGTAAATAAGTTAAACTATGCATGTTTAAACTATATAAAAGATGAATAAATTTATATTTTATAACAATATCAAAATGGTATAATAATTTTGTATATCATATTAACATATTTATATAATTTTATTAATTTATATACTTTTAAAATTTTAATATATATATATATATATATATTGAAACAAGGTATAAGAAAATAAGTAGATAAACAATGTTAATAACTATAGTTTGAAATGGCATTTTCTAATTAAAAAAAATGGAATGAAGTTTGAAATTTTAAACTTCTGAAATTCAAAATTTGAATTTCATTATGTCGACATGACTATTTATGTATGTCGACATACATGTAGAAAATCAAAAAACATATTGTTTTGACTTCTTGGTTTTATTATATTATCGATTTATATTTCTGGTTTAAATATCTCCTGAAATAATGTTAATCCTAACAAACATTCAAAATTTATTATTATTATTATTTTGAATTTCAAAATTCAAATTTGAATTTTAAGTTTCAAGTTTGAATTTTGAAGTTTTTGTTTCAAATTCAAAACTAGGTAAACAAAACAAAGCAGATAAAACATCCATTCAACCAAAAAGGAATTTAAAAATTAATTAAGAAGTACCTGGTTTTTAGATCCATTTCTTTGATATTTTCTGAATTCTGAATTGCTGTGAAACACATATTTGAATTTCCGATTTCTAACTCTCCATTGCTTGATGATGAATTTGAATTGTCTTGATTAGAACACTTCCTTTTTATATGGCCTGGTCAACTTAGTTCGGATTGAATACTGGTTCGGATTGCTCCTACGTCCAGTTCCGTACAATGCTGGATAGCGCAGAATTTTATTACTATATCAATAGTCAAGTACAACCTCCTTGATTTCACGGCTACAAGGGACACCACCGATTACCCTTCCTTAATTTCACGGGTACAAGGTATACCACTGATTACCCATGCTTTATTCCACGACTACAAGGGATACCACCGATTACTTACACAACCCAAATAATTACAAATAGTCCTATAACTCTTTAATAACACTTGATTTAGAGAGTATTGAGTGGAGAGTGAGAAGAGAAGAAGTTTAATGGAAACATAATTGAATTCGGTAGGGTATAAGTGTAGAAATCATAAAAATGAGAAGATATAATGGTGTAATGAAAGAAGATGAAGATGGAGAAGAAGAATGAATAAAATATTCGAAATCAGCCCTTATTTATAACATTTGAAAGGTTGCAACGTTTCTGGAGCGTTACAAATAGTGAAAAGACACTTCCTTTCAAATTTAAATTTCTGACAGTTATATGACGGCATAGCCGTGAATGTATGTCAATGTATTCATCATTTTTATGATTTTTAAATCATTTTTAAAGTATTTAAATTCTGGAAACTCTTGAAATAAAACTAGTTGCTAATACATTATTTTTCAAGTAAAAAAACATAAGAAAATATTATTTAAACATATGATTAAATACCTAGTATATATGTGATATAAAACTATATATAATATAATTATAAACATATATATAGGAATTTATAAAGATATATTTATAAACTGTATATATAAACAAAAAGGTTATATGCAAACTTATAGTTTAAATAAGAATAATATAATCAAATATAAACTTAGTAAATTATATTAAACTATAAAAATAAGATAACTTAAAAATTAGGAAATATATTTGAAATCATAAGTTTGAAATTCTTTGAAGATTAAAAATTATTTTGAGAGAAGATTGAAATCAAACTGAAATTAGTTCTAAAAAGAGATAATTTGGAAAAATAGAGTTTGAACCTGGAGTGCTATTCGAAGTCTTACATATAAACTAGACTCTACTACTATATTTTTCGTGAACTCTTGAAATCTTGATAGCTTGATAACTCATGAGTCTTGAATCTATCTTGAATTCTGAATCTCTTAAAACTCTAAAACTATACAGTCTTCAGTACTTAAGTCCTATATACAAATCCTACATATATATGACTATATATTCTAGATAGAGATGTTAATTGTAACACCCCGTAATTTTATAACATTAAAATTCACAAATTAAAGTATACTTAATTTTTAGGAAAGAATTAAGTGAAATGGGTTGCGCAGAGAAATATATATATTGATATATATATATATATATAAAAATTAAAAATTAAATAAATAAATATGCGAAAAAGTTCAAAACAGCGAATTGGGAGGGGGAATAACCGAACCGGCCCGTTTTTGAGGTCGACCCGAGCTCCGTTGGGTCGACTAGGGGTTAATCCAGGATGTTTGGCTGTCAACCCGTGGGCCGATTCGCTCAAATGCAGATTTTGCATTTGATTGGTTCTCATGGTTCAGGGTTAATCAAATGGTCCTAAATAACTTCCTACACCTATAAATACATCCTAATGCTAACCCTAAACCTAATTAAAATAGAATAGTTACCGTCGCCATGGAAATCAATGGAGCCGCCGCCAACTAAGAAAGAAGAAAAGCAAATTCAATTCTAATTCTCTCAACCCTAAAGCAAAGCAAAACTCTCTCTTTTCTTCTCTAAATTGTGAGTATGATGATCTTAACAAGATTATTATCATTTTAATTAGGTTGAGTTATGAATGGATTATGAGTAGATGATGTGAATTATCATATATGTTGTTGTAAACCCTTTTTGCTATCATGTATATTGTAAATCCAATGTTATGTGATGATGATATCTTATATGTTGTAAATCATGCTATGATGATGTTATGTATGTTGAAAGTTTCTATACTAAGTTGTGATGAATCATACATGTTAAAAAGGCCATGATGTTACCATCTATGCTAGTTAGTTCATATTAATTAAATCATCATGTTTGGGTTATGTTGATCTATATAACAAGTCACATATGCAAGTTAGATTGATTAGAAAAGTTATGAACATATACCAAAACATCTATTATGACATCTAGAATTATTCTATGACATATGTGATATCCTATGCTAGTTCACACCATCATTATGTTGCCTAAAAACCCCATATGCAAGTTTATGTATAGATTTGGGCTATGATCATGTCATATAAATTGAGACATTTAACAAGTTGACACCTTTTGATCCTTAACATGTGTAGTTTATGCAAGTTTCACCCCCATTATGATTAGATTTATTTTAATTGTCTATATGCTGTGATAATTTATCTTTGTGCTAGGTGTTAGACTATACAAGTCTAGCCTATATTATGCGTTGAATAAGCGAACGTATAAACGTGGGGTAGGGGTAATATTAAGGATTTAATATTAAAAAGTTGGGGTGCAATTGATATGATTTTGCATGCCATAAGTGGATGGCCATAATTGAGTCAATTATGGACATCATTAAAAGTTGACTTAATTAATAATTTGAATAGGGAATTATTAAAACTGGGGTAAAAGATTTTAAGTGTTAATCAATGCTTAGGACACGAGGTTGGACTCGTTTGTGACGTAAACCTGCCCGGACCCGCCCGGCAAATCCAGTGGTCACAAATGTCAGCCCAATGTGAGAGGTCCTAGGCCTAAACTAAAGCATAACGGTTGTAAAGACACGAGGTTAGACTCTTTTATGGTGTAAGACTGCCCGGACCCGCCCGGCAAATCCCGCTGCCATAAATGCCAGTCTAATGTGAGAGGTCTTTATGAGGTTATGGCCTGAATGAATTAAGAAATACTTAACCAGATAAACATGTAAGGTGGGACATGGGGGTTAAGTAGGTGCCTTGGGTGGCATGAGGAATCTAGGGGGTGCCCTTAGTGGCATGTGAAATACGATTAGTAAGACTTAACCAAACACACAAGTAAATGAACATGACTAAGAGGGTTAAGTGGGATATACTAGTGACAAGCTTAGGTGGGTAGCTTGTGGGGGCCCATTTCGACCAGTATCCCAAACGTATCTTTGTGGGCTCGACCAAGTCGAGGATGGGATACGCATGCTGGGTTCGACTGTAAGAGGCCAAAACGGGGAGCGGTGGCAACGCAAGTCCAACGGGTTTCGTATGCGTGTGTGGACCCGGGCTGGTAGGTAAGACGTTGTTGCATCGTGTAGGTATAAGCCGTGCATTCTCAAGTTGTATCGGGTTGCCACTTTAGGGGAGTGATACACCCCACTTTGGGGCCAGCACGGGTATCTACGAGTAGGGAGCCGATCGAAAGTGGGTAGTGGGGTACACCTAGTGTAGATCGGGGCAGACAGCACCTATGTAGTCAGCTAGGGGTACGTAAGGCTATTTATAAAGTTTCTATGTGAAGCAAGTGGGATCAAACAATAGGGTGACTGGTGTGGTGCAGTGTAGTAATGTGCAGTGCAGTGTAGTAATCATTCGTTAGTAATTAGGTGTGCCTTTACCGTTATCTTTAACGTTATCTTAAACGCTATCTTTATCTTCCTAAGAGTTCATAGACATTTACTTGTCCTCCAGCTTATGCCTTAGTCTAGTTATTTTGATAATAGTATTGTTAGAATTATCATACTCGCCATACTTTATGTCTGACCCCCTCTATTTCTATCCTTTTTCCCCCTCCAGGTCCTCAGGTTGGGCCCAGCTCTAGTGGAGTTTGATTGAATTGCTTCATCTCTCTTTGGAAAGCTTGGACCGTTGAAGTAAAGTTAATCTTGTTATCTTTTTAATGACTATTTATGTAATGGGATTATGTATTTTGTTTTTATGAAGATGGATATTGTACTTGGTCATGATCTATGGTTTTATGATGTAACAAACATGTTTAATTTCCGCTGCAATAAAATGAAGTTTTAGATTTCCAAGTACTATTTATTATCTGTCTTGTTGTAATTTTTCTGTTCTATATTCACTTATAACCTCCATGGAAGTTAATACGTTCCCTTTGTGAGTGACATTAATGGACGTGGGGTGTTACACGTGGTATCAGAGCTTAAGGTTACCAGAACAGATAAAAATACTTTAGAAAAATAGTTATTTTTGGAAGAAGTGTTTTCAAAAACATGTTTTAATGAGAAATTTAAAGAGAAAAGTTTTTAAGAAAAACATAATCCCCAATAGCCACATATCTTTATCTTTCGAATTCTCCATTTTGAATCTTTCCTTTTTCGTTTCAGCATGGCTGAAGATCTTAATCTACCCGATGGTGTAACGATACCAGGATGGTATAGGAGGCTATTGGAGGCTAGGGCCGCTGCAGGTTCAGCCAATGTTCCTCCACCACCAGTTGCACCCGTTCCTCCTCCTCCTCGCGTAGATACTTTTGCAAAGACGTGCAAGGAATTCAAGGCTATGGGTGGAAAACCATTTCAAGGGTCAGAAACGTTTGTGGAAGCTAGAGATTGGCTTAAGGAGGTGGAAGAATTGCTAGAAATCTTTGAAGTGGAAGAAGGGAGGAGAGTTAGATTAGCAGCTTGGCTAATGAAGGGAGAGGCCTCGTTTTGGTGGGAGGTCACTAATGGGGAGCGTACTGTTGACTCTTGGGCGGATTTCAGACGTAGGTTCGAGGCGAAGTTTCTCTCAAGGGCGGAAGAAAATCTATATATGGAAAGGTTCTTGACATTGAAGCAAGGAAGCTCATCAGTGAAAGAATATGTCAATAAATTTAATCAGTTAGCAAGGTTTGGCTTGGACTTAGTAAACACGCCGGAGAAGAAGGCTCTAAGGTTCGTGAATGGCTTGAATGAACCATTGCAAGGGTTGGCTATGACCCACATCCCGATGGGGGCCACCTTTGAGAAGTTAGTAGAAATGGCGCTCATGCATGAGGAGAAAAGCGCTAAAGCTGATAAGGCACCCGAGAAGAAGGGGGATCAGAAGAAACCACAACTGCAAAACAAGAAGGGTGGAAAAGACAATAATGGCAAGGGAAAGAAGAAGTGCTTTAACTGTGGAACCCCAGGCCATCTCAGCAAGGATTGCCGAAAGAAAAAGAAGACAGACTGTTTTCATTGTGGCGATGCGGGACATTTAGTGAAGGACTGCCCAAAGAAGGGGCAGAGGGCAGGAGCTACCTCGGGAGGACAGGTGCAGGCTCTTATGGCACCAGGGCAGGCTAGGGGACAAGTTCAGGGTCTCACGGTCCCACCGCTGCAAGAACGAGGTAGAACCATTTCTGTTGAAAGCTTAGTTTTTCTGTTTGATCATCCTGTCCGTACCTTATTCGATTCGGGCGCATCGCATTCGTTTATTTCTTCATCATTAGTTGAATCACTGCACTTAAACACCAGTTTAGTAGAGGATCCCTTAGTTGTTTCGAATCCAATTGGGGGCTCGGCTCATTTGTCCATGATGTGTTTGGATTTGAAAATTTCCATACTTAGCGTTGAATTTAGATGTGATGCTTATGTGTTGGGCTTCACGGGCTATGGGCTAATTTTAGGAATGGATTGGTTATCCAGAAATGGGGTCGTTCTTGATTGTGAAAGGAGAGTAGTTAGGCTCGTGACTCGCCTTGGCAACACTCTCGAAATCTTTTGTAATCCCATAAATTCCGTTATGCTAAGTTATTTAGAATCGCTTGACGCGTCTGAGGAAAATCTACGATCTGTTAGAGTGGTCCGAGAGTATTCGGATGTGTTTGAGGAGGTGAAGGGCTTACCTCCGAAGCGGGAGATAGATTTTCGAATATATCTTGTGGATAATGCGAAACCAGTATCTTTGCCAGTACGCCACATGGCTCCACGTGAAAGGAGGGAACTCGATAAGCAAGTGAAGGAGTTGCTTGAGAAGGGGTTCATAAGACGAAGTATATCGGAGTGGGGTGCTCCAGTAGTATTTGCCACGAAGGCGGATGGGTCCCTTAGACTGTGTGTGGACTATAGAGAACTTAATAAACTTACTAAGAAGAAAAAACACCCACTACCGAGGATTGACGATCTCTTCGATCAGTTAGTTGGCGCCTCAGTGTTTTCGCAGTTGGACTTAGCCACTGGGTTCCATCAGTTGAGAGTGGGTGAGGATAGCATAGACAAGACTGCCTTTAGGACTTCGGACGGTTTCTATGAATGGCTAGTGATGCCCTTCGGTTTGACAAACGCACCAGCATATTTTGTTGATTTGATGAGTAGGGTGTTTAGGGAGTACCTTAACAAATTTGTGGTAGTCTTTGTAGATGACATCTTGATCTTTTCTAAGGATGAAGAAGAGCATGCCCTACATCTTAGGGAAGTGTTGGAGACTCTTCGAGCGCATAAGCTTAAAGCTAAATTTTCTAAGTGTCACTTTTGGAGGAAGGAAGTACGGTTCTTAGGACACGTGGTTTCCAAAGAAGGGATAGCTGTAGATCCCGCGAAGGTGGTGGCCATCCAAGATTGGAAGGTCCCTAAAAATGCTACCGAAGTGAGAAGTTTCTTGGGGTTGGCTGGCTACTATAGGAAGTTTATCAAAGACTTCGCAAAGATATCAGCTCCATTGACACGCTTGACGAAGAAGAACCTAGTTTTCACATGGGACGTAGATTGTGATGATGCGTTCCAACGTTTAAAGAGAGCTTTGACTTCAGCCCCAGTCTTAGTATTGCCAGACGGGAGTAAGCCGTTTACCGTTTATACTGATGCTTGTGGGACAGGACTAGGCGCAGTCTTAATGCAAGAGGGTAGGGTAATAGCCTATGGTGGAAGGCAGTTGAGAGCGCATAAGAAAAATTATTCTACACATGACCTAGAATTGGCCGCTATTGTTTTCGCGCTTAAGTCTTGGCGTCATTTTCTTCTTGGCGAGAAATTCGAATTATTCACTTACCACAAGTCTTTAAAATACCTATTCTCTCAAAAGGACTTGAACTTAAGGCAGCAAAGGTGGATGGAGTTCTTGGCGTCCTACGACTTTGAGATAGCATATACCCCTGGCAAGGGTAATGTGGTGGCCGATGCCTTAAGTAGAAAAAGATTATCCTTAAGTCCTTTGTTTGTTGAGCGGCGAAGTTTAGAGTTCATCTCGATGTTTGACTTTAGACCTTCCGTTGACTTCGTACCCGGTTTGCTAGCATCCTTGGAGGTCAGACCTACGCTTTTGGGATGGATTGGCGAGGCACAGCGAGACGACCCGCAGTTGGTTGAGTTAGTAGAAAAACTCAAAGGAGGGGAGTCATCAAGCCATCTCTGTAGGTATACCCTAGACGATAAGGGTTGGTTACGTAGGGACGGTAGACTTTGTGTACCAAAAGACGATGACCTAAGGAAGACTATTCTTGACGAAGCACATCGTTCGAAGATGACCATTCATCCCGGCGGGGACAAGATGTACAAAGACATGAAGAGAGATTACTTTTGGGCCGGCATGAAGAAAGACGTGGCCGAGTATGTCGCTAGATGCTTGGTATGCCAACAAGTAAAAGCAGAGCAAAAGAAACCCGGTGGGTTGCTTCACCCATTGGAGGTTCCACTATGGAAGTGGGAGAGTGTCTCGATGGATTTTGTGGATGGATTACCGCGATCGAGGAGGGGTAATACGGGGATTTGGGTTATAGTAGATAGACTTACTAAGAGCGCCCATTTCATTCCCGTGAAGAGTAAGAGGACTGCTCCATGGTTAGCTTCTGTATATGTCCGAGAAATAGTTCGTTTGCACGGTGTTCCTTCTAGCATAGTGAGCGACCGCGATCCTATTTTCACTAGCGAATTTTGGAGAAGCTTACAAGAGGCGGTAGGGACTCAGTTATGTTTGAGCACCGCATATCATCCTCAGACGGACGGCCAGACCGAGAGGGTGAATCGCATTCTAGAGGATCTTTTGAGGCTGTGTATCCTAGACTTTGAGGGTACATGGGAAGAGCATCTTCCATTGGTTGAGTTCGCATATAATAATAGCTTTCAGTCCAGCATTAGTATGGCACCATTCGAAGCTCTTTATGGACGACCTTGTTGTTCACCTACATATTGGTTGGAATCTACGAATAAGATCTTACTTGGGCCCGATATGATTAGGGAAACTTCGGAGAAGATTGACTTGATTCGAAGGAGGATGAAAGCAGCGCAGGATAGGCAGAAATCTTATGCGGATAAGAGGAGGACAGATCTCAAGTTTGAAGTTGGGGACATGGTCTTTGTCAAAGTGTCTCCATTACGGAACGTTTTTCGCTTTGGGTCCATTGGGAAATTAGCACCAAGGTTTGTAGGGTCGTTTCCTATTAAGGAGAAAATTGGACAGATGGTGTATAGAGTGGAGTTGCCCGAGAGACTTAGTGGTGTACACGACGTATTCCATGTGTCACATTTGAGGAAGTGCTTGCACGAGACCGCGGAAGTGGTAGAGCCGAGC
Organism: Allium sativum; assembly: GCA_030737875.1. Lineage (NCBI taxonomy): Eukaryota > Viridiplantae > Streptophyta > Magnoliopsida > Asparagales > Amaryllidaceae > Allium > Allium sativum. The sequence continues at coordinate 468,954,315 of CM060920.1, read as the reverse complement.
TTTCTTAGAGTGGTGGAGATAGAGCGTGATGCGACAATTCGACGAGCTCCTACGCGCATTCTTGGGTCAGAGATCAAGAGGTTGAGGAATCGAGAGGTCAGACTAGTCAAAGTGCAATGGGGAGATGATGAGAGCAACGCTACTTGGGAGACAGAAGAGAAGATGCGTTCACGATACCATTTTCTTTTTGAGGGTATGTCTATTAATTTCTCCTTTATCGCTTAGCTTGTACTTATCTTATCTTTAGTATATCCTCTCGCTAGTATCTTTGACCTTTAGTTAGGATAATCCTATGGTTGAAACATGTGTTTGAGACATGTTATGTATGATGAATGCAAAGTGGGTGTAAGTGTTTGCTAGTGGTTGTTCGTGGACGCATATACACACACTATTAGGCACTAGATCGGCTCATTCATTTCATATTGCATATTGCATATATATGGATGTATTTAGTAGAATGGATGTATAATGGTTGTATTATCATATGGTTGCTGCATTCGGGTGGATGGTTGTGCACGCATATAGAATTAATATGTATCATTAGGAATCTTTTGCATACATATTGGACGCATGGCACTATCATGAATTGCACTAAGGAGGTCGACTGAATCAGTAGTCCGCCTAATTTTGCATTAGATATGGACATATACACACACTGTGCATATAAACATTAAAGCATTAGAAGTCTTTTAAGGACAATGGATGCTGGTGTTTGATGGTTGAGTAGATGGACGATTAGATGGTAGGATATTCATTCTTCTTGACTTGGAGATTTCCGGGATGAAATCCTTTAAGGAGAGGAGAATGTAACACTCCGTAATTTTATAACATTAAAATTCACAAATTAAAGTATACTTAATTTTTAGAAAAGAATTAAGTGAAATGGGTTGCGCAGAGAAATATATATATATTGATATATATATATATATAAAAATTAAAAATTAAATAAATAAATATGCGAAAAAGTTCAAAACAGCGAATTGGGAGGGGGAATAACCGAACCGGCCCATTTTTGAGGTCGACCCGAGCTTTGCTGGGTCGACCAGGGGTCAATCCAGGGTGTTTGGCTGTCAACCCGTAGGCCGATTCGCTCAAATGCAGATTTTGCGTTTGATTGGTTCTCATGGTTCAGGGTTAATCTAATGGTCCTAAATAACTTCCTACACCTATAAATACATCCTAATGCTAACCCTAAACCTAATTAAAATAGAATAGTTACCGTCGCCATGGAAATCAATGGAGCCGCCGCCAACTAAGAAAGAAGAAAAGCAAATTCAATTGTAATTCTCTCAACCCTAAAGCAAAGCAAAACTCTCTCTTTTCTTCTCTAAATTGTGAGTATGATGATCTTAACAAGATTATTATCATTTTAATTAGGTTGAGTTATCAATGGATTATGAGTAGATGATGTGAATTATCATATATGTTGTTGTAAACCCTTTTTGCTATCATGTATATTGTAAATCCAATGTTATGTGATGATGATATCTTATATGTTGTAAATCATGCTATGATGATGTTATGTATGTTGAAAGTTTCTATGCTAAGCTGTGATGAATCATACATGTTAAAAAGGCCATGTTGTTACCATCTATGCTAGTTAGTTCATATTAATTAAATCATCATGTTTGGGTTATGTTGATCTATATGACAAGTCACATATGCAAGTTAGATTGATTAGAAAAGTTATGAACATATACCAAGACATCTATTATGACATCTAGAATTATTCTATGACATATGTGATATCCTATGCTAGTTCACACCATCATTATGTTGCCTAAAACCCCATATGCAAGTTTATGTATAGATTTGGGCTATGATCATGTCATATAAATTGAGACATTTAACAAGTTGACACCTTTTGATCCTTAACATGTGTAGTTTATGCAAGTTTCACCCCTATTATGATTAGATTTATTTTAATTGTCTATATGTTGTGATAATTTATCTTTGTGCTAGGTGTTAGACTATACAAGTCTAGCCTATATTATGCGTTGAATAAGCGAACGTATAAACGTGGGGTAGGGGTAATATTAAGGATTTAATATTAAAAAGTTGGGGTGCAATTGATATGATTTTGCATGCCATAAGTGGATGGCCATAATTGAGTCAATTATGGACATCATTAAAAGTTGACTTAATTAATAATTTGAATAGGGAATTATTAAAACTGGGGTAAAAGATTTTAAGTGTTAATCAATGCTTACGACATGAGGTTGGACTCGTTTGTGACGTAAACCTGCCAGGACCCGCCCGGCAAATCCAGTGGTCACAAATGTCAGCCCAATGTGAGAGGTCCTAGGCCTAACCTAAAGCATAACGGTTGTAAAGACACGAGGTTAGACTCTTTTATGGTGTAAGACTGCCCAGACCCGCCCGGCAAATCCAGCTGCCATAAATGCCAGTCTAATGTGAGAGGTCTTTATGAGGTTATGGCCTAAATGAATTAAGAAATACTTAACCATATAAACATGTAAGGTGGGACATGGGGGTTAAGTAGGTGCCTTGGGTGGCATGAGGAATCTAGGGGGTGCCCTTAGTGGCATGTGAAATACGATTAGTAAGACTTAACCAAACACACATGTAAATGAACATGACTAAGAGGGTTAAGTGGGATATACTAGTGACAAGCTTAGGTGGGTAGCTTGTGGGGGCCCATTTCGACCAGTAACCCAAACGTATCTTTGTGGGCTCGACCCAAGTCGAGGATGTGACACGCATGCTGGGTTCGACTGTAAGAGGCCAAAACGGGGAGCGGTGGCAACGCAAGTCCAACGGGTTTCGTATGCGTGTGTGGACCCCGGGCTGGTAGGTAAGACGTTGTTGCATCGTGTAGTTATAAGCCGTGCATTCTCAAGTTGTATCGGGTTGCCACTTTAGGGGAGTGATACACCCCACTGTGGGGCCAGCACGGGTATCTACGAGTAGGGAGCCGATCGAAAGTGGGTAGTGGGGTACACCTAGTTGAGATAGGGGCAGACGGCACCTATGTAGTCAGCTAGGGGTACGTAAGGCTATTTATAAAGTTTCTGTGTGAAGCAAGTGGGATCAAACAATAGGGTGACTGGTGTGGTGCAGTGTAGTAATGTGCGGTGCAGTGTAGTAATCATTCGTTAGTAATTAGGTGTGTCTTTACCGTTATCTTTAACGTTATCTTAAACGCTATCTTTATCTTCCTAAGAGTTCATAGACATTTACTTGTCTTCTAGCTTATGCCTTAGTCTAGTTATTTTGATAATAGTATTGTTAGAATTATCATACTCGCCAGACTTTATGTCTGACCCCCTCTATTTCTATCCTTTTTCCCCCTCCAGGTCCTCAGGTTGGGCCCAGCTCTAGTGGAGTTTGATTGAATTGCTTCATCTCTCTTTGGAAAGCTTGGACCGTTGAAGTAAAGTCCAGCTTGTTATCTTTTTAATGGCTATTTATGTAATGGGATTATGTATTTTGTTTTTATGAAGATGGATATTTTACTTGGTTATGATCTATGGTTTTATGATGTAACAAACATGTTTAATTTCTGCTGCAATAAAATGAAGTTTTAGATTTCCAAGTACTATTTATTATCTGTCTTGTTGTAATTTTCCTGTTCTATATTCACTTATAACCTCCATGGAAGTTAATGCATTCCCTTTGTGAGTGACATTAATGGACGTGGGGTGTTACATTAATATATATTTTATAATCAATGATAATTAAAATAAGGTTGTTGTCATCAAAACTCCATTCTCCAACACTTTTACTATGGGTTTCAGCGGATTAATTCAGTTACTTTAAGGAACATGTTTCCCTATAATGATACTTTATTTATTTGTATTTCAATCATTTTTTTTTGATGTGATTTGTAACGACCAGGAATTTCGCTCGATCTGAATCAATCACTAAACCGACCAAGACCGTTCGAAACCCCTGATTGTTTGAGAATACGACAAATTGGAACGCAAACAGAAGAACATTTCATTGTTTATTACAACAATTCCATCAGAATACAAGAATATACAGAGTATTGAATAAATATTACATAGAAAATATTAGAGAATTAAATTATAATTAAATACATCGCAGCGGAAAATAATACAAAACACAACTAGGAGTAATACACAGATACAGAGCTTTACGAGTATCGTTCCAGCTGTAAACCAGGTTCCTGTGAATATAAATCTGATAGCTGCCCGTGCGGAAATAGGGGCACCCAGAGTTTAGGTTAAAACAATAAACTCCAGGTTAGTCATGTAAATGATGTGAGAACTAAAAAAGTTATTTAAAACTTTTAATTTAAATCAGATATATCAAGGGACCACGCTGTATAACACAGAATGGGTTTCCTCCCAAGAATACCAGTGCATATAACAAAACAGTGCAATGCTTTTTGGAAAAATGAAGCTATTATAAGACCCAGGTCCCATCACACAATGCAACACAAGCCGGAGGATAGGTTTTTCCCTTATAATAGCCAAACATGCTTCATACGTTAAAAACAAATCATTTGATACTATTATAAGTGTATAGTGTCAAAACAATTTCAATCATAAATATCAATCATAGACGGCATGGGTACCATATATCATGTCGCCATACTAGTCTCTACAATCAAAATCGCAAAGTCACGTACTTGGAAATTCAATTTCCTTCTATGAACTGAGGCAAGGAATCGTCCTCTACCGAATTCGAGACAATCTAGCCCATGTCTCAGGCAAGTACTCAGCCAAGCCTTTGGAGCGACAGGACCGGTCCACTGATGTGGATTAAAATGCCTGAACACGGTGTTTCCCCGCCCTTTGGGGGCGTAAATGAGCCCAATGGTTCCATCGGCTCCACATAGTCACCGATATATCCGAGGCGCCTCGCAACAGCAATAACCACACAGGTGAAGATAATATAAATGTCAGGGCTGGTAGATCACTGACACCACCCTAGCTAGAAGGAAACGCATGCCCTCCCTGAGGTCCTCTCCCGTTTCTGGTTCACAACCGGGGTGTGAGGCTCGCGAATCAACGCTACACAAAGCGATGCCACAAATGTCGTGCTTTGATCATCAACCACAAGACTCTGCTTTTCAACTGAAGCCTTGGTTATTTGCATCTTAGTATGCCACACAGGTAAACCACTATATGCCACCGATATCAGTCACATAGAATGAAATCCAATGTCAGACACACAGTCCATTTACAAGTCCGTTCTAGATCTGAACGAAAACGGAGGAACCCTATTCCTCGCATACCCATCGATCTCCAAGTACGTCTGGATGATCACTAACTGATTCCCTCCTCTTGGGTGTACAGCCCAATTAAGATCATCAATAATCACCCAGACGATGTGAAGACCTCCGGTCTTCAACCACCGTCTTCATCTTCGACTAACAGTTATTCAGAATGGGATAAACCCGGCCTTTCCGAATAACTCGCGTATATAATAAACACGTGTTACACAAACACAACATACGCCTCATTCGAATTCACCAGTCACTTACCGTAAATTAGCAAGAGAATAATTCCCCAAAAATTAACCTTGAAGGCCAAAACCAACATCAGATCAATACCCAGGAAACTATTCTTCTTAGCTAACCTACAGTTAGTTTCTAAATTTCACATTCTTAGGGAAAGGTTCCCATTAATTTTATCAAAGATAAATTCTTTCAAATTTATTCTTTAATCTTCCTTTCAATATCACTTCAAACTAGTCGGGATTAGCGAACCACACCGAAGTAATTATTTATTTTATTACCCAATCCCAACCTATTCATCCCAAGGAGAAAAACTGGTAATACTCCATATCAAACACCACGGTGTTATCGCTAAAGTTAATTACCATTTCACATTCAAATCTAGTTAAAGATTTAACTATCGCTTGGAGCAAAACTGGTGATACTCCATTCTCGGTCATTTCAATCTAATTAAAGATTCATTAAAACTCCACTTAGTTTTAATCTTTAACCGGGTTAAAGAACCGATGTCATTTAAAACATGGTTCACGATAAACCCCAAAATCACATCACATTTCAATCAGTCCCTAACCGTAAATTAGTAAGAGGATTGTTCCCTAAATATTAACCCCGAAGGCCGAAACTAACATCAGATCAATATCCAAGAAACCATCCAACTTAACTGATCCCCAGTTAGTTCTAAATTTTCTTAACTCCATTTGGGTTTAAGAACAGTATTATTAAAGATACCGTTCACGAAAACCCAAAATCCCATTTGATATTAAACACAAGGCTCTGAATAGAAAATATATCGGCTTATATTCAATATCAAATTATGAAACCAACAAATATCGTATTGGAAATAACGATATAAATATATCTTTCAAATTTCCATAACAACATCTGTATAATCACGAAATCCAACATTGAACTATTCTGAAGATGATTTCGATTCAAATCCATTCCAATTCATATATTGGAAACTTCTGGTTATTTTAAAACCATTTTAAATCTAGTTCAAAACTAGTTCATTTCGATAAAAATATATTTTTATCTTTTCAAATTTGGAAATTTTCATCCCATTTCTTCACAAATCACTTCTTATGATTTTACACAAATTATTGATATTTTTAATAATTTTATCAAGGCCCGTATAGTCGATTTCCATCAACGGCCAACGAAGTACACTTTCAGCGACCTTTTCCAAATTTGAATTGGACATAATTCCAAATCCAACCGTTAGATTTCAAATTTCTAATATTCACTGGAAAGCTCTTTTCGATATGAACCCAACGGTTCCGGTTTAGGAGAATCCGACGGTCGGATCTCCCACAACGTCAATTCGAAGTCAATGGTCGAAATTCGCGGTGCGGCGCGTTCTATTCAGGCCATTCTATATATATAATATATATATATATTATATATGTTTCACCGATTTCCTTTTAAAACGTATTTTATAAATCGTTTTCAAAACGATTTCAACTTCATATTCAATTTCAAATCAAAATTGAATATTCCACATCATCGATATACAAATGATAATATTTTCAAAATATTATATTTTGAAATCACTTTCTTTTCTATATTCATTATAAAAATGAATAAAATCGATATAAATATCTTTCACGTCAAAATGGCGTCAATCTAATCAACAGGCTTTTATTCAACACATGAATGTTTATTCTATTCAACACCTAAATCTATTTTCTATTCAACACATGAATTTATTTTCTATTCAACACATGAATTTATTTTCTAAATTAGAATGAGGCCCAATCAATTACCATATAATGCTAATTATATGGATTTTCTACAACACACATATATAATAGCAACGATAAATAACCAACCATCATCCAGAGTGCACCACACAACTGCATAAGCATTAAATATAAAAAATTAACGCTTACACTGTCTGTCAACCCATCGACTGACATAGAACTAAACAATCGGGATTAGTGTACGTCAAATATCATCCCAAAACCCGTATGGGGTTTCAAATCAACAACCACATATTTTATTTGTGCGGTTGGGCGATGTGTGAAATTTATCGTCCCAATTAATATCAGTCAAATCAGTGTATATAAACAAATTGTCCGATGTGTTTATAAATATTTATTTTATATACACGTTAAAAATCATATTTTTTAACAAAAAATATTTTCCATTATAAAATATTTTATTTCATTCCACATCACACAACCAAATTTCACAACACAGCAATCAAACAAACAAGTCATCCATGGTCTATGGACGACAGGTGTCGGGTGCTTCTAAGCACCGTCTTCATCCTAGTATATATTTCAACTAGAAAATAAATTAAAAATGAGGAGTTCTCACCGATAGCTAAACCAATTCACCGCGATTCTTCATATGTAAAAATCTTCTCCGTGCTTACCTTTGGTCACTTTCGTCATTCGTATTCGCTACATATATAAAAATCACATTTTTATATCAATGCTATTAGAATCACATTTTTGTTTCAACTATATATAAAATAAAAATCAGATTTTTATTTCGCTACATATAAAAAAATCGTATTTTTATTCTTTCTATTATATAAAAATCATATTTTTATTCTTTTTATAATATAAAAACCATATTTTTATTCTTTCTATAATATGAAAATCATATTTTTATTCTTTCTATAATATAAAAATCATATTTTTATTATTCTTCTATGCAAATAAAAATCATATCTTCAATGCTAAAAATCCAACCTTTAATGTGTTAAAAATCAAATCTTTCTATTTGTAAAAATCACGTCTTCCTAGTTATAAAAATCTAATCTTTTCTTTTATAAAAATCATTTCTTTTCTATAATAAAAATCAATGAAAATCATGTTTTAATCCCACTAATTCACAATATAAAATCCGATTTTATAACCTATAACATATAAAGAAAATCGAATTTTTAAATACAAAGATAAATAAAAACTTACTTTGTTGCTAGAAGAGGGAGAGAGAGGCGAGGTGGTTGCGGAGGGTGGTGCGTCGGCATCAGAGGGGGGGCTGCGTTCGCTGGTGGTCGGAGGTAGGGTTTGGGTGGTCTCGTCTTTGGGTGAGGGGTTCGCGGTCAAATCAGAAGGTGGAAAAGCGGTGGAGGGGAAGTTGGCCGGGGGGAACGATGGCGCAGTGGGGGGTGCAGGCGCCGGAGATGTCGGCGGTTTTGGGTGGTTTGGGTTTCCAGAAGGGGGCGCGGCGTTTAAAAGGGGAAGAAGAGAGAGGAGCTGGGAGAAGGAGCGTCGATAGGGGAGGGGGAGACCGTCGCCCGATCGACGGTGGCAGAGGCGCGGTGGCGCACCAGATCGGAGGGCGACGAGGAGCGGGTTTCCTCCCTTTTTCTTTTTTTTCTGTTTATTGACTTATGAAAGAGGAGAGGGGTGAAGGAAAGGAAGTTTAATTATACATATATTTAATTATTTTTAAATTCAAAAAGCAACTTTTTATCTCAAACTCTAAACGGGACCCACCGCTTGTCGTCCATAGCTAATTACCCCCAGTCCGAACACAATGGGATATGTATCGTAAGCTGAATCGATCGTTTCGATCAGTTTTCATCAAAATCAAAATATAACTCTATATATTGAATCTGAACGCGCATTTTAATTTATCGGGGCCACGTATGGACTCTAAAAATTCCCGAAAAATATTTTCTAGCTTCGCATTGACGATACGGTCCTAACAAAACTGATTTTGTCAAATTCTGAGACCGTTTGAAAATGGCCATTTTCCAGTCGATTAAAATCAACTAAAACTGGTCAAACGCGTTTTCCTTCGCCATGCTCACATATTGATTCGAAAATTTTCGAATTTTGAAACCTAGCAAAAATTTACATCACGGATCCAACAAAAGTGGTTTCGTCGAAAACCGAGGTCGTTTGCAAAATTTCCATTTTTAAGGGCCAAAATTCCATAGCGACTATTCTGAATTTTCAACTGGACATAACTTTTTATCCCCGCTATGAAATTTCGAATTTTCGGGTTCGTTGGAAAGATATTCTCAATTAGATTCTAATATTTTTGGATTTGCTAAAATCTGGTTTATTTTGCACCCGGAACATTCATTCGAACTTTGAAATCGAATTTTCGAACTACCGCGCCATTTTCAATTCCTTTTATAATTATAAATAAATATTTATATTCCAATGACGATTCAAATAAAATTATACGTTCTAATTCTATTCAAAATAAATTTCTCGTTGCTATTATTTAAAATAATTCATTTTAAATATTCAAATTTCACTAAAATTGCCAAAATAAAAATTTTAAACTGGCTCAGATTTTCCGGTTGTTACAAGATTATTGCATCATAGTCAGAGTAATCTTTTAAGTAAGTAGCTAAGGCTTTGCCACATTTAGTATTTAAGGCATTTACTCAGCATACACTTGTATCATACCAAAGCACCTGTCAGTTTGTACTTGAACGAGTTGTGCCATGATTAATATGTTAGATCTTGAAACAGTGCCTCGGTTATACAAGTCGTGTCAGTATACACTTATCACACTAAAGTAGTGCGTCAGTTATACTATGGCATACTATTGCATTCCTTGATATCGTTCATGCTTTGAACCAATCGAATCATTGCATCAATTTGCAACTGAGGCATGCATGCCTTTCGGATTGTGCTGAAATACAACTGAGGTATGCAAGAGATAATTTGTGCTGAAATGTCTTTGGGTATTTCCTTTGATTGTAAGTAGGGCATGCAAGCATGCCTCCCATTTTGTGTTGAAATGTAAACAAGGCATTATCTCAGTTTGTAACTGATGCATGCATGACTTCGGTTGTGTTGAAATAATGTATTCACCGTGAAAACATTAGTTGTACTTAAGGCATTCCTGAAATGCATGACTTTTGAAATTGCTTTATTTTCCTGGTAAAGGAGGCAATGATGAAGTTGTTCAAGAACTTGTTACTGAAGGCACTAAAGGGAGTGGAGGCAGTAGAGGCACTGAACACACTGGAGGCTTACGCTATATTTTGAAATTGTTTTAGTTTGATTTTTTTGCTACTAAGTAGAATTTAGTATGTACTAGCTGTGTTTGTAAGTACTATCTGCAAACATGAATTTACTGGCCATGTTTTTAAGTATGTTTGTTATTTTAAACATGAATTTATTGGTTAATATGAAATGAAAAGTTATTTGTTGTGGTGTGTGATGTTAGTTGTTGTAATGTTGCAGTATGTTATCTAATGTTGCCATACTAAGATATAATGTTGCAGTATGTGATGTTAAATGTTGTCATAGCTATGATATAGTGTTGCCATTGGATGGTAAAAGTGTTACCACAGATTAATGAATGTGGTCCCCATAACAGGATTCTGTAACGGTGGGCAAACTATTTTAGTGGGCTCCACATGTTAGTGCTCAGATTGTAGGGCCCACAATTTAGTAAATTTAGTACCTGTAGCAACACATGTACCGATGTTGCCCTAGGTCGCAAAGATGTTGTCTTTGACTCTAGGGAAACGTGGCAAAATGCAACACCGAGAAAGTGTTGCCACAGATCATTTTTGGCCAATAGCAACATTTTTTGCCACTTTCTGCATCACTTCTCTGGTGTTGCAGTATGCAATCTATGGCGTAGTGCTCGTACGAAAATGCATTAAGTTTTATAAAATGCAATAGGTAAACAGTAACTAAAATTCACAAGACATATATGAATAAGCAATGGAAAATTAACTTTTATTATTAAAAGTAAAACATTGTTCCAAACTAGTTACATCATCAAATACCAAATACTCTAAATAAAATCATCTGTCTTATAATGCCAAACATCATAGTACAATAATGCAAAACCATATCCCTTCTAACAAGTCATAGCAAAGTAGAAAGATAATCAAAGTGGTATATCAAATCGGAAGAAGTCCTGATCCAAGCTAAAAAAATCCTAATCACTATGGAGTACCACCACCCGGAGGACCTGAGGGGGGAAAAGAAGAGAAAGAAGGGGAAACAAAATTGGTCAGACATGAAGTCTAGCAAGTTCCAGTGATTTTCAGTATATGCATAAAATAGAGGTATCAAGGCAGATAAATAATACTAGATGAGAAAGTACAGTAACATATAAGTACAAGGTAAACAAGACAGCAAGATAAAATAATGATGGAGTAAAGCTTCTAATTTATATCCCAAGAACAAGTTTTTCTGTAATGACCCTGTTTATAACAAGAACTTTAGTATGTTTTTTTTACAGTTGTACCCAAATGTATAAATAGTTTTCTAGTTTCACTGTTATGAGCCTGAGCCGTTCTTCCTGATCAAAACTCCAGGATCCAAAATTTTACAAATATAAAAATATTAGTTCATACATAGAATATCTTGATATATATATATATATGATATATATCCCTCTTGCTTTAAATTAGAGTATAAAGAAAGCAAGGGATCCGTTGACCTCATTATAGATCAATGTTAAACACAGATTTTAAAACTGATACTCTTATGCCTATAAAAATGATACCCTTGTGGTATATAGCTAAAAATGATACTCTTATATATGCAAAAATGACACTGTTGCGCCTATAGAAATGATGCCTTCAAAAATGATACTTAACTATAGGAAAAAATGATACTTGCAAGAATGGTACCTTTTTAAAATGATATTCTGGTTCATACAAAAACGACCCTTTCAAAACAATGTTATCAAAAATGATACTCTATTGAGTACACAAATAATACCTATAAAATGTTGATAGCAAAACTGATACTCTTATGCTTTTATAAATGATACTTTCAAAAGTGGGGTTATCAAAACTGCTATCCTTATGCATAAATGATACTTTTGAAACAATGCAAGTGACATGGGCATGTTTTCTATTCTGATCCTTAGTGCAAGGGTCAACATTGCACCCTTGGCTAAACTTCCTCCAATGTGAGCTGAGCCAAGTGTGTCCATGTGCACCACTCATGTTTTTGAGTTTTCTGAAGGAATACACCAATGGACCAGCATACAAACATGTACATGTGCACATTACTTTTCTAAAATGACTCCAGATTGACTAATACAAATAATATTAGTAACTTTCTATAATTCAAAACATATTCTTCCTCAATTTCAGTTTGTAAAATGATCATATATAAAACTACTTCAGCTCAGTCATCAACATAACACATTGCACTTAATTTCCTATCATCTAAACAAAATCCTCCACTGACTTAGCTTAATATTTACAAAATTGATTCTTAAAACAATTCTCAAGGATTCATGCAGATACAATAATTTAGAAGCTTTTATTTTCTACTTCAGCATCTTAATCATCCATGAAAATCAACCAAACTCTTAATCCAGATGTTACTTAGCTCCATCATTTCCTGAAAAAGCATTAGAGGGTGTCTAATCATATAATGAGACACCCGATGAGACACCCCATTTGCCATGAGCAAACAAGGTCAGAATAATGCGTCTGGTATGAGAATCTCAATTAAAACATGATGAATAAAAACTGAGATTTAACTTATGAGGAAGTTCTATTTAAAAGACATATTTCTTTTCATGTTAGACAAATAATCTTGTTGAAGTGCACTTCCACTGATTTATTCAATATTTAACATCGGTGCTCAGATTAAAACATATAAATCAATCATCCAAATATGCATAACAGGTAAATCCATCCTAACAATATTATGTTTTGCATCCATAACTGCCTTAGGAAACCTTCCAGGAAAACTCAAGTCCTTTGTATCTTTTTCCTAGCATCTCAATTTGTTTATATACCCTAGTCTCATCTGTATAAAGGAATCATTTGGGCACGTTGTAGTAATCTAATTCACACTACTACACAAAGATCTCAGAAGCAAAATTAGGCCATGTGCCAGACTCACAACTCAAGGCTAGCCATTCCACGGCATCTTGACCAAAAATGCCTTAGTTAAATTACTAAGTGTTTCCTTATTTTTTCCAGTGACTACTTACCTAATTAAGGTAAATTAACACAATTAGATTCACTGCATATTGCCATGGATTTCATAGAAATCACTCAAACAACCAAAGCAAACATTCAGGCATGAACATAAATCATCCAACCAGAAATTTAAATCATCCAAAATATACATTATAGGTATTCCAGAAAGTTATTTATCTTGGGGTTTTAGTGAGATAAAATCCTTGTCTTAAAATATAGTCACTTATACATATGTATATGTCTGTCTAGATATAGATCTGATAATAATCTATGGCTTTTAGGAATATTTTTTAAGAGGTTTTGCCACTATGCATAAACTGGTTTCAAATGAATTTCAAAACCTAGCTGAGACATAATGTTTGCATTCTTGATTAGAGATCGAAACATAGAAAATCTATTGCTCTCTAAATCAATCATTTATAGAGCCTCAGCACCTATACACAAGTATATTGCAGCTCATATACATTTAAAAAATAGATTGCCATAGATCTATATCATTTATATATCCAGATTTATAGATTTTTCAAAGGTATTAGAAAAGAGGTTTTCAAGGGATCATAAAACTGAACAGATTTAAATAATAAATTTAAATCCATATTATTAAACTCAACAATGATTTTAGATAAAATCATTAATATGATCATAGTCACACATAAATAGGTAAAACATTCAGAGAATCAAATTCAAAGCAAAATAACCATAAAAAGATATTGGTTGCCTTTTTAACTTAGGACTTAATGCCATTTGTTTAAAGTGGATCTCCTTCTTCTATGCTAAAGAAAACTCAGAGAACCCTTGCTTTATTCCCAAGCTTCCCTTCTTCCTTTGAAAATAGATTTTTATGTATTTTTACTTGTTTATACTAGGCAGTTTAATTTTGCTCAGCCACCCTTACTTATAGCATTACATTCCTAGGGTTTCTCAGGTGATACAAAGTCAGTTTTCCCCCTTAATAAATCATGCTATTTGTGTGAGTGTCATTCACATGATTTGCTTTATTTTATTTTAAAGTGCTTGGTTGTAAAATTGCATCACTTTTCAGAGAAAAAGAAAAGAAAATGTTTTAAAATCATTTTCCCTCCAAAACAAGTCATGACCAAATAGCAAATGGATATAATAATCCTCCTCTTTCTAAATCTGGCTATGCATTATTTGATCCTGGTGCACTTGTCTTTGCCATGTACATGTATATGTATTATCTCAAACTTCTTTATATTATACACTAAATCAGTCTATATGATTTAATTCAATGGTCACTGGAAACACATGTATATATGCATATCCTAGAATTATGGCATTGCCTTATGCATACCTCCTTGTTGTACACATGTGCACACACACACTCATACATGCACACAGTCAAAACCCCACTAATTCCATGTCAAATTCAATAAACATTTTAAACTATGTTAAAATAAATTTTTACTAAAAGTTTTGGGTCATTACATTTTCTCTGCACCAATACTGGTATATCAAAAATAGGTGTTACCCTAATTACATATCAGGATTAGGTGTTACCCTAGTTACATATCAGGATTAGGTGTTACCCTAATTACTACTCATGCGATCGGCTCCCTACTACATAAATACCCTGTGTCAGCACCGACAGTAGGGTGTATCACTCCCTAACCCAGCAAATTATAGAACATAGACTTATTTACTGCACCTACAGCGTCTTAGTTTCCCTAATCGGACCCATGCAAGCTCATGACTCCGTCGTAACGCACCCGTACCCACCTTCCTCTTTTTGAACCTCTTACTATCCAGATCAGTAAAGCGTGCCCTAGCCCCTACCTAGTGCGAGGCCACCTAAAAAGATACCAATAGGGAACTAACTGATATGGGTTCCACACAACAAGATTGACCAAGCCACACCCCCTAAGTTTGTGCTCCCAAGTAACTAGGATTTAAGAGTCCCCAAAACTTGATACAACAGCAGAACGAGGGACCTCTTAGCTTATTAACTATCAAGTTTAAATTAGTAGGTTTAAATTTATTAACAAGCATGGTTGTAATATGACGTTTTTATGTAAATGTTATTATGTGTATAACCCCTTTCCCAAAACAAGCACCTGCCCAGATGTACGTATACACTATAGTAATTCAGTTTACTAAACTTACATACGGTACTTGCATTTTCATAACATGTTCTTTACTTAATCTCTGTATTAAGTCTAATATAACATGTATACATATTTGCATATTCTTTCTTTTGATTATATTCCCAAAGTACTGTCAAAAGTCCTCTATTTATAATATGACTCCAAATTCCCCTTTTTCACTGTCATTTCATATTATCAAAAATTCAATTGTACATAATCTTAAATTGAAAAGTCTAATCTAACATGTATGCATATTTGCATATTTTTTCTTTTGATTATATTCCTAAATTACTATCAAAAATCCTTAATTTATAATATGCCTCCAAATTCTCCTTTTTCACTATCATTTCATATTATCCCAAATTCAGTTATATGCAATCTTAAATTGGAAATGATTTAGGCGCAGCGTAAATAAAAGGGAAAATAGAAAAAGAAGAACATAATCAAATCAAACTGTATAAAATAGGCATATAAACAAGATGGTAAATAAATTAAACAGTAGAATAGGGATACGGAAGATAGATATTATGCAATTGACAGTAAAAGAACATATATTATTGTAACAACTTCATAGATGAATAACAGTATAGAAAATAACTCATAAGTACTATATGTTCTAGATCCAAATTTATTTACTATCATGATACATTTCTAGATATCAAATCTGATAATAACTTGAACGCATAGTGCTATGCATTAGGTTCAGAAATAGTTCTTGATAAAGGTTGTATTTGATTGTAGATCTTGAAATATCTCTATAGATCTAACTTTCAGTAGCTTCTCCCCATTTTATTAATTTAGAATAGAGCCATAAAGGAAGAGAAAAAATAAAGAATAGTTGTGTGTACTGAAATGGGAGAGAGTCACCCTATTTATATATTTACTGAGCTAATTCTTATCCGTTAGATTTTAGGGTTTCAAATCTAGCCATACAAGCCATCTTACGAACCTAGCATATAAAAACGGTCCAAGTACATCATCCGAATTCGGACCTGCATGCGGGGTGGGCCAACTCATGAGTCGATCCCCTTAGACATGGGTCGACCTAGGTACAGGATGGTTCGTCCCATGACCATTGGTTCTTGCGCTAATTTTTCTATTTGAATTTTATTAATATATATTCTCTCTATATATACAATCTTCTTAGGTCCATAAGTTATCCAATTTACACAAACTCGAGATCTATCTGAACCAGAATTCTGAGGCAAAAGCAATGATGAAGTCAGTTTTTCTTAATTCTGAATATTTAATTATATAATATTTTACTATCTTTATATTCGGTTATGGTGTATTAAAATTTGGGGTCTTACGTTCCCCCCTACTTAAAGGATTTCGCCCCTGAAATCTCTAAGTTAAGAAGAATGTTATTATTCTAACAAACACCTACAACCATCTACTCATCCATCATCCACTGGCATCCATTATTCAAAAAAAATTCAAATCCTTATATGAACGTATGCAAAAGTTTTGTGTGCTTATGTTCATACGTAAATGCGAAAATCAAGCAGCCAATTGATTCAGTTAACCTCATTAATGCAATATATGTATGTGCCATGTATCCAATATGTGTGCAAAAGATTCCTAGTATAACATATAAGTTCTATATGCGTGCACAATCATTCACCAAAATGTGACGTCCATACGATGATTCAACCATTTTCATCCATTGAAAATTAAAAATGCTCACACATCCATATCCAATATGTAAGTGCTTGAGCCGATCTAGTGCCTAGTGTGTGTATGCGTTCACGGGAAACTACTAGCAAACACATGCATCCACTTGCAACCATCAATCATAACATGTCTCAAATACATGTTTTCAACCATTATTTTCTACCTAAGCATCGAAAACTTGAATGATAAGATAAACATACTTGAATGAAAGAAGCAAATGCAAATTAAAAACCCAGAAAAGAAATTAAGAACTTACTCTCAAAAAGAAAAGGGTAAGAAGCGTGAATCTTGTCTTCGGATTCCCACGTCGCATCTTCATAGTCTTCTTCCCACTGTATCTTCACTAATCTGATTTCAATGTTGCATAGGTTCTTAACATCTAATCCAAGAATACGAGTTGAAACTCTTCTCACCGATGCTTCCTTCTCAACCTCCACATCTTCAAGTGTGCTCGGCTCCTGTAACACCCCGTGTATTCTATAACTGTGAAATTCATAAATTAAAGTATAATTAATTTCAAATCAAAGAACTAAGGGAAACGGGATACGCCGTTGCGTTCGTCTCGGAAAAATACGCGAAATAGAGTCCTAGTTTTCGAAAAACGGATATCGTATGAAGAAGTTATGGACGAACGAAGTTGGGCGAAAAACCGGAGAAGGGTCAGAATGCACTGGCGCACTTGGGAAGTGCGCCAGAACAAAAATGAACTGGCGCACCTGTGAAGTGCGCCAGTACATTTTTGACCTGGCGCACCTGCCAAGTGCGCCCAGGTCAAAAATGACCTGCTGGCCAGGTCTGGTCTAACCCTGGCTGGCCAGGTCTGTGTTTGGCCGATTTTCTGTGGTCTGCTTTGTCATTAGGGCTAGGTGGCAGGCTCTAATTGGTCTCTCTTTAGAATGAATGGCTACGATCAATCCAGGCAACATCGATGGCTCTAATCAGTTCATTACCTCTATAAAAACAACCCTAGACTAAACCCTAATCTATTCATTCAAAAATAAGAACAAAGCCGCCATGTTGCTGAGGAGCGTCTGGGAGTAGCCACCAAATTGGAGAGAAGATTAGGAGGAAAATTCTAAAGCCTAAAGCAATTCAAGCAAATCAAATCAACGCCTACGTCAAAAGGAGTCGCATCTCTAAATTCCTAAATTAGAGAATTCGCCGCAACGATTGTAAGTAGAGTATTACTTTGGTATGAACAAATAACGGTGTTGGTTTGTATACTTGATTGTGGTGATAAATAATTCATAATTTGTGCGTTACTATGATTATCATTGATTTGAAATATTGTATACGTTTGGATATTCTTGAATTATGTTATTCATTATAAAGAACTACATGCGGTAGTTCTATGCAAGTATACGTTTGGAATATTCGCAAACTATGTAATCCATGTAGTTGATTGAAATTCATGCAAGTTTGGGGCTTTGCTACTATGCCATCATAATATGTATTTTTATACAAAAATCATTTTTGTGAGTAATTGGAATAAGTTTGGGTTATTATAATCCATATGAAATTATGTTGAGAATTTGGCATCATGTATTAAGCCATGCTTTTGTACTAGAACACCTATTTGCAAACTTATGAATATGACTAGGCTATGATTGATAATTTGCATAATTGAAATTGTCAACAAGAATTATATGATGACATATGTGGTACATAGCTAGGTTAGGTTCAAAAATCCCTTTTTGCAAGTTTGCATGACTAAAGTAAAAATCATGATTTCATGTTAGAAACATTTATGCCATGGTTATGTGAACAAATACTTATGCCATGCTTATGTTTGACATTATGCCATGCTTATGTTAGAAATATTTGTGCCATGCTTATGTTTGACATTATGCCTAAATAAAATATAGGTTCATGTTGTAGTTATGACTATGTGTCAATAATGATACCCAATTTAGATTCTTATCTCAACTACAAGTTTACATGGCTTGATTCATGTCACCTATGCTTTATGACCAAAGTTTATGTTACCACTATGCAAGTACACCAGTTTCTATTTTGTATTTCCAACGTCATATTGCAAGTTCATGCGCTCACCTTCCCCTTTTTGTGTATGTAATCACGCTTTAAGCCTCCCCTTTTCGCATGGCTAAGTTGGGCTTAAAAAGGCTAAGCCCAACATATACATAACGGACGTGTTAAACGGGGGAAAATAACGTTGGGTTAAAATTACTAATGAATGAAAACATAAAATAGAAGGGCCCAAATTCAAGTATGGGTTGGGCCCATGATTGGTGTAACCTTTACACCATTAACTTAATGGGCCGCAAATATTTACATATAAGAAAATAAAGAAGAAAGACAAAATATGTAAATGTAGAACATACGATGTGTTTAACCCGAGGTTGGATTGAGTTGTGATGTAAACCTGCCCGGAACCGCCCGGCTGTCCAGTAGTCACAGCAATACCTATCCAATGTGGGAGGTTAAACATGGAGCCCAATAAGGACCCGAGGTTAGGCTGAGTTGTGGCGTAAGACTGCCCGGAACCAACCGGCAACAGGCAGCCACAACAATACCTGTCTAATGTGAGAGGTCAGGGCCTTAATAAGACAATTAAGGCTGAGTCAGGATTGTTAGGATTAAGTGAACTAAAGACTTAATCAAAATAGAACATGCTAAATTAAACGGACTGGTGGGGGTTAGGTTAGAAAACACTTAACCAACTTAGCATGTTGGCTAGAGATAGAAAACATAGTAACGGGGGACCCTTTTCAGCAGTAACCCTAGAAGGTGTATCAGGATACCCTGAAACTAGGCAGGGTGGGGCACGATTACTGGGCTGATTGTAAGAGGTCAAATCGACGGCGGTGGTGTAGTAGTGTAGGTTCTAACGGGGTGCGGGCGTGCACACACTCCGGCGCAGAAAAATAAGGCACTGGACACCAGTAGCATACCTGTGCATTCTAGGATTGTGTCGGGCCGCCACCATGGGACTTGATACACCCCATGGTGGGACCAGCATAGGTAACTACAACATCGGGGGGCCGTAAGACACATGTAACTATGCGAGTAGGAGCCGATCATCATAGAATGGATCACATCACCCTGATTATGGGGTGTCAGTTGGGAACTAGTTTATATGGGTTCAGAGATTAACATGGGGTACGATAGTATATTCGACCCTAGACAACTTAACCAAGTTATAGTGCTTTCCCACTTCTTGTTTATACTTATCATACCCAGCTCTTTATTCATAGACAGAATAGTACTAGACTTACTCAGGCTTTATGTCTGACTCTACTTTTCTTTCGTCTTCTTTTCTTCCGTTTCCCACCCCCCCCCCCCAGGTCCACAGGGAGGGAACACTGCAGCTTGACCAGCCTTAACATCCAACTTGAAGAAGAGAAATGTATTGCTTGGACTCTTTCGTTTTGAACTATGGCTTCGGACAACCACTATGGGGCTTTTGCAGTTTATCTATGTTTTATTTATGCTTCTTTAAATAATGTAATCAAGACAGATTATGAAAGTGTTATGTTTTTGGAAAAGATGTAAGACAATTATGGTGATGTTGTTGTAACACGTATTTGCTTTTATGAAATAAAAGTTTGTTGATTTTCCACTGTTTACAAATATGTGTTCTTATATCTGTCTTGTATATCTGTGACTTATACTTATAAACCTCCACCAAAATTAGGGCATTCCCTTTGAGAGTGACCCTAACGGAGGTGGGGTGTTTCACTTGGTATCAGAGCATAGGTTTACCAGATAAGATAAAAAGTTCTAAAAATCTATTTTCAAAAAGGAAATTTAAAGAAGCATTTTTAAAAGAAAAATATTATTTTTAAAAAAAAAGGCAAAGTCCACTCCCCAAAGCCATAGGTACTATCTCTTATCCTTCGTTTTGAATCTATCCTTTTTGTTTCAGCATGTCTGAAGACCTTAACTTGCCAGAAGGGGTGCCAATACCTGGTTGGTTCAGGCGGTTCTTAGAAGCAAGAGCCACTCAGCCAGGTCCTACCGTTCCTCCTCCCCCAGCTGCCGGAAATCATCCAGCTGCAGCGGCACCTTTTCCTCCACCTCCTCCTCGGGGAAACACGTTTGCTAAGATATGTAAAGATTTTAAAGCTATGGGAGGAAGGGATTTCCATGGAACTGAGTCCTTCGTGGCAGCTAGAAATTGGCTGAAAGAAACGGAGGACCTATTCATCATCTTTGAGGTAGAAGATAGACAAAAAGTACAATTGGCGGTGTGGCTATTGAAGGGCGAGGCTTCCTACTGGTGGGAAGTCACTAATGCTGAAAGACCAGTGGAGACATGGGAGGACTTTAGGGAAAGATTTGAGACTAAATTTCTCTCAGATGCGGAAAGAAGTTTGCAGTTGGAAAAATTCTTATTTCTTAAACAAGGGGACAAGACAGTCAGAGAGTATGTGAATCAGTTCGATGAGCTGGCTAGGTTTAGGCTTGACCTAGTCAACACCCCGCACAAGAAGGCTCTCCGTTTCGTCAAAGGGTTGAATGAGCCATTACACAGTTTGGCCATGACCCATATACCCATGGGAGCCACGTATGAAAGATTGGTGCAAATGGCATTGCTGAATGAAGAGGATAAGGGCAAGAAGGAGACAAAGGCAGAAAGCTCTCAAGGGAAGAAAGAGGGTTTGCAGCCTAAGAAGACAGACTTTAAGAAAGGCGGGAAAGGCAACAAAGAGAAGAGGAAGTGCAATTTCTGTGGCAAAGTGGGGCACTTAGTAAAGGACTGCCGGAAAAAGAAGGCCAAGGAGAATGGTGGGTGCTTTTCTTGCGGTCAGACAGGCCACAGGGCTAAGGACTGCCCAAAGAAACGAGGGCAGGGGGCTGGATCCACCTCAGGGGCACAGGTTCATGTGCTAGAAGCGCCACCTTTGCAACAGCGAGGTACAAATACTTCTGTAGAAAGCGTAGTTTATCTTTATGATCACCCCGTTCGCACTTTATTTGATTCTGGCGTATCACACTCCTTTATCTCGTCTGCTTTAGTAGAATCTCTGCACCTAAAAACTAGTATGGTAGAGGACCCCTTAATTGTTTCAAACCCAATTGGGGGCCCAGCTCATTTGTCTATGATCTGCTTGGGATTGAAAATTTCCATTCTAAGTGTTGAATTTCTATGTAGTGCCTTTGTTTTGGGATTCTCGGGTTATGGTTTGATTTTGGGTATGGATTGGCTATCCAGTAATGGGGCCATCCTTGATTGTGAGAAAAGGGTTGTTAGGCTCCTAACCCAGCTCGGTAATACTTTGGAAATTTCTTGTAATCCCTCGTATGCGGTTATGCTTAGTTATCTTGAATCGCTAGATGCCTCTGTTGAAAATTTGCAATCCGTTAGAGTAGTCCGGGAATATCCGGATGTCTTCGAAGAGGTGAAGGGCTTGCCTCCGAAGCGGGAAATAGACTTCCGCATATATCTTGTAGATAATGCAAAGCCCGTTGCGTTACCCGTTAGACCCATGGCTCCACGGGAAAGGAAAGAGCTCAGTAAACAGATTAAAGAGCTTCTAGAAAAAGGGTTCATTAGGAGGAGCATTTCAGAATGGGGCGCTCCGGTGGTGTTCGCTACAAAGGCGGATGGTTCACTCCGTCTATGTGTTGACTATAGGGAGCTCAACAAGCTAACGAAAAAGAATAGGCACCCTCTCCCTAGAATTGACGATTTATTTGACCAGCTTGTAGGGGCGTCTGTTTTCTCCCAACTCGATTTAGCAACCGGTTTTCATCAGCTAAGGGTGGCTGAAGATAGCATCGATAAAACGGCGCTCAGAACCCCAGACGGCTTCTTTGAATGGCTTGTCATGCCTTTCGGCTTGACAAATGCACCTGCTTACTTCGTGGACCTGATGAGTAGGGTATTTAGAGATTTCCTCAACAAATTCGTAGTCGTCTTCGTAGATGATATCCTTATCTTCTCAAAGAGTGAAGAGGAACATGCTCAGCACTTAAGGGCAATCATGGAAACTTTGCGAGTCCATCAACTAAAAGCCAAATTCTCCAAATGCCACTTTTGGAGGGAAGAGGTGAGGTTCCTTGGGCACATAGTATCCAAACAAGGGTTAGCGGTGGACCCTGCTAAGGTAGTGGCGGTACAGGATTGGAAGACACCAAGGAATGCAACTGAGGTCCGAAGCTTTCTAGGACTAGCAGGTTTCTATCGAAAGTTTATAAGGGATTTTGCGAAAATCTCAGCTCCACTCACGAAATTGACTAAGAAGAATCTAGTGTTCAATTGGGATTTGGATTGCGAGTTTGCTTTCCAACGACTGAAAAGGGCTCTTACAACAGCCCCAGTTTTGACGCTGCCGGATGGGAGCAAGATGTTCACTGTTTATACGGATGCATGTGGGACAGGGCTAGGCGCCGTCTTAATGCAAGAAGGAAGGGTAGTAGCTTATGGCGGGAGGCAGTTGAAAGTGCACGAAAAGAACTACCCAACCCACGATCTTGAGTTAGCCGCCATCGTCTTTGCACTCAAGTCTTGGCGACACTATCTCCTAGGTGAGAAGTTCGAACTTTACACTGACCATAAATCATTGAAATATCTTTTCTCGCAGAAGGATCTTAACTTGAGGCAACAAAGGTGGATGGAGTTTCTTGCCTCGTACGATTTCGAAATCTCCTACACTCCGGGCAAAGGCAACGTAGTGGCAGACGCGTTGAGCCGAAAGAAATTGACCCTAAGCCCGTTGTTTGTTGAAAGACAAAGCCTAGAGTTTATAGCCAGCTTCGACTTTAGGCCCTCCTCCGATTTCGTACCAGGCTTGCTAGCATCTCTCGAAGTGCGCCCAACCTTAGTGGATTCAGTAGGGATAGCACAACGCGAAGACCCTCAGCTTGTGGAAATAATTTATAGGCTAATTAGGGGTGAGACTTCAAGTCACCTCAACAGATACTCCATCGACGATAAGGGTTGCTAAGGCGAGACGGAAGACTATGCGTCCCACAGACAAAGGATTTAATAAAGAAGGTTCTCGAGGAAGCACATCACTCCAAGATGACGATACACCCAGGCGGAGATAAAATGTACAAAGACATAAAAAGGACTTTCTTCTGGAACGGCATGAAAAAGGACATGGCAGAATTCGTTTCTAAGTGTATGGTGTGCCAACAGGTGAAGGCGGAACAGAAAAAGCCTGGCGGACTGCTACATCCTCTGGAGGTCCCGCAGTGGAAGTGGGATAGCATCTCTATGGACTTCATAGATGGGCTGCCTAGGTCTAGGAGAGGCAACACTAGCATTTGGGTAATAGTGGATAGGCTTACTAAAAGCGCCCACTTTTTACCTGTCAAAAGTAAAAGAACTGCCTCATCCCTAGCATCACTTTACCTCAAGGAAATCGTTCGACTCCATGGAATACCGTCTAGCATTGTTAGTGACCGAGACCCCATCTTCACCAGTGAATTTTGGCGGAGTCTGCAAGAAGCAGTAGGAACGCAGTTATGCTTGAGCACAGCCTATCATCCCCAAACCGACGGCCAAACAGAGAGAGTGAACAGAGTTTTGGAAGACCTTCTAAGACTATGCGTCCTTGACTTCGGAGGGACATGGGAAGACCACCTTCCTTTGGTGGAATTTGCCTACAACAACAGCTATCAAGCAACCATCGGAATGGCGCCCTTCGAAGCTTTATATGGAAGACCGTGTCGATCGCCCACTTGTTGGTGGGAGTCTACTGATAAGCTCATACTTGGACCAGATATGATCCGAGAGACTTCAGAGAAAGTAGACTTAATACGAAGAAGGATGAAGACGGCCCAAGACAGACAAAAGTCCTATGCCGACAAGAGAAGGACCGACCTTGAATTTGAGGTTGGAGACAGAGTATTTCTCAAGGTATCACCACTAAGAAACGTTGTTCGTTTTGGAACCACAGGAAAACTGGCACCAAGGTTCGTAGGGCCATTCCCTATTATCGAGAAAATTGGGAAAATGGCCTATAGATTAGAGCTACCCGAGAAGTTGGCCGGAGTTCACAACGTTTTTCACGTTTCACATCTCCGAAAATGTCTACATGAGTCTGCTGAAGTGGTAGAGCCAAATATCCTCGAAGAGGCCGAAGTGGAACGCGAAGCAACCATAAGAAGAGTTCCAACCCGCATCTTAGGAACGGAAGTGAAGAAGCTACGCAACCGCGAAGTCAAACTCGTCAAAGTTCAGTGGAGCGACGCCGAGGGAGACGCGACTTGGGAAACTGAAGCTAGAATCCGTACAGCCTACCCTTTTCTGTTCGAGGGTACATCCTTGATCTTTCCTTTTCCTTAAGTTGCGCTTTTATCTATCTTTTTAGGTATATTTCCTCGACCTTATCCTTTAGGTAGAAACCTTTTTGGATGAAAACATGTAATTGAAACATGTTATGTATGATGGTTGCAAGTGGTCGCAAGTGATTGCTAGTGGTTGCTCGTGGTTGCATATACACACACAATCTAGGTTTTAGATCGGCTCAGTCACTTCATATTGCATATGCATATATGTTTGCATTCGTATATGGTTGAACTATAATGTGTTGTCATATGGATGTTGCATTTGTATGAATGATTGTGCACTCATGTAGAACCAAGAATAGGAAAATTTGCATACATAATGGATTCATGGCACTTACATAATTCGCATTAAGGAGGTCAACTGAATCAGTAGACCGCCTGATTTTGCATTAGATAAGTACATGTACACACACTCCTCGCATATGATCATGAAGCATTAGAAGTCTTTTAAGGACAATGGATGCTCGTGTTTGATGGATGAGTAGATGGATGATTGGATGTTAGGATATACATTCCTCCTAACTTGAAGATTTCGGGGACGAAATCCTTTTAAGTGGGGGAGAATGTAACACCCCGTGTATTCTATAACTGTGAAATTCATAAATTAAAGTATAATTAATTTCAAATCAAAGAACTAAGGGAAACGGGATACGCCGTTGCGTTCGTCTCGGAAAAATACGCGAAATAGAGTCCTAGTTTTCGAAAAACGGATATCGTATGAAGAAGTTATGGACGAACGAAGTTGGGCGAAAAACCGGAGAAGGGTCAGAATGCACTGGCGCACTTGGGAAGTGCGCCAGAACAAAAATGAACTGGCGCACCTGTGAAGTGCGCCAGTACATTTTTGACCTGGCGCACCTGCCAAGTGCGCCCAGGTCAAAAATGACCTGCTGGCCAGGTCTGGTCTAACCCTGGCTGGCCAGGTCTGTGTTTGGCCGATTTTCTGTGGTCTGCTTTGTCATTAGGGCTAGGTGGCAGGCTCTAATTGGTCTCTCTTTAGAATGAATGGCTACGATCAATCCAGGCAACATCGATGGCTCTAATCAGTTCATTACCTCTATAAAAACAACCCTAGACTAAACCCTAATCTATTCATTCAAAAATAAGAACAAAGCCGCCATGTTGCTGAGGAGCGTCTAGGAGTAGCCACCAAATTGGAGAGAAGATTAGGAGGAAAATTCTAAAGCCTAAAGCAATTCAAGCAAATCAAATCAACGCCTACGTCAAAAGGAGTCGCATCTCTAAATTCCTAAATTAGAGAATTCGCCGCAACGATTGTAAGTAGAGTATTACTTTGGTATGAACAAATAACTGTGTTGGTTTGTATACTTGATTGTGGTGATAAATAATTCATAATTTGTGCGTTACTATGATTATCATTGATTTGAAATATTGTATACGTTTGGATATTCTTGAATTATGTTATTCATTATAAAGAACTACATGCGGTAGTTCTATGCAAGTATACGTTTGGAATATTCGCAAACTATGTAATCCATGTAGTTGATTGAAATTCATGCAAGTTTGGGGCTTTGCTACTATGCCATCATAATATGTATTTTTATACAAAAATCATTTTTGTGAGTAATTGGAATAAGTTTGGGTTATTATAATCCATATGAAATTATGTTGAGAATTTGGCATCATGTATTAAGCCATGCTTTTGTACTAGAACACCTATTTGCAAACTTATGAATATGACTAGGCTATGATTGATAATTTGCATAATTGAAATTGTCAACAAGAATTATATGATGACATATGTGGTACATAGCTAGGTTAGGTTCAAAAATCCCTTTTTGCAAGTTTGCATGACTAAAGTAAAAATCATGATTTCATGTTAGAAACATTTATGCCATGGTTATGTGAACAAATACTTATGCCATGCTTATGTTTGACATTATGCCATGCTTATGTTAGAAATATTTGTGCCATGCTTATGTTTGACATTATGCCTAAATAAAATATAGGTTCATGTTGTAGTTATGACTATGTGTCAATAATGATACCCAATTTAGATTCTTATCTCAACTACAAGTTTACATGGCTTGATTCATGTCACCTATGCTTTATGACCAAAGTTTATGTTACCACTATGCAAGTACACCAGTTTCTATTTTGTATTTCCAACGTCATATTGCAAGTTCATGCGCTCACCTTCCCCTTTTTGTGTATGTAATCACGCTTTAAGCCTCCCCTTTTCGCATGGCTAAGTTGGGCTTAAAAAGGCTAAGCCCAACATATACATAACGGACGTGTTAAACGGGGGAAAATAACGTTGGGTTAAAATTACTAATGAATGAAAACATAAAATAGAAGGGCCCAAATTCAAGTATGGGTTGGGCCCATGATTGGTGTAACCTTTACACCATTAACTTAATGGGCCGCAAATATTTACATATAAGAAAATAAAGAAGAAAGACAAAATATGTAAATGTAGAACATACGATGTGTTTAACCCGAGGTTGGACTGAGTTGTGATGTAAACCTGCCCGGAACCGCCCGGCTGTCCAGTAGTCACAGCAATACCTATCCAATGTGGGAGGTTAAACATGGATCCCAATAAGGACCCGAGGTTAGGCTGAGTTGTGGCGTAAGACTGCCCGGAACCAACCGGCAACAGGCAGCCACAACAATACCTGTCTAATGTGAGAGGTCAGGGCCTTAATAAGACAATTAAGGCTGAGTCAGGATTGTTAGGATTAAGTGAACTAAAGACTTAATCAAAATAGAACATGCTAAATTAAACGGACTGGTGGGGGTTAGGTTAGAAAACACTTAACCAACTTAGCATGTTGGCTAGAGATAGAAAACCTAGTAACGGGGGACCCTTTTCAGCAGTAACCCTAGAAGGTGTATCAGGATACCCTGAAACTAGGCAGGGTGGGGCACGATTACTGGGCTGATTGTAAGAGGTCAAATCGACGGCGGTGGTGTAGCAGTGTAGGTTCTAACGGGGTGCGGGCGTGCACACACTCCGGCGCAGAAAAATAAGGCACTGGACACCAGTAGCATACCTGTGCATTCTAGGATTGTGTCGGGCCGCCACCATGGGACTTGATACACCCCATGGTGGGACCAGCATAGGTAACTACAACATCGGGGGGCCGCAAGACACATGTAACTATGCGAGTAGGAGCCGATCATCATAGAATGGATCACATCACCCTGATTATGGGGTGTCAGTTGGGAACTAGTTTATATGGGTTCAGAGATTAACATGGGGTACGATAGTATATTCGACCCTAGACAACTTAACCAAGTTATAGTGCTTTCCCACTTCTTGTTTATACTTATCATACCCGGCTCTTTATTCATAGACAGAATAGTACTAGACTTACTCAGGCTTTATGTCTGACTCTACTTTTCTTTCGTCTTCTTTTCTTCCGTTTCCCCCCCAGGTCCACAGGGAGGGAACACTGCAGCTTGACCAGCCTTAACATCCAGCTTGAAGAAGAGAAATGTATTGCTTGGACTCTTTCGTTTTGAACTATGGCTTTGGACAACCACTATGGGGCTTTTGCAGTTTATCTATGTTTTATTTATGCTTCTTTAAATAATGTAATCAAGACAGATTATGAAAGTGTTATGTTTTTGGAAAAGATGTAAGACAATTATGGTGATGTTGTTGTAACACGTATTTGCTTTTATGAAATAAAAGTTTGTTGATTTTCCGCTGTTTACAAATATGTGTTCTTATATCTGTCTTGTATATCTGTGACTTATACTTATAAACCTCCACCAAAATTAGGGCATTCCCTTTGAGAGTGACCCTAACGGAGGTGGGGTGTTTCAGCTCCACTACCTCTGTTGTATCATTTAGACATTTCCTCAAATGGGAAACATGGAACACGTCATGTATGCCCGCCAGCCTCTCCACTAGTCTAATCTTATAGGCCATCTGACATATCCTCTCAACTATGGGGAATGACCATACAAACCTCGGCGCCAACTTCCCAACCAAGCCAAAGAGAAATACATTCCTTAGAGGCGATACTTTGATGAAGACCACATCTCCTGCTTCAAATTCTAAGTCAGTCCTCCTCTTATCAGCATATGACTTTTGCCTGTCATGAGCTGATTTCATCTGTAGTTGAACAAGATCAATCTTCCCAGAAGTCTCTCAAATCATCTCAGGCCCAACTAGAAGTATGTTCGTAAACTCACAACCAACAAGTCGTCGATCTGCAAGGTAATCCATAAAGTGCCTCAAAGGGTGCCATACCTATGCTTGACTGATAATTGTTGTTGTAGGCAAACTCAACCAATGGGAGATGCTCCTCCCAAGTCCCTCCGAAATCTAGGATACAGTAATACCCCGTAATTTTATAACATTAAAATTCACAAATTAAAGTATACTTAAGTTTTAGAAGAAGTATTAAGTGAAATGGGTTGCGCTACTATGTTCGTTTCAAAATTTTGGGTCAAGACTGACATTTGGTTTGCACAAAACAGATACCTTATGAAGATGTTATTAAGCCTTGAAGTTTGTATGCATATGAGAAAAAAATATATATAAATATATATATAAATTAAATAAATAAATATGCAAAAAAGTTCAAAACAGCGAATCGGGAGGGGGAATAACCGAACCGGCCCATTTTTGAGGTCGACCCAAGCCTCGCTGGGTCGACTAGGGGTTGATTCAGGGTGTTTGGTTGTCAACCCGTGGGCCAATTCGCTCTAAGGCAGATGTGGCATCTGATTGGTTCTCATGGTTCAGGGTTAATCTAATGGTCCTAAAACACTCTTTACAACTATATAAGGACCCTAAACCTAAACCCTAATTCATTAACAAAGAGGAATGGTGGCTCCATGCTCCTAAAACCTAAAGTGGCCTAGCCTCTACCCTAATCAATCAATTCAAAAGAGAATACAAAGATAACAAATCAACGCCTACATCAACGGAAAGCTAAATCAACTCCATAAAATCAGATTCCAGATTCGTTCTTCTCTTTCTTAAACCACGATTTGTGAGTACAGTTATTTTCAGATATGAAATTTAATTATGATCTTGACGTGGGTATAAATCTGAATTGGATATCTATCTTATTCTTGTTTATTAGATTTATTTTTCTCTGTAGATCCATCTTATTCTTGTTTATCAGATCTGTTTTTCTGTGTAGATCTATCTTATTGTAACTATTCTGTATCTCTTCCTTCCTTTTGTTCTATAGCCAGGCTACCACGAGCCTGAGCCAAATCTCATAAGAGATTGACACGCGAATGCTAAATTTGGGGAAAATATTGAATGATGCATAATTGGACATAACTGATCTGTGACTAAATTGAGAACACAACATAAGTTGTAATTTAAGATCTAGATCTAGGCATACTATATATGACGGTTTACGATTTGGAAGAAGGAGAATTAATGTATGACAACATATGACTTGTAATTTGGGGACATAACGCATGTTATAATTCAAGATCTGTTTTTAAGGACATAATAGATGTTGTAATTTAAGAGCTAGATTTAGGGCATATTTTATGTGACGATCTATGACTTGGAAGAAAAAGGATATGTGACTTAGGCCTGAAAAACCTATACTAAAATAGGGATAACTATTAATGTGAATACGCCTAATTCGGATTTTTGGATATTTGACATACGCGGTAATCAACGGCTATAAATTGGCATAATTCATATTGTATATCATGATTTGGGGCTTTTAGAGAATATTCTGTATTGTGGAAAATCTAACTAAATTTGGGCATATGTTATGTTGAGAATTATGACCATAATTTGGGCATGTAAAATGAGGCTTAATTTATGATTAGGCAAGATATGTTAATAGAACTTTAGAATATGTTTAAATCTATTAAATTGCCCAATCCGCTAGATCTGTTAGAATTGAATATTGTGATTTGGGTATGTAATCTGTAGGCTCGATCTAAAACTGAGCAAAACATGTTAATGGAATTTGAATAATCTGTTGTAACATGTATAGTAGTTAATTTGTTGAATTGGCATAATTAATCTTATATTGGCATAATCTGTGAATGAAAACTTTAGCTACAAATAAGAATGCTGAGAAACGAGGTTAGACTCAATTTGCGGTAGAAGCCTGCTCGGACCCAACCGGCTTAACCAGCAACCGCAAACTGTCAATCTAATGTGAGAGGTCGTAGGCATAAGGATGCTTAGACATGAGGTTAGGTCTGGCTTGTGGCAGAAGTCTGCCCGGAACCGCCCGGCACATCCAGCGACCACAAGCTACCGACCTAATGTGAGAGGTCTGTGCATTAATATTTAATTAATGAAAATCTAAGATAAATGTGATGCCTAAAACGTGTCGGGTGGATAGGGTTAAAACTACTGGACTGATGAATCTAATAAACCCGTTTCATGAATCTGTAGGCCCAATACAAAATTAGGTAAAACAGTCTGTAAGTCTGTTAATCTGTATATCTGATCCGTTAGTCTGAGAACTTGTTAATCTATACATCTGATCCATTAGTCTGAAAACCTGTTAACTTGTATGTCTGATCTGAAAACTAGTTAATTTGAACTTTGTACATCTGAAATCTGTAAATAAGTTCATCTGAAATCTGTTAGTCTGGGGACACAAGGTTAGGAGGGATAATTACTTGTGTCATCTGTTGTTTGGGACCCATATTAGTCAGTAACCCTTTCTGGTATCAAAACTATGACCTAACACTAAGAGGGGTCCACGCACGCTTACTGAACTAATAGTAAGAGGATCACTCTGATAATGGCGAGGGGTGTTGATGGTGCATTCCAACCGAGTCATGTGCATGCATGAATCCAGTCTGCTCTAAGGATGTAAGACACCGTGACATCTGTAAATAGGTCAGTATATAGGTTGCCACTTTAGGGAGTGATACACTCTTCTGTGGGGCCAGCACAGGGTATTTATGTATTAGGGAGCCGATCGCTTGGGGTAGAATTTAGGGTACACTTAGTTTTGTCTGTTTCTGTTGGGGAACCGTCTGTTTCTGTTGGGGTGGTAGCACCTGTATGTTTCTGTGTGGTACTGTCTGTTGGGGTGGTAAAAGCCCATTACTAGTGTACACCTAACTCTAATATTCTGTTTCCGTAGGGATTATGCTATTTCTGTCTCTGATTTCGTTCCTGATTCTGTTTCTATACCGGTTGTCTCTGTTCGGGTGGTAAAGGCCCATTTAGGGCACTGTGTTTCTGAAGAGATCATTCTGTTTTCTGTTTAGACAATTGGACAACACCTAATTCTGTTATACTAGTATTAGTGCACAAAAGTGAAAACTAAGTAAGGAGCTTAGCTTAGCCTATATCATTCTGTTTCTTCTATTAACCTGCTACTCCTGTTACGGCTATCTCTCATCCAGTTTTATTTACATGTCATGATATTGTTATCTATTTATATGCTGAAAGTCACTGGACTCACCATACATATGTCTGACCTAGTTTGTTTCGCCTCTTTTCTTCCGTTTCCCCCCAGGTACTCAGGTTGGGAACGTAAGAGCTTGACTTAGTTTTCTCTCTGCTTTTAGTGCTAGAGTGCTTGAAATATTGCTTGGCTTTGATTCTACCTATTTATGGCATTTTCTGTTGGGGATTATGGCTTTAAAATTACATACTCTGAAGGCTTTTGTACAAGACTGATATTTATGTATTTGAATTCTGATATTGTGGTTTTGAAAGATGTAACCAAACTTATTTCTGTTTTCTGCTGTAATAAAGTTATAAAATTTCAAGTACTACTTTATTTGTCTTGTAAATTTCTGTTCTGTTTACTTATAACGTTCCACCAAAGTTAAGATATTCCCTTTGCGAGTGACCTTAACGGAAGTGGGGTGTTACACTTGGTATCAGAGTTGAAGGTTACCAGATTTGATAAAAAGTTTTTGAAAACTATTTTCAAAAAGGTTTTAAAAAGGAAGTTTTTTCAAAAGGAAAGTTTATTTTGAAAAACATAGACCCCAAAGCTATATTTCTATCTTTTGATTTTCTGTTTAATCCTTGTTTCTTTCTTTTCGGAGTCTCCGGGGCTCCTGGCTTTCTGGGATGTAACCACATCATGACATGGTTTCGTAGGCATGATGAGACTACGGCGCCTGTCGAAGGGCAAAGAAGTGCCTAACTTCCATCTTAGCCGCAGTAATTTCACCTACGGCTAATCCTCTTTCGAGCTTCGTAGGGTTTTCCACGCGATGCGGGCAACTTTAGAGAAAGACTTGTTAACATGTAAGAAGACTGGTTTTTTTCAGTGCGATGAGAGAGGACATCTGATCAAGGATTAACCCAAAAGGCAAGGGCAAAGGGTAGAATCTCCTGGAAGGTAAGTGAATGTTCTCGTAGTTGGTGGACATGATAGAGGTGGATAAATTTTCGTAGAAAGTTTAATTTCCTTATTTGATCATTCTGGCATTTTAATTCTATAGTTGAGTCTCCGCATTTTAATACTAGTCTTGTTTCTGATCCCGCTACAGTCTCAAACCCCATAAGGGTTACGATTCATCTGTTCGTGATAAATTGGGGTTTGAAGGTATCTGTGTTAAGCGTTAAGTTGACTGTGATGCATACATTCTGGTTTTTGTAGGATATGGTAGGGTTTTATCATGCTTAGTTTCCTAAGAATCATTTGATAATCTGATCTGTACCATTAGTCTATAAGTATCTGAATATTTCTGAAAAGGATAGGGGTTTTTACTCGAAGCGTGAAGTATATTTCCAGTTTTGACATTGTTTAATGGGAGTAATTCCCTGGATGTCAATCTGATGTTGATTTGGGTCTTCGGGGTTGATACTTAGGGATTTATTCTCTTAACCGATGTCTAATGGGAACATAACTTTTGTTTTAATTATACTTGCTTCTATCACTCGGCTGAATCGTATCGATCAAGTCTTCGACCTTTAGGTAGAAACTAATGGGTGTAAACATGTGTTTGAGATATGTTATGTTTGATGGTTGCAAGTGGTTGCTAGTGGTTGCTCGCGGATGCATATACGCACACTAGGCACTAGATCAGCTCAAAAATACTCTCATACTGCATATGGATGTGTGTGCATTTTTCAATTTTTGTGGATGCAAAATGATTGACTCATCACATGGATGTTGCATTTGGATGAATGGTTATGCACTCATATAGAAATGATGTATATCAAATAGGATTTCTTGCATACATAATTAGACTCATGGCACTAACATAATTCGCATTAGGAGGTTAACTGGATCAGTAGACCGCCTGATTTTGCATTAGATAAGAAACATATACACACACTCTGCATATGTTCATACGTCATTAGAAAACCATTTAAGGACAATGGATGCTTGTGGATGATGGTTGAGTAGATGGATGATTGGATAGTAGGATACATTCTTCTTAACTTGGAGATTTCGGGGACAAAATCCTTTAAGGAGGGGAGAATGTAACACCCCATAATTTTATAATATTAAAATTCACAAATTAAAGTATACTTAATTTTTAGAAGAAGAATTAAGTGAAATGGGTTGCGCTATTATGTTCGTTTCAAAATTTTGGGTCAAGATAGACATTTGGTTTGCACAAAACAGATACCTTATGAAGATGTTATTATTATTAAGCCTTGAAGTTTGTATGCATATGAGAAATATATATATATAAATTAAATAAATAAATATGCAAAAAAGTTCAAAACAGTGAATCGGGAGTGGGAATAACCGAACCGGCCCATTTTCGAGTTCGACCCAAGCCCCGCTAAGTCGATTAGGGGTTGATTCAGGGTGTTTGGCTGTCGACCCGTGGGCCGATTCGCTTTTAGGCAGATGTGGTATCTGATTGGTTCTCATGGTTCAGGGTTAATCTAATGGTCCTAAAACACTCTCTATAACTATATAAGGACCCTAAACCTAAACCCTAATTCATTAACAAAGAGGAATGGTGCCTACATGCTCCTAAAACCTAAAGTAGCCTAGCCTCCACCCTAATCAATCAATTCAAAAGAGAAGATAAAGATAAAAAAATCAACGCCTACATCAACGGAAGCTAAATCAACTCCAGAAAATCAGATCCCAGAATCGTTCCTCTCTTTCTTAAACCACGATTTGTGAGTACAGTTATTTTCAGATATGAAATTTAATTATGATCTTAACATGGGTATAAATCTGAATTGGAGATCTATCTTATTCTTGTTTGTCAGATCTGTTTTTCTGTGTAGATCCATCTTATTCTTGTGTATCAGATCTATTTTTCAGTGTAGATCTATCTTATTGTAACTATTCTGTATCTCTTCTTTCCTTCTGTTCTATAGCCAAGCTACCACAAGCCTGAGCCAAATCTCATAAGAGATTGACATGCGAACGCTAAATTTGGGGAAAATATTGAATGATGCATAATTGGACATAACTGATTTGTGACTAAATTGATAACACAACATAAGTTGTAAATTAAGATCTAGATCTAGGCATACTATATATGATGGTTTATGATTTGGAAGAAGGAGAATTAATGTATGACAACATATGACTTGTAATTTGGGGACATAATGCATGTTATAATTTAAGGTCTAATTTTGAGGACATAATACATGTTGTAATTTAAGAGCTAGATTTGGGGCATATTTTATATGATGATCTATGACTTGGAAGAAAAAGGATATGTGACTTAGGCCTGAAAAACCTATATTAAAATAGGGATAACTATTAGTGTGAATACGCCTAATTCGTATTTTTGGATATTTGACATACGCGGTAATCAACGGCTATAAATTGGCATAATTCATATTGTATATCATGATTTGGGGCTTTTAGGGAATATTCTGTATTATGGAAAATCTAACTAAATTTGGGCATATGTTATGTTGAGAATTATGACCATAATTTGGGCATGTAAAATGAGGCTTAATTTATGATTAGGCAAGATATGTTAATAGAACTTTAGAATATGTTTAAATCTATTAAATTGCCCAATCCGCTAGATCTGTTGGAATTGAATACTATGATTTGGGTATGTAATCTGTAGGCTCGATCTAAAATTGAGCAAAACATGTTAATGGAACTTTGAATAATCTGCTGTTACTTGTAAAGAAGTTAATTTGTTGAATTGGCATAATTAATCTTATATTGGCATAATCTGTGAATGAAAACTTTAGCTACAAATAAGAATGCTGAGACATGAGGTTAGACTCAGTTTGCGGTGGAAGCCTGCCCGCGGCTTAACCAGCAACCGCAAACTGTCAGTCTAATGTGAGAGGTCGTAGGCATATGGATGCTTAGACACGAGGTTAGGTCTGGCTTGTGGCAGAAGTCGGCCAGAAACCGCCCGGCACATCCAGCGGCCACAAGCTACCGATGTAATGTGAGAGGTTTGTGCATTAATATTTAATTAATGCAAATCTACGATAAATATGATGCCTAAAACGTTTTGGGTGGATAGGGTTAAAACAACTGGACTGATGAATCTAATAAACCCGTTTCATGAATCTGTAGGCCCAATACAAAGTTAGGTAAAACAATCTGTAAGTCTGTTAATCTGTATATCTGATCCGTTAGTCTGATAACTTGTTAATCTATGCATCTGATCCGTTAGTCTGAAAACCTGTTAACTTGTATGTCTGATCTGAAAACTAGTTAATCTGAACTTTGTACATCTGAAATCTGTAAACAAGTTAATCTGAAATCTATTAGTCTGGGAACACAAGATTAGGAGGGATAATTACTTGTGTCATCTGTTGTTTGGGACCCATATTAGTCAGTAACCCTTTCTGGTATCAAAACTATGACCCAAAACTAAGAGGGGTCCGGGCACGCTTACTGAACTAATAGTAAGAGGTTCACTCTTATGATGGCGAGGAGTGTTGATGGCGCATTCCAACCGGGTCATGTGCGTGCATGGATCCGGTCTGCTCTGAGGATGTAAGACACCATGACATCTGTAAATAGGTCTGTGTCTATAGGTTGCCACTTTAGGGAGTGATACACCCTTCTGTGGGGCCGACACAGGGTATTTATGCATTAGGGAGCCGATCGGTTGGGGTAGAATTTAGCGTACACTTAGTTCTGTCTGTTTCTATTGGGTTACCGTCTGTTTCTGCTGGGGTGGTAACACCTGTCTGTTTCTGTGTGGTACCGTCTGTTGGGTTGGTAAAGGCCCATTACTAGTGTACACCTAACTCTAATATTCTGTTTCCGTAGGGATTATTATGTTTCTATCTCTGATTTTGTTCCAGATTCTGTTTCTGTACCGTCTGTCTCTGTTCAGGTGGTAAAGGCCCATTTCCAGAATCGCGTTTCTGAAGAGATCTTTCTGCTTTCTGTTTAGACAATAGGACAACACCTAATTCTTTTATACTAGTATTAGTGCACAGAAGTGAAGTAAGTAAGGAGCTTAGCTTAGCCTATATCATTCTGTTTCTTCTGTTAACCTGCTACTCCTGTTACGGCTATCTCTCATCCAGTTTTATTTACATGTCATGATACTGTTATCTGTTTATATGCTGAAAGTCACTGGACTCACCAGACGTATGTCTGACCTAGTTTGTTTTGCCTCTTTTCTTCCATTTCCCCCCAGGTACTCAGGTTGGGAACGTAAGAGCTTGACTTAGATTTCTCTCTGCTTGAAGTGCTAGATTGCTTGAAATATTGTTTGTCTTTGATTCTACCTATTTATGGCATTTTCTGTTGGGGATTATGTCTTTAAAATTACATACTCTGAAGGCTTTTGTAAAAGACTGATATTTATGTACTTGAATTCCGATATTGTGGTTCTGAAAGATGTAACCAAACTTATTTCTGTTTTCTGCTGTAATAAAGTTATAAAATTTTCAAGTACTACTTTATCTGTCTTGTAAATTTCAGTTCTGTTTACATATAACGTTCCACCGAAGTTAAGACATTCCCTTTGCGAGTGACCTTAACGGAAGTGGGGTGTTACAGATACACAGCCTCAGAAGATCCTCAAGAACCCTATTCACCCTCTTAGTCTGTCCATCGGTCTGAGGGTGGTATGCTGTGCTCAAACATAGTTGTGTATCTAGTGCCCCTTGTACGCTCTTCCAAAACTCACTAGTGAAGATGAGGTCACAGTCACTTACTATCCTTGAACGTACCCATGAAGTCAGACTATCTCTCGAAGGTATACCAATGCTACCCAAGTTGTTGTCCTCTTGACCTTGACAGGAACAAAGTGAGTGCTCTTCGTAAATCTGTCCACTATCACCTAAATACTGGTGTTGCCCTTCTTCGATCTTGGCAATCTATCAATGAAGTCCATAGAGACACTCTCCCACTTCCATTGTGGGACATCGAAGGGCTTAAGTAATCCGCCAGGTTTCCTTTGTTCAGCATTTACTTGCTGGCAAGTCAAACATCGGGTAACAAATTCTGCCACGTCCTTCTTTATACCAGTCCATAAGAAAACTCTCTTCATGTCTCGATACATCTTGTCGTCGCCTAGATGGATGGTCATCCGAGAATGATGAGCCTCCTCAAGGACTGTCCTCAACAAATCTTTATCTCGGGGAAAACAAAGCCTTCCGTATCGTCGTAGCCACCCTTTATCATCCATGGAGTATATACTTAGTTGACTAGAGGTTTCTCCTCTACTAAGTCTGAAAGAACCCGTTACTTCCCCGTGAAGGAAAGAGCGAATACTTTGAG
This sequence comes from Allium sativum, assembly GCA_030737875.1. NCBI lineage: Eukaryota > Viridiplantae > Streptophyta > Magnoliopsida > Asparagales > Amaryllidaceae > Allium > Allium sativum. The sequence continues at coordinate 468,915,366 of CM060920.1, read as the reverse complement.
AACAACACACAAATGAACGCAGACGGAAGAACATTTCATTGCTATTACAACAATTCCATCAGAATACAAGAATATACAGAGTATAAATGAATAAATTACATTCAATAAATATCAGAGATTACAATAAATTACATAGCAGCGGAAAAATAATACAAAGCACAACTGAAGGTGATATACGGAAACAGAGCTTTCCGGATATCATTCCAGCTGTAAACCAGGATCCTGTGAATATAAATCTGCAAAACCAAAACTACTAGCTGCCCGAGCAGAAAATAGGGGCACCCAGAGTTTAGGTTAAAACAATAAACTCCAGGTCAGTCATGTGACTGGTGTGAGAACTAAAACAGTTATTTAAAGCTTTACTTTAAAAGAGAGTAATTCAAGGGACCACGCCGTATAACACGGAACGGGTTTCCTCCCAAGAATACCAGTGCATAGAATAAACAACGCAATGATTTTTCGAAAAATGAAGCTATTATAAGACCCAGGTCCCATCACACAATGCAACGCAAGCCGGAGGATAGGGTTTTACCTTATAACAGCCAAACATGCTTGGTACGTTTAAAAACAAATCATTTGATACTATAATAAGTGTATAGTGTCAAAACAATTTCAATCATAAATATCAATCATAGACGGCATAGCATCCCATGCTACTTTGTCGCCATACTAGGCTCTATAAATAAAACCGAAACTTCTCGTATTGGAAATTGGATTTCCGTCATGAGTCGAGGCAAGGGGCAAGCTCCTCTCCGCTTCGAGACACTCTAACAAATGCTCAGGACTACGCACTCTGGGCAGCCACTTGGATCGGTTGGGCCGGTCCTCTCTTACGTTTGAGGATTAATTATTCCTGAACACACGTTTCCCGGTCCTTATAGACCTATAATCGAGGCGCCTCATTCCAACAACCACATAGGTGAAAAGTATATAAATGTCAGGGCTGGTAAGTCACTGACACCACCAAAGCTAGAAAGAAACGTCGTGTTCTCCCAACGGTCCGTATCCCGTTTTTAACTCGTACCGAGGTGTGAGGATCGCGAATCCACGCTATACACAAAGCTATGCCATGTAGGCCGTGCTTTGATCATCAACCACAAGACTTTGCTTTTCAACAGAAGCCTTGATCCATGCAACTCAGCGTGCCACACAGGCAATTCATACCATGCGATTGATATCTATCGATATATAACCTCTAAGCTCGTACGTCTCAGAGAAGGGCGTTAAGCAAAAGAATAAATTCTCCCCCGCCAAACAGATATATATTTAACAGAAATCAATCAACACAGAATAAAATCCAATGTCAGACACACAATCCATTTACAAGTTCGTTCTGGGTCTGAACGAAACCGGAGGCACTTTCCTCGCATATCCATCGATCTCCAAGTATGTCTGGACAACCACCAACTATTTCCATCCTCTTGGGTGTACAGCCCAATCAGGATCGTCAGTAATTATCCAAACGATGTGAAGACTTTCGGTCTTCAACCACCGTCTTCATCTTCGACATATCGTCGAATCGGTTATTCAGAATGGGTATAAACCCGGCCTTTCCGAACAACCCGCGTATATTAAAACAAATGTTACACAAACACAACATACGCCTCATTCCAATTCATTAGTCACTAACCGTAAATCAGTAAGAGAGCAATTCCCCAAATATTAACCCCGAAGGCCGAAACCAACATCAGATCAATACCCAGGAAACCATTCTTCTTAACTAACCTACAACTAGTTTCTAAATTTCAATTCTTAGGGAAAGGTTCCCATAAATTTTATCCAAGATAAATTCTTTAGAATTTATCCTTTAATCTTCCTTTGGATGTCATTTCAAACCAAATTATGGTTTTCCAAACTAGTCGGGATTAGCGAACCACATCGAAGTAATTATTTATTTTATTTCCCAATCCCAACCTATTCATCCCAAAGCAAAACTGGTAATACTCCATATCTAACACCATGGTGTTATCAGTAAAATTAATTACCATTTCACGTTCAAATCTAATTAAAGATTTAACTACCGCTTTGGAGCAAAACTGGTGATACTCCATTCTCGATTTTTTTCCAAATTTGATAATTTAGATTATCAATGCACATTTCAATCTAATTGCAGATTCATTAAAACTCCTTTTACTGGGTTAAAGAACTAATGTCATTTAAAACACAGTTGACGATAAACCCAAATCACATTCTATTTATTATCGGGTTAAAGAACCAGTGTTATTTAAAACACCGTTCACGATAAACCCACAAATTAATTCTATTTAAAACCCGTTTCAAATTCAATTTATTTATTTAAAAATAAACGGGTTTAATTTTAGTTCAAACTAGTTTATTTCGATAAAAATCTATTTTTATCTTTTCAAATATGGAGTTTTTCATCCCAAATTTTCCCAAATCATTTCTTATGATTCTACACAAATTATTAATATTTTTAATAATTTTATCAAGGCCCGTACAGTCGATTTCCATCAACGGCCATCGAACTGCACTTACAGCGACCTTTTCCAAATTTGATTTGGACGTATCTCCAAATCCAACCATTAGATTTCAAATTTCTAATATTCGTTAGAAAGCTCTTTTCGATACGAACCCAACGGTTCCGGTTTTAGGAGAATCCGACGGTCGGATCTCCCATAATGTCCATTTGAAATAAATGGTCGAAATTCACGAACTGCCGCGGCGCGGCGCGTTCTATTCAGGCCATTATATTATATATATAATAAATATTTCGTCGATTACTATTTAAAACGAATTTTATAAATAGTTTTGAATTCGTTTCAAAAACAATTTCAACTTCCATTTCAATTCAAATCAAAATTGAATTCTTCCTTATAAATTCGTTTTAAAATTCATTTCTATTCACTTCAAATTTCAATTCAATTTGAATTCATTTCAATTCGTTTTCAATTCAATTCGGATTCGTTTTCAATTCAAATTGGTTTTCTATTCGATTCAATTCAAATTTGTTTTCTATTCGATTCAATTCAAATTGGTTTTCTATTCGATTCAATTCAAATTTGTTTTCTATTCGATTTATAACAACGAATATAATCGATATAAATATCGTTCGCGTCAAAATAGCGCATCTCTAATCAACACGGCTTTATATATTTCAAATATATGATAAAGATGTAAATTTTATTGTTAAAATATTTCGTTCAACACATGACTAATCTCAACGGATGAGTACTGTCAACACATGAACCTTTATTTTATAATGATAAAGACGTAAGTTTTATTGTTAAAATATTTCGTTCAACACATGACTAATCTCAACGGATGAGTACTGTCAACACATGAACCTTTATTTTATAATGATAAAGACGTAAGTTTTATTGTTAAAATATTTCGTTCAACACATGACTAATCTCAACGGATGAGTACTGTCAACACATGAACCTTTATTTTATAATATTCTTTATTTTCTAAATTGGAATGAGGCCCAATCAATTACCATATAAAGTTAATTATATGGATTCCATACAACACATGTATATAATAGCAACGATAAATAATCAACCATCATCCAAAGTGCACTACACTGTATAAGCATCAAATATAGATATCTAACCCTTATAACAGCCTGTCGATCCATCGATCGACATACAACTAATTATTGGGATTAGTGTATGCCGTATTTTATCCCAATACCCGTGTGGGGTTTCAAACAATCAAACACAGATTTTATTTGTGCAGTTGGGCGATGTGTAAAATTTATCGTCCCAATCAATATCCTTCAAATAGGTGTACATAAACAAACCGTCCGGTTTGTAAATGAATATTTATTTTATTCACATTCACGTTAAAAATTATATTTTCAACGATCAAATTATTTTATTCAACCTATGAATATTCTATTCGGTTCATTTATCAAATAAAATGATATCTTTATTTTTCTAACTTATTTTAGAAAATTTCGACGGCATAACGGCACGATACTAGAAACGGGACGAGGCCTAGCCTTATCCTCGGTCTAGTGATGGCCCACGCCATACACATATCTATCAAATCCATTCCATTTCACCAAACAATCAAGTTCAAATCAAACAATCTATCCAACTACACAACCAAACAAACAAGTCCATGGTCTGTGGACAGTGGTGTCGGGTGCTACTAAACAACGTCTGCATCCTAGTATTTATATATAATTAGAAAAAGAAATTTTGAGTGAGGAGTTCTCACCAAAGCTATCCCAACTTCACGACACTTCAAATGTAGGAAATCTTCGCCGTGCTCGCCTTTTTTCAATTTCGTTGCCCGTAGCCACTACATATATAAAAATCATATTTTTATTCTTCCTATAATATAAAATCCATATTTTTATTCTTCCTATAATATAAAAATCATATTTTTATATACTTCATTCGCCAAAAACCATAGAAGCTTTAAAGCAGAAAAAACTCACTTTTTTTCTAATGCCCGGATTCATTGTTCGGGTCCTAGAATTTGCAAACGAGCTTCAATCTTCACACCATCTTTTACTTAGCTTAAACGCGCCATTCCAGACAACTTTCGCCTAAGGGTCTTTTTGCCGAAAATGCTCCAATTCGCCAGAATTCGCGAAAGTACACGATTTTTTCAGCTTTTGAACAGCAGACTTCGCACGCGTTTTCCAAGCAGCTTCGGACTCCAAAACATGACTTCCAGACAAATCGAAGAGAATTTCGTTCTCTACAACTTTGGTTTCGAGGGACTTTGGCCAGAAACGCACCGTTTGGGAGTTATTTGCGAAATAAGGACAGGGTGTTATTTGCAAAACGGGATTTTTGGTGAAAATGAGTTTTCGAGTGTAGCGGGGCCCACGGCCGGAGTTGGGTGGCCAGCGGGCGGTGGCGGGCCTGATGGACGTGGGGGAGGGTGCTAAGGGCGACGGTGGTGGTGGAGGGGCCCACGGTGGTGGTGGTTGGGGCCTAGGGTTGCAAATTGGAGGGAGAGAGAAGAAGGAGGAGGAAGAGGAGGAGGAGAAGGAGGTGGCGCTGGAGGGAGGAGGAGCGGCGACGGTGGGTGGTGGCAGCGGGAGGAGGGGCGGCAGCGAGCTTTGGGAGGAGGTGGCCATTTTTGAGTTTTTGTGAAGAAAGAGGAAGAGGAAGAAAGTGAAGAAGAAAAGGAAGTAAAAGTGTTTATATGCTAGTTTCTCGGGTATCGCCTGAACGCTAGCGATCTCCGATGGCCGCGGATTTCAGACACGAGATAGTAGACGTGAAGACGAGTCCAACGAAACAAGTTTCGTCGAATTCCGAGTTCGTTTGACCATTCAAAAAAAATCACGAAAATACTCAGATAAGCTCTAAAAATGCTATTTTGGCGCACCTTTTCTTCTCGCACGCTCACATGCTAACTCAAAAAATCAAGCCCTCTTGGATTTAACCATTATTAGACGATACAAATCCATAAAAAAAAACGAAATCGAATTCTGAGTTCGTATCAATAATGTTCCTTTGTAAAATGACTGCTCGTTTTACCGTGAACTGTTTCAGCTCGCACGGCCACATACTAACTCCGTTCGACGCGCCATTTGGAACTCAGCAATGATTTTTCATTATGAATCCATAAAAATTTATCTCGTCGAATTCTGAGCTCGTATGCAAAATTTCACTTTTTAAGGGCTATGTATTGTTAACCGAAAAACTCCAGCCCATAGCCACTATTCCGGATATCGGAATATATCGAAGCTTATACTTTTCGGAGTTTTAAACGGCATTTTGAACTCAATGGAAGAGGTTTCGAGTCAAAATTCATCTGTATGCAAAATTTGACTTTTTGGGCCATGTATAATTTACATAGCGACTATTCTTAATTTTCAACTGGGCATAACTTTTGATTCCCGCTATGAAATTTCGATTTTTCAGATTCGTTGGAAAGATATTCTCAACTAGATTATAATATTTTTGGTTTCGCTAAAATCCGGATTGTTTTGCACCCGATACGTTCAATTGAAGTTTGAAATCGAATTATCGAACTACCGCGTCATTTTCAATTCCTTTATAATTTAAAATAAATATTTATATTCTGACGACGACGCGTATAAATATACTCGTTCGAATTCTATTCAAAATAAATTTCTCGTCGATATTATTTAAAATAATTCATTTTAAATATGCAAAATTCATTAAAATTGCCAAAATAAAAAATTTTAACTGGCTCAGAATTTCCGGGTTATTACAATCTCCCCCACTTAAAACTTTTCGTCCCCGAAAAGGAACGAAGCCGAAAGTGGTTTGATTAATCAGCTCTACGTTCGATCTGGCTTCCATTCTCCAACTTTTCAGTTTCTGAGAATTTTCAAATTTTCAAAAATTTGGCTAACACCCTAAATTTTCGAAAAATTTCGCCATAACCTCCCCTGCACCGAGAGCCACGGGAAAATCCCGAAATTGCCATACAGGCCTTCTGATCTCAAAAAGAAAAAGAAAAAGTCAAGCGGCTAGCCAATCGGCTCATAAAATCATCATCACCCAAACAAAACAGTAAATTATAGTAAACATGTACCTATTTGTCGGGCAAACAAATTTTATTCTCTGCTCTAGCCTCCTTGCTATGACCTGTTCAATGTAAGTACATGTATATGCAAGCAAATGCAACTAATTTTCAATACAATTCAAAATTTGATTCAATTAGGCATAATGGTTCAAAATTATCAAACAAATAAACAAACAACACAAACATCAATCAATTAGTGAATTAACGTTTCAAATTCATAATTTTGATACATATACTGAAAATCTTGTTTTTGATGCCAAATCACAACAATAAATCTATCTATATAAGTTTTAGTTCTCACACCAGTCTAATGGAAATATATAGATATCACACCTTCGAAACACAAAAATAAATACTGCTGATGGCGCGCCATCATCAGAATCATGTCCGGGCGACTAGAGTGCGGTTCTATATCTATCCGGTATATTAAAACTTCGAATATACGTTCATGACGCGTATATGCAAAATCTTTATATAGCGGATTGTCCAAATTCAAAATAAATAAATATTCAAATACGTGTAAAACGATTTAAATTTTAAAACAAAATTGTTTTTATTTTAAAAATATACTCTTCACACTCGTTCTAAGATACTACTGATCCTATCTCTAACCAGTCATTCTATTTGGATATAACTAATCCAATATCTGATGAATTCTTTCGTATGGTTCTAATGTGTCTTGTTCTCGAGCTCTGTAAACCAAAGCTCTGATACCAAATGAAAGAACCCGTTACTTCCCCGTGAAGGAAAGAGCGGATACTTTGAGAACAACACACAAATGAACGCAGACGGAAGAACATTTCATTGCTATTACAACAACTCCATCAGAATACAAGAATATACAGAGTATAAATGAATACATTACATTCAATAAATATCAGAGATTACAATAAATTACATAGCAGCGGAAAAATAATACAAAGCACAACTGAAGGTGATATACGGATACAGAGCTTTCCGGATATCATTCCAGCTGTAAACCAGGATCCTATGAATATAAATCTGCAGAACCAAAACTACTAGCTGCCCGTGCGGAAAATAGGGGCAACCAGAGTTTAGGTTAAAACAATAAACTCCAGGTCAGTCATGTGACTGGTGTGAGAACTAAAACAGTTATTTAAAGCTTTACTTTAAAAGAGAGTAATTCAAGGGACCACGCCGTATAACACGGAATGGGTTTCCTCCCAAGAATACCAGTGCATAGAATAAACAACGCAATGCTTTTTCGAAAAATGAAGCTATTATAAGACCCAGGTCCCATCAGACAATGCAACGCAAGCCGGAGGATTGGGTTTTACCTTATAACAGCCAAACATGCTTGGTACGTTTAAAAACAAATCATTTGATACTATAATAAGTGTATAGTGTCAAAACAATTTCAATCATAAATATCAATCATAGACGGCATAGCATCCCATGCTACTATGTCGCCATACTAGGCTCTACAAATAAAACCGAAACTTCTCGTATTGGAAATTGGATTTCCGTCATGAGTCGAGGCAAGGGGCAAGCTCCTCTACGCTTCGTGACACTCTAGCAAATGCTCAGGACTACGCACTCTGGGCAGCCACTTGGATCGGTTGGGCCGGTCCTCTCTTACGTTTGAGGATTAATTATTCCTGAACACACGTTTCCCGGTCCTTACAGACCTATAATCGAGGCGCCTCATTCCAACAACCACATAGGTGAAAAGTATATAAATGTCAGGGCTGGTAAGTCACTAACACCACCAAAGCTAGAAAGAAACGTCGTGTTCTCCCAACGGTCCGTATCCCGTTTTTAACTCATACCGAGGTGTGAGGCTCGCGAATCCACGCTATACACAAAGCTATGCCACGTAGGCCGTGCTTTGATCATCAACCACAAGACTTTGCTTTTCAACAGAAGCCTTGATCCATGCAACTCAGCGTGCCACACAGGCAATTCATACCATGCAATTGATATCTATCGATATATAACCTCTAAGCTCGTACGTCTCAGAGAAGGGCGTTAAGCAAAAGAATAAATTCTCCGCCGCCAAACAGATATATATTTAACAGAAATCAATCAACACAGAATAAAATCCAATGTCAGAAACACAATCCATTTACAAGTTCGTTCTGGGTCTGAACGAAACCGGAGGCACTTTCCTCGCATATCCATCGATCTCCAAGTACGTCTGGACAACCACCAACTATTTCCATCCTCTTGGGTGTACAGCCCAATCAGGATCATCAGTAATTATCCAAACGATGTGAAGACTTCCGGTCTTCAACCACCGTCTTCATCTTCGACATATCGTCGAATCGGTTATTCAGAATGGGTATAAACCCGGCCTTTCCGAACAACCCGCGTATATTAAAACAAATGTTACACAAACACAACATACGCCTCATTCCAATTCATTAGTCACTAACCGTAAATCAGTAAGAGTGCAATTCCCCAAATATTAACCCCGAAGGCCGAAACCAACATCAGATCAATACCCAGGAAACCATTCTTCTTAACTAACCTACAACTAGTTTCTAAATTTCAATTCTTAGGGAAAGGTTCCCATAAATTTTATCCAAGATAAATTCTTTAGAATTTATCCTTTAATCTTCCTTTGGATGTCATTTCAAACCAAATTATGGTTTTCCAAACTAGTCGGGATTAGCGAACCACATCGAAGTAATTATTTATTTTATTTCCCAATCCCAACCTATTCATCCCATGAAGCAAAACTGGTAATACTCCATATCTAACACCATGGTGTTATCGGTAAAATTAATTACCATTTCACGTTCAAATCTAATTAAAGATTTAACTATCGCTTTGGAGCAAAACTGGTGATACTCCATTCTTGATTTTTTTTCCAAATTTGATCATTTAGATTATCAATGCACATTTCAATCTAATTGCAGATTCATTAAAACTCATTTTACTGGGTTAAAGAACTAATGTCATTTAAAACACAGTTGACGATAAACCCAAATCACATTCTATTTATTATCGGGTTAAAGAACCAGTGTTATTTAAAACACCGTTCACGATAAACCCACAAATTAATTCTATTTAAAACCTGTTTCAAATCCAATTTATTTATTTAAAAATAAACGGGTTTAATTTTAGTTCAAACTAGTTTATTTCGATAAAAATCTATTTTTATCTTTTCAAATATGGAGTTTTTCATCCCAATTTTTCCCAAATCATTTCTTATGATTTTACACAAATTATTAATATTTTTAATAATTTTATCAAGGCCCGTACAGTCGATTTCCATCAATGGCCATCGAACTGCACTTACAGCGACCTTTTCCAAATTTGATTTGGACGTATCTCCAAATCCAACCGTTAGATTTCAAATTTCTAATATTCGTTAGAAAGCTCTTTTCGATACGAACCCAACGGTTCCGGTTTTAGGAGAATCCGACGGTCGGATCTCCCGTAATGTCCGTTTGAAATAAATGGTCGAAATTCACGAACTGCCGCGGCGCGGCGCGTTCTATTCAGGCCATTATATTATATATATAATAAATATTTCGTCGATTACTATTTAAAATGAATTTTATAAATAGTTTTGAATTCGTTTCAAAAACAATTTCAACTTCCATTTCAATTCAAATCAAAATTGAATTCTTCCTTATAAATTCGTTTTAAAATTCATTTCTATTCACTTAAAATTTCAATTCAATTTGAATTCATTTCAATTCGTTTTCAATTCAATTCGGATTCGTTTTCAATTCAAATTGGTTTTCTATTCGATTCAATTCAAATTGGTTTTCTATTCGATTCAATTCAAATTGGTTTTCTATTCGATTCAATTCAAATTTGTTTTCTATTCGATTCAATTCAAATTGGTTTTCTATTCGATTAATAACAACGAATATAATCGATATAAATATCGTTCGCGTCAAAATAGCGCATCTCTAATCAACACGGCTTTATATATTTCAAATATATGATAAAGATGTAAATTTTATTGTTAAAATATTTCGTTCAACACATGACTAATCTCAACGGATGAGTACTGTCAACACATGAACCTTTATTTTATAATGATAAAGACGTAAGTTTTATTGTTAAAATATTTCGTTCAACACATGACTAATCTCAACGGATGAGTACTGTCAACACATGAACCTTTATTTTATAATGATAAAGACGTAAGTTTTATTGTTAAAATATTTCGTTCAACACATGACTAATCTCAACGGATGAGTACTGTCAACACATGAACCTTTATTTTATAATATTCTTTATTTTCTAAATTGGAATGAGGCCCAATCAATTACCATATAAAGTTAATTATATGGATTCCATACAACACATGTATATAATAGCAACGATAAATAATCAACCATCATCCAAAGTGCACTACACTTTATAAGCATCAAATATAGATATCTAACCTTTATAACAGCCTGTCGATCCATCGATCGACATACAACTAATTATTGGGATTAGTGTATGCCGTATTTTATCCCAATACCCGTGTGGGGTTTCAAACAATCAAACACATATTTTATTTGTGTAGTTGGGCGATGTGTAAAATTTATCGTCCCAATTAATGTCCTTCAAATAGGTGTACATAAACAAACCGTCCGGTTTGTAAATGAATATTTATTTTATTCACATTCACTATATTCATATTCACGTTAAAAATTATATTTTCAACGATCAAATTATTTTATTCAACCTATGAATATTCTATTCGGTTCATTTATCAAATAAAATGATATCTTTATTTTTCTAACTTATTTTAGAAAATTTCGGCGGCATAACGGCACGATACTAGAAACGGGACGAGGCCTAGCCTTATCCCCGGTCTAGTGATGGCCCATGCCATACACATATCTATCAAATCCATTCCATTTTACCAAACAATCAAGTTCAAATCAAACAATCTATCCAACTACACAACCAAACAAACAAGTCCATGGTCTGTGGACAGTGGTGTCGGGTGCTACTAAACACCATCTGCATCCTAGTATATATATATAACTAGAAAAAGAAATTTTGAGTGAGGAGTTCTCACCAAAGCTATCCCAACTTCACGACACTTCAAATGTAGGAAATCTTCGCCGTGCTGGCTTTTTTTCAATTTCGTTGCCCGTAGCCACTACATATATAAAAATCATATTTTTATTCTTCCTATAATATAAAAATCATATTTTTATTCTTCATATAATATAAAAATCATATTTTTATTCTTCCTATAATATAAAAATCGTATTTTTATATACTTCATTCGCCAAAAACCATAGAAGCTTTAAAGCAGAAAAAACTCACTTTTTTTCTAACGCCCGGATTCGTTGTTCGGGTCCTAGAATTTGCAAACGAGCTTAAATATTCACACCATCTTTTACTTAGCTTAAACGCGCCATTCCAGACAAGTTTCGCCTAAGGGTCTTTTTGCCGAAAATGCTTCAATTCGCCAGAATTCGCGAAAGTACACGATTTTTTCAGCTTTTGAACAGCAGACTTCGCACGCGTTTTCCAAGCAGCTCCGGATTCCAAAACATGACTTCCATATAGCCAAATCGAAGAGAATTTCGTTCTCTACAACTTTGGTCTAGAGGGACTTTGGCCAGAAACGCACCGTTTGGGAGTTATTTGCGAAATAAGGACAGGGTGTTATTTGCAAAACGGGATTTTTAGTGAAAATGAGTTTTTGAGTATAGCGGGGCCCACGGCCGGAGTTGGGTGGCCAGCGGGCGGTGGCGAGCCTGATGGACGTGGGGGAGGGTGCTAAGGGCGGCGGTGGTGGTGGAGGGGCCCACGGTGGTGGTGGTTGGTGGTTGGGGCCTAGGGTTGCAAATTGGAGAGAGAGAGAAGAAGGAGGAGGAGGTGGCGCCGGAGGGAGGAGCGGCGGCGGTGGGTGGTGGCAGCGGGAGGAGGGCCGGCAGCGAGCTTTGGGAGGAGGTGGCCATTTTTGAGTTTTTGTGAAGAAAGAGGAAGAGGAAGAAAGTGAAGAAGAAAAGGAAGTAAAAGTGTTTATATGCTAGTTTCTCGCGTATCGCCTGAACGCTAGCGATATCCGATGGCCGCGGAATTCGGACACGAGATAGTAGACGTGAAGACGAGTCCAACGAAACAAGTTTCGTCGAATTCCGAGTTCGTTTGACCGTTCAAAAAAAATCACGAAAATGCTTAGATAAGCTCTAAAAATGCTATTTTGGCGCACCTTTTCTTCTCGCACGCTCACATGCTAACTCAAAAAATCAAGCCCTCTTGGATTTAACCATTATTAGACGATACAAATCCATAAAAAAAACGAAATCGAATTCTGAGGTCGTATCAATAATGTTCCTTTGTAAAATGACTGCTCGTTTTACCCTGAACTGTTTCAGCTCGCACGACCACATACTAACTCCGTTCGACGCGCCATTTGGAACTCAACAATGATTTGTCATTATGAATCCATAAAAATTTATCTCTTCGAATTCTGAGCTCGTATGCAAAATTTCACTTTTTAAGGGCTATGTATTGTTAACCGAACAACTCCAGCCCATAGCCACTATTCCGGATATCGGAATATATCGAAGCTTATACTTTTCGGAGTTCTAAACGGCATTTTGAACTCAATGGAAGAGGTTTCGAGTCCAAATTCATCCGTATGCAAAATTTGAGTTTTTGGGCCATGTATAATTTACATAGCGACTATTCTTAATTTTCAACTGGGCATAACTTTTGATTCCCGCTATGAAATTTCGATTTTTCAGATTCGTTGGAAAGATATTCTCAACTAGATTCTAATATTTTTGGTTTCGCTAAAATCCGGATTGTTTTACACTCGATATGTTCAATTGAAGTTTGAAATCGAATTATCGAACTACCGCGCCATTTTCAATTCCTTTATAATTTAAAATAAATATTTATATTCTGACGACGACGCGTATAAATATACTCATTCGAATTCTATTCAAAATAAATTTCTCGTCGATATTATTTAAAATAATTCATTTTAAATATGCAAAATTCATTAAAATTGCCAAAATAAAAATTTTAAACTGGCTTAGAATTTCCGGGTTATTACAAAGTCTGTCCAAGATGTCTACTATTTGTGGGTCCTCTCGCTGTGTGGATCCAATGCGCTCCATGAGAGTGGGCTGTACTGTCATTAATGCTAACAAACCAGGTGTAAGATCCATAAATGACCTAAAATCAAAGGTCAATATAAATTCTAAGCTCCGCTTTTATACGAATAGATGACTCAAGGTCGTCCTTTGCCTACTCAACATGTCCGCCACTACATTAACCTTGCCTGGGGTTTAAGCTATCTCAAAGTCATAGGATGCTAGGAACTCTATCCATCGTTGCTACCTTAGGTTGAGATCCTTCTGCGAGAACAAATATTTGAGAGACTTATGATCTGTGCATAGCTCAAATCTCTCTCCAAGTAGATAATGTTGCCAATATTTCAATGCGAACACTATAGCAGCCAACTCTAGGTCAAGGGTAGGGTAGTTCTTCTCATGAACTCTCAACTGTCTACTATCGTAACATACTACCCTACCTTCCTGCATCAATACGATACCTACCCCTGTGCCACAAGCATCTATGTAAACTGTAACACTTTTTTTCCATTATGAGAGAGTCAGAACTTGAACTAATGTTGAAGCCCTCTTCAATCTCTGAAAAGAATCCTCGCAATCAATGCTCCAAGAATAAGACAAGTTCTTTTTCATTAGTCAGGCGAATGGGGCTGATATCCTTCCAAAGTCCTTAATGAACTTCCTATAATAACCCGCCAACCTTAGGAAACTCCTCACCTCCGTCGCGTTCTTCAGAGCCTTCCAATCTTGAACTGCGATGAATTTAGCAGGGTCTACCACTATCCTATCCTCGGAGACTACATGCCCTAGGAACCTTATTTCCTTTCTCCAAAAGTGACTTAGAAAATTTGCCTTAAGCTGATGCGTTCTGAGAGTGCATAGAACCTCTAACTGAGTGTAGGGCAGGTTCCTCCTTGTTCCTTGAGAAGATCATAATATCATCCACGAAGACCACTACAAACTTGTTCAGAAACTCTCTAAACACCCTACTCATCAAGCCCACAAAGTATGCGGGTGCATTGGTTAGCCCAAAAGGCATGACTAGCCACTCAAAAAAACTGTCTGGAGTTCTGAAAGCAGTCTTATCCATACTGTCCTCTTCTGCCCTTAATTGAAGAAATCCCGTGGCCAAATCCATTTGCAATAAAACTGATGAGCCTACTAGCGGATCAAACAAATCATCAATCCTCGGAAGGGGTGCCTATTCTTCTTACTGATCTTATTCAGCTCTCTATAGTCCACGCATAAAAGAAGTAATTCATCTTCCTTAGTTGCAAAGATGACTGGAGCTCCCGACTCTCATATGATCTGTTTAATGAATCCTTTTTCGAATAGCTTCCCTACTTGGTTGCTGAACTCCCTCCTCTCCCTAGGAGCCATGTGGCGCACCATTAAAGTAACTAGTTTCGCACTCTCTACCAAGTAAACCCGGAAGTTTATATCATGCCTCGAAGGTAATCCCCTAACCTCATCAAACATGTCTGGATAATCTCTGACTATGAGTACTGATCGTAAATCATCAACATATGTATCAAGCGAATCTTGGAAACTGAGCATAACTGACCCGGTAGGTCACACAAAATATCGAGAGTTCTCCCTTGGCATGTCAAAAGCCTAACTACTCTCCTCTCACAGTCTAGGATGGCACCATACATGGCTAGCCAATCCATTCCTTGAATCAAGCCATAATCCATAAAGACAAGAACATACATATCGCATTCAAACTTGCTCCTAAGATAGAAATTCTCAAACCTCGACATATCATGATAAATGATCCATATATCATTTAGGGTTTGAGACTACAATAGGATCAGAAACAATACTAGTATTTAGGTGCAGATTATCTACCACAGAATTGGATATAAATGAATGAGAAGCACCAGAATCAAAGAGAGTCCTAATAGGATTGTCAAAAAGGGAAATCGAACCTTTGACCGTGAATTTCCTACCTCGATCAGGTCCACTATCCTAAAGTGCATGCACATGTCCTCTAGAAGATCCCGCCCTTTGTCCTTTCTTGCTAGGGCATTGCTTAACGAAATGTCCAACTTGACCACAATTGAAACAAGATTTCTTTGCCTTTCTACAGTCTTTCACAAAATGACCCAAAGCTTTGCAACCATGAAACTTAACCTCTGTCTTGATCTAAGCCTTATTGGGCTTTCCTCCTTTCTTTTGTATTTCCTTCTTGGGCTTTTTCTCGAGCTTGGGTTGTATTTCCTAAGTTTTGACTTCTTTATTTTCATCCTTACCGACATCGTGCATCAAAGCCATGTCAACAAGCTCTCGAAAGTCGTCCCCATCGGTATATGTGACAGTGCTAGTCCTTGGAGAGGTTGATTCAACCCTCTCGCAAATATAAGAGCCTTCTTATGGGGAGTATTCACTAAATCCAAACCAAATCTCGCTAGTTGATTAAACTTGTTAACATATTCCTTAACAGATATATTTCCTAGTTTTAAAGCCAAAAATCCTCCCAAATAGCTACTGGTTGTCGCCCCCGTATCACCTCCCACCAGTATGAAGCTTATCCCTTCCATTGCCAAGCAGCCAACTGTATCTTCCTTCTATTGTCGAGCTTGAAAAGTTCAAATACATTCTCTGTTTCTCCAAGCCAATTGTGCACCTCAACAAAACTCTCAGCCCACGATACAGTTTGCCTCCCACTGCGCAAAAATCCTTACAAAGCTTAGAAAAGTTGACTATAAAAGGAGGTGGAGCTGCTGCGGCTGTAGTTGGGAGTGGGTCATCTCCTTGAACTTCAATAGGTACCGTAGCCTTTAAATACCTACGGAACCATGTCAGTAGTGGAATGCCCTCGGGAAGATTGGATTCCCCAAACACGCTGAAAAGAGAAGAAATAAAGATTCAAAAAGAGATTGATAAAGTATTGAATGTGGCTTGAGGGAATGTGTTTTCCAAAAATGGTTTTTTATCTAAAAATACTTTGCTTTTGAAAACAAATTTTCAATACTTTTCTCTGATCTTGTAATCTTCGGCTCTAATACAAAATGTGACACCCCACGTCTGCTAAGGTCACTCATAAGAGAATGCATTAAGTTTCATGAAGCGCAATAGGTAAAAAGTAACAAAAATTCACAAGACATATATAAATAAGCAGCAAAAAATTAACTTTTATTATTAAAAGTAAAATTTGTTCCAAACCAGTTACATCATCAAATACAAAATACTTCAAATAAAACCATTTGTTTTATAATGCCAAACATCAGAGTACAATAATGCAAAACCATATCCTTTCTAACAAGCCATAGCAAAGTAGAAAGTGTTAGATCTAGATTAACCCTAGAGGGGGGTGAATAGGGTTAATTACAATTTTTCATTGAGTTAAAACAGAGGGATATTAAAATAATAAACAGGTCACAGAATGCAGTAGAATTAAAAGTGCAGAAAGGAAATAATACACAGAGATACCCAGCTTCGGCAAAACCCTGCATATTGCTGCATTCCTAAGGTCTACTAGGTGATAGAACAGATCCCGCTTATAAGACCATGTAAACTCGCGAACCCCTCGCTCCTATTCTAACCCTACGCTCAAAACCCTAGACTGATCCTGTAACACCCTACCTCCGTTAAGGTCACTCACAAAGGGAATGCATTAACTTCAGTGGAGCGTCATAAGTGTATAGAACAGATTAATTACAAAACAGACAAAATTTAAAAAGCAGAAAATAAATAAAATTTTACTTTATTGATAAAAAAGCAACTTGGTAAAACAGCTTGTACAAAGATTGTTTTCCAGTACCAAAACACCAATACCCATTACAACAAAGCATCATTCTTGTTTAACAAAATAAAGAAGCATGAAATGACAATGATATTCCCCAATAAAGCATGAGCCAGCCATAGCTGTGGAAAGGAGGGTCCAAAGACATACATCGTTTATCTTCAAGCTTGGAAAGAAAACTGAGCTAAGTGGTAATATTCCCTCCCTGTGAACCTGGGGAGGGGGGAAATGGAAGAAAAGAGAGCGAAACAAAACCGAGTCAGACATAAAGCCTGGTAAGTCCAGTGACTTTCATCATGTAAATAGGTAAAAGCATCATCACATGAATAAACCGGATACCAGTCATAACCATGATAATAAGCATAGCAAGACAACAAATGATGATTGTTACGTATGACAAGGTAAGATACACTGAATGTGCTTCGATTCTTTCTCTGATTTCCTATTTTCTCTGCACCACCCAACTAGCATCCTAACTATTGTCTTTTATAGAACGATTCATATTCCCTACTAGTGTCCCAACTAGTATCCTATGAAAAAGGATCCGTATCCCCTACTAGTGTCCCAACTAGTATCCTATGTTATATAATAAGGTGATCCCAACCCGCAATTGTGGTAGCCTTCAGGTGTACATCTAGTATGAAGATCTTACCTCAATCAGCCTAATTTCCATGAAGATGTTAGATGTACCCTTACTACCTTATCGATCGGCTCCCTACTTGTATTAATTTTCCTTGTGTCTGTGTCAATCGGCGCTCTCTTGCGTGTAGATACCCTTTGCTAGTCCCACCATAAGGGTTATCAATCCCTATGATAGCAACCTGACATGATTCAAGATGCACAGTGTATAACTACTAGTACCCAGTGCCTGCTTTTTCCACTCCGGAGTACGTGCACGCACGTAATCCATCGGAACCTATAATAATGTACCCCCCACCGCTATTTTGACTGCTTATAATTAGCCCAGTAATCGTGCCCCACCCTGCCTAGTTCAGGGTACCGTGATACATCTATGTGGGTTACTGCTGAAATGGGTCCCCGTTACTAGGGTTTCCTAGGGTATATTCGTATACCCCCCAAATTGGCTAAGTGTTATCCATCTATTCAAGTTAACTTAACCCATCCACACGTCATGTCATGTTGGTTAAGTGTTTCTTATTAACTTAACCCTTCTCATTCATCATGTTGTAATTGGTTAAGTGTTTCCCTCTTGTGTTAACTTAACCCTACCACTTGTCATGTTACATTGGTTAAGTGTTGCCCTCTTGTGTTACTTAACCCTACCACTTGTCATGTTACATTGGTTAAGCATTGCCCTATCATACATCATGTTATATTGGCTAAGTGTTACCCTCTTGTGTTAACTTAACCCTACCATTCTTAGCATGTCCGTTCATTTGCATTAGTACATTCATTAATGCCTCAACCTCTCACATTAGAACCGTTGTTTGCGGTTTACTGGATGTGCGGGCAGTTCCGGGCAGACTTCTACCGCAAACTCATTCTAACCTCGGGTTTTGGGATTAATGCGCTAACCAATCACATTAGATCTATATTGTTGCGGTCGCTGGATGAGCCCGGCGGTTCCGGGCAGTCTTACACCGCAACTCAATCTTACCTCGGGTTAGGCACGTTCGTCTTTAGCCAATTTACATATTTACTATACATGTCCAAGTCTAGATTTTATATGCTAATTTTTCCAAATTCACCAAACTAGACATGTTCCGATTCCCAAGTTATGCCCAACAAATTCAATTACAAGTTATTACTCAAAATAGGTTACACTCCATCTTCCCAAATTTGCAATAATAGTCATGCCCCAAAATCGCAATATACATTATGCTTGGCATCCCAACCAATAGTTATGCCCAATCTAGATTTAATATTCCAATTTACAGTTTCCGCCCAATCTAGATTTAACATTTCAATTTACAGTTTCCGCCCAATCTAGATTTAATATTTCCCAAGTTTGCAACAATAACATTTATACCCTAAATCACAAGTAACAAATTATGTCCAACAATTTCACCGAATATGTTATGCCCAATTATTTCACCAAATACATTGTGCCCAATATTTACCCAAAATATTCCCCGTATTCCAATCGTTCGTATTTCGCGATTTCAACCTTCGAAGGTAACCCAGGTTCATAAAATAAAAAGGAAATAGGGGAAGAGAGAGAGAAGGAGCATAAAATAAGAATAGGCATAAAAATAGGCATGTACAACAGACCTAATAAAAGAGATTTAGATCCAACAAAGATAGATTCTTGAATAAACTAATACAATAATTATCGTAGGCATAAGAATAACATCACGAACCAAAAAGGATTATAAACTTGATGTACAATAAAGATAGGCCTGATTTAATCAATAAAAATAACCTCTAAGGCATGTAAAGACATAGATTCAATAGAAGGATAGGGATAAATCTGAAAAGATTGTCTTACAATCAGGCATAAACTTCGATTCATTTTATTACATGTCAAGATTACAATCAGGTATTCAAATCTGAAAATAACGTGAACATTGCTAGGATTAAGAAAAGATAATTGAATCATTGTTGTTGTAGCAAAACAAATCTTCTAATTTTATTTGAGGCTCTCTAATTTTCTTCTTGAATTTAGGTTGAAGAATGACGGCTAGGCTAGTTTGGGGATGAACAACATGACGGTGCCATAGCCTTTGAGCAATAGAATTAGGGTTGGGTTATAAGTGTATATATAGATGTCTAGGATTATTAAGAGCCTTTAGATCAACATAGGGTCCATCCAAACCATCCAGTCCAAGAGAATGCGTCATCAGGCCAATCAAAAGTTGCCACGTAGCCCTATGACTTAGAATTTCGTCACTTCCTTGTCAACCGGATACAAAACGAAGTATTTCACCTAGATTGGGGGGGGGGAGGGGCGGGGGGTCGACACCTATGTCGACACCTCTTAAGGGGGTCGACACCATCTTGCGGAAATTTTCTTGCCCAGCTGTTTTTGGCTGATTTTGAATTTCAAACCCATTTTTGACTTTCTGGACCTATTTTTGAAGTACTGAACCCAATATATATATATATATATATATATTCTCCCCTACATGTATACAAACTTCTAAGGCTTATAACTTCTTCGTACAGTGTCTGATTTACGCAACTCGGACTCTGTTTCAAGCAGAATTCCGAGGAACGCAATGGCGTAACATGTTTCGATTAATTCCCACTTTTAAAATTAAGTATTTTTAATTTGTTACTTTAATATTCACAGAAAATACGGTGTGTTACATTCTCCCCTCCTTTAAAGGATTTTGTCCCCGAAATCTCTAAGTTAAGAAGAATGTATCCTAACATCGAACATCCATTTACTCAACCATCAATCAAAGGCATCCTTTGTCCTTAAAAAGATTTCTGATGCTTTCATGATCATATGCATAGTGTGTGTACATGCCCTTATCTAATGCAAAATTAGGCGGTCTACTGATTCAGTTGACCTCCTTAATGCGAATTAAGTCAGTGCTATGAGTCCATCATTTATGCAGTTACTCCTAATCGTATTTTATAACTTCTACAATAGTGCCCAATCATTCATACAAATGCAACATCCATATGATAACACATCAAGTTTCAATCCTTATACAAATACATATATGCATATGCAATATGAAATTGACTGAGCCAATCTAGTGCCTAATGTGTGTGTATATGCATCCATGAGCAACCACTAGCAAACACTTACATCCACTTGCATCCACCAAACATAACATGTCTCAAACACATGTTTACATCCATTGTCTTCTACCTAAGGATCGAGGATAGGACCGAGAGGATATACTTAAAAGATAGAGACCAGCATGCAAATAAACTTTACAGAAAAAAAGAGATCAAGGATATACCCTCAAAAAGGGTATGATGCGCGTATCTACTCTTCAGCCTTCTAAGTCGCATCTTCTTGAGCTTCACCCTATTGTGCTCTGACTGTCTTAACTTCACGATTGCATAGCTTCTTAATTTCTGTTTCCAAAATATGAGTTGGAACTCATTTCACTGCGCCTCTCGTTCCACCCCTTCTCCTTCTAGTATACTCGGCACTACAACTTCTGTTGTGTCATG
Organism: Allium sativum; assembly: GCA_030737875.1. Lineage (NCBI taxonomy): Eukaryota > Viridiplantae > Streptophyta > Magnoliopsida > Asparagales > Amaryllidaceae > Allium > Allium sativum. The sequence goes on along the minus strand of CM060920.1, from coordinate 468,894,027 downwards.
CTAAAAAGGTCTTCCGAAATTCACTAGAGGGTATTCCATGTGGAAGAACTATCTCTTGAAAATAAACAGATGCTAACCATGTTACGAGGTGTAGTTATTAAGGTGATTAGAGGTCTCTTCTCTACTTAACTTATCCATTGTGTCAACTATCTGAGAGTCTTTTCTTTGTGAAGTCCCTATTTGATCCAAAAGTGTAGGTCTTACTCCTAGCGACGCCAACTACTAACTTAACTAAAGGTTTTAAAATCAAAGGTTGATATATATTCTGAACTTTTCCTTTTCACATAAAGTGGACTTGAAGTCAACCTTTTTCTTCTTAAGGCATCCGCTACGACCTTACCCTTCTTTCTTACATCAAAATGGTGCCTAGTCCTGTGCCGCATGCGTCCATGTATACCGTAAACCTTTTACTACCGTAAGGTAAAAGTCAAAACTAGGGTCGTTGTAAGATCCCTCTTCAATCGTTGGAAAGCGACATCACAATCAATACCCTGAGCAAAGGTTAGATTTTTCTTCGTTAATCTAGTAAGTGGGGCTAATACCTTCGCAAAGTTCTTAATGAACTTCCTATATTAGCCCGCTAGTCCAAGAAAGCTTCTTACTTCTGTTGCATTCCTTGGGACCTTCCAGTCTTGCACCGCAACTACTTTTGCGGGATCAACTGCTATCCCTTCTTTGGACACCACATGTCCTAGAAACCTTATTTCTTCTCTACAAAAATGACATTTTGGAGAACTTCACCTTAAGTTGATGTGCTCGAAGTGTATCCATGACTTCTCTTAAATGCAAAACATGTTCTTCCTCGTTCTTTGAGAAAATCAGGATATCGTCCATGAGGACTACTACAAACTTATTAAGGAACTCCCTAAACGCCCTATTCATCAAGTCAACAAAATAAGCGGGTGCATTCGTCAAACCGAAAGGCATGACGAGCCACTCAAAGAAACCATCATGGGCCATAAAAGCAGTATTGTCTATACTGTCCTCAGCTACTCTTAGCTGATGAAACCCTATAGGCAAATCTAGTTGGGAGAAAACAGACGCACCTACAAGCTGGTCAAACATATCATTTATTCTTGGGAGTGGGTGACTGTTTTTTCTTTAGTCAGCTTGTTTAATTCTCTATAATCCACGTACAGGCGAAGTGAACCATCCACCTTAGTAGCGAACACTACTGGAGCACCCCATTCAGAAATACTTCTCCTAATAAACTCCTTCTCAAGAAACTCTTTAACTTGCTTGTTGAGCCTTTCCTTTCCCTTGGATTCATGTGTCGTATAGGTAATGCAACTGGCTTTGCATTGTCAACTGGAACCTAATAAAAAACATCTACGTACTCATGGACTACTCCAACGGATCGCAAATCGTCGATAGATGCATCAAGTGATTCTAGGTAGTTAAGCCGAACTGATCCCTTAGGATCACACGAAATCTCGAGGGTATTCCCAAGGCAAGTCAAAAGTCCAACTACCCTCCTTTCACAATTACTAACTAACCAATCCATGCCTAGAATCAACCCATAGCCCATGAAACCAAAAACATAAGCATTACACTTAAACTCAATACTTAATATAGCTGTTCTCAAATCCTTGCAAACCAAAGATAAATAAGTCGAACCACCAGTTGGATTTGAGAGAATAATGGGATCTTCTACTATACAAGAACTAAGGTGTAGAGACTCAACTATGGAAGCAAATAGAAAAGAATGTGAAGCGCAAGAACCAAACAAAGTTCTAACAGGATGATTGAAAAGAAAAACTAAACTTTCAATAGAAACGTTCCTACCTCTCTTAGGTACACTAGCAGTGAGAGCATGCAATTTCTCTCTAGAAGATTATGTCCTTTGCTCCTTGTCCTTCTCCTTCGGGCAATCCTTGATAAGATGCCCTGCTTCACCATACTGAAAACAACCACCTATCTTCTTCTTCCTATAATTAAATGACCCGCTTTACCACAGAAAAGACACTTCCTCTTGTCGTGGGATCTATTATTTCTTCCACCCTTCTTATATTCCAATCCCTTGTTTGTGATTATTCCACTTTGGCCACTTTCTTTTCACCTTTCTCCTTCTGCGTGGATTAAGACATATCAACAAGCTTCTTATCCTTGGGCTTGTGCTCCTTAGCCTAAACTCCCTTATTCAAATCCTTACTATCCTTGTGTAGCTTGTTGACTTGTTTCTCGAAACTACCTCCATCGCATGGAAACCTACAAGGATTGAAAGAAAATTAGCCGCAGGTGAAACTACTGCGGCTACAGATGGAGGTTGGGAACTACTTCGCCCTCGACGTGTGCCGTATGCCTGCGAAACTATGGCGAAAAGAAAGGAAGAAGAGATTCAAATAGGGAATCGAAAGATAGTGCATATGGCTTTAGGGAATATGCCTTTTAAAAACAATACTTTTCTCTTGAAAAATGCTTCTTTAAAACGTGCTTTAGAAAACACCCCTTTTAAAATATGCTTTTGAAAAATCTTTTATCTGTTCTGGTAACATTTAGTTCTGATACCACGTGTAACACCCACCTCCGTTAAGGTCACTCGCAAAGGGAATGCATTAACTTCAGTGGAGAGTCATAAGTGTATAGAATAAATAAATTACAAAACAGACAAAATTTAAACAGTGGAAAATAAATAAAACTTTACTTTATTGATAAAACAACAACTTGGTAAACCTTCTTGCACAGAGATCGTTTTCCAGCACCAAAACACCGATTCCCATTACAACAAAGCATCTGTCTTGTTTAACAAAATAAAGAAGCATGAAATGATAATGATATTCCCCAATAAATCATGAGCCAGCCATAGATTGGGAAAGGAGAGTCCAAAGCAATACATCGTCTATCTTCGAGCTTAGAAAGAAAACTGAAATATTCCCTCCTTGTGAACCTGGGGAGGGGGAATGGAAGAAAAGAGAGCGAAACAAAACAGAGTCAGACATAAAGCCTGGTAAGTCCAGTGACTTTCAGCATGTAAATAGGTAAAAGCATCATGACATGAATAAACTGGATACCAGTCATAACCATGATAATTAGCATAGCAAGACAACAAATGATGATCGTTAGATATGACAAGGTAAGATACACTGAATGTGCTTCGATTCTTTCTCTGATTTCCTATTTTCTCTGCACCACTCAAATAGCATCCTAACTAGTGTCTTTTATAGAACGATTCGTATTACCTACTAGTGTCCCAACTATTATCTTGTGAAAAAGGATCTGTATCCCCTACTAGTGTCCCAACTAGTTCCTATGTTATATAATAAGGTGATCCCAACCCCGCAATTGTGGTAGCCTTCAGGTGTACATCTAGTATGTGGATCTTACCTCAATCAGCCTAATTGCCATGAAGATGTTAGATGTACCCTTACTACCCTATCGATTGACTCCCTACTTGTATTAATTTTCCTTGTGTCTGTGTCAATCGTCCCTCTCTTGCGTGTAGATACCCTGTGCTAGTCCCACCATAAGGTGTATCAATCCCTATGATAGCAACACGACATGATTCAAGATGCACAGTGTATAGCTACTGGTACCCAGTGCCTGCTTTTTCCACTCCGGAGTACGTGCACACCCATAATCCGTCGGAACCTACACTGACGTACCCCCTGCCGCTATTTTGACCGCTTATAATCAGCCCAGAAATCATGCCCCACCTTGCCTAGTTCAGGGTACCGTGATACATCTATGTGGGTTACTGTTGAAATGGGTCCCCGTTATTATGGTTTCCTAGGGTCTATTCATATAGTCCCCAAATTGGCTAAGTGTCATCCATCCATTCAAGTTAACTTAACCCATCCACACGTCATGTCATGTTGGTTAAGTGTTTCTTATTAACTTAACCCTTCTCATTCATCATGTTGTAATTGGTTAAGTGTTTCCCATTAACTTAATCCCACTCGTTCATCATGTTACGTTGGTTAAATGTTGCCCTCTTGTGTTAACTTAACCCTACCACTTGTCATGTTACATTGGTTAAGTGTTGCCCTCTTGTGTTACTTAACCCTACCACTTGTCATGTTACATTGTTTAAGCGTTGCCCTATCACACATCATGTTATATTGGTTAAGTGTTACCCTCTTGTGTTAACTTAACCCTACCATTCTTAGCATGTCCGTTCATTAGCATTAATTCATTCATTAATGCCTCAACCTCTCACATTAGAACTGTTGTTTGAGGTTGCTGGATGTGTCGGGCGGTTCCGGGCAGACTTCTACCGCAAACTCATTCTAACCTCAGGTTTTGGGCTTAATACGCTAACTTCTCATATTAGATCTATATTGTTGCGGTCGCTGGAAGTGCCGGGCGGTTCCGGGTAGTCTTACACCGCAACTCAATCTAAACTCGGGTTAGGCACGTTCATCTTTAGCCAATTTACATATTTACTATACATGTCGAAGTCTAGATTTTATATGCTAATTATCCCAAATTCACCAAACTAGACATGTTCCAATCCCAAGTTATGCCCAACAAATTCAATTACAAGTTATTACCCAAAATAGGTTACACCCAATATTCCCAAATTTGCAATAATAGTCATGCCCCAAAATCGCAATATACACCATGCTTGGCGTCCCAACCAATAGTTATGCCCAATCTAGATTTAATATTCCAATTTACAGTTTCCATCCAATCTAGATTTAATATTGCAATTTACTGTTTCCGCCCTATTTAGATTTAATGTTTCAATTTACCCCAAGTTCGCAACACTAACATTTATACCCCAAATCACTAGTTAGAAATTATGTCCAACAATTTCACCGAATACGTTATGCCCAATTATTTCACCGAATACATTGTGCCCAATATTTACCCAAAATATTCCCCGTATTCCACTCATTCGTATTTCACGATTTCAGCCTAGATTCGAAGGTAACCCAGGTTCATAAAAAAAAGGAAGTAGGGGAAGAGAGGGAGAAGAAGCATAAAATAAGAATAGGCATAAAAATAGGCATGTAACAACAGACCTAATACAAGAGATTTAGATCCAACGAAGATTGATTCTTGAAAAACTAATACAATCATTATCGCAGGCATAAGAATAACATCACGAACCAAAAAGGATTATAAACCTGATGTACAACAAAGATAGGCCTGATTTAACCAATAAAAATAACCTCTAAGGCATGTAAAGACAGATTCAATAGAAGGAAAGGGATAAATTTGAAAAGATTATCTTACAATCAGGCATAGACTTCGATTCATTTTATTACATGTCAATATTACAATTAGGTATTGAAATCTGAAAATAACGTGAACTTACATTGCTAGGATTAAGAAAAGATAATTGAATCGTTGTTGTTGTAGCAAAACAAATCTTCTAATTTGATTTGAGGCTCTCTAATTTTCTTCTTGAATTTAGGTTGAAGAATGACGGCTAGGCTAGTTTGGGGATGAACAGCATGACGGCGCCATAACCTTTGAGCAATAGAATTAGGGTTGGGTTATCAGTGTATATATAGATGTATAGGATTATTAAGAGCCTTTAGATCAACATAGGGTCCATCTGAACCACCCAGTCCAAGGGAATGCTTCATCAGGCCAATCAGAAGTCGCCATGTAACCCTACGACTCAGAAATTCGTCACTGCCTCGTCAGCCAGATACAAAACGAAGTATTTCACCCGTATCTTGGGGGAGGGGTGGTTGACACCGGGGTTGACACCCCTATGGGGGGTCGACACCTATGTCGACACCCCTTAAGGGGGTTGACACCCTCTGGCGGGAATTTTCCCGCCCAGCCTGTTTTTGGCTAATTTTGAATTTCGAACCCATTTTTGACTTTTTGGACCTATTTTTGAAGTACTAAACCCAATATATATATATATATATCCTTTCCTACACGTATATAAACTTCGAAGGCTTATAACTTCTTCATACAGTGTTCGATTCACATAAACTCGGACTCTATTTCAAGCAGAATTTCGAGACGAATGCAATAGCGTAACCCGTCTCGCTTAATTCCCACTTTTAAAATTAAGTATTCTTTAATTCGTTACTTTAAATTCACAGAAAATATGGTGTGTTACAGATCCAATCCCCTAGATTAGATTTCTTCTAGTTTTACAAACTCTAGTAAACTGTCTAGTTTTACAAACGAAACTAGAAAAACCACCTAGATTTTACAGACTCTAGAAACTGTCAGTTAACCCCTAACTTAATCCCCCTAGAATTTTACATACTCTCTGTTTGTTTGATTTTCAAAAAAAAATACAAAAAAAAAAGAAATTTAAAACATAAGTAAACCCTAGATTATATAGGTTAATAAATCTCCCCCTTTTCTACTTAACTTGGCCGACCCTTTTGTACATTGGCTCCACCCCTTTCGTTTATCCGATCACTTTTGCTTTCTTCATGGAAAAGGGAATGGCGGCTCTGGAAAAATTGGGAAATATTTTATGGCTTACAAAATTTGCCCTAAATCGAATTGATTGGTTGAAGGAATGAGGTTCTCTGATGCTTTAACTCGTGTTGCCTGAATGTCGATTTGGAATTTGCTCTCTCTCGGTTGAAACTGTGAGTTTTCCGAAATATATAACTTTGAATAATTATCGATTTTTTTGGTTTTGATGGGGTTTATCCAGTGATGAATGATGTGTTTATAGGGTAAAATAGAAACCCTATTCCTCTGAGTTCATGATTATTGGCATTTATCTGATTTGAGATTTCATCTTGAAATGCTTTGAATAAATGTCGTAAATTGTGATTGAAATCCTCTAATAAATCTGGAAACAAATTGCCCCTTTCGATTGAGTTTTTGCATGGCCTTCGATGAAATTTATCTGCCCCTTGACATACTCAATTTGAATTTGATTTCTTGTCATTCAAATAGCTGGCGTGATTTGTGTGATTGATCAAGACCTGATATTGTTTGTTGCAAATTGAATAGATAGTTGCCAGGAATGATATTCATGAAATGTTTTATTCCTTTATGCTCCACTGTAAAATTCTTGCAATCAAATCACTTGACTGTCTTGATTAAAAACCTTGGTTGATTAAAAAATAGGAAATAGATTGAATCTTTCTCCTTGCATGACTTTCTACAATTAAAAGAATTGCCGAAAATTGTTTTATGAAAACTGGAAATGCTTTTCCATTTTGAACACTGATTTTTTGGAATTGATTCTTGCCGATTTTGATTTCAGGAAACATTGGAACCTCTTGCCATATATTTATTTTCACATCTTTGAATTGACTTTAAATTGATATTTGATTCAAAACTGGAAACCCATCAATTTACTGATACCATATATGAAAAAATTAAACTTCAATCATGCTCTTCACTTTATGACTATAATGAAATTTTCCCATATAAAGAAATGATTGATTCTCGGCCCCATGAATTAATTGTTTGCTGAATTCTTGTTCTTGATGCTGATTTTTAACTTTCCAAAATTTGATATTTAGTTGTTTGCATCTATTTGTGCCAACATGTCTTGTTGTTCATGTTATCCTTGCACCATGCATGTCATATATTCACTTGCCATGCACCCTTTTGGTTGAGCTTGCTAAACCACCACTTGCTTATTTATATTGGCTCCACCATTTATACTTGGCTGTGCAATTGCTTATGCACATAGCTCTATTTGCATCAGCAAATTCACTACTGCACACACTAGCATTGATCACCCTGACTTGAGATTGTTGATATACGCTTATGTACTCTACCCCTCATGTATATGTGCATTGTTTATTGACTTATCCAATTGCCTGAAATGCATCACTATGCTCGAGCTTGTGCACACATATATGTGCAGCTACCTTATGCACCTTGCACCTGAAACAGTTTTTGATCATGACTGCATTGATCACATTAGTTTTGAGCTGCACCATTATCCTTGAAATTTTTTGACCATGTCTTGTTCAGGTCTGTGCTTCACTGTTTTGATGTATATGCTTTTATGACTTGTACATGTTGGTTTGATATGGCTCGACCACTTTGACCATGTATGCTGTCCATTTTTGAGTTGCACCATATTTGTGATGCTCGGCCAATTAGCTGCTCTTGTATGTTGTTTGGGTTGAATTGTTGCACTGTCCATAGCATGTTGAACTGAGCTGAGTTGGTCCATGCGGCTGCTCCTCAGTTGCACACTGGATTGGCGGGGCAGTGTACACATATATATATATATACACGAGTGTATATGCAGCCATCCAGAATAGATTTTTTGTCCCTGCACTATAATATGTATGTGTATACATGTATCGTGTATATGCAGTATATATATATATATATATGTTAGCCCATATCAGATCGAGTCATGAAAAGTGATGAGAAACACAACAAAATTCCGAGGCAATTTTTTTAAATAAAATTTATATTTGTATGTATTTCAGATTTATTTCTATTGTAGAAATCTGTGTGTTTCTGTTTGTGACAGGTAAGAAGATGTTGACTGGACTGACTGCAGTAGTGAAGACAGAAGACAATAATAGTGAAAAGAATATCAGAGTATGTAATAATGTAAAGAATGTATATATGAAAATGTATATGAGTGAGCAGAGAATTGTAGTGAGGAGCACTGTATATGAAGCTGTATATGTATGAAATGAAATTGAAATGTGAGATGTACAAATAGTGGAGTTACAAGAGTTGTACTGTTTGAATGTATGAAATAAAATATTTATATTTAAATAAAATACTGTTGAATATTTTAATTCGTGCATAATCGTATTCTATTTAAATTTAAATATTATATTCCTGTCTGTGATGTGGATATGAAACAGTATACTAACAAACACATTTAATAATAAAATATATTTGGTTGTTATCATCAAACAAAAATCATATAATTGTGTGTACAACTGCATTATATACAACAATCTCCCCCTTTTGATGATGATAAACAAATATTAAGATTTTGAATCCAATAAATGTGTTTGCCAATAAAGAACTGAATTCCCCCTATATGAAAGCTCCCCCTACAACTGTGCATGAGTGAAAAGAATGTGGAAATGAATTGAAATTTTCAAAAATAAAATATTTATAAAATATTCACTCATGAATCAAAATCTCAACCCATTCTCCCCCTCTTGTTATCATTAAAAGGATACAGAATTTAAAATATAGATGAAAAATGACTAAAAATATAATTCAGCATAAGAGGAAGAACGGTCATCATAAATCTCACTTAGTCAAACAAAAATCATAATATTCTAAGAACTAGTGGCATATTTCACATTTTAGAGAATAACGGATTTACAATGAAACTTATATGAATGGAGAGAGTTTTAAAACAAATAATTCCAATTATTTTCCAATAATATTTACAAAAAAATGAAGCACAAAAACAGTGATGGATTTGGACTATAGTTAACAATTCAATATAAGTGACAAAATCAGTTTATCTCAAATCCCAATAGCTATCAATCAATAAATCATAATACATCACAAAATATTAACATATTTCAGAAAATAGAACGTGGATTGATAGGATGGTTTTTATTTTCATATTATATTCATTTAAATTATTTCCTTTTCTTTTTCTTTTTATTTAAGAGCACACTGACCACGCATAACAGATCTTGGATTTTTAAATGAGATCAGCTGCAGCTTAAATATAAGTAATCTCATAACCATGCATGACCAGAGCTTGGATTTTTAAATGAGGTTAGAGAAACACTTATGAATATTAAATATTTATAATTTTCAGTTTGTATAGAAAAGCTCCTCAGTATATAAAACCAATATGGATGATAGAAATGTGGTAGGTACAGAAATGGTTTGTGAAATAAATTTATATATTAATCATATTATGAAATATGCTCAACTGTACCAGGATCATTTAAAATATTCAATTATCACTAATTCTAAATAATAACATAGTCCAATTTCTATCACAAATATTTCCACTGTTTAGTCAAAAAGGATTTTTTTTTTTTAATTATTAACTCTCCACATTAGTATAAAATCATGATGGATGCAGAAGGATGATAGATAATGAAGATGGTCGTGAAATAAGTGTCAGTTCAAAGATATTATAATAAATGTTCAGCCATCATGAAAAATCTAAATAAAATCTCATCTTGTTGTGAAACATACTGCAGTCCCAATTCATCGCAATTTCAAAATCTGATAATAATTTTGATAAATTATAAATACAGTTCGATTTGGTTATTGATTTCAATTTCTGAATGAATAATCAATAAATAATTTTAAAATTGAAAATCAATTACAAAAGGGAAATGAAAGATCTATACAAGATATGAGAGATTAATAAATATATACATGATGGGAATAAACAAATTAGTACTTCTAAACTAATATCACTTGATGTCTCTATTAATGAGGATTTAAAAAAAAGACATTGGATAAAAACAAGGATATTAAAGACAACATAATTTTAATCACAAAGTCCAAGCAAACAAAACTAGCAAATCAGTACATTAATCAGAGCTGCAAGACATGTTCAAAACAAGTTTCACAAGAAAGTTCTTAGACAATTTACAACAAATCCAAGAGGTCAAATCATGATTCAGTTCAGACTATTTTATTAGAGTAGCAAATGATACCAAAACAAGCAGTCCCATTTTTTTCCATTTATCATAGCAGTACAACAGTCGATTTCAAAGCATACTTGTCAAGAAGATGGTCATAGAAGATGATTCATGATGCAAGATTAAAATACAGTTTATTTGAAATCATTTGAGGGAATATGAAAAGCTTAGGATTCAATGAATCATTCACATCATATTATAAATTTCAAATCCAAGATACGTGTGAGATTCAATAAATCAATAATTTCAAATGATTTTAAACAAGCTGATTTCAACCATAATGATCATGAATAAAGATGAATTTCAAGATGTATTACTGTGATTCAAGAAATTCAAAATTTCCAAGCCAATCTGAAAATCAATGAAACTATCACAACTGATAAATAGCAGAGTGATGTAATGAGTATAACATTTCAAGCTTTTCTAAAATGAATTAGAAGAAATTCAAAAATAGCAGAGGTGTGTGAAATTCCATTAAAATTTCAGATCTTAAAAAAAAATTAGAATTCAAAACAACAGTGTTCAAGATATGACAAAAATACATCAACACTGTTATGAATTCAGAAATCAAAAAGTAAACTTCAAAACAATCTGGAAAAGATTAAAATCATTAGAGTTTTGTTCAAAGAAGTAAATTTCCAGAAAAAAATATGAATTCTGCAATTGGAAGTTAAGGAAGCCCAAGAAGTTATGTAATGACCCAACTTTCGAACACATCAGAAGTCGCGCCATTAATAAGAAATAAGGATAGATAGAAGATATAATCACAGAACATCAGAATCTCACAGCGGAATTTTCACAAAAGATAATACTTTATAATATTACACAACAGTACAGAATACATCAGAACATCATAAGTCTAGTGATACAACCCATTCATAGTACATCAGTAATTATACATAACATTCACGACTAACTTGCAGAGTTATAATTATACAGTAGATAAGGTAGATAGGCCAGCACTCAGCAAAACCTTCATTCCAGCTTCACAGGTTTATCCAAATCCTGATTCACTTGTCTATTCATAACAAGCGTTATGAATATCCGAGAGTTTAAGGGAAAACATAGAAAAATAAACTCCGGGTCAGTCAGGGGACTGATATGAGTAAACAATTTAAAACAGTTTAAAGAAAATGTCTCATAAGACCACGTCGTGAAGACAGAACGGGTTTTTACCTTATGAGATCAAAACACTTCGTAAACTTTAAATCAGATATTATCATAGTGTCTACTTGTTTTCACAAATAACTTAGAATCTAGAAGAATGCTTGCATCTCACATTCTCCGATATAGTATACAAATAAAAACCGCTTGGCACTTATGGAAATTGGATGTCCAACTATGACAAGGTATGGGACCACCTTCCGCTGATGTATCTCTAGAGGCAAATACACCTGGGCTCAACAAGAACGTCTTGTAACCCGGCCCTCACATGACCGACCACTCATTTCTCTTGAGTGTTTCGAGTGTATATCACCGATGGTTGTGTACGGCAACCATCCCCGAATGGGCAAAATCGATAGATTAAGAAACAAAAGGAATTTCTCTAGATAGGTGATACTAAACCCTAATGGGACCGACCCACATAGCCATGCTGCCTGCCCGATTTTTGTCATTTCCTGGGTGTGAGGCTTGAGGCTAGACTTACGTTTCATCATCACTGGTTCATTTCCTTTGAATGCCACATCATCCTACCCGTCAGAAATACTCACCCGATTTCCCAAATATATCACGGGCAATAAAGCTAAGAGAAACGAATTTCTCCGCCACCAACGTAATATACTTACGTAAATTCGATGTGTAAAATATGACTGATATACGTTGTTAGACACTCGTCCATTTAGGTTTGTTCTGGGACTGAACAGACCAAAGATATTGTTTACGATCATCGTCTTGAATATCTCTGACGCGCAACGTATAATCAATTCAAAGTGGAATGTTAATCCCGGTTTCTTTGAAATGATTACGAACATTTTTCTTTTAAATTATAAATCTAATCTGCATATAAAGTTATAGCTAAACCAAACAGTATATGATCATCTTGTCAATATCTGGTTATTTTGATCATAACTTAGAATTGGATAATTTTAGTGTGCGCGCTGCACGGGTTTTTCCTTTTCATTTTGTCCGTCGCTTTTGAAAATGAACACTTACATTATCCTTTCACTCTTTAATTTAGTGATTCATAAATGGGTTAAATTTATGATCTATAGTCTATTTTACAGCTTTTACATTCTGTATTGTTTCGTCAAATTTCCTTTTGATCGTTTTTACTCGATTTTACTCCTTCTGCTTTCTATATCGATAGAGTTTCTTCCCTTTATTTATCAGTCCAAACCCGATTAAAAATATATTTTACAGTTCTTATTTCGTCAAATACTGAATTGTACTTGACCTGTTTCTTGCATTTTGAGATTACAGTTTAAACGGTCAGATTCAGCGTATATATTACATACGTCTTCATATCACTTATTTTTAAAAGATCTAAATATATTATTAACAACAAATGCTAATTTTAAATTATACACTCAATTTATAGTTTAATAAAATTTACCGTTCCAGTATTGGTTTTCAATGCTTGACGAACACACTATCCTGATTCACCTTTCTCTTACTTGCAAAAATATCATTCTTGATTTACATAATTATGTCCATTTAAATCATAATTATTCTATCTATTTAAAACTTTAAATTAAACTAAATAAAAATCTTGTTTTAAATTTCTCTTCCCTTATTTCTCATTTATAATTATAAATATAATTTATTAACTTATTCAAGTCTTGGGTTTAAATTTAAACTCAGGGTTTAAAACTAATTAGAACTAAAGTGCCAACCCTTAAATTACCACCCCAGTTTATCATCATTTCAGCCCCGATCCTTGCGGATTTCATGAAGTACCAAGGCGCTCACCAAAATCAAAGTACCACGTTCAAACCCAAAGCAAAGTACCACCTTCCGTGATCAACAAATACTTGCCTGATCATATAAAAACATGGTGTCCCCCTTCTTTGTTGATCAGCTCGGACCCGTGCACATGCACAGGCGATTACGACGCCTCCATCACCCTGCGACTAGCCACACAAACTCCATCTCCATCCCTGATCGCGTTGCCAACGTCCGTCTGCCCTAGCTCGTCGTTGATCACAAAATCACTATGCCACCCCTTTTTGTCAAAAACTGTGTCATCGGGGAAAGTGACTGCTGCGCCTCGTCAGGACCATAAGCCACCAGCACCTCGCTACCACACCACCACCAGACCACGATGCGCCTAACCCCCCTGACTGCACCTCCACAACACCTCCGACGACGAGCAATTGTCAAGTTTTCAAACCGAGCCCAATAACCTCAATGAACCCTAATATCATTGATTTCACAAAACTACGTAATTAAAAATTAAATCAATATTTTTCCCATGATCCACAGCCTTCCATGCTCCTCCTGGCCGAGTGCCACCACCTCCGATCATGAGATGCGCCGGAAGTTCACCAAAGTTGAACTTTCGGCCATCCATTGATTTCTCTTGTTTTACAAGCTTAAAAATCTTGATTTCTATTTTAAAAATCATCAATTTGCTTCTTTGTTATGATTATATAATCAAAATTCGTTTTTAGCTCATTTGAATTCCCACTTTGAAAATGAAGAAAAGAGGCATACTGTTGTTTTGTTTTCAACATGACAGTAAAGATTTGGCTAAGTTTACTTAAATTTGCATACCTAAAATGACTAGATGAATGGTTTAAAACATGGTATAACCTACCAGTTTAAATTCTTTAGCCTAGATCCACTCATCCATTTGATTTGATCAGGTTTTTCCCAAACTGAACATGTCAGGAACATCAACAGGAAATATACATTTCGCAATATGATGCTTAAGGGTTTTAGTATTAAATCAAGTGATCCTTACTACATGTCAACAAGCAAACATACAAAACATATTACTCCAACTAGAAGCACAAAGAAGCCAAACTAAATCATGAAGCAAAACAGAAAACTGCATGTTTAAAATAGAAATTGAAACTGCCAGGTTTACTCACTTTTTGATGCTTAGAAAACCCTTGCTTCCTTTGCTAAACTCTTTGAACTTGTTGTGTTTTTGTGTGTGTATAATGGTGCATGGACTGGTCCTTATATAGGGTAGAAAATGGTTAAAATATTGGAGCATTAAATGCTGATTTGAAACAACAAAAACAGCCTTTTGGCTTGACAATTGAAAGACCACACAGACAACCCTTTTCTCTATCAAAATCTTTGCAAAACCTCCTATATTCACATGGCATTTCAGTCTAGGTCCCACCTCCTACCAACCCTAAACATTTTACAAAATATCTCTCATTGGCCTTGAAAATCACCACATTAATTGCTCTAGGTACAACCTCCTTTCTACCAATCTTTTTCTTAGTTTTTAAACAAAATATTGAGATGATTTGTGTACCATACACGTTCAGATTTTATTGAGTTATCAAACCATATTTTCCTCATGTCCTTTTTGATTTTACAAGATTTTATTAAAATGTAAACTTGCCTTGCAAGGGCGAGCAAAATCTGAAAATGTTGTACTATGAAAATCCATATCATGTGATGAAAATGCATAGAAAATACTTAGAAAATTCATGGGGTTGTGCTCATATAGTTTAGGTAAGATTTGATGCTATCAATACATATGTTTATTTGACAAATTTGTCAAGATCTTGAAAAATGCAATAGGGATTTTATTTTCAGAAATTACATTTGAAAAGAAATGAAAGGACTGAAAACTGAAAATACATCATTAATTTTGATCTTACCATGAGCCTAGAATTTTCCCCAAAGCCCTACTTGCTAGCTTCATGAATGAGATCATGAAGTGTAATAGAATTTGACAACACATGCTCTCTTGTTTCAATGCATATGCAAAGGATTTTCATGAGATTTTATCATATCTATGGTGTTTGAAAGTATGATTTTACAAAGGGATTTGACAATACAAGTTCTTGTTTTCAATGCATATAAAAATGCAAATAATTTTCATAAAATTTTAGTTGAAAACGTATCTATGAGATTACGACTTTGAGAGCGATGAAACAATACATGTTTTCAAAATTTAATGCATACAAAAATCAAATATTTCCTTTGCAAGAGGGTGTTTAAACATGTCTTATGCAAGGTGTTTTATCATGTTTTAAAAGCAAGGAGTTTTGCCAAGATAAGGTTTTTAAAGCTTTAGAAAAATTTTGAACAAGGTGTTTTTGTCAAAGAAAATGGCATTAAGAAAAATGGTATGCAAAAATGTTTTTTATCATATACATGTTAAATATAAATTTAAACAACACTACTAACGTATGCTATCATATACACAAAAAAAATGTAAATTACCCTTTTGACATGTTTTAATTAATTTAAAGTCTTGAATTTAAATTGAATTTGTAAATATACACTCAAGATCAAACAATGTTTAACACCCCGGATTTTTGAATAATCGAATTAACTAGATTAAAGAATAAATGTTTAGCATTGTTCTAAGGTTTGTAAGAAAAAGACTTAGTAGCTCATTTGGTTGGAACATGTGACTTGCATACAAGAGGTACAGAGTTCGATCCCCGCCAACGCTATATTTTTGTTTTAGGGGAATGGCTAAAAAGCGGCTTAGTGTAAACGCGGTTCAAAAAGTAGTTTAGTGTGAAAATGGTTAATTAGGAAGATAGAAATATATATGGATATATTTATAAAAATAAAATAAAATTCAACCTAAAATTTAAGAAAAAAAATTCAAAACAGCGGAAGCGGGAAGGCAAAACACCAAACCGACCTATTATATGGGTCGACCCGAGACACGCTGGGTCGACCCCAGGTAGCGTGTCGACCCCAGGGTCGACTCAGGAGGTTTGGAATTGGTCCCGTCGGCCCTAAATGGTATATGACGAAATTTTATGTTTTAGGGCTTAGGTGGCGATTTCTGGTTTGTCTGTTGACATCATTTCTTGGTTTCTAAGGCCTAGATGGATCCTAGGATGATCTGATGGCTGTAAATAAATCTAACTTCTATATATACATGGGTAGACTCACATTCTAAAATCAAATAGAATTAGAACCATGGCCGTCATGATGTCAGTCTACAACTTGGAATAGCCGCCACCAATTAGAAGAAGATTAAAGCAACTCAATTCAATCCAACAACAAATTCAACTACAACAAAGGGACGCTAATAAATTCCAGAACTTCGTTGAATGGTGAGTTTGATCACTTTAACAAAATAATTGCTAAATTAATTATGATGTGATATACGTTGGATTATAAGTTGTGGTTGTGAATCTAATTCATATGTTTAATCATGTATGTTAACTTGATTCATATTATATGATGTTATGCACGTTTTATATATGATGTTATGCAAGTTTCATGTATGATGTTATGCAAGATTAATATGATTATGCAAGTTAATATGATTATGCAAGTTTCATATATGATGTTATGCAAGTTAATATGATTATGCAAGTTTCATATATGATGTTATGCAAGTTAATATGATTATGCAGGTTTCATATATGATGTTATGCAATTTAATATGATTATGCAAGTTTCATATGATGTTATGCAAGTTAATATGATTATGCAAGTTGTACATATGATGTTATGCAAGTTAATAGGATCACGCAAGTTGTATGCGAGTTATATGATGTTACGTAAGTTTGGATCTAAAATATATGCTAGTAGTTCATGATGTTAACTTGTGTCAATGAATCCCTTTTTATAATCCAATCACCTAGGTTTATAACATCAGTTTTTATGCGAATATGGATGTGGAACATATGCTAGTTCGTATAAGTATTATGTTCATATGCAAGTTTAAGTGATAATTGGATTCACATATATACAAGTTCTCACCTTTAAAGTTTAGATCCATATTCAAGTTGACATTTTTATGTTGAAACTATGACATGCATAGTTATGCAAGTTTACGCCTTTATGTGGATCCATAGATTACTCAGGTTAATACCTTTTATTGGATCCATAGTTATGCAAGATGACACCTTTATGTTTACGTTGACGACATACATAGTTTATGTAAGTTTGTGATAATTACCTAGGCTAGTTGGGTGTAAAACTATGTTCACACATGCAAGTTCACACCTTTTAGATCTATGATTTTTAGATCCTTGATAATACAAAGACTATGCAAGTATGTTGTAATTCTTAATTGCAAGTTAGATGAAAATTAGATCTATTATTGTGTGTATGTGACTTTGTGACATTTATTCCCTTTTTTAAGTATTATACTATTTTCTAGTCTAATATGTATATGTCATGTTAAGCGAACGAATGACGGGGGTACGATGGGGATAATAGTGGATACATACATATTGTGAATTTGGCATGTAATGGCCTAAAAAGGCATGTAATTAATTTTAAGGAATAAAATTAATTAGTGATGAAATTAGTATAATTTATATACCATAAATAGATGAGCATAATTTAGGTGATAAATTATGGACATGAATGAATATGGAAATTTGAATAGGGAAAGTAATTCAAATTTAGGGGAAATTAATTATGTACAATTAATTGCCTAAGACACGAGGTTGGACTCATTTGTGGTGTAAGACTGCCCGGACCCGCCCGACAAATCTAGCAGCCACAAATGGCAGCCCAATGTGAGAGGTCAAAGGCCCAAACTAAATGCGTAACAATTGTATGGACACGAGGTTAGGCTCGTTTGTGGTGTAAGACTGTCCGGACCCGCCCGGCAAATCCAGCAACCACAAATGCCAGTCTAATGTGAGAGGTCCTACAGGGGTTACGGTAGTAATAAATTAAGAAACACTTAACCAAAGTAAAACATGTGGTGGGACATGGGGGTTAAGTGGGTGCCTTAGGTGGCATGAGGAAATACGATTAGTAACACTTAACCAAGGTAAAACATGTAAGTGGGACATAGGGGTTAAGTGGGTGCCTTGGGTGGCATGTGGAATTAATAATAGAAACCCTTAACCAAATATAAAACGTGTAAGCGGACATGAAGGGGGTTAAGTGGGATGTACTAGAGGGGACCAAGCCTAGGTGGAAAGCTTGTGTCAATCATGGGGGGGGGGGCTTTTCAGTCCAGTAGCCCATTAAGTATCTTTGTGAGCTCGACCCAAGTCGAGGACGGGACACGCCTACGGGGTCTGATTATTAGAGGCCAAAACGGGTTAGCGGTGGCAACGCAAGTCCAACGGGGTCACGTGCGTGCGTGGGTCCGGGCTGGTAGGTAAGACGTTGTTGCATCGTGTAGTTATAAGCCGTGCATTCCTTGCGTGGTATAAGGTTGCCATATTGGGGAGTGATACACCCTATTGTGGGACCTGCACGGGTATCTACGAGTTAGGGAGCAGATCGAATAGGGCCGGGTAGTGGGTACATGTAACGACCCAGAAAATCTGAACCAATTTAAAATTTTTAAATTGGCTAAAATAATGGATTTTAAATATTTAAAATAAATATTTTAAATAATGGCGATGAAAACTGAGTTTGAATCGACAATTGAAAACGAATATAATTAATTATAATTATAAACAAGGCCTGAAATGGCGCTGCAGTTTCAAAAATTGAATTCAAACTTTGTCGGACTGTACCGGGTGCAGAACAATCCGGATTTTAGTGAAACCAAAAATATGTAAATCTGTTAGTGAATACCTTTCTAACGAATCTGAAAAATCGAAATTTGATAGCGGGAATCAAAAGATATGTCCAGTTGAAAATTCTGAATAGTCACTATGGAATTCAGGCCCTTAAAAATGGACATTTTGCAAACGACCTCGGATTTCGACGAAACCACTTTTGTTGGATCTGTGATGTCAAATTATTGCTAGGTTTCAAATTTCATAATTTTTCGAATCAATATGTGAGCGTGGCAAAGGAAAACGCGTTTGACCGGTTTCAGTTGATTTTAATCGACTGGAAATTGGCCATTTTTCAAACGGTCTCAGAATTCGACGAAACTAGTTTTGATAGGACCGTATCGTCAATACGAAGCTAGAAAATATTTTTCAGGAATTTTCAAGTTAGTATGTGACCCCGGTAATTTGAAATGTACGTTTAAAATTCAATATAGTGATTTAAATGTAAATCAAACGGAAACTGATTGTAACTATTGAATCAGTTTATAATATATATCCCATTGTGTTCGGAATGAGGGTGAAACGCTATGGACGACAGGCGGTGGGCCTCGTTTCGAGGTCGTGGGTAAAAGTCAACTTTATGCAATTAAATTAATTAATAATAAAAAAAATCTCCCTCCCTTTTCTCTTTCTGCCCCCCCCCCCCCCCCGATTTCATTAAACAGAAAAGAAAAAAAAAGAAGAAAGGAGGAGCAGCAGCCGCCTCCTCCACCAAGTTCCAGCCGCCCTCTCCAACTCGACCTCCGCTCCACCCTCCGATCCCGCTCCTCTCCACCTCGACGCACCCGAACCCCCTCCCTGACCTATTCCGCCACCAGGACACCTCGCGACGCCCCAATTCGCGAGCCCCATCCTCAGTTCGAGACCGTTGAAGCCACCAGGCGGACCCAGCGACCACCGTGAGGCGCCACCGCCTCTGACCCACCTCCGACCGCTGGCCAGCTCAGCCCTGACAGCCTCCGACGCATCCACCCCCCTCCCTCTTCATAAGCAACGATGTGAGTTTCCCCCCCCCATTTTTTTTAATCTATTTTTGTTCTTTCTTTGTTTAATTTTAATGTAAGTAAATTGCAAATAGTAAAATCGGTTTTACTTATGATGGTTGTGAATAAAAAATTAGATTTTTATTTATATATTAGTTTAGAATAAATTAGATTTTTAAAAGATATATATGTTCTTTGTTAAAAGAGTTGATTTTTAAACAAGATCAAAGCTTTGATTTTTAAATCATAAAGTAGTGATTTTATAAATATGAAAGGTTTGATTTTTATAAAACATAAAAATTCGATTTTTATATATTGAATAGCATAATAAAAATTCGATTTTTATATATTGAATAGCGTAATAAAAATTCGATTTTTATATATTGAATAGCATAATAAAAATTTGATTTTTATATATTGAATAACGAAGTAAAAATTCGATCTTTACATATGTAGTGAATACGGGCAACGAAAGCGACAAAAGGCGAGAACGGTGAAGATTTATGCAAAGAAGAGTCGTGGGATTGAATTAGCTATTCGGTGAGAATTTCTCACTCTTCAATTTCTTTTTCTAGCCATATATATATGTGTGGAAATAAAAGTGAATTGCTATATATATATATTTATATATATATGTGTGGAAATAAAAGTGAATTGCTATATATATATATATATATATATACGCCCCTCGTCCACAAACCATGGACGATATTTATTGATTGAAATTGTTGTGAAAATTGATTGATAGCGAATGGTTGTTTGGGATTGTTTGTGGTTGATATTGGTTGATTGTGGTTGAAAAATACCCATTTGTGATTGAGAAATATTTGATTGAAACCACATAGGATTAGTTTGTGGAAATGAAATAAATATATACATGCCGCCTGCGTGCGAACTAGATGCATGATCCCCATTGTCAAAAACCGCGAGGTTTTAAGGTAGAGCGAGGAGCCGTACTAGGGACGGTCCCGGTTTTAACTACCCTGCCGTTATGCTGCCGAAATTTTGAATAATATTCATGTGTTGAATCGATATTCATTCGTTGATTAGAAATTCATGTGTTGAAAGGTATTCGCGTTTTAAATATAAAAATCACATTTTTATCTATTTATAGAAACTATAGAAAACCTTCATGTGTTGAATCGATATTCATTCGTTGATTAGAAATTCATGTGTTGAAAGGTATTCGCGTTTTAAATATAAAAATCACATTTTTATCTATTTATAGAAACTATAGAAAACCTTCATGTGTTGAATCGATATTCATTCGTTGATTTGAAATTCATGTGTTGAATGGTATTCGCGTTTTAAATATAAAAATCACATTTTTATCTATATATAGAAACTATAGAAAACCTTCATGTGTTGAATCGATATTCATTCGTTGATTTGAAATTCATGTGTTGAAGGGTATTCATATTTTGAAATAAATTGTTTGATAATAAAAATCACCTTTTATCGACTATATGAACTGTGTAAAATAATCTCGTTTTGAAAGAAATTGTTTTATAAGAAAAATCCTATTTTTATCACCAATATGAAATATATAAAATAATAGTATTTTGAAATGAGTTGTTTTACAATAAAAATCACATTTTTATTATACGCATAAATCGTTGAAATGTGAAGTGTTAAAAATAGCCACTTGTTCAAATAAATATATATGAGTTGAAATATTCATTAATTAGCTAATGATATGATTTGTACCTATGTATGTAACATTCGAACGAATGGTGTTTTTAAACCAAATAGAAATCAAATATGAAGTTGAATAGAAAATGATAAATGATAAGAACTGTATATATATGTACATCCATATTCATTGAACAGGTTATAGCAAAGGGGCTAGAGAAGAGGAATAAAATTTTGTGCCCGACAAATAGGTACACATTTACTGTTTTGTTTGGGTGATGATTTTATGAGCCTGTTGGCTAGCCGCTTGGCTTTTTCTTTTTGAGATTAGAAGGACCGGGAAAGCTATTTGCGATTTCCCGATGCTCCCGGTGCAGGGGAGGTTATGGCGAAATTTTCCAAAATTTTAAGGCGTTAGTGAAATATTTGAAGTGAAAACGATATTGAAATTGTTGAATGAACTATATTTATATAATTATATAAATATAAATAAAATTAAAACGAAAGGTGGCCGTGCAGTTCGCATTTTGAAACCGTGATTTCAAACAACTAGTACGGGGAATCCAACCATTGGATTTTCCCGAAACCGCAACCGTCGGGTTCGCCTTGGAAATATCTTCCCAACGGCACCAACTTTGTAAAAATCCAACGGTTGGATTGTCTGGAATGTTTAATTCAAATCTGAAGAAAAACAGCGCCAGAAGCAATTATATTTATATATATATAAATATAATTATATATTTAATCGAATAACGACGCTGCAGTTCGTATTTTGAAATCGAAACTTCAAACGATTGTACCGGGAGATCCGACCGTCGGATTTTCCCGAAACTAGAACCGTTGGGTTCGTTTTGAAAAGACCTTTCTAATGATGTAAATTTTGTGAAGATCCAACGGTTAGATTTTCAGATATGTGTAAATCAAATCTGAAGAAAAACAGCGCCACGGCCGCTTTATGGCCCGAAGCGTCGTTTTGAATAAATTAGCTATTTTAAAATAAATAAAAATAGAGATAAATAGTTATAAAATATCATAAGCGATATGGAATGGAAATAAACTGAATTTGCTCGATTTATGTGGCTTTTGATGGTTGAATGTGTTTGGTGTGAAAATTACATTAAAGAACAAGATTGGTGTTGGCAAATAATTTAACCATTGAAATAAATTGATTTGAAATTCTAAATATACGTGAATTATTTGAAAAGGTCGAGTTAATTCTCATTTCAAATGATTGACCGACGATTGAAATTCGAAGATGAAGACGACGGTCGAAGACCGGAGATCTTCACCTCGTTTGGATGGTAACCGAGGTCCTGATTGGGAGGCATCCCGAAATATGGATAATGAGTGGTGATCGTTCAGACGTGAGTGGTGATCGAAGGGTTTGCGAGGTATTTAGTGCCTCCGGTTTCGTTCAGACCCAGAACGGACTTGTAAATGGACTATGTGTCTGACATTGGAGTTTATTCTGTGTTGATTGATTTCTGTTAATATACCTCTGTTTGGCGGCGGAGAATTTATTCTTTTGCTTAACGCCCTTCTCTGAGACGCACGAGCTCAGAGGTTGTATATCGATGGACATCAGTCGCATGGCATGAATTGCCTGTGTGGCATGCTAAGATGCAGTGATCAGGGCTTCTGTTGAAAAGCAAAGTCTTGTGGTGATGATCAAAGCACCGCCTGTGTGGCGTAGCTTTGTGTATAACGTAGAATCGCGAACCTCACACCCCGGTATGAACCAGAAACGGGAGAGGACATCAGGGAGGGCTTGCGTTTCTTTCTAGCTAGGGTGGTGTCAGTGACCTACCAGCCCTGACATTTATATACTTTTCACCTGTGTGATTGTTGCTGTTGCGAGGCGCCTCGGTTTGATCGGACGATCCGGGTCCGATGGAGTCATTCGTTGGCTCATTTGCTCCCCAAAGGGCGGGGAAACGTATTGCTCAGGCATTTTAATCCACATCGGTGGACCGGCCCTGACGATCCAAGGGTCACTCGAGCTCTGATCCTGAGACATGGTAGGCTAGATTGTCTCGAATTCGGTAAGGACTATCTTTTGCCTTGGTTCATGACGGAAATCCAATTTCCAAATACGACATCGTGCGGTTTTGATTGTATATATATACGGCGACATGATATATGGTACCCATGCCGTCTATGATTGATAGTTATGATTTGAAATTGTTTTCAAAACATATAAACACTAGCAATAATATCAAATGCCTTTGTTTTATTCGTATCAAGCATATTTGGCCGTTATAAGGTAAAAACTCTATCCTCCGGTTTGCGTTGCATTGTGTGATGGGAACTGAGTCTTATAACGGCTTCATGTTTATAAAAAGCATAGCAATGTTTAAAAGAAAGATTTGTTTTAAAGCACTGGCAATCCAATGGAGTAAACCCGTTCCACGAAAGTGGCGTGGTCCTGTGATTAGCCATATTATATATGTGTTGAATAGATTTCTAATACCAGTCCCATGATTGACTCATAGTTTGTTTCACTTTCAAACTCGGGTGCCCCTTTTTCCGCACGGGCAGCCTTGTATTCAGGTTTAGCTGGTTCTTTCTGGATAGCTGGAGCTGAAGATGGATTCTATCATTTATTTCTTTTTATGCTGTTTAGCTCCTATTGTACATATTATGTTTGTTTTCCGCTGTAGACATTTATGTATAGCTGAACTGTATTTGTACTAAGTAAGATCCTGTATGCTGTGTAACTCTGATGATTACTTTTATCCAGTATATTCTATTGTTCATTATCTGGTGTATTTACTTAATTTTGTTCTGCTATTATCTGTTTCTGTGTTATATTCAAAAGATAACCCTTGTCTCCGTCAGTACGGGATTTCGGGTCGTCACAACGTGGTATCAGAGCTTTGGTTAAGCTTAGTTCTGGAGTATAACACTTGAACGAACTCGTCAGAAATAGAACCAGTAGTGTTCTAGGACGGGTAACTCTATACAGATAGGATCAGTAATATCCTAGTATGAGTAAAGCAGAATGAAATTACACCTCGATAGACGCATTTACATTTGAAGTATGTGTTTCTATATTAAAGAAAAAAATACCTTTTCTGTGACCTGACACTTGATCTGCCATTTGCAGAAGTACTAGAAAATGAGTGCCAGAAACAGAAGAAGTAATACTGACCCGGATATAGAAGCTCTATTCATGAAGTATCTAAATCTGGGTGGAAAACCCTTTTCGGGTGAAGAAGCAATTATGAAAACACAAGCTTGGATTCGTTCGGCTGAGAAAATCTTTGAAGCATTAAAGCTGAGGGATGACCAGAAAAGATTACTGGCCTCCTGGGCACTCAAAGAAGAAGCTTTGTTTTGGTGGGATTCAATCATTAAAGATAATCCAGAAGGTGATATCACCTGGGACAGATTCAAAGTGATTTTCCTGGAAAGATTTACCCCTCCCGAAGCGACTGAGCGCCTTTGTGATGAATTTTCTTATTTGATACAAGGAGATATGACCATCCCAGAATATCATAAGAAATTCAACGAACTTTCTCACTTTGCTCCCCATCTAATTCAGAATCCGAAGAGGAAGAATATGAGATTTATCAATGGGCTTCAAAGAAAATATCAGAATAGTGTGATGAGGAATGTGAAGCTTCCTTTCCCAGAAATGATTTATATGGCTTATCAGTATGAAGATCTCGATAGGAAAGGTATGTTGCGAGATGAAGAAGAAGTTAGTTCTAGCAGCAAAAGAAAATTCGAGGTTGATAGCCCTGAGACAAGTATGCAGCCTGAGGCCAGTACGAAGGCTGAATTCATAAAGAGGCCAAAGATCAAGCAGAAAAAGGTAAAGACAATCGTATGCCTAAAGTGTGATCAGCAAGGGCATTCGATAAGAAACTGTAGATCTTCGAACAGACGAAAGCATGGCGGGTCTAAATCCGGGATGAATTTCCAAGAGAATAGAAAGTGTAGTCAATGCCAACAGGCCGGTCATCTGTTAAAGGCCTGCCCGCTGTTCAGAAAACCTGAGGCAGTACAAGTAAATGAGGTGGCAGAAGTGCCTACATCTTCGTCTGCTCATGAAAGGTCAGATGTTTTAGAAGGCACGCTCAATGTCAAGAACATTCCAGTTAAGGTACTGTTTGACACAGGCGCGTCACGAAGCTTTATTGCAAAGAGTGCAGTCAAGAAGTTGGATCTGAGATTGAAGAAGCTCAAAGAACCAATGACTGTCCAAAATCCAGTTGGGGGTTCCATCGATCTCAGTTGGATTTGTGCAATACCTGTCTCTTTTTCCTGCTATAAATTCCCTATTATCTCTATCGTCATGAATTTCAATGAATTCGATCTTATTCTCGGATTGGATTGGCTGACCAAGTATGAAGCTGAGGTTAAATGCGCCGACAGGGTCGTTAAGGCTAAGATAAAATCAGGGAATTATGTAACCATTCCGTGTGAAGGCCCGACATCAAATAGAAAGGACTTCTGGGCAGCTTTGGATGTTTCTCCAGCCCAAATAGAAAATAGCCCTGAAGTTACTGAGAATATTCCTGACCTCGTTAAAGACATTCCTGTCGTCGAGAACTATGCGGATGTGTTCGAGGAAGTTGTTCGCTTACCTCTGCAGAGAGAAATAGATTTCAAGATTGCTTTGATTCCCAATGCAAGGCCGGTAGTTCACGCTATTCGAAGAATGTCCTTGAAAGAGAAGGAGGAATTAGACAATCAAACACGACATCTAGTATGGAAAGGTCTGATCAGGCCTAGTTTCTCTGATTGGGGTGCAGCAGTGGTGTTTTTCCCAAAATCAGACGGTACTCTACGTCTATGTGTGGATTATCGGGATCTGAACAAACAGACAATAAAGAACAAATATCCATTGCCGCGGATTGATGATTCGCTGGATCGATTAAATGGAGCACAAGTATTTTCACGAATGGACCTAGCTACAGGCTTCCATCAACTTCGAATTGCCGAAGAGTGTGTTCCAATGACAGCGTTCAGAGGTCCCGACCTATTCTACGAGTGGTTAGTAATGCCATTCGGCTTATGTAACGCTCCCGCTTACTTCGTTGATCTAATGAACAGAGTGTTCAGAGGAGTATTGAATAAATTTGTTCTGGTTTTTATTGACGATATTCTAATCTTCTCTAAATCAAAGGCCGAACATGAAAAGCATCTGGAACAGGTTCTAGAAATTCTGAGACGGAATGTATTAAAAGCCAAATTTTCCAAATGTATCTTCTGGCAAGATGAAGTAAAATTTCTAGGCCACGTCGTATCGAAAGAAGGAATCGCTGTGGATCCAAGCAAAATCACGGCCATTCAGAATTGGAAACAGCCCAGTACCCCCACTGAAGTCCGCAGTTTTCTCGGATTGGCTAGCTATTACCGGAAATTCGTTAAAGACTTTTCGAAGATATCTGGTCACTTAACGAAGCTTACAAAGAAGCACTCTAAGTTCAAATGGACTCCAGAAAGTGAGGAAGCTTTCGAAGAGCTAAAGTTGAGATTGACAACTGCTCCAGTGTTAACTATAATCGATGGCAACCAAGATTTAAAAGTCTGGACAGATGCTTCTAGAGAAGGCCTTGGAGCAGTGTTAATGCAAAGAGGCCAAGTGATTGCTTATGCTAGCCGTCAACTGAAGCCACACGAGAAGAACTACGTAACTCATGATCTTGAGTTATTAGCTATTGTGTTCGCTTTGAAAATCTGGAGACACTATCTTCTGGGTGAGAGATTTGAACTGTTTACAGATCACCAGTCGTTAAAGTATCTGTTCACTCAGAAAGACCTGAATTTGAGGCAGCAACGTTGGCTGGAGTTTCTTGCAGCATATGACTTTGAAATTATATATACTCCAGGAAAAGCCAATGTAGTGGCCGATGCATTAAGCCGAAAGAATGAGATGATCGCCAGTTTTATTATCACGACTTCATTGCTAGATAAGATATCTGCTCTACAGGAGGATGATCACTTCATTCAGAAGATCAGAGGGATAATTCAACAAGGAGAACCCTCGAGTTTTCAAGTAGACAATGATGGGATTTTAAGGCTCAAAGGTCGAATCTGTGTCCCTAACATTCCTGAACTTCGAAAGGAAGTACTGGATGAATGCCACAAGTCAAAACTCAGTATCCATCCGGGAGTAAGCAAAATGTATAATGACATCAAACGCACTTTCTGGTGGAAGTCGATGAAAAGGGACATTTCTTTATATGTCAGCCGATGCCCTACTTGCCAGCTAGTCAAGAGCGACCAACAGAAATTGGCTGGATTATTACAACCGCCGGAAGTTCCTGGCTGGAAGTGGGTACATATTTCTATGGATTTCATTGATGGTTTGCCCAGAACCAGAAAAGGAAATGACAGTATTTGGGTGATCGTAGATCGCTTCACGAAGACCGCCCATTTCATACCTGTCAGATCAAATAGAACTGCTCAGAGTCTGGCGCAGATATACTTCAGGGAAATTGTTAGACTACATGGAGTGCCGCTCAGCATAGTAAGTGATAGAGATACAATATTCACTAGCAAATTCTGGGAAGCATTTCAAGTCGAGCTGGGAACGAAGTTAAACCTAAGCACCGCTTATCATCCTCAGACAGACGGTCAGACTGAGAGGGTGAATCGTATTTTAGAAGACCTATTGCGGGCTTGTGTTCTAGATTTCGGTGGATCATGGGAAGACCATCTGCATTTGGCTGAATTCTCTTATAATAACAGCTACCAGGCGAGTCTGACAATGTCACCATTCGAAGCATTGTACGGTAGACCGTGCCGATCTCCTGCTTGTTGGGTCGAGCCTGGAAATAGACTTGTGTTAGGGCCTGATATGATTCGCGAAGCTGCCGACAAAGTCGATTTTATTAAGAAGCGATTACTCGCCGCTCAAAGCCGACAAAAGAGCTATGCCGATAGAAGAAGAAGAGATATATCCTTTGAAGTTGGCGACTACGTATATTTGAAGGTATCGCCGATGAGAGGAGTTATCCAGTTCGGTAAAACTGGAAAGTTAGCGCCCAAATTCATCGGTCCATTTCCTATTCTGGAACGGATCGGAACTCTCGCTTATAGGGTCAAACTGCCTGATTGGCTGCCTGAAATTCATGATGTATTTCACATATCTCAACTTCGAAAGCACGTTCATGATCCAGACTTGATCGTGGAAGAAGCAGCTCAATATGACATTGAAATAACCCCAGAATTAGCTGTGAGAAGGGAGCCGCTAAAGATAATAGGCAAAGAAACCAAAGAGCTGAGGAACAAGAAGGTTCGCTTAGTCAAAGTGCAATGGAGTGGAGATCCGCGAGATTGTACTTGGGAAACGGAGGAGAGCATTCAGAAAGCTTATCCTAGATGCCGAGTAGATATCTCTGATTGACTCCGGTGCAAGGTACATTTACCCTACTTTGCACTACCATTCAATTCTCTACTCTATTGTTATTTTCTTTTCATAAATGTGCACTTTTAATTATATAGTCTGAATGATTTTTAAAGGGTATAGGATTTGATTAGTATATTTTTGAAGGTTAAAAACAAATTGGTTGTTGTATTGTGGGATTGTAGAGTTATCAAACCACTTTCGACTTTGTTCCTTTTCGGGGACGAAAAGTTTTAAGTGGGGGAGATTGTAACGACCCAGAAAATCTGAACCAATTTAAAATTTTTAAATTGGCTAAAATAATGGATTTTAAATATTTAAAATAAATATTTTAAATAATGGCGATGAAAACTGAGTTTGAATCGACAATTGAAAACGAATATAATTAATTATAATTATAAACAAGGCCTGAAATGGCGCTGCAGTTTCAAAAATTGAATTCAAACTTTGTCGGACTGTACCGGGTGCAGAACAATCCGGATTTTAGTGAAACCAAAAATATGTAAATCTGTTAGTGAATACCTTTCTAACGAATCTGAAAAATCGAAATTTGATAGCGGGAATCAAAAGATATGTCCAGTTGAAAATTCTGAATAGTCGCTATGGAATTCAGGCCCTTAAAAATGGACATTTTGCAAACGACCTCGGATTTCGACGAAACCACTTTTGTTGGATCCGTGATGTCAAATTATTGCTAGGTTTCAAATTTCATAATTTTTCGAATCAATATGTGAGCGTGGCAAAGGAAAACGCGTTTGACCGGTTTCAGTTGATTTTAATCGACTGGAAATTGGCCATTTTTCAAACGGTCTCAGAATTCGACGAAACTAGTTTTGATAGGACCGTATCGTCAATACGAAGCTAGAAAATATTTTTCAGGAATTTTCAAGTTAGTATGTGACCCCGGTAATTTGAAATGTACGTTTAAAATTCAATATAGTGATTTAAATGTAAATCAAACGGAAACTGATTGTAACTATTGAATCAGCTTATAATATATATCCCATTGTGTTCGGAATGAGGGTAAAACGCTATGGACGACAGGCGGTGGGCCTCGTTTCGAGGTCGTGGGTAAAAGTCAACTTTATGCAATTAAATTAATTAATAATAAAAAAAAATATCTCCCTCCCTTTTCTCTTTCTGCCCCCCCCCCCCCCCCCCGATTTCATTAAACAGAAAAAAAAAAAAAAGAAGAAAGGAGGAGCAGCAGCCGCCGCCTCCACCAAGTTCCAGCCGCCCTCTCCAGCTCGACCTCCGCTCCACCCTCCGATCCCGCTCCTCTCCACCTCGACGCACCCGAACCCCCTCCCGGACCTATTCCGCCACCAGGACACCTCGCGACGCCCCAATTCGCGAGCCCCACCCTCAGTTCGAGACCGTTGAAGCCACCAAGCGGACCCAGCGACCACCGTGAGGCGCCACCGCCTCTGACCCACCTCCGACCGCTGGCCAGCTCCGCCCTGACAACCTCTGACGCATCCACCCCCCCTCCCTCTTCATAAGCAACGATGTGAGTTTCCCCCTTTTTTTATCTATTTTTGTTCTTTCTTTGTTTAATTTTAATGTAAGTAAATAGCAAATAGAAAAATCAGTTTTACTTATGATGGTTGTGAATAAAAAATTAGATTTTTATTTATATATTAGTTTAGAATAAATTAGATTTTTAATTGATATATATGTTCTTTGTTAAAAGAGTTGATTTTTAAACAAGATCAAAGCTTTGATTTTTAAATCATAAATTAGTGATTTTATAAATATGAAAGGTTTGATTTTTATAAAACATAAAAATTCGATTTTTATATATTGAATAGCATAATAAAAATTCGATTTTTATATATTGAATAGCATAATAAAAATTCGATTTTTATATATTGAATAGCATAATAAAAATTCGATTTTTATATATTGAATAACGAAGTAAAAATTTGATCTTTACATATGTAGTGAATACGGGCAACGAAAGCGACAAAAGGCGAGAACGGTGAAGATTTATGCAAAGAAGAGTCGTGGGATTGAATTAGCTATTCGGTGAGAATTTCTCACTCTTCAATTTCTTTTTCTAGCCATATATATATGTGTGGAAATAAAAGTGAATTGCTATATATATATATACCCCCCCTCGTCCAAAAACCATGGACGATATTTATTGATTGAAATTGTTGGGAAAATTGATTGATAGCGAATGGTTGTTTGGGATTGTTTGTGGTTGATATTGGTTGATTGTGGTTGAAAAATACCCATTTGTGATTGAGAAATATTTGATTGAAACCACATAGGATTAGTTTGTGGAAATGAAATAAATATATACATGCCGCCTGCGTGCGAACTAGATGCATGATCCCCATTGTCAAAAACCGCGAGGTTTTAAGGTAGAGCGAGGAGCCGTACTAGGGACGGTCCCGGTTTTAACTACCCTGTCGTTATGCTGCCGAAATTTTAAATAATATTCATGTGTTGAATCGATATTCATTCGTTGATTAGAAATTCATGTGTTGAAAGATATTCGCGTTTTAAATATAAAAATCACATTTTTATCTATTTATAGAAACTATAGAAAACCTTCATGTGTTGAATCGATATTCATTCGTTGATTAGAAATTCATGTGTTGAAAGGTATTCGCGTTTTAAATATAAAAATCACATTTTTATCTATTTATAGAAACTATAGAAAACCTTCATGTGTTGAATCGATATTCATTCGTTGATTTGAAATTCATGTGTTGAATGGTATTCGCGTTTTAAATATAAAAATCACATTTTTATCTATATATAGAAACTATAGAAAACCTTCATGTGTTGAATCGATATTCATTCGTTGATTTGAAATTCATGTGTTGAAGGGTATTCATATTTTGAAATAAATTGTTTGATAATAAAAATCACCTTTTATCGACTATATGAACTGTGTAAAATAATCTCGTTTTGAAAGAAATTGTTTTATAAGAAAAATCCTATTTTTATCACCAATATGAAATATATAAAATAATAGTGTTTTGAAATGAGTTGTTTTACAATAAAAATCACATTTTTATTATACGCATAAATCGTTGAAATGTGAAGTGTTAAAAATAGCCACTTGTTAAAATAAATATATATGAGTTGAAATATTCATTAATTAGCTAATGATATGATTTGTACCTATGTATGTAACATTCGAACGAATGGTGTTTTTAAACCAAATAGAAATCAAATATGAAGTTGAATAGAAAATGATAAATGATAAGAACTGTATATATATGTACATCCATATTCATTGAACAGGTTATAGCAAAGGGGCTAGAGAAGAGGAATAAAATTTTGTGCCCGACAAATAGGTACACATTTACTGTTTTGTTTGGGTGATGATTTTATGAGCCTGTTGGCTAGCCGCTTGGCTTTTTCTTTTTGAGATTAGAAGGACCGGGAAAGCTATTTGCGATTTCCCGATGCTCCCGGTGCAGGGGAGGTTATGGCGAAATTTTCCAAAATTTTAAGGCGTTAGTGAAATATTTGAAGTGAAAACGATATTGAAATTGTTGAATGAACTATATTTATATAATTATATAAATATAAATAAAATTAAAACGAAACGTGGCCGTGCAGTTCGCATTTTGAAACCGTGATTTCAAACAACTAGTACGGGGAATCCAACCATTGGATTTTCCCGAAACCGCAACCGTCGGGTTCGCCTTGGAAATATCTTCCCAACGACACCAACTTTGTAAAAATCCAACGGTTGGATTGTCTGGAATGTTTAATTCAAATCTGAAGAAAAACAGCGCCAGAAGCGATTATATTTATATATATATATAAATATAATTATATATTTAATCGAATAACGACGCTGCAGTTCGTATTTTGAAATCGAAACTTCAAACGATTGTACCGGGAGATCCGACCGTCGGATTTTCCCGAAACTGGAACCGTTGGGTTCGTTTTGAAAAGACCTTTCTAATGATGTAAATTTTGTGAAGATCCAACGGTTAGATTTTCAGATATGTGTAAATCAAATCTGAAGAAAAACAGCGCCACGGCCGCTTTATGGCCCGAAGCGTCGTTTTGAATAAATTAGCTATTTTAAAATAAATAAAAATAGCGATAAATAGTTATAAAATATCATAAGCGATATGGAATGGAAATAAACTAAATTTGCTCGATTTATGTGGCTTTTGATGGTTGAATGTGTTAGGTGTGAAAATTACATTAAAGAACAAGATTGGTGTTGGCAAATAATTTAACCATTGAAATAAATTGATTTGAAATTCTAAATATACGTGAATTATTTGAAAAGGCCGAGTTAATTCTCATTTTAAATGATTGACCGACGATTGAAATTCGAAGATGAAGACGACGGTCGAAGACCGGAGATCTTCACCTCGTTTGGATGGTAACCGAGGTCCTGATTGGGAGGCATCCCGAAATATGAATAATGAGTGGTGATCGTTCAGACGTGAGTGGTGATCGAAGGGTTTGCGAGGTATTTAGTGCCTCCGGTTTCGTTCAGACCCAGAATGGACTTGTAAATGGACTGTGTGTCTGACAATGGAGTTTATTCTGTGTTGATTGATTTCTGTTAATATACCTCTGTTTGGCGGCGGAAAATTTATTCTTTTGCTTAACACCCTTCTCTGAGACGCACGAGCTCAGAGGTTGTATATCGATGGACATCAGTCGCATGGCATGAATTGCCTGTGTGGCATGCTAAGATGCAGTGATCAGGGCTTCTGTTGAAAAGCAAAGTCTTGTGGTGATGATCAAAGCACCGCCTGTGTGGCGTAGCTTTGTGTATAACGTAGAATCGCGAACCTCACACCCCGGTATGAACCAGAAACGGGAGAGGACATCAGGGAGGGCGTGCGTTTCTTTCTAGCTAGGGTGGTGTTAGTGACCTACCAGCCCTGACATTTATATACTTTTCACCTGTGTGGTTGTTGATGTTGCGAGGCGCCTCGGTTTGATCGGACGATCCGGGTCCGATGGAGTCATTCGTTGGCTCGTTTGCGCCCCAAAGGGCGGGGAAACGTATTGCTCAGGCATTTTAATCCACATCGGTGGACTGGCCCTGACGATCCAAGGGTCACTCGAGCTCTGATCCTGAGACATGGTAGGCTAGATTGTCTCGAATTCGGTAAGGACTATCTTTTGCCTTGGTTCATGACGGAAATCCAATTTCCAAATACGACATCGTGCGGTTTTGATTGTATATATATACGACGACATGATATATGGTACCCATGTCGTCTATGATTGATAGTTATGATTTGAAATTGTTTTCAAAACATATAAACACTAGCAATAATATCAAATGCCTTTGTTTTATTTGTATCAAGCATATTTGGCCGTTATAAGGTAAAACCTCTATCCTCCGGTTTGCGTTGCATTGTGTGATGGGAACTGAGTCTTATAACGGCTTCATTTTTATAAAAAGCATAGCGATGTTTAAAAGAAAGATTTGTTTTAAAGCACTGGCAATCCAATGGAGTAAACCCGTTCCACGAAAGTGGCGTGGTCCTGTGATTAGCCATATTATATATGTGTTGAATAGATTTCTCATACCAGTCCCATGACCGACTCGTAGTTTGTTTCACTTTCAAACTCGGGTGCCCCTTTTTCCGCACGGGCAGCCTTGTATTCAGGTTTAGCTGGTTCTTTCTGGATAGCTGGAGCTGAAGATGGATTCTATCATTTATTTCTTTTTATGCTGTTCAGCTCCTATTGTACATATTATGTTTGTTTTCCGCTGTAGACATTTATGTATAGTTGAACTGTATTTGTACTAAGTAAGATCCTGTATGCTGTGTAACTCTGATGATTACTTTTATCCAGTATATTCTATTGTTCATTATCTGGTGTATTTACTTAATTTTGTTCTGCTATTATCTGTTTCTGTGTTATATTCAAACGATAACCCTTGTCTCCGTCTGTACGGGATTTCGGGTCGTCACAGTACACCTAGTGGAGATAGGAGCAGACGGCACCTACGTAGTCAGCTAGGGGTACACGAAGCTACCACTATTATTAATAATTATTAATGGGTTAACCTAGTGGAGATAAGAGCAGGCGGCACCTATGACGTCAGCTAGGAGTACATGGAATTACCATTATTACTTATTGAATGGGTACATCTAGTGGGGATAGGTACATGCTGGGTACCTATGATAGCAACTAGAGATATACAGTCAAACATGGAGGATAGTGGGTACATCTAGTAGTACACGAAGCTATCATCGTTCTATTTAGCCAAGAGGGATCAAATTTCTAGAGTGACTAGTAGGGGTGAAGTTAGTGTTAGTACAGTACAATACGGTACAGTACGGTAGAGTATAGTAATTATCCTATATTGATTAGGAAGCGCCATTAACGTTATCTATGTTTCTCTTGATTGCCTTGCCATACCCATGTGGTTCACACAGTCATTACCTTATTCTCCAGCTTATATCTTATCATATTGCTTTAATAATTATGTTTTTAGAGTTATCAGACTCGCCACACTTTATGTCTAACCCCCTTTGTTTCCACCTCTTTTCTTCCTTTTTCCCCCTCAGGTTCTAAGGGTGGGACTAGTACTAGTGGAGCTTGATTGGGATCTCTTTGGGAGCACTTAGATTTGGATTGCTGAAGTAAAGTTCAGCCTATCATTTTCTTTATGGCTATTTGTAGTAGTGGGATTATGTACTTTGTTTTATCAAGATGGATATTATGTACTTGACTTTGGTTTATGGTTTTAGATGATGTAACCAAACATATTTACCGTCTACTACAATAAACAAAGTTTTAAATTTTCAAGTACTGCTTTATATCTATCTTGTTGTGATTTTCTGTTCTATATTCACTTAAAATGCTCCATGGAAGTTAATGCATTCCCTTTGCGAGTGACATTAATGGACGTGGGGTGTTACACGTGGTATCAGAGCTGAAGGTTACCAGAACAAATAAGATATTTTGAAAAACTATTTTTCAAAAGCATTTTTATAAAGAATACTTTCAAAAATATGTTTGTAGAAGAGTATTTTTGAAAGAAATGTTTATTTTAAGAACATAATCCACAAGAGCCATATATCCTTCCTTCGATTCTCCGTTTTGAATCTCTTCCTCTTTCTCTTTTTGAGTTCCCCCCCCCTCCGCGTATAGATGCTTTTTCTAAGATAAATAAGGACTTCCGTATGAAGGACAGAAAACCACTTCAAGGGACTTAGACGTTTGTCGGGCTAGAAGTTGGTCCAAGGAAGTGGAGGGCTTGTTGGTACCTTTAAGATAGACGATGGGAGTAAGGTTCAAATAGATGTTTGGTTAACAAAGGACGAAACCTCATCTTGGTGGGAGGTCACGAATGGAGAATGTGAAGAAGAAGGCTAGTTGTTTTGGAGAAATTGGACACCTTAAGATTGTCCAAAGAGGCAAGGACAAAGTACAGGATCTTCTGGAGGGTAGTTGTATTCCTTCACGGCTGGTATACCTGATGAGGGTAGGACCGTCTAGGTTGTAATTTGGTTTTCTTTATCATCCTTTTTGAACTTTGTTTGATTCTGGCGCTTCATACTCGTTAGTATCTGCTTCGTTAGTTGAAAAACTGCACCTAAATACTAGTCTAGTTAAGGATCCCATCCTAGTCTCAAATCCTGTTGGTGGTTCAGCTCATCCTTCAATGGTTTGTCGGGATTTGAGAGTGCCTATCTTGGGCGTTGGATTTGAATGCAACGCCTTCGTCCTTGGTTTCACGGGCTATAGTTTGATTCTAGGGGTGGATTGGCTAGCCAGGCGGTGTGCCATCGTAGATTGTGAAAGGAGGGTAGTTAGACTATTGATTCGTTATGGAAAGACCCTTATACTTCTTGTGACCCTAGGGGTTCAGTGATGCTTAGCTGCCTAGAATCTTCTGACGCATCCAACGATGATTGGGAGTCTGTTTGTGTGGTCCGTAAGTATGGAGACGTCTTTGATAAAGTGCAGGGTTTACCCAGAGGCGCGAAATAAGTTTTCGTGTTTGCTTAATAGATTAAGCAAAGCCAGTTATGTGATCAGCGGTGGTTTTGGAGCACGACTGGCAAGGACAGCCAGAGTCGGTCAAGTGCTCAATTGGTTGGTTGTCTTACTAGTATCATCTCACGTAGGTCGTCTGAATTCGAAGGAGGTATCCCTTGGGTGTTTGTCTGATATTGGTTTAGGCCTTTGGGGCTTGCACTTGGGGGATGTCGAGTTCGACTAGGATGGTCTATGTGAGAGATGGATAGTTGTGACGATTTTGCATGGGATAATATCCTGGTTTTCTCTAGAAGCAGAGACGAGCATGCCCTACATCTTAGGGAAAGCTTAGGGACCCTACAAGCGCACCAGCTTAAAGCTAAGTTCTCCAAAATACCATTTTTGGAGGAAAGAAGTGAGGATTTTATGGCATGTGGTCTCTAGGGAAGGGTGATATGTTATGGTGGAAGACAGTGGAAAGTCCATGAGAAGAATTACCCTACTCACAACTCAGAATTGGCTGCCATAGTTTTTGCGCTCAAGTATTGGCGTCATTATTTTCTTGGTGAGAAGTTTGAGTTGCTTGCAGACCATAAGTCGCTAAAGTACTTGTTCTCTCAGAAAGATCTAAACCTGAGGCAACAAAGGTGGATGGAGTTCTTAGCGTCCTACAATTTCGAGATAGCATATACCCAAGGGTAACGTTGTGGCGGATGCCTTGATTAGGAAAAAGTTGACATTGAGTCCTTTGTTTGTCGAGCGACATAGCTTAGAGTTTATCTCTACCTTTGACTTTAGACCTTCCATTGATTTTGTACCCAGTTTGCTAGCGTCCTTGAGGTCAGACCTATGCTTTTGGGACGGGTTGGAGAGGCACAGCGTGATGACCCATAGTTGATGGAGTTAGTAGAGAAGCTCATAAGAGGGGAGTCATCAAGCCACCTAAGTAGGTATACCCTAGATGATAAGGGTTGGTTGCGTAGGCACGATAAACTTTGTGTATCACAGGATGAGAGCTTAAGGAAGGCTATTCTTGATGATGCACATCGTTCGAAGATGACCATTCATCCCGGCGGGGACAAGATGTACAAAGACATGAAGCGAGTTTTCTTTTCGGCCGGTATGAAGAGGGGTGTGGCTGAGTATGTCGCTAGATGCTTGGTGTGCCAACAAGTAAAAGCGGAGCAAAAGAAACCCGGTGGGTTGCTTCACCCATTGGAGGTCCCACAATGGAAGTGGGAAAGCGTCTCGATGGATTTTGTTGACGGATTACCGAGAACGAGGAAGGGTAACACAGGGATTTGGGTTGTGGTAGACAGACTTACTAAAGAGCGCCCATTTCATTCCCGTGAAGAGTAAGAGGACTGCCCCATGGTTAGCCTCTGTATACATTCGAGAAATAGTTCGTTTGCGCGGTGTTCCTTCTATCATGGTGAGCGACCGCGATCCTATCTTTACTAGCGAATTTTGGAAGAGCTTGCAAGAGGCGGTAGGGACTCAGTTATGTTTGAGCACCGCATATCATCCTCAGACGGATGGCCAGACCTAGAGGGTGAATCGTATTCTAGAGGACCTATTGAGGTTGTGTGTCTTAGATTTCGGAGGTACATGGGAGGAACATCTTCCGTTGGTGGAGTTCGCATATAAGAACAGCTTTCATTCTAGCATTGGCATGGCACCGTTCGAGGCTCTTTATGGATGGCTGTGTCGTTCACCTACATGTTGGTGGGAGTCTACAGATAAGATCTTACTTGGGCCCGATATGATTAGAGAGACTTCGGAAAAGATCAATTTAATTCGAAGGAGGATGAAGATGGCGCAAGATAGGCAAAAATCTTATGCGGACAAGAGGAGGATAGATCTTGATTTTGATATTGGGGACATGGTCTTTGTCAAGGTGTCTCCATTACGGAACGTCGTTCGCTTTGGGTCCGTTGGGAAGTTAGCACCAAGGTTCGTAGGGCCGTTTCCTATTAAGGAGAGGATTGGGAAGATGGCGTATAGAGTGGAGTTGCCCGAGAGACTTAGTGGCGTACACGATGTATTCCATGTGCCACATTTGAGGAAGTGCTTGCACGAGACCACGGAAGTGGTAGAGCCGAGCTTGCTTAGAGAGGTGGAGATAGAGCGTGATGTGACGATTCGGCGAGCTCCTATGTGCATTCTTGGGTCGGAGGTTAAGAAGTTGAGGAATCGAGAGGTCAAGCTAGTCAAAGTGCAATGGGGAGATGGTGAAAGCAACGCTACTTGGAAAACGGAAGAGAAGATGCGTACATTATACCCTTTTCTTTTCGAGGGTATGCCTTTTAGTTTATCCTTTATCGCTTACCTTATACTTATCTTATCTTTGGTATGTCCTCTTGTTAGTACCTTTAACCTTTAGATAGGGTAGTCCTATGATTGAAACATGTGTTTGAGACATGTTATGTATGATGGATGCATGTGGATGCAAGTGTTTGCTAGTGGTTGCTCGTGGATGCATATACACACACTTTAGGCACTAGATCGGCTCAGTCACTTCATATTGCATATAAATGTGTGTGCATATTTAAGCTAATGGATGTATAATGGTTGTGCTATCATATGGATGTTGCATTTTGGTGAATGGTTGTGCACACATGTAGAAATAATATGTATCGATAGGGTTCTTTCGCATACATAATGGATGCATGGCACTATCATGGTTTGC
Organism: Allium sativum; assembly: GCA_030737875.1. Classification (NCBI taxonomy): domain Eukaryota; kingdom Viridiplantae; phylum Streptophyta; class Magnoliopsida; order Asparagales; family Amaryllidaceae; genus Allium; species Allium sativum. Next base: position 468,854,296 of record CM060920.1, on the reverse strand, counting down.
ATTAAGGAGGTCAACTGAATCAGTAGACCGCCTGATTTTGCATTAGATAAGGAACATATACACGCACTTTTTGCATATGTTCATACAGCATTAGAAATTCTATAAGGACAATGGATGCCTGTGTTTGATGGTTGAGTAGATGGTTGTTTGGATGTTAGGATATGCATTCTCCTTAACTTGGAGATTTCGAGGGTGAAATCCTTTAAGGAGGTGATAATGTAACACCCCGGATTTTTGAATAATCGAATTAACTAAATTAAAGAATAAATGTTTAGCATTGTTCTAAGGTTTGTAAGCAAAATACTTAGTAGCTCATTTGGTTGGAACATGTGACTTGCATACAAGAGGTACAGAGTTCGATCCCCACCAACGCTATATTTTTGTTTTAGGGGAATGACTAAAAAGCGGCTTAGTGTGAACGCGGTTCAAAAAGTAGTTTAGTGTGAAAATGGTTAATTAGGAAGATAGAAATATATATAGATATATTTACAAAAACAAAATAAAATTCAACCTAAAATTTAAGAAAAAAATTCAAAACAACGGAAGCGGGAAGGCAAAACACCAAACTGACCTAAATGGTCTATGACGAAATTTTATGTTTTAGGGCTTAGGTGGCGATTTCTGGTTGGTCTGTTGACATCATTTCTTGGTTTCTAAGGCCTAGATGGATCCTAGGATGATCTGATGGCTGTAAATAAATCTAACTTCTATATATACATGGGTAGACTCACATTCTAAAATCAAATAAAATTAGAACCATGGCCGTCATGATGTCAGTCTACAACTTGGAATAGCCGCCACCAATTAGAAGAAGATTAAAGCAACTCAATTCAATCCAACAGCAAATTCAACTACAACAAAGGGACGCTAATAAATTCCAGAGCTTCGTTGAATGGTGAGTTTGATCAATTTAACAAAATAATTGCTAAATTAATTGTGATGTGATATACGTTGGATTATAAGTTGTGGTTGTGAATCTAATTCATATGTTTAATCATGTATGTTAACTTGATTCATATTATATGATGTTATGCAAGTTTTATATATGATGTTATGCAAGTTTCATGTATGATGTTATGCAAGATTAATATGATTATGCAAGTTAATATGATTATGCAAGTTTCATATATGATGTTATGCAAGTTAATATGATTATGCAAGTTTCATATATGATGTTATGCAAGTTATTATGATTATGCAAGTTTCATATATGATGTTATGCAAGTTAATATGATTATGCAAGTTTCATATATGATGTTATGCAAGTTAATATGATTATGCAAGTTGTACATATGATGTTATGCAAGTTAATAGGATCACGCAAGTTGTATGCGAGTTATATGATGTTATGTAAGTTTGGATCTAAAATATATGCTAGTAGTTCATGATGTTAACTTGTGTCAATGAATCCCTTTTTATAATCCAATCACCTAGGTTTATAACATCAGTTTTTATGCGAATATGGATGTGGAACATATGCTAGTTCGTATAAGTATTATGTTCATATGCAAGTTTAAGTGATAATTGGATTCACATATATACAAGTTCACACCTTTAAAGTTTAGATCCATATTCAAGTTGACATTTTTATGTTGAAACTATGACATGCATAGTTATGTAAGTTTACACCTTTATGTGGATCCATAGTTTACTCAGGTTAACACCTTTTATTAGATCCATAGTTATGCAAGATGACACCTTTATGTTTAGGTTGACGACATACATAGTTTATGTAAGTTTGTGATAATTACCTAGGCTAGTTGAGTGTAAAACTATGTTCATACATGCAAGTTCACACCTTTTAGATCTATGATTTTTGGATCCTTGATAATACAAAGACTATGCAAGTATGTTGTAATTCTTAATTGCAAGTTAGATGCAAATTAGATCTATTATTGTGTGTATGTGACTTTCTGACGTTTATTCCCTTTTTTTTAAGTATTAGACTATTTGCTAGTCTAATATGTATATGTCATGTTAAGCGAACGAATGACGGGGGTATGATGGGGATAATAATGGATACACACATATTGTGAATTTGGCATGTAATGGCCTAAAAAGGCATGTAATTAATTTTAAGGAATAAAATTAATTAGTGACGAAATTGGTATAATTTATATACCATAAATTGATGAGCATAATTTAGGTGATAAATTATGGACATAAATGAATATGGAAATTTGAATAGGGAAAGTAATTCAAATTTAGGGAAAATTAATTATGTATAATTAATTGCCTAAGACACGAGGTTGGACTCATTGTGGTGTAAGACTGCCCGGACCTGCCCGACAAATCCAGCAGCCAAAAATGGTAGCCCAATGTGAGAGGTCAAAGGACCAAACTAAATGCGTAACAATTGTATGGACATGAGGTTAGGCTCGTTTGTGGTGTAAGACTGCCCGGACCCGCCGGGCAAATCCAGCAGCCACAAATGCCAGTCTAATGTAAGAGGTCCTACAGGGGTTACGGTAGTAATAAATTAAGAAACACTTAACCAAAGTAAAACATGTGGTGGGACATGGGGGTTAAGTAGGTGCCTTGGGTGGCATGAGGAAATACGATTAGTAACACTTAACCAAGGTAAAACATGTAAGTGGGACATAGGGGTTAAGAGGGTGCCTTGGGTGGCATGTGGAATTACTAATAGAAATCCTTAACCAAATTTAAAACATACAAGCGGACCTGAAGGGGGTTAAGTGGGATGTACTAGATGGGACCAAGCCTAGGTGGAAAGCTTGTGTCAAGCATGGGGGGCCCTTTTCAGTCCAGTAGCCCATTAAGTATCTTTGTGAGCTCGACCCAAGTCGAGGACGGGACATGCCTACTGGGTCTGATTGTTAGAGGCCAAAACGGGTTAGCGTGGAAACGCAAGTCCAATGGGGTCACGTGCGTGCGTGGGTCCGGGCTGGTAGGTAAGATGTTGTTGCATCGTGTAGTTATAAGCCGTGCATTCCTTGCGTGGTATAAGTTTGCCATATTGGGGAGTGATACACCCTATTGTGGGACCTGCACGGGTATCTACGAGTTAGGGAGCCGATCGAATGGGGCAGGGTAGTGGGTACACCTAGTGGAGATAGGAGCAGACGGCACATATGTAGTCAGCTAGGGGTACACGAAGCTACCACTATTCTTAATAATTATTAAGGGGGTACACCTAGTGGAGATAGGAGCAGGCGGCACCTTTGATGTCAGCTAGGAGTACATAGAATTACCATTATTACTTATTGAAGGGGTACATCTAGTGGGGATAGGTACACGCTGGGTACCTATGATAGCAACTAGAGATATACAGTCAAACATGGAGGATAATGGGTACATCTAGTAGTACACGAAGCTATCATCATTCTATTTAGCCAAGAGGGATCAAATTTCTAGATTGACTAGTAGGGGTGCAGTTAGTGTTAGTAAAGTACAGTACGGTTGAGTATAGTAATTATCCTATATTGATTAGGAAGTGCCATTAACGTTATCTCTGTTTCTCTTGATTGCCTTGCCATACCCATGTGGTTCACACAGTCATTACCTTATTCTCCAGTTTATATCTTACCATATTGCTTTAATAATTATGTTGTTAGAGTTATCGGACTCGCCAGACTTTATGTCTAACCCCCTTTTTTCTACCTCTTTTCTTCCTTCCCCCTCCCCCGGTTCTAAGGGTGGGACTAGTACTAGTGGAGCTTGATTGGTATCTCTTTGGGAGCACTTAGATTTGGATTGCTGAAGTAAAGTTCAGCCTATCATTTTCTTTATGGCTATTTATTGTAGTGGGATTATGTACTTTGTTTTATCAAGATGGATATTATGTACTTGACTTTGGTTTATGGTTTTTGATGATGTAACCAAACATATTTACCTTCTGCTTCAATAAATAAAATTTTACATTTTCAAGTACTGCTTTATATCTGTCTTGTTGTGATTTTCTGTTCTATATTCACTTAAAATGCTCCATGGAAGTTAATGCATTCCCTTTGGGAGTGACATTAATGGACGTGGGGTGTTACACAATGTGTGTGCGCGTTTACAATCGATGTCAAGAACCGGGTCATTACAATCTACCCCGCTTATAAAAATTTCGTCCTCGAAATTTGTAAGTAGATTAGAGTTATCGACTTATAAACACACATCAATAAATAAAACACACATCAGAAATATCCTATTCAAAACCAAAAAATATCTATCCAAAATCCCTCTTTAACTCATTAGTCAATTTACTTAACTCCGTTAAGTATTATCCAAATTCTTTATTTACGTACTTAACGATCTCTATTTCGGGACTCACCAATATGATTTGATTTCACAAATCGACAAATCCACTTTTCCTGAGTCCATACCCAAATAAATACCTAGGTCCAGTCTCAATCTCAGGAAATCCAAATTTTAATACCATTTAAAATTTTAACTTGATTTCCGGTATCAACATGAATGGATATTATTCTAATTTAATCCAAACATATTTATTTTATCTTGAGGCTGACCCTAGTTAATTAACTCCTTTTATCTATAAAGAGTAAAGTTACCTTTTGAAGCTCCTTCTATCTTCACACTCTCAGAAGTTGACGACTTATCCATTATAGCGTAGACCTTTGATTGTTGTGCCTTCTTCATAAGTGGATAATATTTGACCAAGTGCCCAGGCTGATGACAGGCAAAGCATGTAAACTTTTTGGGAATAGCATCACTTGTTCCCTTTGGTTGGGGTTGCTCTATTTGCTGAGTTTGTTGTATCTTTTCTGCTGCTGGCTTGGTGCAGAACTTGGCAATGTGTCCCTTCTACAAATAGTTGTGGAATATGGTATCCTTGAATCATTCTTTGGCCATTTCTCCCATCTTAGGTATTCCGTTGTTGCTGTTGTTGTTCCAGTTTGGGTTGAATTTCCTTTTGTTTGGATTCTCACTACTAGGTCCTCCTGTCTGTGCTACTTTAGCAACTGGATTCTTACCATCCGGTGCCTCATAGCGGACTGCCATATCAACTAGATCGACGAATGGAATCTTGAAATGTCCAATCATCTGAACTTGCAGGCTATCCTTTAACCCCGCTATGAACATTTCATTTTTCTTAAGTGGAGTATTGATCAGTTCTGGCCCAAAACAAGAAAGTGAGTTGAACTTGTTCTCATATTCAGATACTTTCATGTTCCCTTGCTTGAGACCAATAAAATCTTGATACATTCTCGTCTTCCCAGCAGCAGGCAGGAATTGTGCTTCAAATGCTTCGTTGAACTTGTCCCAAGTAAAATCTTCCTCGGGGACATTAGCAGTTTGAGCGTCCCACCAAATCGCTGCAGTTCCTTGAAGTTGCCATGATGCCAAAAGACGTTTCTGATCGTCATTCAACTTCAACCCATTGAAAATCCGTTCACAGGACCTCATCCAAGCTTGAACTTCAATAAAAGACTCAGTTCCTTTGAAAACTTTTCCTCCCAAGGTCGTATACTCCTTACAAATAGTCGCAAAGCTCTGGTCCTGTTGAACTGGTGCAACTTCCTCTACTGTTTCCCCTTGGTCTTGGGATCCAGTACTACGACCAGTAATAGTGGATGACCCTCTAGCTCGACCTCTTCGTCCTTGGCTATTCATTTTGATCACCTGGGTATAACAGGTTGTTAACCGAGTCGTGATTGGGACATAACTAACTTAGGTATAACATCCAAGTTGTTTTAAATTCATTTTAAATTTTATATAAAAATACGCTCTCTCACATTCACCCAAAGCCTAGGTAATCAGTAACCTAAGCTCCGATACCAACTGTAACGACCCAACTTTCGAACACATCGTAAGTCGTGCCATTAATAAGAAATAAGGATAGATAGAAGATATAATCATAGAACATCAGAATCTCACAGCGGAATTTCCACAAAAGATAATACTTTATAATATTACACAATTGTACAGAATACATCAGAACATCATAAGTCTAGTGATACAACCCATTCATAGTACATCAGTAATTATACATAACATTCACGACTAACTTGCAGACTTATAATTATACAGTGGATAAGGTAGATAGGCCAGCACTTAGCAAAACCTTCATTCCAGCTTCACAAGTTTATCCAAATCCTGATTCACTTGTCTATTCATAACAAGCATTATGAATACCCTAGAATTTAAGGGAAAACACAAAAAAATAAACTCCGGGTCAGTCAGGGGACTGGTATAAGTAAACAGTTTAAAACAGATTAAAGAAAATATCTCATAAGACCACGCCGTGAAGACGGAAAAGGTTTTTACCTTTTGAGATCAAAACACTTTGTATACTTTAAACCAGATATTATCATAGTGTCTATTTGTTTTCACAAATAATTTAGAATCTAGAAGAATGCTTGCATCTCACATTCTCCGATATAGTATACAAATAAAAACCGCTTGGCACTTATGGAAACTAGATTTCCAACTATGACAAGGTATGGGACCACCTTCCGCTGATGTATCTCTAGAGGCTAATACACCTGGGTTCAACAAGAACGTCTTGTAACCCGGCCCTCACATGACCGACCACTCATTTCTCTTGAGTGTATCGAGTGTATATCAACGATGGTTGTGTGCGGCAACCATCCCCGAATGGGAAAAATCGATAGATTAAGAAACAAAAGGAATTTCTCTAGATAGGTGATACTACACCCTAATGGGACCGACCCACATAGCCTTGCTGCCTGCCCGATTTTTATCATTTCCTGGGTGTGAGGCTTGAGGCTATACTTACATTTCATCATCACTGGTTCATTTCCTTTGAATGCCACATCGTCCTACCCGTCAGAAATATTCACTCGATTTCCCAAATATATCACGGGCAATAAAGCTAAGAGAAACGAATTTCTCCGCCACCAACGTAATATACTTACGTAAATTCGATGTGTAAAATCTGACTGATATACGTTGTTAGACACTCGTCCATTCAGGTTTGTTCTGGTACTGAACAAACCAAAGATATTGTTTACGATCATCGTCTTGAATATCTCTGACGCGCAACGTATAATCAATTCAAAGTGGAATGTTAATCCCGGTCTCTTTGAAATGATTACGAACATTTTTCTTTTGAATTATAAATCTAACAGGATTATAATCTAATCTGCATATAAGGTTATAGCTAAACCAAACAGTATATGATCATCTTGTTAATATCTGGTTATTTTGATCATAACTTAGAATTGGATAATTTCAGTGAGCGCGCTGCACGGGTTTTTCCTTTTCATTTTGTCCGTCGTTTTTGAAAATGAACACTTACATTATCCTTTCACTCTTTAATTTAATGATTCATAAATGGGTTAAATTTATGATCTATAGTCTATTTTACAGCTTTTACATTCTGTATTGTTTCGTCAAATTTCCTTTTGACCGTTTTTACTCGATTTTACTCCTTTTACTTTCTATATCGATAGAGTTTCTTCCCTTTATTTATCAGTCCAAACCCGATTAAAAATATATTTTACAGTTCTTATTTCGTCAAATACTGAACTGTACTTGACATGTTTCTTGCATTTTGAGATCACAGTTTAAACGGTCAGATTCAGCGTATGTATTACATACGTCTTCTTATCACTTATTTTTAAAAGATCTAAATATATTCATAACAACAAATGCTAATTTTAAATTATACACTCAATTTATAGTTTAATAAAATTTACCGTTTCAGTATTGGTTTTCAATTCCTTGACGAACACACTATCATGATTCACCTTTCTCTTACTTGCAAAAATATCATTCTTGATTTACATAATTATGTCCATTTAAATTATAATTATTCTGTCTATTTAAAACTTTAAATTAAACTAAATAAAAATCTTGTTTTAAATTTCTCTTCCCTTATTTCTCATTTATAATTATAAATATAATTTATTTACTTATTCAAGTCTTGGGTTTTAATTTAAACTAAGGGTTTAAAACTAATTAGAACTAAAGTGCCAACCCTTAAATTACCACCCCAGTTTATCATCATTTTAGCCCCGATCCTTACGGATTTCATGAAGTACCAAGGCGCTCACCAAAATCAAAGTACCACGTTCAAACCCAAAGCAAAGTACCACCTTCAGTGATCAACAAATCCTTGCCTGATCATATAAAAACATGGTGTCCCTCTTCTTTGTTGATCAGCTCGGACCCGTGCACATGCATAGGCGATTCCGACGCCACCACCACCCTGCGACTGGCCACACAAACTCCATCTCCATCCCTGATCGCGTCGCCAACGTCCATCTGCCCTAGCTCGTCGTCGATCACAAAATCACTATGCCACCCCTTTTTGTCAAAAACTGTGTCATCGGGGAAATTGACTACTGCGCCTCGTCAGGACCATAAGCCACCACCATCTCGCTACCACACCACCACCAGACCACGACGCGCCTAACCCCCCTGACCGCACCTCCATAACACCTCCAACGATGAGCAATTGTCAAGTTTTCAAACCGAACCCAATTACCTCAATGAACCCTAATATCATTGATTTCACAAAAACTATGTATTTAAAAATTAAATCAATATTTTTCCCATGATCCACAGCCTTCCATGCTCCTCCAGGCCGAGTGCCACCACCTCCGATCATGCGATGCACCGGAAGTTCACCAAAGTTGAACTTTCGGCCATCCATTGATTTCTCTTGTTTTACAAGCTTAAAAATCTTGATTTAAAAATCATCAATTTGCTTCTTTGTTATGATTATATAATCAAAATTTGTTTTTAGCTCATTTGAATTCCCACTTTGAAAATGAAGAAAAGAGGCATACTGTTGTTTTATTTTCAACATGACAGTAAAGATTTGGCTAAGTTTACCTAAATTTGCATACCTGAAATGACTAGATGAAAGGTTTAAAACATGGTATAACCTACTAGTTTAAATTCTATAGCCTAGATCTATTGATCCATTTGATTTGATCAGGTTTTTCCCAAACTGAACATGTCAGGAACATCAACAGGAAATATACATTTCACAATATGATGCTTAAGGGTTTTAGTATTAAATCAAGTGATCCTTACTACATGTCAACAAGCAAACATACAAAACATGTTACTCCAACTAGAAGCACAAAGAAGCCAAACTAAATCATGAAGCAAAACAGAAAACTGCAGGTTTAAAATAGAAATTGAAATTGCCAGGTTTACTCACTTTTTGATGTTTAGAAAACCCTTGTTTCCTTTGCTAAACTCTTTGAACTTGTTGTGTTTTTGTGTGTGTAAAATGGTGCATGGACTGGTCCTTATATAGGGTAGAAAATGGTTAAAATATTGGAGCATTAAATGCTGATTTGAAACAACAAAAACAGCCTTTTGGCTTGACAATTGAAAGACCACACAAACAACCCTTTTCTCTCTCAAAATCTTTGCAAAACCTCCTATATTCACATGGCATTTCAGTCTAGATCCCACCTCCTACCAACCCTAAACATTGTACAAAATATCTCTCATTGGCCTTGAAAGATCACCACATTAATTGCTCTAGGTACAACCTCCTTTCTACCAATCTTTTTCTTAGTTTCTAAACAAAATATTGAGATGATTTTTTTACCATACACGTTCAGACTTTATTGAGTTATCAAACCATATTTTCCTCATGTCCTTTTTGATTTTACAAGATTTTATTAAAATGCAAACTTGCCTTGCAAGGGTGAGCAAAATCTGAAAATGTTGTACTATGAAAATCCATATCATGTGATGAAAATGCATAGAAAATACTTAGAAAATTCATGGTGTTGTGCTCATCTAGTGTAGGTAAGATTTGATGCTATCAATACATATGTTTATTTGACAAATTTGTCAAGATCTTGAAAAATGCAATAGGGATTTTATTTTCAGAAATTACATTTGAAAAGAAATGAATGGATTGAAAACTGAAAATACATCATCTATTTTGATCTTACCATAAGCCTAGAATTTTTCCCAAAGCCCTGCTTGCTAGCTTCATGAATGAGATCATGAAGTGTAATAGAATTTGACAACACATGCTCTCTTGTTTCAATGCATATGCAAAGGATTATCATGAGATTTTATCATATCTATGGTGTTTGATATGATTTTACAAAGGGATTTGACAATACAAGTTCTTGTTTTCAATGCATATAAAAATGCAAATAATTTTCATGAAATTTTAGTTGAAAACATATCTATGAGATTATGACTTTGTGTAATGACCCGCATTGGCAGAGGTATTATAATTAATTTATTTAATTATATAAATAGTGATATAGTGAATTTAATGGTCGTGGAATTAAATAATGATGAATATTTAATTAAAATAATAAATTAAGTAATATATTTAGTTTTGAAATAATCAAAATTGGCTGAAATGACGATATGGTGTGAACCGGATCATCTGTGATATTTAATTCAGCTTGGAATTTAATTTGAATAACGAATATATTATATAAACGATAGTTGAACGTATATTTTATAATATAATTATAAACGAGCTCGAAATGGCACTGCAGTTCGTAAATTGGCGATTTGAACTTGAACTGAATGTACAAGATTCGTTTTAAATCGGATTTCTGTGAAACAAGAAACGGGTGGAGCTGGTGGAGTATATCTTTCTAGTGGAAGAGAAAAATCGGGATTTCGTCGTGTAGATTTTGATTTACGTCCAAATCAAATATTAGAAAAGTCGTTGTGGAATACCTTTATAATTTATAAAGGAATTATTTATATTTTAAAAAGGAATTTCAATATAAATCGAATATCGGGTTGACCCAGATTTGAAATATCAAGTTATAAATCCCAGTAGAACTGTATGGTATTCCACAGTGAATATATACGATAATATTAATTTATTTATATTAAATTTAATTATATTTAAATGGGTCATTCAGAGCTTTAAAAATAGCCAGTTTTGCAAACGAAGTCGGAATTCGACGAAACTAATTTTGTTGGATCCGCAATGTCAAATAGTTGTTAGATGTTAGTTTCCGTGATTTTTGAAGTCAATATGTGGCCGTACGGGATTTTAATGTGAAAAACAATCAGTATTTTGACCTTTAAAAATACGCTGTGTGAGCATACAGAGTCGGAATTCGACGAAACCAGTTTCGTTGGGACCGTAATGTCGAACTGTAGCTGCATGCCCAATTCGGTGATTTTTGGGTATCGTATGTAGTCACAGGAATTTTCAAGGACGAGAACGAGTAGCGTTTGCTTAGAAATTTATATAATATTCGAATATTAAAGTATTAAAAGTTTCCTATAAAATACCCTTAACAATTTTTAATCGTAAAATTTCATTCTCTATGGTCAAACACATCCCGCCTCCATTAGTATTCCTCCCAACGTAAAATCCTCATCTTTGAAATTTCTTAAAAATCAAAACAAAAAACGATAAATCATTAAAACCATATATTTGGATTCGGGAAGGGTTTAGCTTCATCTGTATATGCTTTGTGTTGAGATCGAACACGCTTGCGCTTGTAACATCGCAGGCTAGGGTTGGAAAAATTGGCAAATTGGATGCATTATACTCGAATTCGATTTTGGTTTGGGTTTCCTGGTAGGGAGTCGATTAAAGTGGTGAAGTTTGAAAGCATTTGAGGATAAAAAAGTTCGCACTGTATACTATACGAAGGCGGAATGCTCGAATCGGATTTTCCGGGGTAGATGCGAGTTTGAAATGAAGGGTATGGCGGAAGAGAGGACTCAATGGGGTGAATTGTGGTGATTTTCTTGTGATTTTTAGTTGAACCGAGAAGGAGAAAACATGGATCGAAGGTGTGGGAATGGGAGTGGATGTTTACTGGAGCCGTGATATTTGATTTGGGGAAGAAGGGGGTCATGAACGTAAGTCGGGTCTGTTCAATAAGGTATGGGCTGGAGGAAGAAGTTAAGGCCCAATCTTATTTTTTTAAAATTCAAGTTTATTTATTTTAAATAGTGTAAACTTCGAAGTGCCATAACTTTATCATACGATAGCGGTTTTCAGAGAAACAGGATCCGACAAGATCGTATGGACGGACACTACCCAATGAAGCTGACTTGAAGTGGAGTGGAGCTCATTTGAATTTATGGCAAGATAAATTGTTTGATTCAAATCAAATAACAGTTTATCGTTCTTTAACGATGAACTGCCAAAGTGAGTAAATCTCGCTAACTTTGAACAGTTTATAATTTCATGTTGTATTTTTAGAACTGTTAAATATTGGCTGATTGACTGTGTGTTGACTATTTGGTTGAACTGCTAGTCAGTTAGTTGAATTTCTATATTGATTCTGTTTAACAGAATATATCATATGGAACTGAAAGTGATGTTGATTTTATTGTGCAACATCTATGGATGCAGGGAAACAGGTTGGAGGAACCCAACTGGGTTCCTCAACATTTATTTTACTGTTTTTCATATATTGTGATATATGATGTGATATATAATCTGCTGTCGATTATATGTGTTTGGACGATACTGATCATCGTGATTTGATATGTTGAATACCATAACATACCGAAATGTTGATAAGGGAATATTTTCAAAGTGATATTTGAAAATAAAATATTTATAAATGGAATATTTATAAATAGGAAATATTTATAAATTGGAATATTTATAAATAGGAGATATTTAGAAAAAGGGAAAACGTTATAAAAAGGAAACTGTTATAAGAAGGAAATCATTTTAAAGTGGAGAACCGTTACTAAAAGTAAATCTTTAAAATGAATAAATGTTGTTAAAAAGGAAATCTTTATAAAGCGAATAAAGGAGTTAAATCGAATATGGTATTCGAAAGTAGTAAATCGAATTAGTTATTTGAAAGGAGTTAAATCGAATATGGTATTCAAAAGTAGTAAATCGAATTAGTTATTCGAAAGGGGTTAGTCGAGTCGAGTCAGTTGAATAGAGTTAATCGAATATTTGTTATTCGAATAAGAGTTAACCAGATGGAGTTAATCAATTAGAGTTAACCAATTAGAGTTAAACCAGTTAGAGTTAACCAGATGGAGTTAATCAATTAGAGTTAACCAATTAGAGTTAAACCAGTTAGAGTTAACCAGTTAGAGTTAACCAGATGGAGTTAATAAATTAGAGTTAACCAGTTAGAGTTAAACCAGTTGGAGTTAATCGATTAGAGTTAAAGCAAATGAGTTAATCGAATATAGTTTATTCGAATATAAAGCAAATGAGTTAATCGAATATAGTTTATTCGAATATAAAGCAAATGAGTTAATCGAATATAGTTTATTCGAACATAAAGTAAATAGAGTTAATCGAATATAGTTTATTCGAATAGAGTAAAAGGAGTTATGGAAAATAGTTTATTCGAAAGGAGTTAAGTGAAACGAGTAAGTCAATAGTGTTAGTCCAATAGCGTTAGTCTAATAGCGTTAGTCCAATAGATTTAATCCAATAGAGTTAATCCAATAGCGTTAGTCCAATAGAGTTAATCGATAAGGGTTAATCAAATAGAGTAAATTGAATAGAGTTATCGAATATACCATATTCGAAGGAAAGAATTATCGAATAGAGATGATTCGAAAGAGGTTAAGTAAGGAAGTTAGTTAAAGAAATATAAAGTGAACTTTGCCTATTTCAAAGTTCGAAATGTTGTTCAGTTAAGGTCTGAGAGGTAGTTCTACCCCAACTTGATTGGCTTCGTATTTAACTAAGGAATGGTTAAGGTTCGGCAGTAAAGGATGGTTAAGTGAATTTAGTAATTAAAGGAAATGGTTTGAGTTGGCAAAGCGATGTTTTATCTAAACATATGTTTAATCCAAACGTAGGAGTTTTGGAAAAAAAATTCCAAATAAGAACCAGAAATGTTTTCTGATATAGAAAACAAGAAATGGAAATGTTTTCCAATGGTAATAACATATATTTTCTAAATTTAGAAAATAAGAAATGTTGAATATAGGGAAACAGGAGATAAGTAAATTAATGAACTAAGGAGATATATGATTGATGATTGATCGATATAAATTTCCATTTGGAAATAATATCGTTGTTGCACACCTGTTTTTCTTCGATAGTTAAATCACAGACTATCGAAGTTTTGACCATTTTAACGTTGTTAATATGGAGAGACCGGTTGGATTATTATCCAAAGAACCACTTTGTATTGGCATAAGCGTTGCGAATCATATATGCCAAAGGAAATTGAAGACGGAGTTATGCATGGGCTATCCTGTTTACAGAATAGTGCCTTCGGTTCATCCTGTTCCTGGATGACTTGTATGGACGGATGTCTGACAGAGTATTTCCAGACGATCACGTATATTGATTTCTCCAACCGTACCAAGAGTGGAAGCGGAGAAGGAAACTTCTTTTAGCTAACACATAATGTATGGTTGAGGACGTCAATCGGTGATTTGATGGATTTGAAGATGTGGCATTCAAAGTGAATCTGGTGTGATGATGAAGCGTAACCTCAAGCCTCGTCAACTGGTAAATGACAGAAATCGGGCAGGCAGCATGGCTAAGTCGGTCGCACCGAAGTAGGGTGTATAATCACCTGATCTAGAGTTTCATTTACTTCTAAAAATCTATTGTTGATGTTGTCCCATTCGGGAAACGGTTGCTGATCCCAACCGTTAGTGATATACATTCGATACACTCAAGCGAAATGAGTGGTCGGTCATGTGTGGCCAGGTTGCAAGATGTTCTTGTTGAACCCAGTGTATTCCTTTCTAGAGATACACTAGCGAAAGGTGGTTCCATACCTTGTCATAGTTGGAAATCCATTTCCCAATACGTGCTTGCGGTTTTGATGTTATACTATATATGTAGAACGTGAGATGAAAGCGTTTCTACTAGATGATTATTATAGTTGTGGTTGATAGACATTATTATAATATCAAAAGGTTTTTGATATAAAGATATTTTAGATTCTCATAAGGAATAACCCGTTCCGTTATATGGCGTGGTCTTATGAAATATCATTTACCGGCTTGAACTGTTTTAAACCGTTTTACTCATACCAGTCCCATGACTGACCCAGAGTTTATTTTGTTTTGTTTTCCCTAAACTCTTAGGTGCCCAATTTTGTACGGGCAGTCAAGTAGTCGGGATTTACAGATACTTGAAGAGCTGGAGCAGGAGGCTTCAAGATCATATAGCTATTGTTATTTCCGCTGTGTTGTAAGTGTTGTACTTTGATAATGATTTATATTCAAATACAAATATGTATTTCAAAGTTATGTTACATATATTATATGTTATTCGTTCCGCTGTGAGGTTCGTGTTACTCTGATGTTGTGTTCTTCTTCTTCTTCTATTCTAAGTTTCTATCTTATCTTTCCTCACCCTCTAATTTCTTACATTAATCATCCGGTATTTTTCGACGTTTGGTTAGTCATCATTGAGTTTATGGCGGTAACCAAAGTCGTCAAAAACCCGGGTCATTACAGTTGGTATCAGAGCTTAAGTTAAGTTTTACCTTGGCTCTGTGGCGTGTCTCAGTAGAGATGGGGTTAGTAATACCCTAGATTGAGTTTGAGTGTATATATACGAGTGAACGTATTTGTTATTGATATAAAGTGGTTTTATATTGTGGAGATTCATTAGTTGAGTTGTTTATGGATTCTGGTCGATCAGTTTGATCCACTGTATTGATATGGGTTACTAAACACTTGAATACGATGAACCGTCATGGTATGTTTTGAAAGAGGGTAAATTAAAATAAGTTTACCCAAGGTATATCTTGATATAGAGAAGATATATATATCAAAATTATAATATAGTGGATATATTGGTTGTTATTATAATCGAGTAAGATTATAAATTAAAAGGTTATGTAAATAATCAATCAGAATTCATATAAGTGAAATACGTGAAATCAGATGAGTTGAATCTGAAATTTTAAACCAGAAATTGAGTTAAAACTCTGGAGAATTGGATAAGTGTTTGTAAATGAATTTGGATTAAAAATAAGGAAAATTTAAGATCCTGGGAGATTTTAAATTGTTTTACAAATAGTGTGAATTATATTTTGAAATGAATTTCAAAGTGGAAATGTTTAGAAATGGTTTTATAGTATTGAACTCACTTCGATCGCTGGAAAATAGATTCTGATGATGACAGCTGCATCATCAGTATTCATTTTCGAGTTGTAAGTGACGAATTACTACCAGAGATACTGTTTTGAATTTGTTTTGGGAAAGACAAGTTGTGTTGAATTTCAAAATGGGATTTATAATATAGGATTTGAATATATAGAATTTGAATATAGAATTCAAATGGAATTTAAATTATAGAATTTGATATATAGAATTTGAATATATAGAATTTGAATAGAATTTGAATAGAATTTGATATATAGATTTGAATAATAGAAGTGATATAAAATTTGAATAGAAATTTAATAGAATTAACTAAGTCGAAGAGGAATTGGATAATCGAGTTTTGAATTTGAAGTTGAACTTTGAAAGGTGAATTGGATTTGCAAATGGATATTCGAAATCGAATATAGAACTTAAATTTGAAATTTGGATTCAAATTAGTTAATAAGCAGTTAAAATATATTTGAACATGTCATGTTCAAATATAAAAGTGAAATAGACTAAAGAGTTAATTAACAAATTAATTAACGAATTGAGGTAAAACGATCAGGTATAGTTAAAATAGATTGGGCAGATATAAATATACATGAGATAGGTATGGATAAGGTATGAGGGTATATAAATAGAATGCTCAACGAAAAAGTATGTATTTAATTCATATATGAGATTTTATGCGCCGTATCGGCTAGCCGCTTGGCTTTTTCTTTTTCTCTTGGATTAGTGAGGGTAATGGGAGGCTATTTGAAATATCCCGATGCTCCTGGTACAATGTAACAACCCATGTTTTTATAACGTGTAATAACGATAAATCAAGGCAGAATTAATTTTTAAATAAGAATCAAGGGAAACGGGTTGCGCCATTGCGTTCGTCTCGAAATTCTACTTGGAAACAAGTCCGAGTTTTCGAAAATCGGAGTCCGTATGACCAAGTTATGACCTTTCGAAGTTTTCAGAAGTTTTCAAGTTCAAAACAGCTCAATTCGATTTCAAATTTCGAAATTCAAACCTCAGAATGGACTGGCCGGGAAATTTCCCGCCCAGGACCAGGTCGACTATGTAGTCGACCTGCCCAGGACCAGGTCGACCTGGGGGTCGACCTGGTGGCCGAGCCCACTTTTGAAGCTGGATTCACTTTGATGTTTCTGGCCTCGTTTCTGTCTACATTCGTCGACCTGACCCTATATATACAGCGCCTAACACTAGTCTCTCTACACAAAATTCTTTCTGACCTTATGCTGCTCTAATTCTGGTTGAAAAGTTAGAGAAAGGGACTACTTCTTCTATGACGAAACTACATTGCTGATTTGGGGATTACTGTTAGGACTTGACTAAGCATATAAAGATTCAACATCGACTCTCTTTTTCTATTTCTCGAATCACGATCAGTAAGCCCCAGTTATTTTTAGATTTAAACTGTAAATGTAATATGAATATGTTGTAAATTGAAATTGGACCTATGTATGATGACTGTTTTACATCCATTCTTGTTCATCTTGGATCTTGACTTTTGGATATATTACTATGACATTGATTTGGGGCCTATTCATGTAGTAAATCAAAAAGAAAAACCCCTTATATTATCATGTTGAATCTGCTATTAGTCACAAGTTTATGACTATCACCTTATGTCAATCGTTACCATGACTATACTATCACCTTATGTCAATCGTTACCATGACTATGCTATCACCTTATGACAACTGTTATCTTGAATAATACCTTATTTTGCTAAATTTGGAATCTTTATGTTTGAGGCCAATATTCCATATGCCAGTAATGTTATAATCATTTATCTCAAGTCATACCATGCTATGCTAGTAATCACTTTTGCCACCTTATACCCGTTCCTTTTTATGTTATTCCCTAATTAGATTTATTTGTATCGATTCGAGCTTACGTGCGATGGGGATACGATTTGGGTAGACTAGGTAAAACATGAATTGGCTTTGAACTTGAACATGAACGTTGTTATAACCTGAACCTAGATATGGACATGAACTTGACACGATTTGACATGAAACATGACATGAAAACTCGACATGAATTTAGACAGGAAAACTTGAACGTGGGCATGACAATTAGATAAACTTGAAAATGGCCAACTCGAGGTTGGGTTGAGTTTGCAGTGTAAATCTTCCCGGAACCTCCCGACAAATCCAATGGTTGCAAACAATAGGATCCAATGTGGGTAGTTGGTCATATAGCACGTAAAACCCGAGGTTAGACTATGTTGTGGTGTAAATCTTCCCGGAACCGCCCGACAAATCCAGTGACCACAACAGTTAGTCTAATGTGAGAGGTTGAGGTGCATTAATGAATTAATGCCACATGATAGGGTTAAGTCATGGACCACTTGAATATACTTAACCAACTTGACATGATGATTTGATAGGGTTAAGTCATGAACCGCTTGAACACACTTAACCAACTTGATACATGATTTGGATAAGGTTAAGTCACGAATTTGAATGACAACACTTAACCCATTAGAAACCTTAGTTACGCGGTCCTTTTCAGCAGTAACCCACTTAGATGTATCACGATACCCTGGGACTAGGCAGGGTAGGGCACGATTACTGGGCTGATTGTTAGCGACCAGAACGACGGCTGAGTAGGTGCGCCATTGTAGGTTCAGGCGGACTATGGTTGTGCACGTAGTCCGGAGTTGAAAAAGCAGGCATTGGGCACCCGTAGGTTTACACTGTGCGTTCTTGATTCGTGTCGGTGGTTGGCACCATAGGACTTGATACACCCTATGGTGGACCTAGCACAAGTAACTACATTTCAGGATAGGGCCGTATGACACAGACACATGACGAGCTAGAACTTGTAGGGAGCCGATCGATTAGTAGATCGTACCGTAGGACACCGTAATGGGTCACTTCATGATACTGGGCCAAGGGATCGTTTCATGATTAATACTTGACATAGGTTAGAACACTAGTACAGATGGTGCAGTGAATCCTGAATATGCGATACTAGACTTAACTTATCTTGTTTATCATATCAGTCCTGTTATCATCCTTATGTTTAATTCCAATTTTCGCATGTCATGTTACCTTTACTACTTTTTATACTGAAAGTCACTAGGGCTTACCAGTCTTATGACTGACCCTTTTTCTTTTGCCTCTTTTTCTTTCGTCCCCCCCCCCAAGGTTCTCAGGGAGGAAACACTAGCTCTTAGCTTGGATTTAGCTTGCTTTCTGACAGCTCATGTACGGTTTGGTCTTGAGCTATGCTATGGCTGTCTCTGCTATTTATGGGGAATAATTTACTTTTGTTATCTTAAGTTTATGCTTCTTTATTTGGAACTTGATGTAATGGAATAATTAGTACATTGGATATATGGGGTTTTGACTCTTTTCTTGAAAGTAATAAAAATTTGGTTTTTAATTTCCACCGCTGCTTTATTTATGTTCTGCCTTGTGATATCTCTGTGTATGTTTACCTATATAATACTCCACCAAAACTAGTGCATTCCCTTTGTGAGTAACCCTAGTGGAGGTGGGGTGTTACATTTGGTATCAGAGCAGAAGGTTACTAGGCTGGGCAAAAGGTTTTAAAAACCTTCTGAAACTATTTTCAAAACCATTTATAAAGAAGCATTTTTCAAGAAAAGTTTTAGGTTTAAAAAGGCTATTCCCCAAAAAGCCATTAGCACTTTCCTTTGTTTCCTCGTTTGAATCTTTTTCTTTTCGTTTTTCAGCATGGCTGATCTTAACCTGCCCGAGGGAATACCCGTGCCTGGATGGTTCCGAAGGTACTTAGAAGCCAGGGCCAACGGCGCGGGCCCAGCAGACATCCCTCCTCCTCCTCCCCCAGTGGCCGCGGTTCCTCCTCCTGGTACCGCCTTTGCCAAAATATGCAAGGACTTTAAAGCAATGGGCGGCAAGAACTTCGTTTGAACTGAAACCTTTGTTGAGGCATGAAACTGGCTAAAGGAGACTGAAGACTTGTTCATTATCTTTGATATGGAGGACCATAGGAAAGTTCAGTTGGCGGCATGGTTGTTGAAAGAGGAAGCTGCATTTTGGTGGGAAGTCACCAACGCTACCAGGCCAGTTGAGACTTAGGCAGACTTTAGAGAGAGGTTTGGGCTTAAATTCTTATCGTCGGCAGAAGAGAACCTTCAGATGGAGAGGTTCCTAGCACTTAAGCAAGGGGACATGTCTGTTAGGGAGTACATGAATAAGTTTAATCAGCTTGCTTGGTTCGGTTTGGATTTGGTCAACACGGCCCAGAAAAAGGCTGTACGCTTTGCTTGAGGATTGAACGAGTGTAACACCCCGTGATTCTGTAACACTAAGATTCACAAATCAAGGCAGAATTAAAAGTTAAAATCAAAATCAAGGGAAACGGGCTGCGCCATTACGTTCGTCTCGTAATTCTGCATGAAAATGAGTCTGAGTTTGCGTAAATCGGAGTCCGTATGAGGAAGATATGGCCTCCGGAAGATTCAGCGAAGTTCAAATTTCAAAACAGGTCAAGTTCAAAATTCAAATCGGACCCAGATTGGGCTGGGCGGGAATTTTCCCGCCCAAGGCACCCAGGTCGACTAGGTAGTCGACCTAGGGCACCCAGGTCGACTGGGTAGTCGACCTGGGGGTCAACCCCCCTGCTTTTTCCAGCTTTCTGAACCTGGTTCGTTTCTCTGTATCTAGACGCCATTCTGACCAGATTCGTTGACTTCTACACTATATAAACAGCCCTGGTCTTCTTCTCTATTCACAATTCTTTTCTATCCTTATGCTGCCTCTGAGAAGATATATAAATAAATAAAAATAAGAAGATAATACGAAAATCCAAGACAAGGTTATGCTGCTCAAGTTGTCTAGAAGAGAATCAAAGCTTCAAGATAAGGATTAAATGCTAAACGTCGCACGAATCATAGCAACGCCTCCTTTCTATTCTAATCTAATCTCTGTAAGTCAGTTATTTTTAGATTTGAACGTTTCTGTCTGTTGGTGACATGAAATTAAAGGAATACAAGAATATGCCAAATCTTTCTATTCGAACCTGTGCCTATATCTTTAGACCTAATTAAGAACTGTTATGATTCGATGACCAATTAGGCACTGCCTATGACTATGAACATTGCCTATGACTATGAACATTGCCTATGACTATGGACATTGCCTATGACTACGAACATTGCCTATGAATGTAACTGTGACTATGAGGATTATTTCCTTGACTAAACCTATGCCTTTGATTAGAAAACATAAACTATTGCCTATGACATAAGAAGGACATCTGTGATTAAACACCTGTGATTAAACACCTGTGATTCATGACTAGGAAAGTGTTGCTTAAGTTTTGTGACTATGAAATTGGGACTAAACCCGATCATCTATTCTGTCTATTCTTGGTTATCTTTGGTTTTAGACCTTGGGAATTTACCTATTAAGTTAGGTCTACCCATGTTCTTGAACCTACGTCCCTATTCTGTCTATTCTTGGTTTTCTTTGGTTTTAGACCTTGGGAATTTACCTATTAAGTTAGGTCTACCCATGTTCTTGAACCGACGTCGTTATTCAACCCTTTTTATGCCAGTTAGTATGTCTATCTTTTGCATAGCATCTTTGGTTCATTCCTTATTTTCTACGAACCTAGCTTTATTTCTAATCTAGACTGAATCACGATTATACGAACGGTGGGAATGCGGTTTGGGCAAAATATGAAATTTACTAAAAACGTAGTTTAACTTGTAAATTGGCATAAATTGGGAACATGTATTATGGCATGTTCATAGAAATGCAAATTGGATAAATTTGACATGAATTATAAGATGTGTAATTTGAATCTAGTATTGACGTGTAAATCTAGCATTTACATGAATAGTGAACTAGAGTAATAAGTCTAGTTTGACGTGAATTAGAATGTTGAATCGGAATTGGATTAGCTAATTTGGCACGGTAAGTATATTGGCATAAATGTGAAATTGGCCATAATTGGGAATAACTATCAGGTTTAGCAAAATCATGGTTAGTGACACTTAATTTGGTATAGTTTACATACCAAAAAGGCATAAATATGATATAGAGGGGAGAATGGGCCGTAAGAATAAATGTTGACAATTCACATTAAAAGAGTAATTAGGAAATAAGTAAATTAGGAATAATTTACTTATAGAATTTGGCCTGAATGAGGAAATGTAAATTTAGACAAATTAAAGGTTTATTAACGACATCTCTTTTAATGACACACCAGAAAGTTCTAGGGTGACAGAGAGGATAGTGTCTAGGCTTGAGTTTGGAAAATACAAGTTTCCTGCTCTCCCTGGCTATCCCTAACTGATCCGACGAACGGGATGGTTACTTTCAAAACTTGATTTGAAAATAAATTGAAACCCTTTGAACTTAGAAAACACGAATATGCCTAACCCGAGGTTAGACTGAGTTGTGATGTAAACCTGCCTGGAACCAACCGGCACATCCAGTATTCGCAACAATATCTGTCTAATGTGAGTGGTCGCGGCTTTAATTTATTTAGTTAAAGCTAGAACAAGAAGGGTAGGGTTAAGTTAACTAAGACGCTTAACCAATTTAACCAGACCGGTGGGTGGGGTTAGGTGCATGTAGACACTTAACGTAGTTAAGCTAGAATGGGAGGGTTAAGTCCATAGGAACACTTAACCAACCTAACACAGTTAAGCTAGAATGGGAGGGCTAAGTCCATGGGGACACTTAACCAACTTAACATGGTAACAAGACAAGATTTGTAGGGGTTAAGTAACTGAGAAATACTTAGCCAAATTAACATGTTAACTAGACCAGAGGCTGGGGTTAAGTAAAATCCAATACACTTAGCCAATTTGATATGTTAGCTGGGCTAGACCGTAGGGTTAAGTAAACTTGAACACTTAACCATCAGGTTGTGATAAAGGAATGGGGTTAAGTCTAAAACATGAAGGGATAATACTTAACCATTAATAATAACATGTTAGTTAAAACAGACGGGCAAGGTTAAGTTAAAAAGGAACACTTAACCAACACAGGATGAACGGGTAGGGTTAAGTAATAAGAAATACTTAACCAATATAACTTGGTTTGTGGTAGGGTTAAGTCATCATGAATCACTGATAACACTTAACCAGTTTAGCAGGATGAATGAAGAGGGTTAAGTTGGCTCGAACTGACTAATGACACTTAACCAATCCAAATTGACGGGAAAGAGAACTAAGTCGTAAACCTTAGTTAAGAAAACAACGATTCTGGAAACTAAGTGGTAAATCTTAGTTAGTAAAACTAAGTAGTAATTCTTAGTATAACACGGGAAGGAGCGAATGTCCGTCTGAGTAAAAAGGAGGCTCCAACAAATTGGGTTACGAAGCCCGAGGCTTCGAGGGGACGTGAGGGTACTCTTGGTATCCCTCTGTGAGGCTGCAGATGATCCTCCTGGGCTCACAGAGGTTAAGGTCTGCGTAGAAGAACCAAGGGTATGCCTTGGTTGCAATATATGGCAACCTAAAGACTAGGATGGACCGGCGTGATTCGGCGAGAAAACGGTAGCCATGTGATAGCAACTCGTCGTCTACCATCCATCTTCAGTCAATCGAGATATGTGAAGCGGAAAGACGGAGAACTCCAAAAGACCATATACTTGTTATCTAGTTATGGGTGAGGATGGCCATAGGATATTGGGGCACTGGGGGCCTGCGTATAGTTCTCATTTTACAAGGTGTGCCATTCATTAGTTGAGGGAGGGGTCAAGTGGGACCATAGCCACTGGAATAAAAACAGACCTTAGCATCTGCATCGGCAGATATCTGAAAGCTCCCGACCGAGTTCTGTATTCCTTGATTTGCCCTGACACAGAACTCGGGTCGCACATTACAGGACATGTGCATCTAGACAAGCGATAACGATTCGCGATACATGCGTGGGGAAGTATAGGAACATATACCACTTTAGTTAGTGTATCCTAGACTTGGAGGCATCATTCGACAGGTAGCATAATCCCTAGTTGAACTAGGTGGCATAAACCCTGAATCCGAAAAGCATTCAGCAGATCTAGTTGAAACTAGAAAGCACTTGGTAGAAAACCCTAGATTAAATCTAGGTAACAAATAATAAATGTATGCCTGAAGGCAATGGAAACTACAGGGATTGGGATCACGTTATCGTTACTAGTTGGCACACTAGTTAGGTGGTGCAGAGATATAGAAACCAGTATAACAAGGAAATAGCGAAGCGGCGAAAGTATTAGAGCATATCCAGTTAATCTTATATTAGCATATCTTGTGTTAATCTTGTCTAGTCTTGCCAACCCTATCATCATGGTGTTATCTTGTATTCAGTTAATTCATGTCGTTTTGTTGTTCCATGTTCATATGCTAGAAGTTACTGAACTTACTCAGGCTTTATGTCTGACTCTGTTTTTCTTTCGTGTTCTTTTCTTCCGTTCCCCCCCCCAGGTAGTAAAGGAGGGGATAGTATAGCTCAGGTTAAGTTGGACTGTCACTCTTTCCCAACTTAAAGATTCGTCGAAGTTTGCTTGGATTCTCTTTTCAGATGCTATGGCTGGCTCTTGCTAAAATTGGGGAATATAAATGTATTTTTTTTATGCTTCTTTATTTTGTAAGACAGATGACACTCTGATATTGTAAAGAAATCTTCGTACAAACTATTTTATCAATTAAGCAAAGTTTTATTTTCCGCTGTTTAATTTCTGTCTGTCTTGTAATTTATCTGCATCTTTTACCCTAAATGCTCCATAGAACTTAGTGCATTCCCTTTGTGAGTGACACTAACGGATGTGGGGTGTTACACGTGGTATCAGAGCTGAAGGTTACCAGATCAGATAAAAGATTTGAAAAATTATTTTCAAAACGGTTTTAAAAGAAGCATTTTCAAGAGAAAAGATTTGTTTTAAAGGCATATTCCCCAAAGCCATACGCACTATCTTCTCTTCCTCTGTTTGAATTCTTGGCTCCTTCTTTCTTGAGTCTCTGGGACTCCTGGCTTTCTGGGAGGTAACCTCGTCGAAGGGCGAAGTAGTGCCCGACTTCCATCTATAACCGTAGTAGTTCCACCTACGGCCAGTTTTCTTTCAAGCTTATAGGGTTTTCTGCACGATGGAAGAAGCTTTCAAGAGATTTGTCAACATGACTACACACAGAAGGGGATGAGAAGTTTGGAAAAGGAGCACAACCCTAGGATGAGGAATTCATAGATGTAGATTTAGCTCACGAAGGAGGAAGAAATCATAAAACCTAAGACAAGAGGGAGTATCTTTACTAGGGTATGATAGGGCATATAATTAAGGACAAGGGCAAGAAACGAGGAGCAAGATTTTCAGAAGGGCAAGAACCTACTTTCGCCACCAAGCGTACCTAGGAGAAAGGTAGTAAAGTTCTGATGGAAGAGTCTAGTTTTGCTACTCGTACTATTTCCTTTGGTTTTAGCTCTTCGCATTTGTTCATATCCACTTCCATAGTTGAGTCTCTGCACCATAGTACTTATATAGTAGAAAGATCCCACTAGAGTCTCAAATCCAATTGGTGGTCCGACCAGTTTATTTTTGGTTAGTAGGAATTTGAGAATAGTTATCGAGTTTGTTTATATCATCTCACATAGATCGTCTAAGTTCGGAGGAGATATTCCTTGGGTGCTTGTCTGATACTGGTTTAGGCCTTTGGGGCTTGTACTTGAGGGATGTAGAGTTCGACTAGGATGGTTTGCGTGAGAGATGAATAGATGTGACAGGCACTCTAAAAAGCACGTAGTAACCTTTCGACCCGTATAGTTATGGCATGGCGGATAAGAGGGAGACCTCTAATCATCTTAGTACATATACTTGGTGTCGTAATTGACATCTGTTTATTTTGGAAATGGAGATCAGAAACTTCACAATCGTGAAGTTAAATTAGTTAAGATACAGTGGAGTAAAGCTCAAGAAGGCTAGATACTAGCATCATACCCTTTTCCTTAAGGGTGCATCCTTGATTTCTTTGTTTAGGAGCTTTGCGCATAATTGTTTCTCTCTTTCCAAAGTATATCCTCTAGGTCGTATCTTCGATCCTTAGGGAGAAGCCAATGGATGTAAACATGTATTTGAAACATGTTATGATTGGTGGTTGCTAATGGTTGCTCGTGGATGCATATGCATACGTATTAGTCACTAGATCAAGTTCAGACGCTTGCATATTGCATTTACAAATATGTATTTGTTTGTAAGTTGAACTTGATATGTTATCATATGGATGTTGCATATGGATGAATGGTTGTGCACGCATGTAGTATTTACATAACTAGGGATGCTTGCATACATGATTGGACGCATGGCACTGACATGATTCGCATTAAAGAGGTCAACTGAATCAGTAAACCGCCTGATTTTGCATTAGATAAAGACATATACACACACTATGCATATAAACATGAAAGCATTAGAAATCTTTTAAGGACAATGAATGCATGTGATTGAATGATTGAATAGATGGGTGATTGGATGGTAGGACACATTCTTCCTAACTTGAAGATTTCGGGGACGAAATCCTTTTAAGTGGGGGAGAATGTAACACCCCGTGATTCTGTAACACTAAGATTCACAAATCAAGGCAGAATTAAAAGTTAAAATCAAAATCAAGGGAAACGGGCTACGCCATTGCGTTCATCTCGGAATTCTGCATGAAAACGAGTCGGGTTTGCGTAAATCGGAGTCCGTATGAGGAAGATATGGCCTCCGGAAGATTCAGCGAAGTTCAAATTTCAAAACAGGTCAAGTTCAAAATTCAAATCGGACCCAGATTGGGCTGGGCGGGAATTTTCCAGCCCAAAGCACCCAGGTCGACTGGGTAGTCGACCTGGGGCACCCAGGTCGACCCCCCTGCTTTTTCCAGCTTTCTGAACCTGGTTCGTTTCTCTGTATCTAGACGCCATTCTGACCAGATTCGTTGACTTCTACACTATATAAACATCCCTGGTCTTCTTCTCTATTCACAATTCTTTTCTATCCTTATGTTGCCTCTGAGAAGATATATAAATAAATAAAAATAATAAGATAATACGAAAATCCAAGACAAGGTTATGCTGCTCAAGTTGTCTAGAAGAGATTCAAAGCTTCAAGATAAGGATTAAAGGCTAAACGTCGCACGAATCATAGCAACGCCTCCTTTCTATTCTAATCTAATCTCTGTAAGTGAGTTATTTTTAGATTTGAACGTTTCTCTCTGTTCGTGACATGAAATTAAAGGAATAAAAGAATATGCCAAATCTTTCTATTCGAACATGTGCCTATATCTTTGGACCTAATTAAGAACTGTTATGATTCGATGACCAATTAGGCACTGCCTATGACTATGAACATTGCCTATGACTATGAACATTGCCTATGACTATGGACATTGCCTGTGACTACGAACATTGCCTATGACTGTAACTGTGACTATGAGGATTATTTCCTTGACTAAACCTATGCCTTTGATTAGAAAACATAAACTATTGCCTATGACATAACAAGGACATCTGTGATTAAACACCTGTGATTCATGAGTAGGAAAGTGTTGCTTAAGTTTTGTGACTATGAAATTGGGTCTAAACCCGATCATCTATCCTGCCTATTCTTGGTTATCTTTGGTTTTAGACCTTGGGAATTTACCTATTAAGTTAGGTCTACCCATGTTCTTGAACCTACGTCCCTATTCTGTCTATTCTTGGTTTTCTTTGGTTTTAGACCTTGGGAATTTACCTATTAAGTTAGGTCTACCCATGTTCTTTGTAACACCCCGTAATTTTATAACATTAAAATTCACAAATTAAAACATACTTAATTTTTAGAAAAGAATTAAGTGAAATGGGTTGCACAGAGAAATATATATATATTGATATATATATATATATAAATTAAAAATTAAATAAATAAATATGCGAAAAAGTTCAAAACAGCGAATTGGGAGGGGGAATAACCGAACCGGCCCATTTTTGAGGTCGACCCGAGCACTGCTGGGTCGACTAGGGGTTAATCCAGGGTGTTTGGCTGTCAACCCGTGGGCCGATTCGCTCAAATGCAGATTTTGCATTTGATTGGTTCTCATGGTTCAAGGTTAATCTAATGGTCCTAAATAACTTCCTACACCTATAAATACATCCTAATGCTAACCCTAAACCTAATTAAAATAGAATAGTTACCGTCGCCATGGAAATCAATGGAGCCGCCGCCAACTAAGAAAGAAGAAAAGCAAAATCAATTCTAATTCTCTCAACCCTAAAGCAAAGCAAAACTCTCTCTTTTCTTCTCTAAATTGTGAGTATGATGATCTTAACAAGATTATTATCATTTTAATTAGGTTGAGTTATGAATGGATTATGAGTAGATGATGTGAATTATCATATATGTTGTTGTAAACCCCTTTTGCTATCATGTATATTGTAAATCCAATGTTATGTGATGATGATATCTTATATGTTATAAATCATGCTATGATGATGTTATGTATGTTGAAAGTTTCTATGCTAAGTTGTGATGAATCATACATGTTAAAAAGGCCATGATGTTACCATCTATGCTAGTTAGTTCATATTAATTAAATCATCATGTTTGGGTTATGTTGATCTATATGACAAGTCACATATGCAAGTTAGATTGATTAGAAAAGTTATGAACATATGCCAAGACATCTATTATGACATCTAGAATTATGCTGTGACATATGTGATATCCTATGCTAGTTCACACCATCATTATGTTACCTAAAAACCACATATGTAAGTTTGTGTATAGATTTGGGCTATGATCATATCATGTAAATTGAGACATTTAACAAGTTGACACCTTTTGATCCTTAACATGTGTAGTTTATGTAAGTTTCACCCCTATTATGATTAGATTTATTTTAATTG
Organism: Allium sativum; assembly: GCA_030737875.1. Taxonomy (NCBI): domain Eukaryota; kingdom Viridiplantae; phylum Streptophyta; class Magnoliopsida; order Asparagales; family Amaryllidaceae; genus Allium; species Allium sativum. Next base: position 468,825,494 of record CM060920.1, on the reverse strand, counting down.
TCTATATGTTGTGATAATTTATCTTTGTGCTAGGTGTTAGACTATACAAGTCTAGCCTATATTATGCGTTGAATAAGCGAACGTATAAACGTGGGGTAGGGGTAATGTTAAGGATTTAATATTAAAAAGTTGGGGTGCAATTGATATGATTTTGCATGCCATAAGTGGATGGCCATAATTGAGTCAATTATGGACATCATTAAAAGTTGACTTAATTAATAATTTGAATAGGGAATTATTAAAACTGAGGTAAAAGATTTTAAGTGTTAATCAATGCTTAGGACACGAGCTTGGACTCGTTTGTGACGTAAACCTGCCCGGACCCGCCCGGCAAATCCAGTGGTCACAAATGTCAGCCCAATGTGAGAGGTCCTAGGCCTAAAGTAAGGCATAACGGTTGTAAAGACACGAGGTTAGACTCTTTTATGGTGTAAGACTGCCCGGACCCGCCCGGCAAATCCAGCTGCCATAAATGTCAGTCTAATGTGAGAGGTCTTTATGAGGTTATGGCCTGAATGAATTAAGAAATACTTAACCAGATAAACATGTAAGGTGGGACATGGGGGTTAAGTAGGTGCCTTGGGTGGCATGAGGAATCTAGGGGGTGCCCTTAGTGGCATGTGAAATACGATTAGTAAGACTTAACCAAACACACATGTAAATGAACATGACTAAGAGGGTTAAGTGGGATATACTAGTGACAAGCTTAGGTGGGTAGCTTGTGGGGGCCCATTTCGACCAGTATCCCAAACGTATCTTTGTGGGCTCGACCCAAGTCGAGGACGGGACACGCATGCTGGGTTCGATTGTAAGAGGCCAAAAAGGGGAGCGGTGGCAACGCAAGTCCAACGGGTTTCGTATGCGTGTGTGGACCCGGGCTGGTAGGTAAGACGTTGTTGCATCGTGTAGGTATAAGCCGTGCATTCTCAAGTTGTATCGGGTTGCCACTTTATGGGAGTGATACACCCCACTGTGGGGCCAGCACGGGTATCTACGAGTAGGGAGCCGATCGAAAGTGGGTAGTGGGGTACACCTAGTGGAGATAGGGGCAGACGACACCTATGTAGTCAGCTAGGGGTACGTAAGGCTATTTATAAAGTTTCTGTGTGAAGCAAGTGGGATCAAACAATAGGGTGACTGGTGTGGTGCAGTGTAGTAATGTGCGGTGCAGTGTAGTAATCATTCGTTAGTAATTAGGTGTGCCTTTACCGTTATCTTTAACGTTATCTTAAACGCTATCTTTATCTTCCTAAGAGTTCATAGACATTTACTTGTCTTCCAGCTTATGCCTTAGTCTAGTTATTTTGAGAATAGTATTGTTAGAATTATCATACTCGCCAGACTTTATGTCTGACCCCCTCTATTTCTATCCTTTTTCCCCCTCCAGGTCCTCAGGTTGGGCCCAGCTCTAGTGGAGTTTGATTGAATTGCTTCATCTCTCTTTGGAAAGCTTGGACCGTTGAAGTAAAGTCTAGCTTGTTATCTTTTTAATGGCTATTTATGTAATGGGATTATGTATTTTGTTTTTATGAAGATGGATATTGTACTTGGTTATGATCTATGGTTTTATGATGTAACAAACATGTTTAATTTCCGCTGCAATAAAATGAAGTTTTAGATTTCCAAGTACTATTTACTATCTGTCTTGTCGTAATTTTTCTGTTCTATATTCACTTATAACCTCCATGGAAGTTAATGCATTCCATTCGTGAGTGACATTAATGGACGTGGGGTGTTACACGTGGTATCAGAGCTTAAGGTTACCAAAACAGATAAAAATACTTTAGAAAAATAGTTATTTTTGGAAGAAGTGTTTTCAAAAACATGTTTTAATGAGAAATTTAAAGAGAAAAGTTTTTAAGAAAAACATAATCCCTAATAGCCACATATCTTTATCTTTCGAATTCTCCATTTTGAATCTTTCCTTTTTCGTTTCAGCATGGCTGAAGATCTTAATCTACCCGACGGTGTAACGATACCAGGATTGTATAGGAGGCTGTTAGAGGCTAGGGCCGCCGCAGGTCCGGCCAATGTTCCTCCACCACCAGTTGCACCCATTCCTCCTCCTCCTCCTCGCGTAGATACTTTTGCAAAGACGTGCAAGGAATTCAAGGCTATGGTTGGAAAACCATTTCTGTTGAAAGCTTAGTTTTTCTGTTTGATCATCCTGTCCGTACCTTATTCGATTCGGGCGCATCACATTCGTTTATCTCTACATCATTAGTTGAATCACTGCACTTAAACACCAGTTTAGTAGAGGATCCCTTAGTTGTTTTGAATCCAATTGGGGGCTCAGCTTATTTGTCAATGATGTGTTTGGATTTGAAAATTTCCATACTTAGCGTTGAATTTAGATGTGATGCTTATGTGTTGGGCTTCACGGGCTATGGGCTAATTTTAGGAATGGATTGGTTATCCAGAAATGGGGTCGTTCTTGATTGTGAAAGGAGAGTAGTTAGGCTCGTGACTCGCCTTGGCAACACTCTCGAAATCTTCTGTAATCCAATAAATTCGGTTATGCTAAGTTATCTAGAATCGCTTGACGCGTCTGAGGAGAATCTACGATCTGTTAGAGTGGTCCGAGAATATTCGGATGTGTTTGAGGAGGTGAAGGGCTTGCCTCCGAAGCGGGAGATAGATTTTCGAATATATCTTGTGGATAATGCGAAACCAGCATCTTTGCCAGTACGCCACATGGCTCCACGTGAAAGGAGGAAGCTCGATAAGCAAGTGAAGGAGTTGCTTGAGAAGGGGTTCATAAGACGAAGTATATCGGAGTGGGGTGCTCCAGTAGTTTTTGCCATGAAGGCGGATGGGTCCCTTAGACTTTGTGTGGACTATAGAGAACTAAATAAGCTTACTAAGAAGAACAGACACCCGCTGCCGAGGATTGACGATCTCTTCGATCAGTTAGTTGGTGCCTCAGTGTTTTCGCAGTTGGACTTAGCCACTGGTTTCCATCAGTTGAGAGTGGCTGAGAATAGCATTGACAAGACTGCCTTTAGGACTCCGGATGGTTTCTATGAATGGCTAGTGATGCCCTTCGGTTTGACAAACGCCCCCGCATACTTTGTTGATTTGATGAGTAGGGTGTTTAGGGAGTACCTTAACAAATTCGTGGTAGTCTTTGTAGATGACATCTTGATCTTTTCTAAGGATGAAGAAGAGCATGCCCTACATCTTAGGGAAGTGTTGGAGACTCTTCGAGCGCATAAGCTTAAAGCTAAATTTTCTAAGTGTCACTTTTGGAGGAAGGAAGTACGGTTCTTAGGACACGTGGTTTCCAAAGAAGGGATAGTTGTAGATCCCGCGAAGGTGGTGGCCATCCAAGATTGGAAGGTTCCTAAAAATGCTACCGAAGTGAGAAGTTTCTTGGGGTTGGCTGGCTACTATAGGAAGTTTATCAAAGACTTCGCAAAGATATTAGCTCCATTGACACGCTTGACGAAGAAGAACCTAGTTTTCACATGGGACGTAGATTGTGATGATGCGTTCCAATGTTTGAAGAGAGCTTTGACTTCAGCCCCAGTCTTAGTATTGCCAGACGGGAGTAAGCCGTTTACCGTTTATACCGATGCTTGTGGGACAGGACTAGGCGCAGCCTTAATGCAAGAGGGTAGGATAATAGCCTATGGTGGAAGGCAGTTGAGAGCGCATGAGAAAAATTATCCTACACATGACCTAGAATTGGCCGCTATTGTTTTCGCGCTTAAGTCTTGGCGTCATTATCTTCTTGGCGAGAAATTTGAATTATTCACTGACCACAAATCTTTAAAATACCTATTCTCTCAAAAGGACTTGAACTTAAGGCAGCAAAGGTGGATGGAGTTCTTAGCGTCCTACGACTTCGAAATAGCCTATACCCCTGGCAAGGGTAACGTGGTGGCAGAAGCCTTAAGTAGAAAAAGATTATCCTTAAGTCCTTTGTTTGTTGAGCGGCAAAGTTTAGAATTCATTTCGATGTTTGACTTTAGACCTTCCGTTGACTTCATACCCGGTTTGCTAGCATCCTTGGAGGTCAGACCTACGCTTTTGGGATGGATTGGCGAGGCACAGCGAGACGACCCACAGTTAGTTGAGTTAGTAGAAAAGCTCAAAGGAGGGGAGTCATCAAGCTATCTCCGTAGGTATACCCTAGATGATAAGGGTTGGTTACGTAGGGACGGTAGACTTTGTGTACCAAAAGACGATGACCTAAGGAAGACTATTCTTGACGAAGCACATCGTTCAAAGATGACCATTCATCCCGGCGGGGACAAGATGTACAAAGACATGAAGAGAGTTTACTTTTGGGCCGGCATGAAGAAAGATGTGGCCGAGTATGTCGCTAGATGCTTGGTGTGCCAACAAGTAAAAGCGGAGCAAAAGAAACCCGGTGGGTTGCTTCACCCATTGGAGGTTCCACTATGGAAGTGGGAAAGTGTCTCCATGGATTTTGTGGATGGGTTACCGCGATCAAGGAAGGGTAATACGGGAATTTGGGTTATAGTAGATAGACTTACTAAAAGCGCCCATTTCATTCCCGTAAAGAGTAAGAGGACTACTCCATGGCTAGCCTCCGTATACATTCGAGAAATAGTTCCTTTGCACGGGGTTCCTTCTAGCATAGTGAGCGACCGCGATCCTATTTTCACTAGAGAATTTTGGAGAAGCTTACAAGAGGCGTTAGGGACTCAGTTATGTTTGGGCACCGCATATCATCCTCAGACGGACGGCCAGACCGAGAGGGTGAATCGCATTCTAGAGGATCTGTTGAGGCTATGTATCCTAGACTTTGGGGGTACGTGGGAAGAGCATCTTCCATTGGTGGAGTTCGCATATAATAACAGCTTTCAGTCCAGCATTGGTATGGCACCATTCGAAGCTCTTTATGGACGACCTTGTTGTTCACCTACATGTTGGTGGGAATCTACGGATAAGATCTTACTTGGGCCCGATATGATTAGGGAGACTTCGGAGAAGATCGACTTGATTCGAAGGAGGATGAAAGCAGCACATGATAGGCAGAAATCTTATGCGGATAAGAGGAGGACAGATCTCGAGTTTGAAGTTGGGGACATGGTCTTTGTCAAAGTGTCTCCATTACGAAACGTTGTTCGCTTTGGGTCCGTTGGGAAATTAGCACCAAGGTTTGTAGGGCCGTTTCCTATTAAGGAGAAGATTGGACAGATGGCGTATAGAGTGGAGTTGCCCGAGAGACTTAGTGGTGTACACGACGTATTCCATGTGTCACATTTGAGGAAGTGCTTGCACGAGACCGCAGAAGTGGTAGAGCCGAGCTTTCTTTGAGAGGTGGAGATAGAGCGCGATTCGACAATTCGACGAGCTCCTACGCGCATTCTTGGGTCGGAGATCAAGAAGTTGAGGAATCGAGAGGTCAGACTAGTCAAAGTGCAATGGGGAGATGATGAGAGCAATGCTACTTGGGAGACAGAAGAGAAGATGCGTTCACGATACCCTTTTCTTTTTGAGGGTATGTCTTTTAATTTCTCCTTTATCGCTTAGCTTGTACTTATCTTATCTTTAGTATATCCTCTCGCTAGTATCTTTGACCTTTAGTTAGGATAATCCTATGGTTGAAACATGTGTTTGAGACATGTTATGTATGGTGGATGCAAAGTGGATGCAAGTGTTTGCTAGTGGTTGCTCGTGGATGCATATACACACACTATTAGGCACCAGATCGGCTCAGTCACTTCATATTGCATATTGCATATATATGGATGTATTTAGTAAAATGGATGTATAATGGTTGTATTATCATATAGTTGCTGCATTCGGGTGGATGGTTGTGCACGCATATAGAATTAATATGTATCATTAGGAATCTTTTGCATACATATTGGACGCATGGCACTATCATGAATTGCACTAAGGAGGTCGACTGAATCAGTAGACGGCCTAATTTTGCATTAGATATGGACATATACACACACTGTGCATATAAACATTAAAGCATTAGAAGTCTTTTAAGGACAATGGATGCTGGTGTTTGATGGTTGAGTAGATGGATGATTAGTTGGTAGGATATACATTCTTCTTGACTTGGAGATTTCGGGGACGAAATCCTTTAAGGAGGGGAAAATGTAACACCCCGTAATTTTATAACATTAAAATTCACAAATTAAAGTATACATAATTTTTAGAAAAGAATTAAGTGAAATGGGTTGCGCAGAGAAATATATATATATATATATTGATATATATATATATATATATAAATTTAAAATTAAATAAATAAATATGCGAAAAAGTTCAAAACAGCGAATTGGGAGGGGGAATAACCGAACCGGCCCATTTTTGAGGTCGACCCGAGCTCTGCTGGGTCGACTAGGGGTTAATCCAGGGTGTTTGGCTGTCAACCCGAGGGCCGATTCGCTCAAATGCAGATTTTGCATTTGATTGGTTCTCATGGTTCAGGGTTAATCTAATGGTCCTAAATAACTTCCTACACCTATAAATACATCCTAATGCTAACCCTAAACCTAATTAAAATAGAATAGTTACCGTCGCCATGGAAATCAATGGAGCCGCCGCCAACTAAGAAAGAAGAAAAGCAAATTCAATTCTAATTCTCTCAAACCTAAAGCAAAGCAGAACTCTCTCTTTTCTTCTCTAAATTGTGAGTATGATGATCTTAACAAGATTATTATCATTTTAATTAGGTTGAGTTATGAATGGATTATGAGTAGATGATGTGAAGTATCATATATGTTGTTGTAAACCCCTTTTGCTATCATGTATATTGTAAATCCAATGCTATGTGATGATGATATCTTATATGTTGTAAATCATGCTATGATGATGTTATGTATGTTGAAAGTTTCTATGCTAAGTTGTGATGAATCATACATGTTAAAAAGGCCATGATGTTACCATCTATGCTAGTTAGTTCATATTAATTAAATCATCATGTTTGGGTTATGTTGATCTATATGACAAGTCACATATGCAAGTTAGATTGATTAGAAAAGTTATGAACATATGCCAAGACATCTATTATGACATCTAGAATTATGTTGTGACATATGTGATATCCTATGCTAGTTCACACCATCATTATGTTGCCTAAAAACCCCATATGCAAGTTTATGTATAGATTTGGGCTATGATCATATCATGTAAATTGAGACATTTAACAAGTTGACACCTTTTGATCCTTAACATGTGTAGTTTATGCAAGTTTCACCCCTATTATGATTGGATTTATTTTAATTGTCTATATGTTGTGATAATTTATCTTTGTGCTAGGTGTTAGACTATACAAGTCTAGCCTATATTATGCGTTGAATAAGCGAACGTATAAACGTGGGGTAGGGGTAATATTAATGATTTAATATTAAAAAGTTGGGGTGCAATTGATATGATTTTGCACGCCATAAGTGGATGGCCATAATTGAGTCAATTATGGACATCATTAAAAGTTGACTTAATTAATAATTTGAATAGGGAATTATTAAAACTAGGGTAAAAGATTTTAAGTGTTAATCAATGCTTAGGACACGAGCTTGGACTCGTTTGTGACGTAAACCTGCCCGGACCCGCCCGGCAAATCCAGTGGTCACAAATGTCAGCCCAATGTGAGAGGTCCTAGGCCTAAACTAAAGCATAACGGTTGTAAAGACACGAGGTTAGACTCTTTTATGGTGTAAGACTGCCCGGACCCGCCCGGCAAATCCAGCTGCCATAAATGCCAGTCTAATGTGAGAGGTCTTTATGAGGTTATGGCCTGAATGAATTAAGAAATACTTAACCATATAAACATGTAAGGTGGGACATGGGGGTTAAGTAGGTGCCTTGGGTGGCATGAGGAATCTAGGGGGTGCCCTTAGTGGCATGTGAAATACGATTAGTAAGACTTAACCAAACACACATGTAAATGAACATGACTAAGAGGGTTAAGTGGGATATACTAGTGACAAGCTTAGGTGGGTAGCTTGTGGGGGCCCATTTCGACCAGTATCCCAAACGTATCTTTGTGGGCTCGACCCAAGTCGAGGACGGGACACGCATGCTGGGTTCGACTGTAAGAGGCCAAAACGGGGAGCGGTGGCAACGCAAGTCCAACTGGTTTCGTATGCGTGTGTGGACCCGGGCTGGTAGGTAAGACGTTGTTGCATCATGTAGGTATAAGCCGTGCATTCTCAAGTTGTATCGGGTTGCCACTTTAGGGGAGTGATACACCCCACTGTGGGGCCAGCACGGGTATCTATGAGTAGGGAGCCGATCGAAAGTGGGTAGTGGGGTACACCTAGTGGAGATAGGGGCAGACGACACCTATGTAGTCAGCTAGGGGTACGTAAGGCTATTTATAAAGTTTCTGTGTGAAGCAAGTGGGATCAAACAATAGGGTGACTGGTGTGGTGCAGTGTAGTAATGTGCGGTGCAGTGTAGTAATCATTCGTTAGTAATTAGGTGTGCCTTTACCGTTATCTTTAACGTTATCTTAAACGCTATCTTTATCTTCCTAAGAGTTCATAGACATTTACTTGTCTTCCTGCTTATGCCTTAGTCTAGTTATTTTGATAATAGTATTGTTAGAATTATCATACTCGCCAGACTTTATGTCTGACCCCCTCTATTTCTATCCTTTTTCCCCCTCCAGGTCCTCAGGTTGGGCCCAGCTCTAGTGGAGTTTGATTGAATTGCTTCATCACTCTTTGGAAAGCTTGGACCGTTGAAGTAAAGTCCAGCTTGTTATCTTTTTAATGGCTATTTATGTAATGGGATTATGTATTTTGTTTTTATGAAGATGGATATTGTACTTGGTTATGATCTATGGTTTTATGATGTAACAAACATGTTTAATTTCCACTGCAATAAAATGAAGTTTTAGATTTCCAAGTACTATTTACTATCTGTCTTGTTGTAATTTTTCTGTTCTATATTCACTTATAACCTCCATGGAAGTTAATGCATTCCCTTCGTGAGTGACATTAATGGACGTGGGGTGTTACATTCTTTAACCGACGTTGTTATTCAACCCTTTTTATCCCAGTTAGTATGTCTATCTTTTGCATAGCATCTTTGGTTCATTCCCTATTTTCTACGAACCTAGCTTTATTTATAATCTAGACTGAATCACGATTATACGAACGGTGGGAATGCGGTTCGGGCAAAATATGAAATTTACTAAAAAGGTAGTTTAACTTGGAAATTGGCATAAATTGGGAACATGTATTATGGCATGTTCATAGAAATGCAAATTGGATAAATTTGACATGAATTATAAGATGTGTAATTTGAATCTAAGATTGACGTGTAAATCTAGCATTTACATGAATAGTGAACTAGAGTAATAAGTCTAGTTTGACGTGAATTAGAATGTTGAATCGAAATTGGATTAGCTAATTTGGCACGGTAAGTATATTGGCATAAATGTGAAATTGGCCATAATTGGGAATAACTATCAGGTTTAGCAAAATCATGGTTAGTGACACTTAATTTGGTATAGTTTACATACCAAAAGGGCATAAATATGATATAGATGGGAGAATGGGCCGTAAGAATAAATGTTCACAATTCACATTAAAAGAGTAATTAGGAAATAAGTAAATTAGGAATAATTTACTTATAGAATTTGGCCTGAATGAGGAAATGTAAATTTAGACAAATTAAAAATTTATTAACGACATCTCTTTTAATGACACACCAAAAAGTTCTAGGGTGGCAGAGAGGATAGTGTCTAGGCTTGAGTTTGGAAAATACAAGTTTCCTGCTCTCCCTGGCTATCCCTAACTGATCCGACGAACGGGATGGTTACTTTCAAAACTTGATTTGAAAATAAATTGAAACCCTTTGAACTTAGAAAATACGAATATGCCTAACCCGAGGTTAGACTGAGTTGCGATGTAAACCTGCCTGGAACCAACCGGCACATCCAGTATTCGCAACAATATCTGTCTAATGTGAGTGGTCGTGGCTTTAATTTATTTAGTTAAAGCTAGAACAAGAAGGGTAGGGTTAAGTTAACTAAGACGCTTAACCAATTTAACCAGACCGGTGGGTGGGGTTAGGTGCATGTAGACACTTAACGTAGTTAAGATAGAATGGGAGGGTTAAGTCCATAGGAACACTTAACCAACCTAACACAGTTAAGCTAGAATGGGAGGGCTAATTCCATGGGGACACTTAACCAACTTAACATGGTAACAAGACAAGATTTGTAGGGGTTAAGTAACTGAGAAATACTTAGCCAAATTAATATGTTAACTAGACCAGAGGCTGGGGTTAAGTAAAATCTAATACACTTAGCCAATTTGATATGTTAGCTGGGCTAGACCGTAGGGTTAAGTAAACTTGAACACTTAACCATCAGGTTGTGATAAAGGAATGGGGTTAAGTCTAAAACATGAAGGGATAATACTTAACCATTAATAATAACATGTTAGTTAAAACAGACGGGCAAGGTTAAGTTAAAAAGGAACACTTAACCAACACAGGATGAACGGGTAGGGTTAAGTAATAAGAAATACTTAACCAATATAACTTGGTTTGTGGTAGGGTTAAGTCATCATGAATCACTGATAACACTTAACCATTTTAGCAGGATGAATGAAGAGGGTTAAGTTGGCTCGAACTGACTAATGACACTTAACCAATCCAAATTGATGGGAAAGAGAACTAAGTCATAAACCTTAGTTAAAAAACAACGATTCTGGAAACTAAGTGGTAAATCTTAGTTAGTAAAACTAAGTAGTAATTCTTAGTATAACACGGGAAGGAGCGAATGTCCGTCTGAGTAAAAAGGAGGCTCCAACGAATTGGGTTACGAAGCCCGAGGCTTCGAGGGGACGTGAGGGTACTCTTGGTATCCCTCTGTGAGGCTGTAGATGATCCTCCTGGGCTCACAGAGGTTAAGGTCTGCATAGAAGAACCAGGGGTATGCATTGGTTGCAATATATGGCAACCTAAAGACTAGGATGGACCGGCGTGACTCGGCGAGAAAACGGTAGCCCTATGATAGCAACTCGTCGTCTACCATCCATCTTCAGTCAATCGAGATACGTGAAGCGGAAAGGCGGATAACTCCAAAAGACCATATACTTGCTATCTAGTTATGGGTGAGGATGGCCATAGGATAGTGGGGCACCGGGGGCCTGCGTATAGTTCTCATTTTACAAGGTGTGCCTTTCATTAGTTGAGGGACGGGTCAAGTGGGACCATAGCCACTGGAATAAAAACCAGACCTTAGCATCTACATCGGCAGATATCTGAAAGCTCCCGACCGAGTTCTGTATTCCTTGATTTGCCCTGACATAGGACTCGGGTCGCACATTATAGGACATGTGCATCTAGACAAGCGATAACGATTCGCGATACATGCGTGGGGAAGTATAGGAACATATAACACTTTAGGTAGTGTGTCCTAGACTTGGGGGCATCGTTCGACAGGTAGCATAATCCCTAGTTGAACTAGGTGGCATAAACCCTGAATCCGAAAAGCGTTCAGCAGATAACGTAAACTCTAGTTGAAACTAGAAAGCACTTGGTAGAAAACCCTAGATTAAATCTAGGTAACAAATAATAAATGTATGCCTGAAGGCAATGGAAACTACAGGGATTGGGATCACATTATCGTTACTAGTTGGCACACTAGTTAGGCGGTGCAGAGATATAGAAACCAGTATAACAAGGAAATAGCGAAGCGGCGAAAGTATTAGAGCATATCCAGTTAGTCTTATCTTAGCATATCTTGTGTTAATCTTGTCTAGTCTTGCCAACCCTATCATCATGGTGTTATCTTGTATTCAGTTAATTCATGTCGTTTTGTTGTTCCATGTTCATATGCTAGAAGTTACTGAACTTACTCAGGCTTTATGTCTGACTCTGTTTTTCTTTCATCTTCTTTTCTTCCGTTCCCCCCCCCCCCAAGGTAGTAAAGGAGGGGATAGTATAACTTAGGTTAAGTTGGACTGTCACTCTTTCCCAGCTTGAAGATTCGTCGAAGTTTGCTTGGATTCTCTTTTCAGATGCTATGGATGGCTCTTGCTAAAATTGGGGAATATAAATGTATTTTTTTATGCTTCTTTATTTTTTAAGACAGATGACACTCTGATACTGTAAAGAAATCTTCGTACAAACTATTTTATCAATAAAGCAAAGTTTTATTTTCCGCTGTTTAATTTCTGTCTGTCTTGTAATTTATCTGCATCTTTTACCCTAAATGCTCCACAGAACTTAGTGCATTCCCTTTGTGAGTGAAACTAACGGATGTGGGGTGTTACAACGAGCCACTACACAGCTTGGCCATAACTCATATACCCATGGGGGCGACCTTTGAAAGCTTGGTGGATATGGCTCTACTTCATGAGGAAGACAAGAATAGCAAGAAGGAGGTTAAGCCTAATGAGACTCAGAATAAGAAAGCTAACTTCAAGAAGGGGGGCAACAAGAATAATAAGAATAACAAGAGCAACAACAAACCACGTGAGACAAGGAAGTGCAACTTTTTTGGTATTACGGGACATCTAGCTAAAGGCTGTAGAAAGAAGAAGAGGAGGTTGGGTGAATGCTTTCATTGTGGAGATACTGGACACATCAGCAAGGATTGCCCTAAGAAGCAAGGGCAGGGACAAGGGCAGACCCAGCGAGCAGGACCTTCTGGAGGGCAGTTGCACGCTCTCAACACCACTCCAGCTCTTGACCGAGGTAGTAATATTTCCGTAGAATGCCTTGTTTACATTTCTGACTTTCCTGGTCGAACCTTATTTAACTCTGGCGCATCGTATACTTTTATTTCTTCTGATATTGTTGAAAATCTGCACCTAAGTACTAGTCCGGTTGAGGATCCCGTTATAGTTTCAAATCCAATTGGGGGCTCCGCCCATTTATCTATGATGTGTACGGATTTGAGGATCTCTATCTTAAGCGTAGAATTCACGTGTAATGCTTATGTTCTCGGATTTATGAGATACGGTTTGATCCTAGGTATGGATTGGCTGTCCGATTATGGAGCCATTCTTGATTGTGAACAAAGGTTAGTAAGGCTCACGACTCGCCTTGGTAATACCCTTGAAATTTCTTGTAACCCTAAGGGTCCGGTCATGTTGTGTTATCTAGAATCTCTTGACTCGTCCGTCGATAATTTGCAATCTTACAGAGTGGTCCGAGAATATCCAGATATCTTTGATGAAGTGAGGGGATTACCTCCTAAACGCGAGATAGAGTTCCGAATTTATCTTGTTGATAATGCCAAGCCAGTTTCATTGCCCGTTAGGCACATGGCCCCACGAGAAAGAAGAGAGCTCAGTAAACAAATTAACGAGTTGCTTGAGAAAAATTTCATAAGACGAAGCATTTCTGAATGGGGTGCTCCAGTGGTATTCGCTACTAAGGCGGATGGATCGCTTCGTCTGTACGTAGATTATCGTGAATTGAACAAGCTGACAAAGAAGAATAGGCACCCACTACCAAGAATCGACGATTTGTTTGACCAGCTTGTAGGAGCATCTGTTTTCTCTCAACTCGATCTAGCCACAGGATTCCATCACTTGGAGTGGCTGAGGATAGCATTGACAAAACTGCGTTTAGGACTCCAGACGGGTTCTTCGAATGGCTCGTCATGCCGTTTGGGTTAACGAATGCACCCGCATACTTTGTGGATTTGATGAGTAGGGTGTTTCGGTAGTTCCTTAACAAGTTTGTGGTAGTTTTCGTGGATGATATTTTGATCTTCTCAAAAGATGAAGAAGAGCATGCTAGACATCTCAAGGAAGTCATGGAAATGCTTAGAGCACACCAGTTAAAGGCTAAGTTCTCCAAATGCCATTTTTGGAGGAAGAAAGTTCGGTTCCTTGGACATGTAGTTTCTAAGCAAGGCATAGCCATGGACCCCACAAAGGTAGTTGCGGTACAGGACTGGAAAATTCCTAAGAATGCAACGGAGGTGAGGAGCTTTCTCGGTTTGGCGGGCTACTACAGGAAGTTCATTAAGGACTTCGCAAAGATTTCAACCCCTCTTACTAAGTTAACAAAGAAGAACCTAGCTTTTGCATGGGACATAGAGTGTGACGCTGCTTTTCAGAGGCTTATGAGAGCCCTCACCACAGCTCCAGTTTTGGCATTACCCGATGGAGGTAAGATGTTTACCGTGTACACAGATGCGTGCGGCACGGGATTAGGCGCCATCCTAATGCAAGAAGGAAGAGTAATATGCTATGGGGGCAGACAACTTAAAGTTCATGAGAAAAACTATCCCACGCATGACTTGGAGTTGGCCGCGATTGTTCTTGCACTTAAAGCTTGGCGCCATTATCTTCTAGGGGAGAGGTTCGAGCTGTATACCGACCACAAATCGCTCAAGTACCTCTTCTCACAGAAAGATTTGAATCTGAGACAACAGCGGTGGATGGAATTCTTGGCATCATATGACTTTGATATAGCTTACACCCCTAGCAAGGGTAACGTGGTGGCGGACGCGCTAAGTAGAAAAAGGTTGACTTTGAGCCCCTTGTTTGTTGAAAGGAAAAGCCTTGAGTTTATAGCAACCTTTGATTTTACACTTGCTGTTGAGTCATTGACTTCTAGTTAGCATCTCTTGAGTTAAGACCTACACTTCTAGATCAAGTAGGGACTTCACAGAAGGAAGACCCACAGATAGTCGAAATCATGGACAAGCTTATTAGTGGTGAGACGTCAAGTCACCTCAGTAGGTATGCCATAGATGACAAGGGATGGCTAAGGCGCGATGGAAGGCTATGTGTCCCACAAGTGGGAGACCTAGTAAGGAGAGTTCTCGAAGAGGCGCACCACTCGAAGATGACTATACATCCCGGAGGGGATAAGATGTACAGGGATATGAAACGCATTTTATTTTGGGCTGGAATGAAAAAGGACGTTGCAGAGTTTGTTTCGAAGTGCATAGTGTGCCAGCAAGTAAAGGCCGAGTCGAAGAAGCCCGGTGGGCTATTACATCCTTTGGAGGTTCCGCAATGGAAATGGGAGAGTATCTTGATGGATTTCGTGGATGGACTGCCTAGGTCAAGGAAGTGAAATACTAGCATATGGGTCATAGTTGATAGATTCACGAAAAGTGCTCATTTCATTCCGTTGAAAAGCAAGAGGACTACATCAAGGCTAGCGTCTATTTACCTTCGAGAAGTAGTATGGTTGTACGGGGTTCCTTCTAGTATAGTTAGTGATCGTGACCCGATTTTCACTAGCCGTTTTGGAATAGTCTACAAGAAGCAATGGGTACACAACTGAGTTTAAGCACGGCCTATTACCCACAGATGGATGGACAAACCGAAAGGGTAAATAGGATACTAGAAGATCTCCTGAGGCTATGCATTATTGACTTTGGTGGTACTTGGGAAGACCATCTTCCTCTCGTGGAGTTTGCATATAATAACAGTTACCAAGCTAGCATCGGAATGGCACCATTCGAAGCCCTGTATGGAAGACCGTGCAAGTCGCCAACTTGTTGGTGGGAGACGACAGACTGGCTTATACTTGGCCCTGATATGATAAGAGACACTTCTGAGAAGATTGAGTTGATACGAAGACGGATGAAAACGGCCCAAGATAGACAGAAATCTTATGCGGACCAGAGAAGGACAGACCTAGAATTCGAAGTCGGGGATATGGTCTTTATAAAAGTTTCTCCATTACGCAATGTAGTTCGTTTTGGAGCAGTTGGAAAGCTAGCACCAAGGTTCGTAGGACCGTTCCCCATCACTGAGAGAATTGGACGGATGTCCTATAAGGTAGACTTACCCGAGAAGTTATCTGGAGTACACAATGTCTTTCATGTCTCGCATCTCCGAAAGTGCTTGCATGAGTTGGCCGAAGTGGTTGAGCCAAGCACCCTTGAAGACGTAGAAGTGGAAAAAGAGGCAACATTGAGGCGAGTTCCAATTCGTATCTTGGGGACGGAGATTAAAAAGCTAAGGAATCGAGAAGTCAAGCTAGTTAAAGTGCAGAGGAGTGAAGCCCAAGAAGACGCAACTTGGGAAACCGAAGAGAAGACATGTGCGCTTTACCCATTTCTTTTTTAGGGTACATTCTCGATCTCTTTTTCCTTGAAAACCTTTTCGTATCATGCTTCTACTACCTACGTTTGTCTTGTTATCTTCTTGATCTTATCTTGAGAACCTTAGGTAGAACCATATGGATGTAAACATGTGATTGAAACATGTTATGGTTGATGTTTGCAAATGGTTGCAAGTGGTTGCTAGTGGATGCATGACACACATTAGGCACTAGATCAGCTCAGTCACATTTTCATGTTGCATATGCATGGGTGCTTATACTTGTACATGGATGGAACTTGTTATGCTATCACTTGGATGTTGCAGATAAATGAATGTTTGTTCACTCATGTAGAGATTATAAACTATGTTAGGAATTTGCATACATGTTGGATTCATGACACTAACATATTTTGCATTAAGGAGGTTTACTGAATCAGTAACCGCCTGATCTTTAGCATTAGATAAGTACATATACACACACTTTCTGCATATGTCCATACAGCACTAGATTTTTTTTTAAGGACAATGGTTGCCTGTGGATGATGCTTTGAGTAGATGGATGATGGATGGTAGGACACATCCTCCCTAACTTAGAGATTTCGGGGACGAAATCCTTTAAGGGGGGAGAATGTAACAACCCGTGTTTTTATAACGTGTAATAACCATAAATCAAGGCAGAATTAATTTTTAAATAAGAATCAAGGGAAACAGGTTGCGCCATTGCGTTCTTCTCGAAATTCTGCTTGGAAACGAGTCCGAGTTTTCGAAAATCGGGGTCCGTATGACCAAGTTATGACCTTTCGAAGTTTTCAAGTTCAAAACAGCTCAATTCGAATTCAAATTTCGAAATTCAAACCTCAGAATGGACTGGGCGGGAAATTTCCCGCCCAGGCCAGGTCGACCGGGGGGTCGACTATGTAGTCGACCTGCCCAGGACCAGGTCGACCATAGTGTCAACCTGGGGGTCGACCTGGTGGCCGAGCCCACTTTTGAAGCTGGATTCACTTTGATGTTTCTGGCCTCGTTTTTGTCTACATTCGTCGACCTGACCCTATATAGACAGCCCCTAACACTAGTCTCTCTACACAAAATTCTTTCTGACCTTATGCTGCTCTAATTCTGGTTGAAAAGTTAGAGAAAGGGACTACTTCTTCTACGACGAAACTACATTGCTGATTTGGAGATTTCTGTTAGGACTTGACTAAGCATATAAAGATTCAACATCGACTCTCTTTTTCTATTTCTCGAACCACGATCAGTAAGCCCCAGTTATTTTTAGATTTAAACTGTAAATGTAATATGAATATGTTGTAAATTGAAATTGGACCTATGCATGATGACTGTTTTACATCCATTCTTGTTCATCTTGGATCTTGACTTTTGGATATATTACAATGACATTGATTTGGGGCCTATTCATGTAGTAAATCAAAAAGAAAACCCCCTTATATTATCATGTTGAATCTGCTATTAGTCACAAGTTTATGACTATCACCTTATGTCAATCGTTACCATGACTATACTATCACCTTATGTCAATCGTTACCATGACTATGCTATCACCTTATGACAACTGTTATCTTGACTAATACCTTATTTTGCTAAATTTGGAATCTTTATGTTTGAGGCCAATATTCCATATGGCAGTAATGTTATAATCATTTATCTCAAGTCATAACATGCTATGCTAGTAATCACTTTTTCCACCTTATACCTGTTCCTTTTTATGTTATTCCCTAATTAGATTTATTTGTACCGATTCGAGCTTACGTGCGATGGGAATACAATTTGGGTAGACTAGGTAAAACATGAATTGGCTTTGAACTTGAACATAACGTTGTTATAACCTGAACCTGGATATGGACATGAACTTGACATGATTTGACATGAAACATGACATGAAAACTCGACATGAATTTAGACAAGAAAACTTGAACGTGGGAATGACAATTAGATAAACATGAAAATGGCCAACTTGAGGTTGGGTTGAGTTTGCAGTGTAAATCTGCCCGGAAAAGCCCGGCAAAACCAGTGGCTGCAAACAATAGGATCCAATGTGGGTAGTTGGTCATATATCACGTAAAGCCCAAGGTTAGACTATGTTGTGGTGTAAATCTGCCCGGAACCGCCCGGCAAATCCAGTAACCACAATAGTTAGTCTAATGTGAGAGGTTGAGGTGCATTAATGAATTAATGCCACATGATAGTGTTAAGTCATGGACCACTGGAATATACTTAACCAACTTGACATGATGATTTGATAGGGTTAAGTCATGAACCGCTTGAACACACTTAACCAACTTGATACATGATTTGGATAGGGTTAAGTCACGAATTTGAATGACAACACTTAACCCATTAGAAACCCTAGTTACGCGGTCCTTTTCAGCAGTAACCCACTTAGATGTATCACGATACCCTGGGACTAGGTAGGGTGGGGTACGATTACTGGGCTGATTGTAAGCGACCAGAACGACGGCTGAGTAGGTGCGCCATTGTAGGTTCAGGCGGACTATGGTCGTGCACGTAGTCCGGAGTTGAAAAAGCAGGCATTGGGCACCCGTAGGTTTACACTGTGCGTTCTTGATTCGTGTCGGTGGTTGGCACCATAGGACTTGATACACCCTATGGTGGACCTAGCACAGGTAACTACATTTCAGGATAGGGCCGTATGACACAGACACATGACGAGCTAGAACTTGTAGGGAGCCGATCGATTAGTAGATCGTGCCGTAGGACCCCGTAATGGGTCACTTCATGATACTGGGCCAAGGGATCGTTTCATGATTAATACTTGACATGGGTTAGAACACTAGTACAGACGGTGTAGCGAATCCTGAATATGTGATACTAGACTTGACTTATCTTGTTTATCATATCAGTCCTGTTATCATCCTTATGTTTAATTCCAATTTTCGCATGTCATGTTACCTTTACTAGTTTTTATACTGAAAGTCACTAGGGATAACCAGTCTTATGACTGACCCTTTTTCTTTCGCCTCTTTTTCTTTCGTTTCCCCCCAAGTTCTCAGGGAGGAAACACTAGCTCTTAGCTTGGGTTTAGCTTGCTTTCTGACAGCTCATGTACGGTTTGGTCTTGAGCTATGCTATGGCTGTCTCTGCTATTTATGGGGAATAATTTACTTTTGTTATCTTAAGTTTATGCTTCTTTATTTGGAACTTGATGTAATGGAATAATTTGTACCTTGGAGATATGGGGTTTTGACTCTTTTCTTGAAAGTAATAAAAATTTGGTTTTTAATTTCTACCGCTGCTTTATTTATGTTCTGCCTTGTGATATCTCTGTGTATGTTTACCTAGATAATACTCCACCAAAACTAGTGCATTCCCTTTGTGAGTGACCCTAGCGGAGGTGGGGTGTTACATACAAAGGAGGTTATGGCGAATTTTTCCAGGAATTTAAGGAGTTAGAATATTTTTAAGATAATTTGATAGATAGAAATCAACGTATCGATATATATATATATATATATATATATATATATATAGAAGTCGATAAGGAAACGAACTTAGAAATAGAATAGTAAAATCAAAAAGGAAGACTAAGAATAAAATCTAGTAAAAATAGAAAGAGGAAGCGTATATGTGTTTAAAAGTTAATAAGCAGTTGTATGGTATTGATTATTCGAATAAGTAGTCCTATCTGTTTTGATGTTATAAATGTTATTCAGTCAAGGTCTGAGAGGTAGTTATACCCCAACTTGATTGATTTCATTATTAACAAATAAATAGTAAGATTTCAGGCTCGAAGATCAATGTTGAATAAGAGTTAGTTGAATATAGTATTTGGGTTGTCGTAACGATGTTTTACACAACATCCATTTTAACCCAAATAAGTGTAAGCTTGGAAATATAATAAAGAATATTTCCTAAGTATAGAAATAAACGAGATCGGAAAAGAGATAAGTAATTGGAATATTTTCTAATTATAAATAGCATATATTTTCTAAAGTTTAGAAAATAAAGGAAGGCGATATTCGGAAATGTTTTCCAAATAACATAAAAGGGCAATATGGTTATTGAAAATATTTGTTTAACAAATATTGATAAAGAAATAGAGAAGTGATTTAACTAATGAAATATTAATTAAGTGCTCAGTGACATGTTCAAAAGGAAATTTTGATTTTTGAAAAGAGTAAACTGTTTGAAAACTCTCAGGGAAAGACTGTTTGAATTAAAAACAAATTTAACAGAAATTTGTGAAAGCAAAATTGAATTAAAGTAAAGCCAGTAAAGTGGTAACTGAAAGTGAATTAGAATGATATCAAGACAAATTGGATTGTGAGATTCAAATTTGAAGTGTAATGTGATAATCAAGTTAAAAGTTGGGAATCAAGAACGAAACTTGAGTTTGAAATGAAAATTTGGCTTGGTAAAGAGCGAATGGTTTTGTTGGAGATAAAAGTGATTTCAGAATTTGATTGGGATAACATTTGTATCCGCTGAATTGATAACAAGTGGAAAGGATAAAATGATATGCCGACAAAAGGTACAAGTTTATATTTCTATTGGATATAAGATTTATGAGCCGGATTGGCAAGCCGCTTGGCTGTTTGATTTTCTTTTGGGATGGAGATGGCCCAGAGAGGCGAGTTGGAGTTTGACCGATTGACCAGTACAAAGGAGGTGCTGGCGAAATTTTTCGAGGAGTTAAGGCGTTAGAAAATTTTCAGGATTTTTGGAAATTTTCGTTGATAAGAATAAAATATAATTTAATTGAAATTAAATTGGTTCATTTGAAACTGAAGTTAAGAAGTGAACAAATATGTTCTAACCAGTCGATAGGGTCGTTCTCTACCTTAGCAATTTCGAGGATGAAATTATTTTAAGTGGGGAAGATTGTAATGACCCGCATTGGCAGAGGTATTATAATTAATTTATTTAATTATATAAATAGTGATATAGTGAATTTAATGGTCGTGGAATTAAATAATGATGAATATTTAATTAAAATAATAAATTAAATAATATATTTAATTCTGAAATAATCAGAATTGGCTGAAATGACGATATGGTGTGAACCGAATCATCTATGATATTTAATTCAGCTTGGAATTTAATTTGAATAACGAATATATTATATAAACGACAGTTGAACGTATAGTTTATAATATAATTATAAACGAGCTCGAAATGGCGTTGCAGTTCGTAAATTGGTGATTTGAACTTCAACTGAATGTACAAGATTCGTTTTAAATCGGATTTCTGTGAAACAAGAAACGTGTGGAGTTGGTGGAGTATATCTTTCTAGTGGAAGAGAAAAATCGGGATTTCGTCGTGCAGATTTTGATTTACGTCCAAATCAAATTTTAGAAAAGTCACTGTGGAATACCTTTATAATTTATAAAGGAATTATTTATATTTTAAAAAGGAATTTCAATATAAATCGAATATCGGGTTGACCCAGATTTGAAATATCAAGTTATAAATCCCAGTAGAGCTGTATGATATTCCACGGTGAATATATACGATAATAGTAATTTATTAATATTAAATTTAATTATATTTAAATATATTTATATATTTAAATGGGTCATTCAAAGCTTTAAAAATAGCCAGTTTTGCAAACGAAGTCGGAACTCGACGAAACTAATTTTGTTGGATCTGCAATGCCAAATAGTTGTTAGATGTCAGTTTCCGTGATTTTTGAAGTCGGTATGTGGCCGTACTGGATTTTAATGTGAAAAAAAGTTAGTATTTTGACCTTTAAAAATACGCTGTGTGAGCATACGGAGTCGTAATTCGACGAAACCAGTTTCGATGGGACCGTAATGTCGAACTGTAGCTGCATGCCCAGTTCGGTGATTTTTGGGTATCGTATGTGGTCATAGGAATTTTCAAGGATGAGAACGAGTAGCGTTTGCTTAGAAATTTATATAATATTCGAATATTAAAATATTAAAAGTTTCCTATAAAATACCCTTAATAATTTTTAACCCTAAAATTTCATTCTCTATGGTCAAACACAACCCGCCTCTATCAGTATTCCTCCCAACGTAAAATCCTCCTCTTTGAAATTTCTTAAAAATCAAAATAAAAATCGATAAATCATTAAAACCATATATTTGGATTCAGGAAGGGTTTAGCTTCATCTGTATATGCTTTGTGTTGAGATCGAACACGCTGAAGTTCGGTGCGCTTGTAACAGCGCAGGCTAGGGTTGGAAAAATTGGCAAATTGGATGCGTTATACTCGAATTCAATTTTGGTTTGGGTTTCCTGGTAGGGAGTCGATTAAAGTGGTGAAGTTTGAAAGCATTTGAGGATAAAAAAGTTCGCACTGTATACTGTACGAAGGAGGAATGCTCGACTCGGATTTTCCGGGGTAGATGCGAGTTTGAAATGAAGGGTATGGCGGAAGAGAGGACTCAAAGGGGTGAATTGTGGTGATTTTCTTGTGATTTTTAGTTGAATCGAGAAGGAGAAAACATGGATCAAAGGTGTGGGAATGGGAGTGGATGTTTACTGGAGCCGTGATATTTGATTTGGGGAAGAAGGGGGTCACGAACGTAGGTCGGGTCTGTTCAATAGGGTATGGGCTGGAGGAAGAAGTTAAGGCCCAATCTTATTTTTTTAAAATTCAAGTTTATTTATTTTAAATAGTGTAAACTTCAAAGTGCCATAACTTTATCATACGATAGCGGTTTTCAGCGAAACAGGATCCGACAGGATCGTATGGACGGACACTACCCAATGAAGCTGACTGGAAGTGGAGTGGAGCTCGTTTGAATTTACGGCAAGATAAATTGTTTGATTCAAATCAAATAACAGTTTATCGTTCTTTAACGATGAACTGCCAAAGTGAGTAAATCTCACTAACTTTGAACAGTTTATAATTTCATGTTGTATTTTTAGAACTGTTAAATATTGGCTGATTGACTGTGTGTTGACTGTTTGGTTGAACTGCTAGTCAGTTAGTTGAATTTCTATATTGATTCTGTTTAACAGAATATATCATATGGAACTGAAAGTGATGTTGATTTTATTGTGCAACATCTATGGATGCAGGGAAACAGGTTGGAGGAACCCAACTGGGTTCCTCAACTTTTATTTTACTGTTTTTCATATATTGTCATATATGATGTGATATATAATCTGCTGTCGATTATGTGTTTGGACGATACTGATCATCGTGATTTGAAATTTTGAATACCATAACATACCGAAATGTTGATAAGGGAATATTTTCAAAGTGATATTTGGAAATAAAATATTTATAAATGGAATATTTATAAATAGGAAATATTTATAAATTGGAATATTTATAAATAGGAGATATTTAGAAAAAGGGAAAACGTTATGAAAAGGAAACTGTTATAAGAAGGAAATCATTTTAAAGTGGAGAACCGTTACTAAAAGTAAATCTTTAAAATGAATAAATGTTGTTAAAAAGGAAATCTTTATAAAGCAAATAAAGGAGTTAAATCGAATATGGTATTCGAAAGTAGTAAATCGAATTAGTTATTCGAAAGGAGTTAAATCGAATATGGTATTCGAAAGTAGTAAATCAAATTAGTTATTCGAAAGGGGTTAGTCGAGTCAAGTCAGTTGAATAGAGTTAATCGAATATTTGTTATTCGAATAAGAGTTAACCAGATGGAGTTAATCAATTTGAGTTAACCAGTTAGAGTTAAACCAGTTAGAGTTAACCAGTTAGAGTTAACTAGATGGAGTTAATCAATTAGAGTTAACCAGTTAGAGTTAAACCAGTTGGAGTTAATCGATTAGAGTTAAAGCAAATGAGTTAATCGAATATAGTTTACTCAAATATAAAGCAAATGAGTTAATCGAATATAGTTTATTCGAATATAAAGCAAATGAGTTAATCGAATATAGTTTATTCGAATATTAAGCATATGAGTTAATCGAATATAGTTTATTCAAACATAAAGTAAATAGAGTTAATCGAATATAGTTTATTCGAATAAAGTAAAAGGAGTTAATGAAAATAGTTTATTCGAAAGGAATTAAGTGAAACGAGTAAATCAATAGCGTTAGTCCAATAGCGTTAGTCCAATAGCGTTAGTCCAATAGAGTTAATCCAATAGAGTTAATCCAATAGCGTTAGTCCAATAGAGTTAATCGATAAGGGTTAATCAAATAGAGTAAATTGAATAGAGTTATCGAATATACCTTATTTGAAGGAAAGAATTATCGAATAGAGATGATTCGAAAGAGGTTAAGTAAGGAAGTTAGTTAAAGAAATATAAAGTGAACTTTGCCTATTTCAAAGTTAGAAATGTTGTTCAGTTAAGGTCTGAGAGGTAGTTCTACCCCAACTTGATTGGCTTCGTATTTAACTAAGGAATGGTTAAGGTTCGGCAGTAAAGGATGTTTAAGTGAATTTAGTAATTAAAGGAAATGGTTTGAGTTGGCAAAGTGATGTTTTATCTAAACATTTGTTTAATCCAAACGTAGGGGTTTTGGAAATGTTTTTTCCAAATAAGAACCAGAAATGTTTTCTGATATAGAAAACAAGAAATGGAAATGTTTTCCAATGGTAATACCATATATTTTCTAAATTTAGAAAATAAGAAATGTTGAATATAGGGAAACAGGAGATAAGTAAATTAATGAACTAAGGAGATATATGATTGATGATTGATCGATATAAATTTCCATTTGGAAATAATATCATTGTTGCACACCTGTTTTTCTTCGATAGTTAAATCACAGACTATCGAAGTTTTGACCATTTTAACGTTGTTAATATGGAGAGACCGGTTGGATTATTATCCAAAGAACCACTCTGTATTGGCATAAGCATTGCGAATCATATATGCCAAAGGAAATTGAAGATAGAGTTATGCAAGGGCTATCCTGTTTACAGAATAGTTCCTTCGGTTCATCCTGTTCCTGGATGACTTGAATGGACGGATGTCTGACAGAGTATTTCCCGATGATCACGTATATTGATTTCTCCAACCGTACCAAGAGTTGAAGCGGATACTTCTTTTAGCTAACACATAATGTATGGTTGAGGACGTCAATCGGTGATTTGATGGATTTGACGATGTGGCATTCAAAGTGAATCTGGTGTGATGATGAAGCATAACCTCAAGCCTCATCAACCGGTAAATGATAGAAATCGGGCAGGCAGCATGGCTAAGTCGGTCGCACCGAAGTAGGGTGTATAATCACCTGATCTAGAGTTTCATTTACTTCTAAAAATCTATTGTTGATGCTGTCCCATTCGGGAAACGGTTGCTGATCCCAACCGTTGGTGATATACATTCGATACACTCCAACGAAATGAGTGGTCGGTCATGTGTGGCCGGGTTGCAAGATGTCCTTGTTGAACCCAGTGTATTCCTTTCTAGAGATACACTAGCGAAAGGTGGTTCCATACCTTGTCATAGTTGGAAATCCATTTCCCAATACGTGCTTGAGATTTTGATGTTATACAATATATGTAGAACATGCGATGAAAGCGTTTCTGCTAGATGATTATTATAGTTGTGGTTGATAGACATTATTATAATATCAAAAGGTTTTTGATATAAAGATATTTTGGATTCTCATAAGGAAAAACCCGTTCCGTTATACGGCGTGGTCTTATGTAATATCATTTACCTGCTTGAACTGTTTTAAACTGTTTTACTTATACCAGTCCCTTGACTGACCCAGAGTTTATTTTGTTTTGTTTTCCCTAAACTCTTGGGTGCCCAATTTTGTATGGGTAGTCAAGTAGTCGGGATTTACAGATACTTGAAGTGCTGGAGCAGGAGGCTTCAGGATCATATAGCTATTGTTATTTCCGCTGTGTTGTAAGTGTTGTACTTTGATAATGATGTATATTCAAATACAAATGTATATTTCAAAGTTATGTTACATATATTATATGTTATTCGTTCCGCTGTGAGGTTCGTGTTACTCTGATGTTGTGTTCTTCTTCTTCTATTCTAAGTTTCTATCTTATCTTTACTCTCCCTCTAATTTCCTACATTAATCATCCGGTATTTTTCGACATTTGGTTAGTCATCATTGAGTTTATGGCGATAACCAAAGTCATCAAAAACCCGGGTCATTACACTTTGAGAGGGATGAGACAATACATGTTTTCAAATTTTAATGCATACAAAAATCAAATATTTCCTTTGCATTGGTTTGAGAACATAAAGAGGGTGTTTAAACATGTCTTATGCAATGTGTTTTATTATGTTTTAAAAGCAAGGAGTTTTACCAAGATAAGGTTTTTAAAGCATTAGAAAAATTATGAACAAGGCGTTTTTTCAAAGAAAATGGCATTAAGAAAAATGCTATGCAAAAGTGTTATTTATCATATACATGTTAAATATAAATTTAAACAACACTACTAAAGTATGCTATCATATACACAAAGAGAAAAATGTAAATACCCTTTTGACATGTTTTAAATAATTTAAAGTCTTGAATTTAAATTGAATTTGTAAATATACACTCAAGATCAAACAATGTGTGTGCGTTTACGATCAATGTCAAAAACTGGGTCATTACAAGTTACACAGATATGACAGTGACAAATCAAAACAGAAAAACAAAGAAAAAATAAACAGAAGGGATAGAAGGAGAAATAAACAAAGAAAATAATAACAGAGAATATTTACAAAGGTGAGTTTAGAGATCATACCAGAATCCAATGTAAATCAGAATCTCTAACTCAACAGATCTTGGCTAAAGAAACTGTAAATGATGCAAAAGTATAAACCAACTTGATTTCAAATTTCTTTTCAGCACAGTAGTTCCTCAGCCATCCTTTGGCACCTATGAATTTATAGGATCGAGTGGTCTAACAAAATTTACAAAACCACTCACAGTTTTGTTCACACATTTTGGTACCCAGATTTGTTTATATAGCAATCCATCTGAATTTACTTTTGTACCCTTTGGAAACCAAATCTATTTGAATTTAACGAAGTTTGTTTTATTTCTTTTTGGGATCCAGGATTGTTTAGATGGATTACTACAAAACAAATTTACATCACGTTTATGAGTTAAAAATCATATGGAATTATCAGAGTTCAGATTTTCGAGTATATTCTTTACAAAGAAGGTTGAAGGAGTTTTAAAAGCATTTGAATTTCATTTTTCAAAAACATTGTTTTTCCCAAAGCTAAGACCATATCTATTTCTAATAGGATTTTGATTTTGAAACAACATATTCAACGATTTTTCCTCATTAGAGAATTTATCCAAAGTTGATTCTAATCGTTGAATTTTGGATTTAAGATCACCGTTTTCTTTCATTAAATCTGAATAGCGTTTGTTAGTACTCTTTCTTTCATCATCATGTTGTTTTAAAACCAAATTTTCAGTTTCAAGTAATTTTATTTTGGCCTGGGACTCAACAATCTCAGATTCAAACTTAGTTTTCTTTTCAAATTCGGATTTTCCAAATTTTTGAATTTTTCAATTTCCTTTTCAAACTCTTTCAAATTGACTCGCTTTTCAGCAAACTTTCTTTTTCAAAAATTTTGTGTTTAGAATTAATATTATACAACTCTTTTTGCAAAGAATCGTTTTTATAAATTAACTCATCTTCATTTTGTTTCAAAATGATAAATTATTTTTCAAATTTCTGAAGATTCATAATGAGATGAGTTAAATCATTTTTCAAATTGAAACAATTCTTTCAATCAAAGTTTTCAAATTTTAATTTGAACATATTATTTTTGCATCGCAACTCAGAACTTTTAGACTTCAGAATTTTATTTTTCCGTTGGAGATGATTAATAGTTTAGATAAATCATTACAATGAGAAACCAATTCTTTGTATGAAAAATTTCCATCACCTAGATCATCATTAATAGCTCAAGTTAAGCACATATCTGAATCTGAGTTGGCAACTGAGGGTTTTGAGCAGTTGTCAGAATTTCCATACCGCGCATCGAGAGCTCTCCAGATATCCTACGCAATTAAACAATGAGAGATAAGATCAAGCTGATTATTACTGAGATAAGAATAGAGAATATGCATAACGCGAGCATCAGTGATATTCCAATATTCAAAATTAACAGATTTTAAATATAATTCGATTTTTGATTTCCAAATTAAAAAATATGTTCCATTGAAAATAATTGGAATATCACTGGACTGACTCTAACAACTAGGATCCATGAATCTAGGGTTAATGAAATTACCAGGCTCTGATACCAATTGAAGATCTAGAATATAATTTATGGCTCCTCAGTGGACCTCAGACACTGGTTTTACATCCGGCCTCTCGACACGGAATAACCAGTAGAAGGACATGTGGGGGTAAGAGTCAATGCTTCACCAACCATATCATAGATCACAAGGCGAGAACCCCCATCATGCGTTAACTATCTCTGATACTAATTGTTGGATCTAGATTAACCCTAGAGGGGGTGAATAAGGTTAATTACAATTTTTTGTTGAGTTAAAACAAACGGGATATTAAAATAATAACCAGGTCATATAATGCAGCATAAATAAAAGTGCAGAAAGGAAATAACACACAGAGAAACCCAGCTTCGGCAAAACCCTGCCAACTTCTGCATTTCTAAGGTTTCTACTAAGTGATAGAACAGACCCCGCTCACAAGACCATGTAAACTCGCGAACCCCTCGCTCCTATTCTAACCCTACGATCAAAACCCTAGACTGATCCAATCCCCTAGATCAGATTTCCCCTAGTTTTACATACTCTAGTAAACTGTCTAGTTTTACAGACGAAACTAGAAAAACCACCCAGATTTTACAGACTCTAGAAACTATTAGTTAACCCCTAATTGAATCCTCTTAGAATTTTACAAACTCTAGAAACTGTTTGTTTGATTTTCAAAAACAAAATACAACAAAAAGAAATTTAAAACACAAGTAAACCCTAAGATTATATAAGTGAAAAAATTTCCCCCTTTTCTACTTGACTTGGCCGACCCTTTTGTACATTAGCTCCACCCCTTTTGTTTATCCGATCACTTTTTCTTTCTTCATGGAAAAGGTAATAGCGGCTCTGGAAAAATTGGGAAAAATTCTAGGATTTACATAATTTGCCTTAAATCGAATTGATTGCTTGAAGGAATGAGGTTCTCTGATGCTTTAACTTGTGTTACCTGAACGTCGATTTGGAATTTGCTCTCTTTCAGTCGAAACTGTGAGTTTTCTGAAATATATGACTATGAATAATTCTCGAATTGTTTTATTGGAGGTTTGAATCGGGGAAGAGGGCTGGAGGGAGGAGAGGCGGCGGTGGGGGGTTCATCAGAGGTGGCGGGACGATGGCAGGGGCGGTGGCGCGTCGGGTTAGGGCTGAGCTCGATCGCATTTTTTTTTCTTTTTTCGATTTTCAGATCTGATAAAACAAACAGGGGGGGGGGGGCAGAGAGGTAATAGGGGGAGGAAAGATAAATTTTATTTCTTTTATTATTTTATTATTTTAATTTCCAAATATTGATTTTTACATACGACCTCTAAACGAGGCCCACAGCCTGTCGTCCATAGCGTTTAACCCCCATTCCGAACACAATGGGATATGTATCGTAGGCTGATTCGGTCGTTTCGATCAGTTTCCGTTAGATTTACATTTAAATCGCTATATTGAATTTTAAACGTACATTTCAAATTACCGGGGTCACATACTAACTAGAAAAATTCCTGAAAAATATTTTCTAGCTTCGTATTGACGATACGGTCCTAACAAAACTAGTTTCGTCGAAATCCGAGGTCGTTTGCAAAATGTCCATTTTTAAGGGCCTGAATTCCATAGCGACTATTCAGAATTTTCAACTGGACATATCCTTTGATTCCCGCTATGAAATTTCGATTATTCGGATTCGTTGGAAAGATATTATCAATTAGATTCTATCATTTTTGGTTTCACTAAAATCCGGATTGTTTTGCACCCGGTACATTCAATTGAAGTTTGAAATCGAATTATCGAACTACCGCGCCATTTTCAATTCCTTTTATAATTATAAATAAATATTTATATTCTAACGACGACGCGTATAATATATACGTCGAATTCTATTCAAAATAAATTTCTCGTCGATATTATTTAAAATAATTCATTTTAAATAATCAAAATTCGCTAAAATTGCCAAAATAAAAATTTTAAACTGGCCCAGATTTTCCGGGTTATTACAATCTCCCCCACTTAAAACTTTTCGTCCCCGAAAAGGAACAAAGTCGAAAGCGGCTTGATTAATCAACTCTACGTTCGATCTGGTTTTCATTCTCCAACTTTTCAGTTTTTGAGAATTTTCAAATTTTCAAAAATTTGGCTAACACCCTAAATTTTCGAAAAATTTCGCCATAACCTCCCCTGCACCGGGAGCATCGGGGAATTTCAAATAGCTTCCCCGGTCCTTCAGATCTCAAAAAGAAAATGAAAAAGCCAAGCGGCTAGCCAATAGGCTCATAAAATCATCATCACCCAAACAAAACAGTAAATTATGTAGTAAACATGTACCTATTTGTCGGGCAAACAAATTTTATTCTCTGCTCTAGCCTCCTTGCTATGACCTGTTCAATGATATATATGTATATGCAAGCAAACGCAACCAAATTTCAATACAGTTCAATATTTGTTTCAATTAGGCTAAATGGTTAAAATTTAGCAAACAAATAAACAAACAACACAAACATCAATCAATTAGTGAATTAGAGTTTTAAATTCATAATTTTGATATATAGTCAAAAAAAATCTCATTTTTGATGCCAATTCACAACAATGTGTTCTAGCTATATATAAGTTTTGGTTCTCACACCAGTCTAATGGAAATATATAGAAAATCACACCTTCGAAACTCGAACATAAATGTTGATGATGCGATCGCTATCATCAATATCATCTTCGGGCGACTAGAGTGTGATGCTATATCTATCCAATATATTAAAACTTCGAATACACGCGGATCAGACGTATACGCAAAATTTATAAATACTGGATTGTCCAAAATCAATATAAACAGATAATCAAATACGAATAATTGATTTAAATTTTCAAAACAAAAATTTGTTTTCACTTTAAATATATACTCTTCACACTCGTTCTAGGATACTACTGATCCCATCTCTAACGAGTCATTCTCATTGGATATTACTAATCCAATATCTGATGAATTCTTTTGTATGGTTCTAATGTGTATTGTTCTCTGAGATTTGTAAACCAAAGCTCTGATACCAAATGTGACGGCAAGGAATTTCGCTCGGTCCGAACCTGTCGCTAAACCGACCCAGACCGTTCGAAACGCCCTATCGTTTTGAGAACACGACAAAATAGAACGCAGACAAAAGAACATTTCATTTTATATTACAACAATGCATCAGATTACAAGAATATACAGAGTAAAAACAAATATATATTACACAGAAATATCAGAGATTACAATAAATTACATAGCAGCGGAAAATAATGCAATACACAACTAGAAGGGGATATACGGATACAAAGCTTTCCGGATATCGTTCCAGCTGTAAACCAGGATCCTGTGAATATAAATCTGCAAAACCAAAACTACTAGCTGCCCGTGTCAAAATAAGGGCACCCAGAGTTTAGGTTAAAACAATAAACTCCAGGTCAGTCATGTGACTGGTGTGAGAACTAAAACAGTTACTAATCTTTATTTTCAAAGGTAAATCAAGGGACCACGCCGTAAAACACGGAACGGGTTTCCTCCCAAGAATACCAGTGCATAAAACAAACAGCGCAATGCTAAATAAAGAAAGATGAAGCTGTTATAAGACCCAGGTCCTATCACACAATGCAACACAAGCCGGGGGATAGGGTTTTCCCTTATAACAGCCAAAGAATGCTTGATACGTTTAAAACAAATCATTTGATACTATAATAAGTGCATAGTGTATAAAACAACTTCAAATCATAAGTATCAATCATAGGCGGCATGGGTACCATATATCATGTCGCCATACTAGTTTTACAATTAAAACCGCAAATGTCACGTATTTGGAAATTGGATTTCCATCTATGAACCGAGGCAAAAGATAGTCCTCAACCGATTCGAGACGCTCTAGCCCGTGTCTCAGGATCAGAGCTCGAGTGACCCTTGGAGCGACAGGGCCGGTCCACCGATGTGGATTAAAATGCCTGAACACTGCGTTTCCCCACCCTTTGAGGTGTCAATGAGCCAACAAATGACTCCATCGGTTCGAGAACGACCGATATATCCGAGGCGCCTCGCAACAGCAACAACCACATAAGTCAAACTCGTCAGGGCGTGTAAAACCGCTGACGCCACTTTTTAGCTAGAAGGAAACGCATGCCCTCCCTGAGGTCCGTCTCCCGTTTTTGGTTCATACCGGGTGTGAAACTCGCGAAGTAAACGTTACACAAAGCTACGCCACAAAGGTCGTGCTTTGATCATCACCACAAGACTTTGCTTTTCAACAGAAGCCTCGATCAATTGCCACTTAGGCATGCCACACAGGCAATTCACTCCATGCGTTTGATATCCATCAATATATAACCCCTGAGCTTGTACGTCTCAGAGAAGGGCGTTAAGCAAGAGAATAAATTCTCCGCCGCCAAACAGATATATATTTAATAGAGATCAATCACACGGACTAAAATCCAATGTCAGACACACAGTCCATTTACAAGTCCGTTCTGGGTCTGAACGAAACCGGAGGCACCTAGTACCCCGCATATCCATCGATCTCCAAGTACGTCTGGACGATCACCAACTGTTTCCATCTTCTTGGGTGTACATCCCAATCAAGATCATCAGTAATCACCCAAACGACGTGAAGACTTCCGGTCTTCGACCACCGTCTTCATCTTCGACACCACGTCGAATCAGTTATTCAGAATGGGATAAACCCGGTCTTTCTGAATAACTCGCGTATATATTATAAAAGTGTTACACAAACACAACATACGCCTCATTCCAATCCAGAATATTCTTTTATTCAAATATTCCTATACTTTGGGAAAAGTTCCCATTAATTTTATCCAAGAGAAATCCTTTAAATTTATTCTTTAATCTCCTTTGAATATCAATTCAAACTAGTCGGGATTAGCGAACCACACCGAAGTAATCATTTATTTTATTTCCCAATCCCAACCTATTCATCCCATGAAGTAAAACTGGTAATACTTCATATCTAACACCACGGTGTTATCGGTAAATTCAATTACCATTCCACGTTCAAATCTAATTAAAGATTTAACTATCGCCTGGAGTAAAACTGGTGATACTCCATTTCGATTATTTCAATCTAATTAAAGATTCATTAAAACTCCACTTAGTTTTAATCTTTGACTGGGTTAAAGAATCAGTGTCTTTTAAAACACGGTTCACGGTAAACCCAAAATCACATTCCCTTAATTATCGGGTTAAAGAACGAGTGTTATTTAAAACACTGTTCACGATAAACCCAAAAATCAATATCAATTCAATTCCAATTAAATATCATTTAATTGGTACACTTCATTAAATCTAAATAAAAAGATTTAATCTTTTCTCAACTGAGTTCAAGAACAGTGTTAATGAAGACACCATTCACGACAAACCCAAATCACATTTGATATTCAATACAAGGCTCTGAATAGAAAATATATTGGCTTATATTCAATATCAAATTCTACGACTAACAAATGTCGTATTGGAAATAACGATATAAATATATATCTTTCAAATTTCCATAACAACATCTGTATAATCACGAATTCCAACATCGAAATATTCCGGAGACAATTTCGATTCAAATCCACTCCAATGCAATCATTGGAAATTCTGGTTATTTTTAAAACCCTTTTTCAAATTCAATTTATTTACTTAAAAATAAATAGAATTATAATTCTAGTTCAAAACTAGTTCATTTCGATAAAAATCTATTTTTATCTTTTCAAATATGGAGTTTTTTATCCCAATTCTTCTCAAATCATTTCTTATGATTTTACACAAATTATTACTATTTTTAATAATTTTATCAAGGCCCGTACAGTCGATTTCCACCAATGGCCATCGAACTGCACTTACAGCGACCTTTTTCGAATTTGATTTGGACGTATCTCCAAATCCAACCGTTAGATTTCAAATTTATAACATTCGTTAGAAAGCCCTTTTCGATACGAACCCAACGGTTCCGGTTTTAGGAGAATCCGACGGTCGGATCTCCCGTAATGTCCGTTTGAAATAAATGGTCGAAATTCACGAACTGCCGCGGCGCGGCGCGTTCTATTCAGGCCATTATATTATATATATAATATATATAATATATTTTTCGTCGATTTCTATTTAAAACGAATTATATAAATAGTTTTAAATTCGTTTCAAAAGCAATTTCAACTTCCTTTTCAATTCAAATCAAAATTGAATTCTTCTTTATAAATTCATTTTAAAATTCCTTTCTATTCAATTCAAATTTCAATTCAATTTGAATTCATTTCAATTCGCTTTCAACTCACTTTGAAATCGTTTTCAATTCAATTCGAAGTCGTTTTCAATTCATTTCATTTCGAAATCGTTTTCAATTCAATTCATTTCGAAATCGTTTTCAATTCAATTCATTTCGAAATCGTTTTCAATTCAATTCATTTCGAAATCGTTTTCAATTCAATTCATTTCGAAATCGTTTTCAATTCAATTCATTTCGAAATCGTTTTCAATTCAATTCATTTCGAAATCGTTTTCAATTCAATTCATTTCGAAATCGTTTTCAATTCAATTCATTTCGAAATCGTTTTCAATTCAATTCATTTCGAAATCGTTTTCAATTCAATTCATTAATTCATTTCGAAATCGTTTTCAATTCAATTCATTTCGAAATCGTTTTCAATTCAATTCATTTCGAAATCGTTTTCAATTCAATTCATTTCGAAATCGTTTTCAATTCAATTCATTTCGAAATCGTTTTCAATTCAATTCATTTCGAAATCGTTTTCAATTCAATTCATTTCGAAATCGTTTTCAATTCAATTCATTTCGAAATCGTTTTCAATTCAATTCATTTCGAAATCGTTTTCAATTCAATTCATTTCGAAATCGTTTTCAATTCAATTCATTTCGAAATCGTTTTCAATTCAATTCATTTCGAAATCGTTTTCAATTCAATTCATTTCGAAATCGTTTTCAATTCAATTCATTTCGAAATCGTTTTCAATTCAATTCATTTCAAAATGAATAAAATCGATATAAATATCGTTCACGTCAAAATGGCGTCAATCTAATCAACACGGCTTCATATATTGATATTTTCAAATATTCCATTTCGAATATTTCTATTTCAAATGTTTCTATTTTAAAACTGGAATGAGGCCCAATCAATTACCATATAATGTTAATTATATGGATTTTCTACAACACATGTACATATCAACAACGATGAATAATCAACCATCACCCAAAGTGCATTCTACACTGTATAAGCATCAAATATAAATATTCAACGCTTATAACAGCCTGTCAATCAATCGATCGACATACAACTAAACAATCGGGATTAGTGTACGTCAAATATCATCCCAATACCCGTGTGGGGTTTCAAGCAATCAAACACATATTTTATTTGTGCTGTTGGGCGATGTGCAAAATTTATCGACCCAATCAATGTCCTTCAAATAGGTGTACATAAACAAACCGTCTGGTTTGTAAATGAATATTTATTTATTCACATTCACGTTAAAAATTATATTTTTAACGATAAAACATTTTATTCAACCTATGAATATTCTATTCGGTTCATTTATTCAATAACATGATATTTTTATTTTTCTAACATATTTTAGAAAATTTCGGCGGCATAACGGCACGACACTAGAAACGGGACGAGGCCTAGCCTTATCCCCGGTCTAGTGAAGGCCCACGCCATTCACACATCAATCAAAATCACCAAACAACCAAATTCAAATCAAATCATATAACTAATCTATGCAACCAAACAAACAAGTCCATGGTCTGTGGACGATTGTGTCGGGTGCTACTAAGCACCGTCTGCATCCTAGTATATATATATAAATAGAAATGAAATTGAAAGGTGAGAAGTTCTCACCTTTAGCTATCCAATACCACGACACTCCTATGGTAGAGATCTTCGTCGTTTTCACCTTTTTATCGCCTTTGTTGCCCGTAGCCACTACATATATAAAAATCACACATTTTTATATTTTGATGTCTTTAAAATAAAAAATCACATTTTTATTTATTCACCTTCAATTTAAAAATCATATTTTTATCATTGCTTCATACCTTTTGAAAATTGAATTTTTACTTCATTATACTTTATATATAAAAAAAACAAATTTTTATTTCGAAGTTCAATATATAAAAATCATATTTTTCTTTCGAAGTTCAATATATAAAAATCATATTTTTATTTCAAAGTTCAATATATAAAAATCATATTTTTCTTTCGAAGTTCAATATATAAAAATCATATTTTTATTTCAAAGTTCAATATATAAAAATCATATTTTTATTTCGAAGTTCAATATATAAAAATCATATTTTTCTTTCGAAGTTCAATATATAAAAATCATATTTTTCTTTCGAAGTTCAATATATAAAAATCATATTTTCCTACAAATAAAAATCCTATCTTTTCTGTAAATCAACTATATAAAAATACGATCTTCTCACATTTCAAAATACGACCTTTTCACCTTTTAAAGTTCTAATCTTTTTCCATTTAAAATTCAAATCTTTTTCTATTTAAAATCTTAAAATAAAAATCAGTTTTTAAACCTTTTTAAAAATCAGTTTTAAATGCTTTTAAAATCAGAATTTCAGAATTGAAAATAAAAATAAAATAAAGTAAAGAAAAAAAAAACTTACTGCATCGAAGAAAGGGGGGGCATCGACTTCGCCGGAGCTGGCTTCTAGGGGGGGGGGGTTCGCCAGAGCGGCGTCTGGGCAGTTGAGGGGCGGTGCGGCTCTGCCTGAGTGGCGGTGGATTGGTGGTGGCGTGATGAGTGAGGAGGGTCACGGTTCTGCCGATTTGGGGAGGTTTGAATCGGGGAAGAGGGCTGGAGGGAGGAGAGGCGGCGGTGGGGGGTTCATCAGAGGTGGCGGGACGATGGCAGGGGCGGTGGCGCGTCGGGTTAGGGCTGAGCTCGATCGCATTTTTTTTTCTTTTTTCGATTTTCAGATCTGATAAAACAAACAGGGGGGGGGGCAGAGAGGTAATAGGGGGAGGAAAGATAAATTTTATTTCTTTTATTATTTTATTATTTTAATTTCCAAATATTGATTTTTACATACGACCTCTAAACGAGGCCCACCGCCTGTCGTCCATAGCGTTTTACCCCCATTTCGAACACAATGGGATATGTATCGTAGGCTGATTCGGTCGTTTCGATCAGTTTCCGTTAGATTTACATTTAAATCGCTATATTGAATTTTAAACGTACATTTCAAATTACCGGGGTCACATACTAACTAGAAAAATTCCTAAAAAATATTTTCTAGCTTCGTATTGACGATACGGTCCTAACAAAACTAGTTTCGTCGAAATCCGAGGTCGTTTGCAAAATGTCCATTTTTAAGGGCCTGAATTCCATAGCGACTATTCAGAATTTTCAACTGGACATATCCTTTGATTCCCGCTATGAAATTTCGATTATTCGGATTCGTTGGAAAGATATTATCAATTAGATTCTATCATTTTTGGTTTCACTAAAATCCGGATTGTTTTGCACCCGGTACATTCAATTGAAGTTTGAAATCGAATTATCGAACTACCGCGCCATTTTCAATTCCTTTTATAATTATAAATAAATATTTATATTCTAACGACGACGCGTATAATATATACGTCGAATTCTATTCAAAATAAATTTCTCGTCGATATTATTTAAAATAATTCATTTTAAATAATCAAAATTCGCTAAAATTGCCAAAATAAAAATTTTAAACTGGCCCAGATTTTCCGGGTTATTACAGTTTCGATCGGGTTTTTCTAGTGATGAAAGGTGTGTTTATAGAGTAAAATAGAAACCCTATTCCTCTGATTTCGTGATTATTGGATTTTATCTGATTTGCGGTTTCCTCTTGAAATGCTTTGAATAAATGCCGTAAATTGTGATTGAAATCCTCGAATAAATCTGGAAACATATTGCCCCTTTCGATTGAGTTTTTGCATGGCCTTCGATGGAATTTATCTGCCCCTTGACATACTCGATTTGAATTTGATTTCTTGGCATTGAAATAGCTGGCGTGATTTGCGTGATTGATCAAGACCTGATATTGTTTGTTTCAAATTGAATAGATAGTAGCCAGGAATGATATTCAAGAAATGTTTTATTCCTTTATGCTCCACTGTAAAATTCTTGCAATCAAATTACTTGACTGTCTTGATGAAAAACCTTGACTGATATAAAAACAGGAAATATATTGTATCTTTCTCCTTGCATGATTTTCTACAATTAAAAGAATTGCCAAAAATTGTTTTATGAAAACTGGAAATGCTTTTCCATTTTGAACACTGATTTTCTGGAATTGATTCTTGCCGATTTTGATTTCAGGAAACATTGGACACTCTTGCCATATATTTATTTGCACACCTTTGAATTAACTTTAAATTGATATTTGATTCAAAACTGGAAACCGTCAATTTCCTGATACCATATATGAACAAATTAAACTTCAATCATGCTCTTCACTTTATGACTGTAATGAAATTTTCCTATATAAAGAAATGAATGATTCTCGGCCCCATGAATTAATTGTTTACTGAATTCTTTTTCTTGATGCTGATTTGTAACTTGCCAAAATTTGAGCTTTAGTTGTTTGCATCTATTTGTGCCAATATGTCTTGCTGTTCATGTTATCCTTGCACCATGCATGTCATATATTCACTTGCCATGCACCCTTTTGGTTGAGCTTGCTAAACCACCACTTGCTTATTTATATTGGCTCCATCATTTATACTTAGATGTGCAATTGCTTGTGCACACAGCTCTATTTTCTTCAGTAAATTCACTACTGCACACACTAACACTGATCACCCTGACTTGAGTTTGTTGATATATGCTTATGTACTCTGCCCCTTATGTATATGTGCATTGTTTACTGTCTTATCCAATTGGCTGAAATGCATCACCTACTCGAGCTTCTGCACACATATATGTGTAGCTACCTTGTGCACCTTGCAGCTGAAACTGTTTTTGATCAAGACTGCGTTCATCACACTAGTTTTGAGCTGCACCGTTATCCTTGAAATTTGTTGACCATGTCTTATTCAGGTATGTGCTTCACAGTTTTGACGTATATGCTTTTATGACTTGTACATGTTGGTTTGATATGGCTCGACCACTTTGACCATGTATGTTGTCCAATTTTGAGTTTCACCGTATTTGTGATGCTCGACCAATTAGCTGCTCTTGTATGTTGTTTGGGCTGAATTGTTGCACTGTCCATAGCATGTTGCACTGAGTTGAGTTGGTCCACGCGGCTGCTCCTCAGGTGCACACTGGAATGGCGGGGCAGTGCACACGTGTATATATATATACACATGTGTATATGCAGCCATCAGAATAGATTTTCTGTCCCTGCACTATAATATGTATGTGTATGCATGTATCGTGTGTATGCAGTATATATATATATATATATATATATATATATATATATATATATATGTCAGCCCATATCTGATCGAGTCACGAAAAGTGATGAGAAGCACACCAAAATTCTAAGGCAATTTTTTTTTTAAAATAAAATTTTTATTTGCATGTATTTCAGATTTTGTAAGGACCCGCATTTTTAACTATTGAATAATTTATTTATTTAATTATTAAGTATCAATTTAGCGATATCGAGAACCAGAATTAAATAATATTGAATATTTAATTAATATTTATAATGAATAATAAATTATAAATATGGAAATAGTCAGAAATAGTAGAATTCACAATAGTATGTGAATTGAATAGTATACAAGATTTGGTTGAGTTTCGATTCGAAATATAACAACGAATATATTGAATCGACGACGTTATGATGTATAGTTTATAATATAATTATAAATGAGCGCGTAACGACGCGGCAGTTCGTAATTTGGCGATTCGAACTTTAAACGAATATACAGAAGCCGTTTTAAGTCAGAATTCTGTGAAACAAGAAATGTTCAGAGCTGGTGAAGTATATTTTTCTAATGAAAGAGAAAAATCGGGATTTCGTCGTATAGATTTTGATTTATGTCCAAATCAAATTTTAGAAAAGTTGCTGTGGAATTCCTTTAAAATTTGTAAATATTTATTTATATTTATAAAAGGAATACCATTATAAATTGAATATCGATTTAAAGCGGGATTTGAAATATCGGGTTAGAAATTCATATAGGAATATTCTAGAGCTGTATGATATTGCTTGTAAATATATACGATAACATTTATTTATAAATATTACATTTAATTGTTTTTAAATATATTTATATATTTAAAAGGGTTATTTAGAGCTTTAAAAATAGCCAGTTTTGCAAACGACCTCAGGATTCGACAAAACTAATTTTGTTGGATCCACAATATTAAATTATTGCTAGATTTCAATTTCCATGATTTTTGAAGTCAGTATGTGGCCGTACCGATTTTTAAAGTGAAAAACAGTCGATATTTTGACGGTTAAACGCTGTGTGAGTAAACGGAGTCGGAATTCGGCGAAACCAGTTTTGTTCGGACCGTAATGTCAAACTCTAGCTGCATGTCAATTTTCATGATTTTTAGGTATTGTATGTGACCGTGTGAATTTTTAGAAGACAAATAAATGAGATATTAGCTAAATAAAATAAAATAAAATAAAATTTTCTAAAGCCTTGAATAGGCCACCTATCCTCCTTCCTAGCCACAACCGCAAGGTTATAAACTGTGAGAACAAATTCAAAGCTGCCTGTTCCAGTTTTCCTTTCAAAAAAAATTAAGCAAAAGAAAATAAAAAGGAATGAAAATATAATCCTATAAATTAGGATATATATATATATATATATATATATATTCGGATTCCCCAAACATCTCTCTTCAACTGGGTATGCTTTTCGTTGAACTCGACGGTGGTGTTGTTCGCTGATTTATATACAGCGTATTCCTCGGGTTCGAGTTATGGTGCGATTTAGGAATTTATACTTGTTTCTACTATTTGTTTTGCAGTTGTGATGAAATTCCGCGAGTTTTGGGTCAAGTTTCAAAAGGTGCGATACTGGTTTTTTGGTTCGAAGGTTTGCAGCAGGTCGAGGTCGCGTATGACGTGGTGGGTGCGAGTGATAGTCGGTGGGGTTGGTCAGGGAGTTTGTGCGAAGGGGAAAGTCATGGTGTAGTTGGATTTTGACACAGTTGATCGGAGAAGGAGAGATGATGGAGTGGAGTTGCTGTAATGGCTTGAGGGACTTGCGAATCCTGTAGGTTGATTTGGGAAGAAGACGTTTGGGCACTACTGGGTTTAAAGGTGGTTGGGCTTGAATAATGGTAAGGCCCATTAGAAATAAAATCCGAGTTTATTAAATTTGAATATGTAATAACTTCTTATAAAATTAATATCTTTATCATTCCGTATCAGAATTACGAACGGTCAGATCCGTTGGGATCGTATGGACGGACACTACAAGACAGAACTGACTAGGAGAGAATTAGACCTCATTACAATTTATTGCGAAATAAATTGTCCGTCTGAATCAAGCGATGGCTATCGTTATTAACGATGATCGTCCAATGTGAGTAAAACTCACCAACTCTGAATAGTTCTATTTTTATAACGTATATTTAGAACTGATAAATGATGACTGATTGGTGTGTGTTAACTGTTTGGTTGGATTGCTTATGTATTGGTTGAAATTATAGATAAAGATATTTATATAAATCGTTAATCGAATATTGATTCTGCTTATCAGAATATTTTATATTCGTGCTAATTGTGTTGTTTAACATCTGTGATGCAGGGAAACAGGTTGGAGGGACCCAACTGGGTTCCTCAACATTTATTTTACTGTTTTTATATATTGTAATATATGATGTGATATAAAATCTGTGGTTGTTTATGTGTGTTTGAACGATATCGATCATGGTTATTTGATATTTTAAATACCATGAAAAATACTGGGATGCAAAAAGGGGATTTTCAAAATGTATTTTGAAAATAAATTATTTGTATAAAATCAATGAATTTTATATGTAAAAGGAAAAGGTTTTTATAAATAGGAATAATTATAAAATCAAAGTGTTATAAAGGAAAAGATTTGTAAAACAAATAAAAGGGTAAATATTTGTAGAACAAATGAAAAGGGATTATTTATTTGGAAAAATAAATAAGATATTATAAAGGATATTTATTTAGAAAATAAATAGAATAAAGGAATATTTATTGGGAAAATAAATAGAGTAAATGAAAAGGAGTTAATCGAATTTAGTATTCGAAGGAGTTAATCGAATTTAGTTATTCGAAAGGAGTTTATCGAACATAGTTAATCAAAATGGAGTAAAACGAAAACTAGAAACTGACTAGAGATTAATAAGTTGAATGGTTTCCTGAGTATCGCTCTGATGTTGGTTTCGGCCTTCAGGGTTTATACTTAGGATGTTGTTCTCTTGTTAGTTTATAGTTAGAGTCTGATAGATGTGGAAGAATAGTGATACGTAATTAAGCAATGGAAATGTTTTCCAGTGTTAATAACGTATATTTTCTAAACATGGAAAATGAGGATATATATATATATGTTTGATGATTGGATCGATAATTCCATTTGGAAATAAGATCGTTGTGTGTACACGGACATTTTTCATTTGATAGTTAAATCACATACTATTAAAGTTTTGACCATTTTACGTTGTTAATATGGAGAGACCGGTTGGATTATTATCCGAAGAATCACTCCGTATTGGCGTAAGCGTTGCGAATCAAGTATGCTGAATATATTGAAGATGGAGTAAAGTGCAAGGGCTGTTGTATAAATCTTAGATAACAATTGCCTAAGATGGATGTACTGAATAGTGCCTTCGGTGTGTCCAATCCCAGGACAACTTGTATGGACGAAGGTCTGACAGAGTATATCTGATAGATTGTGTAAGTTGATCTCTTCAAACCTATTCACATTTTGATGGCGGAGGAATTCGTTTCTCTTAGCTGTATACCCGTGTTATTTTTGGATAAATCAATTTGTGATTTAAAGGGTATGACGATGTGAAATTCTAAGTAAATGAAGATGTGGCATGTAAAAGATAAGCGTAGCTTCTAGCCTCACAACCGGGAAATGACAAAAATCGGGCAGGCAGCATGGCTATGTAGGTCGCATCTATTATGGTGTATAATTACCTGATCTAGAGTTTCATTTATTTCTAAAAATCTATTGTCAATGCTGTCTCATTCGAGAAACGGTTGCTGATCCCAACCGTTGGTGATATACATTCGGTACACTCAAGCGAAATGGGTGGTCGGTTATGTGCGGTCGGGTTGCAAGATGTTCTTGTTGAACCCAGTGTATTCCTCTCTAGAGGTACACTAGCGAAAGGTGGTTCCATACCTTGTCATAGTTGGTAATCCATTATCCAATAAGTGCCCGCGGTTTTGATTGTATACTATATATGTAGAACATGAGATGAAAGCGTTTCTGCTAGATGATTATTATATTGTGGTTGATAGACATTATTATAATATCAAAAGGTTTTTGATATAAAGATTAATTTGGATTCTCATAAGGGAAAACCCGTTCCGTTATACGGCGTGGTCTTATGAGATATCATTTACTTGCTCAAACCGTTTTAAACTGTTTTACTCACACCAGTCCCATGACTAACCCAGAGTTTATTTTGTTTTGTTTTCCCTAAACTCTTGGGTGCCCAATTTTGTACGGGCAGTCAAGTAGTCAGGATTTACAGATACTTGAAGAGCTGGAGCAGGAGGCTTCAGGATCATATAGCTATTGTTTATCTCCGCTGTGTTGTAAGTGTTGTACTTTGATAATGATGTATATTCAAGTACAAATTTATATTTCAAAGTTATGTTATATATATTATATGTTATTCGTTCCGCTGTGAGGTTCGTGTTACTCTGATGTTGTGTTCTTCTTCTTCTTCTATTCTAAGTTTCTATCTTATCTATTCTCACCCTCTAAATTCTTTCATTAACTACCGGTATTTTTCAATGTTTGGTTAGTCATCATTGAGTTTATGTCGATAACCAA
This sequence comes from Allium sativum, assembly GCA_030737875.1. Lineage (NCBI taxonomy): Eukaryota > Viridiplantae > Streptophyta > Magnoliopsida > Asparagales > Amaryllidaceae > Allium > Allium sativum. The sequence goes on along the minus strand of CM060920.1, from coordinate 468,781,433 downwards.
AGTTGCTAAAAACCGGGTCGTTACAATTGGTATCAGAGCTTAAGGTTAAGTAATTACCTTGGCTCTGTGGCGTGACTCGGTAGAGATGGGGTTAGTAATACCCTAGATATAGTTTGAGTGTATATATACGAGAGAGTATTTGTTATTCAATATAAAATTGTTTTATATTGTGGAGATTTATTGGTTGAGTTGTTTATGTGTTCCGGTCGATCAGTTTGATCCACTGTATCGGTAGGAGTTTATAAACACTCGAATACGATGAACCGTCATGGTATGTTTTGAAAGGAGGGTAAACGAAATAATTTTACCCAAAGTATATTTTGATATAGAGAATATATATATATTGGATTTATAATAATATGGGATATATTGGTTGTTATTATAATCGAATAAGATTATAAAGTGAAACGGTTATAAATAACAAATCAATTTTCGTATAAGTATTACAAAATGAATTAAATATGAATTTAAAATAAAACCCTGGAAATATGAATAAGTGGTTGTAATAAATCTGGATTAAATATATGAGGATTTTAAAATCCTGGGAGATTTTAAAATTATTTTTACAAGGATTGTAAATGGTATTTTGAAATGAATTTCAAAATGGAAGTGTTTAAAGAATGGTTTTGAAAAGCGACAGAGTATTGAACTCACTTCGATAGCTGGAAATAGATTCCGATGATGATCATGACATCATCGGTGTTCATTTCTGAGTTGTAAGTGACGGATTACTATTAAAATTTTGTTTTTGAATTGATTTGAGAAAAGAATGTTTTTTTGAATCCTGAAAGGGAAAGTTTGATTTTCGATATGGTAAACTATTTAAAATTCCCAGGGAAAGATTGTTTAAATTAAAACCAAATTGAATTGAAATTTGGAAAAGCAAATTAGGATTAATGTAAAGACAGTTAAGTGGTAACTGAAGTTGAACTGAAATCGAATAAGATTGGATTTGTGAAATTTGAATCCAAATGGATTGATGAGTTAAGAAATCAAAAATCGAGAATGAAAGTTTGGCTTGAAATGAAATTCGACTTAGGTATAAGCGAATGGTTGGATGTGTGGATAAGAACGGATTGGAGTTCGATTGTGATGGCATTGGTATCTGCTGAATTGGCAGCAGACGAAAAGGGTATAATGATATGCCGACCAAAAAGGAACAAGTTTATATTTATATGAATTTGAGATTTTGATGAGCCGAATTGGCAAGCCGCTTGGCTGTTTGTTTTCTTTTGGGTTCGAAAAGGCCTAGAGAGGCGAGTTGTGGTTGTACCGATTAAGCCGTACAAAGGAGGTGCTGGCAAAAAATTTCGAAAAATTAAGGCGTTAGAAAATTTTCAGAATTTTTGAAAATTTTCGTTGATAAAAATTAATTAATATTTTAATTGAAATTAAATTGGTACAGTTGAAACCGAATTTAAGAAGTGAACAAATAAGTTCTAATCAGTCGATAAGGTTTGTTTTCTACCTTAGCAATTTCGAGGACGAAATTATTTTAAGGGGGGAAGATTATAACGACCCGCATTTTTAACTATTGAATAATTAATTTATTTAATTATTAAGTATCAATTTAGCGGTATCGAGAACCAGAATTAAATAATATTGAATATTTAATTAATATTTATAATGAATAATAAATTATAAATATCGAAATAGTTAGAAATAGTTAGAAATAGTAGAATTCACAATAGTGTGTGAATTGAATAGTATACAAGATTTGGTTGAGTTTCGATTCGAAATATAATAACGAATATATTGAATCGACGACGTTATAACGTATAGTTTATAATATAATTATAAACGAGCGCGTAACAACGCGGCAGTTCGTAATTTGGCGATTCGAACTTTAAACGAATATACAAAAGCCGTTTTAAGTCGGATTTCTGTAAGAAACGTTCAGACCTGGAAGTATATTTTTCTAATGAAAGAGAAAAATTGGGATTTCGTCGTATAGATTTTGATTTATGTCCAAATCAAATTTTACAAAAGTCGCTGTGGAATTCTTTTAAAATTTATAAATATTTATTTATATTTATAAAAGGAATTTCATTATAAATCGAATATCGATTTAAAGTGGGATTTGAAATATCGGGTTAGAAATTCATATAGGAATATTCAAGAGCTGTATGATATCATATGTAAATATATAAGATAATATTTATTAATAAATATTATATTTAATTGTTTTTAAATATATTTATATATTTAAAAGGGTTATTTTGAGCTTTAAAAATAGCCAGTTTTGAAACCAACCTCAGAATTCGACGAAAGTAATTTTGTTGGATCCGCAATATTAAATTATTGCTAGATTTCAATTTCCGTGATTTTTGAATGTGGCCGTACCGATTTTTAAAGTGAAAAATAGTCGATATTTTGATTGTTTAAAATACGCTGTGTGAGCAAACGGAGTCGGAATTCAACGAAACCGGTTTCGTTGGGACCGTAATTTCAAACTTTAGCTGCATGTCAATTTTCATGATATTTAGGTATTGTATGTGACCGTGTGAGTTTTTAGAAGACAAATAAATGAGATATTAGCTAAAATAAAATAAAAGAAAATTTTCTAAAGCCTTGAATAGGCCACCTATCCTCCTTCCTAGCCACAACCGCAAGGTTATAAACCGTGAGAACAAATTCAAAGCCGCCAGTTCCAGTTTTCTTTTCAACAAAAAAATTGAGCAAAAGAAAATTAAAAAGAATGAAAATATAATCCTATAAATTAGGATATATATATATATATTCAAATTCCCCAAATATCTCTCTTCAACTGGGTATGCTTTTCGTTGAACTCGACGGTGGTGTTGTTCACTGATTTATGTACAGCGTATTCCTAGGGTTCGAGTTATGGTGCGATTTTGGAATTTATACTTGTTTCTAGTATTTGTTTTGCGGTTGTGATGAAATTCCGCGAGTTTTGGGTCAAGTTTCAAAAGGTTCGATGATGGTTTTGTGGTTCGAAGGTTAGCAATAGGTCGAGGTCGCGTATGACGTGGTGGGTCGCGTATGACGTGGTGGATGCGAGTGATAGTCGGTAGGGTTGGTCAGGGAGTTTGTGCGAAGGGAAAAGTCATGGTGTAGTTGGATTTTGAAACGGTTGATCGGAGACGGAGAGACAATGGAGTGTAGTAGCTGTAATGGCTTGAGGGACTTGCGAATCATGTAGGTTGATTTGGGAAGAAGACGTTTGGCCTCTAGTGGGTTTAAAGGTGGTTGGGCTTGAATAATGGTAAGGCCCATTAAAAATAAAATCCGAGTTTATTAAATTTGAATGTGTAATAACTTCTTATAAAATTAATATCTTTATCATACGGCATCAGAATTACGAACGGTCAAATCCGTTGGGATCGTATGGACGGACACTACACGACAGAACTAACTAGGAGAGAATTCGACCTCATTACAATTTATTGCGAAATAAATTGTCCGTCTGAATCAAGCGATGGTTATAGTTATTAACGATGATCGTCCAATGTGAGTAAAACTCACCAACTCTGAACAGTTCTATTTTTATAATGTATATTTAGAACTGATAAATGATGACTGATTGTTGTGTGTTAACTGTTTGGTTGGATTGCTTATGTATTGGTTGAAATTATAGATAACGATATTTATATAAATCGTTAATCGAATATTGATTTTGCTTATCAGAATATTTTATATTCGTGTTAATTGTGTTGTTTAACATCTGTGATGCAGGGAAACAGGTTGGAGGGACCCAACTGGATTCCTCAACATTTATTTTTACTGTTTTTCATATATTGTAATATATGATGTGATATAAAATCTGTGGTTTTTTATGTGTGTTTGAACGATATCGATCATGGTTATTTGGTATTTTAAATACCATGAAAAATACTGGGATGTAAAAAGGGGATTTTCAAAGTGTATTTTGAAAATAAATTATTTATATAAAATCAATGGATTTTATATATAAAAGGAAAAGGTTTTTATAAAAGGGAATAATTATAAAATCAAAGTGTTATAAAGGAAAAGATTTGTAAAACAAAAAAAAGGGAAAATATTTGTAAAACAAATGAAAAGGGATTATTTATTTGGAAAAATAAATAAGATATTATAAAGGATATTTATTTAGAAAAGAAATAGAATAAAGGAATATTTATTTAGAAAATAAATAGAATAAAGGAATATTTATTTATAGAAAATAAATAGAATAAAGTAAATATTTATTGGTTAAATAAATAGAATAAAGGAATATTTATTTAGAAAATAAATAGAATAAAGGAATATTTATTGGGAAAATAAATAGAGTTAATGAAAAGGAGTTAATCGAATTTAGTATTCGAAGGAGTTAATCGAATTTAGTTATTCGAAAGGAGTTAATCGAACATAGTTAATCAAAATGGAGTAAAACAAAAATTAGAAACTGACTAGAGATTAATTAGTTAAATGGTTTCCTGAGTATCGATCTGATGTTGGTTTCGGCCTTCGGGGTTTATACTTAGGAAGTTGTTCTCTTATTAGTTTATAGTTAGAGTCTAATAGATGTGGAAGAATAGTAATACGTAATTAAGCAATGGAAATGTTTTCCAGTGTTAATAACATATATTTTCTAAACATAGAAAATGAGGAAATATATATATATATATATGTTTGATGATTGGATCGATAATTCCATTTGGAAATAAGATCGTTGTACGTACACGGACATTTTTCATTTGATAGTTAAATCACAGACTATCAAAGTTTTGACCATTTTACGTTGTTAATATGGAGAGACCAGTTGGATTATTATCCGAAGAACCACTCCGTATTGGCATAAGCGTTGCGAATCAAGTATGTTGAATATATTGAAGACGGAGTAAAGTGCAAGGGCTGTTGTATAAATATTAGATAACAATTGCCTAAGATGGATGTACTGAATAGTGCCTTCGGTTTGTCCAGTCCCAGGACAGCTTGTATGGACGAGGGTCTGACAGAGTATATCTGATAGATTGCATAAGTTGATCTCTTCAAACGTATTCACGTTTTTTGTGGCGGAGGAATTCGTTTCTCTTAACTGTATACCTATTTTATTTTTGGATAAATCAATTTGTGATTTAAAGGGTATGACGATGTGACATTCTAAGTAAATGAAGATGTGGCATGTAAAAGATAAGCGTAGCTTCTAACCTCACAACCGGGAAATGACAAAAATCGAGCAGCCAACATGGCTATGTAGGTCGCACCTATTAGGGTGTATAATCACCTGATCTAGAGTTTCATTTATTTCTAAAAATCTATTGTCAATGTTGTCCCATTCGGGAAACGGTTGCTGATCCTAACCGTTGGTAATATACATTCGATACACTCAAGCGAAATGAGTGGTCGGTCATGTGTGGCCGGGTTGCAAGATGTTCTTGTTGAACCCAGTGTATTCCTCTCTAGAGGTACACTAGCGAAAGATGGTTCCATACCTTGTCATAGTTGGTAATCCATTATCCAATAAGTGCTCGCGGTTTTGATTGCATACTATATATGTAGAACGTGAGATGAAAGCGTTTCTGCTAGATGATTATTATATTGTGGTTGATAGACATTATTATAATATCAAAAGGTTTTTGATATAAAGATTAATTTGAATTCTCATAAGGGAAAACCCGTTTCATTATACGGCGTGATCTTATGAGATATCATTTACTTTCTCAAACTGTTTTAAACTGTTTTACTCACACCAGTCCCATGACTGACCCAGAGTTTATTTTGTTTTGTTTTCCTTAAACTCTTGGGTGCCCAATTTTGTACGTGCAGTCAAGTAGTCAGGATTTACAGATACTTGAAGAGCTGGAGCAGGAGGCTTCAGGATCATATATCTATTGTTTATTTCCGCTGTTTTGTAAGTGTTGTACTTTGAAAATGACGTGTATTCAAGTACATATTTATATTTCAAAGTTATGTTATATATATTATATGTTATTCGTTCCGCTGTGAGGTTCGTGTTACTCTGATGTTGTGTTCTTCTTCTTCTTCTTCTTCTTCTTCTTCTTCTATTCTAAGTTTCTATCTTATCTATTCTCACCCTCTAAATTCTTTCATTAACTACCGGTATTTTTCAATGTTTGGTTAGTCATCATTGAGTTTATGTCGATAACCAAAGTTGTTAAAAACTGGGTCGTTACAGATTTATTTCTATTGTAGAGTACTTTGTGTTTCTGTTTGTGACAGGTAAGAAGATGTTGATTAGACTGACTGTAGCAGTGAAGACAGAAGACAGTAACAGTGAAAAGAATATCAGAGTATGTAACAATGTAAAGAATGTATATATGAAAATGTATATGAGTGAGCAGAGAACTGTAGTGAGGAGCATCTTGTATGAAGCTGTATATGTATGAAATGAAATTGAAATGTGAGATGTACGAATAGTGGAGTTACAAGAGTTGTACTGTTTGAATGTATGAAATAAAATATTTATATTTAAATGAAATACTGTTGAATATTTTAATTCATGCATAATCGTATTCTATTTAAATTTAAATATCATGTTCCTGTCTGTGATTTGGATATGAAACAGTACAGTAACAAACACATTTAATAATAAAAGTATATTTGGTTGTTATCATCAAACAAAATCATATAATTGTGTATACAACTGCGTTATATACAACAGAAAGATAATCAAAGCAGTACATCAAATCGGAAGAAGTCCTGATCCAAGCTGGAAAACAAATCCTAACCACTATGGAGTACTACAACCCTGAGGACCTAGGAGGGGAGAGAAAGAGAAAGAAGGGGAAACAAAATTGGTTAGACATAAAGTCTGACGAGTTCTAGTGATTTCAGTACATGCATAAAGTAGAGGTATCAAGACAGATAAATAAGACTGGATGAGAAAGTACAGTAGCATATAAATACAAGGTAAACAAGACAACAATATAAAACAATGATCAAGTAAAGCTTCTCATTTATATCCCAAGAACAAGTTTTTCTCTACACTATTACTAGTATATCAGGATTAGGTTTACCCTAATTACATATCAGGATTAGGTGTTGCCCTAATTACATATCAGGATTAGGTGTTACCCTAATTACATATCAGGATCAGGTGTTACCCTAATTACTATCCATGTAATCGGGTCCCTACTACGTAAATATCCTATGTGAGCCCCGACAGTAGGGTGTATCTGTAACAACCCATAATTTTCAGTATATTAAATAAATAAATGGAATAATATGGGTTAGAAATCAAATTTTGATTTTTATGATAAGGATGATTGTTTGAATTGAATATAAATAAATTTTTAATTTATTTATTTAGAAAATGTTGTAATATGGAATTTAATATTTTAATGAATAACTTAATTTAAGTAACTTAAGTTATGAAGGAATTCAAATCTGATTTGTTAAATGGTGTAATTTAAGTTGTTAAGTTAAATTTGAAATTCAAATTTAAATTTGTAAATAATCCAATGTGGGGACTTAAAATTCATGAAATAAATTTATAGAATTTATTTAAGTTATAATTTGATTTAAATTTGAATTTAATGAATAATTAAATTTAATTAAATCGGTTAAATGAATAATTGAATGTTTTGTTCATTAATTAACTATGGAATTTAACTGTTTTGATGACTGTCTCGGAATTCGATGAAACTGGCGCCATCGGATCCGGAACAATGAATTATGGTAGGATTTCAATTTGCGCTACAATCCGACTTACCGTTTGATTGTACGAGAGATAATATGAAAGGAATCAGTGTAAGTTGATAATTGTTCATTGTGACACATTGGACCTTTATATATAAACTACTTCCTTCCTAACTTTAACCAGCCATTTCTCATTACACGTATACTCTCCTTCTCCAAGAAAACTTCTTAATGGTTGAAATAAAGCTTCAACCCTATATCAAAATAAAAACTCAAGCTTTGAAATTTAAATCTCTCCAAACCATAGCAAATTATATATCAAACTGAAGCCCTCGACGATACGAAGCGACGGGTGTTCTCTGTTTCAGCATGCAGTGCTCTGTTTGGTCAGAATTTTCGGTCAAAGCTCAGGATTTCGTAACCCTAGGGTTCGAATTGGGGATTTTTGATTTTGGAATTTATTTGAAGAAATTGAGATATGGGTTTTGTTCGTATCGTTGCCTGGATCATAAAGAGCTTGGTCCCGTTGTTTATCATCGAGTAGATCACTGGAATTTCGTGTTTTGCGGTCTGGAGGGGGTTCCATTCATCACGACAGAGGCGCCGGTGGGAGCCACTGGAGTTGGTGGGGCTGGGGCCGTGGACACGGATTTCGAGGAGGGATGCACTGGTGTTGGTCTCAGGTCCTATAACGGCCGGAATAAGGAGCTAGGTTTGTTCAAAGTTGATCGGGTATGGGTTCTTTTTTACGATGATCACTGTAGCCACGCGAGGGAGAAAGGGGCGGGAAAGGAAGCTGACATGTCACCTTCCTATTGGGTGAGAGAGTATTTAATTAGTTTATATGTATTTAGAATTCAGACACTAAAATGCTAATAACTTTTACATGCGAACTCAGATTTGGACGCGGTTGGGTGCGTTGGGATCGTAGTGGAATTGCGGACGATATGAGACTGGTTTGGCTGCGTTTGAAGACAGAAAATTTTTGGGCTTTGGTTGGACGTTCAATCCACTAAGGACCCAAAAGGTGAGTGATTTTCTCACTTATGAAATACTGAATTATTCCCATATTTGTTAAATTAAATTATCAAGTAAGTTGGTAGCATGGTTGTGTTTGATTGGTGATTGGTTGCTTAAAAATGACATGCAAGTATGTTAATCTAAAATTTTAGGTCGGTATTTAGTTATTTAAATTTATTAAATTACTAGTTGGAAATTCTAATCCTTGCAAACTTGTGAAACAGATTAATACTGATTTATTGGATGAATGGTTGTGATGGATACTTTGGGTTGATTTCTGAATGGATATTGCTATGTTCTGGTATTCAGTATATGCATGTGTGTGTTGTTTGGCGATTAATCCTATTTCAACCTAGATGTTACGGGCATCAAATAAACCCGGGATTGATCGATTGAAATCAATTAAGAACACAGATTGAAATGATAAATATCTAGAACCTGATTGGATTGAAATGATAGATCCATCTCCTGAATATCGAGAAATTAAATTTAAAATCACTTGGCCATAGGGTAGCAAATTCTGTATGGACATCGGTTGGTTAAATGATTTAAATATTCAAAATTCTATTGATGAGGAATTTTACTTAAAGGAAATGTGTTGATATTGCTAAGATTTTTATGTTCCCTTTAAACATGAATTGAATTTTAATGAATTTATCAAGGTAAATTATTCAAACAAATCGAGATTTGTAAAGTGGGATTTTAATTATACCTTGGAGTTTTCAAATTTTATGATAAGATTTGGAATTGATAAATTTCCATGAATTTAGTTTAAATGAACATCATTTGAGGATATTCGAAATCACCGAAATTTTTGGTATGAATATGGTTTGATTCCTCTAAATTGAAAGAAATAGGGTTGAATGGCAATTGAAACAAGATATTGAATTATGTAAATCCATTGAGGCTGGGGTATAGATTTAAGCATTTGAAATTCGAAAAGAAGGAACGATTATGGTTAAAGAAAAAATATATATAAATTTACACATTTGATTTCAATAAATTATTCTTTCCTTAAATTTTACTATTTGATTTTTACCTATAAACTATTTTATTATAAATAAATTTTTCCTTATAATTTATTATTCAAAACTATCTAGTAAACATTTAATTTATGTATATACATAATGTTTAAATTATTTTATTTATTTTTAATTATTATATTCTATATATATTTATTTATATAAGATTTTCTTATAACATTCATTTTTATAAGTATTTTAGAATTTGTAAATTTCTTCCGAATGGAAAGTGTTTGAATTTAAACTTTTGGTTCAAATGGATTTGAGATAAAAATTTCATTCTATTTGAATATGGATCGATTTAAATCGATTTTTATATGGAAATATGAATTATATTCTTTTCGAATATAAATGGATCTCCTAGGAGATTTAAAATGAGTTGTTATGAAATATATGTTCTAGTTTAATATGAATGGATTTCGAAAATAAATCGATTTGAAATAATTATAACCTCAGATGTGAAGAATATTCTTCTGGAACATAAATCGATTTGGAAATATTATATGAATATAATATAATGATATGAAAATATATTCTAGTTGGAATATAATCGATTTTGGGAATGATTGGGATATCTTGATATGAGATTATAATCTATTTGAATGTAAATCGTGTTCGAACAAAATATGATATTTTGATATGAAAGTGAACCCTTGTGAAAGGTAAAAGAACCGACCGGTGTGGAAAATGTAAGCGTTGGTTGTTAAAGAGACCGGAGTTGACAAATGGCTTACTCTCTGTTAGTGTCGATACCACTTTAACAACTGTGAATGTTATGACGTATCTGGAATGAAATATGATGACTTGGAGGCAATTATTGGATTGAAGAAGATGAACGATGACGAAATAGCCCAGACCTTCAGGTCAGAATTGAAATGACTAAAACAAGAGCTATACGTGATTAATTGAGGTAGCACCTTTAATCGGACACACTACTTGGATACATAAATTATAAGGAAAAATTTAGTTTCGTGTCGTTTCGTGTTTACACGAATTATTTCGTTTCGTGTTCGGATCGGGTAAACAGGTACACGGAATGATTTCGGGTTGTTTTCGGTTTTAGCTCTGAGTACACGAAAACACGAAAGTACACGAAACGAAAGTACACGAAACGACACGATTGCCAGGTCTACCTCTGATAATACCAGTAAGGTGAATTTACGGTAATGTATAGACTGTTGATGCCTGTAAACAGCGTAAGGGTAATATGGTAATCCCGCTTACACTATTTTTTATAATATTTACTTTACTGAATAGACATTACAATAACAGCGTATTATACTATGTATGTATTAGTTTTACGGATCTTTGAGAGATGGAAAAATCCCGTAACATCTCTTGAGTTACTGCACCCATGTCACTCGTATTTTAATTTGTCTAATATGAGAATGATTTAGTGCTGATCCGAGTGTTTGTTGTGTTTTCTTTTATGCAATACACTCGGATCAGCAGAAGTTGCAGTTAGCGAAGATTTCAATAGCTTGGAAGATGAAGACAAGGATTTGGTATATACGTCAAGTATAAGTATTTCCGCTACATTTATTTCCATTGATTATTATGTACATATGCATGTATATGTAACTCTGATAACCATTGAATGTTATAATATATGTATACATTTCAATTGCTTTTAACTGTTATTTGTTTATTATATGTTGTCCTTCCGTTGTGAGATTATGTGATTGGTTTTTCTCTTCTTACTTTCTTTTTCCCAATAACTAACTGCATTTGCGATTTGTTGGGTCAACATGTGTGGTTTATGTCGATTTGAATGGTCAAAAATCTTGGTCGTTACAATATCACTGCCTTCTTGGTCGTTACAGTATCACAGCCTAACCCAGCAACTTATAGAACACAGTCCTATTTACTGGAGTTATAGCATCTTAGTTTCCCTAATTGAACCCATGCATGCTCATGATTTCACCGGAACACGCCCGAACCCACCTCCCTCTTTTTGAACCTCTTACTATCCAGATCAAGCTTGCCCTGGCCCCTGTCAAGTGTGAGGCCCCCTAACAAGATACCAACAGGGATACTGACTGATATGGGTTCCACATAGCAAGATTGACACAAGGCAAACCCCCTAAGCTTGTGCCCCTAAGTAACTAGGATTTAAGAGCCCCTAGAACCCGATACAACTGTAGAACGAGGGACCTCTTAGCTTATTAATTATCAGGTTTTACTTAGCGGGTTTAAGTTCATTAATAAGTATGGTTGTAATATGGCATTTTCTGTAAATGTTATTATGTGTACAACCTCTTACCCAAAACAAGCATCTGCCCAGATGTACATCTACACTATAGTAATTCTGTTTACTTAACTAACATCTGGTACTTACATTTTCATAACATGTTCTTTTATTAATCTCAGTATTAATTCTAATTTAACATGTATACATATTTGCATATTCTTCCTTTTTGATTATATTCCCAAATTACAGTCAAAAGCCCTCAATTTATATTATTCCCCCAAATTCTCCTTTTTCACTGTCATTTCATATTATCCCAAACTCAGTTATACACAATCTTGAATCGGAAATGGCCTAGGCTCTCGATGGCTTAAGCTCGACATAAATAAAAGGATAAAAATAGAAGGTAAAGAACATAATCAAATCAAACTGTATATAATAGACATATAAACAAGAATGTAAATAAATTAAACAGCAGAATAGGGATAAGGAAGATAGATATGTATGAACATAACTGATTAATCAACTGACAGTAAAAGAACATATATTATTGTAACAACTGCATAAATGAATAATAGTAAAAGAACATTATAGAAAATAACTTATAAGTATTGTATGTTCAAGATCCAAATTAATTTACTGTCATTATACATTTTTAAATATCAAATCTAAACATAACTTGAACTTGCAGTGCAAGGTATTAGGTTCAGAAATAGTTTTTGAAAAGGTTGTGTATTGATTGCAGATCTTAAATTATTTTTGTAGATCTACCTTTCAGCAGCGGCTCCCCAATTTATTAATTTAGAATAGAGCCATGGAGGAAGAGATAAAATGAAGAATAGTTGTGTGTAGTGAAATAGGAGAGAGCTACCCTATTTATAGATTTACTGATCTAATTTTTATCCATTAGATTTTAGGGTTTCAAATATGGCCATACAAATCATACTATGAACTAGCATATAAAAACAGTCCAAGTACATCATCTAAATTCGGTCCTGTATGAGGGTGGGTCGAAGCCTACCTACCGGGTCAACCAATGAGTCAATCCTCCTAGACATACATATATATGAATTAGTTGTAAGTGATTTGTATATAACATGTTCAGACTATCTATTTGAAATAGAATCTTAAACCTATTAAATCTACAATACTCAAGTCTTATGCTTTTCACATACACATATATGATTTTGTAATTTACAGAAAGTGAATCAGACCATTATCATAAACTGTACAAACACAAAAGCCTATCTTTTCTTACGTCAATAATTAAACCCTAATATACACCAACTAATCGACTATTTCCGCAAATTATAAGGGATTTGGAGGATTTGATTGTATTTTGTTTTCGTGTATCCAAAATACCTTTAGACAAAACAATCCAAATCTACACTAACAGAATATAGAAAAAACAGAATACTCGTATAATTTTCACTTACAACAACATAAGAGAATGATGAAGATGTTGTGTAGAATTTGGTTTCTAGATTGTTTTCCTTGCAATACCATTTTCCAAATTTCCTCCTAAACCAATATATACATATAAGAATTTGATTAAAGTCTTATATATATAATATAATTCCAGATTTACTATAATAAAAATAGATTAGAAAGGTAGAGAGATAGGTTAAGGAAGAAGAAGAATCCTAACACGTCTAATTTTTGGAATTCTAAACAATCGTAGAGAAGCAGGTAGGGGAGCACAGGGAAATGAAATTTAGGGTTTAGGGGAGAGTCTAGGGAAATTTTTATAGTAGCTAGAATGTGTGACCATATGACTCGTTATATAAAATCTAGATAGCCCATTTGAGCAAAACCTATATAAAAAACCTCAACAAAATAACCTCTAACTCACCCCTCGATCGGGAGGGCGGTCGACCGGCCGATTGAACCCCCTCTTGGGTCGTGCACAGGGAACTTTATTTCCTTTGTCGTTTAATTTATATTTAATATACTAACAAATGGGATCGATTCTTTCCGTTGTTTCTTTATCTTGTCCCCACATGTATATAAATATTTACATATGAGTTCAAATTTCCAAGGAATCTATTATGCCATCAATATATGTTTTTATTCCAGATTTATAATCTTACAGTTTAAATTTCAAATGTTGTGCGTGCATAACTTTCGTACAACTTCTTATGTTCATAACTTTACATACGAACTCCATTTTTGATAAATTAATATGAAAATGAGCTAGAATCTCGCCACGGATACAATGGTAATTTTTGAAATGACCCGAACTTCCCCGGTAAGGAAAGCCCGAATAGAATTGAGAACACGACAAAATAGAACGCAGACGGAAGAACATTTCAATGTATATTACAACGATTCATCAGATTACAAGAATATACAGAGTATAAATCAATATTACACATTCAATAAATATCAGAGATTACCATACATTACATAACAGCGGAAAATAATACAATACACAACTAGAAGAGATATACGGATACAAAGCTTTCCGGATATCATTCCAGCTGTAAACCAGGATCCTGTGAATATAAATTTGCAAAACCAAAACTACTAGCTGCCCGTGTCAAAATAAGGGCACCCAGAGTTTAGGTTAAAACAATAAACTCCAGGTCAGTCATGTGACTGGTGTGAGAACTAAAACAGTTGTAAATCTTTATTTTAAAGTTAGGTAAATCAAGGGACCACGCCGCTAACGCGGAATGGGTTTCCTCCCAAGAATACCAGTGCATAAAATAAACAACGCAATGCTAAATAAAGAAAAATGAAGCTATTATAAGAACCAGGTCCTATCACACAATGCAACGCAAGCCGGGGGATAGGGTTTTACCTTATAATAGCCAAAGAATGCTTGATACGCTAAATTTCATGTTTTAAATTTTTAATCAGACTTCAACTGTAAATTAGCAAGTGAGCAGTTCCCTAAGTATTAACCCCGAAGGCCGAAACCAACATCAGACTAATACCCAGGAAACCACCCATCTTAGCTCGTTTTCAGTTAGTTTCTGATTTTATATACAATCATAAATATCAATCATAGGCGGCATGAATGCCCCATACCACTATGTCGCCATATATAGGTATACAATCAAAACCGCAAAATGTCGTATTGGAAGTTGGGTTATCATTTATGGTATGAACCGAGGCTAGGGATCGTCCTCTACCGATTCGAGACTTTCTAGCCCGAGCCTCAGGAACAGCCGCAACTGCACCATGGATCGTCAGGGCCGGTCCACACGGAGTGGATTATAATGCCTGAACAATACGTTTCCCCGCCCTATGGGGCGTAAATGAGCCAACAAATGACTCCATCGGCTTCACATAGTCACCGATATATATATCCGAGGCGCCTCGCAACAGCAACAACCACATAAGTCAAACTCGTCAGGGCGTGTAAAACCACTGATGTCACTTCTAACTAGAAAGAAACGCATGCCCCCCCTGAGGTCCTTCTCCCGTTTCTGGTTCATACCGGGTGTGAAACTCGCAAGGTAACCGTTACAAAAAGCTATGCCACAAAGGTCGTGCTTTGATCATCAACCACAAGACTTTGCTTTTCAACAAAAGCCTTGATCATTTGCCACTTAAGCATGCCACACAGGCAATTCACTCCATGCGATTGATATCCATCGATATATAACCCCTGGGCTCGTACGTCTCAGAGAAGGGCATTAAGCAAGAGAATAAATTCTCTGCCGCCAAATAGATATATATTTAATAGAAAACAATCACACAGACTGAAATCCAATGTCAAATACACAGTCCATTTACAAGTTTGTTCTGGGTTTGAACGAAACCGGAGGCACTTTCCTCGCATATCCATCGATCTCCAAATACGTCTGGACGATCACTAACTATTTCCATCTTCTTGGGTGTACAACCCAATCAAGATCATCAATAATCACCCAAATGACATGAAGACATCCGGTCTTCAACCACCGTCTTCATCTTCGACTTATCGTCGTATCAGTTATTCAGAATGGGATAAACCCGGCCTTTCCGAATAACTCGCATATATAATAAATAAGTGTTAGACAAACACAACATACGCCTCATTCCAATTCATCAGTCACTAACCGTAAATCAACAAGAGAATAATTCCCCAAATATTAACCCCGAAGGCCGAAACCAACATCAGATCAATACTCAGGAAACCGTTCTGCTTAGCTAACCTAAAGTTAGTTTCTAAATTTCACATTCTTAGTGAAAGGTTCCCATTAATTTTATCAAAGATAAATTCTTTTAAATTTATTCTTTAATCTACCTTTGAATATCAATTCAAACTAGTCGGGATTAGCGAACCACACCGAAGTGATCATTTTTTTAATTTCCCAATCCTAACCTATTCATCCCATGAAGTAAAACTGGTAATACTTCATATCTAACACCACGGTGTTATCGGTAAATTCAATTACCATTTCACGTTCAAATCTAATTAAACATTTAACTATCGCCTGGAGCAAAACTGGTGATACTCCATTCCCGATCTTTTCAATCTAATTAAAGATTCATTAAAACTCCACTTAGTTTTAATCTTTAACTGGGTTAAAGAATCAGTGTCATTTAAAACACGGTTCACGATAAACCCCAAAATCACATCACATTTCAATCAGTCCCTAACCGTAAATTAGCAAGTGAGCAGTTCCCTATGTATTAACCCCGAAGGCCGAAACCAACATCAGATCAATACCCCAGAAACCATTCAACTTAACTAACCTCCAGTTAGTTTCTGATTTTCTTAACTCCTTTTTGGGTCTAAGAACAGTATTATTGAAGATACCGTTCACGACAACCCAAAATCACATTCCATTAATTATCGGGTTAAAGAACAAGTGTTATTTAAAACACTGTTCACGATAAACCCAAAATCAATTCCAATTCAATTCCAATTAAATATTATTTAATTGGTACACTTCATTAAATCTAAATAAAAATATTTAATCTTTTTCTCAACAGGGCTTAAGAACAGTGTCAATGAAGACACCATTCACGACAAACCCAAATCACATTTGATATTAAATACAAGGCTCTGAATAGAAAATATATCGGCTTATATTCAATATCAAATTCTACGACTAACAAATATCGTATTCGAAATAATGATATAAATATATCTTTCAAATTCCCATAACAATACCTGTATCATCACGAAATCCAACATCGAAATATTCCAAAGACAATTTCGATTCAAATCCATTCCAATTCAATTATTGGAAATTCTGGGTACTTTCAAAACCATTTTCAAATTCAATTTATTTATTTAAAAATAAATAGAATTATAATTCTAGTTCAAAACTAGTTCATTACGATAAAAATCTATTTTTATCTTTTCAAATATGGAGTTTTTCATCCCAATTCTTCCCAAATCATTTCTTATGATTTTACACCAATTATTGGTATTTTTAATAATTTTATCAAGGCCCGTACAGTCGATTTCCATCAACGACCATCGAACTGCATTTATAGCGACCTTTTCCAAATTTGATTTGGACATAATTCCAAATCCAACCATTAGATTTCTAATTTCTAATATTCGTTAGAAAGCTCTTTTCGATACGAACCCAACGGTTCCGGTTTTAGGAGAATCCGATGGTCGGATCTCCCGCAATATCCATTTGAAATCAGTGGTTGAAATTCACGAACTACCGCAATGTGGCGCGTTCTATTCAGGCCATTATATTATATATATAATATATACTTCATCGATTTCCTTTTAAAACGTATTATATAAATGGTTTTAAATCCGTTTTCAAAACGATTTCAACTTCTTTTCAAATTCAAATCAAAATTGAATTTTTCCTTATAAATTCGATTAAAATTCATTTCAAATTGATTTCAATTCAAACTGATTTCTAATTCAATTTCAGTTCGTTTTCAATTCAATTCAATTTCAATTCGAATTCATTTCTATTCAATTTCAATTCGAATTCATTTCTATTCAATTTCAATTCGAATTCATTTCTATTCAGTTTCAGTTCGAATTTCAATTCTTTTCAAAATATCAGATTTTGAAATCACTTTCGATATTCATTATAAAATGAATAAAATCGATATAAATATCGTTCACGTCAAAATGGCGTCAATCTAATCAACACGGCTACATATATTTCAATTTTCAAATATTCTATTTCAAAACTGGAATGAGGCCCAATCAATTACCATATAATGTTAATTATATGGATTTTCTACCACACGTATCTAACAGCAACGATAAATCATCAACCATCATCCAAAGTGCGTTCTACACTGTATAAGCATCAAATATAAATATTTAATGCTTATAACAGTCTGTCAATCAATCGATCGACATACAGCTAATTATTGGGATTAGTGTATGTCATATATCATCCCAATACCCGTGTGGGGTTTCAAACAATCAAACACAGATTTTGTTTGTGCAGTTGGGCGATGTGTAAAATTTATCGTCCCAATCAATATCAGTCAAATGTGTGTATATAAACAAATCGTTCGATTTGTTTATATTAATTTATTTCATTTCATATACACGTTAAAAATTCTATTTTTAACTATAAAATATTTTTAACTATATAAATATTTTATTTCATTTCACATCACATCACATCACACAATCAACTACACATCAAAATCATACAAACAAGCATACAAGCCGTCCATGGTCTGTGGACGATGGGTGTCGGGTGCTACTAAACACCGTCGGCATCCTAGTATATATTTATAACTAGAAATTTAAATTAAAAGTGAGAAGTTCTCACATTGGGGTTCCACTCCCCCATTTCATTTCTGAATTTCTGAACCGTTTGAATCCCTTTTTGATTTCAATCCGTTCCATCTCAATTCTTTTCACGCTATTCACATTAAAAATCAAATTTTTATTCTTGAACTGTTCATATAAAGTTCACATTTTTATTCTTCTCCCTATATAAAAATTATATTTTTAATCTCTACATTATATAAAAATTATATTTTTAATCTCTACATTATATAAAAATTATATTTTTAATCTCTACATTATATAAAAATCGAATTTTTTCTCTTGACTGAAAATTCTATTTTTTTATATACTTAAAAATCATAGTTTTCATTAATTAAAAATCCTATCTTTCTATATTTAAAAATCTTATCTTTTTATTTTTAAAAATCTTAAGCTATGTATAGAATGAAAATCACAATTTTATTTATACCGTATATATATATATATATATGTATATATAAAATTTCATTTATCTAATGTTATTTATATTTTTAAACTTCTATTTCATTTTTAAAAACATAGTTATATAATTTTTATTTGCTAATGATGTTGTTAAGTTAATTGAGAATGTAATTAACTAAATTTACCTTCTGTATCGATCTGGACTGTTGCTCGCGCCCTAGGGTTAGGAGTTGCAGTCGCCAGAGTGCCAGTCACCCCAATTGGAGACCACAACCACCTGCGCCGAAGCGCGACCATCCCAAGGCTTCGACGGCGATGAACTCACAGGCCCTAAGCGGCCGAAAATCGGCTTCGACGGTGAGCCCTTTGGGGCTAAAATTCTCTACCCTCGAACCACGATAATTCCTCAAACCACCCTGGATTGAAAGCTTGTCCTTCGCTCTACGATTTTCACTTTGTTTCCTCCTTATAATTCGGCCTGGATTAAAGGAAAATTGGAAGGGAAGTTTGGAGCAATAATAGCCCTTAATTTTGTCTGTCGGCGGAAAAGGATTGGGCTAGGGTTTTGGGCCCCTTTATATAGAAAATTTATTTTATTTAATATTATTTAATTTCCACGAATACATGTATATCAATACGAACTTCAAATCAAACCCAACGACTATCGTCCCTAGCTAATTACACCCATTCCGAACGCAATGGGATATGTTTCGTAAGTCAATTCAGTTGTTACGATCAATTTCCGTCAAAATTAAAATATAAATCAATATATACTGAATTTAAACGTACATTTCAATTTACTGGGGCCACATACGGACCCAAAAATTCCCGAAAAATATTTTCTAGCTTCGTATTGACAATACGGTCCTAACAAAACTAATTTCATCAAATTCTGAGACCGTTTGAAAAATGACCATTTTCCAGTCGATTAAAATCAACTAAAACTGGTCAAACGCGTTTTCCTTTGCCACGCTCACATATTGAATTCAAAATTTACGAAAATTGAAACTTAGCAATAACTTGACATCACGGATCCAACAAAAGTGGTTTCGCCGAAAACCGAGGTCGTTTGCAAAATGGCTATTTTTAAGGGCCGAAATTCCATAGCGACTATTATGAATTTTCAACTGGACATAACTTTTTATCCCCGCTATGAAATTTCAATTTTTCGGATTCGTTGGAAAGATATTCTCAATTAGATTCAAATATTTTTGGTTTCACTAAAATCCGGTTTATTTTGCACCGAGTACATTCATTTGAAATTTGAAATCGAATTATCGAACTACCGCGCCATTTTCATTTCCTTTTTATAATTTAAAATAAATATTTATATTCTAACGTCGAGTTATATAAATATATACGTTTGAATTCTATTCAAAATAAATTTCTCGTCAATATTATTTAAAATAATTCATTTTAAATAATCAAAATTCGCTAAAATTGCCAAAATAAAAAATTTAAATTGGCTCGGATTTGCGGGTTATTACAATCTCCCCCACTTAAAACTTTTCGTCCCTGAGAAGGAATGAAGCCGAAAGTTGTTTAACAATTCAACTCAACTTCCATTATTTTGACTACGGCTTAAGTTCTTCAACTTTTCAGTTTCTAAGAACTTTTCAAATTTTTCAAAAATTTGGCTAACACCCTAAATTTCCAAAAAAATTCGCCATAACCTCCCCTGCACCGGGAAAATCCCGAAATTGCCATACAGGCCCTCCCATCTCAATAAGAAAAAGAAAAAGCCAAGCGGCTAGCCAATCGGCTCATAAAATCATCATCACCCAAACAAAACAGTAAATTATGGTAAACATGTACCTATTTGTCGGGCAAACAATTTTATTTCTCTGCTCTAGCCTCCTTGCTATGACCTGTTCAATGTAAGTACATGTATGTGCAAGCAAATCCGATAAATTTTCAATACAATTCACTATTTGATTCAATTTGGCTAAAGGTTCAACATTTAATTAATCGAACAATAATCAAACAACATAACCATCAATCAATTAGTGAATTATCATTTCAAATTCATAACTTTGATATATAGTCAAAAAATCACATTTTTGATGCCAAATCACTACAATATGCCCTATCTAATTTTGGTTCTCACACCAGTCAATTGGAAATATATAGAAATTCCACCTTCGAAACACAAAAATAAATTCTGATGATGCTCGAGCGATCATCAGAATCATCTTCAAGCGACTAGAATGTGATTCTATATCTACCCAATATATTAAAACTTTGAATACACGCGGATCAGACGTATACGCAAAATCTATATATATTGGATTGTCCACATCAATATAAATAATCAAATACGAATAATTGATTTAAATTTTCAAAACATAACTTGTTTTAAATTTTATTTCAAAAACACTACCCTTAACACTCGTTCTAGGATAATACTGATCACATCTCTAACCAGTCATTCCCATTGGATATTACTAATCCAATTTCTGGTGAATTCTTTCGTTTGGTTCTAATGTGACTTGTTCTCTGAGCTTTGTAAACAAAAGCTCTGATACCAAAATGAAACGACCCGAACTTCCCCAGTAAGGAAAGCCCGGATAGAATTGAGAACACGACAAAATAGAACGCAGACGGAAGAACATTTCAATGTATATTACAACAATTCATCAGATTACAAGAATATACAGAGTATAAATCAATATAACACATTCGATAAATATCAGAGATTACAATACATTACATAGCAGCGGAAAATAATACAATACACAACTAGAAGAGATATACGGATACAAAGCTTTCCGGATATCATTCTAGCTGTAAACCAGGATCCTGTGAATATAAATCTGCAAAACCAAAACTACTAGCTGCCCGTGTCAAAATAAGGGCACCCAGAGTTTAGGTTAAAACAATAAACTCCAAGTCAGTCATGTGACTGGTGTGAGAACTAAAACAGTTGTAAATCTTTATTTTAAAGTTAGGTAAATCAAGGGACCACGCCACTAACGCAGAACGTGTTTCCTCCCAAGAATACCAGTGCATAAAACAAACAGCGCAATGCTAAATAAAGAAAAATGAAGCTATTATAAGACCCAGGTCCGATCATACAATGCAACGCAAGCCGGGGGATGGGGTTTTACCTTATAATAGCCAAAGAATGCTTAATATGCTAAATTTCATGTTTTAAATTTTTAATCAGATTCCAACTGTAAATTAGCAAGTGAGCAGTTCCCTAAGTATTAACCCCGAAGGCCGAAACCAACATCAGACTAATACCTAGGAAACCACCCATCTTAGCTCGTTTTCAGTTAGTTTCTGATTTTATATACAATCATAAATATCAATCATAGGCGGCATGAATGCCTCATACCACTATATCGCCGTATATAGGTATACAATCAAAACCGCAAAAGGTCGTATTGGAAGTTGGGTTATCATTTATGGTATGAACCGAGGCTAGGGATCGTCCTCTACCGATTCGAGACTCTCTAGCCCGAGCCTCAGGAATAGCCGCAACTGCACCATGGATCGTCAGGGCCGGTCCACACGGAGTGGATTATAATGCCTGAACAATACGTTTCCCCGCCCTATGGGGCGTAAATGAGCCAACAAATTACTCCATCGGCTTCACATAGTCACCGATATATATATCCGAGGCGCCTCGCAACAGCAACAACCACATAAGTCAAACTCGTCAGGGCGTGTAAAACCACTGACGCCACTTCTAACTAGAAAGAAACGCATGTCCCCCCTGAGGTCCTTCTCCCGTTTCTGGTTCATACCGGGTGTGAAACTCGCGAGGTAAACGTTACAGAAAGCTATGCCACAAAGGTCGTGCTTTGATCATCAACCACAAGACTTTTCTTTTCAACAGAAGCCTTGATCATTTGCCACTTAAGCATGCCACACGGGAAATTCACTCCATGCGATTGATATCCATCGATATATAACCCCTGGGCTCGTACGTCTCAGAGAAGGGCGTTAAGCAAGAGAATAAATTCTCCTCCACCAAACAGATATATATTTAATTGAAATCAATCACACAGACTGAAATCCAATGCCAGACACACAGTCCATTTACAAGTTCATTCTGGGTCTGAACGAAACCGGAGGCACTTTCCTCGCATATCCATCGATCTCCAAATACGTCTGGACGATCACTAACTATTTCCATCTTCTTGGGTGTACAACCCAATCAAGATCATCAATAATCACCCAAATGACGTGAAGACATCCGGTCTTCAACCACCGTCTTCATCTTCGACTTATCATCGTATCAGTTATTCAGAATGGGATAAACCTGGCCTTTCCGAATAACTCGCGTATGTAATAAACAAGTGTTACACAAACACAACATACGCCTCATTCCAATTCATCAGTCACTAACCGTAAATCAACAAGAGAATAATTCCCCAAATATTAACCCCGAAGGCCGAAACCAACATCAGATCAATACCCAGGAAACTGTTCTGCTTAGCTAACCTACAGTTAGTTTCTAAATTTCACATTCTTAGTGAAAGGTTCCCATTAATTTTATCAAAGATAAATTCTTTTGAATTTATTCTTTAATCTACCTTTGAATATCAATTCAAACTAGTCGGGATTAGCGAACCACACCGAAGTGATCATTTATTTTATTTCCCAATCCCAACCTATTCATTCCATGAAGTAAAACTGGTAATACTTCATATCTAATACCACGGTGTTATCGGTAAATTCAATTACCATTTCATGTTCAAATCTAATTAAACATTTAACTATCGCCTGGAGCAAAACTGGTGATACTCCATTCTCGATCTTTTCAATCTAATTAAAGATTCATTAAAACTCCACTTAGTTTTAATCTTTAACTAGGTTAAAGAATCAGTGCCATTTAAAACACGGTTCACGATAAACCCCAAAATCACATCACATTTCAATCAGTCCCTAACCGCAAATTAGCAATTGAGCAGTTCCCTAAGTATTAACCCCGAAGGCCGAAACCAACATCAGATCAATACCCCAGAAACCATTCAACTTAACTAACCTCCAGTTAGTTTCTGATTTTCTTAACTCCTTTTTGGGTCTAAGAACAGTATTATTGAAGATACCGTTCACGACAACCCAAAATCACATTCCATTAATTATCGGGTTAAAGAACAAGTGTTATTTAAAACACTGTTCACGATAAACCCAAAATCAATTCCAATTCAATTCCAATTAAATATTATTTAATTGGTACACTTCATTAAATCTAAATAAAAAGATTTAATCTTTTTCTCAACTGGGCTTAAGCACAGTGTCAATGAAGACACCATTCACGACAAACCCAAATCACATTTGATATTAAATACAAGGCTCTGAATAGAAAATATATCGGCTTATATTCAATATCAAATTCTACGACTAACAAATATCGTATTCGAAATAATGATATAAATATATCTTTCAAATTCCCATAACAATACCTGTATCATCACGAAATCCAACATCGAAATATTCCAAAGACAATTTCGATTCAAATCCATTCCAATTCAATTATTGGAAATTCTGGTTACTTTCAAAACCATTTTCAAATTCAATTTATTTATTTAAAAATAATTAGAATTATAATTCTAGTTCAAAACTAGTTCATTACAATAAAAATCTATTTTTATCTTTTCAAATATGGAGTTTTTCATCCCAATTCTTCCTAAATCATTTCTTATGATTTTACACCAATTATTGGTATTTTTAATAATTTTATCAAGGCCCGTACAGTCGATTTCCATCAACGGCCATCGAACTGCATTTATAGCGACCTTTTCCAAATTTGATTTGGACATAATTCCAAATCCAACCATTAGATTTCTAATTTCTAATATTCGTTAGAAAGCTCTTTTCGATACGAACCCAACGGTTCCGGTTTTAGGAGAATCCGATGGTCGGATCTCCCGCAATAACCATTTGAAGTCAATGGTTGAAATTCACGAACTACCGCAACGTGGCGCGTTCTATTCAGGCCATTATATTATATATATATATAATATATACTTCATTGATTTCCTTTTAAAATGTATTATTTAAATCGTTTTAAATTCGTTTTCAAAACGATTTCAACTTCTTTTCAAATTCAAATCAAAATTGAATTTTTCCTTATAAATTCGATTTAAATTCAATTCAAATTGATTTCTAATTCAATTTCAGTTCGTTTTCAATTCAATTCGAATTCATTTCTATTCAATTTCAATTCGAATTCATTTCTATTCAGTTTCAGTTCGAATTTCAATTCTTTTCAAAATATCAGATTTTGAAATCACTTTCGATATTCATTATAAAATGAATAAAATCGATATAAATATCGTTCACGTCAAAATGGCGTCAATCTAATCAACACGGCTTCATATATTTCTATTTTCAAATATTCTATTTCAAACTTGGAATGAGGCCCAATCAATTACCATATAATGTTAATTATATGGATTTTCTACCACACGTATCTAACAGCAACGATAAATCATCAACCATCATCCAAAGTGCGTTCTACACTGTATAAGCATCAAATATAAATATTTAATGCTTATAACAGTCTGTCAATCAATCGATCGACATACAGCTAATTATTGGGATTAGTGTATGTCATATATCATCCCAATACCCGTGTGGGGTTTCAAACAATCAAACACAAAGTTTGTTTGTGCAGTTGGGCGATGTGTAAAATTTATCGTCCCAATCAATATCAGTCAAATGTGTGTATATAAACAAATCGTTCGATTTGTTTATATTAATTTATTTCATTTCATATACACGTTAAAAATTCTATTTTTAACTATAAAATATTTTTAACTATATAAATATTTTATTTCATTTCACATCACATCACACAATCAACTACACATCAAAATCATACAAACAAGCATACAAGCCGTCCATGGTCTGTGGACGACGGGTGTCGGGTGCTACTAAACACCGTCTGCAACCTAGTATATATTTATAACTAGAAATTTAAATTAAAAGCGAGAAGTTCTCACCTTGGGGTTCCACTCCTCCATTTCATTTCTGAATTTCTGAACCGTTTGAATTCCTTTTTGATTTCAATCCGTTCCATCTCAATTCTTTTCACGCTATTCACATTAAAAATCAAATTTTTATTCTTGAACTGTTCATATAAAGTTCACATTTTTATTCTTCTCCCTATATAAAAATTATATTTTTAATCTCTACATTATATAAAAATTATATTTTTAATCTCTACATTATATAAAAATCGAATTTTTTCTCTTGACTGAAAATTCTATTTTTTTTATATACTTAAAAATCATAGTTTTCTATAATTAAAAATCATATCTTTCTATATTTAAAAATCTTATCTTTTTATTTTTAAAAATCTTAAGCTATGTATAGAATGAAAATCACAATTTTATTTATACCATATATATATGTATATATAAAATTTCATTTATCTAATGTTATTTATATTTTTAAACTTCTATTTCATTTTTAAAAACATAGTTATATAATTTTTATTTGCTAATGATGTTGTTAAGTTAATTGAGAAAGTAATTAACTAAATTTACCGTTTGTATCGATCTGGACTGTTGCTCGCGCCCTAGGGTTAGGAGTTGTCGTCGCCAGAGTGCCAGTCACCCCAATTGGAGACCACAACCACCTATGCCGAAGCGCGACCATCCCAAGGCTTCGACGACGATGAACTCGCAGGCCCTAAGCTGTAGGAAATCGGCTTCGACGGTGAGCCCTTTAGGGCTGAAATTCTCTCCCCTCGAACCACGATAATTCCTTAAACCACCCTGGATTGAAAGCTTGTCCTTCGCTCTACGATTTTTACTTTGTTTCCTCCTTCTAATTCGGCCTGGATCGAAGGAAAATTGGAAGGGAAGTTTGGAGCAATAATAGCCCTTAATTTTGTCTGTCGGCGGAAAAGGATTGGGCTAGGGTTTTGGGCCCCTTTATATAGAAAATTTATTTTATTTAATATTATTTAATTTCCACGAATACATGTATATCAATACGAACTTCAAATCAAACCCAACGACTGTCGTATCTAGCTAGTTACCCCCATTCCGAACGTAATGGGATATGTTTCGTAAGTCAATTCAGTTGTTACGATCAGTTTCCGTCAAAATTAAAATATAAATCAGTATATACTGAATTTAAACGTACATTTCAATTTACTGGGGCCACATACGGACCCCAAAAATTCCCAAAAAATATTTTCTAGCTTCGTATTGATGATACGGTCCTAACAAAACTAATTTCGTCAAATTCCGAGACTGTTTGAAAAGTGGCCATTTTCCAGTCGATTAAAATCAATTGAAACTGGTCAAACGCGTTTTCCTTTGCCACGCTCACATATTGAATTCAAAATTTACGAAAATTGAAACCTAGCAATAACTTGATATTACGGATCCAAAAAAAGTAGTTTCGTCGGAAATCGAGGTCGTTTGCAAAATGGCTATTTTTAAGGGCCGAAATTCCATAGCGTCTTTTCTGAATTTTCAACTGGACATAACTTTTTATCACCGCTATGAAATTTCAGTTTTTCGGATTCGTTGGAAAGATATTCTCAATTAGATTCAAATATTTTTGGTTTCACTAAAATCCAGTTTATTTTGCACCGGGTACGTTCATTTGAAATTTGAAATCGAATTATCGAACTACCGCGCCATTTTCATTTCCTTTTTATAATTTAAAATAAATATTTATATTCTAACGTCGAGCTATATAAATATATACGTTTGAATTCTATTCAAAATAAATTTCTCGTCGATATTATTTAAAATAATTCATTTTAAATAATCAAAATTCGCTAAAATTGCCAAAAAAAAAAAAATTGGCTCGGATTTGCGGGTTATTACATTCGTGGTCCAATTCTCAATTATACAATATTTGTATATTCAACCCATTAATATTTTATTAATTATAATTGTTTATTCTTAATTGAACTATCTATGTCTATTTTGCGTATATTTTGCTGGTACTACTGTTATTTTGCATAATTGTATGAGGCTATACTTTGATTATTGGTTTTTATAGTTATCATTGTCTTACCTATTATAACTATAATTATTATCATGTATTATGATGCGCTGTGAGATATTCGACAGGTTTTGTGTTTTAATTTTGTGTTATGTTTCCTTCTCTTTTATTCTTTTCACTACCCTCGTATTCTATTTCCTTCATTTTATCTTATTTCTTTCTTGTGATGCACCACCTCGAGACTAACCCAGTGAAGAGCATTACAGTGTAATATTGTCTATTAAGGCGGAGAATAGGGAAGGATAAGGGTGGCATTCGTAATCTTGTATTAATCAAGTTCTTAGTACAATGAGATATGCTCCATTTTTTTCTGTTTGTGGCTCGACGTACTTATTATTTACTTAATACAATACTATGATAGTTACAGGATCAATTCAAAACATGATAGACATGGTACAATATTTCAAGATCACAGAATAGCAGTCACAAATACATATCCATACATACATCGGATACAATACAAGTAATATACATCATTACTTCCCCACAAAATAATATGTACATCAAAAGGTGTTTGGCACGATCATATATTCAAACTGTACACACTAAGGGACTAAATAAGAGAGACATCTAGAAGTAAGCTAAGATTCAGAAAGGGTTTATCTCATGAGTTACCTGCAAGAACTCGGTTTGACCTGAGCATTAACACACACAGGTCGGTCTAGTTGAAATATTAGAATACAGATAACAGTGATAATAATAATAATTGTTGTATATAACGGTGTTGTATACACAATTATATGATTTTTGTTTGATGATAACAACTAAATATATATTATTTTAAATGTGTTTGTTGCTGTACTGTTTCATATATTTATCACAGACACGAATATAATATTTATATTTAAGTAGAATATGACTGTACAGAAATTCAAATATTCACACAGTATTCTATTTAAATATAATATTTTATTTCAATATTTAAACAGTATAGATTTATAACTCCACTATTTAAACACTTCACTTAAAATTGTACTTGTATATAAACTGAATATAATAAACAATTTTGTTTGAACACAAGTTTAAAACACAATAAAATAATATTTTATTTCAAACAAATTTGTTTATTACAAATATCAGTACAATATTCTTTTTCATTCACAGCTCCTACAACACTCATTCGATTATACATTTACAGTTATACATTCACAGACTCAAATACAGACTCTTTCACTATTACATACACTATTCTTGTTTTCTGCCTTCTGTCTTCTTGTCTTCTATCTTCACAACATCCTCACAGTCAGTCCAGTCTTCATACCTATCACATGAAAACAGAAACACACAGTACACTGCTACAGGAATTTAAACTGAATATATGCGAATATAATTTTATTTTTAAAATTTTATTTGCCTCAGATTTCTGGTGTGTTTCTCATCATTTTTCATGACTTGATCTGATTTATCTGATTGTGTCCATACAGCTTGTGATATTCACAGTGATTCACTGTAAATATCACAAGGCGGACAAAATATATATATGTATATCAATGCAGGGACAGGAAATTCAATTTGATGGGTGCATATACACACGTGTATAGTTACACGTGTGCACTGCCTCACCGATCAGTGTGCAACTGATGAGTAGCCACATGAACCAACTCGACTCAGTGCATAAGTCAGTGTACATGTCATAAGCAGCTACAAGTTTTCACAAGTGAAATAGGGTCATATCAGCAAAGAAGAAACTGTGTACATGGTAACAGCATCATACATGCACAAGTATAAAGTGCATCGAGAAGACAACAAAGCTCAGGACAAACATACATGGTTCAAGTGCAAAATGGTCAAGTGAATCATGGTGTTCCAACATGTTTAACTATGGTTGAGCAACTCAACAAAGCAAATCAGTTTACACAATTCAGTTTTTTCAATGCAGCATTGACTGGATCGATACATGTTAACATGGTGCAAACTAGTGAAGGGACAAGGCAACAGGAAAACATGGAAGCAAATATTCTCAGCATGTAACAGTCGTGAATTCAACATGCATATGGTCGAGACAGTCATGGGATGATAATTGGAGAAACTGCTAATATATATACAATTTACTTTTGCATGGATGTACATAGTAGCATGGTTCAAACAGTGGAAAATTTTCATTTTTAAGTTTCATATTTTCAAGATACACATTGATGCAACACGTCAGGGTGAAGACAAACTTACAAGTTTCAGCTATGACATAAATGAAACAGCAATGCTCGGATCAATATGAAGCATTCAACCAACATGTTCATGAATCATTTCATGGTTGAAGACAGTGTACACAAGACAAAGTGGTGCAGGTTCAAAAGCATTTCTTTTTGGATCAGCAGCATATACACAAAGGGGATCACATGTGCATGTCTAATATGGTGCAACAGTGAAATACACAGGTGCAAATGCACAAGATAGGTTCAAGGTTAACTGCATGAAGCAGCAAACAAAACTGTGGAGTCTAGCATAGCAAAGTGTTACACACATGGTTTATAATTATGGTGCTGCTGGTGGAGCAAATGATTGTACAAGGTTCAAATAATTTTCAGAAAATACAGTGAACCAGAGGGACAAACATGGCATGCTCATATGATCGTATATTGCAAAAATTCAATACTGGAAATTATGGCAAATTATATGGTGTGAAAATGCACAAGGATCAAGGGAAAATCAATTCACAAATTATACATGTGTTTCCAGAAATCATCCTTTCTTAACTAATCTGGAAATCATTTCCAGAAAATTTTAATTCATATTTGGCAAGTTATTTGATGATTCCAGAAATACATAGTGTCATTTTTAGGCAAGTAATTAATCATTTACAGAATTCAACCATATGAGTCTCAGCTAAGACGAGATTCCAGAAAAAAAATCTTTGGTTAAAATCATTCATGATTTCTCAATAATGTCAAGCAAATATTTGGTATATCTGGCCAAGTTTCAACACAATAATTTAGTTTCCAGAATAGTAATATCATTTTAAAAGACCGGAAAATAAATTTTTGATTTTCTAGAAAGCCATCAATATTCAAATTCAATCAAGGGAGCCAAGAGAATAAAACAATTCAGCAACATACAAGGCAACAGTGGGTCAAGAATTCATCATCATAAATCACACAGCCGATTCAAATCTTTCAAGGCCAATTTTATCAAGAAATTCAAAAGGGGAAATCGCAAAATCAGTCAAGCCATTTATGGTGAAATCAGAGTTTAGGGTTTTCGTTTTTACCCAATAAACACATATCATCACAGGCAGTTTATCATATAAATCCAACGCAAACAATTAAAAGAGTTCAAGTGAATCGAATTACTCACAAAATCATATTAGGGTTTCGATCGAGTTCCAGAGAGGGAAGTCCAAATCGACGCATCAGAAAGCAAGCCATGGATTTGCTCGAGCTTAAGAGAACAATTTTTCCAATCTTTTCAAAATTCATGATTCGATTTAGAGCCAACTAGAAGAAACCCTAGTTTCTATTTTGAAGCCGCCATTTTCTGTTATCCAGAGAACAAAAAGACATCGGGTAATGGAGATCGGGCAAATGAGAATAGGAGCAGCCGACCAACATGAAAATTGGCTAAGCCAATAATTTAAAAGGGGAGGCTATCTTTTTGTACTAGGATTTTATAGCTTTCTTGTTTCATTTTTTTTAATTTTGTTTTGTATATCGAATCGAAACAGTTCTAGTGTCTGTAAAATACTAGGGTATCTTAGTCAGGGTGTTGACTGATAGTTCACATAGTCTGTTAAATCTGGGTTACAGATTACGGGGTTGTAATTCGGGAAAATCTAATCTAGGGGATTAGATTAGTCTAGGGTTTTGAGCGTAGGGTTAGAATAGGAGCAGGGATTGCGAGTGTACATGGTCTTGTATGCGGAATCTGTTCTATCACCTAGTAGAAACCTTAGAAATGCAGCAGTAGGCAGGGTTTTGCCGAAGCTGGGTATATCTGTGCGTGATTTATTTTCTGCATTTCTTTTATTTCTATATTCTGAGATCTGTTTATTATTATATATCCCGTTAGATTTTTAATTCAGCTAAAAACTGTGATAAACCCTATTCACCCACCCCCCCCCTCTAGGGTTAATCTAAATCCAACAAGTGGTATCAGAGCAGGTATTTCATTAACTCTAGAGTCATGGGTCACCCTAGTTGTCATCCAATAGAGAGTCAGTCCAGTTCATCTCCAACTATTTTCGATGGAACAGATTTTTTAAACTGGAAGTCCAAAATGGAATTTTATTTAAAATATGTTAATATTAAATGTTGGGATGTTGTTATCAATGGGTTTGATAGTGTAGATATTACTTTAAATGCTTGTGCTATGAAAATTATGTTTGATTATCTTAGCACTGAACAGTTTAATCTTATCTGTCATTGTTTATCTGCACAGGAGATCTGGAGAACTCTTAATGCAAAGTATGGACCAATTGACAACGGCTGTTCAAAACCCCAGAATGACAACACAGATTCAGATCTATGCTTAACAAGTCATGTAGATGAAACATCAGATGGATCGGATGATGGAGAATCAACAAATGCTGAAACAGAGAATTACTCATATGAAGATCTGGTATACATGTGTCTTGATTTAACGAAATCTGTTGATAAACTCCAACTGAAGAATAAGTCTCTGAAATCTAAGAATTTTGATTTGACCAGCAAAATTGATGATTTGGAATCACAACTTGAATATGTTAAAAATTCTTCAAATTCAGTTTGCAAAAATTGTTTGAAATTGAAAACCAATCTTGTTCATCTAAATAAAAATATTCAAAAGTTTGAAGATGAAATTTTGATCTTAAATGAGAACAAGACTGAGTTATCAAATTTGAATAACCTTCTGCAAAAGGAATTTGAAAATTTTAAAACAGATATAAATTCCAAATTTGTAATTGCTGAAAAGGAGAACTTGTTGAAATCAAATTTGATTTTAGAAGAACTTGAAAATGAGATTGAAAAATCCAAGCAATTTGAGTCTGAAAAGCAAAAACGATTTGAATCTGAAATCATGGAATCCCAAGCCAAAATTAAAATTCTTAAAGATGAAAACTTGGTTTTAAAATCTGATTTTGAAAGATGTAAGATCACTAAAAATCATTGTTCAGATTTAATGAAAGAAAATAGTGATCTTAAAACTAAAATTCAACAAATTGAAACAACTTTGACTAAATTTTCTAACGGCGAAAAATCTCTGAATATGTTGTTGAGAAATCAATTTTCATCTGGAAATAAAAGTGGGATCGGCTTTGGAAAAAATAATGTTTTTGAAAAACAAAATTCAAATGATTTGAAAAGTTCCTC
Organism: Allium sativum; assembly: GCA_030737875.1. Lineage (NCBI taxonomy): Eukaryota > Viridiplantae > Streptophyta > Magnoliopsida > Asparagales > Amaryllidaceae > Allium > Allium sativum. Next base: position 468,748,250 of record CM060920.1, on the reverse strand, counting down.
AAACTGCTTTGGAAATAATTGTTTTGATAATTTGAACTTTGAAAATTCCAAAAGATTCTTGAAACAAAAACAAAATAAAAACTTGTTTTATAATAAACCATTTAAACATATTTGGATCCCAAAAGGAAATAAAACGAATTCAGTTAATTTCAAACAAATCTGGGTTCCTAAAGGCACAAAAATAAATTCGAATGGTTTGTTGTATAAACAAGTCTGGGTACCAAAATGTGTGAATAAAATTGTGAGTGGTTTTGCAAATTTTGTTAGACCACTTGATCGTATAAGTTCATAGGTACCGAAGGATGTCTGAGGAATTGCTAGGCAAAAGAGATTTGGATTCAAGCTACTCAGTACTCCTGTAATCATTCACAGTTCCTTAGTCAAGACTGTTGAGTTAGAGATTCTGATTTACACTGGATTCTGGTATGATCTCTAAACTCACCTCTGTAAATATTTTCTGTTTTAATTTTTTCCATTTTTTTATTTCTCCTTCTTCTCCCTTCTATCTCTTTCTTCTATTCTGATTTGATTTATCACTGCCATATTTTTTTTATGCTTCTTGAATTGCAGTATTCATGATATTCTGGAAATTTGTTTTGCGTGTATAGAACTCTGATACTTTTAATCACTTCCAGATACTGATTTTTTTTATCTGCAATTGCTTTGAAGTTCAGTTTCTGTTTTCTGAATTCCTAGCGGTGTTGACGTATTCTTGTTCTATCTTAAACACTGTTAATTTGAATTCTAAATTGTTTTGAAGATTTGAAAATTATATGGAAATTCACACACCTTTGCTGTTCTAAGTTTATTCTAATTCATTTTAGAAAAGCTCAAAATATTATACTCATTACAGCACACTGTTATTTATCAGTTGTGACAATTCCAATATTTTTTAGATTGGCTTGAATATTTTTTTTAAATGTCTTGTCTCATTGATACATCTTAAAAATTCATTTTTATTCATGATTAGTACAGTTAAAATTTTTTGTTTGAAATCATCTGAAATTCCAGATATTTTGAATCTCGCACACCTCCTAAATTTGAAATTATCAACCTTGTGTGACTGATTCATTATATCCCAGAACTTGACATTGATTCAAGTGATTTCAAATAAATTACTTTAATTTTTCTAGTTCATGAATACCTCTCAAATTTGATGTAAATGATCTGAATTTAATCTCACACTTTTCAGAGACACTAGTGAAAATTTCTTTTGTAAAATTGGTCTTAAAATTCTCTGTTATTCCATGATTATATGGTTTGATTATCTGTTAGTTTAAAATCATTTGAAATTATTGATTTATTGAATCTCACACATATCTCGAATAAAAAAAATTACAATCTAGTGTGATCAATTCATTAAATCCTGATATTTTCAAATTTCTTCAAGTGATTTAAAATAAACTGAATTATATAATCTTGGATCATGGAATATATTCTAGTGACCATCAGAAACATCTTCTGACAAGTCTGCTGTGATATTGTTTTCTGTGCTGCTCTGATACTGTCTTTGAAACATGTTTTCAAATAACTGCCTGTTTTGTGACTACTGCTCTGATAGATGAAATTATTGGGCCTAATTTGTTATCTTGTCTGCTTGGGCCTTGTGATCGTTTTTCAATCTGTCCATGAAATTCATGTTATCTCCAGTGTGATTATAATCCTCATTAATAGGGACACCAAGTGGTATCAGAAGCGCTGAATTTTTATGTATATATTTTTTTTCTTATCCCTCTTGCTTTGTATAGCTCTTCATATTCCTCTTGTAATTGATTTTCAATTTTAAACTTATTTATTGATTATTCATTCAGAAATTGGAATCAATATCCAAAATTGAATTGTATTTATAATTCATCAAAATAATTATAAGTCTTGGAAATTGTGATGAATTATGACTGCAGTATATTTCACAACAGGAGGAGATTTTATTTAGATTTTCATGATGGTTGAACATTTATTATAATATCTTTGAATTGGTCATTATTTCACGATCATCTCCTTTATCTATCATCTTTCTGCCATCCATGATAGTTCTATATTAATGTGGAGAGTTTGATATGTTTTTTTAAAAAACCTTTTTGAATAAATAGTGAAAATATTTGTGATAGAATTTGGACTATGTTATTATTCAGAATTAGTTATAATTGAAAATGTTCAATAATCCCAGTACAGTCGAGCGTATTTCATAATATAATTAATTTAGAAATTTATTTCACAGACCATTTCTGTACCTACCGCATTTCTATCATCCATTTTTTGGTTTTATATTCTGAGGAGCTTTTCATTTTGAAACTGAAAATGATAAATATATAATAAATATATAAGTGTGTCTCTAACCTCATTTAAAAATCCAAGCTCTGGTCATGCATGGTTAAGAGATAACTTATAATTTAAGCTGCGACTGACCTCATTTAAAAATCCAAGCTCTGGTTATGCATGGTCAGTGTGCTCTTAAATAAAATAAAAAGTAAAAGGAAATATTGTGCTATAAATTGAAATTATTCTGAAATTCTCCTCGGTGTATAAAAATCAGCATATCAATCCATCTTTCTAATCTATGAAATGTGTTGAAATCTTATGACGTGTTATGATTTGTTGATTGATAGGCATTGGGATTTGAGATTATACAAAATTGTCACTTAAGTTGAAATTATAATAATAGTCCAAATCCATCATTGTTTTTGTGCTTCAATGTAACGACCCACCTTTTTGCCCGGTTCTTGCCGGTAATTAAACCAACTTAAGCCGTTCAGAAAGACGAATTGTTATGGGTACATACATACATTGAACAAAATAACAGAACTTTTCATTGAATAAACCAATATTACATCAAAGTTACATGAATATCAGAGTTACAACATAAACGTATACAGCGGAAGAAAGAAAATATACTCTCAGTGGAAGATCAAAATGATACAGCGGAAGCTTCAACTCCATCGTGGACTCCAACTTAGAAAGCGCTCCGAACTTTGCTCCAATGAATCATAGCTGCAAAACTAAACTACTAGCTGCCCGTGTGAAAATTAATGGGCACCCAGAGTTTAGGAAGGAACAATAAACTCCAGGTCAGTCATGGGACTGGTGTGAGAACATAAAACAGCTGTTTTTATGATTTATTTTAAAGTTGGGCAATTCACCGGACCACGCCGCTAATGCGGAACGGGTTTACTCCATGTGAACACCCGTGCATATAAATACACAATTACCTTTTGAAAATGAAGCTATCATAAGCTCGTCCCACATCACACAATGCAAGCGCACACCAGATGGGCGAGTTTTATCTTATGATTACCAAAAATGCCTTCATACGTAAAATTCTTTTTCAATGCTATAATACATATATATATAGTGTGGAAAAATTTCGCAAATAAATGTATTAATCCTAGACGGCATAATACCCCATAATATTATGTCGTCATATATATATGCAATCAAAATCGTATGGCTCGTATTGGAGATTTGGGTTTCCAACTTGATGATTCCTGGCACGAAAGGTCAATCGGAACACAACGAAATGTAATCACGGGTTTTTCATCCAGACGCGGACACCAATACAAATCGCGAGGCAGATCAACGGTTTTCGACCAGACACGGCCCCCCGAACATACCATATTCCATAAGTCATAAGTGGTTTCCCACTGCTGCAGCGGTCATCATCAATTCATATATATATACACAACCTAACCGCCAGTTTCTCATCATCCGGGGTGTGAGGTTTGTCGATGTCACGTCATACACAAAGCATGCCTAAAAAAGCAATGTCTTGATCGTACAAGCTCATTTCATCTCTTAAGTATGTCACATTATCCATTCACAACATGACCACTGATTTCCATCCATACACAACCACTTCGAGCTCATATGTCACAAACCAGATACATATCAATGGAAATCAGTGTTATGCTGTCAATTACAATGTCAGACACACAATCCATACAAGTCCGTCCTGGGTCTGAACGGAACAAAATCCGAAAATTCTCTAAATATGTTCGGACTTTCTACCACTCCGGTAATAAGGGTATCTCTCTACTGTAGCTATTCAGTAAAGAAACCAATCAGCAGGCAGTCCGTTCGATGTGAAGAACCACGGTCTTCAATCGTCGTCTTCATATCTTTATCTATTACGTCGTATGGTTATTTCGAATGGTTTTCGGAATATAATTTCCGATCCCGGTCTTTCCAAATAACCAGCGCTTCATATTTCAAATAAGTGCTTTCCATCATATATACACACACACACACGCATATACATCTCTTAATCTTTTCTAAATCTAGAAATGATTGTTTAAGAGATGATCGTTTATAGATAGTCTTTTTCTTAAAGCCTTACTTTCGAACAATCAATATAAACCAAGGATCACGATTTCAATATTTCCTTAATTCAAATTCATTGAAATCATTCAAAACAGATTCATTATATTCAAATCAAAGGATTCAGGACCGAAACAATTCCATATTTAATTATATAAAATATTTGAAAATAATGCATTTGTCATAAACTAATTTATATATATATAAATATGTACTAACTTTAAAAATAGAAATGGTTAAAAATAATTACTTAACATATATTTACTTGAAGAAGTATACAAATATAATACCTTTAAACATATACATATATATAAAACAAATAAGTTTTATTTAAATATTTTTGAAATTAACATATAATGTTTAAATAGATGAAAACCTATATCATACACAAATACTTAAATTGGAATTGTTTCCTTCCCATGCACATGACTTGCATTCATATTCATACTCGGAAAGTGTACTAGTTCTGAAAAATCTTGAGTTAATCAAATCGATTCGAAGACATTCACTTTCTCTTTCGTTCACTTAGTTCCATAACAACTTCCATAATTGACCTAATCATATTCGAATAACTCAATGACATTATCATATCTTTCAAGTTATTCTAACCGATTTACATTAGATAAATATAAATATGATTGGTTAGAAATCGAACTTCTTATATCATATATATATATATATATGTTTCCATATTAAACTGATACTATAAGCGGAATATCGCTATTTCCACCATTTAATTATGCAAATAGTATTAGTCATCATCTACAGAACATACATCAAATATCTGAGCCCTCATCTAATCCAATTTAGCCAAATTTTAAATTGGAAACTATTTATTATAGTTAGTGCTTCACAATGTTTGAGATTCACTTCCAATTTGCTCTTTTACCCGAACTTACGTCGCGCTCCTTATTTAAACTTCAAATTCAAGATCCTTTCCAATGTAATTTATAATATATTATAAATATTTATCTAAACTTATCAAATTTCATAACAGAATAATTCAAACTTAAATATCCTTTCAAATATAATGTTATCACAAATTATTATCTAAAGTCATATTAGATTTCACAAATTTACTAGTTTAGATTCGCCACATTTTACACAAATCATGAATAAAACTGCAATCAAATTTAAAAATCAAAATTTTAATTCAAGGTACATTAAAGTAAATTTTAATCTCAATTTACATTGATAATAACATGTTGATCTGTTTCCAATATTAAATAATTTATGCTATCAAATCAAATTAACAATTTCCCTAAATGGTAATAATCGAAACATTATTTCATTCATTAACATGTTCTTAACATACCCTGATTAATAAACCGTTGTAACAATACCATATCATTAAATCAACATTATCAAATTAATTCAATATCGTTTATATAACGTTACTTAGAAAAATTATTTAAATAGACAAATGTCGCTTAGCTAACAAAATATTATCGAATTAAAGAACCTTAATAACATTTTTAAATCAATAAACATAAATAATCAATAATATTAAGTTAATAAAATACTACATGATCCTTTAAGTGTCATTATCCATGGATTACTCTTTCATTAAATTTAAGAAATTACAAAATTTTCTGCTGAAAATCAGTACATAAGCGTGTTCACACGTTCAACAACCATTTATGCATCCATTTCTTAAATGTACACAACCAGCAATTTACGAATGCGCGTTATACTACTAACGCGCTCCGTCATTCATTTATTTGCAACCATCATAATGTCACATACCATACTATCACCCAATTAATCAGTAATTAACCATGCAACCAATTGCCACACAAAGCACATCTATCAATTTCTCAATATAAATTTAATTAATGAAATTAAATTTAGTGTTCTCACCTTAATTGCTTTCCAATAATGGACCTCTTTTCTGTCTTTATGCAAAAATGCTCCAGTCTCCACTTTTCTACCTCATTCTTGCGTTCTCTTCATTTTCCCTGCTCTTAACTTCTTTCTTACGTATTTTTTTCACACGCTTCCTTTTCTATTCTTTTTCTGCCCCCTTCGTTCTTTTTTTTTATTTTTTTATTTTTTTATTTATTTATTTACAAAGGCTTTTTTTTCTTCTTTCCTAAGCTTTCAGTTTTCCAGCACGTGCACTCAAAGGCCAAGGCGGAAGTTAAAATGAGGTGGATATCAGTGCATGATTTAGTGAAAGGTAAAGTTTGCAAAACTACAGTTGAGAGTCTCTGGTCTTTTCATGCGCTGGAAGAACAAAGGGTGGAGAGAACTGCGGTGCTAACAGGAGAGAAGATAGAAGAGGCGGAAGTGCATGCAGGCTTTACGTTCGCATTGAGTTTTTTTTTTATTCTTGAACTCTCTGCTTTTATTTGGAAAAAATGCATATGCATGTGCATGCAAAAATGTGCACACAGTCTGGAGCAAATGTGAGGACGCGGTGGGGATTGTTGGTTGCGGGCTACTGGTCAAGGGGTTCTGACGCTGGAAAATCGGTGGAGATGGAAACACAATGAAGGTGGATAGATTTTTAGGTTTGCATGCAAGGAGGAGCTGAACGTTGTTTGGGAGGAGGGAGGAACGTGAGTGAGAAGCTTGCGCTACATATGGTAAGGAGTCTGGCCTTCTCATGTGGTATTTCATGTTTGCAATTATTTTTTCTTTCCTAGCGTGAAGGACAAAACCGGAAGATGAAGGGAAAGAGGTAAAAGTGGAGATCGGTGGAAAACTTGGTGGAAGCGGAACTGACAAGTGGTGAGAATGAGAGGCGGTTATACGTGGGAAGAAGACGAAGTGAGAAGGGAAGTTGGCGATGGAGAAAGACTTGCAGTAGAGGAAAAATGAGGAGATGAAGTAATATAAGACAGAGATCATGCAAAAGCATTGCCACGCGTACATCATCTTGGCATGAACAAACAAGTGTCCTAACTTATGCCAAAACTATCAACACGTGTATTGGAATTTGCCAAGTGGCATTGCAAGCTTAATATGTTCAACACGTCTCATTTTTTTCTTTCTTTTGTAGTAGTCTTTTTTTTTCTCGTGAAGAACAAAAATATAAGAGGAGTACTGCAAAAGCCAAATGAAAAGGTAGAAGGAGACGCAAGAATATCAAAAGGAGGAGAGCAGCGCCCCTATATCAGAAGTTGACAAACCCGTGTAGCAATTAGACAAGAAAATCAACACAAGTGTCCATTTTGAAGAGGAAAAAGAAAATTCACAAGTGTCCAACGTTCTATTTTCATTGTACCAAGTGTATAACACATTTAATACTTCCCGTCTAACGTATAGATGCTCCAATTATACCATTATCTATTTTCCGTTGACTGCGAATGGCACTATACTGATAATATAATCGTGTATAGCGGTGTGTCACGATCCCAAAACAAAAAGAAAGAAAAAAAAACTGGTTGATTTGTTTTGTAAAGTGCCAAAAGGGACCACAGTTGCCCTAAAATACTTCAAAAAAATATGTGCTTATTTCCCGAAATAAAAATTGCGGAAATTTTTTATAAAATATTTTAAGACGACGCGAACTGAAACTGAACAAAAATTTAAAACGAATATTTAATTATAATTAAATTTCAAATTCTGATCGTTTGCAACAACTCACTTACAACCCGTTTCAATATTTCAACTTACGGCGAACCGTTCCTCTAAAACAAAAATTGCTATACTGATTTCACAATAAAATTAAATTTTTAATCATTTAAAATACTATTATCGCCTAAAATTTTATTCAACAATTATTTAAACATTCCAAACTTTATCTAAATTTCATATTAAATTCAAATTAAATTTCAAAAATATTGGATCATTACATTCTCCCCTACTTAAGAACTTTTCATCCTCGAAAAGGAGAGTTCGTAAGATTATTCATAAGTAAAATAAATCTTACCTATAAATTTAAATTTTCTAATTCTCAAGATGATCTCTCGGACTTAGAATCCCATTTTCCCTTTCAAACCATCGAAATACACTAATTCCTTTCATATAGAAAATCATACTCCCCTTCGGGATTTCCAAAACCAATTTGCTTTCAAAATTTCAAATATGCTATAATGAAATCTATATGTTATTAGTTCGAGAAGTTCATCCTTATGACAGGGCAACTGAGTATCACCCATCGCACGAAACCCAATCTTTCATCACAACCCAGTTTTAGTCATGGTTACTCGAACAAACCAAATCATTTCATATCCCGAAGTTGTAAATCATCTCATTATCATAGTTTACAAATACTTGTTGTTTTCAGACATTTCAAAATATCGGGATTCCAGTCGTCGAGACCACTGCTTATTATAAACAGTTTATAACCTATTTATCATATCCAAACGGTTGAAAATATAATTTCCAAGCAACTTATGTCGACATCAACATTTCAAGTTTCGAATTCATACCAAACTTTGTGACTTCAATTTTCATTCTTTACATAAGTTGATTTTTTTTTTCGACTCATATTATCATAAATTGGTCTCCTGCAAATTCAAACTTACATTCCAACCGTTTAAAATTCATACACGTCATTAACTCTTTTTTTTTTAAATTCAATATCGCTTCAACCTTTCAAGCCTTCATATAATATTTAACAAGAGTCAAATTCCAAAATTTAGGAGTCATATTTATAAAATCGAACAACTTTTCTTTTTGGTTTGTATTTCGAGATCTACGACATTTATTCATTCTTATTTCAAATTCCAAATCTTGTTTGGAAAGTTACTTTATTCAACAAGTCTAGAGAAAAATCTTTGAAACATTCCTTTCAAATTACCACTAGGCTTTTGCTGCGCTACTCCGATTTAACATATACATATTTCAAACAATTTGTCCCAAACACTAGAAATTCATTTTAAAGATTCTCCGAAACTGAAATCTTTATATTTCAAAAAATCAAAAAAAAATTCTAGTCTACTTACTACGCAAGGCTTTGGACAAATTGAAATTACCTAATCCGAATCAGTTCCTAGTTTTTGTTGGGTACTCAGGTTTTTCAATTAACTTTTCTTGAGTAAATCTTACTTCAAATCTCGTTTTCCATTGTATCGTAAGCGATTACTTTTTAATACTTCTATTTGGATTACTCATACAGTTCCAATAGGGAAAGATAGTTTTCTCCCCTACTTAGATATTTGTTACAATTTAACCATTTTTTCCAAATATATTCCCCGCTTAAGTAAAATTACCTTCAAATTCCTTAGGAAAGTTTGATTGCTAAAATCATCTTCTAAGCAAAACAGTTTAACTTATATTTTACCATTTACAACTCATGCTAGATATAGCTTCGACTCTATTGCTTAACACTCATCGAGGAGTATAATATCTTCCCTGATTACACATATTAGATCTCAAAATTCATACTTGTTGATCCATTTTGAAATATAGGTTGATATTTTAATATTATCTCTCAATGAATTATCTCACTTACATGCGTTTTCAAATCTTTACGTAAGGTTTACTTCTAAAAATGTCTTCTTTGGTTGTTAACTAAATAGTTTGTTTGCATTTATAACATATTGTCCTTATATTAAATCCTTTAATATTTCCAACATATCGAAATAATTTAAGTATTTCTCGACGTCGTAGCCGGAATCATATAGTCATCCCACCTTCGAAACTTGAAAATCACTACTGATGGTGCCATGGTCATCAGAAAATTCATCCTCGAGCGACTAGAATGTGATTCCATATCTACCAGGTATACACTGGACTTTGTATATACGTTAGCTAGGCGTATATTCAAAATTCATATATACTCGATAGTCCAATCGCGGCGTCGAACATAATACTCAAGAATCCCTTATCCTTAATTATATTTCTAAAATAATCATACTTTCAAAACGATTTACTTAGTTCAAAATGCTTTATATGGATTTCAAAATACGCTCTCTCGACATAATATTCCAAAATCTCACTCTAGGGCATTTTTAACCCTATCTCTAATGAGATATTATAACTCTTATGAGTCCTATCTTTTGTTCCAAATATGTCGTACCTCATAGCTCTGTATAACCAAAGCTCTGATACCAACTTGTAACGACCCGCCTTTTTGCCCGGTTCTTGCCGGTAATTAAACCAACTTAAGCCGTTCAGAAAGACGAATTGTTATGGGTACATACATACATTGAACAAAATAACAGAACTTTTCATTGAATAAACCAATATTACATCAAAGTTACATGAATATCAGAGTTACAACATAAACGTATACAGCGGAAGAAAGAAAATATACTCTCAGCGGAAGATCAAAATGATACAGCGGAAGCTTCAACTCCATCGTGGACTCCAACTTAGAAAGCGCTCCGAGGTTTGCTCCAATGAATCATAGCTGCAAAACTAAACTACTAGCTGCCCGTGTGAAAATTAATGGGCACCCAGAGTTTAGGAAGGAACAATAAACTCCAGGTCAGTCATGGGACTGGTGTGAGAACATAAAACAGTTGTTTTTATGATTTATTTTAAAGTTGGGCAATTCACCGGACCACGCCGCTAATGCGGAACGGGTTTACTCCATGTGAACACCCGTGCATATAAATACACAATGACCTTTTGAAAATGAAGCTATCATAAGCTCGTCCCACATCACACAATGCAAGCGCACAACACATGGGCGAGTTTTATCTTATGATTACCAAAAATGCCTTCATACGTAAAATTCTTTTTCAATGCTATAATACATATATATATAGTGTGGAAAAATTTCGCAAATAAATGTATTAATCCTAGACGGCATAATACCCCATAATATTATGTCGTCATATATATATGCAATCAAAATCGTATGACTCGTATTGGAGATTTGGGTTTCCAACTTGATGATTCCTGGCACGAAAGGTCAATCGGAACACAACGAAATGTAATCACGGGTTTTTCATCCAGACGCGGACACCAATACAAATCGCGAGGCAGATCAACGGTTTTCGACCAGACACGGCCCCCCGAACATACCATATTCCATAAGTCATAAGTGGTTTCCCACTGCTGCAGCGGTCATCATCAATTCATATATATATACACAACCTAACCGCCAGTTTCTCATCATCCGGGGTGTGAGGTTTGTCGATGTCACGTCATACACAAAGCATGCCTAGAAAAGCAATGTCTTGATCGTATAAGCTCATTTCATCTCTTAAGTATGTCACATTTTCCATTCACAACATGACCACTGATTTCCATCCATACATAACCACTTCGAGCTCATATGTCACAAACCAGATACATATCAATGGAAATCAGTGTTATGCTGTCAATTACAATGTCAGACACACAATCCATAGAACTCCGTCCTGGGTCTGAACGGAACAAAATCCGAAAATTCTCTAAATATGTTCGGACTTTCTGCCACTCCGGTAATAAGGGCATCTCTCTACTGTAGCTATTCAGTAAAGAAACCAATCAGCAGGTAGTCCGTTCGATGTGAAGAACCACGGTCTTCAATCGTCGTCTTCATATCTTTATCTATTACGTCGTATGGTTATTTCGAATGGTTTTCGGAATATAATTTCCGATCCCGGTCTTTCCAAATAACCAGCGCTTCATATTTCAAATAAGTGCTTTCCATCATATATACACACACACACACGCATATACATCTCTTAATCTTTTCTAATTCTAGAAATGATTGTTTAAGAGATGATCGTTTATAGATAGTCTTTTTCTTAAAGCCTTACTTTCGAACAATCAATATAAACCAAGGATCACGATTTCAATATTTCCTTAATTCAAATTCATTGAAATCATTCAAAACAGATTCATTATATTCAAATCAAAGGATTCAGGACCGAAACAATTCCATATTTAATTATATAAAATATTTGAAAATAATGCATTTGTCATAAACTAATTTATATATATAAATATGTACTAACTTTAAAAATAGAAATGGTTAAAAATAATTACTTAACGTATATTTACTTGAAGAAGTATACAAATATAATACCTTTAAACATATACATATCTATAAAACAAATAAGTTTTATTTAAATATTTTTGAAATTAACATATAATGTTTAAATAGATGAAAACCTATATCATACACAAATACTTAAATTGGAATTGTTTCCTTCCCATGCACATGACTTGCATTCATATTCATACTCGGAAAGTGTACTAGTTCTGAAAAATCTTGAGTTAATCAAATCGATTCGAAGACATTCACTTTCTCTTTCATTCACTTAGTTCCATAACAACTTCCATAATTGACCTAATCATATTCGAATAACTCAATGACATTATCATATCTTTCAAGTTATTCTAACCGATTTACATTAGATAAATATAAATATGATTGGTTAGAAATCGAACTTCTTATATCAAATATATATATGTTTCCATATTAAACTGATACTATAAGCGGAATATCGCTATTTCCACCATTTAATTATGCAAATAGTATTAGTCATCATCTACAGAACATACATCAAATATCTGATCCCTCATCTAATCCAATTTAGCCAAATTTTAAATTGGAAACTATTTATTATAGTTAGCGCTTCACAATGTTTGAGATTCACTTCCAATTTGCTCTTTTACCCGAACTTACGTCGCGCTCCTTATTTAAACTTCGAATTCAAGATCCTTTCCAATGTAATTTATAATATATTATAAATATTTATCTAAACTTATCAAATTTCATAACAGAATAATTCAAACTTGAATATCCTTTCAAATATAATTTTATCACAAATTATTATCTAAAGTCATATTAGATTTCACAAATTTACTAGTTTGGATTCGCCACATTTTACACAAATCATGAATAAAACTGCAATCAAATTTAAAAATCAAAATTTTAATTCAAGGTACATTAAAGTAAATTTTAATCTCAATTTACATTGATAATAACATGTTGATCTGTTTCCAATATTAAATAATTTATGCTATCAAATCAAATTAACAATTTCCCTAAATGGTAATAATCGAAACATTATTTCATTCATTAACATGTTCTTAACATACCCTGATTAATAAACCGTTGTAACAATACCATATCATTAAATCAACGTTATCAAATTAATTCAATATCGTTTATAAAACGTTACTTAGAAAAATTATTTAAATAGACAAATGTCGCTTAGCTAACAAAATATTATCGAATTAAAGAACCTTAATAACATTTTTAAATCAATAAACATAAATAATCAATAGTATTAAGTTAATAAAATACTACATGATCCTTTAAGTGTCATTATCCATGGATTACTCTTTCATTAAATTTAAGAAATTACAAAATTTTCTGCTGAAAATCAGTACATAAGCGTGTTCACACGTTCAACAACCATTTATGCATCCATTTCTTAAATGTACACAACCAGCAAATTACGAATGCGCGTTATACTACTAACGCGCTCCGTCATTCATTTATTTGCAACCATCATAATGTCACATACCATACTATCACCCAATTAATCAGTAATTAACCATGCAACCAATTGCCACACAAAGCACATCTACCAATTTCTCAATATAAATTTAATTAATGAAATTAAATTTAGTATTCTCACCTTAATTGCTTTCCAATAATGGACCTCTTTTCTGTCTTTATGCAAAAATGCTCCAGTCTCCACTTTTCTACCTCATTCTTGCGTTCTCTTCATTTTCCCTGCTCTTAACTTCTTTCTTACGTATTTTTTTCACACGCTTCCTTTTCTCTTCTTTTTCTGCCCCCTTCGTTCTTCTTTTTTTTACAAAGGCTTTTTTTTCTTCTTTCCTAAGCTTTCAGTTTTCCAGCACGTGCACTCAAAGGCCAAGGCGGAAGTTAAAATGAGGTGGATATCAGTGCATGATTTAGTGAAAGGTAAAGTTTGGAAAACTACAGTGGAGAGTCTCTGGTCTTTTCATGCGCTGGAAGAACAAAGGGTGGAGAGAACTGCGGTGCTAACAGGAGAGAAGATAGAAGAGGCGGAAGTGCATGCAGGCTTTACGTTCGCATTGAGTTTTTTTTTTATTCTTGAACTCTCGGCTTTTATCTGGAAAAAATGCATATGCATGTGCATGCAAAAATGTGCACACAGTCTGGAGCAAATGTGAGGACGCGGTTGGGATTGTTGGTTGCGGGCTACTGGTCAAGGGGTTCTGACGCTGGAAAATCGGTGGAGATGGAAACACAATGAAGGTGGATAGATTTTTAGGTTTGCATGCAAGGAGGAGCTGAACGTTGTTTGGGAGGAGGGAGGAACGTGAGTGAGAAGCTTGCACTACATATGGTAAGGAGTCTGGCCTTCTCATGTGGTATTTCATGTTTGCAATTATTTTTTCTTTCCTAGCGTGAAGGGCAGTACCGGAAGATGAAGGGAAAGAGGTAAAAGTGGAGATTGGTGGAAAACTTGGTGGAAGCGGAACTGACAAGTGGTGAGAATGTGAGGCGGTTATACGTGGGAAGAAGACGAAGTGAGAAGGGAAGTTGGCGGTGGAGAAAGACTTGCAGTAGAGGAAAAATGAGGAGATGAAGTAATATAAGACAGAGATCATGCAAAAGCATTGCCATGCGTACATCATCTTGGCATGAACAAACAAGTGTCCTAACTTATGCCAAAACTATCAACACGTGTATTGGAATTTGCCAAGTGGCATTGCAAGCTTAATATGTTCAACATGTCTCATTTTTTTCTTTCTTTTGTAGTAGTCTTCTTTTTTTTTCTCGTGAAGAACAAAAATATAAGAGGAGTACTGCAAAAGCCAAATGAAAAGGTAGAAGGAGACGCAAGAATATCAAAAGGAGGAGAGCAGCGCCCCTATATCAGAAGTTGACAAACCCGTGTAGCAATTAGACAAGAAAATCAAGACAAGTGTCCATTTTGAAGAGGAAAAAGAAAATTCACAAGTGTCCAACGTTCTATTTTCATTGTACCAAGTGTATAACACATTTAATACTTCCCGTCTAACGTATAGATGCTCCAATTATACCATTATCTATTTTCCGTTGACTGCGAATGGCACTATACTGATAATATAATCGTGTATAGCGGTGTGTCACGATCCCAAAACAAAAAGAAAGAAAAAAAAACTGGTTGATTTGTTTTGTAAAGTGCCAAAAGGGACCACAGTTGCCCTAAAATACTTCAAAAAAATATGTGCTTATTTCCCGAAATAAAAATTGCGGAATTTTTTTATAAAATATTTTAAGATGACGCGAACTGAAACTGAACAAAAATTTAAAACGAATATTTAATTATAATTAAATTTAAAGTTCTGATCGTTTGCAACAACTCACTTACAACCCGTTTCAATATTTCAACTTACGGCGAACCGTTCCTCTAAAACAAAAATTGCTATACTGATTTCACAATAAAATTAAATTTTTAATCATTTAAAATACTATTATCGCCTAAAATTTTATTCAACAATTATTTAAACATTCCTAACTTTATCTAAATTTCATATTAAATTCAAATTAAATTTCAAAAATATTGGATCGTTACATTCTCCCCTACTTAAGAACTTTTCATCCTCGAAAAGGAGAGTTCGTAAGATTATTCATAAGTAAAATAAATCTTACCTATAAATTTAAATTTTCTAATTCTCAAGATGATCTCTCGGACTTAGAATCCCATTTTCCCTTTCAAACCATCGAGATACACTAATTCCTTTCATATAGAAAATCATACTCCCCTTCGGGATTTCCAAAACCAATTTGCTTTCAAAATTTCAAATATGCTATAATGAAATCTATATGTTATTAGTTCGAGAAGTTCATCCTTATGACAGGGCAACTGAGTATCACCCATCGCACGAAACCCAATCTTTCATCACAACCCAGTTTTAGTCATGGTTACTCGAACAAACCAAATCATTTCATATCCCGAAGTTGTAAATCATCTCATTATCATAGTTTACAAATACTTGTTGTTTTCAGACATTTCAAAATATCGGGATTCCAGTCGTCGAGACCACTGCTTATTATAAACAGTTTATAACCTATTTATCATATCCAAACGGTTGAAAATATAATTTCCAAGCAACTTATGTCGACATCAACATTTCAAGTTTCGAATTCATACCAAACTTTGTGACTTCAATTATCATTCTTTACATAAGTTGAATTTTTTTTTTTCGACTCATATTATCATAAATTGGTCTCCTGCAAATTCAAACTTACATTCCAACCGTTTAAAATTCATACACGTCATTAACTCTTTTTTTTTTTAAATTCAATATCGCTTCAACCTTTCAAGCCTTCATATAATATTTAACAAGAGTCAAATTCCAAAATTTAGGAGTCATATTTATAAAATCGAACAACTTTTCTTTTTGGTTTGTATTTCGAGATCTACGACATTTATTCATTCTTATTTCAAATTCCAAATCTTGTTTGGAAAGTTACTTTATTCAACAAGTCTAGAGAAAAATCTTTGAAACATTCCTTTCAAATTACCACTACGCTTTTGCTGCGCTACTCCGATTTAACGTATACATATTTCAAACAATTTGTCCCAAACACTAGAAATTCATTTTAAAGATTCTCCGAAACTGAAATCTTTATATTTCGAAAAATCAAATTTTTTTCTAGTCTACTTACTACGCAAGGCTTTGGACAAATTGAAATTACCTAATCCGAATCAGTTCCTAGTTTTTGTTGGGTACTCAGGTTTTTCAATTAACTTTTCTTGAGTAAATCTTACTTCAAATCTCGTTTTCCATTGTATCGTAAGCGATTACTTTTTAATACTTCTATTTGGATTACTCATACCGTTCCAATAGGGAAAGATAGTTTTCTCCCCTACTAAGATATTTGTTACAATTTAACCATTTTTTCCAAATATATTCCCCGCTTAAGTAAAATTACCTTCAAATTCCTTAGGAAAGTTTGATTGCTAAAATCATCTTCTAAGCAAAACAGTTTAACTTACATTTTACCATTTACAACTCATGCTAGATATAGCTTCGACTCTATTGCTTAACACTCATCGAGGAGTATAATATCTTCCCTGATTACACATATTAGATCTCAAAATTCATACTTGTTGATCCATTTTTAAATATAGGTTGATATTTTAATATTATCTCTCAATGAATTATCTCACTTACATGCGTTTTCAAATCTTTACGTAAGGTTTACTTCTAGAAATGTCTTCTTTGGTTGTTAACTAAATAGTTTGTTTGCATTTATAACATATTGTCCTTATATTAAATCCTTTAATATTTCCAACATATCGAAATAATTTAAGTATTTCTCGACGTCGTAGCCGGAATCATATAGTCATCCCACCTTCGAAACTTGAAAATCACTACTGATGGTGCCATGGTCATCAGAAAATTCATCCTCGAGCGACTAGAATGTGATTCCATATCTACCAGGTATACACTGGACTTTGTATATACATTAGCTAGGCGTATATTCAAAATTCATATATACTCGATAGTCCAATCGCGGCGTCGAACATAATACTCAAGAATCCCTTATCCTTAATTATATTTCTAAAATAATCATACTTTCAAAACGATTTACTTAGTTCAAAATGCTTTATATGGATTTCAAAATACGCTCTCTCGACATAATATTCCAAAATCTCATTCTAGGGCATTTCTAACCCTATCTCTAATGAGATATTATAACTCTGATGAGTCCTATCTTTTGTTCAAAATATGTCGTACCTCATAGCTCTGTATAACCAAAGCTCTGATACCAACTTGTAACGACCCGCCTTTTTGCCCGGTTCTTGCCGGTAATTAAACCAACTTAAGCCGTTCAGAAAGACGAATTGTTATGGGTACATACATACATTGAACAAAATAACAGAAATTTTCATTGAATAAACCAATATTACATCAAAGTTACATGAATATCAGAGTTACAACATAAACGTATACAGCGGAAGAAAGAAAATATACTCTCAGCGGAAGATCAAAATGATACAGCGGAAGCTTCAACTCCATCGTGGACTCCAACTTAGAAAGTGCTCCGAACTTTGCTCCAATGAATCATAGCTGCAAAACTAAACTACTAGCTGCCCGTGTGAAAATTAATGGGCACGCAGAGTTTAGGAAGGAACAATAAACTCCAGGTCAGTCATGGGACTGGTGTGAGAACATAAAACAGTTGTTTTTATGATTTATTTTAAAGTTGGGCAATTCACCGGACCACGCCGCTAATGCGGAACGGGTTTACTCCATGTGAACACCCGTGCATATAAATACACAATGACCTTTTGAAAATGAAGATATCATAAGCTCATCCCACATCACACAATGCAAGCGCACACCAGATGGGCGAGTTTTATCTTATGATTACCAAAAATGCCTTCATACGTAAAATTCTTTTTCAATGCTATAATACATATATATATATAGTGTGGAAAAATTTCGCAAATAAATGTATTAATCCTAGACGGCATAATACCCCATAATATTATGTCGTCATATATATATGCAATCAAAATCGTATGGCTCGTATTGGAGATTTGGGTTTCCAACTTGATGATTCCTGGCACGAAAGGTCAATCGGAACACAACGAAATGTAATCACGGGTTTTTCATCCAGACGCGGACACCAATACAAATCGCGAGGCAGATCAACGGTTTTCGACCAGACACGGCCCCCCGAACATACCATATTCCATAAGTCATAAGTGGTTTCCCACTGCTGCAGCGGTCATCATCAATTCATATATATATACACAACCTAACCGCCAGTTTCTCATCATCCGGGGTGTGAGGTTTGTCGATGTCACGTCATACACAAAGCATGCCTAGAAAAGCAATGTCTTGATCGTACAAGCTCATTTCATCTCTTAAGTATGTCACATTATCCATTCACAACATGACCACTGATTTCCATCCATACACAACCACTTCGAGCTCATATGTCACAAACCAGATACATATCAATGGAAATCAGTGTTATGCTGTCAATTACAATGTCAGACCCACAATCCATAAAAGTCCGTCCTGGGTCTGAACGGAACAAAATCCAAAAATTCTCTAAATATGTTCGGACTTTCTGCCACTCCGGTAATAAGGGCATCTCTCTACTGTAGCTATTCAGTAAAGAAACCAATCAGCAGGCAGTCCGTTCGATGTGAAGAACCACAGTCTTCAATCGTCGTCTTCATATCTTTATCTATTACGTCGTATGGTTATTTCGAATGGTTTTCGGAATATAATTTCCGATCCCGGTCTTTCCAAATAACCAGCGCTTCATATTTCAAATAAGTGCTTTCCATCATATATACACACACACACACGCATATACATCTCTTAATCTTTTCTAAATCTAGAAATGATTGTTTAAGAGATGATCGTTTATAGATAGTCTTTTTCTTAAAGCCTTACTTTCGAACAATCAATATAAACCAAGGATCACGATTTCAATATTTCCTTAATTCAAATTCATTGAAATCATTCAAAACAGATTCATTATATTCAAATCAAAGGATTCAGGACCGAAACAATTCCATATTTAATTATATAAAATATTTGAAAATAATGCATTTGTCATAAACTAATTTTTATATATATAAATATGTACTAAATTTAAAAATAGAAATGGTTAAAAATAATTACTTAACGTATATTTACTTGAAGAAGTATACAAATATAATACCTTTAAACATATACATAGCTATAAAACAAATAAGTTTTATTTAAATATTTTTGAAATTAACATATAATGTTTAAATAGATGAAAACCTATATCATACACAAATACTTAAATTGGAATTGTTTCCTTCCCATGCACATGACTTGCATTCATATTCATACTCGGAAAGTGTACTAGTTCTGAAAAATCTTGAGTTAATCAAATCGATTCGAAGACATTCACTTTCTCTTTCGTTCACTTAGTTCCATAACAACTTCCATAATTGACCTAATCATATTCGAATAACTCAATGACATTATCATATCTTTCAAGTTATTCTAACCGATTTACATTAGATAAATATAAATATGATTGGTTAGAAATCGAACTTCTTATATCAAATATATATATATGTTTCCATATTAAACTGATACTATAAGCGGAATATCGCTATTTCCACCATTTAATTATGCAAATAGTATTAGTCATCATCTACAGAACATACATCAAATATCTGAGCCCTCTTCTAATCCAATTTAGCCAAAATTTAAATTGGAAACTATTTATTATAGTTAGCGCTTCACAATGTTTTAGATTCACTTCCAATTTGCTCTTTTACCCGAACTTACGTCGCGCTCCTTATTTAAACTTCAAATTCAAGATCCTTTCCAATGTAATTTATAATATATTATAAATATTTATCTAAACTTATCAAATTTCATAACAGAATAATTCAAACTTAAATATCCTTTCAAATATAGTGTTATCACAAATTGTTATCTAAAGTCATATTAGATTTCACAAATTTACTAGTTTGGATTTGCCACATTTTACACAAATCATGAATAAAACTGCAATCAAATTTAAAAATCAAAATTTTAATTCAAGGTACATTAAAGTAAATTTTAATCTCAATTTACATTGATAATAACATGTTGATCTGTTTCCAATATTAAATAATTTATGCTATCAAATCAAATTAACAATTTCCCTAAATGGTAATAATCGAAACATTATTTCATTCATTAACATGTTCTTAACATACCCTGATTAATAAACCGTTGTAACAATACCATATCATTAAATCAACGTTATCAAATTAATTCAATATCGTTTATAAAACGTTACTTAGAAAAATTATTTAAATAGACAAATGTCGCTTAGCTAACAAAATATTATCGAATTAAAGAACCTTAATAACATTTTTAAATCAATAAACATAAATAATCAATAGTATTAAGTTAATAAAATACTACATGATCCTTTAAGTGTCATTATCCATGGATTACTCTTTCATTAAATTTAAGAAATTACAAAATTTTCTGCTGAAAATCAGTACATAAGCGTGTTCACACGTTCAACAACCATTTACGCATCCATTTCTTAAATGTACACAACCAGCAATTTACGAATGAGCGTTATACTACTAACACGCTCCGTCATTCATTTATTTGCAACCATCATAATGTCACATACCATACTATCACCCAATTAATCAGTAATTAACCATGCAACCAATTGCCACACAAAGCACATCTACCAATTTCTCAATATAAATTTAATTAATGAAATTAAATTTAGTATTCTCACCTT
Organism: Allium sativum; assembly: GCA_030737875.1. NCBI lineage: Eukaryota > Viridiplantae > Streptophyta > Magnoliopsida > Asparagales > Amaryllidaceae > Allium > Allium sativum. The sequence continues at coordinate 468,726,853 of CM060920.1, read as the reverse complement.
AATTGCTTTCCAATAATGGACCTCTTTTCTGTCTTTATGCAAAAATGCTCTAGTCTCCACTTTTCTACCTCATTCTTGCGTTCTCTTCATTTTCCCTGCTCTTTACTTCTTTCTTACGTATTTTTTTCACACGCTTCCTTTTCTCTTCTTTTTCTGCCCCCTTCGTTCTTTTTTATTTATTTATTTATTTATTTATTTACAAAGGCTTTTTTTTCTTCTTTCCTAAGCTTTCAATTTTCCAGCACGTGCACTCAAAGGCCAAGGCGGAAGTTAAAATGAGGTGGATATCAGTGCATGATTTAGTGAAAGGTAAAGTTTGCAAAACTACAGTGGAGAGTCTCTGGTCTTTTCATGCGCTGGAAGAACAAAGGGTGGAGAGAACTGCGGTGCTAACAGGAGAGAAGATAGAAGAGGCGGAAGTGCATGCAGCCTTTACGTTCGCATTGAGTTTTTTTTTTATTCTTGAACTCTCGGCTTTTATATGGAAAAAATGCATATGCATTTGCATGCAAAAATGTGCACACAGTCTGGAGCAAATGTGAGGACGCGGTGGGGATTGTTGGTTGCGGGCTACTGGTCAAGGGGTTCTTACGCTGGAAAATCGGTGGAGATGGAAACACAATGAAGGTGGATAGATTTTTAGGTTTGCATGCAAGGAGGAGCTGAACGTTGTTTGGGAGGAGGGAGGAACGTGAGTGAGAAGCTTGCGCTACATATGGTAAGGAGTCTGGCCTTCTCATGTGGTATTTCATGTTTGCAATTATTTTTTCTTTCCTAGCGTGAAGGGCAGAACCGGAAGATGAAGGGAAAGAGGTAAAAGTGGAGATCGGTGGAAAACTTGGTGGAAGCAGAACTGACAAGTGGTGAGAATGCGAGGCGGTTATACGTGGGAAGAAGACGAAGTGAGAAGGGAAGTTGGCGGTGGAGAAAGACTTGCAGTAGAGGAAAAATGAGGAGATGAAGTAATATAAGACAGAGATCATGCAAAAGCATTGCCACGCGTACATCATCTTGGCATGAACAAACAAGTGTCCTAACTTATGCCAAAACTATCAACACGTGTATTGGAATTTGCCAAGTGGCATTGCAAGCTTAATATGTTCAACACGTCTCATTTTTTTTCTTTCTTTTGTAGTAGTCTTTTTTTTTCTCGTGAAGAACAAAAATATAAGAGGAGTACTGCAAAAGCCAAATGAAAAGGTAGAAGGAGACGCAAGAATATCAAAAGGAGGAGAGCAGCGCCCCTATATCAGAAGTTGACAAACCCGTGTAGCAATTAGACAAGAAAATCAAGACAAGTGTCCATTTTGAAGAGGAAAAAGAAAATTCACAAGTGTCCAACGTTCTATTTTCATTGTACCAAGTGTATAACACATTTAATACTTCCCGTCTAACGTATAGATGCTCCAATTATACCATTATCTATTTTTCGTTGACTGCGAATGGCACTATACTGATAATATAATCGTGTATAGCGGTGTGTCACGATCCCAAAACAAAAAGAAAGAAAAAAAACTGGTTGATTTGTTTTGTAAAGTGCCAAAAGGGACCACAGTTGCCCTAAAATACTTCAAAAAAATATGTGCTTATTTCCCGAAATAAAAATTGCGGAATTTTTTTATAAAATATTTTAAGATGACACGAACTGAAACTGAACAAAAATTTAAAACGAATATTTAATTATAATTAAATTTCAAATTCTGATCGTTTGCAACAACTCACTTGCAACCCGTTTCAATATTTCAACTTACGGCGAACCGTTCCTCTAAAACAAAAATTGCTATACTGATTTCACAATAAAATTAAATTTTTAATCATTTAAAATACTATTATCACCTAAAATTTTATTCAACAATTATTTAAACATTCCAAACTTTATCTAAATTTCATATTAAATTCAAATTAAATTTCAAAAATATTGGATCGTTACATTCAATTTATAAAATTCTTTTGAAAATAATTGGGAAATATTCATTTTTTTAACTCTCCCCATTTTTATAAAATTCATCGTAAATCCGTCATTCTCTACAATGTGAAATATGCCACCTGTTCTCAGAATATTATGATTTTTGTTTGACTGATTGAGAATTATGATAACCGTTCTTCCTCTTATGCTGAATTATATTTTTAGTCAATTTTCATCTATATTTTAATTACTATATCCTTTTGATGATAACAAAAGGGGGAGAATGGGTTGAGATTTTGATTTATGAGTGAATATTTTATAAATATTTTTAATTTTGAAAATTCATTATTATTCATTTTCATTTCACTCATGCACAGTTATAGGGGGAGTCTCTGTTGTAGGGGGGCTTTCAAATAGGGGGAGTTCAATATTCATTGTCAAACACATTTATTGTATACAAAATCTTTTATTTGTTTGTCATCATCAAAAGGGGGAGATTGTTGTATATAACGGTGTTGTATACACAATTATATGATTTTTGTTTGATGGTAACAACCAAATATATATTATTTTAAATGTGTTTGTTGCTGTACTGTTTCATATATTTATCACAGACAAGAATATAATATTTATATTTAAGTAGAATATGACTGTATAGAAATTCAAATATTCACACAGTATTCTATTTAAATATAATATTTTATTTCAATATTTAAACAGTATAGATTTATAACTCCACTATTTAAACACTTCACTTAAAATTGTACTTGTATATAAACTGAATATAATAAACAATTTTGTTTGAACACAAGTTTAAACCACAATAAAATAATATTTTATTTCAAACAAATTTGTTTATTACAAATATCAGTACAATATTCTTTTTCATTCACAGCTCCTACAACACTCATTCGATTATACATTTACAGTATACATTCACAGACTCAAATACATACTCTTTCACTGTTACACACACTGTTCTTGTTTTCTGTCTTCTGTCTTCTTGTCTTCTATCTTCACAGCATCCTCACAGTCAGTCCAGTCTGCATACCTGTCACATGAAAACAGAAACACACAGTACACTACAATAGGAATTTAAACTGAATATATGCGAATATAAATTTTATTTTTAAAATTTTATTTGCCTCAGATTTTTGGTGTGTTTCTCATCATTTTTCATGACTTGATCTGATTTATCTGATTGTGTCTAGACAGCTTGTGATATTCACAGTGATTCACTGTAAATATCACAAGGCAGACAAAATATATATATGTATATCAATGCAGGGACAGGAAATTCAGTCTGATGGCTGCATATACACACGTGTATAGTTACACGTGTGCACTGCCTCGCCGATCAGTGTGCAACTGAGGAGTAGCCACATGGACCAACTCGACTAAGTGCACAAGTCAGTGTACATGTCATAAGCAGCTACAAGTTTTCACAAATGCAATAGGGTCATATCAGCAAAGAAGAAACTGTGTACATGGTAACAGCATCATATATGCACAAGTATAAAGTGCATCAAGAAGACAACAAAGCTTAGGACAAACATACATGGTTCAAGTGCAAAATGGTCAAGTGAATCATGGTGTGCCAACATGGTTAACTATGGTCGAGCAACTCAACAAAGCAAATCAGTTTACACAATTCAGTTTTTTCAATGTAGCATTAACTGGTTCGATACATGTAAACATGGTGCAAACTAGTGAAGGGACAAGGCAACAGGAAAACATGGAAGCAAATATTCTCAGCATGTAACAGTCGTGAATTCAACATGCATATGGTCGAGACAGTCATGGGATGATAATTGGAGAAACTGCTAATATATATACAATTTACTTTTGCATGGATGTACATAGTAGCATGGTTCAAACAGTGGAAAATTTTCATTTTTAAGTTTCATATTTTCAAGATACACATTGATGCAACAAGTCAGGGTGAAGACAAGCTTACAAGTTTGAGCTATGACATAAATGAAATAGCAATGCTCGGATCAACATGAAGCATTCAACCAACATGTTCATGAATCATTTCATGGTTGAAGACAGTGTACACAAGACAAAGTGGTGCAGGTTCAAAAGCATTTCTTTTTGGATCAGCAGCATATACACAAAGGGGATCACATGTGCATGTCTAATATGGTGCAACAGTGAAATACACAGGTGCAAATGCACAAGACAGGTTCGAGGTTAACTGCATGAAGCAGCAAATAAAACTATGGAGTCTAGCATAGCAAAGTGTTACACGCATGGTTTATAATTATGGTGCTGTTGGTGGAGCAAATGATTGTACAAGGTTCAAATAATTTTCAGAAAATACAGTGAACCAGAGGGACAAACATGGCATGCTCATATGATCGTATATTGCAAAAATTCAATACTGGAAATTATGGCAAATTATATGGTGTGAAAATGCGCAAGGATCAAGGGTAAATCAATTCACAAATTATACATGTGTTTCCAGAAATCATCCTTTCTTAACTGGTCTGGAAATCATTTCCAGAAAATTTCAATTCATATTTGGCAAGTTATTTGATGATTCCAGAAATACATAGTGTCATTTTTAGGCAAGTAATTAATCATTTACAGAATTCAACCATATGAGTCTCAGCTAAGATGTGATTCCAGAAAAAAAAAATTGGTTAAAATCATTCATGATTTCTCAATAATGTCAAGCAAATATTTGGTATATCTGGCAAAGTTTCAACACAACAATTCGGTTTCCAGAATAGTAATATCGTTTTCAAAGACCGGAAAATCAATTTCTGTTTTTCTAGAAAGCCATCAATATTCAAATTCAATCAAGGGAGCCAAGAGAAGAAAACAATTCAGCAATATACAAGGCAACAGTGGGTCAAGAATTCATCATCATAAATCACGCAGCCGATTCAAATCTTTCAAGGCCAATTTTATCAAGAAATTCAAAAGGGGAAACCGCAAAATCAGTCAAGCCATTTATGGTGAAATCAGAGTTTAGGGTTTTCGTTTTTACTCTATAAACACCTATCATCACAGGCAGTTTATCATAGAAATCCAACGCAAACAATTAAAAGAGTTCAAGTGAATCGAATTACTCACAAAATCATATTAGGGTTTCGATCGAGTGCCAGAGAGGGAAGTCCAAATCGACGCATCAGAAAGCAAGCCACGAATTTGCTCGAGCTTCAGAGAACAATTTTTCCAATCTTTTCAAAATTCATGATTCGATTTAGAGCCAACTAGAAGAAACCCTAGTTTCTGTTTTGAAGCCGCCATTTTCTGTTTTCCAGAGAACAAAAAGACATCGGGTAATGGAGATCGGGAAAATGAGAATAGGAGCGGCCGACCAACATGAAAATTGGCTAAGCCAATAATTTAAAAGGGGAGGCTATCTTTTTGTACTAGGATTTTATAGCTTTCTTGTTTCATTTTGTTTTATTTTTTTTAATTTTGTTTTGTAAATCGAATCGAAACAGTTCTAGTGTCTGTAAAATACTAGGGTATCTCAGTCAGGGTGTTGACTGACAGTTCACAGAGTCTGTTAAATCTGGGTTACGGATTACGGGGTTGTAATTCGGGAAAATCTGGTCTAGGGGATTAGATCAGTCTAGGGTTTTGAGCGTAGGGTTAGAATAGGAGCAGGGATTGCGAGTGTACATGGTCTTGTATGCGTAATCGATTCTATCACCTAGTAGAAACCTTAGAAATGCAGCAGTAGGCAGGGTTTTGCCGAAGCTGGGTATATCTGTGTGTGATTTATTTTCTGCATTTCTGTTACTGCTATATTCTGAGATCTGTTTATTATTATATATCCCGTTAGATTTTTAATTCAGCTAAAAACTGTGATAAACCCTATTCACCCCCCCCCTCTAGGGTTAATCTAGATCCAACAATAACAAGATGCAAAAAAGGTTAATAATTAATAAACTCACTCATGAGTTTATTCTCAAGAAGGAGACACTACGTGAAATAACATCAATTGGCGCAATAGCTAAGGATCGATTGGACAACACAGTTGGATCTAACATAATACCCACCAACCAAATCATACAATTGGGTCCTAAACCCCATAGCTGCATGAACAAAATAAACAAAGAGACTAGTTTAACAAGTACAATAAATTTGGATGTAACTACTAATACACTTTTGGATCTACCTAGTAATTACAACATTTGGATGCACACCGCATTTATAACATTTGGATCCACCCAAAAATCTTAAACTTTGGATCTACCCAGAGATCACTTGTTGGGATCTACCCATGGCTATAATATTTGGATCTACCCAGAAATCTCAATGTTTGGATACACCTAGGATTGGCCAAATGTTTTGGTTCTACCCAAGATTACAGTTGTTGGATCTACCCTAGAACTTCCCAATAATATTGGTTCGACCCAAAATTATAATGAAATATTGGATCTACCCAAAAGAACAATGCAATACTTGATCTACTCAAACATACAACTGTTGGATCTACCCAAACTATTGGACCTACACAGAATCACATCATAGTTGGCTTGTAGTTCTAGTACGGGCAATGTCAACGAGATGTGTCATGAACTTCCAAGTAGTAACTCGAAAAGTGAAATCAATATGTCCCATACCACACGTTTCATTAATCAATTTACCACAAGTTAGTCTACTCCACACTAGAAATCACAAGAACAACATATATTCACTGTATCAATGGAAATATCTTACACGAATAAAAACTCAATTTTTTTCAGTTGATGACTCTGAAGTTAATTAATATCATTTACTTGCGTGTCGTCCCATACCACGAGGTTTACAATACCATCTAATCGCATTTACGTTTTCTCGAAAGGTGCAATAGTGTGTGTGTATTTTTATAACTATAGAAAACAGTTTTGGAGAAAACGAGTTTACAAAACAGTTTTCCAAAAAGTTTATGAAATCATTATCTTCAAAACCGTTTCCTCTATATCAAGGATAATATAAATTATATGTTACTAAAATTCTTGAAAAAATATATAATATTTAGTTATTAATTTCAAAAATCATTTGGAAATATTTTATTACAAACCAGCTTTGAAAACGTGTATGGAGACGACAGGTTTCAATGGAATTACTCCCTCGGTTTTCACCTAATCTGACACGAATTCATTAATATGAATCATAGTTAATTATAGCATTCCACTACTAGAATTCACTTCCATTGCATAACACTTACTATTCTCAAAAGAGTGCACTGATTCATCTTTAAAACATCATGAGTTCAAGTGCAAAACAAGGAAGACAAAGCTACAAAATACATTACAAACATCAGGAAGAGGCTGCACCTCTTTACACCAATGGTGTCAACCCAGAGGTCGATCCTTTCAAGATGGAGGTTGACCGTTGAGTCAACCTCTTTTTCATAGGGATTTGACCTCTAGGTTGACCCCTTAAGAGGAGGAGGCGCAATATTGAATCTTAAAACTTCGGGAAATTTTCCAGCGTTCGTCTTCAACTTTTGCTCGTTGGTGTTATGTGTAAACAACCTCAGAACGCAGTGAAAATTTAAATGCAAAAAGATAATAATCTGGACTACGGTCCAAGATAATTTTTACAACATTTAGCCATAAATTGAGGAAGAAATAATTTCCCAAAGTAGGCACCATTTTAACATAGCAACAGTGAAAGAATTCAATAGGAAAAGAACCGATAGTAGAACGATTTCTTCACAAACACACAGAAAATGCAGAGAATATAAAAAATAAGGATTCAACTAGAAAGTGTGAGGTTCACTCACCTGATATGAGAATCAACAATAAGAATATGATACAAATTTGGAGCTTGAAGCTTCAATAGACCTTCTTAAAGCCTGTTGAGATTTTTACAGTAACATGTAATATCTACAATAACAAATACAGTAAATAGAATTTCATTTGGAGATCAAAGATGGATTTTGATTTGTTAATAGAGTGATTACCTACTGAATCTTTAATTTTGCTACTTAATTTCATTTGTTAGAGGCTTGAGAGGATAAGATTTTGATTTGTAATGAATTACAGTGTTTTTCCTTCTTTCTAGTTTTGAGAAAAATGAGATGAGGAGGAAGAAGTGCGTAATGTTTAGCTTCCTCTAGAAGCCTCCTTTTTAATAAAAGGATTAAATCCCATTTAGGCCTAATTAGGTCATTAACAAAGCAATCAACCCTTTGTGAATACTTTTTAACCTAAATATGCCCAATATACAATGTTTTTATCACTTACATCACATAATTTACAATACTACATCATTTTAAATATGATTTGCACCAAAATACACATATTAAATTTATGAACACTTATTTGTTGTATTTTTATACTATTTTTAAGGTTATAATGATAGTTTGCGAATTTTACAAAGCTTATAGTCTTCCCATTTTTCTTTTTGTAAAATACTTAAAAGTTTAGGGGTTATATTAAACCAACAACTATATTTCACCATAGAAAATTTCAACATACTTATGAAAATTATTTTCAACATGTATATGAATATAATTTGTGGCAAAATTTACACTTTTTATTTTCTTAGCAAAATGTTTAAAGAAACACCATTTTAACACAAGATAATTAAAATAATATAACTTATGTTTTTGGCAATCTATTACGCTAATGTTAACACCAAATTTGCATTGACTAAATGGAGAGGAGTGGAAGCTCCAAGACCATAAGACAGCACTGAGAACAGGTGGCTTACAGCATTAAGACTGATAAAGAAAGAAGGAAAGAAAAGGCCAATGAGATCTACATCAAAAATATGAGCTTGAGATGTATTAATACTGACACCAATAGCGAAGGGATCAGAAGAAGCCGCAACAACGATACGGAAACAATGGGAGAAGGAGAGAATGAAGACATAGTGTTGACACCAGTGTACAATAAGAAATTAACTTGGTGTCGACACCAAGAAAGGAAGGATATTTTATAAGGCCAATACCCAGAAAGCTGATACCAAAAGAGGAATGAAGTTAAAGCATGAAACCGATACCAAGACACCGAGAGCATCACATACGCAAATTAATAATAAAGTAATAAGCCAATAGACACGAAACCAAAGATCCAAAGGTAGGAACATGCAGATGATATCCTAAGAGAGAGCAACAAGGACAGAGCAAGATGCTGAGAATCAATATCATAGGAGGCAATACTAAATACTAAGCAAAGAAAGCAAATGGTCGACACCAGATACCAAAGACAGAGACAAGATAACCAAACCAGATTCATAAAGGAAGTGAAGAACTGGAAGCATATATGATAGGGCAAAGGAAAGATATCTACACTGATAAGCTAAGTGTTGGTATCAATACAAAAGGGTGATATCCATTGGGACAAGCAACAAAGGCAAAACAAAACACTAATAGATAGTATCGTTGAGGATAAAGCCAAGTACAAAGAGGAGAAAACCATTAAGCCAGTACCCGGTCATCTTTAAAGTTCTGACACCGAAGCAATTATGTAATGACGAGACCAAAATTTCTATAACTTTAACACCTAGGACAGGGAACTCGAAAGCAGTTAGACACCGACTCCACAACATAGAAACAAAGAAGCATGGGATGAAGCTAGTGTTTCCGAAACTAGGTGCCACCGAGGAGAGCCGATATTGAGGGATTGAGGTAGAACCGGGTTTCCTACCCAAATATTGCCCAATGGGATCCAAATTGTCTATAAATAAGACCACAGGGGTCACATTTGAGGGGAACTTTCCTCATTCGAAAACCTTGTACTCCATTCTAAGAGCCTAAACCCTAATTTGGAAGTCAAATTGGGGATTTCTTATGTAACCTCCTCTATAATAAAATCATCAAAGCCCAAAAAGTGGACGTAGGTTCAATCCGAACCGAACCACTATAAGTTGTTGTGTTCTTTACTATTACGCATATTATGTTATATATTATTATGCTTATGCATGTCAACTACCCTTAAACCAAACTTTCTAGCAATCACGTAGTTACCTTTAATGCGTATTCTAGTTCCACATAGTGATGATTGTTGAAGCCCCATCCCAAGGTAAATGTTGGCACTTAAGTTTCGTAAGCGTGATACTCACATCTAGATGGAAGAGTAACTAATCTTCGTACTAAGGATCTTGATACATAAGGAGCGGTGAATTCAGTCAAGCTTAAAAGGAATAGATTTCCATAGTTCCACAACCATAACCCGATATTTTGGCGTTGACGAAAAATAACGTTAATTTTTGGCTAGTAGATGGGCCTGAACATTCGAACTTATTCTATATTCTGCCATAACTAGTTACTCTTCGAATCGGTTAAAGATGGCTCGACCAAAAGAGAATTGGGAACTTGATTCCAATGCATTGCCCACTCCAGAAAGTATCATGCTTCCGAAATTCAACACAATAAAATTGGAAATTGGAGGGTGTGACGAACGCCCACAAGCCCTGCACTAAACAAGAGGAATAATGTGCTGAAAGACGTGCCAGGAAGTTATGGACGATCATCATAGGTAAACAACAACATTGGAACCTATTATAGAACTCACAGCGCAAGGATAAAATATAATAGAACATATACAACAGGAAGAAATAGTGGAGCATCATATTGAAAACTTTCACAACATCCTGAAAGGTTATCCATACATCAGAGGAATATTAAAGTCTGTACATGAAGCCTCACTACAACACTCAATGAGAAACTCAAATAGCGGAAATAGAAATAAAAGATAGTAAGTAAGATAATACGTCAGCCTCTTGCTCGCCCCCGGATGGCAACATCGTCCTCACTAAGCTACCACCTGTCACTTGCCACCTAGTCTTCCCATCCACAACCGGATGAACAACCCAAGGTAATAAGAGGGAAATATAAAACCTTGAGTCTGACAACAGTCGTAGCGAGCAATAAAATAGCTAACGAACATCAATAATAAAGTATATGAGAATGGATAGATAAATATACTAATCTACCCACAACACTAGAGAAGAACTTAACCCCATCTTCCCCACATCGGACAGTGGTAGCCTATACATCAAACACTTCAACCGTTCATTCATGGAAACCAAAACAACCGTTCATTCATGGAAATCAGATGCAAACACCACTAGCACTCATAACATCCATATTATATGTATCACACGTAAACCATCCTAATCGAATTCAACATCTCTCAAGCACAAGCCCCAAAGGCCTAAACCAATATCAGTCAAGCACCCAAGGAATATCTCCTTCGACGTTGGACAATCTACGTGAGATGGTACAAACAAAATACCCAATCAACCGTGATAGACTCTGGGTACCACCGCTAATCCTGCTTCGAAACCATTGTTAATCATATGACGGTCAACCTTTCCATATGTCAAGGGTTAATGGTATCCCCATTTCTAGCATAAATGTAATAACCCGAAAATCTGGGCCAGTTTAAAATTTTTATTTTGGCAATTTTAGTGAATTTTGAATATTTAAAATAGATTATTTTAAATAATATCGACGAGAAGTTTATTTTGAATGTAATTAGAACGTATATATTATATACGCCGTCGTTAGAATATAAATAATTATATATAATTATAAATAGAATTGAAAACGGCGCGGTAGTTCGATAATTCGATTTCAAACTTCAATTAAATGTACCAGGTGCAAAACAATCCGGATTTTAGTGAAACCAAAAACATTAGGATCTAATTGATGATATCTTTCCAACGAATCCGAAAAATTGAAATTTCATAGCGGGAATCAAAAGATATGTCCAGTTGAAAATTCTGAATAGTCGCTATGGAATTCAGGCCCTTAAAAATGGGAATTTTGCAAACGACCTCGGATTTCGACGAAACCACTTTTGTTGGGTCCGTGATGTCAAATTATTGCTAGATTCCAAATTTCATAATTTTTCGAATCAATATGTGAGCGTGACAAAAGAAAACGTGTTTGACCAAATTTAGTTGATTTTAATCGACTGGAAATTGGCCATTTTTCAAACGGTCTCAGAATTCGACGAAATTAGTTTTGTCAGGACCGTATTGTCGATACGATGCCAGAAAGTATTTTTCTGGAATTTTTAGAACTAGTATGTGACCCCGGTAAATTGAAATGTGCGTTCAAATTGAATATATACTGAATTATATTTTAAATTTGATAAAAACTAGTCGAAACAGCCGAATTAGCTTAAGTGGCAAATCCCATTGTGTTTGGAATGGGGGTAATACGCTAGGGACGACAGTCGTTGGGGCTCGTTTGGAGTTCGAACGAGAAAGTCAACTTTTTGAAATTAAATTAATTAATTAAATAAATAAAACCCTTTTTCCCAAAACCCCCCTCCCCTTCCTTTCTTGTTCAGAACCCCCTCCCTCCCCTTACCTTCTCATTCTCGTTCAATGCTAAAAAAAAAGAAAAAAAAACGAACGGAGGCGCCCTCCCAGAGATCGACGGCCGCCGCTCCGATCCCGCCACCATCCATCGCCCCCCCTCCTTCGCACCTCCTCCTTCTTCCCCAACTCCTCCTCTCCACTACCTCCCAGGCGCCAGTCCTTAGCCCTAGCCATCGCCACCCCCCCTGCGCTGACTTGGACCACCACCGCCGCCTCTAATGGTCGCACACCCCCAACCCACGACCACAGGCCCTCCGCCCTCCTCTGAAATGCGCCGCCCCAACCAAAACCCCAAATCGATTTGAGAAAACCCGCCTCCAACGACGACCAGCGAAGCCCCGACCCTGAGCACCTCCGGCGCCCACCAACACCCTCGGGACAGCGAGCATTTTCCCTCCTCCTTCGAGCAATGTAAGTTTTTACATAAAGAAATCCTTATTGAAAATCAGTTTTCTACTTATAAAGTATTATTCAAAATCAGTTTTTCCCATTTGTAAAGTATATGCTAAGATAGGAATTTTATATATGAAAAGGTATGATTTTTATTGTTTGAAAGGTAATATAAAAATACGATTTTTATAAGGCAAATATCGATATTAAAATATGGTGGTTAATGTATATGATAACATATATGAGATATGATCTTTATAGGAAAAGGAGTGATTTTTTTTTAATAAAATAAATAGAATTTGTTTTAGAAAAAGAAATAGAATTTTTTTTGAGAAAAATAAATAGAATTTGTTTTAGATAAGGAAAAAATGATCTTTATTCATATATTTAAAAAAAACATAAAAATTAGATTTTTTGGACGAAAAAGGCGGTAACTTTATAATTAAAAAGGTGAAAACTTTATAATTAAATAGGTGAAAACTTTATAATTAAAAAGGTGAAAACTTTAGAATTTAACAGGCGAGAACTTTAGAAGTTAAAAGGCGAAACCTTTATATTTTAAAAGGCGTGAACTTTATATTTTAAAAGGTGTGAACTTTATATTTAAAAGGGCGGAAACTATATATTTTATAGCATTGTAAAAATATAACCTTTGTCTATTTTATAGCGTTGTAAAAATATAATCTTTGTCTATATAATAGCGTTGTAAAAATATAATCTTTGTCTATTTTAAAAGCGTGTTAAAAATATAATCTTTTATATATATAGCGTTGAAATAAAAATGTGATTTTTAACGCATACCGTGTGAAACAGAGTGCGATGGGACCAAGTGGAAGCACGGCGAAGATGTTCTACATAAGAAGAGTCGTGGCGTGTGGTTTAGCTATTTGTGAGAACTTCTCACTTTAAATTTCTTTTTCTAGTTATATATATATACTAGGATGCAGACGGTGTTTAGTAGCACCCGACACCCGTCATCCACAGACCATGGATGGCTTGTTTGTTTAATTGTTTGGTTGTGTAGTTGGTTAGATTACTTGGTTTGAATTGAATTGTTTGGTGAAATGAAATTGATTTGATTGATGTGTGAATGGCGTGGGCCTTCACTAGACCGGGGATAAGGCTAGGCCTTGTCCCGTTTCTAGTATCGTGCCGTTATGCCGCCGAAATTTTCTAAAGTAAGTTAGAAAAATAAAAATATCATTTTTATTTTGTAAATGAACTGAATAAAAATTCATGTGTTAAAATAAAATATTTGATCGTTAAAAATATAATTTTTAACGTGAATGTGAATAAATAAATATTCATTTACAAACCGGACGGTTTGTTTATGTACACCTATTTAAAGGACATTGATTGGGACGATAAATTTTACACATCGCCCAACTGCACAAATAAAATCTATGTTTGATTGTTTGAAACCCCACACGGGTATTGGGATGATATTTGACGTACACTAATCCCGATTGTTTAGTTGTATGTCGATCGATTGATTGACAGACTGTTATAAGCGTTGAATATTTATATTTTATGCTTATACAGTGTAGAATGCACTTTGGATGATGGTTGATTATTCATCGTTGTTGATACATACATGTGTTGTAGAAAATCCATATAATTAACATTATATGGTAATTGATTGGGCCTCATTCCAGTTTCGAAAAAGAAATATTTAAATTAGAAATATTTGAAAAAGAAATATTTGAAAAAGAAATATTTGAAAAAGAAATATTTAAATTAGAAATATTTGAAAAAGAAATATTTGAAATAGAATATTTGAAAATCGAAATATATGAAGTCGCGTTGATAGATTGACGCCATTTTAACGTGAACGATATTTATATCGATTTTATTCAAATTGAAGTGAATATTAAAGTGAATTGAAATTCGAATCTAATTGAATTGATTTGAAATTCGAAATAAACTGAAATGGTTCGAAATTTGAATAGAATTGAAATAGAATTGAAATCGTTTTGAAATGAATTCGAATAGAATTGGAATAGAATTGAAATCGTTTTGAAATGAATCTGAATAGAATTGAAATAGAATTGAAATCGTTTTGAAATGAAAATGAATAGAAATGAATTCGAATTGAAATTGAATTAGAAATCAATTTGAATTGAAATCGACGAAGTATATATTATATATATTATATATATAATATAATGGCCTGAATAGAACGCGCCGCGCCGCGGCAGTTCGCGAATTTCGACCATTGACTTCGAACGGATAAAACGGGAGATCCGACCATCGGATCCTCCTAAAACTGGAACCGTTGGGTTCGTATCGAAAAGAGCTTTCTAACGAATATTAGAAATTTGAAATCTAACGGTTGGATTCGGAATTATGTCCAAATCAAATTTGGAAAAAGTCGCTGTAAGTGCAGTTCGATGACCGTTGATGGAAATCGACTGTACGGGCCTTGATAAAATTATTAAAAATAGTAATAATTTGTGTAAAATCATAAGAAATGATTTAGAAAGAATTGGGATGAAAAACTCCATATTTGAAAAGATAAAAATAGATTTTTATCGAAATGAACTAGTTTTGAACTAGAATTATAATTCGATTTATTTATAAATAAATAAATTGAATTTGAAATGGTTTTGAAAATAACCGGAATTTCCAATATTTGAATTGGAATGGAATTGAATCGAAATTGTATTCAGAATATTTCGATGTTGGGTTTCGTGATGATACATATATTGTTATGGGAATTTGAAAGATATATATATATATATCGTTATTCCCAATACGACATTTGTTAGTCGTAGAATTTGATATTGAATATAAGCCGATATATTTTCTATTCAGAGCCTTGTATTTA
Source organism: Allium sativum (assembly GCA_030737875.1). Lineage (NCBI taxonomy): Eukaryota > Viridiplantae > Streptophyta > Magnoliopsida > Asparagales > Amaryllidaceae > Allium > Allium sativum. The sequence continues at coordinate 468,711,440 of CM060920.1, read as the reverse complement.
ATATCAAATGTGATTTGGGTTTGTCGTGAATGGTGTCTTCATTAACACTGTTCTTGAACCCAGTTGAGAAAAATTAAAACTTTTTCTTTAGATTTAATGAAGTGTACCAATTAAATGACATTTAATTGAATTGATGTTGAATTTTGGGTTTATCGTGGACAGTGTTTTAAATAACACTTGTTCTTTAACCCGATAATTAATGAATGTGATTTTGGGTTTATCGTGAACCATGTTTTAAAATGACACTGATTCTTTAACCCAGTCACTGATTAAAACTAAGTGGAGTTTTAATGAATCTTTAATTAGATTGAAATGATCGAGAATGGAGTATCACCAGTTTTGCTCCAGGTGATAGTTAAATCTTTAATTAGATTTGAACGTGAAATGGTAATTGAATTTACCGATAACACCGTAGTGTTAGATATGAAGTATTACCAGTTTTACTTCATGGGATGAATAGGTTGGGATTGGGAAATTAAAACAAATGATTACTTCGGTAAAGTTCGTTAATCCCGACTAGTTGAATCGAAATTCAAAAGAAGATTAGAGAATAAATTCAAGGAATTTATCTTGGATAAAATTAATAGGAACCTTTCCCTATGAATGTGAAATTTAGAAACTAACTGTCGGTTAGCCAAGCAGAATGGTTTTCTGGATATTGATCTGATGTTGGTTTCGGCCTTCGGGGTTAATATTTGGGAAATTATTCTCTTGATTAATTTACGGTTAGTGACTAATGAATTGGAATGAGGCGTATGTTGTGTTTGAGTAACGCTTATTTAAATTATACGCGAGTTATTTGGAAAGACCGGGTTTATCCCATTCTGAATAACTGATACGACGATAAGTCGAAGATGAAGACGGTGGTCGAAGACCGGAGGTCTTCACATCGTTTGAGTGATTGCTGATGATCTTGATTGGGATGTACACCCAAGAAGATGGAAACAGTTGGTGATCGTCCAGACGTACTTGGAGATCGATGGATATGCGGGGTACTAGGTGCCTCCGGTTTCGTTCAGACCCAGAACGGACTTGTAAATGGACTGTGTGTCTGACATCGGATTCCATTCTGTGTGACTGATATCGGTTGCATAGAATGGTTTGCCTGTGTGGCATGCTAAGATGCAAATGATCAAGGCTTCTGTTGAAAAGCAAAGTCTTGTGGTTGATGATCAAAGCACGGCCTTTGTGGCGTAGCTTTGTGTAGCGTTGATTCGCGAGCCTCGCACCCCGGTTGTGAACCAAAAACGGGAGAGGACCTCAGGGAGGGCATGCGTTTCCTTCTAGCTAGGGTGGTGTCAGTGACCTACCAGCCCTGACATTTATATACTTTTCACCTGTGTGGTTGTTGCTGTTGCGAGGCGCCTCGGTTTGATCGGACGATCCGGGTCCGATGGAGTCATTCGTTGGCTCATTTACGCCCGAAAGGGCGGGGAAACGTAGTGTTCAGGCATAATAATCCACATCGGTGGACCGGCCCTGACGATCCAAGGCTTGCCTGCGCGCTTGCCTGAGACATGGGCTAGATTGTCTCGAATCGGTTGAGGACGATCCCTGGCCTCGGTTCATAGATGGAAATCCAATTTCCAAATACGTGATTTTGCGGTTTTAATTGTAGAACTAGTATGGCGACATGATATATGGTACCCATGCCGCCTATGATTGATACTTATGATTTGAAGTTGTTTTATACACTATACACGGATAATAGTATCACATGATTTGTTTTAAAACGTATCAAGCATTCTTTGGATGTTATAAGGGAAAACCCTATCCCCCGGTTTGCGTTGCATTGTGTGATAGGACCTGGGTCTTATAACAGCTTCATTGTTCTTTATTTAGCATTGCGCTGTTGTTTTATGCACTGGTATTCTTGGGAGGAAACCTCTTCTGTGTTATACGGCGTGGTCCCTTGATTTACCAAACTTTAAAAATAAAGATTAATAATTGTTTTAGTTCTCACACCAGTCCCATGACTGACCAAGAGTTTATTGTTTTAACCTAAACGTTGGGTGCCCCTATTTTGACACGGGCAGCTAGTAGTTTTGGTTTTGCAGATTTATATTCACAGGATCCTGGTTTACAGCTGGAACGATATCCAGAAAGCTTTGTATCCGTATATCTTCTTCAGTTGTGTATTGTATTATTTTCCGCTGCTACGTATTTAAATGTAATTTAAATCTCTGATATTTCTGTGTAATATTTATTCATACTCTGTATATTCTTGTAATCTGATGGTATTGTTGTAATATACAATGAAATGTTCTTCCGTCTGCGTTCTATTTTGTCGTGTTCTCAAAACAATCCGCCCTTCCTCTTCTCTTCGGAGGCCGGGGGATTTCGGGTCGTCTCATCGTGGTATCAGAGCTTTGGTTTACAAAGCTCAGAGAACAAGGTACCTTAGAACCATACGAAAGAATTCATCAGATATTGGATTAGTAATATCCAATTAGAATGACTCGTTAGAGATGGGATCAGTAGTATCCTAGAACGAGTGTGAAGAGTATATTTTCAAAATGAAAACAAAATTTGTTTTGAAATTTAAATCAACTATTCGTATTTGATTATTTATTCTATATTGATTTGGACAATCCGATATATAAAGATTTTGCATATGCGTCTTGCAAACGTGTATTCGAAGTTTTAATATAGTGGATAGTTATAGAATCATACTCTAGTTGCCCGGGGATAATTCTGGTGACGGGGCACCATCGCCAGTATTTATTTTCGAGCGACAAAAGTGAGATTTCTATATATTTCCTATTGACTGGTGTGAGAACCGAAATTAGATAGGGCCTATTGTTGTGATTTGGCATCAAAAAAATCTGATTTTTGACTATATATCAAAATTATGAATTCGAAACGTTAATCCACTAATTGATTGATGTTTGTGTTGTTTGTTTATTTGTTTGATAATTTTGCACTATATAGCCAAATTGAATCAAATGTTGAATTGTATTGAAAATTGGTCGCATTTGCTTGCATATACATGTACTTACATTGAGCAGGTCATAGCAAGGAGGCTAGAGCAGAGAATAAAATTTGTTTGCCCGACAAATAGGTACATGTTTACTACATAATTTACTGTTTTGTTTGGATGATGATGATTTTATGAGCCTATTGGCTAGCCGCTTGGCTTTTTCTTTTTCTTTTTTGAGATCAGAAGGCCTGTATGGCAATTTCAGGATTTTCCCGTGGCTCCCGGTGCAGGGGAGGTTATGGCGAAATTTTTCGAAAATTTAGGGTGTTAGCCAAATTTTTGAAAATTTGAAAATTCTCATAAACTGAAGAGTTGGAGAATGGAAGCCTGATCGAACATAGAGTTGATTAATCAAACCACTTTCGACTTCGTTCCTTTTCGGGGACGAAAAGTTTTAAGTGGGGGAGATTGTAATAACCCGAAAATCTGGGCCAGTTTAAAATTTTTATTTTGGCAATTTTAGTGAATTTTGAATATTTAAAATAGATTATTTTAAATAATATCGACGAGAAGTTTATTTTGAATGTAATTAGAACGTATATATTATATACCCCGTCGTTAGAATATAAATAATTATATATAATTATAAATAGAATTGAAAACGGCGCGGTAGTTCGATAATTCGATTTCAAACTTCAATTGAATGTACCAGGTGCAAAACAATCCGGATTTTAGTGAAACCAAAAACATTAGGATCTAACTGATGATATCTTTCCAACGAATCCGAAAAATTGAAATTTCATAGCGGGAATCAAAAGATATGTCCAGTTGAAAATTCTGAATACTCGCTATGGAATTCAGGCCCTTAAAATTCTGAATAGTCCTTAGCCCTAGCCATCGCCACCCCCCTGCGCTGACTTGGACCACCACCGCCGCCTCTAATGGCCGCACACCCCCAACCCACGACCATAGGCCCTCCGCCCTCCTCTGAAATGCGCCTCCCCAACCAAAACCCCAAATCGATTTGAGAAAACCCGCCTCCAACGACGACCAGCGAAGCCCCAACCCTGAGCACCTCCGGCGCCCACCAACACCCTCGGGACAGCGAGCATTTCCCCTCCTCCTTCGAGCAATGTAAGTTTTTACATAAAGAAATCCATATTTAAAATCAGTTTTCTACTTATAAAGTATTATTCAAAATCAGTTTTTCCCATTTGTAAAGTATATGCTAAGATAGGAATTTTATATATGAAAAGGTATGATTTTTATTGTTTGAAAGGTAATATAAAAATACGATTTTTATAAGGCAAATATCGATATTAAAATATGGTGGTTAATGTATATGATAGCATATATGAGATATGATCTTTATAGGAAAAGGAGTGATTTTTTTTAATAAAATAAATAGAATTTGTTTTAGAAAAAGAAATAGAATTTTTTTTGAGAAAAATAAATAGAATTTGTTTTAGATAAGGAAAAAATGATCTTTATTCATATATTTAAAAAAACATAAAAATTAGATTTTTTGGACGAAAAAGGCGGTAACTTTATAATTAAAAAGGTGAAAACTTTATAATTAAAAAGGTGAAAACTTTAGAATTTAAAAGGCGAGAAATTTAGAAGTTAAAAGGCGAAACCTTTATATTTTAAAAGGCGTGAACTTTATATTTTAAAAGGTGTGAACTTTATATTTAAAAGGGCGGAAACTATATATTTTATAGCATTGTAAAAATATAATCTTTGTCTATTTTATAGCGTTGTAAAAATATAATCTTTGTCTATTTTATAGCATTGTAAAATTATAATCTTTGTCTATATAATAGCGTTGTAAAAATATAATCTTTGTCTATTTTAAAAGCGTGTTAAAAATATAATCTTTTATATATATAGCGTTGAAATAAAAATGTGATTTTTAACGCATACCGTGTGAAACAGAGTGCGATGGGACCAAGTGGAAGCACGGCGAAGATGTTCTACATAAGAAGAGTCGTGGCATGTGGTTTAGCTATTTGTGAGAACTTCTCACTTTAAATTTCCTTTTCTAGTTATATATATATATACTAGGATGCAGACGGTGTTTAGTAGCACCCGACACCCGTCATCCACGGACCATGGATGGCTTGTTTGTTTAATTGTTTGGTTGTGTAGTTGGTTAGATTACTTGGTTTGAATTGAATTGTTTGGTGAAATGAAATTGATTTGATTGATGTGTGAATGGCGTGGGCCTTCACTAGACCGGGGATAAGGCTAGGCCTTGTCCCGTTTCTAGTATCGTGCCGTTATGCCGCCGAAATTTTCTAAAGTAAGTTAGAAAAATAAAAATATCATTTTTATTTTGTAAATGAACTGAATAAAAATTCATGTGTTAAAATAAAATATTTGATCGTTAAAAATATAATTTTTAACGTGAATGTGAATAAATAAATATTCATTTACAAACCGGACGGTTTGTTTATGTACACCTATTTAAAGGACATTGATTGGGACGATAAATTTTACACATCGCCCAACTGCACAAATAAAATCTATGTTTGATTGTTTGAAACCCCACACGGGTATTGGGATGATATTTGACGTACACTAATCCTGATTGTTTAGTTGTATGTCGATCGATTGATTGACAGACTGTTATAAGCGTTGAATATTTATATTTTATGCTTATACAGTGTAGAATGCACTTTGGATGATGGTTGATTATTCATCGTTGTTGATATATACATGTGTTGTAGAAAATCCATATAATTAACATTATATGGTAATTGATTGGGCCTCATTCCAGTTTCGAAAAAGAAATATTTAAATTAGAAATATTTGAAAAAGAAATATTTGAAAAAGAAATATTTAAATTAGAAATATTTGAAAAAGAAATATTTGAAATAGAATATTTGAAAATCGAAATATATGAAGCCGCGTTGATAGATTGACGCCATATTAACGTGAACGATATTTATATCGATTTTATTCAAATTGAAGTGAATATTAAAGTGAATTGAAATTCGAATCTAATTGAATTGATTTGAAATTCGAAATAAACTGAAATGGTTCGAAATTCGAATAGAATTGAAATAGAATTGAAATCGTTTTGAAATGAATTCGAATAGAATTGGAATAGAATTGAAATCGTTTTGAAATGAATCTGAATAGAATTGAAATAGAATTGAAATCGTTTTGAAATGAAAATGAATAGAAATGAATTCGAATTGAAATTGAATTAGAAATCTATTTGAATTGAAATCGACGAAGTATATATTATATATATATAATATAATGGCCTGAATAGAACGCGCCGCGCCGCGGCAGTTCGCGAATTTCGACCATTGACTTCGAACGGATAAAACGGGAGATCCGACCGTCGGATCCTCCTAAAACCGGAACCGTTGGGTTCGTATCGAAAAGAGCTTTCTAACAAATATTAGAAATTTGAAATCTAACGGTTGGATTTGGAATTATGTCCAAATCAAATTTGGAAAAAGTCGCTGTAAGTGCAGTTCGATGACCGTTGATGGAAATCGACTGTACGGGCCTTGATAAAATTATTAAAAATAGTAATAATTTGTGTAAAATCATAAGAAATGATTTAGAAAGAATTGGGATGAAAAACTCCATATTTGAAAAGATAAAAATAGATTTTTATCGAAATGAACTAGTTTTGAACTAGAATTATAATTCAATTTATTTTTAAATAAATAAATTGAATTTGAAATGGTTTTGAAAATAACCGGAATTTCCAATATTTGAATTGGAATGGATTTGAATCGAAATTGTCTTCGGAATATTTCGATGTTGGGTTTCGTGATGATACAGATATTGTTATGGGAATTCGAAAGATATATATATATATATCGTTATTCCCAATACGACATTTGTTAGTCGTAGAATTTGATATTGAATATAAGCCGATATATTTTCTATTCAGAGCCTTGTATTTAATATTAAATGTGATTTGGGTTTGTCGTGAATGGTGTCTTCATTAACACTGTTCTTGAACCCAGTTGAGAAAAGATTAAATCTTTTTCTTTAGATTTAATGAAGTGTACCAATTAAATGACATTTAATTGAATTGATGTTGATTTTTGGGTTTATCGTGGACAGTGTTTTAAATAACACTTGTTCTTTAACCCGATAATTAATGAATGTGATTTTGGGTTTATCGTGAACCGTGTTTTAAAATGACACTGATTCTTTAACCCAGTCACAGATTAAAACTAAGTGGAGTTTTAATGAATCTTTAATTAGATTGAAATGATCGAGAATGGAGTATCACCAGTTTTGCTCCAGGCGATAGTTAAATCTTTAATTAGATTGGAACGTGAAATGGTAATTGAATTTACCGATAACACCATAGTGTTAGATATGAAGTATTACCAGTTTTACTTCATGGGATGAATAGGTTGGGATTGGGAAATTAAAACAAATGATTACTTCGGTAAAGTTCGTTAATCCCGACTAGTTGAATCGAAATTCAAAAGAAGATTAGAGAATAAATTCAAGGAATTTATCTTGGATAAAATTAATGGGAACCTTTCCCTATGAATGTGAAATTTAGAAACTAACTGTCGGTTAGCCAAGCAGAATGGTTTTCTGGATATTGATCTGATGTTGGTTTCGGCCTTCGGGGTTAATATTTGGGAAATTATTCTCTTGATTAATTTACGGTTAGTGACTAATGAATTGGAATGAGGCGTATGTTGTGTTTGAGTAATACTTATTTAAATTATACGCGAGTTATTTGGAAAGACCGGGTTTATCCCATTCTGAATAACTGATACGACGATAAGTCGAAGATGAAGACGGTGGTCGAAGACCGGAGGTCTTCACATCGTTTGAGTGATTACTGATGATCTTGATTGGGATGTACACCCAAGAAGATGGAAACAGTTGGTGATCGTCCAGACGTACTTGGAGATCGATGGATATGCGGGGTACTAGGTGCCTCCGGTTTCGTTCAGACCCAGAACGGACTTGTAAATGGACTGTGTGTCTGACATCGGATTCCATTCTGTGTGACTGATATCGGTTGCATAGAATGGTTTGCCTGTGTGGCATGCTAAGATGCAAATGATCAAGGCTTCTGTTGAAAAGCAAAGTCTTGTGGTTGATGATCAAAGCACGACCTTTGTGGCGTAGCTTTGTGTAGCGTTGATTCGCGAGCCTCGCACCCCGGTTGTGAACCAAAAACGGGAGAGGACCTCAGGGAGGGCATGTGTTTCCTTCTAGCTAGGGTGGTGTAAGTGACCTACCAGCCCTGACATTTGTATACTTTTCACCTGTGTGGTTGTTGCTGTTGCGAGGCGCCTCGGTTTGATCGGACGATCCGGGTCCGATGGAGTCATTCGTTGGCTCATTTACGCCCCAAAGGGCGGGGAAACGTAGTGTTCAGGCATAATAATCCACATCGGTGGACCGGCCCTGACGATCCAAGGCTTGCCTGCGCGCTTGCCTGAGACATGGGCTAGATTGTCTCGAATCGGTTGAGGACGATCCCTGGCCTCGGTTCATAGATGGAAATCCAATTTCCAAATACGTGATTTTGCGGTTTTAATTGTAGAACTAGTATGGCGACATGATATATGGTACCCATGCCGCCTATGATTGATACTTATGATTTGAAGTTGTTTTATACACTATACACGGATAATAGTATCACATGATTTGTTTTAAAACGTATCAAGCATTCTTTGGCTGTTATAAGGGAAAACCCTATCCCCCGGTTTGCGTTGCATTGTGTGATAGGACCTGGGTCTTATAACAGCTTCATTGTTCTTTATTTAGCATTGCGCTGTTGTTTTATGCACTGGTATTCTTGGGAGGACACCTCTTCCGTGTTATACGGCGTGGTCCCTTGATTTGCCAAACTTTAAAAATAAAGATTAATAACTGATTTAGTTCTCACACCAGTCCCATGACTGACCTAGAGTTTATTGTTTTAACCTAAACTCTGGGTGCCCCTATTTTGACACGGGCAGCTAGTAGTTTTGGTTTTGCAGATTTATATTCACAGGATCCTGGTTTACAGCTGGAACGATATCCGGAAAGCTTTGTATCCGTATATCTTCTTCAGTTGTGTATTGTATTATTTTCCGCTGCTACGTATTTAAATGTAATTTAAATCTCTGATATTTCTATGTAATATTTATTCATACTCTGTATATTCTTGTAATCTGATGGTATTGTTGTAATATACAATGAAATGTTCTTCCGTCTGCGTTCTATTTTGTCGTGTTCTCAAAACAATCCGCCCTTCCTCTTCTCTTCGGAGGCCGGAGGAGTTCGGGTCGTCTCAATAAACTCCATACGCCATTCAACGATACGTATGTTTGTCCAACCTTGACAACTAGGCCTTCAATGATACCTTGGGTACTCGACCAACAGCCTTCCAGTGTTTTAGGTGCCCCCATTGTACCCCTGCTTTGAGCTTGTTAGAACTTACGACAATAATAATCTCTCGGCCTTCGTATCACTGGTCATCTAAGCTGACGTTTTTTCATAGCTCAAGCAACCATTATCCATCAACTTACTACCTTTGAGTTACCACCTCACTTGTTATTCTGACCGATCAAAGAACACATACAACACTTCGAATATTCCCACTTGAAATTTCTTCGAAGTCATAACATCACTGCGTTGCGGCTTGGGTTCGGGCCCTTTTGTTCAAATTTGGGTCGTACCCAAAAAATATAATTTTTCAGAAATGACCCTGTTTGACCGACCAGATCATGCTCGACCCCTATGAGCACAACCGACCAGATGTTGCTCGACCCAATCCTTCAACCAGAAGCCATCCTGCATGACAGAGCCTTCTAACTGACCTGAACATGCTTGACTGACACCCAGGCCATGCTCGAGCCAACACCACTCAACCCAAACTACCTTCCATCATGGCCATGCTCGAGCCCATGCTCGACCGACCCTCCTTGCTCGACCGATCCTACCTTTGCTCGAACCCCGTGCATTTCTGCTCGACTAACCAACCCAAAGCCACTCGACTGACCCTTCTGCAAGCACGACCGACCCTTGTGACTTGCTCCCCAAGCCATGCTCGACCCGTGGCCTGTACAGCCCCAATCCAAGTCCAATTTTGACCAAAACTCCGCCAATCGACATGATCGAAGAAATATACTCATCTAATTCATCAAACACAACCATAAGCATGTTATGAAATCACTAACAACATGAATATGATGATTTTCACCAAAATTATGCAAATTTCACCAAAATCATGATAAATGAACATAATTATGGATCTAACTTGCATAAACATATGAAATAGCATAGAAATTACTGGTTTTAAGTTGCTAAATTGATCCTATGGCGATTCATATGAAAATAAGCTTACCATTATGTTGATCTAAGGAAAACGACGTGAACTTGATGAAAAACAAGATCAAACATTCATGACTTGATTGAATCCGTGTGAGAGATGCATATCACTCACCAATTCTCCAAATCAAAGAAAAAATGGTGAAATCAGATTCTGGACAGCGAAGAACTTGATCCAAATCCTTCGATTCGATGAACTCTCACTTCAAGTGATGTAGGTCTAGCTTCAAATGGTGTAGATATTGAATTTCCTTCCTTAGATCTCGATTTTAATGATGGAAAGGTGTTAAAGGAAGGTGGAACACAAGGCAACCAAATGAGAGAATGGAGAAAGTAAACTATTCTCCATACCTCTCACCCTCTATTTATAGCTTTCCACCTGCCCACTAATAGGCCTCTGCAAATCAGCCCATTAAGGCTCCCAAAACCTGGACAGCAAGCTGAAAAACCTTAAAACAATGATTCCTCCCAAACCATTGAGCCAAATCTTTAATGTAACCACTGTACGGAAAGGGAATCATCATTTCCTTTTCAATGGCACAGGTCTCAACACATGATTCGACCTAAGTCAAAAGTTATGCCCTGAACAAGACTAACAGGGGTAAAATGGTCATAAACAAAATTGGTAAAAATTATGGACATGTGTCACATCCCCATAAACAATATATTAAAATATGAGAATGATCCAATCCTCAGGGAATAAAATAAAAATATTTTATGATCCTTCGATACATGAAATGCGAGCTGTTACAGAGGGCCTTTGATCTTAAAAAAGGAAGCAAGTAATAAATTGGATATATTACATTCGGCTATGCAAATTGATACCGCCGGAAGGGTTATTCAAGTGGACTTAGCCCAAAGGTCCTCTAGGGTGGAACCCTATAAAGTGCAAACAAAAACAATGGCACCACAAGAGTTTAAGAGCCAAATTAGAACCCCCCCTAAACCTGCATGAAAAGTCCGAGTGTGTACGACTTGTGCAGGATCAATAATATGGCTATGCGGAATGTATTTGATAACTTAAGCTATTCAATAGTTATGCGAATAAATATTCGCAAACAATATATATATCACAAATAATTATAAATGCAGTAAAGTAAAGTAAAGTAGAGTAACGACACAAGGATTTTTATACTGGTTCGGACCTCCAGTCCTACGTCCAGTCCCGAAGCTCCTCTTCGGCTTTTCACTAAACAACACCCTCTCTTCACCCGGAGGAACAGGTTCACAACACTACTTGATTTACGGGCTACAAGTTTACCCACTTGATTTCACGGGCTACAAGCTTACCCACTTGATTTCACGGGCTACAAGCTTACCCACTTGATTTCACGGGCTACAAGCTTACCCACACAGGACAATTACAAGAGTTTGACTTCTGATTGTGTTCTTCTTTCAACACTGATTTGTCAACGATTGAGTACACCCTTCCTATAATCTTATCCTCAAGTATATGAATTGAATGCGAAGATTTGAAGGAAGTTAGTTGCTTGTTGAATCAAAATATGAGAAATATTATCAAGGATTCAATAAGTAACTTGAATTTGGGAGCTTTTTAGAATGCAAGAGTATTTAGAAAGTAAGATCAGAAATCAGAGCAAGAATCAGTGATTTGGATGAATGAAAGATGATGTATTTATAACAAATGAGAAGTTGTAATTATTAGTGAAAAGTTGCAATCAAAAGGAGTGATTTTTAATGAAGAGAAATGGATGCAACTTTTCAAGAAAGAAGATGACTCTTCAGGAAATTCAAAAATAGGTCGACAGGAAAAATTAATAGGTTGACAGGTTTTTGACCGTTATTTCAAAAAGCTATTGACCTGTTAATTTTAACAGGTTGACCTGTTAAGTTTAAAAAGCTGTTGACCTGTTAGTTTTAACAGGTTGACAGGATTTTGTCAATGTACATAAAAAATGAGTTTTCATGTATATTTTTGAAGAGAATAAGAAGTATGATTATTTGAGGATTGATTTTAACATAAATAACTCTAAGATAACCATCTTCTAACCTATAAAACATTGAGTCTTCTTTTTGTCGATCATGAAGCTCCTTCTTGTCATTAATCAAAATAAGCATTGAAACCGTTGACTCAACATTCTCCCCCTTTTTGATTGATGACAATATAGCTTGATATTTTAATCTTTATTGCTATCTCCCCCTGTATATATGCTCTGTCTCCCTTTAAACATCTACGTATCCATAATCTTAGCTCCATGTCATGATTTCCATTGATCTTTATTTTGTTGTTATCAATCGAAATTCTCGTGTCTCAACACTGCAGAGCAGTGTAGTGTTACGAAGAAACAATCAAACATTCAAAGGGGTGGTTAATTCAGAAGGAAATGAGAACCTAGTTTTGCTAGAAGACAGAGAGTTACATGGAATCTCTTTTTCCAGGAAGATGATGAAGGCTAAAATTTCAAATCGTATAGAAATGCCACAGCTCACATATGATGGGACTACAAGCCCGAAGAATATCTCACTGTTTTTTAGAGCTATATGGATTTGTATAATGTTTCTAAAGTAGTTCAATGCAAAGTATTCGTGACAACTCTTCATAAAGAAGCTATCAAGTGGTGTAGACATTATCATGGACTGGTCATCACATCTTGGAGACAATTATCTACTACATTTAGCACACGATTTCATGAACAAAAAGACTTAGCAATCAACATTTATGATCTAGGCAGTGTTAAATAGAGATCAAAAGAATCACTTGACAAATATCTAAGAAGATTTCGTACAAAGTCGCTTAAAGTAAAAGGAGCAACGGATAGAGAGAAGCTAATAGCCATGCGATCAGGACTATATATACCAACCCGCTTTTGGAAAGAGCTTGTACTAAATGAATGTGAAAGCTTAAACGATTTTTATTCTAAAGCCGACAAATTCATCCGTATGCAAGAAATACTTAACATGAAGAAAAGCTTAAAGCAAGATCAGAAGGCGGAAAAGCTTGGTTCCAATTCCTTTATGGAAGGTTCCTCTAAACCAAACAAAAGAAAGAATTCAGTGGGACACAAAACCAGTTAATGTCATGGTAAAAAAAGCTAAGCCAAGAAATGAAGAAAGCTTATTCGAAAGGGTTGGAAGATGGCCAGTGGAAAACAGTCAGAGACACTGCAACAAGGGAGTAGATTTAAACGATAAATCTCGTATCTCAAATAATTCCATTCATTAGTAGTCTAACTTTGTCTTTTTTTTTCTTACAATCGAACATATATTAATATAAATTCAAGTGTCATTATAGCTAAAAGGAAAACACAGAGAAAAGGAAAATCAAGTAAAGCTATCAAAAAGAGAGGCTACATATTTTCATATCCCCCTAAGTGGGGTTAGTACTAATGATTTACATCTCTGATAAATGGAGTACCTCCTAAGTAGGGCTAATGATAATAAATGCATTACCCCCCATAAAGGGATTAGTGTCACTCACTTAGAGAGTAATCATTCATTTGCAGATCGTCATTCATTTGCATATCATGTGGGTAGGAATGAGCCTGGACATTAGCAACTCGACAGATGAACAATCAAGTGAAATTATCTGGATAAATGAGTGAACGTCTAGGTGGCCGAACGGAACTACTTTGATGAACAATCATACAATTGAGTTGTAAGATAACTCTCATAGAAGATTAATTTATGAATGGAATATTACTTACTGATAGACAAGATGTGAAGAAGACTAAGCAACAAACCATAACATTGGTTATCATAGATAGAACACTCTATAGGAGAGGGTATTCGCTCCCCTACCCAAGAGGTATAAGCCTTGAGAAATGGTCCCAAGCTGTTAAAGGAAATACACGAGGATCTAGTGGAAAACAGTCAAAAAAAATCAAGTTGGTAGAAAAGATTATACAACCAAGTTCATATCGGCTGCAACTGGTTAGTCAAGTAATAGAACATGATAAGAAGAGTGAGAAACACCAAGGAGACTCTAGGGTACCTTAAATACCACAGGTGACTTAAACACCATCTCAAACCCATGGACTTTCCGTGTATGAGAAATAAATCTAATTGGACTCCTACCTGTATGTGGGAAAGGGACTAGGAATGCAGCGGTAGCAATCGATTACTTTACTAAATGGGCAGAAGCGTAGCCACCTACAAACATAACATCCGAAAAGGGTGCTGAGATTTATGACAAAGGGTATCGTCACTAAATACGGAGTCTCCTGTGAAATCATATCAGATACTGAAACACAATTTGGAAGTGAAGAATTCACACTGTTTCACAATGAAAATGGAATCATAAATAGTTTCTCTTCCGTAGCACATCCAAGGGCAAACAGTGTCATCATGGCTACAAACCAAACCATAAAAACAAATTTAATGAAATAGTTAAACTGAGCTAAAGGAATTTGGGGAGATGAGTTGCCATTGGTACTTCGGGCATATAGAATCTCCGCCAAGGCGGCAACAAGGTACACTCCATATTCACTGACATACTAATGTGAGGCTATCCTTTCACCCGAATATGAGATTCCCCTTCACACGCAAGAATAGCTTAGACATTCGGTCCAAGTCAAAATTTGAAGAAAGAATTTTAGGCCTATCCCAAGAGTTATGGGACAAAGCTACTATTAGAACGGCGGAATATCAAAGGAAAATCATTAAGTAGTACAATTCGAAAGTAAGAACAAGAACATACTAAAAAGAAGACTCGGTCTTACAAGGAGTAATGTTGAGTACTAAAAATCTAGACTTGGAAGAACCCTTGATCATTCATATAAAACTCATACCTAGAGCATGTCGACACTGCAAACTAAATGGTGATCTAGTACCTAGAACATGGAACGAAGAAAGTATAGGATCATACTTTTCAGTAGTAAATAAATGAAAGGAGCTATTCTTAAGAATATCCACAAGATTAGAAGTATGAAAACTCCTTAAAATATGAAATGGGTGAAACAACCTACAATGGTAAAAAGAACCTTGTCACCGCCGAGATAGCCACGACAAGGCACGTTCTGGAGGGAGGTGATGTATAAGCCTTTAGCCACATCCAAATCAGAGAAGGGCCAGGTTAAAGCATAAAAAGCGTAAGCCTCTGATCCACTCCACAAATGGACGAGACAGAGAATCTAAATAGTCAGGCCTACCTTTTCTCATAGACGAGCACACCCTGCCTCTGCTTCAACTAAGCTTGTCATGCCTCTGCTCTAGGGATGAGCACCCCCTACCTCTGCTTATGTCTTCGTCCCGTAGAAGGGAACGAATGCTCCGGAGAGCACAATAAGCACGCCCTGCCTCTGCTCATAGACGAGCATGCCCTTCCTTTGCTTGGACTAAGCATGTCCTGCCTCTACTCTAAGAATGAGCACGCTCTACCTATGCTTATGTCTCATCCTGCAGAAGGGAATGAAAGCTCAAAGGGAGCACTCTAAGCACGTATGACCTTTGCTTAAAGAACAAGGCTGAAATGACCAATCAAAGCCCAATGGAGTGGCTCATCAAATCCAATCAAAGGCCAAGAGAATGGTTCACCAAATCAAATCAAATCAAATCCAAGAAGTTGGCTCGTTAAGTCAAAATCAAAACCCAAAGTAGTGGTTCGTAGATCAAATCAAAGTTCGAATGAAACTATTCTCAAATCGACAAAAGATGAGGAGTGGTTCACAAAACTAATAAATGCAACTCAAATGAAGACTATTAAATATCTAAATCTGGGTTTTTATTTGGGCTTTCTACTATTACCAGATATGGATTTTTGGTCTTCTATCAAATACTTGAATCCGGGTTTCGGTTTGGGACTTCTATTATCACCAGATATGGTTTCTGGTCTTCTGTTGTAAATGCCTGAATGCGGGTCTCAAATCTTTGACTCATGAATTTATAGGGAAGGAATTCTGACCTTCTATATTAAATACTTGAATTTGGGCATCAGTTCGGAACCTCCATCATTTCTAAAAGTAGATTTCTGGTCTTCCGCTATTGATATCGGAATTTGGGCTTGAAGGTTTCCATCTATTATTTCCAGATATGGATTTCTAGTCTACTATTAAGTATCTAAATCGAGGCTTTGATTCGAGATTCATATCTACTATTGACAAAAGTGAATTCCTGGACTCTTACGATGAATACCAGAATGTGGGTTTTAGAGCTTCTATCTATACTTCCAGAGAAGGAACTCTGGGTTTCTATTTCTGCTACCCAAATCGGGGTCTCAATATTAGGGATCTTATTCCCTAAAATATGAATTTCTAGGAATCTGTTACACAAACTCATATAAGAATTTCAGACCTTTCCCCGTACTGCCAGATAGATATTCTAGACTCATAATATCTTCAGGATCAAATTCTTATATTAGCACTATTCAAACACCTGAATCTGGGTGATGGTTTTCCCATTCTTATTTCAAGGAGGGAGTTTCTGGATTCCTATTATCATGTCCAAGTAAAAGGCTCAAATCTGTACACTCGTCTCCAAAAAGGAGTTTCTTGATCGGTACTTTGGTTGGTACCCCGAGTCTTATGTTTGAAACCTTGTAACAAAAGTTAAATCTCCTCGAGACCTCACACAGGGGGTTACTCTAAACTTATGTTATGCACAATTGCTATCCAAATGCTAATGATCATATCATTTTATTGCAAGTTCACCTATTACTTGGCTATAATTCAACTGTTGTCTTACATAGGTTTTGCAAGTTGTCATATACACCCTCTAAGACTAATACATAAATGTTATGTGCTAAGTTTATGCAGAAAAATGTGGTAAAAACCCTAGATGAGAATATTCAAAACACAAGCAAAGGTTATACACCTAGTGGTATCCATATAATTGCAGACTTATTCCCATAGTCATTCCATAGATAGTAAAATACAAAATTAGACCTTTATGTCAACTTTACTAAAAAAATTCCTTTACTATACAAACTTGATTGAAACAACACGACACAATGAGAATAAAATTTTAAACACTATGCAAGAGACTATGCAAGAAATGTTAGTTGTTGTAATTGGTGCAC
The DNA here is from genome assembly GCA_030737875.1 of Allium sativum. Classification (NCBI taxonomy): domain Eukaryota; kingdom Viridiplantae; phylum Streptophyta; class Magnoliopsida; order Asparagales; family Amaryllidaceae; genus Allium; species Allium sativum. Next base: position 468,694,227 of record CM060920.1, on the reverse strand, counting down.
AGAAACGCAAAGGAAATTTGCATAAAGATTAACATAACTTTGTCAAGATTTTTATTATTTCTAGAAGTAGAATTTTGGTCTTCCATAGTAAATACCTAAATCTGGATTTTGGGAATTCTGTCATTCCAAAGGTGGATTTCTGGTCTTCTCTCCAGAGTACCCGAATATGGGTTTATGTTTCTCTATTTACAATACTAGAAATGGACTTCTAATTTTCTATTGCAAATGTCCAAGTCTAAATCTTAGGTTTACTATCCCATGTTTTCAAGAATGAATCCTTGATAATAGATACCCCCTAAATTAAAATCTCAGGTTTCCAATTCCTATTGGGAGAAAAAGGTCCTAAAATTTTGAATTTTCATCATAAAGACCTAAGTGAATATAGATTCACACCTAATAAATTCAGGTTCATAAAAATTCCATAACTTAAATTTTAATGTCTAATACTGCTATTAGAGAAAACTTAGTTTTCATCCTTATATCATTATTTTGGATTATACAAAACTAATAACGAAAATCTCTCAAATGCTTCTAGAGTTGTAGAATGGAAATGCAAGAATCATTGGACTTTTTCCAAAAAAAACAAAAGCCTTTTATACTAGATGGAGGTTAAATTTAACACCAGATTTACATTGACTAAATGGAAAGGAGTGGAAGCTCCGAGACCAAAAGACAAAATTGAGAACAGGTATTAAAGCATTAAGACCGACACAGAAAGAAGGAAAGAAAAGGTCAATGAGATCTGCACCAAAAATATAAGTTTGAAAGGTATTAAAACCAACACCAATAGCAAAGGGATCAGAAGAAGCAGCAGCAACGATACCGAAACAACGAGAAAAGGAGAGAATGAAGACAATGTGTCAACACAAATGTACAATAAGTAAATAATTTGGTGCTGGCACAAAGAAAGGAAGGCAAGTTTATAAGGCCGATACCCAAAGAGCCGACACCAAAAGAGGAATGAAGTTAAATCAGGAAACAGATACCAAGACATCGAGAGCATTAGATATGCAAACTGATACCAAAGTTATAGGCAAGAGACATGAAATCGAAGAGTCAAAGGTAGGAACATGCAGTTGATATCCTATGAGAAAGCAACAAGGACGGAGCGAGATTCTGAGAATCAATATCATAAGAGGCAATACTAAATACTAAGCAAAGAAAGCAAATGGGTCGACACCAGTTACTAAAGAAAGAGACACGATATCAAAACCAAATTCATAAAGGAAGTGAAGAATTGGAAGCATATATGATGGGGCAATGGAGAGCTCTCTACACTGATAAGCTAAGTGTCGGTATCGATACAAAAGATTGACATCCAATGGGACAAGCAACAATGTCAAAACAAAGCACTAATAGGCAATACCGTTGAGGATAAAGGCAATACAAAAAGAAGAAAACCACTGAGCCGACACCCGATCAACTATAAAGGTTTGGCACTAAAGTAGTTATGTAATGACGACACCAAAATTTGTATAACTTCAGCACCTAAAACAAGAAACCATGTGCCACCGAGGAGAGCTGATATCGAGGGATTGAGGCGGAACCAGGTTTCCTACCCAAATGTTGCCGAAGGGGGCCCAAGCCCAAATTGTCTATAAATAAACCCCAAGGGTAACATTTGAGGGGACTTTTACTCATTTCAAACCTTGTACTCCATTTTAAGAGCCTAAACACTAATTTGCAAAATCAAATCGGGGATTTCTTATGTAACCTTCTCCATGAATAGCCCTTAAAGTGGACGTTGGTTTAATACGAACCGAACCACTATAAATTGTTGTGTTCTTTACTATTCCGCATGTTATGTTATATACTGTTATGCATGTCAATTATCCTCAACCCAACCTTTCCAACAATCACCTAGTTACCTTTAATGCGTATTCTAGTTCCAATTAGTGACGACTGTTATAGACCCATCCCAAGATAACTATTGACCCTTAAGTTTTGTAAGCGTGATAGTCGGTCTTGAAGGAAGAGTAACTAATCTTCAGACTAAGGATCTTGATACCTAAGAAATGGTGAATTCAGTCAAGCTTTAAAGGACTAGATTACCGTAGTTCCACAAACATAACCCTATATTTAAGTGTTGACGAAAAATAACGTTAACAGCTATGTAGCCCAAAGATCTTAAAATTCTTATTTAACTCAAATAATTCATCAAAATATTTGCAGTGTTTATTATAACTAGATTATAATTATTTAACTAAAATCCAATTTATCTCAAAAACCGATATACAAGTGTGTATATATGTATATACACTACCTATATATTTAATTTGTACACTTTCACCGAATTCCTAAAGACATCAAATATTCATCGTTGCCTAATTCTCAGAAATTATCAATTCGTACAATTTAAGATTCCAACCAAATCCAATTTATATTTTGAAAGACGTTTATTTCTTAATCAACAAATTATAATTATCTTTACAATTCATTAATTACTACTCCAGGTAATCATCTAAAACCAGGGTCGTTATATTTCTTTAAGCAACTATTCTACATAGATGGTCGTTACATGTGGTATCAGAGCTTAGGTTGGGTAATCCTTTTTCATATTAAGCGATTGAAATACGAATTTTAGACAATTAAGAATTTGGCCGTGAAAATATTACCATTGTTTTTCTAGCGAGATTTTAGTTTCTTTTCATATCAAAAACAGAGTTTATATGAAGAAGTTCTGAATAAAATAAGTTGAACGAAAATTGTATAGACAACGATTGAAATTAAAATTGTAATAATATAAATCTAAAACAATATACAAATGACATAATGAAATATTCCTTTGGATTTCAAAATTGTGTGCATATATGTATATACACAGAAGAAGGGGATAAGAATCAAAAGAAATGGAGATAATCAATCTAATTAATTATGTAATTAATAAAACAGAAATCAACCAGGGAAATAAATCTTCCCATGTTATTTCCTTAAGTGGGTCGATCGCACACGTAGAGAGGGTGTTTATTGCCCTTAAGGGAATAGGGGTGGAAAGAGGCTTATTTTTGAAGGGTTTATATATATTTTTGTGAGAATGCACTGTCTAAATTTTACAAAACTAAAACAACGGACTGCACACACTTAAGCAAGTATTAATAAGGCCCTAGTCTCCCCCCAAACCCTACAATATATTCTCTTTTACAACTCCATTCTACTTCTCCGCTGTTATTCTAAATTCTAGAAAATAAGACAGGTTGGATTTCATCTTTTCCCTAACGTATTTCTCTATCTTTTCTAATATAGTTTTCTTATTAGATTATGGAATTAGATTATACGTATATATGTCAACCTAATTCATATGTACATATATATTGGTTTAGGAGAAAGTTTGGAATATGATATTTATGAGGATACAAGCCAAAAACAATTTCTACACTGCCTGCTCATCCTTCTCCTAGTAATTCGATGAGTGGACACTATTTTCTATATTATGATAGCATAAATTGGATTATTATGCCTAAAGGGATTTGCATCTGCATGAAAACTAAAAACTTATAAATCCCCGAATCCTTCATAAATTGCGCAAATGGTCAATCTTGTGAATGTATTGGGTTTTGATTATGAATAAAATAAAAATTGGACTTTTGGGTGTTATATAGTATTGAAAATGGTCTGATTTACTTCCAATATATGTGCAAAAACATTAGATTTGGGTGGCGTAACTTAAATAGGTTTAAAAATATATTTATATAAAATAGTTAGTTTGAACGTGTTAAAACACACGCTAACAAAGTCTTACGTTTTTGAATAAAATCACACGAAATGTAAAGCAATACCAAGGCGAGACTATATATATTGTGCATATTACAGCTCTTTCCTCTATTTTATAATTGGAATAATCTTTTAAAACCTAGGTAACTAATGCATTCTGTTGGCTTCTCCAAAACGTACTGATAAACAAGGGATCCCTGACACTAATTATAGTACTAAGTATTCCATGAAGTCCAACTACGTTCTTAAAATATAATTTAGTCCAATATAAGTGCCATCCTAGTTGATTAGATGAGAATAAAATGTACATTCTTGATTAGTCTATCCACAATAGCTCATATGCTTTCATTCCCCTTCCCAGCCCTTGGCAACACATCAATGAAGTCCATGGATATCGAATCTCATCTCCAAACTGCAATGTCTAATGGTTGTAGAAAACCACTAGGATTTTGATGTCGGCTTTTACGTATTGATAGTTCATGCACTGTTTCACCCAAAAGCCAATATATCTCTTAATGCCTTCCTAAAAGAAGATTCTCTTCATAAGTTGATGCATTTTGGTACTTTCGGGATGTATCGTAAATTTTGAATGATGGCATTCCCAAAGAACTATCTTCTGGAGGTCATTAACACTTAGGACACACTATTTTTCTTTCTTTTTTAAATAACAGTTTTGGTCAAGAATAAGATCCTCTGTACTATATGCTTGTACTCCTGCTCAAAGTTCTCTGTCCATTTTGACCGACAGAAGATCCTCTTTTTTTCTTAGAAGTGATTCTCTCTATCAAAACTGGTCAAATCTCCAAACAAGTCACCAAAGGTGTGCTTTCACTCGAACTAGATGTCAATCTAAACCTTACATTACAAGTAGTTTGAGCTTCCAAATTTTTCCACTCGTCCTACATTACTAGAACCATCCACTGATGTTTTCTGCTGAATTCGTCAGAAAACTTATTCCTTTTTTCAGGTGTATATTCAGTGTTAAAGTCATAGAACGCTAAGAATCCTAATCATCTTTGTTGTCGCATGATCAATTCATTTTGAGAGAATTTATATCTCAAAGACCTATGATCCGTGATAACTCGAACTTCTCTACTAAAAGGTTGTGTTGCCAAATCTACAAAGTAACAATGACAACAGCTTACTCCAAATCATGAGTTGGATACCTTACCAAATACGGTTTTAACTGTTTGAAAGTATATAAATTACTCTTACCTTCTGTATAAGAACTTCTCCCATCCTATTCTGCATGCATCTTTATAAATGTAGCATCCCTCATTTTTGACAAATATTATTCAGGATTTCTAATTGGATAAATTGAATAAGAATAATCTAATTAAATTGTTAAGTTGAGAATTGTATATATGAACAAGAAATAGTGTGGTTTGGCTATAGGAATGAACTAAACCAATGTAGGAATATGAAAGGGGCACAATGGGTAACATTTGTCCTTTTATGCAAGATGTATTCCTACCTTTTCCCCCTCATTTTTCATTCTTTCAAATATAAAAAGAAACCTGGGAGTAGCTGACAGTTAAAGAAGAGGAAAGAAGAAGAAAAAACCTAAAAGAAATCTAAAGATTAAAGCTTTGGAAATATGTCTCAACAAATCTCAAGTCCTCGGTCCAAACAAGGTAAATAATATTCTCTACATGTGTTTTGATTTGGATATTTTCTTATATCCAAAGTGTTTATTTGGCATTATTTTCATGTATAACGATTGTTTCTTGACTATTTATCAGCACCCACGTTTTTTATTTTGGACTACAGCTTGTTTTGTACGAAAACGTTTTAGGGAAAAACCTATGGTTGGAGATCTATAAATATCATGAGATTCTTACATGATATATGTTATATAATTTCGAAAATGGGTTTCTAATTTCGTAATTTTCTGAGCAACTAGGAATATTATGTGAATTTTTTAAGGAAGATTGAGTGTCAATAATAGGATTGATTAATTAAAAGTAGTTAGTTATTTTGAATAAAAAAAATATGAATGACACAGGAGGATATATTCCTCATTCTGTTAATTTTAGTGTAATGACCCGCATTTTCAGGGGTATAATAATTAATTTATTTAATTATTTAAATAGTGAATTTAAAGATTTAATGGTCATGGAATAAAATAATGGTGAATATTTAATTAAGATAATAAACTAAATAATATATTTAATTCTGAAATAATCAGAATTGGCTGAAATGACGATATGATGTGAACCAGATCATCTGCGATATTTAATTCAGTTTAGAATTGAATTTAAATAACGAATATATTATTTGAACGACAGTTTGAACGTATAATTATATTATAATTAAAATCGAGCTCGAAATGGCGTTGCAGTTCGTAAATTGGCGATTCGAACTTCAACTGAATGTACGGGATTCGTTTTAAGTCGGATTTCTGTGAAAATAGAAACGTGTGGAGCTGGTGGAGTATATCTTTCTAGTGGAAGAGAAAAATCGGGATTTCGTCGTGTAGATTTTGATTTACGTCCAAATCAAATTTTTGAAAAGTCGCCGTGGAATTCCTTTATAATTTATAAAGGAATTATTTATATTTTAAAAAGGAAATTCATTTTAAATCGAATATCGATTTAATCGGAGTTTGAAATATCAAGCTGGAAATTCATATAGGAATATTATAGAGCTGTACGGTATTCCACTTTGGATATATACGATAATATAAATTTATTTATATTTAATTTAATTATATTTATATATTTAAATGGGTCATCCAAAGCTTTAAAAATAGCCAGTTTTACAAACGACCTCAGAATTCGACGAAACTAATTTTGTTGGATCCACAACATCAAATTATTGCTAGAGTTCTGTTTCCGTGATTTTTGAAGTCAGTGAGTGGCCGTACGGATTTTTAGAGTGAAAAACAGTCGGTATTTTTACGGTTAAAAATACGCTGTATGAGCAAACGAAGTCGGAATTTGACGAAACCAGTTTCATTGGGTCCGTAATATCAAACTGTAGCTACATGCCCATTTTCATGATTTTTGGATATTGTATGTGATCATGGGAATTTTTAAGGACGATTACAGATAGCGCAGGAGTAAAAACAAATATAATATTCGAATAAAATAATATTATAAAATCCTATAAATAATCCTTAATTTTTTCTAAACCTAGAAAAATCCTCCCATAGTCAAAAGAGGCGCCGCTACCTCTGGAAGAAATTCCAACGTTAGAAATGGATCTTCAAAAATCAAACAAAATTCAAAACAAATTCCTAAAATCTCAAAACAAGTCTCTTTGTAATCCTCATAGCCTCCTCTTCATTCTCATCTAAGTTTTACAATGACCGATGGTGTTCTTGGTCGCGTCTGTTTTTCCAGCGTGATGTTTTGGTTTCTAGGGTTTAAGATTTTGGGAATCTAAGGTATTAAATCTCGAATTCGAGTTTAGTTTTGGACTGAGGGTGAAAAATGGCATCGGTCTTGAGTTTTTGGTGGATTTCCAGTATAAAAAGTGACGCGCGATTTACCAGTAGTGCTGTTTTGAACTGCAGAACGGAAATCGCCAGGAGCAACCGAGTTTGAGGAAGGGTATACGGGGATGAAGAGGATCGAATGTGGAGTGTAGTGGTATTTTTGGTTTTCGAATTCATGAAGACGAGAGGGCGTAAAAGAGGAGAGTAAGTTTGGGTGTATGGGTTTTCCTGGAGCGACGGATTTGAGCTATCGGGGAAGAAGGATTTCCGGGTTCGGGTATTAAAATTCTTGGATGGGTCGGAAATGAGAAATGGGGTAAAGCCCATGTTTTTATTTTATTTAAAGTTCAAGTTTTAATTTAATATCGTATAATAAAATTGTAAACTCAATATCTTTACCATACGATATCAGAATCACGAACGGTCGGATCCGTTAGGATCGTATGGACGGGAGCAACACGATGAGACTGACCGGGAGTGAATCCGAGCCCATTACAATTTATAGCAAAATAAATTGTCCGATCTGAATCAACGACAATTATCGTTAATTAACGATGATAGTCCAATGTGAGTAAATATCACTAACTCTGAACAGTTTATAATTTCATGTTGTATTTTTAGAACTGTTAGAAATTGTCTGTTTGATTGTGTGTTGACTGTTTGATTGAACTGCTAGTCAGTTAATGAAATATTATATATATATTTAAATATATATATAATATATAAACAGTTATATAGTTATATATTGATTCTGTTTATCAGAATAATTCATATTGAACTGAAAGTGATGGCAATCATGTTGTGTAACATCTGTGGATGCAGGGAAACAGGTTGGAGGAATCCGACTGGATTCCTCAACAGTTATTTTATTGTTTTTCATATATTTTAATATATGATGTGGATTATAACCTGTTGTTGATTGTGTGTGTATGGACGATATTGATCATCGTGATTTGATATGTTGAATACCATAACATACGGGATGTTGATAAGGGAATTTTCAAAGTGATATTGAAAATAAAATATTTATAAATGGAATATTTATAAATAAGAGATATTTATAAATTTGATTATTTATAAATAAGGAATATCTATAAATTGGAATATTTATAAATAGGGGATATTTAGAAAGGAAATAATTTCAAAACATTTTCTTTTTGAATGGAAAGGCCTGTGTGGCGGGTTTGGGGATTTTCCCGATGCTCCCGGTACAAAGGAGGTTATGGCGAATTTTCCCGGGAATATAAGGAGTTAGAATATTTTTTTCAGAAATCAAATAAAAAGAGAAAAGTTTGTAAATCATTTACAAATCAAAATGAAATAGAAATGTTTGTAAAACCTTTACAAATGAAATTGAAAAGGAATATATTTGAAATCAAATATAAAGGAAATATATTTGAAAGCAAATATAAAGGGATATATTGGTAGAGCATAAATAAAGAGTTAAAAGAATTTATTTATTTGGGAAATAAATAAAGATTAAAGGAGATATTCATTTATTAAATAAATAGGATTTAAAAGAAATATTTATGTAGAAATATATAAATAGAATTATATAAAGGAGATATTTGTTTAGAAATAAATAAATAGGATTATAAAGGGATTATTCATTCAGGTAATAAATTGAATTATATAAAAGGGAATTTATTTATAAAATCAAAAGATTTTATAAAGGAAATATTTATTGGAAAATAAATAAGGAGTTAATCAAATTGAATTAGTCGAGTAATCAAAACGAACTGGTTAAGTCAAACCAAAGTGAGTTAGTCGAGTAATCAAAACGAATTGGTTAAGTCAAACCAAAGTGAGTTAGTCGAGTAATCAAAACGAATTGGTTAAGTCAAACCAAAGTGAGTTAGTCGAGTAATCAAAACGAATTGGTTAAGTTAAACCAAAGTGAGTTAGTCGAGTAATCAAAACGAATTGGTTAGGTCAAACCAAAGTGAGTTAGTCGAGTAATCAAAACGAATTGGTTAAGTCAAACCAAGTGAACTAGTCGAGTTAATAAGAGGGAATTTGTTAAGTTAAAACAAAGTGAATTTGTCAAGTTAAAACAAAGTGAATTAGTCAAGTTAAAACAAAGTGAACAAGTCGAGTTAATCAAGTGGGTTAGCCGAGTCGAATTAGTCAAGTGAGTTAATCGAGTCGAATTAGGCAAGTTAAGTTAATCAAATTGAGTTAGCAAGTTAGGTTAAACAATTTGAGTTATCAAGTAAGATTATCAATTTGAGTTATCAGGTTAAGTTAATCAATTTGAGTTATCAGGTTAAGTTAACCAAATTGAGTTATCGAGTTAAGATTTTCGAGTTAAGATTTATCGAGCTAAGATAATCGAATAAGTTATTCGAAAGGAGTTAAATCGAATACGGTATTCGAAAGGAGTTAAATCGAATATGGTATTCGAAAGGAGTTAAATCGTATATAAGTTATTCGAAGGGAGTTAATCGAATATGATATTCGAAAGTTAGTAAATCGAATATGTTATTCGAAAAGGGTTAGTCGAGTCGAGTTGGTTGAATAGAATTAATCAGTTAGAGTAAACCAGTTAGAGTTAATCGACAGAGTTAAAAACAATGGAGTTATCGATTATAGTTAAATCGAAGGAGTTATCGATTTTTAGTTTAATCGAAGTAAGTTATCGAATATAGTTTATTCGAAGGAGTTATCGAATTTAGTTATTCGATGGGGTTAATCGATATTAGTTAAATCAAATGAGTAAATCGAATATAGTTTATTCGAATAGAATTAAGGGGAGTTATCGAATACTAGTTATTCGAATCGAGTTAAAATGAGTTGATCGAATTTAGTTTATTCAAAAAAAGAATTAAAAGAGTAAATCGATTAGAGTTAAACAAATAGAGTTTAAAGGATTTTCGAATATAGTTTATTCGAAAGGAGTTACGTAAGGAAGTGTTAAGAAGTTAAAAGATGAACTTACCCTATTTCGAGATTTGAAATGTTGTTCAGTTAAGGTCTGAGAGGTAGCTATACCCCAACTTGATTGACTGCGTTTTTAATTTAGAAATGGTTAAGATTCGAGAGTGAAATGGTTAAGTGAATTTAGTAAATAAGTATAGTGGTGAGTGGTCGTCACGATGTTGATTTAAACACCTGTTTAAATCCAAGTAAAGAAGATTTGGAAATATTTTCCAAATAGAATCAGAGACGAATCAATAATATTGAAATATGAAATATGAATATATATATATAGATATATATATATATATATGATTGATGATTGATTGATAAAATTTCCATCTGGAAATAATATCGTTGTTTGCACACCTGTTTTTCTTTGATGGTTAAATCACAGACCATCGAAGTTTTGACCATTTTAATGTTGTTAATATGGAGAGACCGATTGTATTATTATCCAAAGAACCACTCTGTATTGGCATAAGCGTTGCGAATCATATATGCCAAAGATAATTGAAGACGGAGTAAAGTGCAAGGGCTATTGTATAAGTCTTAGATAACAGTGCCTAAGATGGATGTACTGAATAGTGCCTTCGGTTCATTCTTTTCCTGGATGACTTGTATGGATGGATGTCTGACAGAGTATTTCCAGACGATCACGTATATTGATTTCTCCAACCGTACCAAGAGTGGAAGCGAAGAAGGAAACTTCTTTTAGCTAACACATAATGTATTGTTGAGGACGTCAATCGGTGATTGGATGGATTTGATGATGTGGCATTCAAAGTGAATCTGATGTGATGATAAGCGTAGCTTCTAGCCGCATCATCCGGTAAATGACAGAAATCGGGCAGGCGGCATGGCTAAGTCGGTCGCACCGAAGTAGGGTGTCTAATCACCTATCTAGAGAATATTCATTTGCTTCTTTAATCTATCAATGTTGTCTCATATATATACGGGAAACGGTTGCTGATCCCAACCGTTGGTGATATACATTCGATACACTCAAGCAAAATGAGTGGTCGGTCATGTGTGGCTGAGTTGCAAGATGTTCTTGTTGAACTCCAGTGAATCGTTCCTAGAGTACACGGATCGGAAGGTGGTTCCATACCTTGTCATAGTTGGAAATCCATTACCCAATACGTGCTTGCTGTTTGATTGTATACTATATATGTAGAACGTGAGATGAAAGCGTTTCTGCTAGATGATTATTATATTGTGGTTGATAGACATTATTATAATATCAAAAGGTTTTTGATATAAAGATATTTTGGATTCTCATAAGGGAAAAACCCGTTCCGTTATACGGCGTGGTCTTATGAGATATCATTTACTTGTTCAACTGTTTTAAACTGTTTTACTCACACCAGTCCATGTTGCGTGCTTAGGCATGTGTCGCATGATAGGGGGTTCTCGCTTTTCGTTAGGTGGCGAACAGGAGACTCTTACTCCTACATGTCCCTTTGGTAGGGTTGGTTGTGAAGTCGAAAGGCTGGCCGTAAAATATGGTATTGGGGTACCAGTGTAAGCCACAGTGGGTTTTACCTGCTGCTTTGGAGGATGGGGACGGTTGCAAAGCCTACCGAAAATCCGGGTCGTTACAGTTGGTATCAGAGCTTAAGTTAAGTGAATTACCTTGACTCTGTGGCGTGACTCGGTAGAGATAGGGTTAGTAATACCCTAGATTGAGTTTGAGTGTATATATACGAGTGAACGTATTTGTTATTGATATAAAAATTTGTTTTATATTATGGATATTCATTGGTTGAGTTGTTTATGGGTTCTGGTCGATCAGTTTGATCCACTGTATCGGTAGGAGTTTATAAACACTCGAATACGATGGGTCGACACGATATGTTTTGAAAAGAGGGTAAATTAAAACAAGTTTACCCAATGTATATTTTGATATAGAGAAGATATATATATATATCAAAATTATAATATAGTGGATATATTGGTTGTTATTATAATCGATTAAGATTATAAATTAAATGGTTATGTAAATAACCAATCAGAATTCATATAAGTGAAATACGTGAAATCAGATGAGTTAAATCTGAAACTTTAACCGGAAAATGAATTAAAATTCTTGAAATTTGGATAAGTGTTTGTAAATGGATTTGGATTAAAAATAAGGAAAATTTAAGATCCTGGGAGATTTTAAATTGTTTTACAAGCAGTGTGAATTATATTTTGAAATGAATTTCAAAGTGGAAATGTTTAGAAATGGTTTTATAGTATTGAACTCACTTCGATCGCTGGAAAATAAATTCTGATGATGACAGCTGCATCATCAGTATTCATTTTTGAGCTGTAAGTGATGAATTACTACCAGAGAAACTGTTTTGAATTTGTTTTGGGAAAGACAAGTTGTGTTGAATTTCAAAAAGGAAAATTTGATTTTTGAAAAGAGTAAACTATTTAAAAACTCTCAGGGAAAGACTGTTTGAATTAAAAACAAATTTAACAGAAATTTGTGAAAGCAAATTTGAATTAAAGTAAAGCCAGTAAAGTGGTAACTGAGATTGAATTAGAATGATATCAAGACAAATTCGATTGTGAGATTCAAATTTGAAGTGTAATGTGATAATCAAGTTAAGAGTTGGGAATCGAGAAGAAACTCGAGTTAAAATGATATTTGGCTTGGTAAAAAGGCGAATGGTTGTGTTGGAGACGAAAGTGATTTCAGAATTTGATTGGGATAACATTGGTATATGCTGAGCTGATAGCATATGGAAGTGATAGAGTTGATATGCCCGACAAAGAGGTACAAGTTTATATTTCATATGGTATGAGATTTTGATGAGCCGAATTGGCAAGCTGCTTGGCTGTTTGATTTTCTTTTGGGATGGAGATGGCCCAGAGAGGCGAGTTGGAATTTGAGATATCGACCAGTACAAAGGAGGTGTTGGCGAAATTTTTCGAAAAGTTAAGGAGTTAGAAAATTTTCAGGATTTTTGAAAATTTTCGATTCCTGAAAATTTTCGATGATAAGAATTAATTAATATTTTAATTAAAATTAATTTGGTTCAGTTGAAACTGAAGTTAAGAAGTGAACAAATATGTTCTGACCAATCGATAGGGTCGTTCTCTACCTTAGCAATTTCGAGGACGAAATTATTTTAAGTGGGGAAGAATGTAATGACCCGCATTTTCAGGGGTATAATAATTAATTTATTTAATTATTTAAATAGCGAATTTAAAGATTTAATGGTCATGGAATTAAATAATGGTGAATATTTAATTAAGATAATAAACTAAATAATATATTTAATTCTGAAATAATCAGAATTGGCTGAAATGACGATATGGTGTGAACCAGATCATCTGCGATATTTAATTCAGTTTAGAATTGAATTTAAATAACGAATATATTATTTGAACGACAGTTTGAACGTATAATTATATTATAATTAAAATCGAGCTCGAAATGGCGTTGCAGTTCGTAAATTGGCGATTCGAACTTCAACTGAATGTACGGGATTCGTTTTAAGCCGGATTTCTGTGAAAATAGAAACGTGTGGAGCTGGTGGAGTATATCTTTCTAGTTGAAGAGAAAAATCGGGATTTCGTCGTGTAGATTTTGATTTACGTCCAAATCAAATTTTAGAAAAGTCGCTGTGGAATTCCTTTATAATTTATAAAGGAATTATTTATATTTTAAAAAGGAAATTCATTTTAAACCGAATATCGATTTAATCGGAGTTTGAAATATCAAGCTGGAAATTCATATAGGAATATTATAGAGCTATATGGTATTCCACTGTGGATATATACGATAATATAAATTTATTTATATTTAATTTAATTATATTTATATATTTAAATGGGTCATCCAGAGCTTTAAAAATAGCCAGTTTTACAAACGACCTCAGAATTCGACGAAACTAATTTTGTTGGATCCGCAGCATCAAATTATTGCTAGAGTTCAGTTTCCGTGATTTTTGAAGTCAGTGAGTGGTCGTATGGATTTTTAGAGTGAAAAACAGTCGGTATTTTTACGGTTAAAAATACGCTGTATGAGCAAACGAAGTCGGAATTCGACGAAACCAGTTTCATTGGGTCCGTAATGTCAAACTGTAGCTGCATGCCCATTTTCATGATTTTTGGATATTGTATGTGATCATGGGAATTTTTAAGGACGATTACAGATAGCGCAGGAGTAAAAACAAATATAATATTCGAATAAAATAATATTATAAAATCCTATAAATAATCCTTAATTTTTTCTAAACCTAGAAAAATCCTCCCATAGTCAAAAGAGGCGTCGCTACCTCTGGAAGAAATTCCAACGTTAGAAATGGATCTTCAAAAATCAAACAAAATTCAAAACAAATTCCTAAAATCTCAAAACAAGTCTCTTTGTAATCCTCATAGCCTCCTCTTCATTCTCATCTAAGTTTTACAATGACCGATGGTGTTCTTGGTCGCGTCTGTTTTTCCAGCGTTATGTTTTGGTTTCTAGGGTTTAAGATTTTGGGAATCTAAGGTATTAAATCTCGAATTCGAGTTTAGTTTTGGACTGAGGGTGGAAAATGGCATCGGTCTTGAGTTTTTGGTGGATTTCCAGTATAAAAAGTGACGCGCGATTTACCAGTAGTGTTGTTTTGAACTGCAGAACGGAAATCGCCAGGAGCAACCGAGTTTGAGGAAGGGTATACCGGGACGAAGAGGATCGAATGTGGAGTGTAGTGGTATTTTTGGTTTTCGAATTCATGAAGACGAGAGGGCGTAAAAGAGGAGAGTAAGTTTGGGTGTATGGGTTTTCCTGGAGCGACGGATTTGAGCTATCGGGGAAGAAGGATTTCCGGGTTCGGGTATTAAAATTCTTGGATGGGTCGGAAATGAGAAATGGGGTAAAGCCCATGTTTTTATTTTATTTAAAGTTCAAGTTTTAATTTAATATCGTATAATAAAATTGTAAACTCAATATCTTTACCATACGATATCAGAATCACGAACGGTCGGATCCGTTAGGATCGTATGGACGGGAGCAACACGATGAGACTGACCGGGAGTAAATCCGAGCCCGTTACAATTTATAGCAAAATAAATTGTCCGATCTGAATCAACGACAATTATCGTTAATTAACGATGATAGTCCAATGTGAGTAAATCTCACTAACTCTGAACAGTTTATAATTTCATGTTGTATTTTTAGAACTGTTAGAAATTGTCTGTTTGATTGTGTGTTGACTGTTTGATTGAACTGCTAGTCAGTTAATGAAATATTATATATATATTTAAATATATATATAATATATAAACAGTTATATAGTTATATATTGATTCTGTTTATCAGAATAATTCATATTGAACTGAAAGTGATGACAATCATGTTGTGTAACATCTGTGGATGCAAGGAAACAGGTTGGAGGAATCCGACTGGATTCCTCAACAGTTATTTTATTGTTTTTCATATATTTTAATATATGATGTGAATTATAACCTGTTGTTGATTGTGTGTGTATGGACGATATTGATCATCGTGATTTGATATGTTGAATACCATAACATACGGGATGTTGATAAGGGAATTTTCAAAGTGATATTGAAAATAAAATATTTATAAATGGAATATTTATAAATAAGAGATATTTATAAATTTGATTATTTATAAATAAGGAATATCTATAAATTGGAATATTTATAAATAGGGGATATTTAGAAAGGAAATAATTTCAAAACATTTTCTTTTTGAATGGAAAGGCCTGTGTGGCGGGTTTGGGGATTTTCCCGATGCTCCCGGTACAAAGGAGGTTATGGCGAATTTTCCCGGGAATATAAGGAGTTAGAATATTTTTTTTAGAAATCAAATAAAAAGAGAAAAGTTTGTAAATCATTTACAAATCAAAATGAAATAGAAATGTTTGTAAAACCTTTACAAATGAAATTGAAAAGGAATATATTTGAAATCAAATATAAAGGAAATATATTTGAAAGCAAATATAAAGGGATATATTGGTAGAGCATAAACAAAGAGTTAAAAGAATTTATTTATTTAGGAAATAAATAAAGATTAAAGGAGATATTTATTTATTAAATAAATAGGATTTAAAAGAAATATTTATGTAGAAATATATAAATTGAATTATATAAAGGAGATATTTGTTTAGAAATAAATAAATAGGATTATAAAGGGATTATTCATTCAGGTAATAAATAGAATTATATAAAAGGGAATTTATTTATAAAATCTTTTGATTTTATAAAGGAAATATTTATTGGAAAATAAATAAGGAGTTAATCAAATTGAATTAGTCGAGTAATCAAAACGAACTGGTTAAGTTAAACCAAAGTGAATTGGTCGAGTAATCAAAACGAATTGGTTAAGTCAAACCAAAGTGAGTTAGTCGAGTAATCAAAACGAATTGGTTAAGTCAAACCAAAGTGAGTTAGTCGAGTAATCAAAATGAATTGGTTAAGTTAAACCAAAGTGAGTTAGTCGAGTAATCAAAACGAATTGGTTAGGTCAAACCAAAGTGAGTTAGTCGAGTAATCAAAACGAATTGGTTAAGTCAAACCAAGTGAACTAGTCGAGTTAATAAGAGGGAATTTGTCAAGTTAAAACAAAGTGAATTAGTCAAGTTAAAACAAAGTGAATTAGTCAAGTTAAAACAAAGTGAACGAGTCGAGTTAATCAAGTGGGTTAGCCGAGTCGAATTAGTCAAGTGAGTTAATCGAGTCGAATTAGGCAAGTTAAGTTAATCAAATTGAGTTAGCAAGTTAGGTTAAACAATTTGAGTTATCAAGTAAGATTATCAAATTGAGTTATCAGGTTAAGTTAATCAATTTGAGTTATCAGGTTAAGTTAACCAAATTGAGTTATCGAGTTAAGATTTTCGAGTTAAGATTTATCGAGCTAAGATAATCGAATAAGTTATTCAAAAGGAGTTAAATCGAATATGGTATTCAAAAGGAGTTAAATCGAATATGGTATTCGAAAGGAGTTAAATCGAATATAAGTTATTCGAAGGGAGTTAATCGAATATGGTATTCGAAAGTTAGTAAATCGAATATGTTATTCGAAAAGGGTTAGTCGAGTCGAGTTGGTTGAATAGAATTAATCAGTTAGAGTAAACCAGTTAGAGTTAATCGATAGAGTTAAAAACATTGGAGTTATCGATTATAGTTAAATCGAAGGAGTTATCGATTTTTAGTTTAATCGAAGTAAGTTATGGAATATAGTTTATTCGAAGGAGTTATCGAATTTAGTTATTCGATGGGGTTAATCGATATTAGTTAAATCAAATGAGTAAATCGAATATAGTTTATTCGAATAGAATTAAGGGGAGTTATCGAATATTCGTTATTCGAATCGAGTTAAAATGAGTTGATCGAATTTAGTTTATTCAAAAAAAGAATTAAAAGAGTAAATCGATTAGAGTTAAACAAATAGAGTTTAAAGGATTTTCGAATATAGTTTATTCGAAAGGAGTTACGTAAGGAAGTGTTAAGAAGTTAAAAGATGAACTTACCCTATTTCGAGATTTGAAATGTTGTTCAGTTAAGGTCTGAGAGGTAGCTATACCCCAACTTGATTGACTGCATTTTTAATTTAGAAATGGTTAAGGTTCGAGAGTGAAATGGTTAAGTGAATTTAGTAAATAAGTATAGTGGTGAGTGGTCGTCGCGATGTTGATTTAAACACCTGTTTAAATCCAAGTAAAGAAGATTTGGAAATATTTTCCAAATAGAATCAGAGACGAATCAATAATATTGAAATATGAAATATGAATATATATATATAGATATATATATGATTGATGATTGATTGATCGAATTTCCATCTGGAAATAATATCGTTGTTTGCACACCTGTTTTTCTTTGATGGTTAAATCACAAACCATCGAAGTTTTGACCATTTTAACGTTGTTAATATAGAGAGACCGGTTGGATTATTATCCAAAGAACCACTCTGTATTGGCATAAGCGTTGCGAATCATATATGCCAAAGATAATTGAAGACGGAGTAAAGTGCAAGGGCTATTGTATAAGTCTTAGATAACAGTGCCTAAGATGGATGTACTGAATAGTGCCTTCGGTTCATCCTGTTCCTGGATGACTTGTATGGATGGATGTCTGACAGAGTATTTCCAGACGATCACGTATATTGATTTCTCCAACCGTACCAAGAGTGGAAGCGAAGAAGGAAACTTCTTTTAGCTAACACATAATGTATTGTTGAGGACGTCAATCGATGATTGGATGGATTTGAATATGTGGCATTCAAAGTGAATCTGATGTGATGATAAGCGTAGCTTCTAGCCGCATCATCCGGTAAATGACAGAAATCGGGCAGGCGGCATGGCTAAGTCGGTCGCACCAAAGTTGGGTGTATAATCACCTATCTAGAGAATATTCATTTGATTCTTTAATCTATCAATGTTGTCTCATATATATATATACGGGAAACGGTTGCTGATCCCAACCGTTGGTGATATACATTCGATACACTCAAGCAAAATGAGTGGTCGGTCATGTGTGGCTGAGTTGCAAGATGTTCTTGTTGAACTCCAGTGTATCGTTCCTAGAGTACACTGATCGGAAGGTGGTTCCATACCTTGTCATAGTTGGAAATCCATTACCCAATACGTGCTTGCGGTTTGATTGTATACTATATATGTAGAACGTGAGATGAAAGCGTTTCTGCTAGATGATTATTATATTGTGGTTGATAGACATTATTATAATATCAAAAGGTTTTTGATATAAAGATATTTTGGATTCTCATAAGGGAAAAACCCGTTCCATTATACGGCGTGGTCTTATGAGATATCGTTTACTTGTTCAACTGTTTTAAACTGATTTACTCATACCAGTCCCATGACTGACCCGGAGTTTATTTTGTTTTGTTTTCCCTAAACTCTTGGGTGCCCAATTTTGTACGGGCAGTCAAGTAGTCAGGATTTTACAGATACGTGAAGAGCTTGGAGTAGGAGGCTTCAGGATCATATAGCTATAGTTTATTTCCGCTGTGTTGTAAGTGTTGTACTCTGATAAGTGCTATTGTATACATAACTGTTGTATTTCAAAGTTATGTTATCTATTATATGTTATTCGTTCCCCTGTGAGGTTCGTGTTACTCTGATGTTGTGATATTCTTCTTCTTCTATTCTAAGTTTCTATCTTATCTATTCTCACCCTCTAATTTCTTTCATTAATTATCGGGATTTTTCGATGTTTTGGTTATCGACATCGTGCTTATGTCGATAACCAAAGTCGCTCAAAATCCGGGTCGTTACATTTGGGATTTTTCCATGGTTTCTCTAATTAATATATATTTCCTAAGGTTGATTTTGCTTAGGAATCTTAAGCGTTATCTCAGGTGCTAATGCATAAATACAAATGTTATATATTTTGAACAATTTAAAGTACTTAAGGGACTATACTTTAGTCAAAATGCATTTCATACGACCAGTGATAGTTTGAAAAATATAACGGAGTTGACCAGTTTTTACTTTTATTATGGTCGATGTCATCGCTATAGAAATAGAAAGCATCTTTCTTACCTTCTAGTATGATTGGAAGTACCTTCTTCCTCCTTTTGATAAAGTCTTGGATATTTTAATGTCATAAATTGGCACATGAATTATTCAAACATTTGGTTTCTTATATAATGCTTCAACCATTGGCTTTCTTGAGTCCTTGGCCATCAACTTCAGGTTTTTAAAGTGCTAACTCCAGTAGTGCCTGTCACCTTTGCACATGAACTTCAGCCTTTGCGTTGAGTCGATATGATGATTTCCTTAAAAAAAATCCTTAAGCTATGTTTTTGTAAAGATTGAAATCCATTGCTCTTTAATGTATCGAAAGGGGCTTATCTCCAAACTCATTTACATAAGAAAATGTATAGATGTAACCCAATACCCTTTGACACAGTCGAAAGGAGCTATTTCCCTTATCATTATTTTGAGGATATACATTATTATCCTTCGTCATCTGTGGATGGTGTTGAATTATGCCTAATTCTCCAGAACATGCTCTATAAAAAAGATAAAGGCACAATGCTCTGGAACCATTAGATGGAACCAAATGGGGACTTCAGACTCGATATTAAATTGAAGAGCTTTTTCCTTCGAAACCTTTGTCAAGGACAAAGGCAATGATTATCTAAAGGTTATTAGGATTTATAACACTCTCACCTTTGTGTGTAAGTCGTATGCACCTACTCTGTAATAGATCTAACCTAATAATCTATGTATATGTAGTCATATGCCCATTATATCTAAGTGCCACCCATCAGTACCCTCGTCGCTGGGCTTTCATTGTCACACTATGAAAGAGTACTCCAACCACATCTGTTAAGAACAGCTTTATGAGACTTACAATACAGATGTTCCATCATTTGATAAGAAAATATGAAATTGCGCCCGCATTAGCTCACTCTAATTCATAGACATCCACGATGTACCACTCGGTGCATACATCGAGGACTACATGTTACTTACTATCTACTATATGAGCTTCGCTCACAAGTCCTACCGATGTATGAGCTCAGTCGGGGATTTCTAAATTTGTAAAGGATGGTTCGTGAGGCCTACAATACATATAGGTAATTTAGCCTACCTATTTTCCTATGTCTATGGCTCCACACGGCCCTTCCATTAACTAATGAAAGACCAATCAAGAGATAAGTGGTCATGCCCTAAAACAAACAATCTAAATATCCAGTTGGTGTTGTCCCTCATCCAATGTCCCGATAGTGAAGGATCTTTGGTTTTTTGGTTTAGCTCCAATCTTTCCCATACCCGCTCTAACTGATGATGACAAGTATCTTAATGATTACTATACTTATTGGGCCCTGACCATGAAACCTGCTCTTGGATCCGAGAAAACCGCTGAATCCTAAAGTCATGTGTCAGTCTTGTGGAAGCCTCAATATAAATGCAGCCAAGACATACTCTTTTAATGGAACTTCTACAGGCCTACCGTCGGGATCTATCTTAGTTAGTCCTACTCTAGAGGGTCATCATAAAGTATCATCACGTGTTGTAGAAGTCTCAAACTTTCCTCTAGCCTTGCTAAACAACATATTGGATGTACCCTAACACTTTGTGATGGTCTGCTTCGTAAGGTCCTCCATCCAGGCTCCATTCGAACTGCTCCAAACGCACCTTGCTATTTTATTAGATCCTATGCCAAATCTTTCATTATGTGTTTAGCTTAGTTTTCTTTTCTTTTGTCACAAGTTAGTTTTATCTGTATAACTCCATTTAATATGAATCTTATTTACATGCATATTAACTTTATTAGTTACGTATTTCCCCAATTAAGACTTACTGCTAGAATGGATCACTACTATTATGTGCTTATTAACTTTATTGGTCACTAATTTTCCCCAATCAGCATTCGTTGCTAGAACACCACTGTTACATTCTTATTAACTTAATCCAGATATAAGTTTTATAATAAGCCTTTATAACTTCGTTTCTATTTTAATTATAACTCTCATGTTATAAAATTCTATTTGCAAATACGTCGAATCCGTCTATTATTATTTATTTCTGTACTTGTACAATTACCATAATATTATCTTACAAATATATCCAGTCTTTCTATTATGACCTATTTATTTGTCCATACAATTATCATAATATTTTTTTCTATCAATTAAGCATCTAAATTGATCTCTTATTCTTCTTCTTTTCATAACATCTTTCAGTTATATTACTCTTTTACTTATCGTTTTTGTAAATTTTATCTTTATGAAGTTATACTTATTCCTAATTGATTGGTTACTGAAAATGTACTAAAAGTTATTTCCATAGTCTAATATAAAGAAACTATATAATATAAGCCCATAATTGCAAGATATTTCTTTTATTTGTTCTTAAGTCGTTGGATAGTGTGTAATATGGCTAAACCCTATTTCACACTAATCTGTTTCCTTTTCCTTTTATTCTTGGAATTACATTTTTTATTTTAATAACAAACCAAGCTATTGAAATATATTGCTTTTTATTAACTAGCCAATCTAGGTTATTCCATATTTTAATTCCCACCTTTAATTTATTCCCCAAATTTGACATAATTACTGAAAACTGAACATAATTGGGCTTACACCCATTTTTTAATTCTTCTATCTTAACAATACTTATATTTTCTTAAGTTTAATTCAAAACAATACATAAATAAGTTTCCCAAAAGTACAATTAAATTATATATTTAATGTATACAGCACTAATTATACCATGTTAAATTAAATTACAATAGGAATTAAACTACTGAGAATAACTCTAGTTGAATATACCTAAGTTTAATAGGAAATAAACTACTACAAATAATTCTAAATTAAACTGCACTAAATTAATAGGAATTAAACGATAATATGTACCATTACCAAAAGGATATAATTTAAATCCATGCACTCATCGTCCTAAGTTTTAATCCTTAGTTGCTGCAGATCCAACCAAGGGCTGTATATCAGACAGGACAGTCCATTGTCCGGCTCGGTCCGAAGCTATAAGGTGTCCAGTCTGAGCCCATCAGATTCTCTTATAAGACAGAGCTTAGACACACTAGTGGTTGATCCGATCTAAAATGTTCGATGTTTTTCTATTATCCACGACTATCTCGGACAGGACAGTATGTTGTCCGGCTCGGTCTGAGGCTATATGATGTCTGATCTGTATCCGCCCGAATTCTTATAGGACAGAGCTTGGACACACCTCCGTTCAGTCTGGTCCGACCCGGTTACACCCCTAATCCCATCTCAATATAGTATTATATAAATGCTTAACTTTATAAACCTTCTCCCCAATAAAATTGTAGGTCTTGTCTATCTTAAAAAGAGAGAATCCAGAAGGAAAAGGATTAGGTTGTGAGGATTAGCCATTCATAAGGGTCTATTTATAGGTTAGGCTAGGGATCTCCGACCACTAGATTCCTAGATAAGATCTAGGCCAGCCACATCAACCAATAGGAACTTGCCGCGCCAGCCTAAATTTCAAAACCAACAAATGAAATTAGGCCAGGTCATACAAATTAGTAAAAATAGCATCATTTTCTGCTATCGGCTTCGTGCTAGCAGAAGAGGGTGGAATTTTTGCCCATGCTGTGTCTTTCGATGGCTTTTCTATTAATCCATCGATAGTTGAAGCCATAAAATATTGGAAAATGCCAGAAAAAGTTTCTGAGATTCATAGGTTCGTTGGATTAATGGTTATTACCATCAGCTCATTATGGATTTCTTTTATAGTGTTCTTCCTTATACTAGACTTACGAGGAAAGGTGCTCATTTCGTTTGGTTCAGTATGTGTGAAACTTCTTACTAGAAATAGAAAGAACTTTCCGCTCACGCTCCCATATTAATGGTTCCCAAAGGGAATCAAGATCTTATTGTTTATATCGACGCCATTTTATATGGTCTCAATGTCGCTCTTGTGTAGAAAGATCGGGTAGTTTCCAAGCTTCTAAGTAACTGCATTCGAATAAGGTTCGATGTGGAACCCGCGATTGTGAGTTAGCTGCCATAGTCTTTGATTTAAAGATTTGGCGATATTATCTTTTGGACAAGCATTTTAATCTTTTCACCGATTATAAATCTCTAAAGTGCCTTTTCACTTAGAAAAGCTTAATATGTGGTAACAACATTGGATCGAGTCACTTATTATGACTTCGATTTCTGGTACACTCCCGAAAGGGGAACCAAACAACATACGCACTCAATCAGCGAGCAGCAAACAGTTTTTTTATGATGTCAGCTTCGTGGAATATGTTGGAAGTCTTATCTCTTTGTGTTATTTGTGATTGTGCTTCAATATCAAATTCTCTTATTTTATTTTTTAGCATGGAAGAATGTCCTAATTTATTGGATCGTATTAGCGGCAAGATCCAGATATTATGCATCTTGTCCAGCTTTATACGTTGGAATCATGTAGCGATGATCCAAAGGATTTCAATGTTGATATCCATGGTTATGTTCATAAGAAGAATCATTTGATTATGCCTAATGTGGATGGTATTAGGAAGAACATTCTTGATGATTGTCACCATTCTAAGTATACTGCTTATCGTTGTAGTAATAAGATGTACGTTGATATGAGATTCTTATACAATACATTTATACAAAACTTCTACCCCGAACACACATAGTAGAGCCATAGAAAGAAAAATGAAATCCATTGGAAAGAAATGATGCATTATGTAGCAAGTTATGTGAGCAATTTCATGGCTTGTCAACTCTAAAGCCGAACATCAACATCCTAGTGGTCTTTTGCAGCATCTTGATGACCCCATTGTGGAAATGTGATCAAGTTTCTATGGACATTATTGATAGCCTACCTCGTTCGAGATTAGGCCATAGAAATGTTCAGATGATTGTGGATCATTTGATTAAATCTTCTCATTTTATTTCTAGTAAGTCTAATAGAATAGCTTCTCGTCTATATAAGCTTTATATTAAAGAAATCATGACTTCACGGTGTTCCTTTCGACTGTTAGTGGTAGAAATTCGCTTTTTACCAATGAATTATGATGGAGTGTCTAGAAAGCTTTCGGTACAAAGCTTAACTTTAGCACAACTAATCGTCCGTAGTCTGATGGGTACGATAGATAAGTGAATCATATTTTCGGGGATCTACTTCATGCACGTATTCTTGATTTTGGTGGTAATTTGGAAGATTACCTATCTCTTATTGAGTTCACTTATAACAATATTTTCTGATCTAGTAATGGTATGGCTTCTTTTGAAGCCTTATATGGAAGGCTATGTTAGACACTATCTAGTTAGTTATAGTTTGGGTAAAAGTTGATATTAGCTTTGGCTCTATTCGTTAAGCTTCAGAAAAGATTGATCTTATTTGTCACGGGACGAAAAACGCTCAAAGGAGACAGAAATCCTGTGTGAACAATCATAGAAATCCTCCGGAATTCTGTGTTGGTGATCTTGTATTCGTTCGTGTATCTCTTTTGGGGGTAATGCCTTTAAGTCGTACAGAGAAACTAGCTCCTAGATATATAAGACGATTCCCCATTACTAAACGTATTAGCTTAATTACATATCATGTATCAATTCAATCTCAATTTTTAGGTATCCATAATGTATTTCACATATCTCAGCCTAGAAAATGTCTTTATGATTTCAATTGGTGATCCTCGTATTTTTCAAGTGTTTTAGATCTCACTTGAATTATCTATCATGCAACATACTATTCATGTGCTTGCTTCGAAGGATAAACGCCTTTGAAACAAAGATATCCCGATCGTAAAAATTCATTGGTCCTCCACCCGCAATGATTATACTTGGAAATCCAAAGAATTCATCGAGCGAACATATCCTAGTTTTCTTTCTCCCGATGTCAAGGGTGAGAAATTTTAAATCAAGCTTATCTATTTCTTTTTTTGAGATGAAATAAATTGTATTGAATACAATTCTTATTTAGAAATTGCAAGGACACAATTTTTATAAGAGGGAGTCTGTAACAATTCTTGTTTTGCGACCGTCTATATAAACAATTTAAAGATGTTTATAATTTGTTAATTGAACAATAAAATACAAATTTAAAAAGAATAATATATACTATACTATTAAAGACTAATAAGTTTCCATAGCTCACGGGCTTCTTGCAATCTTTAGAGTGTGTCTTAGCATGCTACCTGAAACGCTAATTCAACTATTGCCTTTTTGCTTTTATTTTTCCCTGCCTTTCCTCTCTCCTTTGCAATTTATTTTGCACATCCAATTCATTTTTTCTGTGAGATCCGAAGTCTCTTTTTTTTCAAACCCAACATACCCTATAATTTCTTCGATAAGCGTTTCCATGTTTTAAGTTTTTCGGTAGGCTACTTCTTCCACCGCTAGGTCTACTTGCCAGTATTGCATTATCGCTGCTTTTGGCTGTCACAATGCTATGTCTTTTAATTTTTAACACTTTAGTTTATGCTGAGGTACCACTTGATATTATTATTTATCTTTTGTAATTGATAATTTAAAAAACCGTTAGAATATTAAAATCAAGTATGATTTTTGTGTTTTTAGTTAGTCGTTGCTATAAATGAGTTGCGACTTGTAACCATTGTTGATTCTAAACAAAGTTGCGTTTATAGCCAAATTTCTTGGTAAAGTTGCATTATGTGCTATTTTTTTGATAAAGTTACCGTAACTTTGCGTCATTAAATAAACTGATACCACCTAAATTAATACTCCCTCCGTTCCAATGTATAAGATGTTTTGCTTATTGCACAAGAATTAAGGAGCTAATCAATGTTGCCTTATTCTTTTTGTAACGACCCAAGGATTTTCGGCCTCGAAAATCAACATTATGATTACCGTATCTAATGCCGACCTTCCAAGCACCGAAAACACAGGATTGTTATTAGAAAGAATTTAGAGAGTGAGAAAAGAAAGAAAGAATATTAGAATAGAAGAAAGAAGAAGAACACCACATCACAATCTCACAGCGGAACAGATAAAATATAATATCAAATCTCTATATACAAAAGAATTGTATATACATACCAATCATCAGAGTACAACGTATAACTGTCACAGCGGAAATAACTTTATATAACTAGAGGTGAAGCGTCATGCTTCCAGCTCCTGAAACTCCAAGCGAAACCTAACCTGGAAACGTATTCGGTCTGACCCGAGCACATTTGAAGCAAAGCAAATTTCGTCGGGTCAATCTGGAATACTTTCAATGATAAATTCACAGCACAAACAATCTTGTTTAACTTTGGAAAATCCTTTTGAAATAAAAGGATAATAGTAAGACTAACCCACACATAAACACGGATGGTTTTTACCTTACTATAACCTAAAACATTTTTGAAATCATAAATTATTCTGTTATTACAATAGTGTCTAAATACAAATAAATACAATCTAGCGGAATGCTTGCATCTCACGCTCCACATATATAGTACACAATCAAAACCGTGGGCACTTATTGGAGATTGGATTCTGACTATGACAAGGTATGGAACCACCTGCTGGTAGTGTATCTCTAGAGGTGAATACACTGGGTTCAACAAGAATGTCGTGCAACCCGGCCCACACATGACTGACCACTCATTTCGCTTGAGTGTATCGAATGTATATCACAAACGGTTGGGATCAGCAACCGTTTCTCGAAAAGGGACAGCAATGAAATAGATTAAAGAAGCAAATGGAATTTCTCTAGATAGGAGATTATACACCTTAATGGGAGCGACCCACATAGCCATGATGCCTGTCCGATTTTTGTCATTTCCCGGTTGATGAGGCTTGAGGTCAGAATCTACTTTTAGAACATCTGGTCATCATTCGCTTTGAATGCCACATTGTCAGATCCGCCAAATCACTAATTGGCATCCACAAAAATACTCTAGCCGTTAAGCTAAGAGAGGTGTCCCTCTCCGCCACTAACAAAAATACGTTTGTAAAAATCAACGTACGCGACCCTTAAGAAATACTCTATCAGACATTCGTCCATAGAAGTCATCCGAGAATAGGATGAACCGAAGGTACTCTCCTATTGCATCCAATATAGGAATCACCCTATGGATCAGTAGCGAGAAGTCCTTGCGAATCCGGAGATTTCAACCACGATAGAATCACAAACCAAATAACTCTAGTTGCAAGCCAAAGAAATTCGACAGGTAGTCCTTCCGCTTATGAAGATCCACGGTCTTCAATTGCTCCATCTTCAATTACCATCTTCACGTATTTGTTGGTTCGGAATGGTTTTCAAATATAATTTCGATTTCGGTCTTTCCGTACCAACAAGCGTATGGTCAGGTTTGATAGTTGGTGTTTTAACTATCAAATAACTATCGTGTAAATAAAATGATTTTATTGACTCGGTACTTGGCATTACTTGGCCTATTTAAAAATAATTTATAAATGGTTAACCAACTTTTAATCCTCCCAATATATTTAAAGCATTTTATTTATTCTTATTTTATTAAAACAAAAACTATCTTCTATACTTTAGAGTATGCATATATATATATATATATATATATATCCAACTGTCCATTTCCTTTACCATTGGAAATATCGTTATATTCTGCAATACTTCATTCCCTTAAATTCGGTATATCGGTGTGTACAGATATATGTACCTAATAAATTATCGATTATGATATAGGCGAAGAAAATGTCAAATTATATAATTTAAAACCCAAATATCCTTATTTACATTTGTAACTAGTATTGCAGTATTATTCCAAAAAATCGCACTAGTGTTCAATACCATTCCTCGATAAAAATGAAGTCGTTCAAGTTGGGGTATTTTATTTACCTCTCAGACCTTGATCGACAACGTCCTTACCTCAGAATAAATAATTATTTGTCACTTAACCACTGATATTAAAATCTCATTTATCCCCTTGATTTCAAATCCTGGTTTTATAAACCGTTTCATACATTTGAAATCCTTGTTCAATATAATTCCTTTACTTAATTTGTTTGATTAACAAATTTTTCACTAAAACACGATCTTTTACTCCGCACATAATTTCACTTATAACTTTTGGATTTTTATAAAAATTCCACGTCACTATTCTGCTTCCATCTATTCGGGCATTCCTATAATAAACTATATCATGGGTTTGTAACTAAAATCCGTCTATCCCCTTCTTTACAGTAAGACCTGTTTAGTTTGGATTTTATTTCCATAATCCATTTATCAATATTTAATACCAAAGCTATTGTGTGAATTTCCCTTTGTGTTTGAAATCATTATTCCAATTCCCTTATTTCGCTTATTTCAATTGTCTTATTTGCTTATCTCAATTCTCTAACATTTAAGTAATTGTTTTGGTTTCACTTGGATTTCTTCCTTATCACTTATACAAATCCCTTTACCATCTTCTCACAATTTCTTAGATTTTATTCTAAAACCATCATTTTATTTCAGTCTATTTCTAAAATTCCATGCATTCACTTACTTAATCTAACGATTAAGTGAAATCTTATTTAAATCCCAGCATTCCACTTACAAACCCCATTTACCAATCTTGTTTGAAAACCTGGGTTATAAATCCCTTTATAACACCCTTAATTGACTTCGATTGAACTTATCGATGCTTGATCACTTCTAATGGAATTACAACTAAAGGTCATTTCTTTAATTATTATTAATTAAAATAATAATCTTCTTTAACATTAACCATATTAAAAATAGTTAACTTGATATTAATTAAAATAGAATTATTATCATTTTTAAAAGCTCATTGAATAATAATTAAATTCATTAACATTAAACAATTCGATAATTTCCTTCATTTATAGTTAATCGAGGATTAACTAATGTTTAACACTAAATAATTCAATAATTTCCTTAATTTATAGTTAATCAAAGATTAACTAATAATTTACACTTTTCGTTAAATTTAACAAATATCCAAAAAAATTAAATCAAATTAATTCAATTAACAATTTCAATTAAAGGACTGATTTTGCCAACCGTACATATCAGTTAAATACTAACTGATTCTCGTTGTCATTTCCCCTTTTAAATTAATTAAATAATTTAATTAATTTAAAAACACTAATTAATTGATTTAAAAACAATTATTCCATTTTACCAACCCATATGTAAATCCTTGGCTTTCTGCTTTTAAACTTATATAACCCTTTAAATAATCCCTTTATAAACTCGATTAAAAAATATATTTATAAACTTCCAATTTAACTACTTATATAAAATAATTGATAAAACTTTAGTTCAGTTATAAAATAATTTATAACTTTAAAACCACGTCAATCCACCTGACGGTAGACCGATGTTTATAACAATATATTTTAGGCCATTCCTGCCAATTACCTAATCAATACCGTCGATTGATTTTAAACACAACAATGATGAATATCTATTCAACCATGAACATTCAAATGGGTTTTAAAATCATTCAGGGTGAACAATTCATGAATAATATGCACAACAAATAATATACAGTTTATTTGAGGAATCCGGTCGGATCCCTCCAACCTGTCCTTCCCTGCATTACAGATAACATTTGATAATACGAATTTAATTTCGATAATATGTTGCATTCAAAATGATGAATTATAAATAACAGCAACCAATCAAACAATAAACGACCAATAGCATCCATAGCAGCCAATCAATTAATTTATACTGTTAATGACAAATTATATTTTTACTATGAATTTGACACATCACAGG
The DNA here is from genome assembly GCA_030737875.1 of Allium sativum. Classification (NCBI taxonomy): domain Eukaryota; kingdom Viridiplantae; phylum Streptophyta; class Magnoliopsida; order Asparagales; family Amaryllidaceae; genus Allium; species Allium sativum. Next base: position 468,664,044 of record CM060920.1, on the reverse strand, counting down.
ATTCCAGAAGGTGTGAGAATTAACTCACCAGTTTTGACGGTTGACGGTTGACGCGTTTGTTCCTTTTAATTTTAAACGAGTGTTTAAAATTATCTGAAATCTCAGGTTTCTCCAAACGATTCCCAGTCAGCACCACCATCTAGCCCTCGTTACAGTGATCCCAACGGATCCAGTTTCGTCCAATTCCGATCATGAACGAGTAAGATGTCGTTGTTACAATATTTGAATTGATTTTAATTAACTAATGGTTAACATTATTATTAATATTAATTTAATATCCCTAAATTATGGATTAATGTTGACTAAACCCACCGTTAGTTACCTTTATAATTCACTGTAACACCCCGAAATTAGATATACTATACCATAAAGATAATTAATTAAAGGATTAATTAATGAATGAAGAAAAATAGAAAATTGAATATATATATATACACATATATGCAATTATGTTAAGAAGGCACAAGTTTAAAAAATGTGCATTGAAAAAAAATGCATGCTAATTAATTAGGCTACACTAAAAGAAAAATATGTAAACATGAATAGAGTTAAATTCATTTGTAGATGTGTGTTAATATGGCATTGATTGAAAAACATGTAATTGACCTTAGTTTATATATGTATTTGTGCTAATTTGTCATTCATATTAATTGATATTAATTAAAGAAAATATGTTAATTGGGCATTTATGTTCAGTTGTAAAAGCATGTTATCTGACATCAAATTGTAAACATGTTAATAGGGTATTGTTAGGAAACTATGTAATTATCTTAATTTGTATAAATGCTTATGCTAATTTGTCACTTATGTCAATTAACATTAAGCAGAATATGTTAATTTGAGGAATATAGTAAAAAAAATATTCAATGTTAATTGACATCAATTAAGAAGAATACGCTAATCGAAGAAAACATGCAATTAGATGTTTAAGTTCAATTCATATTAATTTAAGGGAAGAAAAATAGAAGGTTATTATTATATATAAAATACATTTGCTAACTCAGCACTAGGTGTACGATGCAGATTAAAAACCTAATATCTAAAGGCTAGAATTAATCTAAACTTCTATATAAGCATACATAGACTCAAGCTCTAAACATAAACTAAATTAGTCTCTTAGCCACCATGCTGCTGCTTGAATAGTTCACCTTCTTCTTAAAGCTAAGGAATCATGAGACAAGTTTGTAGAACAAACGACGAACGAATTTATTCTCTTTTCTAATCCATTCTTTGTGTGTTCAATTTCTTTCACAAAATAATTAATAAATTAATTATGATGAGTTATAATTTGGTTTATAAGATTGTGCCTGTTGAATCATTGATCGATATGAAATTGCCTATTTTGTGAATATACGCTAGTTGTTTTCTTATGTACAAAGATTCATGATGTTGCTTCATATGCCATTTTTTGTTAACTTATGTTGGTGGATCCATTTCATATGTCTAATCATATATGTTTAATTTGATTCATTTTTTTATGACATTAGTTTATATGTAAGTTTGGATGTAAATCATATGCAAGTTTGTGCGCGAATCATATGTAATCTTATATGTATATCTTAGTTTACATGTCTAAATTACATATGCATGTTTAATACAAGTTGGTATGTAGATCATATGCAAGTTTATGCGAAAACCATGTTCATATATGCAAGTTCACCTTTATGTGTATAGATCTATGCAAATCATATCTTATATAATTTGATCCATGTCAGTTTGTAGTTTATGCAAATTATGCCTATTGCCTATGTAAGTTATTGATTATGCAAATTTATGTTAATATGAATTATAATCATGCAAGTTTTGATCCATGCTAGACTATTCTTATATGCTAGTAAGATCCATTTTATGTGTTATGCAAGTTGTGATGTTTCTTTTCTTCTTATGAGTTAGACTATTCGCGAGTCTAACATATTTCATGAATTACACGTACGAACGACGTGGGGATATTGGGAAAATATTAAATTTTGAAGTTGTGAAATTGACATAAAATGGCTTAAAAGCATATAATTAATTTTAGACATTAATTGGCATAATTTATATGCCTAGAAATTATGTACATAATTTAGGTGACAATTATGGGCATAGATTAAATAGGAAATTATTGACAATTTGAAATAGGGATATTAATTAAAATTGGGGTTAAATAATTATGTGTAATAATAAATGCCTAAGACACGATGTGGTATAAGACTGCCTGGACCCGTCCGGCATATCCAACAACCACAAAAGGTAGTCTAATGTGAAAGGTCAAAGGTATAAATTAAAAGTGCAGTAAATGCCTAAGACACGAGGTTAGACTTGTTTGTGGTATAAGACTGCCCGGACCCGCCCGACACATCCAGCAACCGCAAACGGCAGTCTATTGTGAGAGGTCGTAGGCATAATTAAAAGATGCTTAGACACGAGGTTAAGTCTGGCTTGTGGTGGAAGTCTGCCCGGAACCGCTCATCATATCCAGCGGCCACAAGTAATCGACTTAATGTGAGCGGTCTGTGCATTAATAATTAATTAATGCTGATCAAAGACGAGTACGAATGACAAACATAAGATTGGTTGAGTTGGGTAATTCTCTGAGTATCGATCTGATGTTGATTTCGGTCTTCGGGGTTGATACTTAGGGAGTTATTCTCTTAACCAATGTATCTATGAACTAAGATGTACTTATTCATAAATTAAGTAAAACATGTTATACGATATATATATATGATACATAAAACATGTTAAGTGGGTAGGGTTAAGACTAGCTTAACCAAAAATATACATTAATCTAATAAGTGGGTAGGGTTAAGACCAGCTTAACCAATAATATATATTAATCTGATAAGTGGGTAGGGTTAAGACCAGCTTAACCATGTTAATCTGATAAGTGGTTAGGGTTAAGACCAGCTTAACCAATAATATATATATTAATCTGACAAGTCATTAGGGTTAAGACCAACTTAACCAATAATATATATTAATTTGATAAGTGGTAAGGTTAAGACCAGCTTAACCAATAATATATATTAATCTGATAAGTAGGTAAGGTTATGTAACACCCCACATCCGTTAGTGTCACTCGCAAAGGGAAAACACTAAGTTCTGTAGAGCATTTTGGGTAAAAGATGCAGATAAATTACAAGACAGACAGAAATTAAACAGCGGAAAATAAAACATTGCTTTATTGATAAAATAGTTTGTACAATGGTTTCTTTACAATATCAGAGTATCATCTGTCTTACAAAATAAAGAAGCATAAAAACAACATTTATATTCCCCGATTTTAGCAAGAGCCAGCCATAGCATCTGAAAAGAGAATCCAAGCAAACTTCGACAAATCTTCAAGCTGGGAAAGAGTGACAGTCCAACTTAACCTGAGCTAAACTATTCCCTCCTTTACTACCTGGGGGGGGGGAACGGAAGAAAAGAAGACGAAAGAAAAACAGAGTCAGACATAAAGCCCGAGTAAGTTCAGTAACTTCTAGCATGTGAACATGGAAAAACAAAACGACATGAATTAACTGAATACAAGATTACACCATGACGATAGGGTCAACAAGATTAGACAAGGTAGTCACAAGATATGCTAAGATAGGATAAACTGGATACGCTCTAATACTTTCGCCGCTTCGCTATTTCCTTGTTATACTGGTTTCTATATCTCTGCACCGCCTATCTAGTGTCCCAACTAGTAACGATAACGTGATCCCAATCCCTGTATTTTCCATTGCCTTCCGGCATACATTCATTATTTATTACCTAGATCAAATCTAGGGTTTTCTATCAAGTGCTTTCTAGATTTAACTAGAGTTTACGTGTAATAACCCGAAAATCTGGGCCAGTTTAAAATTTTTATTTTGGCAATTTTAGCGAATTTTGATTATTTAAAATAGATTATTTTAAATAATATCGACGAAAAATTTATTTTGAATATAATTCGAACGAATATATTATACGCGTCGTCGTTAGAATATAAATATTTATATATAATTATAAATAGAATTGAGAATGGCGCGGTAGTTCGATAATTCGATTTCAAACTTCAATTGAATGTACCGGGTGCAAAACAATCCGGATTTTAGTGAAACCAAAAACATTAGGATCTAATTGGTAATATCTTTCCAACGAATCCGAAAAATTGAAATTTCATAGCGGGAATCAAAAGATATGTCCAGATGAAAATTCTGAATAGTCGCTATGGAATTCAGGCCCTTAAAAATGGAAATTTTGCAAACGACCTCGGATTTTGACGAAACCAGTTTTGTTGGGTCCGTGATGTCAAATTATTGCTAGATTCCAAATTTCATAATTTTTCGAATCAATATGTGAGCGTGGCAAAGGAAAACGCGTTTGACCAGTTTCAGTTGATTTTAATCGACTGGAAATTGGCCATTTTTCCAACGGTCTCAGAATTCGACGAAACTAGTTTTGTTAGGACCATATCGTCAATATGAAGCTAGAAAATATTTTTCTGGAATTTTTCGAGTTAGTTTGTGACCTCGGTAAATTGAAATGTACGTTTAAAATTCAATAAAGTGATTTAAATGTAAATTTAACGGAAACCGGTCGAAACGACCGAATTAACCTACGATACATATCCCATTGTGTTCGGAATGGGGGTAATTAGCTATGGACGACAGGCGGTGGGCCTCGTTTCGAGGTCGTAGGTAAAAGTCAACTTTATGCAATTAAATTAATTAATAAAATAAAATAAAAAAATAATATTTCCCTCCCCTCTTTCTTTATGCCCCCCCCCCCCCCGATTTCATTTTGCAGAAGATAAAAAAAAAGAAGCTCGATCGAAGAAGGGGAGCCGCCGCTCCTGCTCGACGCCGACCAGGCGATCTCCACCCCAGACCGCCACCTCGCGTCAACACCTCCGTCTATCGCTTCTCCCCCTCGACGCTCGCTCTCCTTCCCTTGTCTCCAGCTCGCGAAACCCCAAGCGCCCCACTGTACCCCCTTCTCCCTCCAGTTCGAGGAAGCCGCCCCGCCCCGCCCCCTAAAACCCCGAGCCACCAAAACCGCCGCAGCTACATCCCGCCACCATCCCAGTGAGTTTTCCTTTTTTTATTTTATTTATATTTATTTTTAGTTTTATTATATATGTATATAATTAAAATCTGAAATTTATATGTATGTATATGGAAAAAGATTAGATTTTTAAACAAAGCAAGATTAGATTAGATTTTTGTCATAGTAAAGACGTGATTTTTAACGATATGAAGACGTGATTTTTAATGATATAAAGACGTGATTTTTAATGATATAAAGACGTGATTTTTAACGATATGAAGACGTGATTTTTAATGATATAAAGACGTGATTTTTAACGATATGAAGACGTGATTTTTAATGATATAAAGACGTGATTTTTAATGATGTAAAGACGTGATTGTTAACGACGTAAAGACGAGATTTTTAAAATAGAAAAGATTAGATTTTTGAAGGAAGAAAGACGATATTTTGATATGAGTAGTAAGGTAAAAATATGATTTTTACTTCGAGAAAAATATAATCTTTATATTTTTGAAAAGGCGAAATCTATATTTTTGAAAAGGCGAAATCTTTATATGAAGAATAGCGTGATAGAAATGGAATTTTCATCTATAAGACATCGTGGTAAAAATAGAAATTTTATCCCTATAGCATAGTAAAAATTCGATTTTTATATATTGAACAGCATAGTAAAAATTCGATTTTTATATATTGTATAGCATAGTAAAAATTCGATTTTTATATATTGAATAGCATAGTAAAAATTCGATTTTTATATATTGAATATCGAAGTAAAAATGTGATTTTTATATATAGAACATCGAAGTAAAAATGAGATTTTTATATATAGAACATCGAAGTAAAAATGTGATTTTTATATATAGAACATCGAAGTAAAAATGTGATTTTTATATATTGAACATCGAAGTAAAAATTCGATTTTTATATATTGAATAACGAAGTAAAAATTCGATTTTTACATATGTAGTGAATACGGGCAACGAAAGCGACAAAAGGCGAGATTGGCGAAGATTTCTATAAAAGAAGAGTCAAGATGATTGGATAGCTATCGGTGAGAATTTCTCACTCTTCAATTTCTTTTTCTAGTTATATATATATATATATATATATATACTAGGATGCAGACGGTGCTTAGTAGCACCCGACACAATCGTCCACAGACCATGGACTTGTTTGTTTGGTTGCATAGATTAGTTAGATGATTTGATTTGAAATTGAATTGTTTGGTGAAATAAATTGATTTGATTGATGTGTGGATGGCGTGGGCCTTCACTAGACCGGGGATAAGGCTAGGCCTCGTCCCGTTTCTAGTATCGTGCCGTTATGCCGCCGAAATTTTCTAAGATATGTTAGAAAAATAAAAATATCATTTTATTGAATAAATGAACCGAATAGAATATTCATAGGTTGAATAAAATGTTTTATCGTTAAAAATATATTTTTTAACGTGAATGTGAATAAATAAATATTCATTTACAAACCGGACGGTTTGTTTATGTACACCTATTTAAATGACATTGATTGGGACGATAAATTTTACACATCGCCCAACTGCACAAATAAAATATGTGTTTGATTGTTTGAAACCCCACACGGGTGTTAGGATGAAATTTGAAGTTCACTCATCCTGATTGATTAAATATGTCGATCGATCGATTGACAGGCTGTTATAAGCGTTAGATATCTATATTTGATGCTTATACAGTGTAGTGCACTTTGGTTGATGGTTGATTATTTTTCAATGCTATTATATACATGTGTTGTATGAAATCCATATAATTAACTTTATATGGTAATTGATTGGGCCTCATTCCAATTTGAAAAATAAAGAATAATATAAAATAAAGGTTCATGTGTTGACAGTACTCATCCATTGAGATTGGTCATGTGTTGAACGAAATATTTTAGTAATAAAATTTACATCTTTATAATATAAAATAAAGGTTCATGTGTTGACAGTACTCATCCATTGAGATTGGTCATGTGTTGAACGAAATATTTTGATAATAACAACTATTTTGAAAAAGAAATATTTGAAATAGAATATTTGAAAATAGAAATTTATGAAGCCGTGTTGATTAGATTGACACCATTTTGACGTGAACGATATTTATATCGATTTTAACGATTTCAAAATGAATTGAATTGAAAACGATTTCGAAATGAATTGAATTGAAAACGATTTCGAAATGAATTGAATTGAAAACGATTTCGAAATGAATTGAATTGAAAACGATTTCGAAATGAATTGAATTGAAAACGATTTCGAAATGAATTGAATTGAAAACGATTTCGAAATGAATTGAATTGAAAACGATTTCGAAATGAATTGAATTGAAAACGAATTCAAATTGAATTGAAAGCGAATTGAAATGAATTCAAATTGAATTGAAATTTGAATTGAATAGAAATGAATTTTAAAACGAATTTATAAAGAAGAATTCAATTTTGATTTGAATTGAAAAGGAAGTTGAAATTGCTTTTGAAACGAATTTAAAACTATTTATATAATTCGTTTTAAATAGAAATCGACGAAATATATATTATATATATAATATAATGGCCTGAATAGAACGCGCCGCGCCGCGGCATTTCATGGATTTCGACCATTTATTTCAAACGGACATTACGGGAGATCCGACCGTCGGATTCTCCTAAAACCGGAACCGTTGGGTTCGTATCGAAAAGAGCTTTCTAACGAATACTAGAAATTAGAAATCTAACGGTTGGATTTGGAATTATGTCCAAATCAAATTTGAAAAAGGTCGCTGTAAGTGCAGTTCGATGGCCATTGATGGAAATCGACTGTACGGGCCTTGATAAAATTATTAAAAATAGTAATAATTTGTGTAAAATCATAAGAAATGATTTAGAAAGAATTGGGATGAAAAACTCCATATTTGAAAAGATAAAAATAGATTTTTATCGAAGTAAACTAGTTTTGAACTAGAATTGTAATTCTATTTATTTTTAAATAAATAAATTGAATTTGAAAAGGGTTTTAAAAATAACCAGAATTTCCAATGATTGCATTGGAGTGGATTTGAATCGAAATTGTCTTCGGAATATTTCGATGTTGGAATTCGGGATTATACAGATGTTGTTATGGAAATTTGAAAGATATATATATTTATATCGTTATTTCCAATACGACATTTGTTAATCGTAGAATTTGATATTGAATATAAGCCGGGATATTTTCTATTCAGAGCCTTGTATTTAATATCAAATGTGATTTGGGTTTGTCGTGAATGGTGTCTTCATTAACACTGTTCTTGAACCCAGTTGAGAAAAGATTAAATCTTTTTATTTAGATTTAATGAAGTGTACCAATTAAATGATATTTAATTGGAATTGAATTGGTATTGATTTTTGGGTTTATCGTGAACAGTATTTTAAATAACACTTGTTCTTTAACCCGATAATTAATGGAGTGTGATTTTGGGTTTATCGTGAACCGTGTTTTAAATGACACTGATTCTTTAACCCAGTCGAAGATTAAAACTAAGTGGAGTTTTAATGAATCTTTAATTAGATTGAAATGATCGAAAATGGAGTATCACCAGTTTTGCTCCAGGCGATAGTTAAATCTTTAATTAGATTTGAACGTGAAATGGTAATTGAATTTACCGATAACACCGTAGTGTTAGATATGAAGTGCTACCAGTTTTACTTCATGGGATGAATAGGTTGGGATTGGGAAATTAAAACAAATGATTACTTCGGTAAGTTTCGTTAATCCCGACTAATTTGAATTGATATTCAAAAATAGATTAAAGAATAAATTCAAGAATTTATCTTGGATAAAATTAATGGGAACCTTTCCCTATGAATGTGAAATTTAGAAACTAACTGTCGGTTAGCTAAGTAGAATGATTTTCTGGATATTGATCTGATGTTGGTTTCGGCCTTCGGGGTTAATATTTGGGGAATTATTCTCTTGATTAATTTACGGTTAGTGACTGATGAATTGGAATGAGGCGTATGTTGTGTTTGTGTAACACTTATTTAAAATATACGCGAGTTATTCGGGAAGACCGGGTTTATCCCATTCTGAATAACTGATACGACGATAAGTCGAAGATGAAGACGGTGGTCGAAGACCGGAAGTCTTCACGTCGTTTGGGTGATTACTGATGATCTTGATTGGGCTGTACACCCAAGAAGATGGAAACAGTTGGTGATCGTCCAGACGTACTTGGAGATCGATGGATATGCGGGGTACTAGTTGCCTCCGGTTTCGTTCAGCCCCAGAACGGACTTGTAAATGGACTGTGTGTCTGACATTGGATTTTAGTCTGTGTGATTGATCTCTATTAAATATATATCTGTTTGGCGGCGGAGAATTTATTCTCTTGCTTAACGCCCTTCTCTGAGACGTACGAGCTCAGAGGTTATATACTGATGGATATCAAACGCATGGAGTGAATTGCCTGTGTGGCATGCCTAAGTGGCAAATGATCAAGGCTTCTGTTGAAAAGAAAAGTCTTGTGGTGATGATCGAAGCACGGCCTTTGTGGCGTAGCTTTGTGTAACGTTTACTTCGCGAGTTTCACACCCGGTGTGAACCAAAAACGGGAGACGGACCTCAGGGAGGGCATGCGTTTCTTTCTAGTTAGAAGTGGCGTCTGTGGTTTTACATGCCCTGACGAGTTTGACTTATGTGGTTGTTGCTGTTGCGAGGCGCCTCGGTTTGATCGGACGATCCGGGTCCGATGGAGTCATTCGTTGGCTCATTTACGCCCCATAGGGCGGGGGAACGCATGTTCAGGGTTTAAGTTTAATCCACATCGGTGGACCGGCCCTGTCGCTCCAAGGTCACTCGAGCTCTGACCTGTGGCTCGGGCTAGAGAGTCACGAATCGGTTGAGGACTATCTTTTGCCTCGGTTCATAGATGGAAATCCAATTTCCAAATACGTGACATTTGCGGTTTTATTTGTAAACCTATATATGGCGACATAGTGGCATGGGACGCTCATGCCGCCTATGATTGATACTTATGATTTGAAGTTGTTTTATACACTATGCACTTATAATAGTATCAAACGATTTGTTTTAACCGTATCAAGCATTCTTTGGCTGTTATAAGGGAAAACCCTATCCTCGGCTGCGTTGCATTGTGTGATGGGACCTGGGTCTTATAACAGCTTCATTTTTCTTTATTTAGCATTGCGCTGTTTGTTTTATGCACTGGTATTCTTGGGAGGAAACCCGTTCCGTGTTATACGGCGTGGTCCCTTGATTTACCTAACTTTTAAAATAAAGAATAATAACTGTTTTAGTTCTCACACCAGTCACATGACTGACCTGGAGTTTATTGTTTTAACCTAAACTCTGGGTGCCCTTATTTTGACATGGGCAGCTAGTAGTTTTGGTTTTGCAGATTTATATTCACAGGATCCTGGTTTACAGCTGGAACGATATCCGGAAAGCTTTGTATCCGTATATCTCTTCTAGTTGTGTATTGTATTATTTTCCGCTGCTATGTATTAAATGTAATTTAAATCTCTGATATTTCTGTGTAATATTTATTCATTTATACTCTGTATATTCTTGTAATCTGATGCATTGTTGTGATATACAATGAAATGTTCTTCTATATGCGTTCTGTTGTGGCTTGTTCTCGAACTATCCGCCACTTTCCTTTACGGGGAAGTTACGGGTTTTTACAGTTGGTATCAGAGCTTTGGTTTACAAAGCAGAGAACAAGGCACATTAGAACCATACGAAAGAATTCATCAGATATTGGGTTAGTAATATCCAATGAGAATGACTCGTTAGAGATGGGATCAGTAGTATCCTAGAACGAGTGTAAGGAGTAAATTTTCAAAGTGAAAACAAGTTTGGTTTTGAAAATTTGAATCAACTATTCGTATTTGATTATTTATTTGTATTGAGTTGGACAGTCCAGTATATAAAGAATTTGCATATACGCCTTGCAAACGTATATTCAAAGTTTTAATATATTGGATAGATATAGCATCACACTCTAGTCGCCCGGAGATGATTCTGATGATAGTTCGAACATCATCAGAATTGGTATTCGTGTTTCGAAGGTGTGATATCTATATATTTCCTATTGACTGGTGTGAGAACCAAAATTAGATAGGGCCTATTGTTGTGATTTGGCATCAAAAACATGATTTTTGTATATGTATCAAAATTATGAATTTGAAACTCTAATTCACTAATTGATTGATGTTTGGGTTGTTTGTTTATTGGTTTGCTAATTCTTAGCCATTTAGCCTAATTGAATCACATATTGAACTATATTGAAAATTGGTCGCATTTGCTTGCATATACATATACTTACATTGAACAGGTCATAGCAAGGAGGCTAGAGCCGAAGAATAAAATTTGTTTGCCCGACAAATAGGTACATGTTTACTACATAATTTACTGTTTTGTTTGGGTGATGATGATTTTATGAGCCTATTGGCTAGCCGCTTGGCTTTTTCTTTTTCTTTTTGAGACTAGAAGGACCGGGGAAGCTATTTGAAATTCCCCGATGCTCCCGGTGCAAGGGAGGTTATGGCGAAATTTTTCAAAAATTTAGGGTGTTAGCCAAATTTTTGAAAATTTGAAAATTCTCAGAAACTAAAGAGTTGGAGAATGGAAGCCGGATCGAACGTAGAGTTGATTAATCAAACCACTTCCGACTTTGTTCCTTTTCGGGGACGAAAAGTTTTAAGTGGGGGAGATTGTAACAACCCGAAAATCTGGGCCAGTTTAAAATTTTTATTTTGGCAATTTTAGCGAATTTTGATTATTTAAAATAGATTATTTTAAATAATATCGACGAAAAATTTATTTTGAATATAATTCGAACGAATATATTATACGCGTCGTCGTTAGAATATAAATATTTATATATAATTATAAATAGAATTGAAAATGGCGCGGTAGTTCGATAATTCGATTTCAAACTTCAATTGAATGTACCGGGTGCAAAACAATCCGGATTTTAGTGAAACCAAAAACATTAGGATCTAATTGGTAATATCTTTCCAACGAATCCGAAAAATTGAAATTTCATAGCGGGAATCAAAAGATATGTCCAGTTGAAAATTCTGAATAGTCGCTATGGAATTCGGGCCCTTAAAAATAGAAATTTTGCAAACGACCTCGGATTTCGACGAAACCAGTTTTGTTGGGTCCGTGATGTCAAATTATTGCTAGATTCCAAATTTCATAATTTTTCGAATCAATATGTGAGCGTGGCAAAGGAAAACGCGTTTGACCAGTTTCAGTTGATTTTAATCGACTGGAAATTGGCCATTTTTCCAACGGTCTCAGAATTCGACGAAACTAGTTTTGTTAGGACCATATCGTCAATATGAAGCTAGAAAATATTTTTCTGGAATTTTCCGAGTTAGTATGTGACCTCGGTAAATTGAAATGTACGTTTAAAATTCAATAAAGTGATTTAAATGTAAATTTAACGGAAACTGGTCGAAACGACCGAATTAACCTACGATACATATCCCATTGTGTTCGGAATGGGGGTAATTAGCTATGGACGACAGGCGGTGGGCCTCGTTTCGAGGTCGTAGGTAAAAGTCAACTTTATGCAATTAAATTAATTAATAAAATAAAATAAAATAAAAAATATTTCCCTCCCCTCTTTCTTTCTGGCCCCCCCGATTTCATTTTGCAGAAGATAAAAAAAAAAGAGAGAAGCTCGATCGAAGAAGGGGAGCCGCCGCTCCTGCTCGACGCTGACCAGCCGATCTCCACCCCAGACCGCCACCTCGCGTCAACACCTCCGTCTATCGCTTCTCCCCCTCGACGCTCGCTCTCCTTCCCTTGTCTCCAGCTCGCGAAACCCCAAGCGCCCCACCGTACCCCCTTCTCCCTCCAGTTCGAGGAAGCCTCCCCCCCCCTAAAACCCCGAGCCACCAAAACCGCCGCAGCTACATCCCGCCACCATCCCAGTGAGTTTTCCTTTTTTTATTTTATTTATATTTATTTATTTTCAGTTTTATTATATATGTATATAATTAAAATCTGAAATTTATATGTATGTATATGGAAAAAGATTAGATTTTTAAACAAAGCAAGATTGGATTAGATTTTTGTCATAGTAAAGACGTGATTTTTAACGATATGAAGACGTGATTTTTAATGATATAAAGACGTGATTTTTAATGATATAAAGACGTGATTTTTAACGATATGAAGACGTGATTTTTAATGATATAAAGACGTGATTTTTAACGATATGAAGACGTGATTTTTAATGATATAAAGACGTGATTTTTAACGATATGAAGACGTGATTTTTAATGATATAAAGACGTGATTTTTAAAATAGAAAAGATTAGATTTTTGAAGGAAGAAAGACGATATTTTGATATGAGTAGTAAGGTAAAAATATGATTTTTACTTCGAGAAAAATATAATCTTTATATTTTTGAAAAGGCGAAATCTATATTTTTGAAAAGGCGAAATCTTTACATGAAGAATAGCGTGATAGAAATGGAATTTTCATCTATAAGACATCATGGTAAAAATAGAAATTTTATCCCTATAGCATAGTAAAAATTCGATTTTATATATTGAATAGCATAGTAAAAATTCGATTTTTATATATTGAATAGCATAGTAAAAATTCGATTTTTATATATTGAATAGCATAGTAAAAATTCGATTTTTATATATTGAATATCGAAGTAAAAATGTGATTTTTATATATAGAACATCGAAGTAAAAATGTGATTTTTATATATAGAACATCGAAGTAAAAATGTGATTTTTATATATTGAACATCGAAGTAAAAATTCGATTTTTATATATTGAATAACGAAGTAAAAATTCGATTTTTACATATGTAGTGAATACGGGCAACAAAAGCGACAAAAGGCGAGATTGGCGAAGATTTCTATAAAAGAAGAGTCAAGATGATTGGATAGCTATCGGTGAGAATTTCTCACTCTTCAATTTCTTTTTCTAGTTATATATATATATACTAGGATGCAGACGGTGCTTAGTAGCACCCGACACAATCGTCCACATACCATGGACTTGTTTGTTTGGTTGCATAGATTAGTTAGATGATTTGATTTGAAATTGAATTGTTTGGTGAAATAAATTGATTTGATTGATGTGTGGATGGCGTGGGCCTTCACTAGACCGGGGATAAGGCTAGGCCTCGTCCCGTTTCTAGTATCGTGCCGTTATGCCGCCGAAATTTTCTAAGATATGTTAGAAAAATAAAAATATCATTTTATTGAATAAATGAACCGAATAGAATATTCATATGTTGAATAAAATGTTTTATCGTTAACAATATAATTTTTAACGTGAATGTGAATAAATAAATATTCATTTACAAACCGGACGGTTTGTTTATGTACACCTATTTAATGGACATTGATTGGGACGATAAATTTTACACATCGCCTAACTGCACAAATAAAATAAAATATGTGTTTGATTGTTTGAAACCACACACGGGTGTTAGGATGAATTTGAAGTTCACTCATCCTGATTGATTAAATATGTCGATCGATTGACAGGCTGTTATAAGCGTTAGATATCTATATTTGATGCTTATACAGTGTAGTGCACTTTGGTTGATGGTTGATTATTTTTCAAAGCTATTATATACATGTGTTGTATGAAATCCATATAATTAACTTTATATGGTAATTGATTGGGCCTCATTCCAATTTGAAAAATAAAGAATAATATAAAATAAAGGTTCATGTGTTGACAGTACTCATCCATTGAGATTGGTCATGTGTTGAACGAAATATTTTAGTAATAAAATTTACATCTTTATAATATAAAATAAAGGTTCATGTGTTGACAGTACTCATCCATTGAGATTGGTCATGTGTTGAACGAAATATTTTGATAATAACAACTATTTTGAAAAAGAAATATTTGAAATAGAATATTTGAAAATAGAAATTTATGAAGCCGTGTTGATTAGATTGACGCCATTTTGACGTGAACGATATTTATATCGATTTTAACGATTTCGAAATGAATTGAATTGAAAACGATTTCGAAATGAATTGAATTGAAAACGATTTCGAAATGAATTGAATTGAAAACGATTTCGAAATGAATTGAATTGAAAACGATTTCGAAATGAATTGAATTGAAAACGATTTCGAAATGAATTGAATTGAAAACGATTTCGAAATGAATTGAATTGAAAACGAATTCAAATTGAATTGAAAGCGAATTGAAATGAATTCAAATTGAATTGAAATTTGAATTGAATAGAAATGAATTTTAAAACGAATTTATAAAGAAGAATTCAATTTTGATTTGAATTGAAAAGGAAGTTGAAATTGCTTTTGAAACGAATTTAAAACTATTTATATAATTCGTTTTAAATAGAAATCGACGAAATATATATTATATATATAATATAATGGCTTGAATAGAACGCGCCGCGCCGCGGCAGTTCGTGGATTTCGACCATTTATTTCAAATGGACATTACGGGAGATCCGACCGTCGGATTCTCCTAAAACCGGAACCGTTGGGTTCGTATCGAAAAGAGCTTTCTAACGAATACTAGAAATTAGAAATCTAACGGTTGGATTTGGAATTATGTCCAAATCAAATTTGAAAAAGGTCGCTGTAAGTGCAGTTCGATGGCCATTGATGGAAATCGACTGTACGGGCCTTGATAAAATTATTAAAAATAGTAATAATTTGTGTAAAATCATAAGAAATGATTTAGAAAGAATTGGGATGAAAAACTCCATATTTGAAAAGATAAAAATAGATTTTTATCGAAGTAAACTAGTTTTGAACTAGAATTGTAATTCTATTTATTTTTAAATAAATAAATTGAATTTGAAAAGGGTTTTAAAAATAACCAGAATTTCCAATGATTGCATTGGAGTGGATTTGAATCGAAATTGTCTTCGGAATATTTCGATGTTGGAATTCGGGATTATACAGATGTTGTTATGGAAATTTGAAAGATATATATATTTATATCGTTATTTCCAATACGACATTTGTTAATCGTAGAATTTGATATTGAATATAAGCCGGGATATTTTCTATTCAGAGCCTTGTATTTAATATCAAATGTGATTTGGGTTTGTCGTGAATGGTGTCTTCATTAACACTGTTCTTGAACCCAGTTGAGAAAAGATTAAATCTTTTTATTTAGATTTAATGAAGTGTACCAATTAAATGATATTTAATTGGAATTGAATTGGTATTGATTTTTGGGTTTATCGTGAACAGTATTTTAAATAACACTTGTTCTTTAACCCGATAATTAATGGAATGTGATTTTGGGTTTATCGTGAACCGTGTTTTAAATGACACTGATTCTTTAACCCAGTCGAAGATTAAAACTAAGTGGAGTTTTAATGAATCTTTAATTAGATTGAAATGATCGAAAATGGAGTATCACCAGTTTTGCTCCAGGCGATAGTTAAATCTTTAATTAGATTTGAACGTGAAATGGTAATTGAATTTACCGATAACACCGTGGTGTTAGATATGAAGTGCTACCAGTTTTACTTCATGGGATGAATAGGTTGGGATTGGGAAATTAAAACAAATGATTACTTCGGTAAGTTTCGTTAATCCCGACTAATTTGAATTGATATTCAAAAATAGATTAAAGAATAAATTCAAGAATTTATCTTGGATAAAATTAATGGGAACCTTTCCCTATGAATGTGAAATTTAGAAACTAACTGTCGGTTAGCTAAGTAGAATGATTTTCTGGATATTGATCTGATGTTGGTTTCGGCCTTCGGGGTTAATATTTGGGGAATTATTCTTTTGATTAATTTACGGTTAGTGACTGATGAATTGGAATGAGGCGTATGTTGTGTTTGTGTAACACTTATTTAAAATATACGCGAGTTATTCGGGAAGACCGGGTTTATCCCATTCTGAATAACTGATACGACGATAAGTCGAAGATGAAGACGGTGGTCGAAGACCGGAAGTCTTCACGTCGTTTGGGTGATTACTGATGATCTTGATTGGGCTGTACACCCAAGAAGATGGAAACAGTTGGTGATCGTCCAAACGTACTTGGAGATCGATGGATATGCGGGGTACTAGGTGCCTCCGGTTTCGATCAGCCCCAGAACGGACTTGTAAATGGACTGTGTGTCTGACATTGGATTTTAGTCCGTGTGATTGATCTCTATTAAATATATATCTGTTTGGCGGCGGAGAATTTATTCTCTTGCTTAACGCCCTTCTCTGAGACGTACGAGCTCAGAGGTTATATACTGATGGATATCAAACGCATGGAGTGAATTGCCTGTGTGGCATGCCTAAGTGGCAAATGATCAAGGCTTCTGTTGAAAAGCAAAGTCTTGTGGTGATGATCGAAGCACGGCCTTTGTGGCGTAGCTTTGTGTAACGTTTACTTCGCGAGTTTCACACCCGGTGTGAACCAAAAACGGGAGACGGACCTCAGGGAGGGCATGCGTTTCTTTCTAGTTAGAAGTGGCGTCAGTGGTTTTACACGCCCTGACGAGTTTGACTTATGTGGTTGTTGCTGTTGCGAGGCGCCTCGGTTTGATCGGACGATCCGGGTCCGATGGAGTCATTCGTTGGCTCATTTACGCCCCATAGGGCGGGGGAACGCATGTTCAGGGTTTAAGTTTAATCCACATCGGTGGACCGGCCCTGTCGCTCCAAGGTCACTCGAGCTCTGACCTGTGGCTCGGGCTAGAGAGTCACGAATCGGTTGAGGACTATCTTTTGCCTCGGTTCATAGATGGAAATCCAATTTCCAAATACGTGACATTTGCGGTTTTATTTGTAAACCTATATATGGCGACATAGTGGCATGGGACGCTCATGCCGCCTATGATTGATACTTATGATTTGAAGTTGTTTTATACACTATGCACTTATAATAGTATCAAACGATTTGTTTTAACCGTATCAAGCATTCTTTGGCTGTTATAAGGGAAAACCCTATCCTCGGCTGCGTTGCATTGTGTGATGGGACCTGGGTCTTATAACAGCTTCATTTTTCTTTATTTAGCATTGCGCTGTTTGTTTTATGCACTGGTATTCTTGGGAGGAAACCCGTTCCGTGTTATACGGCGTGGTCCCTTGATTTACCTAACTTTTAAAATAAAGAATAATAACTGTTTTATTTCTCACACCAGTCACATGACTGACCTGGAGTTTATTGTTTTAACCTAAACTCTGGGTGCCCTTATTTTGACACGGGCAGCTAGTAGTTTTGGTTTTGCAGATTTATATTCACAGGATCCTGGTTTACAGCTGGAACGATATCCGGAAAGCTTTGTATCTGTATATCTCTTCTAGTTGTGTATTGTATTATTTTCCGCTGCTATGTATTAAATGTAATTTAAATCTCTGATATTTCTGTGTAATATTTATTCATTTATACTCTGTATATTCTTGTAATATGATGCATTGTTGTGATATACAATGAAATGTTCTTCTATATGCGTTCTGTTGTGGCTTGTTCTCGAACTATCCGCCACTTTCCTTTACGGGGAAGTTACGGGTTTTTACATTACGCTATCTGTTGAACGCTTCTCGGATTCAGGATTTATGCCACCTAGTCCAACTAGGGATTATACTACCAATCGAACGATGCCCCCAAGTCTAGGACACACTACCTAGAGTGGTATATGTTCCTATACTTCCCCACGCATGTACCGCGAATCGTTATCGCTTGTCTAGATGCACATGTCCTGTAATGTGCGGTCCGAGTCCTGTGACAGGGCAAATCAAGGAAAACAGAACTCGGTCGGGAGCTTTCAGATATCTGCCGATGCAGATGCTAAGGTCTGTTTTTATTCCAGTGGCTATGGTCCCACTTGACCCCTCCCTCAACTAATGAAAGGCACACCTTGTAAAATGAGAACTATACGCCGGCCCCCGGTGCCCCACTATCCTATGGCCATCCTCACCCATAACTAGATAGCAAGTATATGGTCTTTTGGAGTTCTCCTCCTTCCCGCTTCACGTATCTCGATTGACTCAAGATGGATGGTAGACGACGAGTCGCTATCACAGGGCTACCGTTTGCTCGCCGAATCACGCCGGTCCATCCTAGTCTTTAGGTTGCCATGTATTGCAACCAAGGCATACCCCTGGTTCTTCTACGCCGACCTTAACCTCTGTGGGCCCAGGCGGATCATCTGCAGCCTCACAGAGGGATACCAAGAGTACCCTCACGTCCCCTCGAAGCCTCGGGCTTCGTAACCCAATTCGTTGGAGCCTTCTTTTTAACCAGACGGACGTTCGCTCCTCCTCGTGTTATACTAAGAATTACTACTTAGTTTTGTCAACTAAGGTTTACCACTTAGTTTCCAGAATCATTGTTTTCTTAACTAAGGTTTACTACTTAGCTCCTTTTAACTAAGGTTTACTACTTAGTTCTCTTTCCCGTCAATTTGGACTGGTTAAGTGTCATTAGTCAATTCAAGCTAACTTAACCCTCTTCATTTATCCTGTTAAGCTGGTTAAGTGTCATCAGCAATTCACGTTGACTTAACCCTACCACAAACCAAGTTATATTGGTTAAATATTTCTTATTACTTAACCCTACCCCTTCATCCTGTATTGGTTAAGTGTTCCTTTTTAACTTAACCTTGCCCGTCTGTTTTAACTAACATGTTATTAATGGTTAAGTATTATCCCTTCATGTTTTAGACTTAACCCCATTCCTTTATCACAACCTGATGGTTAAGTGTTCAGGTTTACTTAATCCTACGGTCTAGCCCAGCTAACATATCAAATTGGCTAAGTGTATTAGATTTTACTTAACCCCAACCTCTAGTCTAGTTAACATATTAATTTGGCTAAGTGTATTAACTTTACTTAACCCCTACAAGTCTCGTTTTGCTACCTTGAGTTTGGTTAAGTGTCTCTATGGACTTAGCCCTCCCATTCTAGCTTAACTGTGTTAAGTGTCAGTCTGAACCTAACCCCACCCATCAGTCTAGTTATCATGTTGAACTGGTTAAGTGTCTTAGTTAACTTAACCCTACCATTCTTGTTCTAGCTTTAACTAAATAAATTAAAGCCGCTACCACTCACATTAGACAGGTATCGTTGCGACTACTGGATGTGCCGGTTGGTTCCTGGCAGGTTTACATCGCAACTCAGTCTAACCTCGGGCTAGGCATATTCGTGTTTTCTAAGTTCAAAGGGTTTCAATTTATTTTCAAATCAAGTTTTGAAAGTAACCATCCCGTTCGTCGAATCAGTTAGGGATAGCCAGGGAGAGCAGGAAACTTGTATTTTCCAAACCCAAGCCTAGACACTATCCTCTCTGTCACCCTAGAACTTTCTGGTGTGTCATTAAAAGAGATGTCGTTAATAAACCTTTAATTTGTCTAAATTTATATTTCCTCATTCAGGCCAAATTCTATAAGTAAATTATTTCTAATTTACTTATTTCCTAATTACTCTTTTAGTGTAAATTGTCTACATTCATTCTTATGGCCCATTTCCCCTTCTAAATCATATTTATGCTTTTTGGTATGTGGACTATACCAAATTAAGTGTCACTAACCATGATTTTGCTAAACCTGCCAATTACTCCCAATTATGGCCAATTTCACATTTATGCCAATATACTTACCGTGCCGAATTAGCTAATCCAATTCTGATTCAACATTCTAATTCTAGACTTATTACTCTAGTTCACTATTCATGTAGATGCTAAATTTACACGTCAATACTAGATTCAAATTACACATCCTATAATTCATGTTAAATTTATCCAATTTGCATTTCTATGAACATGCCATAATACATGTTCCCAATTTATGCCAATTTCCAAGTTAAACTACGTTTTTAGTAAATTTCATATTTTGCCCAAACCGCATTCCCACCGTTCGTATAATCGTGATTCAGTCTAGATTATAAATAAAGCTAGGTTCAAAGAAAATAGGGAATGAACCAAAGATGCTATGCAAAAGATAGACATACTAACTGGCATAAAAAGGGTTGAATAACGACGTCGGTTCAAGAACATGGGTAGACCTAACTTAATAGGTAAATTCCCAAGGTCTAAAACCAAAGAAAACTAAGAATAGACAGAATAGAGACGTAGGTTCAAGAACATGGGTAGACCTAACTTAATAGGTAAATTCCCAAGGTCTAAAACCAAAGATAACCAAGAATAGACAGAATAGATGATCGGGTTTAGACCCAATTTCATAGTCACAAAACTTAAGAAACACTTTCCTAGTTATGAATCACAGGTGTTTAATCACAGATGTCCTTGTTATGTCATAGGCAATAGTTTGTATTTCCTAATCAAAGGCATGGACTTAGTCAAGGAAATAATCCTCATAGTCACAGTCACAGTCATAGGCACTGTTCGTAGTCATAGGCAATGTCCATAGTCATAGGCAATGGTTTTAAGGTCCATAGTTTCATAGTCACGGTCTTATTTGTCCTCGAATCATAACATTTCTTAATTAGATTCAAGAGTATAGGCACTGATTCGAATAGAGAGAGAGAGATTTGGCATATTCTTTTATTCCTTAAATTTCATGTCACGAACAGAGAAAAACGTTCAAATCTAGAAATAACTGACTTACAGAGATTAGATTAGAATAGAGAGATGGCGTTGCTATGATTCGTAGAAAAACAGTCGTTGAAGTCGTTTGAACCTCCTCTTGAATCCTAGCTTGACTTGAACCCCTTCTTGAAATCTTTAGCAGCATTTCCTCGTCTTGGTTTATTATATATATATATTATTTATTTATATATTTTCTCAGAGGCAGCATAAGGATAGAAAAGAATTGTGAATAGAGAAGAAGACCAGGGCTGTTTATATAGTGTTAGGCGGACGAACCTAGGCAGAAAACGTGACTAAATACATCAGAACGAACAGGTGCAGAAAGCTGGAAAAACGGGGGGGGGGGGGGGGGTCGACCCCCAGGTCGACTACCCAGTCGACCTGGGTGACCCAGGTCAACTACCCAGTCGACCTGGGTGCCTTGGGCGGGAAAATCCCCGCCCAGCCCATTCTGGGTCCGATTTGAATTTTGAACTTGACCTGTTTTGAAATTTGAACTTCGCTGAATCTTCCAGAGGCCATATCTTCCTCATACGGACTCCGATTTACGCAAACTCGGACTCGTTTACATGTAGAATTCCGATACGAACGCAATGGCGCAGCCCGTTTCCCTTGATTTTGATTTTAACTTTTAATTCTGCCCTGATTTGTGAATCCTAGTGTTACAGAATTACGGGGTGTTACATTCTCCCCCACTTAAAAGGATTTCGTCCCGGAAATCTTCAAGTTAGGAAGAATGTGTCCTACCATCCAATCACCCGTCTACTCAACCATTCACTCACAGGCATCCATTGTCCTTAAAAGATTTCTAATGCTTTCATGTTCATATGCATAGTGTGTGTATATGTCTTTATCTACTGTAAAATCAGGCGGTCTACTGATTCAGTTGACCTCCTTAATGCGAATCATGTCAGTGCCATGCGTCCAACCATGTATGCAAGCATCCCTAGTCATGTAAATACTACATGTGTGCACAGCCATTCATCCATATGCAACACCCATATGATAACATATCAAGTTCAATTTACAAACAAATACATATTTGCAGATGCACT
This sequence comes from Allium sativum, assembly GCA_030737875.1. NCBI lineage: Eukaryota > Viridiplantae > Streptophyta > Magnoliopsida > Asparagales > Amaryllidaceae > Allium > Allium sativum. The sequence continues at coordinate 468,641,459 of CM060920.1, read as the reverse complement.
ATGAAAGCGTCTGAACTGATCTAGTGCCTAATACGTATGCATATGTATTCACAAGCAACCATTAGCAACCACTAATCATAACATGTTTCAAATACATGTTTACATCCATTGGCTTCTACCTAAGGATCGAAGATACGACCTAGAGGATATACTTTGGAAAGAGAGAAACAATTATGCGCAAAGCTCCTAAACAAAGAAATCAAGGATGCACCCTTAAGGAAAAGGGTATGATGCTAGTATCTAGCCTTCTTGAGCTTTACTCCACTATATCTTAACTAATTTGACTTCACGATTGTGAAGTTCCGGATCTCCATTTCCAAAATAAACAGATGTCAATCACGGTACCAAGTATACGTACTAAGATGATTAGAGGTTTCCCTCTTATCCGCCATGCCATAACTATAAGAGTCGAAAGGTCACTACGTGCTCTTTGGAGTGCCTACCACAACTATTCATCTCTCCCGCAACCCATCCAAACCGAACTCGACATTCCTCAAGTACAAGCCCCAAAGGCCTAAACCAATATCAGACAAGCACCCAAGGAATATCTCCTCCGAACTTAGACGATCTATGTGAGATGATATAAACAAACTCGATAGCTATTCTCAAATCCCTACTAACCAAAAATAAACTGGTCAGACCACCAATTGGATTTGAGACTCTAGTGGGATCTTTCTACTATATAAGTACTATGGTGCAGAGACTCAACTATGGAAGTGGATAGGAACAAATGCGAAGAGCTAAAACCAAAGGAAAGAGTACGAACAACAAAACTAGACTCTTCCAACAAAACTTTACTACCTTTCTCCTAGGTACGCTTGGTGGAGAAAGTAGGTTCTTTCCCTTCTGAAAACCTTGTTCCTCGTTCTTTCCCTTGCCCTTAATTATATGCCCTATCATTCCCTAGTAAAGATACTTCCTCTTGTCTTAGGTTTCATAATTTCTTCCTCCTTCGTGAGCTAAATCTACATCCATGAATTCCTCATCCTAGGGTTGTGATCCCTAGCCAAACTCCTCATCCCCTTCTGTGTGTAGTCATGTTGACAAATCTCTCGAAAGTTGCTTCCATCATACAGAAAACCTTATAAGCTTGAAAGAAAACTGGCCGTAAGTGAAACAACCACAGCCCTAGATGGAAGTCGGGTACTACTTTGCCCTTCGATGAGGTTACCTCCCAGAAAGCCAGGAGCCCCAGAGACTCAAGAAAGAAGGAGATAAGAAAACAGAGGAAGAGAAAATAATGCGTATGGCTTTGGGGAATATGCCTTTAAAACAAAACTTTTCTCTTGAAAATGCTTCTTTTAAAACCGTTTTGAAAATAATTTTTCAAATATTTTATCTGATCCGGTAACCTTCAGCTCTGATACCACATGTAACACCCCACATCCGTTAGTGTCACTCGCAAAGGGAATGCACTAAGTTATGTAGAGCATTTTGGGTAAAAGATGCAGATAAATTACAAGACAGACAGAAATTAAACAGCGGAAAATAAAACATTGCTTTATTGATAAAATAGTTTGTACAATGGTTTCTTTACAATATCAGAGTATCATCTGTCTTACAAAATAAAGAAGCATAAAAACAACATTTATATTCCCCGATTTTAGCAAGAGCCAGCCATAGCATCTGAAAAGAGAATCCAAGCAAACTTCGACAAATCTTCAAGCTGGGAAAGAGTGGAAGTCCAACTTAACCTGAGCTAAACTATTCCCTCCTTTACTACCTGGGGGGGAACGGAAGAAAAGAAGACGAAAGAAAAACAGAGTCAGACATAAAGCCTTAGTAAGTTCAGTAACTTCTAGCATGTGAACATGGAAAAAAAAACGACATGAATTAACTGCATACAAGATTACACCATGACGATAGGGTCAACAAGATTAGACAAGGTAGTCACAAGATATGCTAAGATAGGATAAACTAGATACGCTCTAATACTTTCGCCGCTTCGCTATTTCCTTGTTATACTGGTTTCTATATCTCTGCACCGCCTATCTAGTGTCCCAACTAGTAACGATAACGTGATCCCAATCCCTGTATTTTCCATTGCCTTCCGGCATACATTCATTATTTATTACCTAGATCAAATCTAAGGTTTTCTATTAAGTGTATTCTAGATTTAACTAGAGTTTATGCTATCTGCTGAACGCTTCTCGGATTCAGGATTTATGCCACCTAGTCCAACTAGGGATTATGCTACCTGTCGAACGATGCCACCAAGTCTAGGACACACTACCTAGAGTGGTATATGTTCCTATACTTCCCCACGCATGTACCGCGAATCGTTATCGCTTGTCTAGATGCACATGTCATGTAATGTGCGGTCCGAGTCCTGTGACAGGGCAAATCAAGGAATACAGAACTCGGTCGGGAGCTTTCAGATATCTGCCGATGCAGATGCTAAGGTCTGTTTTTATTCCAGTGGTTATGGTCCCACTTGACCCCTCCCTCAACTAATGAAAGGCACACCTTGTAAAATGAGAACTATACGCCGGCCCCCGGTGCCCCACTATCCTATGGCCATCCTCACCCATAACTAGATAGCAAGTATATGGTCTTTTGGAGTTCTCCGCCTTTCCGCTTCACGTATCTCGATTGACTCAAGATGGATGGTAGACGACGAGTCGCTATCACAGGGCTACCGTTTGCTCGCCGAATCACGCCGGTCCATCCTAGTCTTTAGGTTGCCATGTATTGCAACCAAGGCATACCCCTGGTTCTTCTACGCAGACCTTAACCTCTGTGGGCCCAGGCGGATCATCTGCAGCCTCACAGAGGGATACCAAGAGTACCCTCACGTCCCCTCGAAGCCTCGGGCTTCGTAACCCAATTCGTTGGAGCCTTCTTTTTAATCAGACGGACGTTCGCTCCTCCTCGTGTTATACTAAGAATTACTACTTAGTTTTGTCAACTAAGGTTTACCACTTAGTTTCCAGAATCGTTGTTTTCTTAACTAAGGTTTACTACTTAGCTCCTTTTAACTATGGTTTAGTACTTAGTTCTCTTTCCCGTCAATTTGGATTGGTTAAGTGTCATTAGTCAATTCAAGCTAACTTAACCCTCTTCATTTATCCTGTTAAGCTGGTTAAGTGTCATCAGCAATTCACGTTGACTTAACCCTACCACAAACCAAGTTATATTGGTTAAATATTTCTTATTACTTAACCCTACCCCTTCATCCTGTATTGGTTAAGTGTTCCTTTTTAACTTAACCTTGCCCGTCTGTTTTAACTAACATGTTATTAATGGTTAAGTATTATCCCTTCATGTTTTAGACTTAACCCCATTCCTTTATCACAACCTGATGGTTAAGTGTTCAGGTTTACTTAACCCTACGCTCTAGCCCAGCTAACATATCAAATTGGCTAAGTGTATTAGATTTTACTTAACCCCAACCTCTTGTCTAGTTAACATACTAATTTGGCTAAGTGTATTAACTTTACATAACGCCTACAAGTCTCGTTTTGCTACCTTGAGTTTGGTTAAGTGTCTCTATGGACTTAGCCCTCCCATTCTAGCTTAACTGTGTTAAGTGTCAGTCTGAACCTAACCTCACCCATCAGTCTAGTTATCATGTTGAACTGGTTAAGTGTCTTAGTTAACTTAACCCTAACATTCTTGTTCTAGCTTTAACTAAATAAATTAAAGCCGCTACCACTCACATTAGACAGGTATTGTTGCGACTACTGGATGTGCCGGTTGGTTCCGGGCAGGTTTACATCGCAACTCAGTCTAACCTCGGGCTAAGCATATTCGTGTTTTCTAATTTCAAAGGGTTTCAATTTATTTTCAAATAAAGTTATGAAAGTAACCATCCCGTTCGTCGGATCAGTTAGGGATAGCCAGGGAGAGCAGGAAACTTGTATTTTCCAAACCCAAGCCTAGACACTATCCTCTCTGTCACCCTAGAACTTTCTGGTGTGTCATTAAAAGAGATGTCGTTAATAAACCTTTAATTTGTCTAAATTTATATTTCCTCATTCAGGCCAAATTCTATAAGTAAATTATTTCTAATTTACTTATTTCCTAATTACTCTTTTAGTGTAAATTGTCTACATTCATTCTTATGGCCCATTTCCCCTTCTAAATCATATTTATGCTTTTTGGTATGTGGACTATACCAAATTAAGTGTCACTAACCATGATTTTGCTAAACCTGCCAATTACTCCCAATTATGGCCAATTTCACATTTATGCCAATATACTTACCGTGCCGAATTAGCTAATCCAATTCTGATTCAACATTCTAATTCTATACTTATTACTCTAGTTCACTATTCATGTAGATGCTAAATTTACACTTCAATACTAGATTCAAATTACACATCCTATAATTCATGTTAAATTTATCCAATTTGCATTTCTATGAACATGCCATAATACATGTTCCCAATTTATGCCAATTTCCAAGTTAAACTACGTTTTTAGTAAATTTCATATTTTGCCCAAACCGCATTCCCACCGTTCGTATAATCGTGATTCAGTCTAGATTATAAATAAAGCTAGGTTCAAAAAAAATAGGGAATGAACCAAAGATGCTATGCAAAAGATAGACATACTAACTGGCATAAAAAGGGTTGAATAACGACGTCGGTTCAAGAACATGGGTAGACCTAACTTAATAGGTAAATTCCCAAGGTCTAAAACCAAAGAAAACTAAGAATAGACAGAATAGAGATGTAGGTTCAAGAACATGGGTAGACCTAACTTAATTGGTAAATTCCCAAGGTCTAAAACCAAAGATAACCAAGAATAGACAGAATAGATGATCGGGTTTAGACCCAATTTCATAGTCACAAAACTTAAGCAACACTTACCTAGTTATGAATCACAGGTGTTTAATCACAGATGTCCTTGTTATGTCATAGGCATAGTTTATATTTCCTAATCAAAGGCATAGGCTTAGTCAAGGAAATAATCCTCATAGTCACAGTCACAGTCATAGGCAATGTTCGTAGTCATAGGCAATGTCCATAGTCATAGGCAATGGTTTTAAGGTCCATAGTTTCATAGTCACGGTCTTATTTGTCCTCGAATCATAACAGTTCTTAATTAGATTCAAGAGTATAGGCACTGATTCGAATAGAGAGAGAGAGAGAGAGAGATTTGGCATATTCTTTTATTCCTTTAATTTCATGTCACGAACAGAGAAAAACGTTCAAATCTAGGAATAACTGACTTATAGAGAGTAGATTAGAATAGAAAGATGGTGTTGCTATGATTCGTAGAAAAACAGTCGTTGAAGTCGTTTGAACCTCCTCTTGAATCCTAGCTTGACTTGAACCCCTTCTTGAAATCTTTAGCAGCATTTCCTCGTCTTGGTTTATTATATATATATATATTATTTATTTATATATTTTCTCAGAGGCAGCATAAGGATAGAAAAGAATTGTGAATAGAGAAGAAGACCAGGGTTGTTTATATAGTGTTAGGCGGACGAACCTAGGCAGAAAACGTGACTAAATACATCAGAACGAACAGGTGCAGAAAGCTGGAAAAACGGGGGGGGGGGGTCGACCCCCAGGTCGACTACCCAGTCGACCTGGGTGCCCCAGGTCGACTACCCAGTCGACCTGGGTGCCTTGGGCGGGAAAATTCCCGCCCATCCCATTCTGGGTCCGATTTGAATTTTGAACTTGACCTGTTTTGAAATTTGAACTTCGCTGAATCTTCCGGAGGCCATATCTTCCTCATACGGACTCCGATTTACGCAAACTCGGACTCGTTTTCATGCAGAATTCCGAGACAAACGCAATGGCCCTGCCCGTTTCCCATGATTTTGATTTTAACTTTTAATTCTTCCCTGATTTGTGAATCCTAGTGTTACAGAATTACGGGGTGTTACAGGTTAAGACCAGCTTAACCAATAATATATATATATATATATATATATATTGATCTGATAAGTGGATAGGGTTAAGACAAACTTAACCAATAATACATGTTGATTTGATAAGTGGGAAACATGTGGGATATAATTATAAACACTTAACCAAGTTGAAACATGTAAGAATACATGAATAAGAGGGGGTTAAGTGAGAAATCCTGGTGGGGACCAAGCATAGGTGGAAAGCTTCTGTCAAGTGTGGGGACCCTTTTCAACTAGTAACCCATTTAGTATCCAAGTGAGCTCGATCTAGGTCGAGGACGGGATACGTTTACTGGATTTGATTGTAAGAGGTCAAAACGGGTTAGCGGTGGCAACGCAAGTCCAACGGGGTCATGTGCGTGTGTGGGCCCGGGCTGGTAGGTAAGACGTTGCTGCATCGTATAGGTATAAGCCATGCATTTCAGTCATATCAGGTTGCCACTTTAGGGAGTGATACACCCTACTGTGGGACTAGCACGGGTATATACGAGTTAGGGAGCCGATCGAATGGGGAAGGTAGTGGGTACGACTAGCGGAGATAGGAGCAGGTGGCCCTATGAAGAAAGCTAGGAGTACGAGTACCATATTTTGAATAAATGTTGTAATTAGAATGGGGAGGGTAGTGGGTACAACTAGTGGAGATAGGAGCAGACGGCACCTACGAAGACAGCTAGGGGTACATGAGACTACCCTTATCATTATTATGATTATTATGTTCAGTAGGCGGGATCAACTCTTAGAGTGACTAGTATTGGTGCAGTGTAGTATTTATCCTATAGTGATTAGAAGCGCAATTAACGTTGTATTATTCATCTTGCTTACCTGGTCATGCCTGCTTGTTTCACAGTCATTCCTTATTTTCAAGTTTATGTCTTGTCATATTACTTTAGCAATTATATTGTTAAAGTTATTAGACTCGCCAGACTTTATGTCTGACCTCGTTTGTTTTTGCCTCTTTTCTTCCCCCCCCCCTCCCCACTGGTTTTCAGGGAGGAAGTATTCAAGTTTGATTCGGATTTCTCTCTGCTTGAGGTACTAGAAGTTATTGAAGAACTGCTTGGCTTTGATTCTACCTATTTAAGGCGTTTTTGTTGGGGATTATGGCTTTAAAATTATGCACTCTGAAGGCTTTTGTACAAGACTGATATTATGTACTTGGTTTTGATATTTGAAGATGTAACCCAACTTTATTTTTGTCTCCGCTGCAATAAAGTTATAAAATTTTCAAGTACTACTTTATGTATCTGTCTTGTAATATTCTTTTTTGTTTACTCATAATGCTCCACAAAACTTAATGCATTCCCTTTGTGAGTGACATTAACGGACGTGAGATGTTACACTTGGTATCAAAGCTGAAGGTTACTTGATTAGATAAAAGTTTTTTTTTTGAAAACTATTTTCAAAAAGGTTTTGAAAGGAAGTATTTTCAAAAGGAAAGTTTATTTTGAAAAACATAATCCCCAAAAGCCATATATCTTCCTTCTGATTCTCCGTTTTGGATCTCTTCCTCTTTCCTTTTTGAATCTCTTTCTCCACGTATAAACGCTTTTTCTAAGATATGTAAGAACTTCCGTACGATGGGCGGAAAACCGCTTCATGGCACTGAGACGTTTGTCAAAGCTAGAAGGAAGTGGAGGACTTGTTGGTACCTTTGAGGTAGACGATGGGAGGAAGGTTCAACCAGCTGCTTGGTTAATGAAGGGTGAAGCTTCATTTTGGTGGAAGGTTATGAATGGAGAATGTGCAGGAGAGACATGGATAGGACACACGATAAGAAAGTAGATCCAAAGAAAGGCGGTAAGGATAACATGGGGGACAAGAGAAAAGGAAGTGCCACACTTGTGAAATACCTGACTACTTAAAGAAGAAGAAGCCTAGTTGTTATCATTACGGAGAGACAGGACATCTTATTAGCATTGTCCAAAGAGGCAAGGGCAAGGATAAGGACAAAGTACAGAATCTTCTAGAGGGTAGATGCGTTCCCTTACGGCTGGTATACCTGATAGAGGTAGAAACATTTCGGTTGAAATTTGGTTTTCCTTTTTGATCATCCTGTTCGAACTTTGTTTGATTTTGGCGCTTCACATTAGTTTGTATCTGCTTCGTTAGTTGAAACACTACACCTAAATACTAGTCTAGTTAGGGATCCCATGGTAGTTTCAAATCCTATTGGTGGTTCGTCTCATTTATTTATGGTGTGTCAGGATTTGAGAGTGTCTATCTTGGGCATTAGGTTTGAATGCAACGCCTACGTTCTTGACTTCATAGGCTATGGCTTGATTCCAGGCATGGATTGGCTAGCCAGATACGATGCCATCCTAGACTGTGTAAGAAGGGTAGTTAGATCGTTGACTCATTGTGGAAAGACCCTTGATATTTCTTGTGACCCTAGGGGTTCAGTGACGCTTAGCCACCTAGAATCTCTTGACGTGTCCAATGATGATTTGGAATTTGTTCGTGTGGTCCGTGAGTATGGTGACGTCTTAGATGAAGTTCGGGGTTTACCCCCGAGGCGTGAGATAGACTTTTGTATATACCTAGTAGATAATGCAAAGCCAGTTGCATTACTAGTACGAAACATGGCTCCGAGAGGGAGAAGAGAAGTGAGGTCCTTAGGACACATGGTCTCTAAGGAAGGGATAGTTGTGGATCCCGCAAAGGTGGTGGCAATCCAAGATTGGAAGGATGCTAGAAACGCAATGGAACTAAGAAGCTTTCTAGGGCTGGCAGGCTATTATAGGAAGTTCATTAAGGACTTCGCGAAGATATCAACCCCACTTACTCGGTTAACGAAGAAGAACTTGACTTTTGCTTGGGATGTTGACTGTGACGATGCTTTCCAACTTTGAAGAGGGCTTTGACGACAACTCCAGTTTTGACTTTGCCAGATGGGAGCAAACCGTTTACAGTATATATCGGTGCTTGCGGGACAGGGCTTGGAGCAGTTTTCGATGCAAGAGGAAAAGGTGATATGCAAAAGGCGGTAAGTACGAGAATCGCTTATCCTCCACAGACAGATGGACGGACAGGAAGGGGTGAATAGAGTCCTTGAAGATCTTTTGAGGTTATGTATCCTAGATTTTGGAGGGACATGAGAAGAGGCAACTAGCTTAGTAATGTTCATGGCGTGTTTCATGTGTCGCATTTGAGGAAGTGTTTACATGATACAGCGGAAGTAGTGGAGCCGAGCACGCTTAGAGAAGTGGAAGTGGAGCAAGATGCCATGATTAGGCGAGATCCTACATGCATCCTTGGATCAGAGGTCAAGAAGTTATGCAACCGAGAGGTTAAGTGGTTAAATTCCAATGGGAAGATGATCAAGGAGACGCGACTTGGAAGACGGAAGACAAGATGCGTGCGTTGTACCCTTTCCTTTTGGAGGGTATATTCTTAACTTCTCCTTTTTCTATCGCTTTGTTTATACTTCTTCTATCGTTTAGTATGTCCTCTCAATTATATCTTCGATCTTTAGTTAGGAAAAATCCTATGGTTGTAAACATGTGTTTGAGACATGTTATGTTTGATGGATGCAAGTTTTTGCTAGTGGTTGCTTGTGGATGCATTTACATACACATTAGGCACTAGATCGGCTCAATCACTTACATATCGCATATGGATGTGTGTAATTTTTTTATGGATGCAATATGGTTGGCACATCACATGAATGTTGCATATTGGTGATGGTTGTGTACACATATAGAATTTATATGTATCATTAGGATTCTTTTGCAAACATATTGGATACATGGCACAGACATATATTGCATTAAGGAGGTCAACTGAATCAGTGGATCGCCAGATTTCTGCATTAGGATATAGGAACATATAAACACACTTATGCATATGTTCATACAGGCATTAGAATTCTTTAAGTATAGTGGATGCTTGTGTATAATGGATGAGTAGATGGTTGTGGTTGGTAGGATGGTAACATTCTTCTTAACTTGAAGATTTCGGGGACGAAATCCTTTAAGTAGGGGAGAATGTAACACCCCGAAATTAGATATGCTATACCGTAAAGATAATTAATTAAAGGATTAATTAATTAATGAAGAAAAATAAAAAAATGAATATATATATATATGCAATTATGTTAAGAAGGTACAAGTTTAAAAAATGTGCATTGAAAAAAAATGCATGCGAATTAATTAGGCTACAGTAAAAGAAAAATATGTAAACATGAATAGATTGAAATTAATTTGTAGATGTGTGTTAATATGGCATTGATTGAAAAACATGTAATTGACCTTAGTTTATATATGTATTAATGCTAATTTGTCATTCATATTAATTGATATTAATTAAAGAAAAATATGTTAATTGGGCATTTATGTTCATTTGTAAAAGCATGTTATTTGACATCAAATTGTAAACATGTTAATAGGGTATTGTTAGGAAACTATGTAATTATCTTAATTTGTATAAATGCTTATGCTAATTTGTCACTTATGTCAATTAACATTAAGCATAATATGTTATTTTGAGGAATATAGTAAAAAAAATATCCGACGTTAATTAACATCAATTAAGAAGAATACGCTAATCGAAGAAAACATGCAATTAGATGTTTAAGTTCAATTCATGTTAATTTAAGGGAAGAAAAATAGAAGGTTATTAATATATATAAAATACATTTGCTGACTCAGCACTAGGTGCACGATGCGGATTAAAAACCTAATATCTAAAGGCTAGAATTAATCTAAACTTCTATATAAGCATACATAGACTCAAGCTCTAAACCTAAACTAAATTAGTCTCTTAGCCACCATGCTACTGCTGGAATAGTTCACCTTCTTCTTAAAGCTAAGGAATCGTGAGACATGATTGTAAAACAAACGGCGAACGAATTTATTCTCTTTTCTAATTCGTTCTTTGTGAGTACAATTTCTTTCACAAAATAATTAATAAATTAATTATGATGAGTTAAAATTTGGGTTATAAGATTGTGCCTGTTGAATCATTGATCAATATGATATTGTCTATTTTGTGAATATACGCTAGTTGTTTTCTTATGTACAAAGATTCGTGATGTTGGTTCATATGCCAGTTTTTGTTAACTTATGTTGGTGGATCCATTTCATATGTCTAATCACATATGTTTAATTTGATTCAATTTTTTATGACATTAGTTTATATGTAAGTTTGGATGTAAATCATATGCAAGTTTGTACACGAATCATATGTAAGCTTATATGTAAATCTTAGTTTACATGTCTAAATTACATATGCAAGTTTAATACAAGTTGGTATATAGATCATATGCAAGTTTACGCGAAAACCATGTTCATATATGCAAGTTCACCTTTATGTGTATAGATCTATGCAAATCATATCTTATATAATTTGATCCATGTCAGTTTTTAGTTTATGCAAATTATGCCTATTGCCTATGTAAGTTATTGATTATGCAAATTTATGTTAATATGAATTATAACCATGAAAGTTTTAATCCATGCTAGACTATTCTTATATGTAGTTAGATCCATTTTATGTGTTATGCAAGTTGTGATGTTTCTTTTCTTCTTATGAGTTAGACTATTTGCGAGTCTAACATATTTCATGAATTACACGTATGAACGACGTGGGGATGTTGGGAAAATATTAAATATTGAAGTTGTGAAATTGACATAAAATGGCTTAAAAGCATATAACTAATTTTAGACATTAATTGGCATAATTTATATGCCTAAAAATTATGGACATAATTTAGGTGACAATTATGGACATAGATTAAATTGGAAATTATTGACAATTTGAAATAGGGATATTAATTAAAATTGGGGTTAAATAATTATGTGTAATAATAAATGCCTAAGACACGAGGTTAGACTCGTTTGTGGTATAAGACTGCCCGGACCCGCCAGGCGTATCCAGCAACCACAAACGGTAATCTAATGTGAGAGGTCAAAGGTATAAATTAAATGTGTAGTAAATGCCTAAGACATGAGGTTAGACATATTTGTGGTATAAGACTACCCGGACCCGCCTGGCACATCCAGCAACCGCAAACGGCAGTCTAATGTGAGAGGTCGTAGGCATAATTAAAAGATGCTTAAACACGAGGTTAAGTCTGGCTTGTGGTGGAAGTCTGCCTGGAACCGCCCGGCATATCCAGCGGCTACAAGCGATCGACTTAATGTGAGAGGTCTGTGCATTAATAATTAATTAATGATGATCAAAGACGAGTACGAATGACAAACAAAAGATTGGTTGAGTTGAGTAATTCTCTGAGTATCGATCTGATGTTGATTTCGGTCTTCGGGGTTGATACTTAGGGAGTTATTCTCTTAACCAATGTATCTGTGAACTAAGATGTACTTAATCATAAATTAAGTAAAACATGTTATACGATATATATATATGATACATAAAACATGTTAAGTGGGTAGGGTTAAGACCAGCTTAACCAATAATATATATTAATCTAATAAGTGGGTAGGGTTAAGACCAGCTTAACCAATAATATATATTAATCTGATAAGTGGGTAGGGTTAAGACCAACTTAACCAATAATATATATATTAATCTGATAAGTGGTTAGGGTTAAAACCAACTTAACCAATATTATATATTAATTTGATAAGTGGTAGGGTTAAGACCAGCTTAACCAATAATATATATTAATCTGATAAGTGGGTAGGGTTAAGACTAGCTTAACCAATAATATATATATATATATATATATTGATCTGATAAGTGGATAGGGTTAAGACAAACTTAACCAATAATACATGTTGATTTGATAAGTGGGAAACATGTGGTATATAATTGTAAACACTTAACCAAGTTGAAACATATAAGAAGACATGAATAAGAGGGGGTTAAGTGGGAAATCCTAGTGGGGACCAATCATAGGTGGAAAGCTTGTGCCAAGTGTGGGGACCCTTTTCAACCAGTAACCCATTTAGTATCCAGGTGAGCTCGATCTAGGTCGAGGACGGGACACGCTTACTGGATTTGATTGTAAGAGGTTAAAACGGGTTAGTGGTGGCAACACAAGTCCAACGGGGTCATGTGCGTGTGTGGGCCCGGGTTGGTAGGTAAGACGTTGTTGCATCATATAGGTATAAGCCGTGCATTTCAGTCATATTGGGTTGCCACTTTAGGGAGTGATACACCCTACTGTGGGAACAACATGGGTATCTACGAGTTAGAGAGCCGATCGAATGGGGAAGGTAGTGGGTACGACTAGCGGAGATAGGAACAGGCGACACCTATGAAGACAGCTAGGAGTATGAGTACCATATTATGAATAAATGTTGTAATTAGAATGTGGAGGGTAGTGGGTACAACTAGTGGAGATAGGAGCAGACGTCACCTATGAAGACAGCTAGGGGTACACGAGACTACCATTATCATTATTATGATTATTATGTTCAGTAGGCGAGATCTACTCTTAGAGTGATTAGTATTGGTGCAGTGTAGTATTTATCCTATAGTGATTAGAAGCGCAATTAACGTTGTCTTATTCATCTTGCTTACATGGTCATGCCTGCTTGTTTCACAGTCATTCCTTATTTTCCAGTTAATGTGTTTTCATATTACTTTAATAATTATATTGTTAAAGTTATTGGACTCGCCAGACTTTATGTCTGACCTCGTTTGTTTTCGCCTCTTTTCTTCTGTTCCCCCCTCTCCCCCCACCCCCTCCCCCGGTTTTCAGGAGGAAATATTCAAGTTTGATTCGGATTTCTCTCTGCTTGAGGTACTAGAACTTCTTGAAGAACTGCTTGCCTTTGATTCTACCTATTTAAGGCATTTTTTTTTTGGGGATTATGGGTTTAAAATTATGCACTCTGAAGGCTTTTGTACGAGACTGATATTATGTACTTGGTTTTGATATTTGAAGATGTAACCCAACTTTATTTTTGCTTCCGCTGCAATAAAGTTATAAATTTTTCAACTACTACTTTATGTATCTGTCTTGTAATATTCTGTTCTGTTTACTCATAATGCTCCACGAAACTTAATGCATTCCCTTTGTGGGTGACATTGACGGACGTGGGGTGTTACGTTCACAGTCTACGTCAGCTCCATCACCAACATCCCCACGCGTTCTCCCCTTTCTTCCAATTTGAAACCTGATATCGTTCTAACCTCCACATCACACCACCCCATCGGACTACCAGAACGCCACCACTGTGGCGTTTGAAACCGCGAGCCACCCCTCATCAGAACTGCGCCACCTCCCTCTTCCATCGCATGTGATCACGACGCCCAGGGACCCACGACGCCACCAGAGAAACCCTCGAACCCATTTCTGTTCAAACCAAAATTACCACCACCTCAGGCCGTTGCAAGTATCGGGCCACCCCCGAACCCTTGGCCTCGCCACCCCCTTCGTTCGACCTTCAGACCCCCGACATCCAGTCTCCCCCAACGCTGGAAAATCAACCAAATCCGATCGCCACTTTCAATAAACACCCCCAAAACCACGTTCTCCATTCATTAACCTCCCACGGCCACCACCAACGATGTCAGAACCCCATACCAGAGCCAAAAGAAAGCCTGATCTCCCAGCTTCAATTCCCTCCAGGTCCTAGCTCCTGAAATTGACCACAACTCCTCCAAATCATCAAAGAACGAAACCAAATATTCATGGTTTTACCTCGATTCCGGCCACCACCGTTCCACCCTAAATTTTTACAATAACTAGGTATCGAGCCGATCTCATTTCCCTTTTGATTCCATCAGCAAATTCCTTATAGATTTGCAAATATAATTTATTTTGTTATGGAGGGCTTTTTTGCAAATATTTGGGACTGAAGATGAGTTTGGACGGGATGAACAGATTTTGGCTAAAGTAGATGTATATATAAGTGCAAAGAAATATATTTTATTTTGACGTGACTAGAGATATTTTCCTTCGTGTCTATCGCCACTTTTGGATGTTGTTTATTGTCCCCGTGCTCACATACAAACTCCATTCGCAATGGAAATGGACGTCACGATATAATTCGACGTTACGGTCATAATGAAACTTGTTTCATCGAATTCTGAGTCTGTTTGCTTAAACGGCGCTCATTCACGTCCAAATGATTGATTTATCTGCATTTTATTTTGCCATGCTCACAGAATAACTCCGATTGACGCGCAAGTCGAAATCTAGCAATAATTTACTGTTGCGGTACCAATAAAAAAAATCGTCGAACACGGAGGCCGTTTGAATAATGGCCTTTTTATAACTGCCCAATTCAAATTAAAATAAACCAATTTTAAAATACCTAAATATAATATTAATAAAATATTGTAATTGGACGTACACGACCATAAGTTCATACACTACCAAAATAAAATATCATGGGTTGAATTTCAAGCGAAATCGATATTTTAAATATTTAGAAACCATTTAATTTATATAAATAAATCACTATAATATATAAAGGAATTCCATAGCGACTATTTTAAAACTTGATTTGGACATAAAACAAGATATGCGCTATGAAAACTGGATTTTCCTCTTTCATTAGAAAAATATTATCCAACAGATTCAGACAGTTCTTATTTCGAGAAAATCCGACTTATTTTGGATCCTGTACAGCCAATTAAAGTTCAAAAGGCCATATAATGAACTACCGCGCCATATAATGAACTACCGCGTCGTTGTAGCTTGTTTTATAATATAATTATAAATTAATCGCTCAATTGTTGCTTTATAATGAAATCACTACTATAACTTCAATACGAACAATATTAAATCATTTTAATTGTTTGTTCACATTATATTTCAAATTCACATTTTTCCAAATATTTTGGAATTAAAACATTATTATATTATTAATATAAATAAATCTTCAAAATAAAATAGTAAAAATCAATTATTTAAATTCAAATCAACATATTTAAAAAATAAAATAATTTAAATAGTTGGCCAAAAATACGGGACGTCACATTCCTTCCCCTTTAAAAGAATTTCGTCCCCGAAATTGCTAAGGAAGAAAGAATGTTCCAACCCATTATGTTTACAAAAATAATTAATTTAAAACTTGTTTTTATTTCCAAAGCTAACCCAATTGGTTTTAAAACCAATCTATTTCACATAACGAAATTTAAAAAAAAAATCTTCAAAAATTTTTAACACCTTAAATTTTGGAAAATTTTTGGTAGATCCCCTGTATGGAGGGACATCTGCAATATTGCAGGTTCAAAATTATATATACATGGACCAACACAGTCGGAAAAATTCAAAATCCAAACTCAAATCCAAATAAAAACCAAAATTTTATATTCTGCATAGGCGTACCTTTCTGCGATCATTGTTACGCGATAAGCGATAAATAAGACTTGAACTTGCTCAATTATCATACCAAACTGGATTCAATTTACTCCAGAATTCGCTTAAATAAATTTTAAAGTTGAACTAGCTCTTCTGCACCTGCTCTCAACTCAAATGAATTTCATTAGCCTACAAAACAATGACAATTAGGTTCCAATATCCATATCATCCATTCTAACCAATTTTACACCCAATTCAATTCACATAAGATTATAATTATTTATAACCAAGTCTTAGTAGTCCGTTTATTTCCTAAGTATCCATTTAAATTCAATAGACTTGGATTCGTTTATTGGCCCTCAATCCAATTTCAAATCCATACAACCAACCATACAATCCAAACAATTCATTGATTTCCAAATATTTACTGTTTCCCAATCACAAGTCAAATTCGGAAATTTCCAAGTATGATCACATCTCTTATGGTTTAATTCAACATTATATAAGTTAGATTAAATATTAGTATTACCATTTACTCATCCCTAATTGAAATTTCCTTTAATAATCCACTTTAGATTCACTACATTTGGATTGATTTATTCTGTTAATTCATTTCAAATTTATTTTCAACCAAGTCTATCCATTTCAGATTTATATTCAAGAAATCAACAACACAGTGCAAGCATATCAGTTAAATCAACATTAACCAATCCAATTGATTTCCTATATGATAATTATTTGTGGAAATCATCACTTTTATTGTTTTACAAAATAAATTGGGCAAAAATAAATTTCAAAAATAATTCTATATCAAATTACAAATACGTGCTCTCATATATATATATATATATATATAGATATACAAACTCAATCTAGGGCATTACTAACCCCATCACTATTTAGTCACGCCACAGAGCCAAGGTTATCACTAAACCAATGGCTCTGATACCACTGTAACGACCCAAGGATTTTTGGCCCTGAAAATCGACATAATTATGATAATCGTATCTAATGCCGACCTTCCAAGCATCGAAAACATAGGAACGTTATTAGAAAGAATTTAGAGGGTGAGAAAAGAAAGAATATTAGAATAGAAGAAAGAAGAAGAACACCACATCAGAATCTCACTGCGGAACAGATAAAATATAATATCAAATCTCTATATACAAAAGAACTGTATATACATACCAATCATCAGAGTACAACATATAACTATCACAGCGGAAATAACTTTATATAACTATAGGTGAAGCCTCCTGCTTCCAGCTCCTCGAACTCCAAGCGAACCCTAACCTAGAAACATACTCGGTCTGACCCGAGCACATTTGAAGCAAAGCAAAATTTATCGGGTCGGTCTGGAATACTTTCAGTGATAAATTCACAGCACAAACAATCTTGTTTAACTTTGGAAAATCCTTATGAAATAAAAGGATAATAGTAAGACTAGCCAACACATAAACACGGACGGTTTTTACCTTACTATAACCCAAAACATTTTTGAAATCATAAATTATTCTGATATTACAATAGTGTCTAAATACAAATAAATACAATCTTGCGGAACGCTTGCATCTCACGCTCCACATATATAGTATACAATCAAAACCGCGGGCGCTTAATGGAGATTGGATTCCGACTATGACAAGGTATGGAACCACCTACTGATAGTGTATCTCTAGAGGCGAATACACTGGGTTCAACAAGAATGTCTTGCAACCTAGCCCACACATGACCGACCACTCATTTCGCTTGAGTGTATCGAATGTACATCCCCAACGGTTTGGATCAGCAACCGTTTCCCAAAAACGGACAACATAGAAATAGATTAAAGAAGCAAATGGAATTTCTCTAGATAGGCGATTATACACCCTAATGGGAGCGACCCACATAGCCATGCTGCTTGTCCGATTTTTGTCATTTCCCGGTTGATGAGGCTTCAGGTCAGATACTACTTTTAGAATATCTGGTCATCATTCGCTTTGAATGCCACATTGTCAGATCCAGTAAATCACTAATTGACGTCCACAGAAATACTCTGGTCGTTAAGCTAAGAGAGGTGCCCTTCTCCACCACTAACAGAAATACGTTTGTAAAAGTCAACGTACGCGACCCTTAAGAAATACTTTGTCAGACATTCGTCCGTACAAGTCATACAGGAACAGGATGAACCAAAGGTACTCTCCTATTGCATCCAACATAGGAATCACCCCATAGATTAGTAGCGAAAAGTCCTTGCAAATCCGGAGATTTCAACCACGATAGAATCACAAACCAAATAACTCTGGTTGCAAGCCAAAGAAATTCGACAGGTAGTCCTTCCACTTATGAAGATCCACAGTCTTCAATTGCTCCATCTTCAATTACCACCTTCACGTATTTGTTAGTTCGCAATGGTATTCGAATATAATTTCGGTTCCGATCTTTCCGTACCAACAAGCATATCAGGTTTGATAGTCGGTGATTTAACTATCAAATAACAATCGTGTAAATAAAATGATTTTATTGACTCAGGACTTGGCATTACTTGGCCTATTTAAAAATAATTTATAAATGGTTAACCAACTTTTAATCCTCCCAATATATTTAAAGCATTTTATTTATTCTTATTTTATTATAACAAAAACTATTTTCTATACTTTAGAGTATGCATATATATATATATATATATATCCTACTGTCCATTTCCTTTACCATTGGAAATATCGTCAAATTCTGCAAAACTTCATTCCCTTAAATTCGGTATATCGATATGTACAGATATATGTACTTAATAAATTATCGATTATGATATGGGCGAAGAAAATGTCAAATTATATAATTTAAAACCCAAATATCCTTATTTACATTTGTAACTAATATTGCAGTACTTATCTAAAAACTCACACTAGTGTTCAATATTCTTCGTATGGCATATAACACCAATTTGAACACCCTTTACTCGTTTCAAACTAATACCATTCCTCGATAAAAATGAAGCCATTCAAGTTGAGGTATTTTATTTACCTCTCAGACCTTGATCGACAACGTTCTTACCTTAGAATAAATAATAGTTTGTCACTTAACCAATGATATTAAAATCTCATTTATCCCCTTGAGTTCAAATCCTGGTTTTATAAACCATTTCATAATTTTGGAATCCTCGCTCAATATAATTCCTTTACTTAATTTGTTTGACTAAGAAATTTTTCATTATCTTTTAATCCGCACATAATTTCACTTATAACTTTTGGATTTTTATAAAAATTCCACGTTACTATGCTGCTTCCATCTATTTGGGCATTCCTACAATAAACTATATCTTGGGTTTGTAACTAAAATCCGTCTATCCCGTTCTTTACAGTAAGACCTGTTTAGTTTGGATTATATTTCCATAATCCATTTATCAATATTTAATACCAAAGCTATTGTGTGAATTTCCCTTTGTGTTTGAAATCTTTATTCCAATTCCCTTATTTCGCTTATTTCAATTCTCTTATTTGCT
This sequence comes from Allium sativum, assembly GCA_030737875.1. NCBI lineage: Eukaryota > Viridiplantae > Streptophyta > Magnoliopsida > Asparagales > Amaryllidaceae > Allium > Allium sativum. Next base: position 468,621,896 of record CM060920.1, on the reverse strand, counting down.
TATCTCAATTCTCTATCATTTAAGTAATTGTTTTGGTTTCGCTTGGATTTCTTCCTTATCACTTATACAATTCCCTTTACCATCTTCTTACAATTTCTTAGATTTTATTCTAAAACCATCATTTTATTTCAGTATATTTCTAAAATTCCATTCCATTGCATTCACTTATTTAATCTAACGATTAAGTGAAATCTTATTTAAATCCCTGCATTCCACTTACAAACCCCATTTACCAATCTTGTTTGAAAACCTGGGTTATAAATTTCTTTTGTAACACCCTTATTTGACTTCGATTGAACTTATCGACACTTGATCACTTCTAATGGAATTACAACTAAAGGTCATTTCTTTAATTATTATTAATTAAAATAATAATCTTCTTTAACATTAACTATATTAAAAATAGTTAACTTGATATTAAGTAAAATAGAATTATTATCATTTTTAAAAGCTCATTAAATAATAATTAAATTCATTAACGTTATACAATTCAATAATTTCCATCATTTATAGTTAATCGGGGATTAACTAATGTTTAACACTAAACAATTCAATAATTTCCTTAATTTGTAGTTAATCAGAGATTAACTAATAATTTACACTATTAGTTAAATTTAACAAATATTCGAAAAAACTAAATCAAATTAATTCAATTAACAATTTCAATTAAAGGACTGATTTTGCCAACCGTACATATCAGTTAACTATTAATTGATTCTCATTGTCATTTCCCCTTTTAAATTAATTTAATAGTTTAATTAATTTAAAAACACTATTTAATTGTTTTAAAAACAATTATTCCATTTTACCAACCCGTATGTAAATCCTTGGCTTTCTGCTTTTAAACTTATATAACCCTTTAAATAATCCCTTTATAAACTCGATTAAAATATATATTTATAAACTTCCATTTTAATTACTTATATAAAATAATTGAAAAACTTTAATTCAGTTATAAAATAATTTATAACTTTAAAACCACGTCAATCCACCTGACGGTAGACTGATGTTTAAAACAATATATTTTAGGCCATTCCTGTTAATTACCCAATCAGTACTGTCTATTGATTTTAAACACAACAATGATGAATATCTATTCAACTATCAGCATTCAAACGGGTTTAAAAATCATTCAGGGTGAACAATTCATGAATAATATGCACAACAAATTATATATAGTTTATTTAAGGAATCCTGTCGGATCCCTCCAACCTGTCCTTCCCTGCATTATAGTTATCATTTGATAATACGAATTTAATTTCAATAATATGTTGCATTTAAAATGATGAATTATATGTAGTGACCCGCATTTTTAGCTGTTGAATAATTAATTAATTTAATTATAATTATCGATGTGGCGATATCGATGACCGAAATTAAATAAAAATGAATATTTAATTAATAATTATAATATAATAATTTTATATTATAAGCCCGGAATGGTCAGAATAGTGAAATTCACGATATACTGTGAATTGGATAGCATCAGAGGATTGGTTGAGTTTATAATCGGAATATAAATAACGAATATATTCAATCGACGACAGTTTGAACGTATAATTATAATATAATTAAAATAGAGCTTGAAACGACGCGGCAGTTCGCTATTTGGCGATTTGAACTTCAACTGAATGTACAGGATTCGTTTTAAGCCGGATTTCTATGAAACAAGAAACGTGTGGAGCTGGTGGAGTATATCTTTCTAGTGGAAGAGAAAAATCGGGATTTCGTCGTGTATATTTTGATGTACGTCCAAATCAAATTTCAGAAAAATCGCTGTAGAATTCCTTTATAATTTGCAACGCTTTATATACGTTATAAAAGGATTTTTCAATGTAAATTGAATATCGATTCAATCTGGACTTGGAATATCGAATATATAATTACCCTGGAGCTGTATGATATTCTGGTGTGAATATATACGATAATATAAATTTATTTATATTTAATTTAATTATATTTAAATATATTTATATATTTAAATGGGTCATTCAGAGCGTTAAAAATAGCCAGTTTTGCATACGAAGTCGGAATTCGACGAAACCAGTTTTGTTGGATCCGCAATATCAAATAGTTGTTAGATTTCCAGTTTCGTGATTTTTAGAGTCAGGGTGTGGCCGTACGGATTTTTAGAGTGAGAAACAGTCAGTATTTTGACGGTTAAAAATACGTTGTGTGAGCATACGAAGTCGAAATTCGACGAAACCAGTTTCGTTGGGACCGTAATGTCGAACTCTAGCTACATACCCATTTTCGTGATTTTTGGGTATTGTATGTGATCACATGATTTTTAGAAGGCAATAACGAATATAAAATTAATATAAAACTAAAATATCTCCACACAAAAAAATATCTAGATATTTATCAACATTATAAATACCCCCCTAACAAACCTTATAACCTAAATTTTCTCTACCATTAGTCAACAAAACTGGCGCCGTATGTTTTCTGTTCTTTCAGAAAAAGTTGGATCCTCATAAAATCAAAATAAAAATCAAAATGAATTCTAAAAATCACCAAAGTGGTATGTTTGAATTCAGCAAGCAAGGGGCTTCGACTGGGTACCGTCGTTTCAAGGTGCGGTCACGATTCAGGAAATGGGGAAAATTACAGTAGAGTTAGGGTTAATATTTACTTGAGTTCGAGGCAATGATACATGTTTTTACTGTCATTTTCGAATTCATAGTAGAGAATAGCACTTTCGTGCAATTTTTTTTGGGGTTCGATGATTACTGTTGTCAACCGAAGTGCTGGAGTGCGGACAAAGAAACACAGTCGACACATTTATGAAGTGGAGATAGAGTGATGAAGTTTTGGTATGAGTTGACTGAGAGGTCGATGAGAGGAATGTTGGTAAGTTTGGTTTGAAATTTTGGTGGAAGGAGAATGTGCGATTTGGGGGTTTAGGTGCAGTAATGGTGCGTATTTCCTGGGGTAGGAGGAGCGAAGAAATTGTAGGAGAAGGGGTTGCGGGTGGAAATTGGTATATGGGCTGAGTTCATGTGGTAAGGCCCAAGTCTAAAAACCCTTAGTTAATTTAATATAAATTAGTGTTTAACTTGTAAATCTAATATCTAGGTCATATGTTATCGGATTTGGACGAAACTAGATCCGTTAGGATCGTATGGACGGGAGCAACACAATGAGACTGACTGGGAGTGAATCCGAGCTAGTTACAATTTATGGCGAAATAAATTGTCCGACTGAGCCAAATAACGCAAATCGTTATTTAACGATTAACGCGCCAAAGTGAGTAAACCTCACTAACCCTGAACAGTTTATAATTTCATGTTGTATTTTTAGAACTGTTAGATATTGGTTGATTGACTATATGTTGACTGTTTGATTGAACTGCTAGTTAGTTAGTTGAATTTTCTATATCGATTCTGTTTAACAGAATATATCAATTAGAACTGAAAGTGATATTATCTATATTGTCTAACATCTGTGATGCAGGGAAACAGGTTGGAGGAATCCGACTGGATTCCTCAACAGTTATTTTATTGTTTTTCATATATTTTGATATATGATGTGAATTATAACCTGTTGGCGATTGTGTGTGTATGGACGATATTGAACATCGTGATTTGATATGATTGAATACCATGACATACCGAAATGTAGATAAAGGAGATTTTTCAAAGTGATTGAAAAATAGAATATTTATAAAGTGGAATATTTATAAATAAGGAATATTTATAAATTTGGATATTTATAAATAGGAGATATTTTAAAAAAGGAAATAAATTCAAAACATTTTCTTTTTGAATGGAAAGGCCTGTGTGGCGAGTTTGGGGATTTTCCCGATGCTTCCGTTACAAAGGAGGTTATGGCGAATTTTTCAGGAAATTTAAGGAGTTAGAATATTTCAAGAATAAATTTGAAAAGGAAATATTCGTAAACCATTTACAAATAGAATTGGAAAGGAAACATTATAAAAAGGAAATCATTTTTAAAGTGTAAAACCGTTATTTAAAAGTACATCTTTTCAAATGAATAAAACGTTGTTAAAAAGGAAATCTTTATAAAGTGAATAAAGTAAATCGAATATGGTATTCGAAGTTAGTAAATCGAATATGGTATCCGAAGTTAGTTAATCGAATATGGTATTCGAAGTTAGTTAATCGAATATAGTATTCGAAAGTTAGTTAATCGAACAAGTTATTCGAAAGGGGTTAGTCGAGTCGTGTTAGTCAAATAGAGTTAACCAGTTAGAGTTAATCAAATAGAGTTAACCAGTTAGAGTTAATCAAATAGAGTTAACCAGTTAGAGTTAATCAGTTAGAGTTAACCAGTGGAGTTAATTAGTTAGAGTTAATCAGTTAGAGTTAACCAATGGAGTTAATTAGTTAGAGTTAATCGGTTAGAGTTAAAACGAACTAGAGTTAATCAAATATAGTTATTTGAGATAGAGGTAGTCAAACATAGTATTCAGGGTAAGTTGCCATCGTGTACGACTGCTAGCGTAATTCGCAGGGCTGTAAATAGCCTACGGCGGTCGGATGTTTCCTGAGGGAATCAGGCGTAACCATTGTGATCGCTGCGATCTAGAGTCAAGCGAATAGAGTTAAATAGAGTTGTCGAATAGTAGTTGTTCGAATGGAGTTAAATAGAGTTAGTCGAATATAGTTTATTCGAATGGAGTTAAATAGAGTTAGTCGAATATAGTTTATTCGAATAGAGTTGAATAGAGTTAATCGAATAGTCGTTATTCGAATAGAGTTAAATGGAGTTAATCGAATAGTAGTTATTCGAATAGAGTTAAATGGAGTTAAATCGAATATTAGTTATTCGATAGGAGTTAATCAAGTTGAGTTAAATAAATCAAGTAGTCGAGCCTAGTTAATTGAATCGAATTGGTCGAACCAAGTAAGTTAAGTTAGTCGAGTTAAGTTAGTCGAGTTAAGTTCGTCGAGTTAAATAAATCGATGTTAGTTTCATCGAAAGGAGTTATCGATGTTAGTTTCATCGAAAGGAGTTATCGATGTTAGTTTCATCGAAAGGAGTTATCGATGTTAGTTTCATCGAAGGGAGTTATCGATTATAGTTTAATCGAAGTGAGATTTTCAAATATGAGATATTTGAAAAGGAAGAGTTATCGAATATTAGTTATTCGAAGAGAGATTATCGAATATCGTTTATTCGAGAAAAAGTTAATCGAATATAGGTTATTCGAAGAAGAGTAAATCAAATAGAGATTTTCTCGAAGAGAGTTAATCGGCAAATTCGATTATATCGAATTCGGGAAAGTACTTATACTTTCCAGTGTTTAAATAGAGATTTATTTATATTTAAATAAATGAGTGTTAGGTTAATTATCCACTAATAAGAATAGAAGTTATAATTAAAATTAGATAATTCGAAAGTAAGGATTATAACGTTATCGTTATAACCAATGTTTTAAATATAGAAGTAGATTAGTAAAATTGAATCCGAGAAAGGTGTAAAGAAGTTGTTAAAGATTAAAAGATAAACTTTGACCATTTCGAAGTTATAACGTTGTTCAGTCAAGGTCTGAGAGGTAATTATACCCCAACTTGAGTGACTTCCTTCTTAACTAAGAAATGGTAAAGTTTGATCGTAAAGGAGTTTTGGAAATGTTTTCCAAACGAGAATCAGAAATGTTTTCTGATAAAAGAAAATAAGAATTTAGAATATAGGGAAATCGGAGATAAGTAAATAAATGAACTAAAGGGATTTATGTTAAATGATGTTTGTTCGATATAATTTCCATCTGGAAATAATATCGTTGTTTGCACACTTGTTTTTCTTTGATAGTTAACTCACCGACTATCGAAGTTTTGACCATTTTAACGTTGATAATATGGAGAGACCGGTTGGATTATTATCCATAGAACCACTCTGTATTGGCATAAGCGTCGCGAATCATATATGCCAAAGGTAATTGAAGACAGAGTAAAATGCAAGGGCTATCCTGTTTACAGAATAGTGCCTTCGGTTTGTCCAGTCCCAGGACAACTTGTATGGACGAAGGTCTGACAGAGTATATCCAATGGATCGCGTAAGTTGATCTGTTCAAACGTATTCACGTTTGGTGGCGGAGGAATTCGTTTCTCTTAGCTGTGTACCCGTGTTATTTTTGGATAAGTCAATTTGTGATTTGGCGGGTGACATTCTAAGTGAATGATGATGATTTGTATGAATGAATGTCTGACCGAGTATTTCCAGAAAGGTCACGTACATTGATTTCTTCAACCGTACCAAGAGTGGAAGCGGAGAAGGAAACTTCTTTAGCTAACACGTAATGTACTGTTGTAGATGTCAATTAGTGATTTTCGATGGATCTAACAATGTGACATTCGAAGTGAATCTGATGTGATGATAAAGCGTAACCTCTAGCCTCATCAACCGGTAAATGACAGAAATCGGGCAGGCAGCATGGCTAAGTCGGTCGCACCGAAGTAGGGTGTATAATCACCTATCTAGTGAATATTCATTTGTTTCTTAAATCTATCAATGATGTCCCATATATATACGGGAACGGTTGCTGATCCCAACCGTTGGTGATGTACATTCGATACACTCAAGCGAAATGAGTGGTCGGTCATGTGTGGCTGAGTTACAAGATGTTCTTGTTGAACTCCAGTGTATCGTTCCTAGAGTACACTGATCGGAAGGTGGTTCCATACCTTGTCATAGTTGGAATTCCATTATCCAATACGTGCTTGCGATTTTGATTGTATACTATATATGTAGAACGTGAGATGAAAGCGTTTCTGCTAGTTGATATCTATTTGTACATAGACATTATTATAATATCAAAAGGTTTTTGATATAAAGATATTTTGGATTCTCATAAGGGAAAAACCTGTTCCGTTCTGCGGCGTGGTCTTATGAGATATCGTTTACTTGTTCATATACCTGTTTAAACTGTTTTACTCATACCAGTCCCATGACTGACCCGGAGTTTATTTGTTTTGTTTTCCCTAAACTCTTGGGTGCCTAATTTTGTACGGGCAGTCAAGTAGTCAGGAATTTACAGATATACTGGAAGACCGTGGAGCAGGAGGCTTCAAGATCATATAACTATAGTTATTTCCGCTGTGTTGTAAGTGTTGTACTCTGATAAGTGCTATTGTATACATAACTGTTATATTTCAAAGTTATGTTATCTATTATATGTTATTCGTTCCGCTGTGAGGTTCGTGTTACTCTGATGTTGTGTTCTTATTCTTCTTCTATTCTAAGTTTCTATCTTATCTATTCTCACCTTCTAATTTCTTTCATTAATTACCGGGATTTTTCGATGGTTTGGTTATCGACGTCGTGCTTACGTCGATAACCAAAGCCGCTCAAAATCCGGGTTACTACAGTTGGTATCAGAGCTTATGTTTTAGTGATCGGACATAACTCTGTGGCGTAACTCAGTAGAGATGGGATTAGTAATATCCTAGATTGAGTTGAGTGTATATATATACAAGAGAGCGTATATGTTATTGAATATAAAATGGTTTTATATTGTGGAGATTTATTGATTGAGTGGCTTATGAATTCTGGACGATCAGTTTGATCCACTGTATCGGTAGGAGTTTTATAAACACTTAAATACGATGAACCGACATGATATGTTTTGAAATTAATATAGTATATTGGTTGTGTTGTTTGTTAGAAAAATCGAATGAGATTATAAAAAGATGAAATGGTTATAAATAACTAATCAGAATTCATATCAGTAAAGTATATGAAGTAAGACGAATTGAATCTGAAGTTAATCAGAATTGGAATTAAAATAAGTAAATTTTAAGTTCCTGGGAGATTTTGAACTGTTTTCAAAATGGAAGTGTTTAGAAATGATTTTTTTTTGAAAGTGAAATAGTATTGAACTCACTTCGATTACTGGAAAATAGATTCTGATGAGTGTGGCCACATCATCAGTGTTCATTTTCGAGTTCCAATGTGACGGATTACTACCAAAGATTTTAATCTGAATTGTTTTGAGGAAACAAGTTGTTTATAAATTTCAAAGGCTTTGAATTGGTATTATGATTTCAAATTTGATTTGAAATAAAACCAGGAATTTAAGTTCTAGAAATTAAAATTTAACGTATGAAGTTAAATAGACTGAGATGACAAATGTGAATAAGTGAATTAGAATTAAACTTGAACTAAGTTAAATAAAATTGAATAGGATTAAAGATAATCTAGAATGGAACCAAATTGATAAGTCAATAATTTGGAATTTGATATTGGGGTTCGAATAAAATTCGATTTGGATTTGAGGATATGAACTGATTGGAATTCGATTGAGATAACATTGGTATATGCTGAGTTGATAGCATATGGAAGTGATAGAGTTGATATGCCCGACAAAAAGGTACCAGTTTATATTATATATGGATATGAGATTAAGGCGTTAGAAAATTTTCAGGATTTTTGAAAATTTAGTTAGTCGAAATAAATTAATATTTTAGTCGATATTAATTGGTTCAGTTGAAACCAGAGCTAAGGGGTAAACAGATAATTTTACCCAGAAGATAGGGTCGTCCCCTAGCTTAGCAATTTCGAGGACGAAATTTTATTAAGGGGGGAAGATTGTAGTGACCCGCATTTTTAGCTGTTGAATAATTAATTAATTTAATTATAATTATCGATGTGGCGATATCGATGACCGAAATTAAATAAAAATGAATATTTAATTAATAATTATAATATAATAATTTTATATTATAAGCCCGGAATGGTCAGAATAGTGAAATTCACGATATACTGCGAATTGGATAGCATCAGAGGATTGGTTGAGTTTATAATCGGAGTATAAATAACGAATATATTCAATCGACGACAGTTTGAACGTATAATTATAATATAATTAAAATAGAGCTTGAAACGACGTGGCAGTTCGCTATTTGGCGATTTGAACTTCAACTGAATGTACAGGATTCGTTTTAAGCCGGATTTCTATGAAACAAGAAACGTGTGGAGCTGGTGGAGTATATCTTTCTAGTGGAAGAGAAAAATCGGGATTTCGTCGTGTAGATTTTGATGTACGTCCAAATCAAATTTCAGAAAAATCGTTGTAGAATTCCTTTATAATTTGCAACGCTTTATATACGTTATAAAAGGATTTTTCAATGTAAATTGAATATCGATTCAATCTGGACTTGGAATATCGAATATATAATTACCCTGGAGCTGTATGATATTCTGGTGTGAATATATACGATAATATAAATTTATTTATATTTAATTTAATTATATTTAAATATATTTATATATTTAAATGGGTCATTCAGAGCGTTAAAAATAGCCAGTTTTGCATACGAAGTCGGAATTCGACAAAACCAGTTTTGTTGGATCCGCAATATCAAATAGTTGTTAGATTTCCAGTTTCGTGATTTTTAGAGTCAGGGTGTGGCCGTACGGATTTTTAGAGTGAGAAACAGTCAGTATTTTGACGGTTAAAAATACGCTGTGTGAGCATACGAAGTCGAAATTCGACGAAACCAGTTTCGTTGGGACCGTAATGTCGAACTCTAGCTACATACCCATTTTCGTGATTTTTGGGTATTGTATGTGATCACATGATTTTTAGAAGGCAATAACGAATATAAAATTAATATAAAACTAAAATATCTCCACACAAAAAAATATCTAGATATTTATCAACATTATAAATACCCCCCTAACAAACCTTATAACCTAAATTTTCTCTACCATTAGTCAACAAAACTGGCGCCGTATGTTTTCTGTTCTTTCAGAAAAAGTTGGATCCTCATAAAATCAAAATAAAAATCAAAATGAATTCTAAAAATCACCAAAGTGGTATGTTTGAATTCAGCAAGCAAGGGGCTTCGACTGGGTACCGTCGTTTCAAGGTGCGGTCACGATTCAGGAAATGGGGAAAATTACAGTAGAGTTAGGGTTAATATTTACTTGAGTTCGAGGCAATGATACATGTTTTTACTGTCATTTTCGAATTCATAGTAGAGAATAGCACTTGCGTGCAATTTTTTTTGGGGTTCGATGATTACTGTTGTCAACCGAAGTGCTGGAGTGCGGACAAAGAAACACAGTCGACACATTTATGAAGTGGAGATATAGTGATGAATTTTTGGTATGAGTTGATTGAGAGGTCGATGAGAGGAATGTTGGTAAGTTTGGTTTGAAATTTTGGTGGAAGGAGAATGTGCGATTTGGGGTTTAGGTGCAGTAATGGTGCGTATTTCCTGGGGTAGGAGGAGCGAAGAAATTGTAGGAGAAGGGGTTGCGGGTGGAAATTGGTATATGGGCTGAGTTCATGTGGTAAGGCCCAAGTCTAAAAACCCTTAGTTAATTTAATATAAATTAGTGTTTAACTTGTAAATCTAATATCTGGGTCATATGTTATCGGATTTGGACGAAACTAGATCCGTTAGGATCGTATGGACGGGAGCAACACAATGAGACTGACTGGGAGTGAATCCGAGCTAGTTACAATTTATGGCGAAATAAATTGTCCGACTGAGCCAAATAACGCAAACCGTTATTTAACGATTAACGCGCCAAAGTGAGTAAACCTCACTAACTCTGAACAGTTTATAATTTCATGTTGTATTTTTAGAACTGTTAGATATTGGTTGATTGACTATATGTTGACTGTTTGATTGAACTGCTAGTCAGTTAGTTGAATTTTCTATATCGATTCTGTTTAACAGAATATATCAATTAGAACTGAAAGTGATATTATCTATATTGTCTAACATCTGTGATGCAGGGAAACAGGTTGGAGGAATCCGACTGGATTCCTCAACAGTTATTTTATTGTTTTTCATATATTTTGATATATGATGTGAATTATAACCTGTTGGCGATTGTGTGTGTATGGACGATATTGAACATCGTGATTTGATATGATTGAATACCATGACACACCGAAATGTAGATAAAGGAGATTTTTCAAAGTGATTGAAAAATAGAATATTTATAAAGTGGAATATTTATAAATAAGGAATATTTATAAATTGGGATATTTATAAATAGGAGATATTTTAAAAAAGGAAATAAATTCAAAACATTTTCTTTTTGAATGGAAAGGCCTGTGTGGCGAGTTTGGGGATTTTCCCGATGCTTCCGTTACAAAGGAGGTTATGGCGAATTTTTCAGGAAATTTAAGGAGTTAGAATATTTCAAGAATAAATTTGAAAAGGAAATATTCGTAAACCATTTACAAATAGAATTGGAAAGGAAACATTATAAAAAGGAAATCATTTTTAAAGTGTAAAACCGTTATTTAAAAGTACATCTTTTCAAATGAATAAAACGTTGTTAAAAAGGAAATCTTTATAAAGTGAATAAAGTAAATCGAATATGGTATTCGAAGTTAGTAAATCGAATATGGTATCCGAAGTTAGTTAATCGAATATGGTATTCGAAGTTAGTTAATCGAATATAGTATTCGAAAGTTAGTTAATCGAACAAGTTATTCGAAAGGGGTTAGTCGAGTCGTGTTAGTCAAATAGAGTTAACCAGTTAGAGTTAATCAAATAGAGTTAACCAGTTAGAGTTAATCAAATAGAGTTAACCAGTTAGAGTTAATCAGTTAGAGTTAACCAGTGGAGTTAATTAGTTAGAGTTAATCAGTTAGAGTTAACCAATGGAGTTAATTAGTTAGAGTTAATCAGTTAGAGTTAAAACGAACTAGAGTTAATCAAATATAGTTATTTGAGACAGAGTTAGTCAAACATAGTATTCAGGGTAAGTTGCCATCGTGTACGACTGCTAGCGTAATTCGCAGGGCTGTAAATAGCCTACGGCGGTCGGATGTTTCCTGAGGGAATCAGGCGTAACCATTGTGATCGCTGCGATCTAGAGTCAAGCGAATGGAGTTAAATAGAGTTGTCGAATAGTAGTTGTTCGAATGGAGTTAAATAGAGTTAGTCGAATATAGTTTATTCGAATGGAGTTAAATAGAGTTAGTCGAATATAGTTTATTCGAATAGAGTTGAATAGAGTTAATCGAATAGTCGTTATTCGAATAGAGTTAAATGGAGTTAATCGAATAGTAGTTATTCGAATAGAGTTAAATGGAGTTAAATCGAATATTAGTTATTCGATAGGAGTTAATCAAGTTGAGTTAAATAAACCAAGTAGTCGAGCCTAGTTAATTGAATCGAATTGGTCGAACCAAGTAAGTTAAGTTAGTCGAGTTAAGTTCGTCGAGTTAAATAAATCGATGTTAGTTTCATCGAAAGGAGTTATCGATGTTAGTTTCATCGAAAGGAGTTATCGATGTTAGTTTCATCGAAAGGAGTTATCGATGTTAGTTTCATCGAAAGGAGTTATCGATGTTAGTTTCATCGAAGGGAGTTATCGATTATAGTTTAATCGAAGTGAGATTTTCAAATATGAGATATTTGAAAAGGAAGAGTTATCGAATATTAGTTATTCGAAGAGAGATTATCGAATATCGTTTATTTGAGAAAAAGTTAATCGAATATAGGTTATTCGAAGAAGAGTAAATCAAATAGAGATTTTCTCGAAGAGAGTTAATCGGCAAATTCGATTATATCGAATTCGGGAAAGTACTTATACTTTCCAGTGTTTAAATAGAGATTTATTTATATTTAAATAAATGAGTGTTAGGTTAATTATCCACTAATAAGAATAGAAGTTATAATTAAAATTAGATAATTCGAAAGTAAGGATTATAACGTTATCGTTATAACCAATGTTTTAAATATAGAAGTAGATTAGTAAAATTGAATCCGAGAAAGGTGTAAAGAAGTTGTTAAAGATTAAAAGATAAACTTTGACCATTTCGAAGTTATAACGTTGTTCAGTCAAGGTCTGAGAGGTAATTATACCCCAACTTGAGTGACTTCCTTCTTAACTAAGAAATGGTAAAGTTTGATCGTAAAGGAGTTTTGGAAATGTTTTCCAAACGAGAATCAGAAATGTTTTCTGATAAAAGAAAATAAGAATTTAGAATATAGGGAAATAGGAGATAAGTAAATAAATGAACTAAAGGGATTTATGTTAAATGATGTTTGTTCGATATAATTTCCATCTGGAAATAATATCGTTGTTTGCACACTTGTTTTTCTTTGATAGTTAACTCACCGACTATCGAAGTTTTGACCATTTTAACGTTGTTAATATGGAGAGACCGGTTGGATTATTATCCATAGAACCACTCTGTATTGGCATAAGCGTCGCGAATCATATATGCCAAAGGTAATTGAAGACGGAGTAAAATGCAAGGGCTATCCTGTTTACAGAATAGTGCCTTCGGTTTGTCCAGTCCCAGGACAACTTGTATGGACGAAGGTCTGACAGAGTATATCCAATGGATCGCGTAAGTTGATCTGTTCAAACGTATTCACGTTTGGTGGCGGAGGAATTCGTTTCTCTTAGCTGTGTACCCGTGTTATTTTTGGATAAGTCAATTTGTGATTTGGCGGGTATGACGATGTGACATTCTAAGTGAATGATGATGATTTGTATGAATGAATGTCTGACCGAGTATTTCCAGAAAGGTCACGTACATTGATTTCTTCAACCGTACCAAGAGTGGAAGCGGAGAAGGAAACTTCTTTAGCTAACACGTAATGTACTGTTGTAGATGTCAATTAGTGATTTTCGATGGATCTAACAATGTGACATTCGAAGTGAATCTGATGTGATGATAAAGCGTAACCTCTAGCCTCATCAACCGGTAAATGACAGAAATCGGGCAGGCAGCATGGCTAAGTCGGTCGCACCGAAGTAGGGTGTATAATCACCTATCTAGTGAATATTCATTTGTTTCTTAAATCTATCAATGATGTCCCATATATATACGGGAACGGTTGCTGATCCCAACCGTTGGTGATGTACATTCGATACACTCAAGCGAAATGAGTGGTCGGTCATGTGTGGCTGAGTTACAAGATGTTCTTGTTGAACTCCAGTGTATCGTTCCTAGAGTACACTGATCGGAAGGTGGTTCCATACCTTGTCATAGTTGGAATTCCATTATCCAATACGTGCTTGCGATTTTGATTGTATACTATATATGTAGAACGTGAGATGAAAGCGTTTCTGCTAGTTGATATCTATTTGTACATAGACATAATTATAATATCAAAAGGTTTTTGATATAAAGATATTTTGGATTCTCATAAGGGAAAAACCCGTTCCGTTCTGCGGCGTGGTCTTATGAGATATCGTTTACTTGTTCATATACCTGTTTAAACTGTTTTACTCATACCAGTCCCATGACTGACCCGGAGTTTATTTGTTTTGTTTTCCCTAAACTCTTGGGTGCCTAATTTTGCACGGGCAGTCAAGTAGTCAGGAATTCACAGATATACTGGAAGACCGTGGAGCAAGAGGCTTCAAGATCATATAACTATAGTTATTTCCGCTGTGTTGTAAGTGTTGTACTTTGATGAGGGCTATTGTATACATAACTGTTATATTTCAAAGTTATGTTGTCTATTATATGTTATTCGTTCCGCTGTGAGGTTCGTGTTACTCTGATGTTGTGTTCTTATTCTTCTTCTATTCTAAGTTTCTATCTTATCTATTCTCACCTTCTAATTTCTTTCATTAATTACCGGGATTTTTCGATGGTCTGGTTATCGACGTCGTGCTTACGTCGATAACCAAAGCCGCTCAAAATCCGGGTTACTACATTATAAGTAACAACAACCAATCAACCATAAATGACCAATAGCATCCATAGCAGCCAATCAACCAATTTATACTGTTAACGACAATTTTTTTTTCTATGAATTTAACACATCACAGGATTCCAGAAGGTGTGAGAATTAACTCACTAGTCTTGATGGTTGACGCGTTTGTTCCTTTTAATTTTAAACAAGTGTTTAAAATTATCTGAAATCTCAAGTAACTCCAAGTGACTCCCAGTTAGCACCATCATCTAGCCCTTGTTTCTACGATCCCAACGGATTCAGTTTCGTCCAATTCCAATCATGAACAAGTAAGATATCGCTGTTACAATATTTGAATTGATTTTAATTAACTAATGGTTAACATTATTATTAATATTAATTTAATATCCCTAAATTACGAATTAATGTTGACTAAACCCACTGTTAATTACCTTTATAATTCACGGTCCACGTCAGCTCCATCACCAACATCCCCACGCGTTTTCCCCTTTCTTCCAATTGGAAACTCGACATCGTTCTAACCCCCACATCACACCACCCCCATCGGACTACCAGAACGCCGCCACCGTGGTGTCTGAAACCACGAGCCACCCCCTAACAGAACTGCGCCACCTCCCTCTGCCATCGCCTGTGAGAACGACGCCCAAGGACACACGACGCCACCAAAAAACCCTCAAACCCATTTCCGTTCAAACCAAAATTGTCAGCACCTCGGGTCGTCGCAAGTGATCGGGCCACCACTGAACCCTCTGTTGTATATAACAATGTTGTATACACAATTATATGATTTTTGTTTGATGATAACAAACAAGTATATATTATTTTGAATGTGTTTGTTATTGTACTGTTATATCACATTACAGACAGGAATATAATATTTATATTTAAATAAAATACGACTGTACAGAAATTCAAATATTCACAGTGTTTTATTTAAATATAATATTTTATTTCAATATTCAAACAGTACAAATTTTTTTAACTCCACTATTTATACATTCACAGAATATCTGTACTTGTATATAAACAGAATAAAATAGACAAGTTCGTTTGACAACAATAAAATGATATTTTATTTCAATCAAATTTGTTTATTACATATATTTGTACAATTCTGTCACAGCTCCTCAGTACAGTTCATTCATTGTCACTCAGTCATACATACACACAACATATACACAGTTACATTTCATATATATCCATTTTCACTTGTATATACAGACTCATACATTCATTGACACCACATGCTGTCTTCTTATCTTCAGCTTTCAGTCCAGTCATTGTCAGTCCAGTCATCACAGTCAGTCCAGTCATCCCAGCTTACCTGTCACACATGAAACAGAAACACACAGTATACTGCAATAGAAATAATACTGAATATATGCAAATATAAATTTTATTTTTAGAATTTTATTTGCCTCAGATTTCTGGTGTGTTTCTCATCATTTTTTTTGACTTGATCTGAATTATAAAACCATCAATCTGTGTCTAGACAGCTTGTGATATTCACAGTGATACACTGTAAATACCACAAGGCAGACAACATATATATTTCAATGCAGGGACAGGGACAACTTGACTGATGGGTGCATGTACACACGTGCATACACGTGTATTGCGTCGCCAATCAGCGAGCAACTGAGGAGTAGCCACGTGGACCTTCTCGACTCAGTGCACATGAAAACAACTCAATGAAAAGTCAACAACAAACTCAAAGTGGTCGAACACACATCAAAATGGTGCACAAGAAATTTCAGCTCAAATACAATGACAAATCAAAGCAAATGTTGATCAGCATGGACATGGCATCTGCATGAATGTGAGCATGTACAAGTGGTGGTAAATGAACAGTGCAACTCAGTCATGATCAAAGCATGGTTCAGTCCATATTTTTAAAGTGGACACAAAGTGATCAAGCCAAAACAGCAAGTGCAAAGTGAGGGTGCAACATCATCAATACAAACATGAAACAGAAATCAGCTCGACCAATGCAAGAATGTCCAAGGCTGTTACTTAGCATGGCCAAGGTGAGAAATTCACACAGCAAAACAGTGAGCTCAACAACAAAGCAAAAGCAGCATAGAAGAAGCAGCATATACAATATAGGCAAGCATGTCAAAACATTCATGAGCAACATGGAGTTACAAACCAAAGCATGAAACAGCATTAACAAATGGCTACAAGGTGCGGCTTAGTAAACGGAACAGAGCATGCTTTCAGATTCAAGAAAATACAAGCTTGGTTCAGCAGAAAAGTAAAGATGAGCATGCAAGAATAAAAGAGCCAGTTTTACATGTGCACAGCAATGTTACAAAGGGCAGACAAGTGAAGCACAATGTTGGCAAAAACATTTGGTTCATTCAAGTTTTGAATTCACAACAGTCATGGACCAATTAAACCAAGGAAATCATATCTGGCAATAACATTTTCAGAAACAAATCAATTCAAATATTCCAATCATAAAGGAAAAATTGCATGGTCAGGCAAAAGGAATTTATTCTGGGCAAGAAATCAGCATCAAATTCATTCTCGGCATTTTTCAGAAATCACAATTTCATTTCCAGTAAGACAGACAAAAAATTTCTTTCCAGAAATGATTTCATGGTTTTTAAGACATGCAAGAAATACTTGGCAAGTTTTCAAAGTATGTTCAGATATGTCATCCAATTCATTATGGGCAAAAATCATTTTGTATTTATGTTTGTCAAAGCTCAAAGCCAACCAGACTCATCACAACAAATCTCAAATTCAATCAAGAGAGTCAAAAGGGGCAACAAATCATGTATTCATTGATTGAATCACATGTATCAATTCAGGAAACACACGTGCAAAATCATTCAGGGTAGATTTAAATCGAGGAAATAAAAGGGACAATCCATTTAAGGTGATTAAACCGAGGTAATCAAGGGTTCAAGAAAAATTCATTCAAAGCCGAGAATTTTCAAAAGGGAAACCACAATCAATCATCAAGGAAAATCAAAGAAAGCAAAAGGGGAAACCCTAGATTTACAGATCGGCCAATTTCACGTGAAATCAGAGTATTATAAGGATTTTAAATCCTATATATTTACACCTACTTCATCACAGGCAAGGATCGAAAATCCACAAATCAATTTAAGAAATTAAAAGCAAGAATTTTTCAGAGAACTCACATATTATTTCAAGTGTTTCGATCGCCTGAATTTCTCCAAATCAGTAACGAGAAAGAGAGCCAAGTATTGTTCAAGCTTCAGAGAATCAATTAAACCATCATCGAGATCACGATTTGGATTGGATTTCAGAAACCTTAGCAATCGCCGCCGCCATTTTTGTTTCCCAGAGCAAAAGAGAAAGTAAAGGGATCGGGTGCAAACAAAAGGAGAGTGGGCCGGCCAAGTGTCAAAGGACTTTGGGCTTAATTATTAAAAGGGGTTTTTAATTGTTCTACTTTAATATGTTTTTTATTGTGTATTGTTTCAATTTCGTTTGTAAACAATTCTGAACAGTTTATAGAGTCTGTAAAACTCTAGGGGAGTTTCAGTTAGGAGTTAACTGACAGTACTAGACTCTGTAAAATCTAGGAATACAGGTTACGGGTCTGTAATCTGGGGAAAATCTGATTCAGGGGTTTGAATCAGTCTAGGGGTTTGAGCGTAGGGTTAGAATAGGAGCAGGGTTTGCGAGTGTACATGGTCTTGTATGCGGGATCTGTTCTATCACCTAGTAGAAACCTTAGAAATGCAGCAGTAGGCAGGGTTTTGCCGAAGCTGGGTATATCTGTGTGTGATTTATTTTCTGCATTTCTGTTTCTGCTATATTCTGTGATTTGTTTATTTTTATTTATCTCGTTTGATTTTTAATTCAGTTAAAAACTATCAAAAACCCTATTCACCCCCCCTCTAGGGTTATTCTAGATCCAACAGTGGTATCAGAGCCAGGTATTTGTGTTTAACTCTAGAGTAATGGTGATTCCTAGTTGTCAGTCGATAGAGAGTCAGTCCAGCTCATCTCCAACTATTTTCAATGAAACAGATTTTTTAAACTGGAAATCCAAAATGGAATTTTATTTAAAATCTGTTAATATTAAATGTTGGGATGTCATTATCAATGGGTTTGATAGTGTAGATATTAATTTCAATGCTCGTGCTATGAAAATTATATTTGACTATCTTAGCACTGAACAGTTTAATCTTATCTGTCATTGTTTATCTGCACAGGAAGTTTGGAGAACTCTCAACAAGTTGTATGGAAAATCTGACAACAGCTCAAAACCCCATAATGTCAACTTTGATTCAGATCTATGCTTAACAAGTCATGTAGATGAAACTTCAGATGAATCAGATGATGGAGAATCAACAAATGCTGAAACAGAAAATCTCTCATATGAAGATTTGGTTTACATGTGTCTTGATTTAACGAAATCTGTTGATAAACTCCAATCTAAAAACAAATCTTTGAAAACTGAAAATCATGAGTTGACCAGCAAAATTCATTGTTTGGAATTAAAACTTGAAAATGTTGTGAAATTTGAAAATTCTAATTGTGAAAATTGTTTGAAATTAAAAACAGATCTCGTTCATCTCAACAATAACATTCAAAGGCTTGAAGAAGAAATTCTAGTTTTAAAAGGTAACGAGATTGAGTTGAAAAATGCAAACAATTTTTTTCAAAAGGAATTTAACAATTTTAAGGCTATCGAAAATTCCAAACTTGAAATTGCTGAAAGTGATAGTTTGTTGAAAACAGATCTGATTTTGAGTGAGCTTGAAAAAGAGATTGAAAATCTCAAGAAACTTGGATCTGAAAAACAAATTAAATTTGAATCAGAGATCTTTGAATCCAAGACCAAAGTTAAAATGCTTGAAAACGAAAATTTGATTTTGAAACAGAATGATACTGAAAAGAGAAAGATCAGCATTAATCGTTGTTCGAATCTAATGAAAGAGAATTCTGATCTTAAATCCAAAATCAACAATCTTGAATTGAGTTTGAAACGCTTTTCAATTGGTGAAAAATCTTTGAATATGTTGTTGAAAAATCAATTTTCTTCTGGTCATAAAAATGGTCTTGGTTTTGGGAAAAGAAATGATTTTGAAAGTTTGAACTCTTGTGATTTCAAAAACTCTTTAAACTGCTTCAAGAAGAGTCATTCAAAAAATTTGAATTTTAAAAATTCCAAAAGTTTTTTGAATCACAATCGAGATAAGAATTGGTTTGATAACAATTCATTTTGGATCCCGAAAAGAAATAAAATGATTTTTGGAAAACCTAAACAAATTTGGGTTACAAAGGGAACTCTAGTTGATTCTAACGGATTGTTATATAAGCAGGTTTGGGTACCTAAAGCTATGAATACAACTGTGAGTGGTTTTATAAACTTTGTTAGACCACTCGATTCTATAAATTGTTAGGTATCGAAGGTGGCTAAGGAACTGCTGTGCTGAAAAAAATTTGAAATCAAGATTGCCTATAACTCTGTGTCATTTACAGTTCCTTAGGCCAAGATCTGTTGAGTTAGAGATTCTGCTTTACATTGGATTCTGGTATGATCTCTAAACTCACCTTTGTATATTCTCTTTGTTTGTTTTTTATTTTCTGTTTTTATTCCTTCCTCTATCTCCTTCTTTTTTGTTTTTTATTTGACACTGCCAT
The DNA here is from genome assembly GCA_030737875.1 of Allium sativum. NCBI lineage: Eukaryota > Viridiplantae > Streptophyta > Magnoliopsida > Asparagales > Amaryllidaceae > Allium > Allium sativum. The sequence continues at coordinate 468,601,650 of CM060920.1, read as the reverse complement.
ATTCTTCTCTGTCTGTACTTCTTAAACTTCCAGTTGCAGAATTAATGATTTTCTGGAAATTTGCCTTACTTGTATAAAATCATCATGTGTTAATCATTTCCATATCCTGAATTTGAACTTGTATATATCTGCAATTGTTTTGAAGTTTATTTTCTGATTGTTGAATTCATAACAGTGTTGATGCATTCATATCATATCTTGAACACTGTTAACTAGAATTCTAAAATTTTGAAGATCTGAATAATTAATGAAATTTCACACACTTATGCTGTTTTGAGTTCCTTCCAATTCATTTTGGAAACGCTTAAAGCACTGTTACTTCTCAGTTGTGATAATCTCATTAATTTTTTAGATTGGCTTGATTATTTCTGACTTGAAAAATATTTGGGTTGAATCAGTGATACATCTTGAATTTCATTCTTATTCATGATTATTATGATTAAAATTAGTTTAGTTTGAAATCATCTGAAATTCCTGATATTTTGAATCTCACACACCACTTAAATCTGAAATTATTAACCTTGTGTGACTGATTCATTATATCTCAAAATTTGACATTGATTCAAATGATTTCAAATAAATTATTTTCTTTGGATCATGAATATCTCACAAAATTGATGTAGATGATCTGAAATCTCTTGAGGACTTGTCAGAAAATTCTTGTGAAGATTCTTTGAAAATCCGGTCTTGAATTTCTCTGTTATTTCATGGTTATATGATTTAAATATTTGTTTGTTGAAAATCATTTGAAATTGTTGATTTATTAAATCTCACACATATCTCAATTCAAAAATTTATAAATTGGTGTGATTTATTTATTAAATCCTGATATTTTTCATTCCTCAAATGATTTCAAATAAACGGTATTTCTAATCTTGGATCATGAATGATCTTATGTGACCATCCGCTGACAAGTCTGACGTGATTTTATGTTCTGTGTTGCTCTGATACTGTTTTTCAAATAACTGCCTGCTTTAATCTGACCGCTGCTCTGATACATGTGCATAATCTGTTATCTTGTCTGATTGGGCTTTGTATTTATAATTCTTTTGTCTATGACATTCTTGTTCAGTATCATGTTAAAATTCCTCGTAAATAGAGACACCAAGTGGTATCAGAAGCGCCTTATTTTTGTCTCACCCATCTGTACTTAGATTCAAATCTTCACCATGTATATATCCACACACTCTTTTTGTCCTGTACACATTTTTTTTTCTTCCTCTTGTTGTATATAGATCAGCATATTCCTCTTGTATTTAATTTTCAATTTTAGAATTATTTACTAATTATTCATTCAGAAATTGAAATCAATATCAAAATTGAACTGTATTTGTAGTTCATCAAAATTATTTTTAGATTTTGAAATTGTGATGAATTGGGACTGCAATATATTTCACAACAAGAGGAGATTTTTTAATTTTCATGATTGTTGAACATTTATTATAATGTCTTTGAACTGGCAAATTATCTCACGACCATCTTCATTATCTTTCATCATTCTGCCATCCATGATAATTTTTTTTTAAATGTGGAGAGTTTAATATTTTTAAAATCACCTTGAACAAACAGTGAAAATAGTTGTGATGGAATTGTGGTTATGCTATTTTTCAGAATTAGTGTCAAATGAAAATTTTCAATAATCCCGGTACAGTTCATGCATATCTCATAATATAATTAATTTAGAAATTTATTTCACAGTCCATCTCTGTACTTACCACATTTCTATCATCCATATTGGTTTTATATATCGAGGAGTTTTTTCCTTTTAAAAAGCTGAAAATGATGAAAATATAATTAATACATAAGTGTGTCTCTAACCTCATTTAAAAATCCAAGCTCTGGTCATGCATGGTTGAGAGACAACTTATAATTTAAGCTGCGACTGACCTCATTTAAAAATCCAAGCTCTGGTTATGCGTGGTCAGTGTGCTCTTAAATAAAAGATAAAAGAAAAGGAAATAAAGTGCTAAAAATAGAAATAATTTTGAAATTCTCCTCAGTGTATAAAAACCAGTCTATCAATCCATGTTCTAATCTGTGAAATGTGTTAATATCTTATAAAGTATTATGATTTGTTGATTGATAGCTACTGGGATTTGAGATTATTCGATCTTGTCACTTAAATTGAATTATTAATTATAGTCCAAATTCCATCTCTGGTTTTTAATCTCATTTTTTATTCTGGAAAATATTTGGGAAATACTCATATTTTTTTATATAACTCTCCTCATTTTTATAAAATTCATCGTATATCCGTCATTCTCTGCAATGTGAAATATACCACCAGTTCTTAGAATATTATGATTTTTGTTTGACTGATTGAATTTTATGATGATCGTTCTTCCTCTTAAGCTGAAATTATATTTTTAGTCAATTTTCATCTGTATTTTAAAATCTGTATCCTTTTGATGATAACAAAAGGGGGAGAATGGATTAGATTTTGATTTATGAGTGAATATTTTATAAATATTTTTAATTTTGAAAATTTAATTATTCATACATTTCACTCATGCATAGTTATAGGGGGAGTTTCTGTTATAGGGGGAGCATTTAAATAGGGGGAGTTCAAATATTTACGAAGAACAAACACATTTATTATATTCAAAATCTTTTATTTGTTTGTCATCATCAAAAGGGGGAGATTGTTGTATATAACAATGTTGTATACACAATTATATGATTTTTGTTTGATGATAACAAACAAGTATATATTATTTTGAATGTGTTTGTTATTGTACTGTTATATCACATTACAGACAGGAATATAATATTTATATTTAAATAAAATACGACTGTACAGAAATTCAAATATTCACAGTGTTTTATTTAAATATAATATTTTATTTCAATATTCAAACAGTACAAATTTTTTTAACTCCACTATTTATACATTCACAGAATATCTGTACTTGTATATAAACAGAATAAAATAGACAAGTTCGTTTGACAACAATAAAATGATATTTTATTTCAATCAAATTTGTTTATTACATATATTTGTACAATTCTGTCACAGCTCCTCAGTACAGTTCATTCATTGTCACTCAGTCATACATACACACAACATATACACAGTTACATTTCATATATATCCATTTTCACTTGTATATACAGACTCATACATTCATTGACACCACACACTGTCTTCTTATCTTCAGCTTTCAGTCCAGTCATTGTCAGTCCAGTCATCACAGTCAGTCCAGTCATCCCAGCTTACCTGTCACACATGAAACAGAAACACACAGTATACTGCAATAGAAATAATACTGAATATATGCAAATATAAATTTTATTTTTAGAATTTTATTTGCCTCAGATTTCTGGTGTGTTTCTCATCATTTTTTTGACTTGATCTGAATTATAAAACCATCAATCTGTGTCTAGACAGCTTGTGATATTCACAGTGATACACTGTAAATACCATAAGGCAGACAACATATATATTTCAATGCAGGGACAGGGACAACTTGACTGATGGGTGCATGTACACACGTGCATACACGTGTATTGCGTCGCCAATCAGCGAGCAACTGAGGAGTAGCCACGTGGACCTTCTCGACTCAGTGCACATGAAAACAACTCAATGAAAAGTCAACAACAAACTCAAAGTGGTCGAACACACATCAAAATGGTGCACAAGAAATTTCAGCTCAAATACAATGACAAATCAAAGCAAATGTTGATCAGCATGGACATGGCATCTGCATGAATGTGAGCATGTACAAGTGGTGGTAAATGAACAGTGCAACTCAGTCATGATCAAAGCATGGTTCAGTCCATATTTTTAAAGTGGACACAAAGTGATCAAGCCAAAACAGCAAGTGCAAAGTGAGGGTGCAACATCATCAATACAAACATGAAACAGAAATCAGCTCGACCAATGCAAGAATGTCCAAGGCTGTTACTTAGCATGGCCAAGGTGAGAAATTCACACAGCAAAACAGTGAGCTCAACAACAAAGCAAAAGCAGCATAGAAGAAGCAGCATATACAATATAGGCAAGCATGTCAAAACATTCATGAGCAACATGGAGTTACAAACCAAAGCATGAAACAGCATTAACAAATGGCTACAAGGTGCGGCTTAGTAAACGGAACAGAGCATGCTTTCAGATTCAAGAAAATACAAGCTTGGTTCAGCAGAAAAGTAAAGATGAGCATGCAAGAATAAAAGAGCCAGTTTTACATGTGCACAGCAATGTTACAAAGGGCAGACAAGTGAAGCACAATGTTGGCAAAAACATTTGGTTCATTCAAGTTTTGAATTCACAACAGTCATGGACCAATTAAACCAAGGAAATCATATCTGGCAATAACATTTTCAGAAACAAATCAATTCAAATATTCCAGTCATAAAGGAAAAATTGCATGGTCAGGCAAAAGGAATTTATTCTGGGCAAGAAATCAGCATCAAATTCATTCTCGGCATTTTTCAGAAATCACAATTTCATTTCCAGTAAGACAGACAAAAAATTTCTTTCCAGAAATGATTTCATGGTTTTTAAGACATGCAAGAAATACTTGGCAAGTTTTCAAAGTATGTTCAGATATGTCATCCAATTCATTATGGGCAAAAATCATTTTGTATTTATGTTTGTCAAAGCTCAAAGCCAACCAGACTCATCACAACAAATCTCAAATTCAATCAAGAGAGTCAAAAGGGGCAACAAATCATGTATTCATTGATTGAATCACATGTATCAATTCAGGAAACACACGTGCAAAATCATTCAGGGTAGATTTAAATCGAGGAAATAAAAGGGACAATCCATTTAAGGTGATTAAACCGAGGTAATCAAGGGTTCAAGAAAAATTCATTCAAAGCCGAGAATTTTCAAAAGGGAAACCACAATCAATCATCAAGGAAAATCAAAGAAAGCAAAAGGGGAAACCCTAGATTTACAGATCGGCCAATTTCACGTGAAATCAGAGTATTATAAGGATTTTAAATCCTATATATTTACACCTACTTCATCACAGGCAAGGATCGAAAATCCACAAATCAATTTAAGAAATTAAAAGCAAGAATTTTTCAGAGAACTCACATATTATTTCAAGTGTTTCGATCGCCTGAATTTCTCCAAATCAGTAACGAGAAAGAGAGCCAAGTATTGTTCAAGCTTCAGAGAATCAATTAAACCATCATCGAGATCACGATTTGGATTGGATTTCAGAAACCTTAGCAATCGCCGCCGCCATTTTTGTTTCCCAGAGCAAAAGAGAAAGTAAAGGGATCGGGTGCAAACAAAAGGAGAGTGGGCCGGCCAAGTGTCAAAGGACTTTGGGCTTAATTATTAAAAGGGGTTTTTAATTGTTCTACTTTAATATGTTTTTTATTGTGTATTGTTTCAATTTCGTTTGTAAACAATTCTGAACAGTTTATAGAGTCTGTAAAACTCTAGGGGAGTTTCAGTTAGGAGTTAACTGACAGTACTAGACTCTGTAAAATCTAGGAATACAGGTTACGGGTCTGTAATCTGGGGAAAATCTGATTCAGGGGTTTGAATCAGTCTAGGGGTTTGAGCGTAGGGTTAGAATAGGAGCAGGGTTTGCGAGTGTACATGGTCTTGTATGCGGGATCTGTTCTATCACCTAGTAGAAACCTTAGAAATGCAGCAGTAGGCAGGGTTTTGCCGAAGCTGGGTATATCTGTGTGTGATTTATTTTCTGCATTTCTGTTTCTGCTATATTCTGTGATTTGTTTATTTTTATTTATCTCGTTTGATTTTTAATTCAGTTAAAAACTATCAAAAACCCTATTCACCCCCCCTCTAGGGTTATTCTAGATCCAACACCCTCAGCCTCGTCACCCCCTTCGTTCGACCTTCAGACCCTCAACGCCGGAAAATCAACCAAATCTGATCGCCACTTTCAATAAACACACCAAAACCACATTCTTCGTTCATCAACCTCCCATGGCCACCACCGACAATGTCAGACCCCCAGACCAGAGCCAAAAGAAATCCTGATCTGTCTGCTTCAATTCCCCCCAGGTCCTAGCTCCTGAAATCGACCACAACCCCTCCAAATCAGCAAAGAACAGAACCAAATATTCACGGTTTTACCTCGATTCCAGCCACCACCGTTCCACCCCAAATTTTTACAGTAGCTAGGTATCGAGCCGATCTACATCTTCCTTTTTGATTCCCTTAGCAAATTCCTTACAGATTTGCAAATATAAATTATTTCGTGGTGGAGGGCTTTTCTGCAAATATTTTGGACTGAAGATGAGTTTGGACGGGATGAACAGATTTTGGCTGAAGTAGATGTATATATAAGTGTAAAGAAATGTGACGGCCGGGAATTTCGCTCGATCCGAATCAGTCGTTAAACCGATCTAGACCGTTCGAAACCCCTGATCGTTTTGAGAACAAGACAAAATAGAACGCGGACGGGAGAACATTTCATTGCTATTACAACAATTCCATCAGATACAAGAATATACAGAGTATAATTGAATAAATTACATTCGATAAATATCAGAGATTACAATAAATTACATAGCAGCGGAAAAATAATACAAAGCACAACTGAAGGTGATATACGGATACAGAGCTTTCCGGATATCATTCCTGCTGTAAACCAGGATCCTGTGAATATAAATCTGCAAAACCAAAACTACTAGCTGCCCGTGTAGAAAATAGGGGCACCCAGAGTTTAGGTTAAAACAATAAACTCCGGGTCAGTCATGTGACTGGTGTGAGAACTAAAACAGTTAATTAAAACTTTACTTTAAAAGAGAGTAATTCAAGGGACCACGCCGTATAACACGGAACGGGTTTCCTCCCAAGAATACCAGTGCATAGAATAAACTGCGCAATGTTTTTTCGAAAAATGAAGCTATTATAAGACCCAGGTCCCATCACACAATGCAACACAAGACGGAGGATAGGGTTTTCCCTTATAATAGCCAAACATGCTTGGTACGTTTTAAACAAATCATTTGATACTATAATAAGTGTATAGTGTCAAAACAGTTTCAATCATAAATATAAATCATAGACGGCATGGGTACCATATATCATGTCTCCATACTAGTTCTACAATTAAAACCGCAATACACGTATTGGAAATTGGATTTCCGTCATGAGTCGAGGCAAGGGGCAAGCTCCTCTCCGCTTCGAGACACTCTAGCAAATGCCTCAGGACTACACACTCTGGGTAACCCTGGAATCAGCTGGGCCGGTCCTCTCTTACGTTTGAGGATTGGCAATTCCTGAACACACGTTTCCCGGTCCTTACAGACCTATAATCGAGGCGCCTCATTCCAACAACCACAAAGGTGAAAAGTATGTAAATGTCAGGGCTGGTAAGTCACTGACACCACCAAAGCTAGAAAGAAACGTCGTGTTCTCCCAGCGGTCCGTATCCCGTTTTTAACTCATACCGAGGTGTGAGGCTCGCGAATCCACGCTATACACAAAGCTGCCACGTAGGTCGTGCTTTGATCATCAACCACAAGACTTTGCTTTTCAACAGAAGCCTTGATCCATGCAACTCAGCATGTCACACAGGCAATTCATACCATGCGATTGATATCTATCGATATATAACCTCTAAGCTCGTACGTCTCAGAGAAGGGCGTTAAGCAAGAGAATAAATTCTCCGCCGCCAAACAGATATATATTTAACAGAGATCAATCAACACAGAATAAAGTCAAATGTCAGACACACAATCCATTTACAAGTTCGTTCTGGGTCTGAACGAAACCGGAGGCACTTTCCTCGCATATCCATCCATCTACAAGTACGTCTGGACGACAACCAACTGATTCCCTCATCTTGGTTGTACAGCCCAATCAAGATCGTCAGTAATTATCCAAACGATGTGAAGACTTCCGGTCTTCGACCACCGTCTTCATCTTCGACATATCGTCGAATCGGTTATTCAGAATGGGTGTAAACCCGGTCTTTCCGAACAACCCGCGTATATTAAAAACAAATGTTACACAAACACAACATACGCCTCATTCCAATTCATATTCTCAGGGAAAGGCTCCCATTAATTTTATCCAAGATAAATTCTTTAAAATTTATCCTTTAATCTTCCTTTGGATGTCATTTCAAACCAAATTATGGCTTTTCAAACTAGTCGGGATTAACGAACCACACCGAAGTAATTATTTATTTTATTTCCCAATCCCAACCTATTCATCCCATGAAGCAAAACTGGTAATACTCCATATCTAACACCGGGGTGTTATCGGTAAAATTAATTACCATTTCACGTTCAAATCTTATTAAAGATTTAACTATCGCTTTGGAGCAAAACTGGTGATACTCCACTCTCGCTCATTTGCCAAATTTGATAATTTAAATTATCAATTCACATTTCAATCTAATTGCAGATTCAATAAAACTCCTTTTACTGGGTTAAAGAACTAGTGTCATTTAAAACACAGTTCACGACAAACCCAAATCACATTCTATTTATTATCGGGTTAAAGAACCAGTGTTATTTAAAACACCGTTCACGATAAACCCATTTCATATCCAATCAAATATATTAGAAATTCCGATTATTTAAAACCCCTTTTTAAATCTAATTTATTTATTTAAAAATAATTGGGTTTTAAATTTGGTTCAAAACTAGTTCATTTCGATAAAAATCCATTTTTATCTTTTCAAATATGGAGTTTTTCACCCCAATTTTTCTCAAATCATTTCTTATGATTTTACACAAATTATTGATATTTTTAATAATTTTATCAAGGCTCGTACAGTCGATTTTCAACAACGGCCATCGAACTGCACTTATAGCGACCTTTTTCAAATTTGATTTGGACGTATCTCCAAATCCAACCGTTAGATTTTGAATTTCTAATATTTGTTAGAAAGCTCTTTTCGATACGAACCCAACGGTTCCGGTTTTAGGAGAATCCGACGGCGGATCTCCCGTAATGTCCGTTTGAAATAAATGGTCGAAATTGACAAACTGCCGCGGCGCGGCGCGTTCTATTCAGGCCATTGTATTATATATATAATATATATAATATATATTTCGTCGATTACTATCTAAAAACGAATTTTATAAATAGTTTTGAATTGGTTTCAAAAACAATTTCAACTTCCATTTCAATTCAAATCAAAATTGAATTTTTCCTTATAAATTCGTTTTAAAATTCATTTCTATTCTATTCAAATCAAATTTCAATTCGTTTTCTTTTCAATTTGAATTCAATTCGTTTGGTTTTCTATTCAATTCAATTCAAATTGGTTTTCTATTCGATTTAATTCAAATTGGTTTTATATTCAATTCATTTCGAAATCGTTTTATATTCAATTCATTTCGAAATCGTTTTATATTCAATTCATTTCGAAATCGTTTTATATTCAATTTATTTCGAAATCGTTTTATATTCAATTCATTTCCAAATCGTTTTAAATTCAATTCATTTCGAAATCGTTTTATATTCAATTCATTTCGAAATCGTTTTATATTCAATTCATTTCGAAATCGTTTTATATTCAATTCATTTCGAAATCATTTTATATTCAATTCATTTCGAAATCGTTTTATATTCAATTCATTTCGAAATCATTTTATATTCAATTCATTTCGAAATCGTTTTATATTCAATTCATTTCGAAATCGTTTTATATTCAATTCATTTCGAATTTCATTTCAAAATATTCGATTTCGAAATCACTTTTCAATATTCATTTTAAAATGAATAAAATCGATATAAATATCGTTCACGTCAAAATGGCGTAAATCTAATCAACACGGCTTCATATATTTCTATTTCCAAATATTCCATTTCAAATATTTCTTTTTCAAATATTTCTATTTCAAATATTTCCTTTTCAAATATTTCGTTCAACACATGACTAATCTCAACGGATGAGTACTGTCAACACATGAACCTTTATTCTATATTGATAAAGATGTAAATTTTATTATTAAAATATTTCGTTCAACACATGACTAATCTCAACGGATGAGTACGGTCAACACATGAACCTTTATTCTATATTGATAAAGATGTAAATTTTATTATTAAAATATTTCGTTCAACACATGACTAATCTCAACGGATGAGTACGGTCAACACATGAACCTTTATTCTATATTGATAAAGATGTAAATTTTATTATTAAAATATTTCGTTCAACACATGAATAATCTCAACGGATGAGTACGGTCAACACATGAACCTTTATTTTATAATATTCTTTATTTTCTAAATTGGAATGAGGCCCAATCAATTACCATATAAAGTTAATTATATGGATTCCATACAACACATGTATATAATAGCAACGATAAATAATCAACCATCAACCAAAGTGCACTACACTGTATAAGCATCAAATATAGATATCTAACGCTTATAACAGCCTGTCAATCAATCGATCGACACATTTAATCGATCAGGATGAGTGAACTTCAAATTTCATCCCAACACCCGTGTGGGGTTTCAAATCAACAAACACAGATTTTATTTGTGCAGTTGGGCGATGTGTAAAATTTATCGTCCCAATCAATGTCCTTCAAATAGGTGTACATAAACAAACTGTCCGGTTTGTAAATGGATATTTATTTATTCACATTCACGTTAAAAATTATATTTTTAACGATAAAATATTTTATTTCAACACATAAATTTCTATTCAGTTCATTTACACAACAAAAATGATATTTTTATTTTTCTAACACATTTTAGAAAATTTCGGCGGCATAACGGCACGATATTAGAAACGGGACAAGGCCTAACCTTATCCCCGGTCTAGTGAAGTCCCACGCCATTCACACATCAATCAAATCAATTTCATTTCACCAAACAATTCAATTCAAACCAAATAATCTAACCAACTACACAACCAAACAATTAAACAAACAAGCCATCCATGGTCTGTGGATAACGGGTGTCGGGTGCTACTAAACACCGTCTGCATCCTAGTATATATATATATAACTAGAAAAAGAAATTGAAGAGTGAGAAGTTCTCACCGATAGCTATCCTAACTCCACGGCACTTCATTTATAGAAATCTTCATCGTTCTCGCCTTTTTGTCGCTTTCGTTGCCCGTAGTCACTACATATATAAAAAAATCGAATTTTTACATCGCTATTCAATATATAAAAATCGAATTTTTACTTTGCTATTCAATATATAAAAATCGAATTTTTACTTTGCTATTCAATATATAAAAATCCTATTTTTATACCGCTACTATATAGATAAAAATTATATTTTCACATCGATGTTCATATAGTAAAGATTATATTTTTATCACGCTATTCTTCATATAAAGATTTCGCCTTTTCAAATATAAAGATTTCATCACTATAAAAATCACCTCTTTATTTCAACGTATATATAATAAAAATCAGATTTTTATTTCGCTACACATACAAAGATGATATTTTTATATTCTCCATCATATAAAGATTATATTTTTATTATCTATTTAATATGAAAATTATATTTTCTATCTTTGCATACGATAAAAATTATATTTTTAAACAATTAAAAATCGTATCTTTAGCTAATTAAAAACCTCCTGATATTTATTTGATTTCAATTCACTTTAAAAATCCTAAAAGGAGAGAAGGAGGAAGAAAAAGAAAGAGAAAATAAAAATAAAACAAAAAGTAAGAACTTACAGCGTGGTGGGGGGGTTCCAAATGGAAGATGGGGCTAGGGTTTCACGGTGTCTTCGAACGGAGGAGGGGGAGAATGGCGTCGAGCGGCTGGTGGTCCTCTAGCAAGGCGGCGCGGCGCATTGGGTGGAGGTTCGAGGAAGGTCGACGGGTATGGGTGAGAAGGGCTCAGGGTCTCGATCGACGAGGGGGTGGGAAAGAAGAAGGAGGCCGGAAGAGGAGGAGGGGGACTTGCCAAAGATCGGCGGCGCCTGCGTCGATGGTGCGACGATGATCGTGGGGAGGGAGGCGACGGTTTTGAGATTCAAAATTCTTTTTTTTTTATTTCTGTCTATTTTGAAATGATATCGGGGGGACCAGAGTGGATGTAGGAGAGAAAGGGGGTTTTTAATTTTTAATTTATTTAATTATTTTATTTTCACCAAAAAGCAACTTTTATTTTCGACCTCAAAACGAGGCCCACCGCCTGTCGTCCATAGCGTTTTACCCCCATTCCGAACACAATGGGATATGTATCGCAAGCTGATTTGATCGTTTCGATCAGTTTTCGTCAAAATCAACATATAACTCTATATATTGAATTTGAACGCGCATTTCAATTTACTGGGGTCACATACGAACTTTATAAATTCCCGAAAAATATTTTCTAGCTTCGTATTGACGATACGGTCCTAACAAAACTAGTTTCGTCGAATTCTGAGGTCGTTTGCAAAATGTCCATTTTTAAGGGCTTGAATTCCATAGCGACTATTCAGAATTTTCAACTGGACATATCTTTTGATTCCCGCTATGAAATTTCGATTTTTCTGACTCGTTGGAAAGATATTCTCAAATAGATCCTATTATTTTTGGTTTCACTAAAATCCGGATTGTTTTGCACCCGATACATTCAATTGAAGTTTGAAATCGAATTATCGAACTACCGCGCCATTTTCAATTCTATTTATAATTATATATAAATATTTATATTCTAACGACAATGTATATAATATATACGTTCTAATTATATTCAAAATAAATTTCTCGTCGATATTATTTAAAATAATCTATTTTAAATGTTCAAAATTCATTAAAATTGCCAAAATAAAAATTTTAAACTGGCCCAGATTTTCCGGGTTATTACAATCTCCCCCACTTAAAACTTTTCGTCCCCGAAAAGGAACAAAGTCGAAAGTGGTTTGATTAATCAGCTCCACGTTCGATCTGGCTTCCATTCTCCAACTTTTCAGTTTTTGAGAATTTTCAAATTTTCAAAAATTTGACTAACACCCTAAATTTTCGAAAAATTTCGCCATAACCTCCCCTGCACCGGGAGCCACGGGAAAATTCCGAAATTGCCATATAGGCCTTCTGATCATAAAAAGAAAAAGAAAAAGCCAATAGGCTCATAAAATCATCATCACCCAAACAAAACAGTAAATTATAGTAAACATGTACCTATTTGTCGGGCAAACAAATTTTATTCTCTGCTCTAGCCTCCTTGCTATGACCTGTTCAATGTAAGCACATGTATATGCAAGCAAATGCGTCTAATTTTCAATACAATTCAATATTTGGCACAATTAGGCATAAATGGTTAAAATTATCAAACAAATAAACAAACAACACAAACATCAATCAATTAGTGGATTAACGTTTCAAATTCATAATTTTGATACATGTATAGAAAATCATGTTTTTGGTGCCAATTCACAACAATGTGTTCTAGCTATATTAGTTTTGGTTCTCACACCAGTCTAATGGAAATATATAGATATCACACCTTCGTCACACGAATATAAATACTGATGATGCACGTGCTATCATCAGTACCATCTCCGGGCGACTAGAATGTGATTCTATATCTACCTAATATATTAAAACTTCGAATATACGTTCATGACACGTATATGCAAAACCTTTATATAGTAGATTGTCCAAATTCAATATAAATAAATATTCAAATACGTATAAAATGGTTTAAATTTTCAAAACAAAATTGTTTTCAATTGGAAAATATACTCTTCACACCCGTTCTAGGATACTACTGATCCTATCTCTAACGAGTCATTCTAATTGGATATTACTTATCCAATATCTGATGAATTCTTTCGTATGGTTCTAATGTGTCTTGTTCTCGAGCTCTATAAACCAAAGCTCTGATACCAAATGTTACGGTCGGGAATTTCGCTCGATCCGAATCAGTCGTTAAACCGATCTAGACCGTTCGAAACCCCTGATCGTTTTGAGAACAAGACAAAATATAACGCAGACGGGAGAACATTTCATTGCTATTACAACAATTCCATCAGATACAAGAATATACAGAGTATAATTGAATAAATTACATTCGATAAATATCAGAGATTACAATAAATTACATAGCAGCGGAAAAATAATACAAAGCACAACTGAAGGTGATATACGGATACAGAGCTTTCCGGATATCATTCCAGCTGTAAACCAGGATCCTGTGAATATAAATCTGCAAAACCAAACTACTAGCTGCCCGTGTAGAAAACAGGGGCACCCAGAGTTTAGGTTAAAACAATAAACTCCGGGTCAGTCATGTGACTGGTGTGAGAACTAAAACAGTTAATTAAAACTTTACTTTAAAAGAGAGTAATTCAAGGGACCACGCCGTATAACACGGAACGGGTTTCCTCCCAAGAATACCAGTGCATAGAATAAACTGCGCAATGTTTTTTCGAAAAATGAAGCTATTATAAGACCCAGGTCCCATCACACAATGCAACGCAAGCCGGAGGATAGGGTTTTCCCTTATAATAGCCAAACATGCTTGGTACGTTTTAAACAAATCATTTGATACTATAATAAGTGTATAGTGTGAAAACAGTTTCAATCATAAATATAAATCATAGACGGCATGGGTACCATATATCATGTCTCCATACTAGTTCTACAATTAAAACCGCAATACACATATTGGAAATTGGATTTCCGTCATGAGTCGAGGCAAGGGGCAAGCTCCTCTCCGCTTCGAGACACTCTAGCAAATGCCTCAGGACTACACACTCTGGGTAACCCTGGAATCGGCTGGGCCGGTCCTCTCTTACGTTTGAGGATTGGCAATTCCTGAACACACGTTTCCCGGTCCTTACAGACCTATAATCGAGGCGCCTCATTCCAACAACCACAAAGGTGAAAAGTATATAAATGTCAGGGCTGGTAAGTCACTGACACCACCAAAGCTAGAAAGAAACGTCGTGTTCTCCCAGCGGTCCGTATCCCGTTTTTAACTCATACCGAGGTGTGAGGCTCGCGAATCCACGCTATACACAAAGCTGCCACGTAGGCCGTGCTTTGATCATCAACCACAAGACTTTGCTTTTCAACAGAAGCCTTGATCCATGCAACTCAGCATGCCACACAAGCAATTCATGCCATGCGATTGATATCTATCGATATATAACCTCTAAGCTCGTACGTCTCAGAGAAGGGCGTTAAGCAAGAGAATAAATTCTTCGCCGCCAAACAGATATATATTTAATAGAGATCAATCAACACAGAATAAAGTCCAATGTCAGACACACAATCCATTTACAAGTTCGTTCTGGGTCTGAACGAAACCGGAGGCACTTTCCTCGCATATCCATCCATCTCCAAGTACGTCTGGACGACAACCAACTGATTCCCTCATCTTGGGTGTACAGCCCAATCAAGATCGTCAGTAATTATCCAAACGATGTGAAGACTTCCGGTCTTCGACCACCGTCTTCATCTTCGACATATCGTCGAATCGGTTATTCAGAATGGGTGTAAACTCGGTCTTTCCGAACAACCCGCGTATATTAAAAACAAATGTTACACAAACACAACATACGCCTCATTCCAATTCATATTCTCAGGGAAAGGCTCCCATTAATTTTATCCAAGATAAATTCTTTAAAATTTATTCTTTAATCTTCCTTTGGATGTCATTTCAAACCAAATTATGGTTTTTCAAACTAGTCGGGATTAACGAACCACACCGAAGTAATTATTTATTTTATTTCCCAATCCCAACCTATTCATCCCATGAAGCAAAACTGGTAATACTCCATATCTAACACCGGGGTGTTATCGGTAAAATTAATTACCATTTCACGTTCAAATCTAATTAAAGATTTAACTATCGCTTTGGAGCAAAACTGGTGATACTCCACTCTCGCTCATTTGCCAAATTTGATAATTTAAATTATCAATTCACATTTCAATCTAATTGCAGATTCAATAAAACTCCTTTTACTGGGTTAAAGAACTAGTGTCATTTAAAACACAGTTCACGACAAACCCAAATCACATTCTATTTATTATCGGGTTAAAGAACTAGTGTTATTTAAAACACCATTCACGATAAACCCATTTCATATCCAATCAAATATATTAGAAATTCCGATTATTTAAAACCCCTTTTTAAATCTAATTTATTTATTTAAAAATAATTGGGTTTTAAATTTGGTTCAAAACTAGTTCATTTCGATAAAAATCCATTTTTATCTTTTCAAATATGGAGTTTTTCACCCCAATTTTTCTCAAATCATTTCTTATGATTTTACACAAATTATTGATATTTTTAATAATTTTATCAAGGCCCGTACAGTCGATTTTCAACAACGGCCATCGAACTGCACTTATAGCGACCTTTTTCAAATTTGATTTGGACGTATCTCCAAATCCAACCGTTAGATTTTGAATTTCTAATATTCGTTAGAAAGCTCTTTTCGATACGAACCCAACGGTTCTGGTTTTAGGAGAATCCGACGGTTGGATCTCCCGTAATGTCCGTTTGAAATAAATGGTCGAAATTCACGAACTGCCGCGGCGCGGCGCGTTCTATTCAGGCCATTGTATTATATATATAATATATATTTCGTCGATTACTATCTAAAAACGAATTTTATAAATAGTTTTGAATTCGTTTCAAAAACAATTTCAACTTCCATTTCAATTCAAATCAAAATTGAATTTTTCCTTATAAATTCGTTTTAAAATTCATTTCTATTCTATTCAAATCAAATTTCAATTCGTTTTCTATTCAATTTGAATTCAATTCATTTGGTTTTCTATTCAATTCAATTCAAATTGGTTTTCTATTCGATTTAATTCAAATTGGTTTTATATTCAATTCATTTCGAAATCGTTTTATATTCAATTCATTTCGAAATCGTTTTATATTCAATTCATTTCGAAATCGTTTTATATTCAATTCATTTCGAAATCGATTTATATTCAATTCATTTCGAAATCGTTTTATATTCAATTCATTTCGATATCGCTTTATATTCAATTCATTTCGAAATCGTTTTATATTCAATTCATTTCGAAATCGTTTTATATTCAATTCATTTCGAAATCGTTTTATATTCAATTCATTTCGAAATCGTTTTATATTCAATTCATTTCGAATTTCATTTCAAAATATTAGATTTCGAAATCACTTTTCAATATTCATTTTAAAATGAATAAAATCGATATAAATATCGTTCACGTCAAAATGGCGTAAATCTAATCAACACGGCTTCATATATTTCTATTTCCAAATATTCCATTTCAAATATTTCTTTTTCAAATATTTCTATTTCAAGTATTTCCTTTTCAAATATTTCGTTCAACACATGACTAATCTCAACGGATGAGTACTGTCAACACATGAACCTTTATTCTATATTGATAAAGATGTAAATTTTATTATTAAAATATTTCGTTCAACACATGACTAATCTCAACGGATGAGTACGATCAACACATGAACCTTTATTCAATATTGATAAAGATGTAAATTTTATTATTAAAATATTTCGTTCAACACATGACTAATCTCAACGGATGAGTACGGTCAACACATGAACCTTTATTCTATATTGATAAAGATGTAAATTTTATTATTAAAATATTTCGTTCAACACATGACTAATCTCAACGGATGAGTACGGTCAACACATGAACCTTTATTTTATAATATTCTTTATTTTCTAAATTGGAATGAGGCCCAATCAATTACCATATAAAGTTAATTATATGGATTCCATACAACACATGTATATAATAGCAACGATAAATAATCAACCATCAACCAAAGTGCACTACACTGTATAAGCATCAAATATAGATATCTAACGCTTATAATAGCCTGTCAATCAATCGATCGACACATTTAATCAATCAGGATGAGTGAACTTCAAATTTCATCTCAACACCCGTGTGGGGTTTCAAATCAACAAACACAGATTTTATTTGTGCAGTTGGGCGATGTGTAAAATTTATCGTCCCAATCAATGTCCTTCAAATAGGTGTACATAAACAAACCGTCCGGTTTGTAAATGGATATTTATTTATTAACATTCACGTTAAAAATTATATTTTTAACGATAAAATATTTTATTTCAACACATAAATTTCTATTCAGTTCATTTACACAACAAAAATGATATTTTTATTTTTCTAACACATTTTAGAAAATTTCGGCGGCATAACGGCACGATATTAGAAACGGGACAAGGCCTAACCTTATCCCCGGTCTAGTGAAGGCCCACGCCATTCACACATCAATCAAATCAATTTCATTTCACCAAACAATTCAATTCAAACCAAATAATCTAACCAACTACACAACCAAACAATTAAACAAACAAGCCATCCATGGTCTGTGGATAACGGGTGTCGGGTGCTACTAAACACCGTCTGCATCCTAGTATATATATATATAACTAGAAAAAGAAATTGAAGAGTGAGAAGTTCTCACCGATAGCTATCCTAACTCCACGGCACTTCATTTATAGAAATCTTCATCGTTCTCGCCTTTTTGTCGCTTTCGTTGCCCGTAGTCACTACATATATAAAAAAATCGAATTTTTACATCGCTATTCAATATATAAAAATCGAATTTTTACTTTGCTATTCAATATATAAAAATCGAATTTTTACTTTGCTATTCAATATATAAAAATCCTATTTTTATACCGCTACTATATAGATAAAAATTATATTTTCACATCGATGTTCATATAGTAAAGATTATATTTTTATCACGCTATTCTTCATATAAAGATTTCGCCTTTTCAAATATAAAGATTTCATCACTATAAAAATCACCTCTTTATTTCAACGTATATATAATAAAAATCAAATTTTTATTTCGCTACACATACAAAGATGATATTTTTATATTCTCTATCATATAAAGATTATATTTTTATTATCTATTTAATATGAAAATTATATTTTCTATCTTTACATACGATAAAAATTATATTTTTAAACAATTAAAATTCGTATCTTTAGCTAATTAAAAACCTCCTGATATTTATTTGATTTCAATTCACTTTAAAAATCCTAAAAGGAGAGAAGGAGGAAGAAAAAGAAAAAGAAAATAAAACAAAAAGTAAGAACTTACAGCGTGGTGGGGGGGTTCCAAATGGAAGATGGGGCTAGGGTTTCACGGTGTCTTCGAACGGAGGAGGGGGAGAATGGCGTCGAGCGGCTGGTGGTCCTCTGGCAAGGCGGCGCGGCGCATTGGGTGGAGGTTCGAGGAAGGTCGACGGGTATGGGTGAGAAGGGCTCAGGGTCTCGATCGACGAGGGGGTGGGAAAGAAGAAGGAGGCCGGAAGAGGAGGAGGGGGACTTGCCGAAGATCGGCGGCGCCTGCGTCGATGGTGCGACGATGATCGTGGGGAGGGAGGCGACGGTTTTGAGATTCAAAATTCTTTTTTTTTTCTGTCTGTTTTGAAATGATATCGGGGGGGCCAGAGTGGATGTAGGAGAGAAAGGGGGTTTTTAATTTTTAATTTATTTAATTATTTTATTTTCACCAAAAAGCAACTTTTATTTTCGACCTCAAAACGAGGCCCACCGCCTGTCGTCCATAGCGTTTTACCCCCATTCCGAACACAATGGGATATGTATCGCAAGCTGATTTGATCGTTTCGATCAGTTTTCGTCAAAATCAACATATAACTCTATATATTGAATTTGAACGCGCATTTCAATTTACTGGGGTCACATACGAACTTTATAAATTCCCGAAAAATATTTTCTAGCTTCGTATTGACGATACGGTCCTAACAAAACTAGTTTCGTCGAATTCTGAGGTCGTTTGCAAAATGTCCATTTTTAAGGGCTTGAATTCCATAGCGACTATTCAGAATTTTCAACTGGACATATCTTTTGATTCCTGCTATGAAATTTCGATTTTTCTGATTCGTTGGAAAGATATTCTCAAATAGATCCTATTATTTTTGGTTTCACTAAAATCCGGATTGTTTTGCACCCGGTACATTCAATTGAAGTTTGAAATCGAATTATCGAACTACCGCGCCATTTTCAATTCTATTTATAATTATATATAAATATTTATATTCTAACGACGACGTATATAATATATACGTTCTAATTATATTCAAAATAAATTTCTCGTCGATATTATTTAAAATAATCTATTTTAAATGTTCAAAATTCATTAAAATTGCCAAAATAAAAATTTTAAACTGGCCCAGATTTTCCGGGTTATTACAAGAAATATATTTTATCTTGACGTGACTAGAAATATTTTCCTTCGTGTCTATCCCCACTTTTGGATGTTGTTTATTGTCCGTGTGCTCACATACAAACTCCGTTCGCAATAGAAATGGACGTCATGATATAATTTGACGTTACAGTCCTAATGAAACTTGTTTCATCGAATTCCGAGTCTGTTTGCTCAAACGGCGCTCGTTCACGTCCAAATGATTGATTTATTTGCATTTTATTTTGCCACGCTCACAGAATAACTCCGATTGATGCGCAAGTCGAAATCTAGCAACAATTTACTGTTGCGGTCCCAATAAAATTTGTTTGTCGAAAACGGAGGTTGTTTGAATAATGACCCTTTTATAATTGCCCAATTCAAATTAAAATAAACCAGCTTTAAAATACCTCAATATAATATTAATGAAATATTGTAATTGGACGTACATGACCAAAAGTTCATACACTACCAAAATAAAATCATGGGTAGAATTTCAAGCCAAATCGATATTTTAAACATTTAAAAACCATTTATTTTATATAAATAAATTGCTATAATATATAAAGGAATTCCATAGCAACTATTTTAAAATTTGATTTGGACATAAAACAAAATCTGCGCTATGAAAACCGGATTTTCCTCTTTCATTAGAAAATATTAGCGAACAGATTCGGACATTTCTTATTTTGAGAAAATCCGATTTATTTTGGATCTTGTACAGCCAATTAAAGTTGAAAACGTCATATTACGAACTACCGCGCCACTGCAGCTCGTTTTATAATATAATTATAAATTAATCGCTCAACTGTTGTTTTATAAGTGAAATCACTACTATAACTTCAATACGAACAATATTAAATCATTTTAAATTGTCTGTTCACATTATATTTCAAATTCACATTTTTCCAAATATTTTGGAATTAAAACATTATTATATTATTAATATAAATAAATCTTCAAAATAAAATGGTAAAAATCGATTATTTAAATTCAAATCAACATATTTAAAAAATAAAATAATTTAAATAATTGGCTAAAAATACGGGACGTTACACTTTTAAATTACTTCTTTTCATGCACAACTTTTTGAAAAGAAGGAAAAAAGTCATTAACAAAGGAACAATTAGTGGTTGAGAACATGATAGATGCATAAAAGGTATCATTATTTATTATGCATCACGGATAAAGAGAGCATGAAACCTTAAACATCTTATATTATGAAACATACCAAACTTGCTAAAACATCTTACATATAGGAACAAAGGGAGTAAATTGACATCCTTGGAATACTTCAAAGATTGCTTGTTTGCTATTTGTTTGTGGTTTTTTCACATGATATTGCTTACCTTCTTATTATTCCTTGCAATTGTTTTATGTGCTTTAAACGATCTGTGTATACCATGGAAAGTTAAAATAACTGACCCATATTATTATTCTATATTATTCTATTTTTGATGAAAGAATGGTCCTCATAAGAGAGAGCACTCATATTTCGTTGAAATAAAATCAAAATCCGTACAAGAGTTGGTTGGGAAAAAGAAATTATGGATGTGATAGGTCATCACTATGTTCATCAATCAGGCAAAAAGTAAACATAATAATAAGGCTATAATTGTTTTTGATGTCAAATATAAACAAATTGATGTACTTCTGAATGTTAATTATGATATGATGGTCGGAGTAAAATTTATGGGGAGTTAATACTTCAAATGGCAGGGGAAGGATTTTGAGGCAATGTGTAACACCCCACCTCCGTTGAGGTCACTCGCAAAGGGAATGCCTTAATTTTGGTGGAGCGTTTTTAGTAGACAGAACAGAAATTTACAAGATAGATAAAGTAGTACTTGAAAATTTTATAACTTTATTTACAACAGAAATAAGTTTTGGTTACATCTTTCAAAATCACCATATCGAAATTCAAGTACATAAATATCGATCTCGTACAAAAGCCTTCAGAATGCATAGTTTTTAAAACCATAATCCCCAATATAAACGGCCACGGAAAGATAGAGCCAAAGCCAAGCAATACTTCAACACTTCCAGCAGAGAGAATCTGAATCAAGCTCCTATGTTTCCACCCTGAAAACCTGGGGGGGGGGGAACGGAAAGAAAAGAGGCGAAACAAACTAGGTCAGACATTAGTCTGGTGAGTCCGGTGACTTTCAGCATATAAACAAATAATAGTATCATGACATGTAAATAAAACTGGATGAGAGATAATCGTAACAGAAATAGCAGGTTAACAGAAGCAACAGAATGATATAGGCTAAGCTAAGCTTTTCACTTCTCTGCACTAATACTAGTATAACAGGATTAGGTGTTACCCTAATATCTAAACTGAAACAAAAATGGAAACAGGATAATCTCTAGAAAAACAGAATGCTAGTAATGGGCCTTTACCACCCGAACAGACAGAAGGTACAGAAGCAGAATACTAATAATGGGCTTTTACCACCCCAACAAACATAAGGTATGGAAACAGAATACTAATAATGGGCCTTTGCCACCCAACTAATGGGCCTTTACCACCCCAACAGACAGAAGGAACAGAAACAGAATCGGAAACGGAATCAGAGACGGAAACAGAATAATCCTTATGGAAATAGAATGTTAGAATTAGGTGTACACTAGAAATAGGTCTTTTACTACCCGAGCAGATGGTACCATGCAGAAACAGACAGTCACCCAACAGAAACAGACGGTACCCACAGAACAGACAGAACTAGGTGTACCCTAATCTCTAAACAGAAACAAAAACGGAAACAGAATAACCTCTATAGAAACAGAATGCTAGAATTAGGTGTACACTAGTAATGGGCCTTTACCACCCGAACAGACGGTATCACGCAGAAACAGTCAGGTGGTCACCCAACAGAAACAGACGGTACCAACAGAAACAGACAGAGCTAAGTGTACCCTAAGTCCTACCCCCAAGCGATCGGCTCCCTAATACATAAATACCCTGTGTCGGCCCTACAGTAGGGTGCATCACTCCCTAAAGTGGCAACCTATTGGCACAAACCTATTTACAGATGTCACGGTGTCTTACATCCTCAGAGCAGACCGGATCCATGCATGCACATGACCCAGTTGGAACGCGCCATCAACACCCCTCGCCATTATCAGAATGAATCGCTTATAATTAGTTCAGTAAGCGTGCCCGGACCCCTACATAGCATGGGGTCAAAGTTTTGATACCAGAAAGGGTTACTGACTAATATGGGTTCCACACAACAGACGACACAAGTAATTCCCCTCCTAACTTTGTGTCATCAGACTAACAGATTTCAGATTAACTTGTTTATAGATTTCATACAAAGTTCAGATTACTAGTTCACAGATCAGACAATCAAGTTAACAAGTTTTCAGATTAACAGATCAGAAGTATGGATTTAACAGACATACAGATTGTCCAACTTTGTATTAGGCCTACAGATTCACGAAACGGGTTTATTAGATTCATCAGTCCAGTTGGCTTAACCCTATCCACCCAACACGTTTTTAGACACCACATTTCTCTTAAATTTGCATTAATTAAATATTAATGCATAGATCTCTCACATTAGGTCGGTAGCTTGTGGCCTTAGGATGTGCCGGGCGGTTCCGGGCAGACTTCTGCCACAAGCCAGACCTAACCTCGTGTCTAAGCATATTTTAGTTATGCCTACGACCTCTTACATTAGACTGACAGTTTGCGGTTGCTGGTTAAGCCGGTTGGTTCCGGGCAGGCTTCTACCGCAAACAGAGTCTAACCTCGTGTCATAGCCAATTTCATCCTAATACAGATTATAAAGATATCAAACTAATTCTGTTCATTTAACAGATTAAACTTCTTTACATATTATAGCAGATTAATCAAAATTCTTAGATCGAGCCTACGGATTTTCATACCCAAATTACAATTATTTAGCTTTCAACAGATTAGGCAATTCAACAAATAATAGATCTAGCAGATTAGGCGATTCAACAGATTAGCAGATTAGGCAATTCAACAGATAACAGATCTAGCAGATTAGGCGATTCAACAGATTAGCAGATTAGGAAATTCGATAGATTTAGCAGATAACAGATTTAGCAGATTAGGAAATTCAATAGATTATATATTTCTAAAATTATATTTACATATTTTTCATAATCACAAATTAAGCCTAAACTTACATGCCTAACTCACGGTCATAATTCATAACATATGCCCAAACTTTTAGTTAAACTTTGTACCGTACAGAATATTCTCTAAAAGCCCAAATCATGATATACCATATGAATTATGCCAAATTATAGCCTTTAATGCCAAATATCCAAAAATCCACTTTTAGGCGTGTTCACATTGATAGTTATCCTATTATAATATAGGTCTCTACGCCTAAGTCACATATTCTTTTTTCAAGTCATGAATCGTTATATAAAATTTACCCCAAAAGTCTAGATCTTTAAATTATAACATCTCAAAATCATATCTTAATTTTTATATCACTACAACAAAAAAGACTTTTGATGGCATTTAAAAAACACCATAAAAAGAATCCATAGCGTTTTTAATGACGTTGTGTATCGACATGCAGTTAAAAGTCAGTATCAAACCATGGCTGTAAGGAAACACCATGAAAAGTATAATTCAATAGCGTTTAATCTGTGCTGTTAATACATTTCATGGCGTTTATGCTAATTGTGTATAACTTTTTCTTAGAGGTTTTTGAATGCCAAAAAAAACATTTCTCAGCGGTTTTATGATGCTAAAAAAAAAATTCTCAGCATTTTTTACGTGCTATTATAAGAATTCATAGCGTTTGGTTTTTGTTGTGATATTTTTTTTACAGCATTTACGATTTGCTATAACTGTATTCAAGTCAAATTTTAAAAAAACTTTTTATGGCGTTTTAAAAACGCCATTGAAAAAAAGGCCATGAAAATTTTCAATGACGTTAGAAAAACGCCGTAGAAAGTCATAAAATCAATCTACCTGCTTATACCAATCTAAAATCTGCATATTATATAGATGCCTCAATTCAAAATTACCATGTCATACTGATAACATATTTTATTTTGATCACATAATTCGTAACCAACAAGTAAAATTTTATAACTAAAACATGCAATATTCTTACATCGATAATACACAATAGGTCCATAATAGTTCATAAAATAGTGGTGTTATACTAAACATACACATACACAAGCAGTAGCGACAAAAATATAGCACTACATACATTCTTACAAACCAACATATAGTCTTCGCAGCATGATTAACTTTGACCCATATAGTTTTCCATCAACGTCGTCGTCTATGTACCTGTAAAGCAAAAAAATTCAATATTGTTAGTACGTTCAAAAGCAAAGTTAATCATAAAAACAGTAGGTAGCTTCCAAAATGCACGAGAACATGTCAAAAATTGCTAGTTATATTGAAACTCCAAAGAATTTTTTATCAAAAATTGTAAAAGTTCATGTGAAAGTGAAAGAATCAGATAATATATACTCTGCAGATGGCACAAAAGTTCCTGTAAAGGTAAAAGTTCCTGTAAAAATTGCTAGTGCAAAATTATACGTCCATCTTGTTCAAAATTTTAAGCTAACATTGTTTCTGGAGTATATTACAAATGAAGCTTTACAAACAGAACAAAGTAGAAATGGGAAAATTGTATCAATAAAAACCCAATTGCCCTAACAAATTAATTGATTCTTTTGTACTGGATGCAGAATTCATTTAGTTAAAGAGCAGATCTGCTTTTCGATTGACTAGTGTTACAATGCTTTAACTAAGGTTGAAGAGGTTATAAGTTCAAACTCTCAAGACATCAAAATGAACAGCTTGAATAAAGTATTACTTACATATTCTACAAAAAGATTAATAATAATATTTCTATTTTTCTTTAGGGAGAACTCGCTATCAAACACTCTAGAGTCTAACATACGCTCTAGAGACTATGGGTTCGAACCTCTTAGACATCAAAATGAATGCTTTGCATGAAAAAACTGCCGCTTTTACTATAAAAAAAAACTTTAGTAATTCTCAACTGACCATGAATAAAAAATGTATTATCCATGTTTCCAACATATTTGTCTAGTGGTGGTTGAATCACATACTGTTGGCATCAGTTTGCCATTTTCAATTTTCATAAAGCTGAATACTATTTGAAATAATTTCTTTAACGTAAATTTTTAGAAACTTAAAAGAAGAATCCAACATTATAGTTACATAATTTTAAATTCAAACTGAACAAAATACATATACCATTTTCTTTCTATTCTCATTTCAGTACATAAAAACATACACTTTGTTACTTCTTACTAGTGTATGCACACTTACTAATTACCTCTCTATTCTTTTAGAAAAAAGATGATAACTATTAACAAATATTAGTTCACATGAAAATCTCAGATTGTGCCATAAAATATTACAACTTAAACAAATACAATAATTACAAATATCAACCCAGCATACCTTGTGACTCACGCTAGACAAAAGAAGGAAAAAAGATACACACAAAAAAATAAAAGAAAAAAAATAATCCATTCTTGCTTATCCATTAAAATCACTTTCTTCTTCCCAATGTAAACAAAAATATTGGCAGCACCTCCTTGAGACTTGACGCAGTTAACTTTTAACATTAATCATATCATAATATCATTATATTTTAACCAACATTTTATTGCAACCAATCGGCAATTGTGTTAGCAGCAGAATTGAATGTTTGTGTAAATCATAACAGTTTCACAGCAGTTCTGATCAGTTATGTTGATGTACTAC
Source organism: Allium sativum (assembly GCA_030737875.1). Classification (NCBI taxonomy): domain Eukaryota; kingdom Viridiplantae; phylum Streptophyta; class Magnoliopsida; order Asparagales; family Amaryllidaceae; genus Allium; species Allium sativum. The sequence goes on along the minus strand of CM060920.1, from coordinate 468,574,810 downwards.
ATAAAAAATACAATGACATGTGAACTAACAATGATGGTCAAGAATCATCTTTTACTGGCATAGTGACAGGAGTTGAAGATTAATGACATATACATTCTATGATTGGGCAGGTGATGGCTCAAATATTCTTCTGAAATATGCTACCAGTGCATGGATTTAGAATGATCTCAGGGACCGGAATTATGAATCAAGTGCACGTGGATGCAAATAGGTACAGGCTGAGATGAGTGAGTTTATAATGAGAAGGACGAGAGTATGGACATCCCCGTGTGCTCCTACAATAATTGGAAAACAGGCATGGACTACATCATAAATGTACCATACAAACAAACAAAATGGGGATGAGAAAATTTGAACAGGAACAAAAAGAAAATATCATGTTCCGGAGTTTCTAATAGGGTTGATAATGAAATCGTTGATTTCTTTTTCAGGGCAATGCACAGACCAATGCATTTACCTGATTTTTCATTAACGCTTGAACCATCGCCTTTAATTTTGAAATTTGGTTTTGCATTTGGATTGTCTGTTTATCCCTAGCATGTGACCAAGTTGCCTTGGTGGCGGTCATGCCTCTTCCCATTCCTCTTAATCGTCCAGGTCTATCGGGTCCAAGCACTTGCGATAGTGCATCTCCTTTGTAACCGATTATTGAGCTCGAATGTGATTCATCGACAATGCTTTTAATTTTTTTCCTATAGAGATTAACATTGATATTAAACACTAACATCAAACTATCACATTATTATAAAAAAAAGGTGCTTACAATTTTATCAGCAACAACGACATTCACTGGTTTGCCATCTTGTCTAATGTGAGATTTGACCCAAAAATCAACCCTAGAGACCGGAGAATCGTTACACTCCTCTTTCTACATTCAAACGATCATTAAAAAAACAAATCATATTAGCTACTTAATCAATATATGGTAAATTAATTAATTCTTGTTACCAAATCTTCAGGCAATCGAGCCATCCCTCTACGGCTGGATGTATGTGGCATCTGATTTTGTCGGATGACCTTGAATTTATCACTTACCGTCTGAAATATTCAAAAACACATAAAAGATTAAACAGAAAAATAATATCATTATTCATAGACTAGTGTAAGCCTATATTTTGTAACTGTGAACGTTTGCATTTCATTAATAGCTAAAACTTAATTGAAAGTGGATCAGATACACACAAAAGATCATAGAGAGAAAAATATATTATGAATGGTTCACCTTAAATTCCGGATTGGTTTTCAGCTTAATAAACTTCTTCCACTCCGTCGTGGTTTAGATGTTATTTGGTTTCAGCTGAAGTCTCTCTTCTTCGTTTTTTGCATTAACTATTTTGCGAACTAATATGCTTTTTGAAGATCCAAAAATACATCCCACTTGCTTAAATATAGGCACTTTCTTCGTCAAATTTAAATCTCGCCTGCAAATTTAAAAAGTTATGTAAAAAGAGTGAAGTTATACATTTTCTCATATTATAAATAACAGTTAAGTCAGCATGGATTGTGATGGCTATGAACGCATGGTCCGAAGAAGTCAGTATGGACTGTGATGAGCACCCATGAGTGACTATGGCATAATGAAGATAAAATTGTACATAAACATGTAAAATTGAACTAGAAGAATACAAATAAATGGAGCATGTACAACAACGGGGAGACAATATTTTTGTCTAAAATGACATGCACAGGGAATTAAGCCTAAAACAAACGGCAATCAATGAAAAACTGCAAACCCAAATTCCATCAACCCAAAAGTGATGGAAAGGTAAATAAGTAATTTGGTTGAAGCTAACAAATCATGGGTTCCTTCATATAGTTGGGTAGGCAGTTGGAACTTTTTACACCAAATCCATACTAAATTACACTGTACATGAACATGATTGCTGATAAGCTAATTTAGGCACAGTTAGGATGGCAGATATATATGTTATGAGAAAACCATGTTAATGTACATGGATGATAGTCTAACCAAGCGTGGAGTGGAAAAGAACTAATGGTCTGGGCAGTTAGGCTACTAACTGAGTTGGACATTGAATTTTTTTATTGATTGGTGTATACAGTAAAGCAAACCGAGCTGTGAATTATTAATAGACAGCTTCCAAAACTTGTATAGTCCGTGATATAGTAGTTTATAAGAAATTAAAGAAAACACACTCACATACACATTGAACCTGTAATTTTTAAATAACGTAAATTGTTAAAACACTTATGCAGGTGCATGACTGGGTCGAGCAATATCTACTTTGGGTGAAGCTGCATGTTTTCGCAAGGATTTCCATCTTGTTTACAATCCTAAAAGGAAGGCATATATGGAAATAAAGGATCAGAACAGAAACATACAGGACACAATGAAGATGCAAATGATGGCTGGAGTGGGAACAACTGATACTGGATCGAATGCTCTTTGCAGGTCTTCCGCCTTTGTGAAATGTTTGAACGCCAAATATGTAGCAATCGCCAATGAAACTAATGCACCAGCTTGGGTTCCACTGTATAAATCAGGGACATGGTCGTTAATCGACTAACTTTCTTTTTACCACAAAGTAATGGTGTAATGTGCAGTCTTTTCACTATCCACATTAGTAAGCACCCTTGCAAAAATGTTTTTTTATAGATCTAAGCAATTTGAGAATATATTAACTATATAGTAATAGTTATTTATATTTAAGTTTTAATTTGTCCCTCTTTAGAAAATATGAGTTAAATACTGGTTAACAAAAAAGCTAAACCATTTTTTTTTTTTTCAAAAACATGAATTTATGACCATCATTTTACCAAAATTTTGTCATAAAGCTTCTCATCCATTATTAAATGCATACATTTTCATTTAAGCTAAGAATCTTAAAATCAAACTATCGTAGTTTGAATTTTTATTTTTATTTTAATCTAACTACGATTGTTTTTTAGAAGTTAATTTTCTTGGAAGTCTAAGTTAAATGGGATGAATGCATTCTCATTTTAAATGAACATGACACCAAACAACAGCAACTAAAAAATAAAGGGAAAACACACCACAACGTAAATAGCTCCATTGTTATAAAGAACCATAAACCGGGCTTAACCAAAATCCTCATTTCATATGAACCAAGCTGCTAATTATTAACATACACTGCAAAAATGAGAAAATTCTCCACCATCAGAACATAGCTCAGTACTGGACCGAAAGTGCATATTGCTTATGTTTTAGGATCCGAAATCTCAGTCTCTGTTGTAGTCATAAACAGTTCTTGATGGTACTGTACATTAATTGTAAAGGAAGAATAATGATAAAAGCATAAATGTAATTAAATATACCGTTAAATGCTTTAGCAATCAGCATAACTATAAGCTATCAGTTTTTTCGATAATCCGCTCTTGCAATTAATTTAGATATTTTAGAAGTCGACGCTTTATCCAATCATATATGCCTCCTGCAATATTTCTCAAACAACATATTAAAGACTCTTTCAGCGGTAATTGATTGCCAAATTAGGTAATAACTATTATCACAAAAGCATGTAATTAAAGACTCTCTAGTTTTTAGATTACAACCTATCAATCCAACTCCTTGGTTACTTGTTGCACCATTATATGAATCATCATTGGTACCAACTTCAAAATGTAGCTTGTAATGATTATAATGCATATAAGTGTGAATTTTAAATATTTTAAAGATATATTCCCACTATATTTCAAACCAAAAATGACAAATTACTAATAAAAAGGAAAATGGTCTGTATAATTCTATATAAGTAACTCAACAGGAGTATGGATGTTTTATTCATAAACAAAATATATTATCAATAACAATCAGTCTATAAAAAAATTAAGATATCAAAGCAAATATATTTGAAGAATTGTAATAAACAATTTTTTTGAAATTAAATTAGAAGTTGCAGTATGTTTTAATTAAAAATGACTTCTTCTAATACATTTCTTATTTTAAATTAATAATGTACGTAACTCGATGGAAATTTTATGATTTTATATCTAATATTCTATTTGTTCCAAGAAAAAACAAATACAGCAGCTTCTTATATGTTTCCACCTTTAAATTAAAAATGTACTTAATTCAATGGAAGCCTTATGATATTGTATCCGATGAAACAAAGCACGTATCAGTCACTTAAAATTTCCAAAATGATGCAAATTATACCAGTATACTTGATACCCAATGAGCTCATATTTTACAAAGAAGTAATTAAACCAAATGCTGATGCATTATGTTCAAAATCTGTAGGAAAAAATGAAAATTTTATGTAGCGAGGAGAGAATTTATGAATGGCATGGGAATGGAAGGAAAACAAAGAAAGGTAAAAGAGGGAAGAAGTTAATTGGTTAGTTTATTTTCAAACCTAATGATTTTGCAGCAGTAAGTACTTGTATTATTTTCACTTAACCTCATATCAAATATGCTAAGATGTTAGCGTCCCAGTTGAGTTGAAAGTGTTGTCAGCTTAAAATCATTTATTGTTAGCGTACTTATTGCATATAAAGGTTATAAGGTATAACCAAATAGTCTGAGTTGCAGCATATGTTGTTATGCAATGCTGTATGCAGTTAAAAGCTTTTTCAAAAAAAGGAATTGAGAATTTTTACCGGCTCTGTTGCAAGAGCTTCTACTGTTCTTCCTCTCATAGGTCTCACAGCTGCTATTTTTAGTTAGTACTGTGATACAAATAAAATTGTTAAAAACTAAAAGTATGAAGACTGAAATTAGTGTAGACTTAGGCCGATACTAAATGTTACATGTAGATCAACCTTCAACGAATTAAATTTTCAAGGTAGTAAGATAAATATTTCAAATGCTGGTCAATGCATTCAGCACCATAATTAGCCTAATTGGAGTTCTTCTGGGAAACAATAAGCAATTAATAGCATAACCTAATAAACATTCTTCAGCAATCAAACAATCTATATCCGTCTTTAAAATGGATGTTTATCATGGAACTGAAAGCAAGACAGTTATATTGGAAACAAAATCAATTTCACAAATTTACAGGAAATGAGCATAAATTGCAAATTAAACATATATGGATAGAATAAAACTTACTCAAAAGCTCTACTGCCATACTTTGATTAGTCACTGCATGCAAACATGAATTCAAACATGAATTCAGTACTTTCTCCATCACTGCACTATAAAACGTAAGAAAATAATAGAGACATCTTTCCCTTTTTTGACATTATGTACGAAGTGTGTTATTAGGTTCTAGAACCATAATAATTTCACTGCAAATCCATTTCAGTTCCCATTAAAAAAAATTGAAATTAAATGGAAAATGGTAACATGCATGCCTATCTTGAGAATTTCATCCTGGAATTAATTCATATTATTTAATGTTTCACATGATAAAAGGCTTGTTTTCTTGTCATAGTAAGTGCCAATTTCATAATGAAAAATAGTACTAACAATGTCTAAAAACAACATAAAGAAACGGTTGTATCAAGCTTTCTATTTTTTGCAAAGCTAAAAACAGGGCATCAGCCCGTAAACATTTTTTTCCTGCCTCTAAGCATCTCTTCATTGTAAATAGTATGACACATTTTTAAGCAATCTATACGGAGATGAAGATAATTTCAATTTATTCTCGCTTGGATTACATTTAGTGATTGGTCTATTTCCTATCTTGTGTGACATAAACTAAATTTGCTTAATTATTTGTTTATCCTCACTGAATATTTTTGGTATCAGTATTACATATTAATGGGTGGATGTCTTACCAAATAGAATGTTATATGCAAGCATGAAATGCAACTTTACAAATTTAAACCCGTACTGACATAGGATAACAAATCAAAATTTTGGCTAAGGTTAATTCACATGAATTCATTTATCATGATAATATGAAATTTTGATTGCATGGACCATGAATATTTTTTGGTAACGGTATTAAATATTAATGGGTGGATATCTTACCAAATAGAATGTCATATGCAAGCATGAGATGAAACTTTACAAATTTAAACCCATACTGACATAAGATTAAGAAATTAGAATTTTGGCTAAGGTTAATTCACATGAATTCATTTATCATGATAATACGAAATTTTGATTGCATGGACCATGCTCTTTTCAGATAAAGAATTCAAATGAAAAATAATACGGTGAATTTACCTATGTTATCTTCTGATGCAATATAGTCTTGAAAACTTATATTAAATCAAAATTACAAATGTCTGTAGAAGAATCAAGCAGTATAAAAACTGAAAAGCCAGTCAAGCATAATCAGGTTACCTAACAAAACTAATGTATCTATAACCTAAATAATTTAAATATAATGAATATTTTAAGTTCAAAATGTAATCAATACTTTTGACTGAAGCAGGCAAATCGAGAGAAATTAAACATCAAAAAGAAAAGAACAAAAAACGACTAACTAAAATCTCACAAATTCAATGTAAACACATTAAAACTCGAAAACTATATTATGAACCGGAGCAACAACTTAATTATGATAAAATTAGGCTTCCAAAAGGTACATATGTAATGTTTGGAAAGTGACTTTCTTAAAGAAGGAGGCTGAGACATTTTATGAACAAAACGTTTATAAAAGCCAAAACTAGTTCCCCACCTGAGTCACTTCTTCTTGCATATGATACCACCTTTGTTTCTCACTCCTTGCATATGTCAGCATCTTAAATAGCAAGTCTTGCTTAATTGTTTATTTCTATTATCCTACGCATCTTTAATAGGTAGTATCACTAAGAGATTATAACTTATAAATTCCTCCTCTTCTCGTATTCATATATAGACATATATACACATAAATAAATAAACTTCAGTATACTTATAAATAAATAAGTTATATGTAAGTAGGCAAATAGATATTTGTAGATGCAACAATATACACTTAGGCCTTACTATATCTTTACTAGAAACTGTAACATAACGTAGTATAAAGTGTACAGCTAAAGGCATGCACAAAACAATATTTTTTGCTTTTCTTGTTTTCTTTTCTTATTTTTTTTATTTTTTGTTCTTTTTTTTTCTAGACATTCCACATAGAACAATGTTTTTTTAAATATGATACTGCAATGCTACCTTCCTATAACTCGCCATGCAACTTCCACTCTTTCCGTACAGCAAATCACCATGGATCCGAGCATATCAGTGCTGCCATCATGCATCAACAAGCATGCATATCCCTGCTAATTAATTGTGTCCAGCTTATGTCAGTGCTTGTCCTCTACCTCACTGTGAGAACCAATTCCTAATGGTTTAGGCATGCACTTCAATGCAAGTCAGCATTTCCGTTGAATAGGACTAGTGGATGTTTGCTTGTGGCTTAATTTGGCAACAAAATGAAAAGAACTGAGAAAAGATGATGAAACTATCCAATATGTGGATGAAGTAATCATTTTTAAAAAATTAATAGAGTCCATAAAAATAGAAACTAATCCAAATAATTAGAGTGGATTAACTAATAGTTAATGTGGATATAAATAAAAAACCTTTATTTATTCACCTTGCAAGTAATATATATTTATTCTTTTTCTCTTTTAGGAACCACAAAATAATCCAATGTGACCACATGCAAAGCCAGTTGGAGGGGGCACAGTAAATATGTTTATTGCTTTTGGCTTATATTTAAGCCACGTCTCATTTTATTAATGGACTAGATGAAAATTAAGAGGCAAGCCTTGCTTCTTCTTCTTTTTCTTTCTTTATTTGCATACGACGGATGTTTCTTCATTAATTTGTAAAGTGATTTTTTTACCCTTTGAAAGTGTTCCTTTCATGCTAAATACGCTTCCAGCAACGTTCGTATGTAGTATCATTATTTCTGAACAATTTGTTCAAATCATATAGGACAAACTTCCAAAGTAGGTTTGGAAAAATAATTTATTTCAACTTTAGATTTAAATCAAAACTTGTTACAAAAATACATATCTTTTCCTTTTGTTGATGCATTTTATTCTTGCACAACCCGCAAATGCCCAAGTTCAAGAAATGTTTTCAAAAATTATATTTGCACATTCAAAAATAAGCAAATGCGTTTTAATTTCAATAATTATATTTGTCTCATTACAAAAAAAGTAATAGAAGTAAAGCTTTAGCCAGCGATGGAAAATTCACACTATTTAATGATTTCTAGTTGATGTAATTATGTCGAGAATAATTCAATGGATTGGAAGAAGACCCCAGAACCGACTTTGAATTATAAGCAGTGTCACCGTCTCCAGAAGATACGTCAAACCCTTGCATATGCAATCACCCATTAACTTAGTAACGCCAACCACCACTGTATCCTTTCGACTTGTCACTACTACGAATCCACTCGAAGGATCACCAGTCTGCTGCACCACCATTGCAGAAGCATCACACATCGTTTCCTCCATGATAATATAGGCTTAATATCTATTTGAAACAATTTTATACACCATAGTCATAATCATTTTGTATCAGATCTATTAATTATTTCCTAACAATAGCAAACTACAATTGCAAGAATCACCCCTCACCATAGCTCAACCTATACCCAACTAAGCTTCACCCCTCACCATTCCTTCAACAATTGCAAGAATCGATCAAAATTGTTTATTTCCCCAAATTTACAAATTTAATCCATCCTCACTTAATATACCATTAAAAAGTTTGAATCAACCTTTAAGTTCATGATTCTCAATAACCAGCCTGATAGTACAAATCAAACTACAAATTGCGATTGTATGTTGAAGACCAAAAGCTATCCACTTACAGGTATTTGACAGATATGTCTTATCATACTCAACTAAAATCATGAAATCAACTTTAAAATAAACTACAAATTGCGATTGTACCTGGAGCTTTCAATAGAGTCTAGGCGAAATCAGCTTTCACTGGCAGTCCTGTAAGGCGGTGGAGGACGAGGTCTGTTGACGATCTTTTGAGCGATGACAATCCTAGTAGCACGGACGACGACAACGAAGACGATCGTAGCACGGATGAGGACAAGTGTGACAGACGCGATGGATGTGGCGAAGGTAGATGAAGATAAGTTGGGGGGAAATTTTGACCTAAACGAAGAAATTAGGGGACGTTGTTTTGGCAGTGGGTCTAGAAATGGAGGGAAATGAAAAAAGTTTAGTGCTCTAATTACTAATAGCGTTGGAGAAGGAAATTTGATTTATTTTTCGTGAAACGTGGTGCATTTATGGCAAGTGACTTTATAACGCCGTAAATTCATGCTAAGAAAATTAACCTTTGTTGTAGTGTATGCATTATATCCCTAAGTTTCAAGTCATATGTTATCACACAATGATTTTTCTTTTTCCAAATTACAGAGTATACACAGATCTAGATTTAATTTGCGACATATGTCTATTTCTCAAATCAGTCAAAGATCAGTCATGTCCGATTATGCATTATCCATTATTTGCCCCAAAATTTAGCGTTCGTGCGTTAATCTCTTATGAGATTTGGCGTAGGCTCGTGGTAGCCTGGCTATAAACAAAAAGGAAGAAAAGAGGGAACAGATACAGAACAGTCACAGTCAAGATAGATCCACAGAAAAGTACGCATAACCTCAGATCCAGATTCACAAAAATGTCAAGATAATTATTAAATTTCATATCTGAAAATAACTGTACTCACAAAAAGGGAACGATTCTTGATTTCTAGGATTTGTATTATGACACTGAATAGCGCTCCTTTGGCGTAGACTATCGATTAGATTAGAAAATAGTTGCCCTCTTTTAATTCTATTCAGATTGGAAGAAGATGCACTAGTTCTAGTTTTGATTCTAGCAGAGTAGCGACGCCATTTTTATTTTTTTATTAGAATAGAGGCAGAGTATAGGCAGAATGAAATTGTGTGGAGAGAAAGCTAGGTTTGGAGGTGTTTAAATAGCATAGGGGTCACGAATCTGGTCAGAACGGGTGTCTAAATACAGAAAAATGCATCTGTCCACGGATCTGGAAATAGGGGGGAGGTCGACCCTAAGGTCGACCCTAGTGTCGACCTGTTTACCCAGGTCGACCCTAGTGTCGACCTGGGTCCTGGGCGGGAATTTTCCCGCCCAGCCCGGGTGTCTGTTTTAAATTTCGAATCTGAATTTTTGAATTTCAGGCTGGTTTTTACTGAAACTTCCGAAGGCCATATCTTCTTCATACGGAGTCCGATTTACGCAAACTTGGACTCTATTCCAAGCAAAATTTCGAGACAAACGCAATGGCGTAACCTGTTTCCCTAATTTATTTTGTTACAATTTAATTATTCTCTGATTTATCACTCTTATTTTCGTACAAAATACGGAGTGTTACACAATGAATGCTACCAAGTAGAACTTCTTAGTGAAAAATGTTGGCTTTAAGTAATCTAAGTGGTACAAAAAATTAGGCTGATATTGCAAGAGATTCATGTTCGTTTGATTGTGATCCTAAAGCAAGCGAGTTTAGATCCTTGGTGTAGTATGGAGACAATAGTAGACAGGAGAATCTAATAGGTAAAGGCAGTCATGTATGGGAAACGCATGCATATTGTAGTAGCAATGTATGGAACAAACCTGTCAATGTAGCGCGGTAACAGACAATAGTGATCATAAGCTAGAGCATGAGGAAGAGGTAGCTGACAAAGGCCATCTTAGGAGAAATGTTGGAAATTCAGAATGAAAAAACAGAAAAATGATTTATGTGTATTCATATGTACTTTTGCAAGCATATATACATATATATGGACCCACCTGCTCATATGTTCATAGCTTATAGCATTGTTCAGTTTAGTGTAAAAACCAATGACGGAGAACCAATGTGAAGCTAATTCATTAAACTAATTGGCGGTAGGCTAATTAACTTAAGGGAAAATTGGATTATGCTACAAATACAAAGATATGAGATAATGAAATTTTTTTAGAGAATGAAGATGAATGGGGATATTGGTTTTACTTATAAGTAACACCACGGGACGAAATATAAAATATAATTATATTATTATTAATCGGCCTTTTGGCCTGCTTACCAAAAGCAATTCAAGTCCACATGACTCGGCACGTGGACCATCAGCCCAGAAGCATTGCTGAAACATTCAGGACTCAAGCCTCGATGGAGTCGTAGTAGAATAGTCGTCTTGTGTAACACTCCATTTTCTTAACGTTACCCGTATAAGGACTCCATTAAGAATTATGAAGCATTTTAGGTATAAGATAACATCACAGGGGCTAAAATTCACAAGATAGCATAGATAAAACACATCGGAATTTGAAATTTCATTCAAAGCAAAATAAGAAGTGTTATTACATCATAAGTCATAACCATAGTTGTCTCATAAAAACTACATAACTAGAGTACCAGATAAAAAGTATCCCTAAACATCAAGTACATAAAATAAATCAAACGTGGATAGGTACATGTAAGCACAAATAGCAAGACAAATAATAATCTCCAAAGGACCTAGCTTGGTTAAAGCTCTCTCAAGCACTAGATCCTCTACCCTGAGAACCTAGGGCGAAAGGAAAAAGAAAAAAAAATAGTCAGACGTAAAAAGCCTAAGGAGTGCAGTAATTACTAGCATGAGTGATAAAAAAAAGGAAATCTAAACAGGATAATAAATTGAAGCTCAACATTGTAAATAAGAACAAGAATATAGTTGATTGTCAAATCGTTCGATTTTTGCACCAATTGCTACAACTTATAAATTAGGATATAACCAAATTCTACCCATTGTTCGGCTCCTAATTGTGATAACTTATGCCGACTATGGCCCCTCGTTTATCAGACCCGACCCATCAGCTTTGAGGACATAGTGAAAATCAGTGGCATTACAGCGTCTTATATTTCCTAATCGACATGTTGCACGCTCATCTCCCCGCCGGAACACGCCCGTACCCACCACGTTTGGACCCTTTACTACCCCGTTCAGTATAAGCGTGCCTCCGCCTCCTCGATAGACCTTGATGATGTGTGATAAAAAAGAATACTGACTGATATAGATCGCCAACCAAAAATGAAAATTGACATAAGTTACCCCTAGACTTAGTCCCCTACAATTATTTTAATTAGCCTCCTTTTTCTCTAATCAGCCTATCCTTAATACTGAAACAGACCAATACTAGGAACCATTTATTTTCCCTAATCAGTCGTCGCTACCAAAATGTACCCCTACTACACATGCTTATTAATTTGTTTTTTCTAAACTTAACGCCAATCTTAAGTTTAGAAATAAGTCTTTCTTCTTCATAAACTTCAATTTACAAGTGGCCTATAAACATCTCTTTTGTTTAATTTCACTGTACAACCCAACCCTCGCCATTTAGCGTCTATCTAAATATCGTTTAGTCAGTTTATCAAAGTTACAGTTCATTTACCTTTTATTTCATAATTTCAATAAGTCCAATTTATCCTTTTTATACATATTTCTTATTTTTCCCAAAATTGTGCCTTTACTATCAATTTCACAACATCGTATACATCCATCTACTCATCCAACAATCATAGGCATCCATTGTCCTTAGGATTTCTAATGCTTTTCATGAACTTATACAATAATAATGTATATGTCACTAACTAATGCACAAAATAAGGAGGTCCGCTAATTCAATCAACCTCCTTTTTTTTCAATTTTTGTCAGTACAATGCATCCAAAATGTATCCAAGAGAATCCAAATGGTACATAAGGCTTTAAATGCGTGCTACAACCACCATCAACAAAATGCAACATTCATATGATAAACACCCAATTTATATCCATAAATTAAAGGTGAATTAAAAGTGCATACACATCCATATGCAATTATGTTAGCATCTTATTTGTCGATCACTAATTAGTGCCTAGTGTGTGTGTATGCATCCACTAGCAAACACTTGCATCTATTTGAATCCATCAAACATAACATGTCCTATAACATGTTTAAACCATGTCCTACCATACATAGGATTTTCTAAGACCTACTAATTCAATAGATAGGAAATGGATAAAGTTCAAATTCAAAACTAAGAAAGGGTTGAGAGTATACTATCGAAAAGGAACAGAAAAGGTGCACAAATTTTCTCCTTGGGTTACCATGTCGCTTCGCTGTTGTCCTCTCCCCACTGAACCTTGGCGAATATAATCTCCTTGTTTCTTAACGTATTTATTTCAGAATCCAATATCCTTGTAGGTACTCGTCTGATAGAAGCCACCTTCTCTACCTCAACCTCCTCTAAAATGCTCGGCTCTACTATCACTGGAAAATCACGTAGACATTTACTTGAATGCGAGACATGAATTACATCGTGAATCGTGGACAGTCTCTTTGGTAGCTGAACTCCATAGGCCATCTGTCCTATCCTCTCTACTATTTGAAATGATCCAACAAACCTCGGTGCTAATTTTCCAACTGAGCAAAACTACACCACGTTCATAAGGGGAGATACTTTAATGAAAACCATGTCCCCCACACTAAACTCAAGATCTGACCTCCTCCTGTCTGCATAAGATTTCTGTCTATCTTGAGCCGCCTTCATCCTTTTCCGAATTAACTTGATCTTGCTGAGGTCTCTTTGATCATCTCTGGTCCAAAAAGAAGCCTATCGGTAGTCTCCCACCAACAAGATAGTAATCTGCAGGGTCGTCCATACAAAGCTTCGAAGGGCACCATGTCAACACTTGCCTAGTAGCTATTGTTATAAGGAAACTCAACCAAAGGATGATGCTCCTCCCAACAGCCTCCAAAGTCTAAAATGTACAACTGCAATAAATTCTCAAGAATTCGATTAATGCTCTCAGTCTGTCCATCTGTTCTGAGGCTGATATGCAGTGCTAAGTCTCAACTTTTCCCCTAATGCCTCTTGTAGGCTCCTCCAAAGCTCGTTGGTAAAAATGAGGTCTTTGTCACTAATGATACTCGTACGGACTCCGCGAAGTTTGATGATCTCCCTTAAATATATTGAAGCCAACCCAGTCGCGGTCCTCTTATTCTTGACCGGGATGAAATGGGCGCTCTTTGTTAATATATCCACGATCACCCAAATACCGGTATTGCCTTTCCTTGATCTAGGCAAACCATCTATGAAATCCATCGAGACGCTCTCCCATTTCCACTGTGGCACATCTAAGGGCTGAAACAATCAACCTGTTTCTTTTGCTCAGCCTTAAATCTCTGACATGATATGCACTTAGCCGCAAAATCTACCATGTCTCTTTTCATCCCTTTCCAATTGAATACCCTCCTCGTATCCTTATACATCTTGTCTCTTCCTGGATGGATGGCCATCCGAGAGTGATGGGCCTCCGATAATATCGCACTCATTACTTCTCCCGTGCAGGCGAACATAACCTGCCATCACGAAGTAGGCATCCCCTCTCATCCACTGAGTATCTAGAAAGGTATCTAGAGGTCTCAACTCTATCTAGTCGATCCATAATATCGGCTGGCTACATATCATCACGTTGATTGGATCCAATCTGTTCTAATGGTGTAGATTGCACCTCAAGTGATGCTAATAATCTTGGTGCTTAATCCGTAGATGGTCTGAAATCAAAAGATTAGAAAAACTCTAACCACTGCCACTCTACAAATAATGGACTCAAAGTCATCCTTTGCAAACTTAGAGCATCCGCCACCACATTCTCCTTTCCTTGGGTATAAGAAATCTCAAAATCATAGGATGCTAGAAACTCTATCCAACGTTGCTGCCCGAAGTTAAGATCATTTTGCGATAATAGGTAATTAAGAGACTTATGATCCGTATATAACTCAAACCTCTCGCCCAACAAGTAGTGCCTCCAAGACTTAAGGGAAAAAACAATCGCTACAAACTCTAATCATGTGTCGGGTAATTCCACTCATATACCCTAGTTGTCTGCTCCTATAACAAACAACCCTACCATCCTACATTAGGATTGCGCCCAATCCTATACCACAAGCATCTGTGTACAAAGTAAACATCTTAGCTCCGGTTGGAAGAGCCAACACTAGAGCATTCATGAGAGCGTTCTTCAATCTCATAAAGGAATCCTCGCAATCTACGTCCCATGAGAATACCGAGTTATTCTTAGTAAGGCGGGTAAACGGAGCTGAAATCCGTGAAAAGTCCTTAAATTTTTTCGATAAAACCATGCCAAACCTAGAAAGCTACTGTGCTCAGTCTCATTCTTGGGGACCTTCCACTCATGCACAATAACCACTTTAGCGGGATTCACCGCTATACCATCTCTCGAAATTACATGCCCTAAGAACCTCACTTCCTTAAGCTAAAAGTGGAATTTTGAAAACTTGTCCTTCAACTGATGGGCACGAAGAGTACGGAGAACCTCTGCAAAATGCAACGTATGCACATCCTTGTCTCTTGATAATATGTAACAACCCGCATATTTGATGATAATATATTTAAATATAACATCGTTAATCGAGTGTGTGTTTAAAAAGTCACATTTTTCATATGGATTAATTTGGACTTAGAACCACTTCCATTGAGGTCAAATCTCGTTTACGTGGTCGAAAACTATAAACATCGATATATTTCGAGTTTGTGAAAATTTGGACCTTAGTTGGGTTCTAGGTTAACTAACCTAGCCCACTCTTATAGCCCCCATCAGACCTCTTCCATTTTATTTACTTCCAACACTTAGCAAAAATAGAAAATGGGGAATGAGAAAGGAAAATTTGAATTCCTAAACCTAGATTTACTATTAGGAATCCAATTCTTGTAGAAATCAAGTATGAAATAATGGTAAAAGCTTTGGTAAGTTCATCTCCATCTTCTCCAACCTATTCTCTCTTCAATTTTTGAAATTTTCCTAAACCTAACTCTTAGGAAATTCATGTATATGTATTTAGATTGAAGATTCTAGCATTTTGTTGGAAGAGAGATTGTTCTTGCTTGCAATTGGATCGATTTCTTGCTTCTAACAAGCAAAAGGTGAGTTCATATGAACTCACATCTAAGCCTAAGCATTTATGCTTGTCTAGTGTGCCTATGGCACATTTGTATTGTGAATATGTTGTGTGTGTTTGGTTGTCTTGATTGGTTTATGTTTTAACATTTTTCAATTTATGAGTTTCGATTTCAATTCGATGATTTCACATGTGAATCTTTGTAGTGAAATGAAGTTGGTGTTTGTAACGACTCGCTATTTTTAATGTCTCGAATCAGTAATTAAACCAACTCCAGATGCTCAAAACGGAGAATCGTTATTACTTATGGGATTAACAAGAAAAAATCACAGAATCACAGACAGATTTTTATACAATAATTAACAGTGGGAAAAACATTTTTATAACAAATATCATATTACAATATATCTTTTATATATGTATAGCGGAAGCTTCATTGCAGTATTTTGAACTATAAAAATAATAAAATCTTACGGCAGAAAAAGTTAATGGCAGCGGAGCGTCTTCACGAATCTTCGCTAATCTTTATCGTCGTCATCTTCAAATCTAAGCTGTAATTACTAAAGTCCAGCCCCGACCCGAGCAAAACAAAAACTTGGGCCAGGTTGTATTCAAGTAAATCAAATTTAGTAAAATATTAAATTATAACATTTAATCAGCTTGTATACAATTACTAATGTTTAAGATGAATGCCAAATATTCATGGCCATTGAAGTTTGGATACAAAAACTAATAGGTCTCACAAGTTCCTACTTTCAACAAAGGTGTATTCTAGCTTTTCACAAGATAGGGGTATGATCCAAAATGTGCAGCAAAAAAGGGATAAGTATAAGGCAACATTAATTCAGTTTCAACGTAGATTCTTTACACATATACATATAAAGGTGCAGGTGTTCATGGTTCATATAAACTATGTGAAAAATCAACCAAGCAACACACTTATCAGGGCTGTACACCCAAAGCCAAACTTTAGTGTACCATGACCAAGATAACAGTGCAACAAAACTTAGCATGCAATAGTAGGTGCATGGGCTAGTAAAGTGATAGTAAGCAAAGCATTCATAATGGCTACAGGGAGCATAAGTTGTCAAGGTACATGCGGCAATTTACATTCCAACATAACAAAGTATATAATTTCAAGGCAGTCAACAATTTTGATGGACAACATGAGTATTTAGATACATGTGGCATGTTAGGTAATCATTTATCAAATATCAAATTATATATTTACTTTCAAATGGAAGGGTGCAAGAAATCTCAAAGTAGCAGGTAGTATAGCTTACTCTATGTTGAAGTACAGATCTAATTATTTAGGTATATTAAGGATAATATGATTGGGTTCCAAAACATATTTCATACAACATATCTGACCAAATTTCAAAGCAGTCCGCGGCTTAAGCAGGGTATGGAAAATGAAACAACATGCATGGCCAAACAAGGTACCATAAGTGTATGTGCATAGCGTAGAAAAACTTCAGGTATGCGTTCAAAGGCAAGCACAAAGATGCAAGTCAACAAAAGTCTCAAAAGTGACCAAAAATTTCAAATAAAATTCAAAATAAACTAGCCAAACTACAACTATAACCATAAGTCTCGAAACACAGCAACAATGTTGAAAAACAGTACCATCCAATATTAAGAAACGGTACACATAGTAGCGAACATGCAAATCAAACAACCCAACGATTACTATTATACTCCTAGATATTCACTGTTGTTGAAACTTAAACAAATTAATCGTGAGATAACTCACTTGTATTGAAGAAAGAAGGCGCAAGAAAATCGATTAGGGTGCCATGAGGTAGCAACTAGGCTCAAGCTAGATGTGTTGGTTTCTAAAGGCGGCGCAAGTCAATGCGGACGGCGGTGGACTGGTCCGCTAGGGGTTGATGTGTGGTATATTGATTCGGGTTTAAGGTGGGTTCGGTCTCGATGGGGTCGGCAGGTGATGCAGAGGCCAGAAGAGACTTCCGTTGGTGTCACGCTGGAGAGAGGCGCGTGGAAAATTCTGATGGAGGTGTGATTGAGACGGTGGAAATGGGGCCTATTTTAGGAGTAACGATGGAGCGATTTAAATTTAGGGTGGAGGCCGTTGTTGAATTTGGGAATAAATGTTTCGGCTGGTAGAAAATAAAATGAAAGAGGAAAGGAAAAATAAAAGGGGATGGTTTGCATAAAAGGAAAGCGTGGTGGAATTTTCAGAAACAAAGGAACACGTGGTGAACAAACGTCTTAACAAGGACAAGTGTTTAAAAATTTCAGCACACATTAAACAAGTGGCAACAACATTAAACAAATATTTTTCTACAGTATATGTACCACTGTTACACTTTGTATATAACCCAATACTAGTATATTTGATCTTTTCAAATACATATCTAAACTAATTTCTTAAAACCAAATTTAAACACAAATAAATTTATTTAAATGCAATTATAATTCTTTAACTAAATTGAAAAGAAAATTTATAATTTCTCATACAACATTTTCAATTAGTTTAAATACTACTATCGTTAACAAAACAATTCTCATTCAAATATTAAAATTTAAATTCACACTTATAAAAATTAATTCAAAACCAAGTTTTAAATGGACCAGATTTTAAATTATAACCAAAATCAAGTATAAACACAAATTACCAATGCTGAATTAAATTAACTATAAAAAATTTAAATGCCAAAATTTCTAGTTTGTTACAATGTCCCCCCTTAAGGCTTTTTGTCCTCGGAAAGGAGTTGTTAAAATTATACTTATGTTTGCAACAATTTATTTATTTTATAAGCTCATATATAATTTAAACTTGTAAGAAAATATAAGTTACTTTCAACTTCTAAATTTTCCTAATGTCCGGATTTACGGAAAATTTGACAGCATCTCCTCTGCACAGTTCGATTGGGAAAAATTTCTCGTACGCAGAAACACTAAATATACATCTCATCTACACGATAAGGCATCCTTAAATGGAGAAAACAACAAATATAAGCCAAAATACGATATGTAATACGAAATACACACCTTTTGTTAGCGTTTTAAGCAAATTTTCTTATGTTTTAGCAAACGAGCATAAAAGCAAGCTCCAAATTGAAGCGTATGCCTTTGCAACCTACTAAAATACTTACCAAAGAAGTAAGAATCAAGTATATATAAACATCAAACTTAAAATATATAACATAAGCGAAAAATATATGGTATTAACAACAAATAACTAAAGTAACAAGATACGATGGTAACAAGCGCATAAATGAAGCCAAATTTATTTACACAATCAAATGCTACATATTAATAAATGAAATTTTCTGTATTTTTATTTATTTATTTGTCGTTTACATTATACAAATTTATTCTACTTAAACTTCATTCAGTCCATGCACATATTCATTATATGTGCTTATTCTTCTTGGCGTTCATTCAATTTACCCATCTCATTTTTTTCCGCTTTCATATACTTCATTTGTTCTTAAATCATTCACTTTTAATTTACTTCCATTTAGTTCATGTATCCATTTAATTTACTTATTCATATATAATTTCATCGATTCAAATTTGTTTTCTTTAAATACCCTTACATTGCTTGCAATTCATTCATTTCTATTTTTATTTAACGTTCATTCTCCAATTTTTTATTTAAATCAACTCAATTCATGGATTCCATTTTAGTTCATCTATTTTCTTTCATTTAATGGTCATTCATATTATCCATTTGAAATTTTACTTCCATTAACTTGGTTCATGTACAACTCGTCTAATTTCCATTTATTATCGAAGTGTCTCATTTATCGTTTTTATATGAATCTAAATTTTACAAGGCTCATTTTCTATTCAACTTTAGTCATTAGGTTCATTTACAATAAAGTCTAATTATTGAATTCAACATCTTTATTTAATCCTTTTATTAACTTAAATTTGAAAATAACATTCTCGAATCTAAAAATAATTCTAAAATCAAAAACATATATTTAAATTCAAAACGGTTGTTATTTTTAAAAAATTAAACTTTTTGTTTCTCAGTTTGTTATGTTGAAGTTGTATATAATTTCAAATTATTGATTGGTTATTTCAAGTTTGAGAATACATAATCACTTGCAGTTTGACAAGTCTATTTTTGTTCTCACAGAAGTTTTGAACAAGCGTGGTGCCACGCATGACCAAAATGTCTCTAAGTACGCAATATACTTGCTTCAACTCCAGTGAAACTCTTACAACATTTTCTTTGTATTTTACAATGGATATGGCAAGTACAATCCAAACAAATCAAACCAGGGATTGTGGATACGCAATGGTTACGTCTGGTTCCCCTAGATAACATCCATACCCTTGAGCAATCATTGTCTTACGAATTACGCCATGACACACAACACAACCATGGATCGCAGATACACAATGGTTTCATCTGGATCCTCCAGAAAGTATCCGTACCTTTGAACAATCCCTGCTCTATGAATTACTCTATGTCAACCTAACTCATGGATCGAAGTCTACT
Organism: Allium sativum; assembly: GCA_030737875.1. NCBI lineage: Eukaryota > Viridiplantae > Streptophyta > Magnoliopsida > Asparagales > Amaryllidaceae > Allium > Allium sativum. The sequence goes on along the minus strand of CM060920.1, from coordinate 468,554,556 downwards.
TATAGTAACACTGGTGGTTACATTACTATCACTCATAGACCTTAAGCAATCACTGCCTCTCGAATAATGCCATGTGGACCGCAGATACACAATGGTTACGCCTAGATCCCCCAGAAAACATTTGTATCTTAGGGCAATCACTACCCAGGCGAATTAGGCCATAAAACGATCATAGACTGCAGCTACACAATGGTTTCTCTTGGGTCCCCCAAGAAACATCTGTAACCGTAAGCTTTCACAGTCCTACGAATTTCGCTATGCAGTCGAGTTCATAAGACCATGGGTTACCCCATGGAATTCAAAGGATTACATGAGTATTATACCTGGAAACCTAATCTAGAGAAGAATCAATATAATGAATTCACGATGTGGCCACATTGCGGATATCAAACAGAATGTACTTCCACATCCTTAGTTCAAAAACACATATACTATACATATAGTACTTCATTTCAAATCACATTTATATAAATATCCATTTACATAAAAAAAATCAAATCTCATTTTCTAAAATATCATTCTCGTATAAATCCATTATGTAAGATCATCAATTTTACATCAAATATATACCAAATCAATATTTTTTGAATCTCATACTTGTATACAAGTTTCAAATTTCTTATCAAAATATTCATATATCGGTAATCTTCAGATTTCCATTTTCAAGATCAATTAAATTGAGTTCAAATGATTCGAGTATTTAATATCATTTCGAAACTTAAGTTCTCATTTACAACTCGATTTGGGTATTCAATGTCGTTTCAAAATTTAAATCCACTTTTACAAATTGATTCATTGTAATATTCATATTCAATTGAGTCTTTTCATTCCATCATTTTGGATCTTAATTTGTTCAAATTAGATATATACTTTTATCAAAATAACTAAGTTTCATAAAATAATTTTGGAAAAGAAAGAAAAATAATAATAATAATAATAATAATACCTTAATATAAAATAAACTCAAATAAGTAAATAGATTTTTAAAATGGTTTTAAAATAAATTGATATGCTTTGTAAAAATAACTAGCTTGATATACAATAGGTTTAAATAAATAGATAACTTTAGAAAATAGGTTAAATGATTATATAGGTTTTGCAAATGGTTTGAAATAAATAGATAGGTTTTGGAAAAATAAGTTTGAAAATTTTGTTTGAAAACAAAGATAATCGGTCTTAGAACAAAATAATTTAAATAATATGAATAGATATAATACCATAATTTCAAATAAAATAGTTTAATAATGAGTATTGCTTTCTAAAATAATCCAATCTAAACCAATTATCCAAAATCCTAAATCTTAATTAATATCGGTTCCAATTTTGAGATTAAACTCAATTTAACTTCAAATTCAATTCATTTACATTTCTGGTCGGATCCAAGGTTCAAATTAGCTCACTACTTGAGTTTCCATTTGCATTTTCAATTTCAATTAAGTTCGAAACTTAAATCTCAATTTCAATCATATTCCAAGTTGGACTAATTATTCACATTCATATTCAATTTCTTTTAAGCTTATAAAGATGTTACTCAAAATTTTAAATCTCACTTGAAATAATCAATTTTACTCAACAAGTCGAAAAATCGAACTTCTATTCAATTCATTAGAAATTTAAATTCGGTCGTTTTCTTTGATATATTCATTCGAGGTATACATATTATATTATCCAAATACAACAGGATTATATTATTCAACTCATACTCGAGAATCAATTATAGACTTATTTTTTCCAATCATTCCAAATATATACATCTTTATATATTCAAAGATATTTCAGAATCAAATACTCGTTTTATCAAAATAAACAAATGGCAATGCAACTTAAATGGTCTCCCCCATTCTGAAATTTGATAATAAATCTTGACAACATAAAGTTATCATCGAAACTATTATCTAACGACAAAGTGGGTTCTCCATTCAAATATTTCCTTTCAAATTATTTTGAAAATCACTCGTTGTATTTTATTTGAAAATAGTTATATAAACTAGTATATTAAATCACTTGCCACATTTCTATTTCCAAAGTATTTGAAATAAATTTTCAGAATTTTTGGAATCGAATTCTCCAGTCGTAGTCAAATAGTTCTTTTAGTCATAACCAAGTCAATATATACATTTCATATTTTCTCCATGGTTTAATGTCTTCAATTTATTTATTGACTTTTAGTTGTCATTCATTAATATATTTAAGTACACAATAATCGAAGACGAATCCGATTTGTACAAATTCATAACTTTCCATTTTTTTCGGTTACATCTAGAACTGATACAAGATGAAATCTGAAGAAACCTATTGCATAGAGGCAACTGAAGATACAGATTCGCAGAGTGGGGACTTTAAAACAATTTCAATTCCAAATTAAATTATGTTCAAAATAATATATTCTCTTGTTTCAGGTTAAATATCGAATGTATTAATGGTACACATACTTATATTAGTAAGCAATTTACATATATACTTGACTCAAATTAAATATCTAATTAATTATAACACATAAGTTTATATTTCTAAACAATTTACAAGCACAATCTTACTTATGCAAGCCAAATTCTTACCCTATTCAAATGATATTTTATATATTATCTAAATTTGTTTAAGTCTCATTTATTTCAAAAGATTTATTTGGTTTCAATCGATTTAATACCCAAGTTTATTTCAAAATATATCTTATTATATAGTTTCAAAGTTACAACATACATCGTATTCAATTAATTTATATTCACTACACTCAAATTCCAAATTTATTTATATCTCATATTACTCCATTTTTCATAATAAATTTATATTTCAAATCGCCTTTAGTTTTCAAAATACTTTTACACACATATATGCTTCCGCTTTCCTACTCTAATAAAACAAAATAATTTATATTTCAAAAGTGTTTATATTTCCATATTTACTTATATTTTAGAACACTACATTTCTTTCAAATCAATTTTATAATTCTCTATTTTCAATTTCAAAATATTTCTCAAATTAATTTATTTTCAAAGTACTTTAAAAAAAATATCAAAATACCTTACTTTTCAAATCAACTAATATTTCCAAAATAGTTGACTTATCAAAGGTACTTTATAATTTCGATTCAAAATATACTATTTCAAATTAATTTTACATTCGAAATACTTAAATTTTCAAAATACGTTGTCTCTAGTGATTCTAGTAATAATTCTTGTTAAACCTATAAGTTAAGCTATGTGTAACCTCGCTCTGATACCACTTGTAACAACTCGCTATTTTTAACGTCTCAAATCAGTTATTAAACCAACTCCAGACGCTTAAAACGGCGAATCGTTATTGCTTATGGGATTGACAAGAACAAATCATAGAATCACAAACAAATTTTTATACAGTAATTAATAGCAGGAAAAAAACCTTTTTATAACAAATATCATAGTACAATATTTTATATATATATGTACAGCGGAAGCTTCATTGCAATATTTTGAACTATACAAATATTAAAATCTTACGTCAGAACAAGTTAACGGCAGTGGAGCATCTTCACGAATCTTCGCGAATTCTTATCGTCGTCGGCTTCAAATCTAATCTGTAATTACTCAGGTCTGACCCCGACCCGAGCAAAACAAAAATTCGGGTCAGGTGTATTCAAGTAAACCAAATTTAATAAAATATTAAATTATAATAGTTAATCAGCTTGTATACAGTTACTAAGGTTTAAGATGAATGCCAAATATTCATGGTCATAAAGGTTTGGATACAAAAACCAATAGATCTCACAAGTTTCTACTTTCAACAAAGGTGTATTCTAGCCTTCCACAAGATAGGGGTATGATCCAAAACATGTAGTAAAACATGGACGAGTATAAGACAACATTAATTCAGTTTCAACATATATTTTTTACACATATACATATAAAGGTGCAGGTGTTCATGGTTCATATAAACTATGTGAAAATTCAACCAAGCAATGTAACACACTTATCAGGGTTGTACAACAAAAGCCAAACTTCAATGTACCATGACCAAGATAACAATGCAACGAAACTTAGCATGCAATAATAAGTGTATGGGCTAGCAAAGTGATAGTAAGCATAGCATTCACAATGGCTACATGCCTAACATTGGGGTCAAAATAAAAATGTAGATATGTATGAATACTTTGTTTTCAACAGGGAGAATAAGTTGTCAAGGTACATGCGGCAATTTACATTCTAACATAACAAAGTATATAATTTCAAGGCAGTTAACAATTTTGATGAACAACATGAGTATTTAGATACCTATGGCAGGCTAGGTAATCATTTATCAAATATCAGATTATATATTTACTTTCAAATGACGAGGTGCAAGAAATCTCAAAGTAGAAGGCAATATAGCTTATTCTATGTTGAAGTACGGATCTAATTATTTAGGTACATTAAGGACAATATGACTGGGTTCCAAAACATATTTCATACAGCATATCTGACCAAATTTCAAAGCAGTCCGGGGCTTAAGCAGGGTATGGCGAATGAAACAGCATGCATGGCCAAACAAAGTACCACAAGTGTGTGTGCATAGCGTAGAAAAACATCGTGTATATGTTCAAATGCAAGCACAAAGATGCAAGCCAACACAAGTCTCAAAAGTGACCAACAATTTCAAATAAAATTCAAAATAAACTAGCCAAACTACAGCTATAACCATACGTCTCGAAACACAACAAGGGTGAAAAAAGTAATACCCAATATTAAGAAGCGGTACACATAGCAGCGAACATGCAAATCAAACAACCCAGCGATTACTATTATACTCCTAATATTCACTGATGTTGAAACTTAAATAAAATTAATCGTGAGATAACTCACTTGTATTGCAGAAAGAAGGTGCAGGAAAATCGATTGGAGTGCCACGAGGCAGCAACTGGGCTCAAGTTGGGTGTGCTGGTTTCTAAAGGCGGTGCAACTCAATGACTGACGGTGGTGGATTGGTCCTCTAGGAGTCGATGGGTGGTGTATTCATTTGGGTTTAAGGCGGGTTCGGTCTCGATGGGGATGGCAGATGATGCAGAGGTCGGTGGAGACTTCCGTTTGTGTCACACTGGAGGAAGGTGTTGTGATTTGTGACATGAAATCACATATGTTGATGGAGACGAGGCGTGGATGTGCTTGGTGATAGTGTAGATGGTGTAGAAGCATAAATAAGGCAAGGAGGAGCAGTTTTGTGCTATGTTTCAGCACAGACGTCTGAGGTATCTTGGTCAGACGTCTGTGCCTACAGGGTTTTGAAACCCGAGAGCATAGACAGACGTCTGACCAATCTGGGTCAGACGTCTGAGCGGGTTTTCTGCGGTTTTGACTTGGTCTTTCTGTGACTTATTCTGCAAGCAATGAAGGGGCAAATTGGGTATTTTCCTAGGCCTTCTATTCTCCTATAAAAGCAGCACATAGGGTTGGATTCATGTATGACCGAATAGAGTGGCGGCTGCGTGCCTCTAGGGCTTGGTGCCCTAGAGAGGATTGGTGCCTCCAGTTAATCCAAGGGTTAGCCGTCGTTCTTCAATGTTCTCCTTCTCCAACAAGAGTTGTAGTCATCTAGATATTCTTTCCCTTTCTCAATAAGGTTATTGATTCTTGTAGTTTGTTTATTGTTGGTTGTTGAACCAGTGAGTGTAAACATAATTTCGTTTTGAGGATCAATAAAGAGGGTGTTTGGGTGGAATATTTTTTGTTTGCGCGTGTGATTTCATATCTGTGTTTATTTCCATAGAAATCATCTTTAAGTAATTGGGTGAATAAGATCCTGGACAATTCCGCAAAGGCGCAGTTTTTCACAACAGTTGGTATCAGAGCTAGATCATCGCAAAGCTTAGAGTGATTTTGGATTGGAAAAATTGATTTTTTTTAATGTCGGATATGATGGCGCTGTTGGTGATGACTAATTTTGATTGGGGATTTGAAGGCCTCAATGGTTTGGTTGATGGAGATGAAGAGAAGCCCTCCGATGTGGATAAGGGAAGATGGAAGAAGACGTAGATGTTGGCAATTTGTTTGATTTGCCTATACCTTAGTGATTCGGTTTATGTTTTCGACAGGGGTCTTCACGTTGATGATGCTCGAGGGATCAAGAATGATCGTGGAAGGAGCTCAGGTCAAGTGGTAGACGGGTGACGATGTGGAAGGTGAGTGACGGTTGAAGAACCTAGTCCACAGCAAGGTGGAGAGGTTAATTTGGTCACTGCTGATGTGTTCGACATGGGTCTTCATGTTGATGATGCTCGAGGGATCCGAGATGATCAAGGAAGGAGCTCAGATCAAGTGTTAGACGGGTGTCGTTGTGGAATTGCAAGCACTTTTAGACCTTTGGTTTATGCACGGTGCAGCTCAGGTGGTAAATGCATCTTTTGCAGGTGGTGGGTTGTGTTTGTAATTGAGGTGTGGTCGTAGTCCTTTCAAACCGACTGGGTGTGATTGTTGCCCAGAAATCAACTGAGTCCATGTACTCGGAACAGGTGGGGTGTATCTCGTTGCATGGAAATCGAGGTTGTTTTAATTGAGAGAAGGTGTCGTTGAAAGAGCTAGATGACTTATGTGTTGGAAATTTGTTTGATGTGATGTGATTTCATATCAAGGTGGAGTGTTGTGATTTGTGACATGAAATCACATATGTTGATGGAGACGAGGCATGGATGTGCTTGGCGATAGTGGAGATGGTGTAGAAGCAGAAAGAAGGAAAGGAGGAGCAGTTTTGTGCTATGTTTCAGCACAGACGTCTGAGGGATCTTGGTCAGACGTCTGTGCCTACAGGGTTTGGAAACCCGAGAGCATGGACAGACGTCTGACCAATCTGGGTTAGACGTCTGAGCGGGGTTTCTGCGGTTTTGACTTGGTCTTTCTGTGACTTATTCTGCAAGCAATGAAAGGGAAAATTGGGTATTTGTCTAAGCCTTCTATTCTCTTATAAAAGCAACACATAGGGTTGGATTAATGTATGACCGAATAGAGTGGCGGCTGCGTGCCTCTAGGGCTTGGTGCCCTAGAGAGGATTGGTGCCTCCAGTTAATCCAAGGGTTAGCCGTCGTTCTTCATTGTTCTCCTTCTCCAACAAGAGTTGTAGTCATCTAGATATTCTTTCCCTTTCTCAATAAGGTTATTGATTCTTGTAGTTTGTTTATTGTTGGTTGTTGAACCAGTGAGTTTAAACATAATTTTGTTTTGAGAATCAATAAAGAGGGTGGTTGGGTGGAATATTTTGTGTTTGCGCGTGTGATTTCATATCTGTGTTTGTTTCCATAGAAATCATCTTTAAGTAATTGAGTGAATAATATCATGGACGCTTCGGCAAAGGCGCAGTTTTTCACAACAAGAGGCGCGTGGCGAATTTTGGTGGAGATGCGATTGAGACGGTGGAGATGGGGCCGATTTGAGGAGTAACGATGGAGCGATTTAAATTTAGGGTGGAGGTCATTGTTGAATTTGGGAATAAATGTTTCGGCTGGTAGAAATAAAATGATAGAGGGAAGGAAAAATAAAAGAGAACGGTTTGTATAAAAGGAAAGCGTGGTAGAATTTTTGGAAACAAAGGAACACGTGGTGAATGAATGTGAATGTCTTAACAAGGACAAGTGTTTAAAATTTCAGCACACATTAAACAGGTGGCAACAACATTAAACAAATTTGTACTATATTATATTATATTAATTATTGAGTTATGCTAGCAGAGCTCACACGCATCGTTGGAATTTTTTGTCAATTTTGAACTGATGCATCTCGAAATTAATTATTTTTTGTGTACCGCTTCTTTATTTCTCCACCTTTACCCATTCGCAACCATGTCACCTCCGTCTATCGCTGTTTTGTCTTCCTAACACCGTCGCACCCCTTCCGACTAAGATCTCCACCAGATCGACTTTCACCACTGCCGATTAACCTACGTTAGCCTTCAGACCTCACTGGAAGCCTTACCCCAGGTTTGATTTGTTAGGATTGTCTCACATGTTGTAAAGGAGGAATGATGTTTTGGATACAATAGTCTCATATCGTGGAATACATTGAAGGAATTATGCACAAATATGAGCTGGTAGACACGTAACATCAGGGATTCCTTTTGTTATATGGGAGTTGTGTGCCAGTTCATATGCGTGCAAGGAAGGGGGGCTTTGTTCCGACCGTCATTACATAACAGTGGCATCAGAGCCGAAGGTTTGGACTAGGCCATGCAGGCAAGACAGTGCTCTCAAAAGATACTCGTAGGATGCGAGTCAAGGGGGAGACTATTAGGATTGTCTCGCATGTTGTTAAGGAGAAATGATTGTTTGGATACAATAGTCCCACGTCATGGAATATATTGAAGGAGTTGAGTACAAATATGAGTTGGCGGATACGTAACATCAGGGATTCCTTTTGTTATATCGCAGTTGTGTGCCCGTTCATATGCGTGCTAGGAAGGGGGGTTTTGTTCCGACCATCGTTGCATAACAGTGGTATCAGAGCCGAAGGTTCGGACTGGGCCATGCAGGCAAGGCTGTGCTCTCAAAAGATACTCGTAGGATGCGATTCAATGGGGAGACTGTTAGGATTGCCTCGCCTGTAAAGGAGGAATGATGGTTTGGATACAATAGTCCCACATCGCGGAATATATTGAAGGAATTATGCACAAATATGAGTTGGTAGGCATGTAACATCAGGGATTCCTTTTATTATATGGAAGTTGTATGCCAGTTTATATGCATGCAGGGAAGGTGGCTTTGTTACGATCGTTTACACAAAATAACTCTCCTTCGATTTCGTACGCACCTCTCTTTTTACCTAACCGTGAGATACATGTTCCAATTAAAATTCGGAAAGGACTCAGTTAATCATTATGGTTAGGTTTCTCCCACCGGCTGTTCTTCACGGTAAGTTTGATGATTTTTAGACTTTCGGCATGGAATTTTGTTGGCAGTTACATTGACGACAGTGACTTTGTTGGCCAGCCTGTTTTGTTGGCTGATTCCATACGCTTTACCTTTTTTACACCAGTACCTATCCTACTGGTGTTAAATCCCTTTCTTAACATGCCAATTTTGTAGGTATTGTTTGACTGTTTGAAATTGCATGAGTTCTTTCGCTTTTCTGCTATTCGTTATTGCAAAAACATCGGCTCATTATTTGATAGTGAAGTTCGCCAACTGGCAATGGAATCTTGGATTTTGAACAAATATAGATTGAAGCTAACTTAAAATATGCCCATCCCATGCTTTCGACGGCGCTTAAAAAAGCAGTAGATAGAATACTTTAGATATCCAGTTATAAAAATAAGAAATCGGCTTTTAGTTTGATTCCATAAACGGTTGTCTTATGTGTACTAATTAAAGCTAAAGAGCTAAAGTATTTGATTTTGAAAAAAAAAAGGAAAAGAAAGAAGAAGAAAAAAAAGAAAATGTTTTGGACTTTCAGGGTTACATATTAACATATGTCATGTTAGTGCATTGCAAGGTTGTATGGACCAAACATAAAAGTGGTTCTGCAATATTACCTTAAACATTCTTATATGATTTAATATTTGTGATGTTCAATGTAACTTTATTAACTTTTGGTGATGTTTTGACAATCTTTGTCAGCAAAGGTTGAAAAATATCACAGCCGGGCAAGGAAATATCAAAGCAGAGTATTATTGGTGGATGCATGAGTAGAAACAAAGCAATTTGTACTGTAAATTGCTTAATTTTTGTAGCTTGGAAAGTTGTGTGAATATTTATGCCATTCCTCCCATTTAATTTGATTATTATTCATGTTATGATGATTTGAGCTCCTCTCAATTATTTTACATAAATTATCTCCCATCTTATTTTTAATATGTAGTTCTTCCTATTTTTCTCCTCCTGCTGATCATATCTACACTTCTTTATTTCAATTATTACACGGATGAAACTGAAATAGGAAGAAAAAAACTTTGGCGTAAGAATCCTTTTGTACAAAGGTTAACATTCTCAAGAACTTTATCCAATACAAAACATATCACAATCGTATTCGTTTTCTTTCAATATACAATATTTAGATGCAGTTTTGCTTCTTGCTTTGCGATGCATTGAAATAGTTAACATTTCAGATGTAGCAATATTAGGCTGCATATAGTATTTTCAAATAACTAAAATTTTCCCTGTGCTTCAGCATAATATCTAAATATTAACTTCTGGTGAGTGAATTTACAAGCGAATAATGATGCCTTCCGCTATCCACCATCGATAAAAATCCCTTTTTAGGAGCCTGCCAATGATAATGGAGGGCCAAGAAAACCATTGTTACAGATGCACACATGTACTTACGCCCACATATATGTGGATGTTTGTGTGTTGAAATGATCTCATTTTTTATAACAAAATCGAATGCCTTTAATTAGCTATGTAAACCTGAAATACTTCTTCGTTTTATATGTTCTCTTTCAGTCATCATCAGATGAGCAGCCTGTGTGCAACATTCATTGTCATCTGCAACATAATAATCAGGTATTCATTCTAATTCTTCGAATTTCAACTAATAAACATATAGCTATCACATAATGAACCATGGTGCTACCGCCTTTCGACCATCAAGTTAAATGAAATGAAAATATGTTAGATGTATGATTATGTCATACTACTAGATTGAAAATGTTTGAATAATATGAAAAACATATGATTTAATACAGGAAATAACTACATTTAGAGACTAAATAACACCAGTTACGTGTATTTTCCTTATTTACCAATCTTTGTGTGAAAACAGGGAATAAAATTGTATTCCTTTCCTTGATTACATAATTACATAATATTACATATTTATAGATGGACAACTTCTAGAGCATATTTGAATTTGAATCTATACATTAATACAATTATTAATACAATTAATACTATTAATACAAATCAAAATAACTCCTAATTAATGCAATGAATAATAGGAATATGAATCCTAATTAATGCAATGAATAATAGGAATATGAATTTGAAATTATCTCTAACATCCCCCCTCAAGTTGGAGCCGGGAGAGAAATGTCGATCACGCCCAACTTGCTAAGCAATCGTTTGAAATTATCAGCACCTAGTGGTTTTGTGAAAATATCCGCTAGTTGGTCACAAGAACGAATATAGGAAGGAGTAATAATACCGGAGAGAATCTTTTCACGAACGAAATGACAATCTATTTCGATGTGCTTAGTTCGTTCATGGAAGACGGGATTTGATGCAATATGAATTGCAGCTTGGCTATCGCAATGTATTGATATAAAACCAGATGGTGGAAAGCCAAGTTCTGATAAGATTTAATGTAACCATTGGACTTCAGCAGTAATAGAAGCAAGAGACCGATACTCAGCTTCAGCAGATGATCGAGAAACAGTCGGTTGTTTCTTTGATTTCCAGGAGATGGGACTAGAACCAAGCATTGTAAAATAACCGGTAGTAGAACGGCGAGTGACAGGGCAACCTGCCCAGTCAGAATCAGCAAAACCGACCAGAGAAAGAGAACTCGTTGCTGATAGGAATAAACCTTTACCAATAAAACCTTTGAGATATCGAAGGACTTTATTTGTAGCATCAAGATGTGTGGAACGAGGGCTTTGCATAAATTGGCTAAGTTTTTTGACAACATATTGAATGCCAAGATGAGTAACTGTAAGATATAAGAGACGACCGATGAGTCGTCGATACAGAGACGGATCAGGCAAGGGATTGTCGTCATCTGGAAGAAGTCTACAATGTTGTTCCATAGGAATTGGAGTTGTACGAGAACCAAGCATACCTGAATCCTTTAATATGTCAAGTGTGTATTTACGTTGACACAAAAATAATCCCTTTTTGGAACGAGAAACTTCAATACCAAGAAAATAACTGTAACGACCCAGAAAATCTGAACCAATTTAAAAATTTTAAATTGGCTAAAATAATGGATTTTAAATATTTAAAATAAATATTTTAAATAATGGCGATGAAAACTGAGTTTGAATCGACAATTGAAAACGAATATAATTAATTATAATTATAAACAAGGCCTGAAATGGCGTGGCAGTTTCAAAAATTGAATTCAAACTTTGTCGGACTGTACCGGGTCCAAAACAATCCGGATTTTAGTGAAACCAAAAACATTAGGATCTAATTGATGATATCTTTCCAACGAATCTGACGAATCGAAATTTGATAACGGGAATAAAAAGATATGTCTAGTTGAAAATTCTGAATAGTCGCTATGGAATTCAGGCCCTTAAAAATGGACAATTTGCAAATGACCTCGGATTTCAACGAAACCACTTTTGTTGGATCCGCAGTGTCAAGTTATTGTTAGGTTTCAAATTTCATAATTTTTCGAATCAATATGTGAGCGTGGCAAAGGAAAACGCGTTTGACCGGTTTCAGTTGATTTCAATCGACTGGAAATTGGCCATTTTTCAAACGGTCTCAGAATTTGACGAAACTAGTTTTGTTAGGACCGTATCGTCAATACGAAGCTAGAAAATATTTTTCTGGAATTTTTCTAGTTAGTATGTGACCCCGGTAATTTGAAATGTACGTTTAAAATTCAATATAGTGATTTAAATGTAAATTCAACGGGAACTGATTGTAACGATCAAATCAGCTTACGATACATATCCCATTGTGTTCGGAATGGGGGTAAAACGCTATGGACGACAGGCGGTGGGCCTCGTTTAGAGGTCGTATGTAAAAGTCAACTTTTTTTGAAAAATTAAATAATAAAATAATAAAAATAATTTTAATTCCCCCCCCCCCCTTTATCTCCCTTTCTGCCCCCCCCCCCCCCCCCCGATTCATTAAACAGAAATAAAAAAAAAGGAAAGAAGAAGAACGGAGCAGCAGCAGCCGCCGCCCCCCCTCCGTCCAGCTTCCCTCCTCCCAGTGGCGCAACCCCCGAAGCCCCCCAGATCGCCCGAGCTCCGACGAAGACGAGCCCCCCCGTTCGAGACGTTGAAGCCTCCGCCGCCCCCTCGAAGCCAGCTCCGCCCAGTTCGAGACCCACCGCCACCTGACGCAACCCCCCCCCCCCCCTCGCCGATCAATGTAAGTCGTTTTTGTTTTATTTTATTTATTATTCTGTAAAAACTGATTTTCTTGAAAAGGAAAAACTGATTTTTAAAATGATTTAAAACTGATTTTTTTGAAAAGGAAAAACTGATTTTAAAAGAAAAAGATTTAAAACGGATTTTTAAAAGGATTTAAAACTGATTTTTTTTAGGTTTAAAACTGAATTTTAAAAAAGATGTAAAACTGTTTTTTTTAAAAAGCATTTAAAAACTGATTTTGAAAAGGTTTTAAAAACTGATTTTATTTTAAGATTTTAAATAGAAAAAGATTTAAACTGTAGAATAGAAAAAGATTTAAACTTTAAATAGAAAAAGGTTTGAATTTTAAATAGAAAAAGATTAGAACTTTAAAAAGAAAAGATCAGATTTTTTAGAATAGAAAGGATCATATTTTTAAAATAGAAAAGACGGAATTTTTATTAAGTAGAAGAAGTAAGATATGATTTTTATATTTTTTTAAAGTAATAAAAATATAATTTTTACATCATAGGAATATTAAGAATATAATCTTTATTTTTGAAAAGGCGGAATCTATATTTTTGAAATGCAATTTTTATATATTAAATAACATAGTAAAAATTCGATTTTTACGTATGTAGAGAATACGGGCAACGAAAGCGACGAAAGGCGAGATTGGCGAAGATTTCTATAAAGGAAGAGTCGTGTTATTGAATTAGCGTTTCGGTGAGAATTTCTCACTCTTCAATTTCTTTTTCTATATATATATATATGTGTTGAAATAAAAGTGAATTGCTATATATAATATATATATATATATACGCCCCTCGTCCACAAACCATGGACGATATTTATTGGTTGAAATTGTTGTGAAAATTGGTTGATAACGAATGGTTGTTTGGGATTGTTTGTGATTGATATTGGTTGATTGAGGTTGAAAAATACCCGTTTGTGATTGGAAAATATTTGGTTGAAACCACATAGGATTAGTTTGTGGAAATGAAATAAATATATACATGCCGCCTGCGTGCGAACTAGATGCATGATCCCCATTGTCAAAAACCGCGAGGTTTTAAGGTAGAGCGAGGAGCCGTACTAGGGACGGTCCCGGTTTTAACTACCCTGCCGTTATGGTGCCGAAATTTTGAATAATATTCGTGTGCTTGAATTATTTTCATATGCTTAAACTATATTTATTCATTGAATAGAAAACATTCATGTGTTGAATTGATATTCATTCGTTGATTAGAAATTCATGTGTTGAATGGTATTCATATTTTGAAATAAATTGTTAGATAATAAAAATCACATTTTTATCTATATATAGAAACTATAGAAAACATTCATGTGTTGAATTGATATTCATTCGTTGATTAGAAATTCATGTGTTGAATGGTATTCATATTTTGAAATAAATTGTTAGATAATAAAAATCACATTTTTATCTATATATAGAAACTATAGAAAACATTCATGTGTTGAATTGATATTCATTCGTTGATTAGAAATTCATGTGTTGAATGGTATTCATATTTTGAAATAAATTGTTTGATAATAAAAATCACCTTTTTATCTATATATAAAAACTATAGAAAACATTCATGTGTTGAATTGATATTCATTCGTTGATTAGAAATTCATGTGTTGAATGGTATTCATATTTTGAAATAAATTGTTTGATAATAAAAATCACCTTTTATCGACTATATGAACTGTGTAAAATAATCTCGTTTTAAAAGAAATTGTTTTATGATAAAAATCCCATTTTTATCACCAACTTGAACTATATAGAAAGATAGCGTTTTGAAATGAATTGTTTTACAATAAAAATCACATTTTTATTGTATGCATAAATCGTTGAAATGTGAAGTGTTAAAAATAGCCACTTGTTCAAAATAAACATATATGAGTTGAAATATTCATTAATTAGCTAATGAAATGATTTGCACCTATTTATGTAACATTAGAATGAATGGTGTTTTTAAACCAAATAGAAATCAAATATGAAGTTGAATAGAAAATGATAAATGATAAGAACTGTATATATATGTACATGCATATTCATTGAACAGGTTATAGCAAAGGGGCTAGAGAAGAGGAATAAAATTTTGTGCCCGACAAATAGGTACACATTTACTGCTTTGTTTGGGTGATGATTTTATGAGCCTGTTGGCTAGCCGCTTGGCTTTTTCTTTTTCTTTTTGAGATTAGAAGGACCAGGAAAGCTATTTGCGATTTCCCGATGCTCCCGGTGCAGGGGAGGTTATGGCGAAATTTTCCAAAATTTTAAGGTGTTAGAAAAATATTTGAAGTAAAAACGATATGGAAATCATTGAGTGAACTATATTTATATAAATATATAAATATAAATAAAATTAAAACGAAACGAAGCCGTGCAGTTCGTATTTTGAAACCATGATTTCAAACAACTAGTACGGGAAATCCGACCATTGGATTTTCCCGAAACCTCAACCGTCGGGTTCGCCTTGGAATAATCTTTCCAACGGCACCAACCTTGTAAAAATCCAACGGTTGGATTGTCTGGAATGTTTAATTCAAATCTGAAGAAAAACAGCGCCAGAAACGATTATATTTATATATATATATAAATATAATTATATATTTAATCGAATAACGACGCTGCAGTTCGTATTTTGAAATCGAAATTTCAAACGATTGTACCGGGAGATCCGACCGTCGGATTTTCCCAAAACTGGAACCGTTGGATTCGTTTTGAAAAGACCTTTCTAATGATGTAAATTTTGTGAAGATCCAACGGTTAGATTTTCAGATATGTGTAACTCAAATCTGAAGAAAAACAGCGCCACGGCCGCTTTATGGCCCGATGCGTCGTTTTGAATAAATTAGCTATTTTAAATTAAATAAAAATAGCGATAAATAGTTATAAAATATCATAAGCGATATGGAATGGAAATAAACTGAATTTGCTCGATTTATGTTGTATTTGATGGTTGAATGTGTTTGGTGTGAAAATTACATTAAAGAACAATATTGGTGTTGTCGAATAATTTAACCATTGAAATAAATTGATTTGAAATTCTAAATATACGTGAATTATTTGAAAAGGCCGAGTTAATTCTCATTTCGAATAATTGACCGACGATTGAAATTCGAAGATGAAGACGGTGGTCGAAGACCGGAGATCTTCACCTCGTTTGGATGGTAACCGAGGTCCTGATTGGGAGGCATCCCAAAATATGGATAATGAGTGGTGATCGTCCAGACGTACGTGGTGATCGATGGGTTTGCGAGGTATTTAGTGCCTCCGGTTTCGTTCAGACCCAGAACGGACTTGTAAATGGACTGTGTGTCTGACATTGGAGTTTATTCTGTGTTGATTGATTTCTGTTAATTATACATCTGTTTGGCGGCGGAGAATTTATTCTTTTGCTTAACGCCCTTCTCTGAGACGCACGAGCTCAGAGGTTGTATATCGATGGACATCAGTCGCATGGCATGAATTGCCTGTGTGGCATGCTAAGATGCAGTGATCAGGGCTTCTGTTGAAAAGCAAAGTCTTGTGGTGATGATCAAAGCACCGCCTGTGTGGCGTAGCTTTGTGTATAACGTGAATTCGCGAGCCTCACACCCCGGTATGAACCTAAAACGGGAGAAGGACCTCAGGGAGGGCATGCGTTTCTTTCTAGATAGGGTTGTGTCAGTGACCTACCAGCCCTGACATTTATATACATTTCACCTATGTGGTTGTTGCTGTTGCGAGGCGCCTCGGTTTGATCGGACGATCCGGGTCCGATGGAGTCATTCGTTGGCTCGTTGACGCCCCAAAGGGCGGGGAAATGCAGTGTTCGGGAATTTTAATCCACATCGGTGGACCGGCCCTGACGATTCTAGGGTCACTCGAGCTCTGATCCTGAGACACGGGCTAGAGCGTCTCGAATTCGGTAAGGACTATCTTTTGCCTTGGTTCATGACGGAAATCCAATTTCCAAATACGACATCGTGCGGTTTTGATTGTATATATATATGGCGACATGATATATGGTACCCATGCCGTCTATGATTGATAGTTATGATTGAAATTGTTTTTGAAACATATAAACACTAGTCATAATACCAAATGCTTTTGTTTTATTCGTATCAATCATATTTTGTCCATTATAAGGTAAAACTCTATCCTCCGGTTTGCGTTGCATTGTGTGATGGGAACTGAGTCTTATAATGGTTTCATTTTTATAAAAAGCATATCGATGTTTTAAAAGAAAGATTTGTTTTAAAGCACTGGAAATCCAATGGAGTAAACCCGTTCCACGAAAGTGGCGTGGTCCTGTGATTAGCCAATTATATATGTGTTGAGTAGATTTCTCATACCAGTCCCATGACTGACTCGTAGTTTGTTTCACTTTCAAACTCGGGTGCCCCTTTTTCTACACGGGCAGCCTTGTATTCAGGTTTAGCTGGTTCTTTCTGGATAGCTGGAGCTGAAGATGGATTCTATCATTTATTTCTTTTTATGTTGTTCAGCTCCTATTGTACATATTTTGTTTATTTCCGCTGTAGACATTTATGTATAGCTGAACTGTATTTGTACTAAGTAAGATCCTGTATACTGTGTAACTCTGATGATTACTTTTATCCAGTATATTTTATTGTTCATTATCTGGTGTATTTATTTAATTCTGTTCTGCTATTATCTGTTTCTGTGTTATATTCCAAAGATAACCCTGTTTCCGTGAGAACGGGATTTCGGGTCGTCTCAACGTGGTATCAGAGCTTTGGTTAAGCTTAGTTCTGGAATATAACATTTGAACGAACTCGTCAGAAATAGAACCAGTAGTGTTCTAGGACGGGTAACTCTATACAGATAGGATCAGTAATATCCTAGTATGAGTAAAGCAGAATGAAATTACACCTTGATAGACACATTTACATTTGAAGTATGTGTTTCTATATTTTAAGATACCTTTTCTGTGACCTGACACTTGATCTGCCATTTGCAGAAGTACTAGAAAATGAGTGTCAGAAGCAGAAGGAATGCAGAACCGGATATTGAGGCCCTATTAATCAAATATCGAAATATGGGTGGAATACCGTTCTCTGGTGAAGAATCTATTATAAAGACACAAGCTTGGATTCGTTCGGCTGAGAAAATCTTCGAAGCATTAAAGCTGAGGGATGACCAGAAAAGATTACTGGCCTCCTGGGCGCTCAAAGAAGAAGCTTTGTTCTGGTGGGATTCGGTTATAGAGAATAATCCAGAAGGTGATATCACCTGGGACAGATTCAAAGTGATTTTCTTAGAAAGATTTACTCCTCCCGAAGCAACGGAGAGATTATGTGATGAATTTTCTAATCTAATTCAAGGCGATATGACCATCCCAGAATACCACAAGAAATTCAATGAACTTGCTCAGTTTGCTCCCCATCTGATTCAGAATACAAAGAGGAAAAATCTGAGATTTATTCATGGGCTTCAAAGGAAATACCAGAATAAAGTATTGGGGCATGTGAAGCTTCCTTTCTCTGAAATGATATACATGGCTTATCAGTATGAAGATCTCCATAAGAAAGGAATGTTGCGCGAAGAGGAAGAAGTCAGTTCTAGTGACAAAGCAGAGTCGGAATCTGATATTCCTGAGGCAAGTACAACGTCTGAGGTCAGCAAGAAGCCCAAAGCAAATCGAAAAAGGGCTGAATCTGAGAAAGGGCAAGGAACGACTACCATATGCAGTAACTGTAAGAAGCCAGGGCATTTGTCGATTAACTGCGGACCCTTAAAGAAGCGATTAAGAGGCGGGTTTCAATCCAAGAAGGGATTTCGAGAGAATAGAAAGTGTAGTCAATGCCATGAGGTCGGTCATCTTTCCAAGGCCTGCCCGTTAATTAGAAAATCTGAAGTAGTACATGTGAACGAAGTGGCAGAAGTGCCTGCATCTTCGTCTATTCAGGAAAGGCCAGATGTTTTAGAAGGCACGCTAACTGTCAAAGATATTCCAGTCAAAGTACTGTTTGACACTGGCGCGTCACGAAGCTTTGTTGCAAAGAATGCAGCTAGGAAACTGGATTTAAATTTGAAGAAACTCAAGGAACCAATGGCTGTCCAGAACCCGGTTGGGGGTTCCATTGACCTCAGTTGGGTTTGTGGAGTGCCGGTTTCCTTTTCTCGTTATCGGTTCCCTACCATCGCGGCCGTCATGAATTTTACAGAGTTTGATCTTATCTTGGGGTTAGATTGGTTGACCAAATATGAAGCTGAAGTTAAATGCGCCGAGAGAGTCGTAAAGGCGAAAATTAAATCAGGCGATTATATAACCATTCCCTGTGAAGGTCAGAATGCTAATAGAAAAGACTTCTGGGCAGCTTTGAATGTTTCTCCAGCCCAAATTGAAAATGTTCCTGAAGTCACAGAGAATATTCCTGACCTCATTAAAGACATCCCTGTTGTCAAGAACTATGCGGATGTGTTCGAGGAAGTTGTTCGCTTACCTCCGCAAAGAGAAATAGATTTCAAGATTGCTTTGATTCCCAATGCAAGACCGGTAGTTCACGCTATTCGAAGAATGTCCTTGAAAGAGAAGGAAGAATTAGACAATCAAACAAGACAGCTAGTATGGAAAGGTCTGATCAGGCCTAGTTTCTCTGATTGGGGTGCAGCAGTGGTATTTGTCCCAAAATCTGACGGTACTCTACGTCTATGTGTGGATTATCGTGATTTGAACAAACAGACAATAAAGAACAAGTATCCATTGCCGCGGATTGATGATTTGTTGGATCGATTAAATGGCGCACAAGTATTTTCACGAATGGACCTAGCTACAGGCTTCCATCAACTTCGAATTGCCGAAGAGTGTGTTCCAATGACAGCGTTCAGAGGCCCCGACTTATTCTACGAGTGGTTAGTAATGCCGTTCGGCTTATGTAACGCTCCAGCTTACTTCGTTGATCTGATGAATAGAGTGTTTAGAGGAGTATTGAATAAATTTGTCCTGGTTTTCATTGACGATATTCTAATCTTCTCTAAATCAAAGGCCGAACATGAAAAGCATCTGGAACAGGTTCTAGAAATCCTGAGAAGGAATGTGTTAAAAGCCAAGTTTTCTAAATGTATATTCTGGCAAGATGAAGTAAAATTTCTGGGCCACGTTGTATCGAAAGAAGGAATTGCTGTGGATCCAAGCAAAATCACGGCTATTCAAAATTGGAAACAGCCCAGTACCCCCACTGAAGTCCGCAGTTTTCTCGGATTGGCTAGCTATTACCGGAAATTCGTTAAAGACTTTTCAAAGATATCTGGTCACTTAACGAAGCTTACAAAGAAGCATTCTAAATTCAAATGGACTTCAGAAAGTGAGGAGGCTTTCGAAGAGCTAAAGTTAAGATTAACGACAGCTCCAGTGTTAACCATCATCGATGGCAACCAAGATCTAAAAGTCTGGACTGATGCTTCTAGAGAAGGCCTTGGCGCAGTGTTAATGCAAAGAGGCCAAGTGATTGCTTATGCTAGCCGTCAATTGAAGCCGCACAAGAAAAACTACGTAACTCATGACCTTGAGTTATTGGCTATTGTGTTCGCTTTGAAAATCTGGAGACATTATCTTCTGGGTGAGAGGTTTGAATTGTTTACAGATCACCAGTCGTTAAAGTATCTGTTCACTCAGAAAGACTTGAATCTGAGACAACAACGTTGGCTGGAGTTTCTCGCAGCATATGACTTTGAAATTATATATACTCCAGGAAAAGCCAATGTCGTGGCCGATGCGTTAAGTCGGAAGAATGAGATGATCGCCAGTTTTATTATCACGACTTCATTGCTAGATAAAATATCTGCTCTTCAGGAAAATGATCACTTCATTCAGAAGATCAGAGGGATAATTCAACAAGGCGAACCCTCGAGTTTTCAAGTAGACAATGATGGGATTTTAAGGCTCAAAGGTCGAATCTGTGTCCCTAACATTCCTGAACTTCGGAAGGAAGTACTGGATGAATGCCACAAGTCAGAACTCAGTATCCATCCGGGAGTAAGCAAAATGTATAATGACATCAAACGCACTTTCTGGTGGAAGTCGATGAAAAGGGACATTTCTTTATATGTCAGCCGATGCCCTACTTGCCAGCTAGTCAAGAGTGACCAACAGAAATTGGCTGGATTATTGCAACCACTAGAAGTTCCTGGCTGGAAGTGGGAACATATTTCTATGGATTTCATTGATGGTCTGCCCAGAACCAGAAAAGGAAATGACAGTATTTGGGTGATCGTAGATCGTTTCACGAAGACCGCCCATTTCATACCTGTCAGATCAAACAGAACTGCTCAGAGTCTGGCGCAGATATACTTCCGGGAAATAGTTAGACTACATGGAGTGCCGCTCAGTATAGTCAGTGATAGAGATACAATATTCACTAGCAAATTCTGGGAGGCATTTCAAGTCGAACTGGGAACGAAGTTAAACTTGAGCACCGCTTATCATCCTCAGACAGACGGTCAGACTGAGAGGGTGAATCGCATTTTAGAAGATCTATTGCGGGCTTGTGTTATAGATTTCGGTGGATCATGGGAAGACCATTTGCATTTGGCTGAATTCTCTTATAACAACAGCTACCAGGCGAGTCTGACAATGTCGCCATTCGAAGCATTGTATGGTAGACCGTGCCGATCTCCTGCTTGTTGGGTCGAGCCAGGAAATAGACTTGTGTTGGGTCCTGATATGATCCGAGAAGCTGCCGACAAAGTCGATTTTATTAAGAAGCAATTACTCGCTGCTCAAAGCCGACAAAAGAGCTATGCCAATAGAAGAAGAAGAGATATATCCTTTGAAGTTGGCGACTATGTATATTTGAAAGTATCGCCGATGAGAGGAGTTATCCGGTTCGGTAAAACTGGAAAGTTGGCACCCAAATTCATAGGTCCGTTTCCTATTCTGGAACGGATCGGGACTCTCGCATATAAAGTTAAATTGCCAGACTGGTTGCCTGGAGTGCATGATGTATTTCATATATCTCAACTTCGAAAGCACGTTCATGATCCAGACTTGATCGTGGAAGAAGCAGCTCAGCAGGACATTGAAATTACTCCAGAATTAGCCGTGAGGCGAGAGCCGCTGAAGATCATCGGCAAAGAAACCAAAGAGCTGAGGAACAAGAAGGTTCACTTAGTCAAAGTGCAATGGAGTGGAGATCCGCGAGATTGTACTTGGGAAACTGAGGAGAGCATTCAGAAAGCTTATCCTAGATGCCAAGTGGATATCTCTGATTGACTCCGGTGCCAGGTACATTTACCCTACTTTGCACTACCATTCAATTCTCTACTCTATTGTTATTTTCTTTTCATAGATGTGCACTTTTAATTATATGGTCTGAAGGATTTTTAAAGGGGTATAAAATTTGATTAGTATATTTTTAAAGGTTAAAAACAATTGGATTGGTTGTTGTGTTGTTTGATTGTAGATTTATCAAACCACTTTCGACTTTATTCCTTTTCGGGGACGAAAAGTTTTAAGTGGGGGAGATTGTAACGACCCAGAAAATCTGAACCAATTTAAAATTTTTAAATTGGCTAAAATAATGGATTTTAAATATTTAAAATAAATATTTTACATAATGGCGATGAAAACTGAGTTTGAATCGACAATTGAAAACGAATATAATTAATTATAATTATAAAAAGGGCCTGAAATGGCGTGGCAGTTTCAAAAATTGAATTCAAACTTTGTCGGACTGTACCGGGTGCAAAACAATCCGGATTTTAGTGAAACCAAAAACATTAGGATCTAATTGATGATATCTTTCCAATGAATCTGACGAATCGAAATTTGATAACGGGAATAAAAAGATATGTCCAGTTGAAAATTCTGAATAGTCGCTATGGAATTCAGGCCCTTAAAAATGGACAATTTGCAAATGACCTCGGATTTCGACGAAACCACTTTTGTTGGATCCGCAGTGTCAAGTTATTGTTAGGTTTCAAATTTCATAATTTTTCGAATCAATATGTGAGCGTGGCAAAGGAAAACGCGTTTGACCGGTTTTAGTTGATTTCAATCGACTGGAAATTGGCCATTTTTCAAACGGTCTCAGAATTTGACGAAACTAGTTTTGTTAGGACCGTATCGTCAATACGAAGCTAGAAAATATTTTTCTGGAATTTTTCTAGTTAGTATGTGAACCCGGTAATTTGAAATGTACGTTTAAAATTCAATATAGTGATTTAAATGTAAATTCAACGGGAACTGATTGTAACGATCAAATCAGCTTACGATACATATCCCATTGTGTTCGGAATGGGGGTAAAACGCTATGGACGACAGGCGGTGGGCCTCGTTTAGAGGTCGTATGTAAAAGTCAACTTTTTTTGAAAAATTAAATAATAAAAATAATTTTAATTCCCCCCCCTTTATCTCCCTTTCTGCCCCCCCCCCCCCGATTCATTAAACAGAAATAAAAAAAAGGAAAGAAGAAGAACGGAGCAGCAGCAGCCGCCGCCCCCCCTCCGTCCAGCTTCCCTCCTCCCAGTGGCGCAACCCCCGAAGCCCCCCAGATCGCACGAGCTCCGACGAAGACGAGCCCCCCCGTTCGAGACGTTGAAGCCTCCGCCGCCCCCTCGAAGCCAGCTCCGCCCAGTTCGACACCCACCGCCACCTGACGCAAAAACCACCCCCCCCCCCCTCGCCGATCAATGTAAGTCGTTTTTGTTTTATTTTATTTATTATTCTGTAAAAACTGATTTTCTTGAAAAGGAAAAACTGATTTTTAAAATGATTTAAAACTGATTTTTTTGAAAAGGAAAAACTGATTTTAAAAGAAAAAGATTTAAAACGGATTTTTAAAAGGATTTAAAACTGATTTTTTTTTAGGTTTAAAACTGAATTTTAAAAAAGATGTAAAACTGTTTTTTTTAAAAAGCATTTAAAAACTGATTTTGAAAAGGTTTTAAAAACTGATTTTATTTTAAGATTTTAAATAGAAAAAGATTTAAACTGTAGAATAGAAAAAGATTTAAACTTTAAATAGAAAAAGGTTTGAATTTTAAATAGAAAAAGATTAGAACTTTAAAAAGAAAAGATCAGATTTTTAGAATAGAAAGGATCATATTTTTAAAATAGAAAAGACGGAATTTTTATTAAGTAGAAGAAGTAAGATATGATTTTTATATTTTTTTAAAGTAATAAAAATATAATTTTTACATCATAGGAATATTAAGAATATAATCTTTATTTTTGAAAAGGCGGAATCTATATTTTTGAAATGCAATTTTTATATATTAAATAACATAGTAAAAATTCGATTTTTACGTATGTAGAGAATACGGGCAACGAAAGCGACGAAAGGCGAGATTGGCAAAGATTTCTATAAAGGAAGAGTCGTGTTATTGAATTAGCTTTTCGGTGAGAATTTCTCACTCTTCAATTTCTTTTTCTATATATATATATATATATGTGTGTTGAAATAAAAGTGAATTGCTATATATAATATATATATATATATATACGCCCCTCGTCCACAAACCATGGACGATATTTATTGGTTGAAATTGTTGTGAAAATTGGTTGATAACGAATGGTTGTTTGGGATTGTTTGTGATTGATATTGGTTGATTGAGGTTGAAAAATACCCGTTTGTGATTGGAAAATATTTGGTTGAAACCACATAGGATTAGTTTGTGGAAATGAAATAAATATATACATGCCGCCTGCGTGCGAACTAGATGCATGATCCCCATTGTCAAAAACCGCGAGGTTTTAAGGTAGAGCGAGGAGCCGTACTAGGGACGGTCCCGGTTTTAACTACCCTGCCGTTATGGTGCCGAAATTTTGAATAATATTCGTGTGCTTGAATTATTTTCATATGCTTAAACTATATTTATTCATTGAATAGAAAACATTCATGTGTTGAATTGATATTCATTCGTTGATTAGAAATTCATGTGTTGAATGGTATTCATATTTTGAAATAAATTGTTAGATAATAAAAATCACATTTTTATCTATATATAGAAACTATAGAAAACATTCATGTGTTGAATTGATATTCATTCGTTGATTAGAAATTCATGTGTTGAATGGTATTCATATTTTGAAATAAATTATTAGATAATAAAAATCACATTTTTATCTATATATAGAAACTATAGAAAACATTCATTTGTTGAATTGATATTCATTCGTTGATTAGAAATTCATGTGTTGAATGATATTCATATTTTGAAATAAATTGTTTGATAATAAAAATCACCTTTTTATCTATATATAAAAACTATAGAAAACATTCATGTGTTGAATTGATATTCATTCGTTGATTAGAAATTCATGTGTTGAATGGTATTCATATTTTGAAATAAATTGTTTGATAATAAAAATCACCTTTTATCGACTATATGAACTGTGTAAAATAATCTCGTTTTAAAAGAAATTGTTTTATGATAAAAATCCCATTTTTATCACCAACTTGAACTATATAGAAAGATAGCGTTTTGAAATGAATTGTTTTACAATAAAAATCACATTTTTATTGTATGCATAAATCGTTGAAATGTGAAGTGTTAAAAATAGCCACTTGTTCAAAATAAACATATATGAGTTGAAATATTCATTAATTAGCTAATGAAATGATTTGCACCTATTTATGTAACATTAGAATGAATGGTGTTTTTAAACCAAATAGAAATCAAATATGAAGTTGAATAGAAAATGATAAATGATAAGAACTGTATATATATGTACATGCATATTCATTGAACATGTTATAGCAAAGGGGCTAGAGAAGAGGAATAAAATTTTGTGCCCGACAAATAGGTACACATTTACTGCTTTGTTTGGGTGATGATTTTATGAGCCTGTTGGCTAGCCGCTTGGCTTTTTCTTTTTCTTTTTGAGATTAGAAGGACCGGGAAAGCTATTTGCGATTTCCCGATGCTCCCGGTGCAGGGGAGGTTATGGCGAAATTTTCCAAAATTTTAAGGTGTTAGAAAAATATTTGAAGTAAAAACGATATGGAAATCATTGAATGAACTATATTTATATAAATATATAAATATAAATAAAATTAAAACGAAACGAAGCCGTGCAGTTCGTATTTTGAAACCATGATTTCAAACAACTAGTACGGGAAATCCGACCATTGGATTTTCCCGAAACCTCAACCGTCGGGTTCGCCTTGGAATAATCTTTCCAACAGCACCAACCTTGTAAAAATCCAACGGTTGGATTGTCTGGAATGTTTAATTCAAATCTGAAGAAAAACAGCGCCAGAAACGATTATATTTATATATATATAAATATAATTATATATTTAATCGAATAACGACGCTGCAGTTCGTATTTTGAAATCGAAATTTCAAACGATTGTACCGGGAGATCCGACCGTCGGATTTTCCCGAAACTGGAACCGTTGGATTCGTTTTGAAAAGACCTTTCTAATGATGTAAATTTTGTGAAGATCCAACGGTTAGATTTTCAGATATGTGTAAATCAAATTTGAAGAAAAACAGCGCCACGGCCGCTTTATGGCCCGAAGCGTCGTTTTGAATAAATTAGCTATTTTAAATTAAATAAAAATAGCGATAAATAGTTATAAAATATCATAAGCGATATGGAATGGAAATAAACTGAATTTGCTCAATTTATGTTGTATTTGATGGTTGAATGTGTTTGGTGTGAAAATTACATTAAAGAACAATATTGGTGTTGTCGAATAATTTAACCATTGAAATAAATTGATTTGAAATTCTAAATATACGTGAATTATTTGAAAAGGCCAAGTTAATTCTCATTTCGAATAATTGACCGACGATTGAAATTCAAAGATGAAGACGGTGGTCGAAGACCGGAGATCTTCACCTCGTTTGGATGGTAACCGAGGTCCTGATTGGGAGGCATCCCGAAATATGGATAATGAGTGGTGATCGTCCAGACGTACGTGGTGATCGATGGGTTTGCGAGGTATTTAGTGCCTCCGGTTTCGTTTAGACCCAGAACGGACTTGTAAATGGACTGTGTGTCTGACATTGGAGTTTATTCTGTGTTGATTGATTTCTGTTAATTATACATCTGTTTGGCGGCGGAGAATTTATTCTTTTGCTTAACGCCCTTCTCTGAGACGCACGAGCTCAGAGGTTGTATATCGATGGACATCAGTCGCATGGCATGAATTGCCTGTGTGGCATGCTAAGATGCAGTGATCAGGGCTTCTATTGAAAAGAAAAGGCTTGTGGTGATGATCAAAGCACCGCCTGTGTGGCGTAGCTTTGTGTATAACGTGAATTCGCGAGCCTCACACCCCGGTATGAACCTAAAACGGGAGAAGGACCTCAGGGAGGGCATGCGTTTCTTTCTAGCTAGGGTGGTGTCAGTGACCTACCAGCCCTGACATTTATATACTTTTCACCTATGTGGTTGTTGCTGTTGCGAGGCGCCTCGGTTTGATCGGACGATCCGGGTCCGATGGAGTCATTTGTTGGCTCGTTGACGCCCCAAAGGGCGGGGAAATGCAGTGTTCAGGAATTTTAATCCACATCGGTGGACCGGCCCTGACGATTCTAGGGTCACTCGAGCTCTGATCCTGAGACACGGGCTAGAGCGTCTCGAATTCGGTAAGGACTATCTTTTGCCTTGGTTCATGACGGAAATCCAATTTCCAAATACGACATCGTGCGGTTTTGATTGTATATATATATGGCGACATGATATATGGTACCCATGCCGTCTATGATTGATAGTTATGATTGAAATTGTTTTTGAAACATATAAACACTAGTCATAATACCAAATGCTTTTGTTTTATTCGTATCAATCATATTTTGGCCATTATAAGGTAAAACTCTATCCTCCGGTTTGCGTTGCATTGTGTGATGGGAACTGAGTCTTATAATGGTTTCATTTTTATAAAAAGCATATCGATGTTTTAAAAGAAAGATTTGTTTTAAAGCACTGACAATCCAATGGAGTAAACCCGTTCCACGAAAGTGGCGTGGTCCTGTGATTAGCCAATTATATATGTGTTGAGTAGATTTCTCATACCAGTCCCATGACTGACTCGTAGTTTGTTTCACTTTCAAACTCGGGTGCCCCTTTTTCTACACGGGCAGCCTTGTATTCAGGTTTAGCTGGTTCTTTCTGGATAGCTGGAGCTGAAGATGGATTCTATCATTTATTTCTTTTTATGCTGTTCAGCTCCTATTGTACATATTTTGTTTATTTCCGCTGTAGACATTTATGTATAGCTGAACTGTATTTGTACTAAGTAAGATCCTGTATACTGTGTAACTCTGATGATTACTTTTATCTAGTATATTTTATTGTTCATTATCTGGTGTATTTATTTAATTCTGTTCTGCTATTATCTGTTTCTGTGTTATATTCCAAAGATAACCCTGTTTCCGTGAGAACGGGATTTCGGGTCGTCTCAATAACTTAGACGCCCAAGATCTTTAATGGAGAAAGATTTGGCGAGAAATTGTTTTGTCATGGAAATAAAAGATTCATTGTTTCCTGTAATGATAATATGTAACAACCCGAAAATCTGGGCCAGTTTAAAATTTTTATTTTGGCAATTTTAGCGAATTTTGAATATTTAAAATGAATTATTTTAAATAATATCGACGAGAAATTTGTTTTGAATAGAATTAGAACGTATATATTATATACGTCGTCGTTAGAATATAAATATTTATTTATATTTATAAAAGGAATTGAAAATGGCGCGGTAGTTCGATAATTCGATTTCAAACTTCAAATGAATGTACCGGGTGCAAAATAAACCGGATTTTAGCGAAACCAAAAATAATGGAATCTAATAGTGACTATCTTTCCAACGAATCCGGGAAATCGAAATTTCATAGCGGGAATCAAAAGATATGTCCAGTTGAAAATTCTGAATAGTCGCTATGGAATTCAGGCCCTTAAAAATGGAAATTTTGCAAACGACCTCGGATTTTGACGAAACCACTTTTGTTGGATCCGGGATGTAAAGTTATTGCTAGGTTTCAAATTTCATAATTTTTCGAATCAATATGTGAGCGTGGCAAAGGAAAACGCGTTTGACCAGTTTTAGTGGATTTTAATCGACTGGAAATTGGCCATTTTTCAAACGGTCTCAGAATTCGACGAAACTAGTTTTGTTAGGACCGTATCATCAATACGAAGCTAGAAAATATTTTTCTGGAATTTTTCGAGTTAGTATGTGACCCCAGTAAATTGAAATGCGCGTTCAAATTCAATTTGTAGAGTTAAATGTAGATTTTGACGGAAACTGATCGAAATGGTCGAATCAGCTTACGATACATATCCCATTGTGTTCGGAATGAGGGTAATTAGCTATGGGCGACAGGCGGTGGGCCTCGTTCAGAGGTCGTATGAAAAAGTTGCTTTTTGAAATTAAATAATTAAATAAAAAAAATCCTCACTCTCTCTCCTCTCTCTTTAATCCTTCTGCCCCCCCCCCCCCGATTCATTTCTGAGCGAACAGAAAAAAAAAAAAGAGAGGAGGGCGGAACCCTAGCCGCGAGGCGTCGCGACGCCGCACCCCCCCCCCCCCCCCACAGTCGCCTCCGCCGTTACCCCCCCTCCTAGAGCCTCGCGATACCCCCCCTACCTCGACTGACGCGCAGCACACCCCCCCTCCTGGAGCCTCGCGATACCCCCCTGCCTCGACTGACGCGCAGCACACACCCCCTCCTGGAGCCTCGCGATACCCCCCCTGCCTCGACTGACGCGCAGCACCCCCCCCCCCCTACCTCCCCTGCCTCAACTGACGAGCAGCAGCACCCCCCCCCCCTCTCCAGTTTTTGTCTGTAAGTTTTTATTTATTTATTTTCAAATTTTCAGTTATCGTTCTATTTGATTTTAAAACTGATTTTTAGATTTGAAAACTGAAATCTATTTGATTTTTAAAAAATGAAAAGGCAAGATTTTTAACATGAAGTTAAAGCGATAAAAAAATCAGATTTTTAACATGAAGCTAAAGCGATAAAAAATCAGATTTTTAACATGAATTTAAAGCGATAAAAAATCAGATTTTTAACATGAAGAATAGAGAAGTAAAAATTCGATTTTTATATATTGAATAACGAAGTAAAAATTCGATTTTTATATATTGAATAACTAAGTAAAAATTCGATTTTTATATATTGAATAGCAAAGTAAAAATTCGATTTTTATATATTGAATAGCAAAGTAAAAATTCAATTTTTATATATTGAATAATGAAGTAAAAATTCGATTTTTAACGTGAATGTGAATGTGAATAATTTTTAACGTGAATGTGAATAAATAAATATTCATTTACAAACCGGACGGTTTGTTTATGTACACCTATTTGAAGGACATTGATTGGGATGATTAAATTTTACACATCGCCCAACTGCACAAATAAAATCTTTGTTTGATTGTTTGAAACCCCACACGGGTATTGGGATGATATATGACATACACTAATCTCAATAGTTAGTTGTATGTCGATCGATTGATTGACAGACTGTTATAAGCGTTGAATATTTACATTTGATGCTTATACAGTGTAGAATGCACTTTGGATGATGGTTGATTATTCATCGTTTTTGATGTATACATGTGTTGTAGAAAATCCATATAATTAACATTATATGGTAATTGATTGGGACTCATTCCAGTTTCGAAAGAGAAATATTTAAATAAAAATATTTGAAATAGAAATATTTGAAATAGAAATATTTGAAATAGAGTATTTGAAATAGAGTATTTGAAAATAGAAACATATGAAGCCGTGTTGGTTAGATTGACGCCATTTTGACGTGAACAATATTTATATCGATTTTATTCATTCTTCAATGAATATTGAACAGATTTGAAATTCGAACTATATTGAAATGAATTGAAATTCGAATTAAACTGAATTGATTTGAAATTCGAAGTACACTGAAATGATTTGAAGTTCGAATTGAAATTGAATAGAAATGAAATCGAATTGAAATTGAATAGAAATAAATTCGAATTGAAATTGAATAGAAATGAATTCGAATTGAAATTGAATAGAAATGAAATCGATTTGAAATGAATTTTAAACGAATTTATATTGGAATATTCAATTTTGATTTGAAATTGAATATGAAGTTGAAACCGTTTTGAAAATGAATTTAAACGATTTATAAAGCACGTTTTAAAAGGAAATCGACGAAGTATATATTATATATATTATATATATATATAATATAATGGCTTGAATAGAACGCGCCGCGCCGCGGCAGTTCGCGAATTTCGACCATTGACTTCGAACGGATATTACGGGAGATCCGACCGTCGGATTCTCCTAAAACCGAAACCGTTGGGTTCGTATCGAAAAGAGCTTTCTAACGAATATTAGAAATTAGAAATCTAACGGTTGGATTTGGAATTATGTCCAAATCAAATTTGGAAAAGGTCGCTGTAAGTGCAGTTCGATGGCCGTTGATAGAAATCGACTGTACGGGCCTTGATAAAATCATTAAAAATAGTAATAATTTGTGTAAAATCATAAGAAATGATTTAGAAAGAATTGGGATGAAAAACTCCATATTTGAAAAGATAAAAATAGATTTTTATCGAAATGAACTAGTTTTGAACTAGAATTATAATTCTATTTATTTTTAAATAAATAAATTGAATTTGAAATGGTTTTGAAAATAACCCGAATTTCCAATGATTGCATTGGAATGAATTTGAAACGAAATTGTCTTCGGAATATTTCGATGTTGGATTTCGTGATTATATAGATGTTGTTATGGAAATTTGAAAGATATAGATATGTATATCGTTATTTTCAATACGATATCTGTTGGTCGTAGAATTTGATATTGAATATAAGCCGATATATTTTCTATTCAGAGCCTTGTATTTAATATCAAATGTGATTTGGGTTTGTCGTGAATGGTGTCTTCATTAACAATGTTCTTGAACCCAGTTGAGAAAAGATTAAATCTTTTTATTTAGATTTAATGAAGTGTACCAATTAAATAATATTTAATTGGAATTGAATTGATATTGATTTTTGGGTTTATCGTGGACAGTGTTTTAAATAACACTCGTTATTTAACCCGGTAATTAATGGAATGTGGTTTTGGGTTTATCGTGAACCGTGTTTTAAAAGACACTGATTCTTTAACCCAGTTAACGATTAAAACTGAGTGGAGTTTTAATGAATCTTTAATTAGATTGAAAAGATCGAGAATGGAGTATCACCAGTTTTACTCCAGGCGATAGTTAAATCTTTAATTAGATTTGAACGTGAAATGGTAATTGAATTTACCGATAACACTGTGGTGTTAGATATGAAGTATTACCAGTTTTACTTCATGGGATGAATAGGTTGGGATTGGGAAATAAAATAAATGATTACTTCGGTGTGGTTCGCTAATCCCGACTAGTTTGAATTGATATTCAAAGGAGATTAAAGAATAAATTTAAAGAATGTATCTTGGATAAAATTAATGGGAACTTTTCCCAAAGTATAGGAATATTTGAATAAAAGAATATTCTGAATTGGAATGAGGCGTATGTTGTGTTTGTGTAACACTTTTATAATATATACGCGAGTTATTCAGAAAGACCGGGTTTATCCCATTCTGAATAACTGATTCGACGTGGTGTCGAAGATGAAGACGGTGGTCGAAGACCGGAAGTCTTCACGTCGTTTGGGTGATTACTGATGATCTTGATTGGGCTGTACACCCAAGAAGATGGAAACAGTTGGTGATCGTCCAGACGTACTTGGAGATCGATGGATATGTGGGGTACTAGGTGCCTCCGGTTTCGTTCAGACCCAGAACGGACTTGTAAATGGACTATGTGTCTGACATTGGATTTTAGTCTGTGTGATTGATCTCTATTAAATATATATCTGTTTGGCGGCGGAGAATTTATTCTCTTGCTTAACGCCCTTCTCTGAGATGTACGAGCTCAAGGGTTATATACTGATGGATATCAAACGCATAGAGTGGATTGCCTGTGTGGCATGCCTAAGATGCAATTGATCGAGGCTTCTGTTGAAAAGCAAAGTCTTGTGGTGATGATCAAAGCACAGCCTGTGTGGCACAGCTTTGTGTAACGTGAATTCGCGAGCCTCACACCCCGGTTGTGAACCAAAAACGGGAGAGGACCTTAGGGAGGGCATGCGTTTCTTTCTAGCTAGGGTGGTGTCAGTGACCTACCAGCCCTGACATTTATATACTTTTCACCTGTGTGGTTGTTGCTGTTGCGAGGCGCCTCGGTTAGATCGGACGATCCGGGTCCGATGGAGCCATTCGTTGGCTCATTTACGCCCCAAAGGGCGGGGAAACGCAGTGTTCAGGCATTTTAATCCAAATCGGTGGACCGGCCCTGACGATCCAAGGGTCGATGCGCTCTGACTCTGAGGCTCGGGCTAGAGAGTCTCGAAGACGGTGAGGACGATCCCTGGCCTCGGTTCATAGATGGAAATCCAATTTCCAAATACGTGACTTTGCGGTTTTATTTGTAAACCTATATATGGTGACATAGTGGCATGGGACGCTCATGTCACCTATGATTGATACTTATGATTTGAAGTTGTTTTATACACTATGCACTTATAATAGTATCAAATGATTTGTTTTTAAACGTATCAAGCATTCTTGGCTATTATAAGGTAAAAACCCTATCCCCCGGCTTGCGTTGCATTGTGTGATAGGACCTGGGTCTTATAATAGCTTTATTTTTCTTTATTTAGCATTGCGTTGTTTGTTTTATGCACCGGTATTCTTGGGAGGAAACCCGTTCCGTGTTATACGGCGTGGTCCCTTGATTTACCTAACTTTTAAAATAAAGACTAATAACTGTTTTAGTTCTCACACCTGTCACATGACTGACCTGGAGTTTATTGTTTTAACCTAAACTCTGGGTGCCCCTATTTTGACACGGGCAGCTAGTAGTTTGGTTTTGCAGATTTATATTCAGGATCCTGGTTTACAGCTGGAACGATATCCGGAAAGCTTTGTATCTGTATATCTCCTTCTAGTTGTGTATTGTATTATTTTCCGCTGCTATGTATTTAAATGTAATTTAAATCTCTGATATTTCTGTGTAATATTCATTTATACTTTGTATATTCTTGTATTCTGATGCATTGTTGTAATATACAATGAAATGTTCTTCCGACTGCGTTCTGTTGTGGCTTGTTCTCGAACTATCCGCGCTTTCCTTCACGGGGAAGTTACGGGTTTTCACAGTTGGTATCAGAGCTTTGGTTTACAAAGCAGAGAGCAAGACACATTAGAACCATACGAAAGAATTCATCAGATATTGGATTAGCAATATCCAATGAGAATGACTCGTTAGAGATGGGATCAGTAGTATCCTAGAACGAGTGTGGAGAGTATATTTTTCTAATGAAAACAATTCTGTTTTGAAATTTAAATCGTTTTACACGTATTTGAATAATTTAGTTATATTGATTTTGGACAATTCAGTATATAAAGAATTTGCATATACGCCTTGCAAACGTATATTCAAAGTTTTAATATATTGGATAGATATAGCATCACACTCTAGTCGCCCGGAGATGATATTGATGATAGCGATCGCATCATCAACATTTATGTTCCAGTTTCGAAGGTGGGATTCCTACATATTTCCATTAGACTGGTGTGAGAACCAAAACTAGATAGTGCTTATTATTGTGATTTGGCATCAAAAATGGGATTTTAGTATATATATCAAAAAATTATGAATTTGAAACTCTAATCCACTAATTGATTGATGTTTGTGTTGTATGTTTAATTGTTTGATAATTTTAAACCATTACGCCTAATTGTATCAAATAATGAATTGTATTGAGAAATTGGTCGCATTTGCTTGCATATATATGTACTTGCATTGAACAGGTCATAGCAAGGAGGCTAGAGCAGAGAATAAAATTTGTTTGCCCGAAAAATAGGTACATGTTTACTACATAATTTGCTGTTTTGTTTGAGTGATGATGATTTTATGAGCCTATTGGCTAGCCGCTTGGCTTTTTCTTTTTCTTTTTGAGATCAGAAGGCCTGTATGGCAATTTCGGGATTTTCCCGTGGCTCCCGGTGCAGGGGAGGTTATGGCGAAATTTTTCGAAAATTTAGGGTGTTAGCCAAATTTTTGAAGAATTTGAAAATTCTCAGGAACTGAAAAGTTAGAGAAAGGAAGCCAGATCGAACGTAGAGTTGATTAATCAAACCACTTTCAACTTTGTTCCTTTTCGGGGATGAAAAGTTTTAAGTGGGGGAGATTGTAACAACCCGAAAATCTGGGCCAGTTTAAAATTTTTATTTTGGCAATTTTAGCGAATTTTGAATATTTAAAATGAATTATTTTAAATAATATCGACGAGAAATTTATTTTGAATAGAATTAGAACGTATATATTATATACGTCGTCGTTAGAATATAAATATTTATTTAT
Organism: Allium sativum; assembly: GCA_030737875.1. Classification (NCBI taxonomy): domain Eukaryota; kingdom Viridiplantae; phylum Streptophyta; class Magnoliopsida; order Asparagales; family Amaryllidaceae; genus Allium; species Allium sativum. The sequence goes on along the minus strand of CM060920.1, from coordinate 468,519,226 downwards.
ATTTATAAAAGGAATTGAAAATGGCGCGGTAGTTCGATAATTTGATTTCAAACTTCAAATGAATGTACCGGGTGCAAAATAAACCGGATTTTAGCGAAACCAAAAATAATGGAATCTAATAGTGACTATCTTTCCAACGAATCCGGGAAATCGAAATTTCATAGCGGGAATCAAAAGATATGTCCAGTTGAAAATTCTGAATAGTCGCTATGGAATTCAGGCCCTTAAAAATGGAAATTTTGCAAACGACCTCGGATTTCGACGAAACCACTTTTGTTGGATCCGGGATGTAAAGTTATTGCTAGGTTTCAAATTTCATAATTTTTCGAATCAATATGTAAGCGTGCCAAAGGAAAACGCGTTTGACCAGTTTTAGTGGATTTTAATCGACTGGAAATTGGCCATTTTTCAAACGATCTCAGAATTCGACGAAACTAGTTTTGTTAGGACCGTATCGTCAATACGAAGCTAGAAAATATTTTTCTGGAATTTTTCGAGTTAGTATGTGACCCCAGTAAATTGAAATGCGCGTTCAAATTCAATTTGTAGAGTTAAATGTAGATTTTGACGGAAACTAATCGAAATGGTCGAATCAGCTTACGATACATATCCCATTGTGTTCGGAATGGGGGTAATTAGCTATGGGCGACAGGCGGTGGGCCTCGTTTAGAGGTCGTATGAAAAAGTTGCTTTTTGAAATTAAATAATTAAATAAAAAAAATCCTCACTCTCTCTCCTCTCTCTTTAATCCTTCTGCCCCCCCCCCCCCGATTCATTTCTGAGCGAACAGAAAAAAAAAAAGAGGAGGGCGGAACCCTAACCGCGAGGCGTCGCGACACCGCACCCCCCCCCCCAGTCGCCTCCGCCGTTACCCCCCTCCTAGAGCCTCGCGATACCCCCCTGCCTCGACTGACGCGCAGCACACCCCCCCTCCTGGAGCCTCGTGATACCCCCCTGCCTCGAATGACACGCAGCACACCCCCCCTCCTGGAGCCTCGCGATACCCCCCCCTGCCTCGACTGACGCGCAGCACCCCCCCCCCACCTCCCCTGCCTCGACTGACGAGCAACACCCCCCCCTCTCCAGTTTTCGTCTGTAAGTTTTTATTTATTTATTTTATTTATTTTTCAAATTTTCAGTTATCGTTCTATTTGATTTTAAAACTGATTTTTAGATTTGAAAACTGAAATCTATTTGATTTTTAAAAATAGATTTTTAAAAAATGAAAAGGCAAGATTTTTAACATGAAGTTAAAGCGATAAAAAAATCAGATTTTTAACATGAAGTTAAAGCGATAAAAAATCAGATTTTTAACATGAAGTTAAAGCGATAAAAAATCAGATTTTTAACATGAAGTTAAAGCGATAAAAAATCAGATTTTTAACATGAAGAATAAAGAAGTAAAAGTTCGATTTTTATATATTGAATAACGAAGTAAAAATTCGATTTTTATATATTGAATAACGAAGTAAAAATTCGATTTTTATATATTGAATAGCAAAGTAAAAATTCAATTTTTATATATTGAATAGCAAAGTAAAAATTCAATTTTTATATATTGAATAATGAAGTAAAAATTCGATTTTTATATATTGAATAGCAAAGTAAAAATTCAATTTTTATATATTGAATAATGAAGTAAAAATTCGATTTTTATATATTGAATAGCGAAGTAAAAATTCGATTTTTATATATGTAGTGGCTACGGGCGAAGAAAGTGATAAGAGGCAAGAACAGCAAAGATTTCTACCCAAGAAGAGTCGTGGCGTTGGATTAGCTATCTGTGAGAATTTCTCACTCTTCAAATTTTATTTTTCTAGTTATAAATATATACTAGGATGCAGACGGTGTTTAGTAGCACCCGACACCCGTCATCCACAGACCATGGATGGCTTGTTTGTTTAATTGTTTGGTTGTGTAGTTGGTTAGATTATTTGGTTTGAATTGAATTGTTTGGTGAAATGAAATTGATTTGATTGATGTGTGAATGGCGTGGGCCTTCACTAGACCGGGGATAAGGCTAGTATCGTGCCGTTATGCCGCCGAAATTTTCTAAAAATAAGTTAGAAAAATAAAGATAACATTTTATTTAATAAATGGACCGAATAGAATATTCATAGGTTGAATAAAATAGTTTGATCGTTAAAAATATAATTTTTAACGTGAATGTGAATAAATAAATATTCATTTACAAACCGGACGGTTTGTTTATGTACACCTATTTGAAGGACATTGATTGGGACGATTAAATTTTACACATCGCCCAACTGCACAAATAAAATCTGTGTTTGATTGTTTGAAACCCCACACGGGTATTGGGATGATATATGACATACACTAATCCCAATAGTTAGTTGTATGTCGATCGATTGATTGACAGACTGTTATAAGCGTTGAATATTTACATTTGATGCTTATACAGTGTAGAGTGCACTTTGGATGATGGTTGATTATTCATCGTTGTTGATGTATACATGTGTTGTAGAAAATCCATATAATTAACATTATATGGTAATTGATTGGGACTCATTCCAGTTTCGAAAGAGAAATATTTAAATAAAAATATTTGAAATAAAAATATTTGAAATAGAAATATTTGAAATAGAGTATTTGAAAATAGAAACATATGAAGCCGTGTTGGTTAGATTGACGCCATTTTGACGTGAACGATATTTATATCGATTTTATTCATTCTTCAATGAATATTGAACAGATTTGAAATTCAAACTATATTGAAATGAATTGAAATTCGAATTAAACTGAATTGATTTGAAATTCGAAGTACACTGAAATGATTTGAAGTTCGAATTGAAATTGAATAGAAATGAATTCGAATTGAAATTGAATAGAAATGAATTCGAATTGAAATTGAATAGAAATGAATTCGAATTGAAATTGAATAGAAATGAAATCGATTTGAAATGAATTTTAAACGAATTTATATTGGAATATTCAATTTTGATTTGAAATTGAATATGAAGTTGAAACCATTTTGAAAATGAATTTAAACGATTTATAAAGCATGTTTTAAAAGGAAATCGACGAAGTATATATTATATATACATATATAATATAATGGCTTGAATAGAACGTGCCGCGCCGCGGTAGTTCGCGAATTTCGACCATTGACTTCGAACGGATATTACGGGAGATCCGACCGTTGGATTCTCCTAAAACCGGAACCGTTGGGTTCGTATCGAAAAGAGCTTTCTAACGAATATTAGAAATTAGAAATCTAACGGTTGGATTTAGAATTATGTCCAAATCAAATTTGGAAAAGGTCGCTGTAAGTGCAGTTCGATGGCCGTTGATGGAAATCGACTGTACGGGCCTTGATAAAATCATTAAAAATAGTAATAATTTGTGTAAAATCATAAGAAATGATTTAGAAAGAATTGGGATGAAAAACTCCATATTTGAAAAGATAAAAATAGATTTTTATCGAAATGAACTAGTTTTGAACTAGAATTATAATTCTATTTATTTTTAAATAAATAAATTGAATTTGTAATGGTTTTGAAAATAACCCGAATTTCCAATGATTGCATTGGAATCAATTTGAATCGAAATTGTCTTTGGAATATTTCGATGTTGGATTTCGTGATTATACAGATGTTGTTATGGAAATTTGAAAGATATAGATATGTATATCCTTATTTCCAATACGATATCTGTTGGTCGTAGAATTTGATATTGAATATAAGCCGATATATTTTCTATTCAGAGCCTTGTATTTAATATCAAATGTGATTTGGGTTTGTCGTGAATGGTGTCTTCATTAACACTGTTCTTGAACCCAGTTGAGAAAAGATTAAATCTTTTTATTTAGATTTAATGAAGTGTACCAATTAAATAATATTTAATTGGAATTGAATTGATATTGATTTTTGGGTTTATCGTGGACAGTGTTTTAAATAACACTCGTTGTTTAACCCGGTAATTAATGGAATGTGGTTTTGGGTTTATCGTGAACCGTGTTAAAAGACACTGATTCTTTAACCCAGTTAACGATTAAAACTGAGTGGAGTTTTAATGAATCTTTAATTAGATTGAAAAGATCGAAAATGGAGTATCACCAGTTTTACTCCAGGCGATAGTTAAATCTTTAATTAGATTTGAACGTGAAATGGTAATTGAATTTACCGATAACACTGTGGTGTTAGATATGAAGTATTACCAGTTTTACTTCATGGGATGAATAGGTTGGGATTGGGAAATAAAATAAATTATTACTTCGGTGTGGTTCGGTAATCCCGACTAGTTTGAATTGATATTCAAAGGAGATTAAAGAATAAATTTAAAGAATGTATCTTGGATAAAATTAATGGGAACTTTTCCCAAAGTATAGGAATATTTGAATAAAAGAATATTCTGAATTGGAATGAGGCGTATGTTGTGTTTGTGTAACACTTTTATAATATATACGCGAGTTATTCAGAAAGACTGGGTTTATCCCATTCTGAATAACTGATTCGATGTGGTGTCGAAGATGAAGACGGTGGTCGAAGACCGGAAGTCTTCACGTCGTTTGGGTGATTACTGATGATCTTGATTGGGCTGTACACCCAAGAAGATGGAAACAATTGGTGATCGTCCAGACGTACTTGGAGATCGATGGATATGCGGGGTACTAGGTGCCTCCGGTTTCGTTCAGACCCAGAACGGACTTGTAAATGGACTGTGTGTCTGACATTGGATTTTAGTCTGTGCGATAGATCTCTATTAAATATATATCTGTTTGGCGGCGGAGAATTTATTCTCTTGCTTAACGCCCTTCTCTGAGACGTACGAGCTCAGGGGTTATATACTGATGGATATCAAACGCATAGAGTGGATTGCCAGTGTGGCATGCCTAAGATGCAATTGATCGAGGCTTCTGTTGAAAAGCAAAGTCTTGTGGTGATGATCAAAGCACACCTTGTGTGGCACAACTTTGTGTAACGTGAATTCGCGAGCCTCACACACCGGTTGTGAACCAAAAACGGGAGAGGACCTTAGGGAGGGCATGCGTTTCTTTCTAGCTAGGGTGGTGTCAGTGACCTACCAGCCCTGACATTTATATACTTTTCACCTGTGTGGTTGTTGCTGTTGCGAGGCGCCTCGGTTAGATCGGACGATCCGGGTCCGATGGAGCCATTCGTTGGCTCATTTACGCCCCCAAAGGGCGGGGAAACGCAGTGTTCAGGCATTTTAATCCACATCAGTGGACCGGCCCTGACGATCCAAGGGTCGATGCGCTCTGACCCTGAGGCTCGGGCTAGAGAGTCTCGAAGACGGTGAGGACGATCCCTGGCCTCGGTTCATAGATGGAAATCCAATTTCCAAATACGTGACTTTGCGGTTTTATTTGTAAACCTATATATGGTGACATAGTGGCATGGGACGCTCATGTCACCTATGATTGATACTTATGATTTGAAGTTGTTTTATACACTATGCACTTATCAAGCATTCTTGGCTATTATAAGGTAAAAACCCTATCCCCCGGCTTGCGTTGCATTGTGTGATAGGACCTGAGTCTTATAATAGCTTTATTTTTCTTTATTTAGCATTGCGTTGTTTGTTTTATGCACCGGTATTCTTGGGAGGAAACCCGTTCCGTGTTATACGGCGTGGTCCCTTGATTTACCTAACTTTTAAAATAAAGAATAATAACTATTTTAGTTCTCACACCAGTCACATGACTGACCCGTAGTTTATTGTTAATATCATCTATATAAACAAGAACAAATACTGAAATATGATCACGAATATACGTGAAGAGACTGTAATCGGAATTAGATTGACGAAAACCACGTTGAATTAAAGTAGAAGAAAACTTAGAGAACCATTGACGCGAAGCTTGTTTAAGTCCATAAATAGATTTATGGAGCTTACAAACTTGATTGTCACCATGACGAGGAAAACCAGGAGGAAGTTTCATATAAACTTCCTCATTAAGGTCAACTTGGAGGAAAGCATTATTTACGTCTAATTGATGAAGAGAGCAATTTTTAATTGTAGCGATAGAAAGAAGTAGACGAACGGTGACCAATTTTGCTACCGGAGCAAAAGTATCATGGTAATCAATTCCTTCAACTTGGGTGTAACCTTTGGCCACTAAACGTGCTTTATATCGTTCAATAGAACCATCAGAGCAGTATTTAATTTTATATACCCATTTGCAACCAATTGGTGTTTTATTTGGTGGTAATGAGCAAACAGACCATGTTTTGTTTGCTTCGAGAGCACGAATTTCAACAGACATTGCATCACGCCAAGCAGAAGATTGAACTGCTTGAGAATAAGTTTGAGGTTCATCATGATTAATAATATTGGACAAAAAAACATGATGAGAATGACTAAACTTTTCCAAAGAGAAATATTTGGATAAAGGAAAAGAAGTAGATGAAGGAGAGACGTTGCGTGCGTAATCATTGAGATGTAATGGCCTTCGTCGAATTCGCTGAGGACGATTTAAATCAGCAGTATTCGTGGGAATTATAATTGAAGAATTATTATTAGTTTGCTGAGACTGATTTGAATCAGCGATTTCTGTTGGAATCAGATTTGGAGAATGATTTTGAAGTGAATTTTCACCATTTTCAGTTGTATTAGATGAAGAAATATTAGTTGGTACTGATGAATCATTTTGAAATGGTGTGAAATTTGTAGGTGAATCATCATCTAGTGGAGTGATGGAAATGTCGTTAGATCTATGATCTGAAATGTTTTTATACGGAAAAACTGATTCATGAAAAATAACATCACGTGAGACTATTATGCGATGAGAATAAGGATCATAAAGTCGATATCCTTTTTGACCATAAGGATAACCAACAAAAATGTGTGGCTTACCTCGTGCATCAAATTTATTTTTAATATGCATATTTTTCGCAAAACATAGACATCCAAACACACGTAAAGATGAATAAGACGGAACCAATCCAAATAAAACTTCATGAGGAGATTTGAAATTAAGAGTACGTGTGGGTAATTTATTTATGAGAAATGCAGCGGTGAGAACACATTCGCCCCAAAAAGAGAGGGGAAGATTAGCTTGAAATCGTAGTGAGCGAGCAACATCAAGTAAGTGTCGATGTTTACGTTCCACAATCCCATTTTGTTGAGGAGTGGCTACATAACTTCGTTGATGGATTATACCATGAGAATGAAACCAATTTTGAAACTCTAATGAAAGAAATTCAGTTCCATTGTCAAATCGAAGAGCTTGAAGTTGTGGAATAAAAATACCACCATCTCCAGATTGTATAGTGGAGATTGACAGTCCAAATTGTCTATTAACTTGATTAAAAAAATGTTTTATCATATAAAAAGTTTGAGACTTGAATTTCATTAAATAGACCCAAGTGCATCTTGAATAATCATCAACAATGGTGAGAAAAAAACGTGAACCATTTTTAGATGGAACATTAAATGGTCCCCAAACATCAACATGTAATAATTCAAAACATACAGAAGAGTGAGATATACTTTGCGGAAACGAAGCACGAGATTGCTTAGCTTGTGGACAAACATCACAAATAAAATTATTATTCGCAGATATATCCGGAAAATTATTAACGAGAAATTTAAAACGAGAACTACTAGGGTGATCAAGGCGAGAGTGCCAAAGATCAAAATTATCTGACTGCTGAAATGAAAAAGCGGAATTCAAATGGGGAATATCCTCCAAGTAGTAAAGACCACAATGAATTCTACCCCGACCAATCGTCCTGCTCGTCAACAGGTCTTGGAAACGACAATGAGATTTAGAAAAAATTACTTCACAATTAAGTTGTTTTGTTAATTGTGAGACAGATAATAAATTGAATTTGAATGATGGGATAAAAAATACATCTTTGAGAATAAGATATTTTGAATGTTTAACAATCTCAATGTGAGTCACTGATGCAAAAGTGCCATCAGGTAATTGAACAGACTTATGTTTCTGCAATGGAACATATGAAGAAAAAATTGATAGTGATGTGCATATATGATTTGACGCACCTGAATCTATAATCCAACAAGAAGACATACATGACAGAATTGTAGCTGCTAAGTTAGCCGGGAGTTTTAACTAATATATCTTCAGCGCATTAGACTGAGAGAAGTGCTCTTTGAGATCCATCCATATCTGGGCAGCGCTATTGGCATAGAGAATACTTGGCCTGATTTCCAGAGATACGGAATTGAGTATCCAGCTAGCTGCCAACAAGATCGTTGGAGCGGTGCCAATTGACAACGTCGGTTTCCACCGATGGGATCGGTAAGGAACCGTCGACAAAACCAAATTTGTTCTTGGCTCGTAACGCCATTGTAATGGCACGACTCCAAGAGCCATAATTATCACCAGTTAAGAGAGGTGTGACAAGAACAGTAGAGGGACTATCAGAGTGATGGATAGCATAAGGATCAACTCTGATAGAAACATTAGAAGGATTGTTATCATTAGCCATGATAAGAGATTGAGAAATACAAGAGTGTAATTTATTTAATGGTGCTCTGATACCATGTGAAAACAGGGAATAAAATTGTATTCCTTTCCTTGATTACATAATTACATAATATTACATATTTATAGATGGACAACTTCTAGAGCATATTTGAATTTGAATCTATACATTAATACAATTATTAATACAATTAATACTATTAATACAAATCAAAATAACTCCTAATTAATGCAATGAATAAAAGGAATATGAATCCTAATTAATGCAATGAATAATAGGAATATGAATTTGAAATTATCTCTAACACTTTGAAAAACAACAAAATGAACATAGGTTAACTTATAGGGATTTCACTCATATTAATAAATAAAATATTCATCTATGTCCTACTACAATATTTTTGAAGTGTTAATATTAATATTGATTTTATTCTAAACTATTTTTCCCCTTTTCATGTAAAAGTTGTACATTTACATGAAATAAAAATATAAAAGTCAATGTCTAATATAAAATATCATAGTTTTCTAATGGTATTATTTTTTATACTACGCTCAATAATTACGGTTGTAAAAAATAGTAGATATTTTTTATTCTTTAAGGTAGGCACATATTTTACTGATTGATTGGACGTCTATGTACAATGCATGAATTTGGTTGTTCGATTGAATATCAGTCAACATTACTTAGCCAAGAAATTTATCACTCGACTGAGAAAGTATTATGGGTTTTTATGCTATCTTTGTTCATATTAATAGTTACAAGACCGAATTGTTTCTACATTGTACAGCATGTTTTTCCGCTGAAATCTAAGTTGAAAATAACTTATTTTGTGAAATTAGCATTGTTTTCTAATGTTAAAATATGGATATGAATACTTTATTATACTGCTGGAAAAAAAAGTTAGCACTGCTAAATGTTATTTATGAATTTATCCTTACTCCTAACATAGTTTAAAATGCTAAATCTACTTTGCTTTAAAGGTAAGATTAACATAAAAATTATTTTTTATGTAATTGTTTTTGTTACATCAAACATCCATACTAAATAAAGTGTGCAATAATTCTTGGAAAACTATCTGTTTTGCAGAAGTCTATTAACGTGCTTATCATTTTTAAACTAAGTGGCATACAACATACTTAATAAATCCTTTCAAGAGTTTGCATTTTGTATTGTAATAAGTTGACATATCGCATGATAAGCTAGCTTATCATTCACATGCTAAGCTCTCTGCACCTATAGTCATCATACAACAGAAAATTTTCAGGTAACAGCCTTCCTTGATGCAACAATTCTTTTTTTGGGGGGGGGGTAGCATAGCTCTATGAGAAGAAGTATTATTAGTTAGTTTTTTTTAATTTTAGAGTATATAAAAGGCAATTTCCTATTATTTTAATGCGATAAATAGTCATAAAAATGGTTAGTAAAATAATTGATATCCTTTGCATTAAAATGGTACTACAAAACTATTGATGTTATGGACTTTTACTTTAAAATTTTAGTCTGTAGACCACTAATATACGAGTTATATGCAAGCAAGATTTACTAATACAATTAAACCTGATAATTGTGTTGAAGTTGATCAAAGCTTTGTCATGTAGCTGTTGGGAGTTATTCATCTAGGGAATGAAGCGTCTTTCGAGAAGGGTTGTGTTGACTTCAAAGCTTTGGGAGTATTCAAATTGAAACGTCATATTAAAATTATGATAAACTAAAAGGATGTATTGCATTTATTTCTAAGTTTGACTGTCATGTTGTAAGCCTTTATATATATGGCTCTCTTTTATATTGAATGCATGCAATTTTAGCACTAATCCATTTCTCTTTCCCCTGTTAAAATACATCATTTGGTATCAGAGCAAAGAGTTTTTCAATTATAAGCGTCCCACTCGGCGGCGGTAGCCACTGTTTATGGCTATCGTCCGCCGGGTCATCTCTGGATTAGCGTCGGATCCTCTGTTCGATGCAATTGAAAGATTGTATGATTGTGATAAGAAGCGATGTTAATTTTTTTTAGGTACAGGTTGGACGAACCTTGCTGGTTCGTTAAGAAGTAGGACGAGACAGTGAATAAAGTTTGATGTTATCGTCTGCCGTGTCAGCACTGGGTTAGCACCGTGTTAGTGTCAGGTTAGTGTCGGGCTAGTGTTGTCAATAATAACTGGAGTGGTGGCATGATCGAGAAGGATGCAACCTGAAAGCAAGGAAATGAAGCAGAAAAAAGGAAGTCTGCGACATGGAAAAGTGAATGATGATCTGACTGTTGAAGTGGTGCTTTGGAGATTGTTTCACCTTACTTCCATTTTGCTATTAATGAATGTTGTGGCTGTTCTTGGTGACGATTTGTGGAGTTTTTGAAGTGATATTTGCTGGAACCAATGGCAAGTATGTGGTGAAGATGACAAGCTGTTGTTTTTTGAAATAGTAATTTTTTTGTTTGGATTCGTGTGCTTGGCAAAGAATTTGGATGAAGTTGATGGCATCAGGTGCAGCCCTTATGAGGATGTTGCAGTTGTGTGTTGCGGCAGTGTTTGTTGCCGTGATACTATTGATGTTATCATGAAGAAGACGTTCAACAGAACGTTAGTTGCTGATGTGACTACGATGAAGATGATAACGACGAAGTGTGTAGTCGTTTAGTGAGTTGGATACTTGTGGAATGCTCAAGAGAACTCTTTGAAGTTGAGGCCTACAAATGCAGTAGGTGAAACCTGTGATTGAAGCAGGTGTGGTTTCGAATTATCCGACAAGCAAATGAGAAAGAGCCGCAGCTCTAGCTTGTTTGGAAGATGATGGATACAGCAGCTTCGTGAAAGGACCTTATGTGTAGAGGTCAGATGTATCCTTAGTATGAAGTTGAAATTCTAAGAAGCGGAACCATAAGAGTTTATTGATAGTTTGCAAGTGTTGCACTAATCAACATATAATAGTTGAGCATGTCCAACCTGATAGTGATGAAAATTGAGGCTGAAATCATCTGTGCAAAGATTTTAGCTCTTCTCAGAAATTGCTAAGTAAGTTTAAAGAAGCTATGACCATGAATCCAGCATTTCATGCAAGGACTAAGCACATTGATGTGCAATACCACTTCATCAGGAATTTGATAGCTGAAAAGAAGGTTGTCCTGCATTTCTGTGGAACAAATTGTCAAAATGCAGATTTATTCACTAAGGCTCTGAATCAAGTCAAGCATGAACACTTCATGAAGGAAATTGGCATGTGCAAGCTTGGACCAAGGGGAGGTGTTGAAGTTGATTGAAGCTTTGCCATGTAGCTGTTGGGAGTTATTCATCTAGGGAATGAAGCGTCTTTCGAAAAGGACTGTGTTGACTTCAAAGCTTGGGAGTATTCAAATTCGAACGTCATATTAAAATTATGATGAACTAAAAGGATGTATTGCATTTATTTCTAAGTTTGATTGTCATGTTGTAAGCCTTTATATATATGGCTCTCTTTTGTATTGAATGCATGCAATTTTAGCACTAATCCATTTCTCTTTCCCCTGTTAAAATACATCAAATTGAGTGCTCAAACCAATTTTTTCCTTTAATTTTTCTATTTTTTACACGTATCATTTTCCTTGCAGTCTAGCTTTATTTTTCTTTTTAACACTCGCTTTTCTATCCAATTGCTTTGTGCTTCAAGCCTCAAATGTGAATTTCTAGAAACCATTCCTCTCAGTAAAATATTACCTTTTTATTTCAATAAATTTAGGTTTGAGTTACATGCAATCTATTTTGTATGCATACTGAGTCTAGCATTTAATTATTATTTTCCTTTATAAATAGCTACTTCGTTCATCCTATCCTTTTTTTCTACCATTAGCATTAGCATTAAAAGCTAACATTAATTAACGCTTTAACATGTTGGGTAGATATGAAAGGAAAAGGAAAGTCATGGTGAGTAGAGATGCAATAATTTTAAGAGCACTTTAGAGCGTAGAATGAACAAGACAAGACAAGTAGGTTTATATATTGCATATTTATTGCAAATGCTCCGTATAATGATATTTTATTCAAGAAAATGCTGATAAAGAACTGCTCCATTAACGGCTGTGATTCCACAACTGGTCCAAAACTTCATAAAATACAAGCCCTATCATGTTTAAACATGATTTATTACTTTTATGTTACTCTTTGTTGATCTGTAATAAATGCCTTATTTTAACTTCTAAATTTCTGGAAGGAGTCTAAATACTCTTTTCTGGTCCTCGGCTCAGAATTTGAACTTGGCTTTGGTGCTTATTTTTTGTATGAACGACTGCATACTTCCAAGTTAGGCCACTAACACTGGATAGTGGGAATGTACAATTAAATGTTGGATTGAAGAGGAGGAGGATATTGAATTGTAATGGAGGAAGAAAAAACTTTTTTAATTTCCTTACTTTCCTTGCACTTCTTACAACCATACAAAATGACCACCCATATTTATACAGTGTTCTACATGACCTTACAATTCAATAGACATCCCTTCATTAATAGACATAACACTTAACAAACAAACACAACATTAATTAACATGACTTTTGACTCATAAGACACAACCATTAACTTAAATAGACACAACAAATTACGAACCCACATTAATTTGGGTTTACTTTCCAACATTAAAGATTCCTTTTTTATGTAATGGTTTTTTCCAGATCTATCCGGTACTCGGTTGTTCTTATATTGCATTTGAAATTGCTAGATGTTAGGCCACCAATATATATTTTGGTCATTCCACCTATGAGTACACTTAATAAATGCTTAGTTAATTCTCTTATTGTTCAAATGTTCTTCATTTATATATATGTCGGTTCAACTGCATAGACATTACATAAGGGGTGTGTTGCCAATGTGTGGCTCTATTTTGTTATACTTTGAGATGATATAACCTTTGAAATTCTTATATTTCATCAGAAATGAGTGGGTATGCTTCCGGTTTTGGAACCCTGATCCCATGATTTATACTGCCTCATTGAACCTTGATCAGCCATCATTTCTCTTTCAGTTCTCGCGCCTTGGCTATGGGTACACAATCTACTCGGCCACCGATTGGATGACCTGTCTTGGTTGCCTTTTTGCCTATTCCTGTTGACATAATAGTTGAATTGTTAGGCTCGATGCTAAGTCTTCAAATTCTGACAATTTCCTTATTTCGAGTATCTGCCCTTAGTGCCTCATAACAATACAGGGATATTAGCTGATGGATTTAGGAGAGGAGAACACAACTTCGGTTTCCGACTCGATCATCTTCAAGAAGTGTTTGCAAGCTAATCTTTTTTGAGCTAACTTTGAGCTGAAGGTTATCGAATTACTTCTTGCTAATACACCGGCTATTAAAGAGCTAGCTGTGTATTACACTAGCCTTAGCATGCTAAATTTGTATGCACGTACAAATGTTGATGTTAAAGTAGGTTGTCTACTATTGTATCAGTAATTCAATCTTCTGCTTATTTTTCTATACTTGCGCTAGGGGCTGGTTATAAATGAGATTTTGGTATTATTTATTACTCAGACATACATTATGTCCTATTATGCCAATTTTATAGTAATTTTATTAATAGATAAAGTTATGCTATTTTAACTTCATGGCTATATATCCTTTATTTTGGCCATGGCTATTTATAAACTGTCATAATGCAGAGGTAATGACATGTGACCATATATTTTCACTCCTTGCCATTCCGACTGGTTTTCTTTCCTTTTTTTAGTAACCTAAAGTTTATACAACAAATTCTTATGATAGCATTAAACTTCCTATGATTCATTATAATTAATTCATATTAACACGTCTACGATGATCGATACTGCATTAATAATTTAATTTGTTATACAATTTTTTCTACCCATATTCATTTCCTTAATAATTAGCTTCTAGATGAGTCTTCCCATGGCCAATAGAATGCTTGAATATCATCACTTCAGTTGCCCTTGGTAGATGTATTTGACTACGCTTTCAATTGCCCAGTTGTCAAGCTACCGTTTACCAACTTAAATTTATTTGTAAAGAAAATCCGAGCTGATTTTGCTTTATTGAAGCATAAAGTATATGAGCAATTTCACGGTTCACCAGCATCTGTCCTCTATTCATCAGCAGCGTCATGAATATAATCACTCTATTTTTCACTTACTTATGTTATTGAGGGCTTGTTTGTTTATAATGTTGCGTAAGCAATGTAGTAGACCTTTCGGTGTAAAAAACAGAATCCAATTCGAAAATGCTACTATAGGTGTATTAACTTAAATATATTTGGACCATTAAATATTGCGTTGTTCATACTAAGTACCAATGTTTTAAAACGAAAAAGGCGTGCACGAGACGTTTTCGGGTCCGGGAGGCGAGGCGTAAGCCTCGACGCGTTGAGACGTAAATCTTTCAGGTTAAAAAAAAAAATGCAACACATATACTTAATCTTTAACTCACTTCCATGCAATATCCCGTTTGCTCATTTTTTATTAGCCTGGACATTAACAGATAATTAAAATAGCTCCAGACAGCACAATAGTAAGGCACAACAGTTAAAACAAAAACAAAAAAAGGCCTCTCTTTCGATTCCTCACTGGAATCGGTTTCAATTCGAGTTTACTGTAGTCGAACTCGATTCCAGTATTCCAGAATCGAACTCGTTTCTTCTGGAATCGAGTTCGATTCCTTCACAGGAATCAAACATGATTCCATAACAGGAATCGAACTCGTTTCTTCTGGAATCGAACTCGATTCCATAACAGGAATCAAACTCGATTCCTATTCGAATGCAAAATTCAAGTTTTTTTGCGATTTCTGCGCCTCAAACCATTGAGGCGTGCGTTTTTTTTCGATTTCTGCGCCTCAAACCATTGAGGCGTAAGCCTCAGGAGCAAAACGCCTTTTGAAGCATGCCTCAAGGCATTTTAGCCTCCGTCTAGCCTCGCCTCGCCTCAAGACGCGCCTCAGGCACGTTTTTTAAAACATTGCTAAGTAAATAACACCAAAAACGTCTTCCAAACACCTATATGTTGTGTATTGCTTCCAATTTATGCTCTAAAAAATAATCCAATAAATAAATTGTCACCCAACATGAAATATTCATTACAGTACCTCAGTAAGGCCATATAATGCCAAATTGATTTCCATATCAGCATACTTAAAAGTTTCTAATAGATTTATTTTTTCTGCTTCCAGTAAATGGTTTGAATGAAATGCTCTATGTTGAGATTTGTGATACGCAAATCACAATTGTAGGCAACAAATTTTCTATGTGGATCCATTTTTGGTGGAGATATTTGTTGCTACTTTTGTGGGATATTTGAAAATGAAGGCAAGGATTATTTGGTGCTTATCCAAATAGATATTTGATATATATGAGGATATTTTGGGTGGCAAGTTACTTGGATGCCAAGGAAACTTGGGTAGGAAGCAATTCACTCTATAAAAGGCCTAGTTGATATCTTCATTATATGTGGTGGAAAAATTTGTCATTGTTCTTCATTATCTTTCTCCTCAAATTGTTTAGCCATTAGATATTCTCTACCTATTTCTCAATAAGGTTATTGATTCAAGTTGTGCTTGTTTAACGATAGTTGAGATCGGTTGTAAACAATATTTTGGTGAATCAATAAAGAGAGTGGTTGGGTGGAATATCGTGTGTTCATATTTCCGATATTTTTTTGTGTTGTTGTTTGTTATTCAATCACATTCATCTTCAAGTGATTGGGTGAAAAAGATTCATTTTGTTTTTGGGTGTTTTGTCAAAACTTCCGCTGCGCACAAAACCCCAACAGTTGGTATTAGAGCTCAGATCACCACATAGCTTGGAGTGTTTGTTGGATTGAAAAAAAAAATTGATTTTTTGATGTCGGAGATGATGATGTTGTCGAAGATGGCTATTTTGAATGGGAGGAATTGGGGTATATGGAAGCCGAAGATGGAGGACGTTCTATATCTCAATGATTTGCATGATCCCATTGATGGAAATGAGGAGAAGCCCTCGAATATGGATGAGGGAAAGTGGAAGAAAATGGACAAAAAGGCGATTGCATTGATTCGCCAATATTTGGATGATTCTGTGTTCCACCATGTGGCTAGTTATGAATCCGCAAAGGCGTTGTGGGACAAATTAGTATCGCTGTATGAGTCAAAGAGTGCTACAAGTAAGGCTTTTCTGGTTCGAAAGTTGGTGCAACTTCGATTGGATGAGGAGAAGTCTATTGCAGAGCATTTGAACGAGTTTCAAGATGTCATCAATCAATTGGCAAACATGAATGTCAATTTTGATGATGAGTTGCAGGCTCTTTTGTTGATGAGTTCTCTTTCGGAAAGCTGGGAGACTTTGGTTGTTTCATTGAGTAATTCCAATGCTAATGGAACTATCTCTTTGGAAACGGTTCGAAGCAGTCTTTTGAATGAGGAGCTAAGGAGAAAAGGGTTGGAGTTGAAATCGGTTCAAACTGAGGTGATGGTAGTAAGGGACTCGGGTAAAGATACAAGGAAGAAGAAAGGTGTTATCTTTTGTCATTATTGTGGTAAGAAAGGCCACAAGCACAATGATTGCTATTCATATATACGAGATATGAAGAAGAAGAAGGCGCAAGGTGATAATAATAGTGATGAGGCACATGCAGGCTTTGCTGAAGGTACCGAAGGCAATTCTTCATGTGATGTCCTATTTAGTGTTGTGGAGCCTTGGAAGATGGATTCAGGAGCCAGTTTTCACATATGTCGAGATGTGAAAAGTTTTTCTTCGTATGAGAAGAGTGTTGGCATGATAAACACGGCCAATGGAGTAGAGCTACCAATTTGTGGAGTTGGAGCTGTTAGGTTTCAGATGCATGATGGAGTGGAGAGAGAAGTTGCCGGTGTGAGGCACATACCCACTTGTTCGCATAACCTCATATCTCTCGGTCAGTTAGATCGTCGCGGTTGCACTTATGAGACTCGAGGTGGAGTTTTGAGAGTGAAGAAGGGTGGTCGTGTGATGATGCGAGGAGTTTTGGAGGAGGGGAACCTATATAGTTTGGTCGGTTCAGTGGTCAACAGTGGAAGGCGGGTGACGGTTGAAGAACCTAGTCCACAGCAAGGTGGAGAGGTTAATATGGTCACTGCTGATGGTCCTAAGGTGGAGGATCATGGTATCGACAAGGGTCTAGATGTTGATGATGCTCGAGGGATCCCGGAGATGAAGAGATCATGTCAAGCGGAAGACGGATGTCGAGTTGTGAAATCCACAAAGACAAGATGGAGGTCTTTGTGGTATTACAAACGCTTTTGAAGATCGCTATTGGTGTGGTGCACGGATGAGGGAGGTGCACCATTAGTGGGCGATGGTGGAGGTTTGTAATGATGTTAATTGAGAAAAGAAGGTTGAAAGTGAGAGCTAAGTTAGCTAGTGTTGAGTGGAGGAGATGTTGTGATTTGGTATCAAGGTGGAGTGTTGAGATTTGTGATACGCAAATCACAATTGTAGGCAACAAATTTTCTATGTGGATCCATTTTTGATGGAGATATTTGTTGCTACTTTTGTGGGATATTTGAAAATGAAGGCAATGATTATTTGGTACTTATCCAAATAGATATTTGATATATATGAGGATATTTTGGGTGGCAAGTTACTTGGATGCCAAGGAAACTTGGGTATGAAGCAATTCACTCTATAAAAGGCCTAGTTGATATCTTCATTATATGTGGTGGAAAAATTTGCCATTGTTCTTCATTATCTTTCTCCTCAAATTGTTTAGCCATTAGATATTCTCTACCTATTTCTCAATAAGGTTATTGATTCAAGTTGTTCTTGTTTAACGATAGTTGAGATCGGTTGTAAACAATATTTTGGTGAATCAATAAAGAGGGTGGTTGGGAGGAATATCGTGTGTTCATATTTCCGATATTTTTTTGTGTTGTTGTTTGTTATTCAATCACATTCATCTTCAAGTGATTGGGTGAAAAAGATTCATTTTGTTTTTGGGTGTTTTGTCAAAACTTCCGCTGCGCACAAAACCCCAACACTCTATTCAACTCTCTTTGCAATTATACATCTCCAGGAACAAATAAAGGTTCATTGATTGTTGTAAGTAAAAATATATTATTGGTGTTTTCATTTCATCCTTGAAAGCGGCTGCTTTGCAATTTTGCAAGATACGCCATGTTTAAGGTTGAGGATGATTTCCAGTGTTGAGGTTGTACATTTTGGAATATTAAGCATTTTTCTCTTCCAAATGTGCGGCTTCTGAAAAAATAGTGATCTATTATGTTATTTTGTCTTCTTCAATAATTACCCCTTCTAAACCTGTATGAATTCGATTTAATCATACCGGTTGACGGTCGCTATCAAAAGATTTGGTGTCAATCTATGTGGTTTTGCAGTTTTTTTTAGCTTAGATGCTTTTTGGGCCGTATAATTCATATTCAATGTTGCACATAATTGAAAATTTTAGTTCTTCGTTTGTTCAATTTATATTCACTTTTGTCCCCAGCAATAGCCCAGCGGTTAAGGACTTTGCGCCTCGGTAATAGTGGCGTGGGTTCGAAATCAAAATGGCATGCTAAGAGCTTACCAAGTGCATACGCTAAGATCAGTCACTTATATGGTGCTCGCGGACCAAGCAAAGTGCACTAGAGAGGGTTTTACGACTCCGGTCGATATCCCTCCTGAACAAATAAAAAAAACTTTCTAGGATGGACTATTGTTTCAAAAAGCACTCTAATCAATAAGGTTGCAGAGGTGACCAAAGTTGGTTGGCCCTTACATTTTGACGATAATGACAAGATTCTCCCGTAGGATTTGAACTTTCTCTCTTGAAGAGGATGGTTAGTTCTTGGTTTCCATATTTCCTTTCTTTAAGGCTTGATTGATTTATGTGGTAGTACTTCTTTGTGACCTATTGTTAGTGCTACATAGTATTCTTTTGTTTGTTAAATAAGATTGCTATTTCATTGGTAGTTAAGATCTGTGATTATCAGTAGTCTATGCAAACACAAATTTGCTTTATTATCATACATATAATCTAGAGGTACATACATCTTGTGACATTAAAGTTCTTTTGAAAATATAGATAGTAATGTAAAAAAAATTGTGATTCAACAGCATATTTTACTATAATTGTCATTTTAAATGAAATGAAACTTTCATTCACACAGCAATTTGAATAATCCTAGCAACATTTGCATTTTGATGTTGGTGATTTTGTTAATTAAAACGGCAGGCCGAATTTAAATCCACTTAGCAATTTCCTACAAGTTAGTTGTAATATGAGCATCGTCAATTTTTATCTTGAAAAGGTAATAATGCAGTGCACAAGGTACATATAATCAATCTTCTAGAGATTGCTTTTATTGTGTCTATGAAGATGTTTTTCCCAGCCAGTCCGTAAGAGAATCGAGATTACATTAGTTTACACTTTACATTACAATTTTTGAAGCATTTTTGGATCAAATTTTTAATGGTTGAACTTAAAAAACCGTGCAGTTAAACCTCTGTATTAGATCCTTTGATTCATATTAATTCTTTAAAGTTCAAGTCCTTTAGGTGTATTTAGATATCAAAACACTATTGTTTTTTTTTCTGTTTTAAAATTCTATACAACTATAATTGCCTCCAAAACCCAATTAATCAAAAACACTATTCCTAACGTAGGAGAGGAGCAGTTGGAACGAAAGTAGCAATATCAACTAGATCCACTAAAACGGGAATATGTAAGTTTAATGATCTCAAGTTTTGTAGTATGTTAATTTTGTTATTTCTATTTTGGTTCATGGAAAAGGAGGTCTTTTATAGAGGCGATTACATCCTATTTAAATTTCTATGTACATGTCTACCTGGATCTAATAATAGACCGAATTGGTTGTTTTTTTTAGTTTATATTCCTGTAATAGGTCTAAATACATTGCTTAATTGAGGATATTCCTAATTTATCATACATTGGATACTTACGTGTAGAATACGTAGTACATGGTACATATTTTACATCATTCTCCAGTAAAATGATTTAAAACAGAAGGCAATAACCTTGATGACATCGTATGGATAACCTCTTATTAAGAGTTAAGAACATGGCAGTTATAATCTCCACAAGTAGGGATTTCAGGTTACATCAGTAAATTAAATTTTTTTGGTCTGAAGTTTGGGAATTGAACAGGTAATATGCAGTACTCAAGGTACATATAATCTTCTAAGGATTGCATTTTTTATGCCTATGTGGATGTTTTTTTCCAAGCCTGACCATTTGAGGACTGAGATTATATTAGTTTTCATTACAATTTTTGAAGATGTTTTTATCTAAATTTTGAATGGGTTGAACATACAAAACCATAAAGATTTCGTACTAATTTTGGAGTTTAACCTCTATATTAGAGCAGTTAATTCGCGTTAATTCGTTATTGTTCAAATTGTTTAGGTATATATATATATATATGTGTGTGTGTGTGTGTATGTTGAAGTATGCGATACTATTGTAGAGGATATTTTGGATCTGGATGATATTTTGGATCTGGAGGATATTTCGGATCTAGAGGAAATTTTGGGAATTTCCATATACTTCTCTATGCCTATATAAGCTACATCAAATCCAAAAGGAGATATGACAAATCAAGAGATTAGATCAAGATTTATTCTAATTAGGGTTTTGGCAATCCTAATCTTCTTCAATTCTTTTCTCCACAAAATCAAATTTTTCTAGTAAATTTGATCATTGTAATCAATCTCTTGTACTCTTCTATTGATATTAATAAAGGTTTCTCTCTCAAAGTGGACGTACACTGACAAGACGTCGGTGGAACCACTATAAATCCCTGTGTGATTTAGTTTCTCGTTATTGCTCTATTATTTCCATTATTTGGTGATTGTGATTGGCTTGGATAAGATTGAGATTGTTCGATTGGTTGTTTTTGCACTATTACCACGATCTTGTTTTCCGCGGCGTTGGGATTTTTGATTTGAGCGGTCTTGAATCAAAATTCTTCCACTACATTTGGTATCAGAGCATTGGTGTTGGTAGATAGTTGTAGAAATGCCGGAATCAGGTTCAAATAATTCATCAACAGTTGGTCCAAGTGGTGTAGCTCCTTATGTACGTGGGTCGTATGCAGCTGCTGGTTCACAATTGGTTATCGACAAGTGGAATGGCGATAATGATTTCGAAAAGTGGCAATGGAAGATGAAAGCGGTTCTTAGGCGGAATCGGGTACATCGCGTAGTGTTTGATACACATTTATTGCCAGAGGACATCTCAGATGTGGAGAGAGAAGAAATGGAAGAGTGGGCATTCACTACGCTTCAACTTGCCATGGGAGAGAATGTTATTTCCGAAATTAGTGGTGAGACGACTGCTAAAGGTATTTGGAACAAGTTGGAGGAGTTGTATATGAAGAAATCACTCACAAATCGACTGATCTTGTTGCGGACTTTCTTTACCTACAAGATGAAGGAAGGAACTTCGCTAAAGGCGCACTTAAATGTGTTTGATGATTTGCTAATGAAGATGAAGGCGGTAGATTTGAAGATTGAGGAGGAGCAGAAGGCGATGATATTGCTATGTTCGTTGCCTGAGCGCTATACTGGGTTCTCAAACAGTTTGATCTATGGCCGGGATACATTGACTCTAAATGATGTCAAGACGGGTCTTCTTAGTGAGGAATTGCGAGATCAGATGAAGGGGCTGAGTGATGGTAGTAGTGGTGCTGGTAATGGTCAAGGTTTATTTGCAGAGAAAGAAAAGTCAGAGAAGAAGGGAAACCGGGGGCGTTCTAAGTCTAAGAAGCCCGGTGGAAGAGGAAAGTCAAAGGAAAGAAATGACAAGTGCTTTATATGTAAGAAACCTGGTCACTAGAAGAATGATTGTCCAGAGAAGGGGAAGAAGGAAGTAGCATCTTCATCAGTTGCGGTGGAGAGAGATGTTGGTGAGGGATACGTAGATGTTTTGTCGGCAGTAGCATCAGATGTTTCGGGCAGCGATTGGGTGCTTGATTCGGGGGCTTCATATCACATGACGCCTAATAGAAATTGTTTTTCTTCTTATGTTGAACGGGAAGGAAAATCAATTGTTATGGGAAATGGTGCAGTTTGCAAGTCGAAGGGCATTGGATCCGTGCAAATTCGAATGTTTGACGGAGTGGTTCGTACTCTCACTAATGTGCGCTATGTTCCGGGACTAGGAAGTCACTTATCTCTTTGGGACAGTTGGATTCTTTAGGTTGCAAGATCACGATTGAGAGTGATAGCTTGAGGGTTTCGAAGGGTGTGCTTGTGGTTATGAGGGGTGCTAGAACTCATGGTATTTATTTGCTTCAAGGAGTGACCGTGCAAGGCGAAACTTGTGTCAGTGTTGATAGTTCTCGTGGCTTAGATGCTACACGGCTGTGGCATTTGAGATTGGGTCATGTCTCGGAGAAGAGTTTAGATGTTCTTCGTCGAAGGGAGATGATTGATGGTGAGAGTTTCAGCAAGTTGGAGTTTTGCGAGGAATGTGTCATGGGGAAGCAAACTAGAGTATCATTCGGTGAAGGAAAACATGATTCAAGAGGGATTCTTGAGTATGTGCACACGGATGTTTGGGGACCAGCGCCTGTAGCTTCTTTGGGAGGAGCAAGATATTATATTTCTTTCATTGATGATTTTTCTCGGAAGGTTTGGGTGTATGTAATGAAGGCTAAGTCGGAGGCATTTGCAAGATTCAAAGAATGGAAGGCTCTTGTTGAGAATGAGAGTGGAAAATCTTTGAAGGTTCTTAGGTCCGATAATGGCGGCGAGTATGTTTCCGGAGAGTTTCTGAATTTTTGCAAGCATCATGGTATTCGGAGGCATTTTACTACACCGGGAGATCCGCAATCTAATGGAGTGGCGGAGAGAATGAACCTAACTCTACTAGAGAAAGCTCGATGCTTGAGATTGACATCGGGTTTGTCTAAGGGATTTTGGGCCAAAGCTTTGTCAACCGCGGTGCATATTATTAATCGAATTCCGTGCTCGGCTATTGATAACAAAATTCCGGAGGAAGTGTGGAAAGGGAAGACCATTGACTTGAGTTATCTTCGTGTATTTGGCAGTCATGTTTATGTGCATGATCCGGGGAATGATAAGCTCTCACCTAGAGCTTTCAAAGGGATTTTTCTCGGATATATGGATGGCGTCAAAGGCTATCGGATTTGGAATCCGGAAACGAAGAAGGCTATGGTTTCTCGTCATGTTACTTTTGATGAGTCGGCTATGTTCAAGGAGAACGAAGGCTCATCGGATGTTCCGGATTTGGTTCATGGTGAATCAAAGGAGAAGGAAATTATTCCCACTTTCAGACCTAGAGAGAGTAGAGTTGTTGGAGGTGCTTGCGAGGTGAATGCGGTTGATGTTACATCACATAGTCCACATGATTCCTCTAGTAGTGTTGGTGATGTGCACGAGCCTAGAGAAGATTCAGTTCAAGGTGGAGCTGAAGGAAGACCGGGTGATGGTATTGCTACTCGGGTTGGTCGGCGTGCTATAAGGCCACCTGAAAGATATGGTGATTGGAACTATCTTAGCTTTTGTGAGAATTTGGACTATGCTCTTCATGTAGTCCAAAATGACCCGATGGACCTTGATGACGTCATGGGTTCGAGTGATAGCTCGAAGTGGATTTGCGCCATGGAGGAAGAGATGCAATCGTTGATGAAGAACCAGACTTGGGAGTTGGTTCCACTTCCTCAAGGAAACCGTGCTATTGGGTGCAAATGGATATATCAGGTGAAGGACGATGGAAGATACAAAGCTAGGCTAGTGGCTAAGGGGTTTGCACAGAGGAAAGGAAAGGAGTATGATGAGATCTTCGCACCGGTTGTGAGGCATACTTCTATCCGGATACTACTTGCATTAGTTGCTATTTACGACTTGGAGTTGGAGCAACTAGATGTGAAAACCGCCTTCTTGCATGGAGACTTGGATGAAGACATCTACATGGAGCAACCAGAAGGGTTTGTTATAGAAGGTAAGTCAGAACTAGTTTGCAAGTTGAAGAAATCACTATATGGTTTGAAGCAATCACCTAGGCAATGGTACAAGAGATTTGATCATTTCATGCTTGAAAGTGGCTTCCATCGAAGCATCAAGGATGCTTGCGTTTACTTCAAGAGGTTAGGAAATGATTGTTGGGTGTATTTACTCTTGTATGTGGACGATATGCTCATTGCTTCTAAGGACAAGGCAGAAATCAACAAGTTGAAAGAGAAATTAAAGGCGGAGTACGAGATGAAAGACCTTGGAGAAGCAAAGAAGATCTTGGGCATGGAGATTGTAAGGGACCGAAAGCGTTTTGAGTTGAGATTGACTCAAAAGGAGTACAATAAGAAAGTGCTTTGTCGGTTTAGCATGGAGGATGCAAAGGCGTCAAATACACCTTTACCTTTGCATATAAAGCTTTCGAGTAAGGGATCACCTATCGGAGAGAAAGACAAGACTTATATGGCAAAGGTGTCATATGCAAGTGCGGTTGGTAGCTTAATGTATGCCATGGTGTGTACAAGGCCCGATATTGCAAATGTCGTCGGGGTGGTTAGTCGGTATATGGCTAATCCGGGGAAATCGCATTGGGAAGCCGTGAAGGCTATATTGAGATACTTGAAAGGCACAGCATCTCATGGTCTTGTTTTTTGTGGTAGTGATGGATTGAGTTGCAAGTTAGTTGGTTATTGTGACTCGGACTACGCCGGTGATAGGGATCGGAGGAAATCAACTTCCGGATATGTCTTCACACTTGGTGGTACGGCCATTAGTTGGAGATCGAGATTGCAGACCGTAGTTGCTTTATCCACTACGGAGGCGGAGTTGATAGCCGCTGTGGAAGCGGCAAAGGAGGCACTCTATTTGAAGCGACTATTGTGTGACTTGGGTTTCGAACATGAGAGTATTGATGTTCGATGTGATAGCCAAAGTGCTATACATTTGGCGGAGAATTTGGCGTTTAGCTCACGAACGAAGCATATTGAAGTGAGAGAGTCATTTCTAGTAGTCATGGACGAAGACAAGCAAGTATGCCTTCGGAAAGTGCACACAAAGGATAACGCAGCGGACATGTTCACTAAGACATTGCCGGTTGGGAAGTTCGAGCATTGCTCGAACTTAATTCGCTTGGAGAGATGCTAGGTGCCACGGGGTGGCACATTTGAGAGAGAAGCTTGGATGTAGAAGAGTATCGGTGAGAGGTTGTTGTTCTATCTTCATGGTAAGTACTCGTTTTCACTCCCGAGTACATTGTCTTTCGGTGGGACTGGTTTAGGAGTTGGATGTTTCAACACTTTATTGACGGGTGGGGGCTATGCCTGAACTCGTTAGTGAAGTGCAATGGGCGGTGGCTATGCCGGAGTTCATTGGGGAAACATTCAAGCTTTCTTGATTGAAGATAGAAGGAAATGCTTGGGTGCATTGAAGGTTGTGATGTAGATGGATATAGTATCGAGGTGGAGTGTTGAAGTATGCGATACTATTGTAGAGAATATTTTGGATCTGGAGGATATTTTGGATCTGGAGGATATTTCGGATCTAGAGGAAATTTTGGGAATTTCCATATACTTCTCTATGCCTATATAAGCTACATCAAATCCAAAAGGAGATATGACAAATCAAGAGATTAAATCAAGATTTATTCTAATTAGGGTTTTGGCAATCCTAATCTTCTTCAATTCTTTTCTCCACAAAATCAATTTTTTCTAGTAAATTTGATCATTGTAATCAATCTCTTGTACTCTTCTATTGATATTAATAAAGGTTTCTCTCTCAAAGTGGACATACACTGACAAGACGTCGGTGGAACCACTATAAATCCCTGTGTGATTTAGTTTCTCGTTATTGCTCTATTATTTCCATTATTTGGTGATTGTGATTGGCTTGGATAAGATTGAGATTGTTCGATTGGTTGTTTTTGCACTATTACCACGATCTTGTTTTCCACGGCGTTGGGATTTTTGATTTGAGCGGTCTTGAATTAAAATTCCTCCACTACAATATATATATATATATATATATGTAAATATTAAGATGCTAATGCTTTGGTTTTTGTTTGATGTTTTAGTTCCACACTACATAAGATTATTTCCAAAACACAATCAATCAAAAACAAAATTCCTATCACAAGAGAGGAGCAGTTGAAATGAAAGCAGCAATATCAGCTAGATCCATTAGAAAGGGAAGAAGATGTAAGTTTCATGATCTCAAATTTTGTAGTTCGTGCTGATTTGGTTATTTCTATTTTGGTTCTTTAAAAAAGAGGATAAATAAAGGCGATTACATCCTATTTATATTTCCATTTACATGTCTCTTCCTGCATTTAGTAATTAGATTGATTTGTTTATTATTTATTTCTATTCCTGTAATAGGTTTAAAAGCATTACATTAATTAAGTGTATTCCAAATTTTACTATATGGTAAGTACTTAGGTGTAGACTACATATTGTGTATATATATTTTACATCAATCCCCAGCGGACGACTTGAAACAAAAGCAACACCCTCGATGTCGTCATATGGTAACCTCTTATTAAGAACGGTGGCAGTTATAATCTCTACGAATAAATAAAGTTTTCAGTCTGAATTTTAACAAACTGTTTTTATAATGGAAAAATTACTAAGGAATTGAGCTTATTGACAGATAAGAAATTCATCAGCCAATAGTATTAGTTCATTCATTGCTTCAATTTGATATGCGTTAACATGTTTTTTTTTAAAGATTTATGTAAAAGAGTGACATAAAAAACCATGTTTTGGATATTAACTCATGCTTAAGATTTTCCATATCTAATGTGCATGTGTTATGTTACTGTTTAGCACACCTGCCAATAGAAGAAGCGTGAGTCCATAATATAATTGAAAGTTTAGCACACCAGCCAATTATATAAGTGGTCTATGGTTCAGTTTGTGATACTTTTGATAGTCTAATTTTTATAAGCTACATGCATGAAACATAGGTTTAGAATCAAATAACGAAAAAAAAAACCAGAAATAAAAGGTTATATAAAAGATAGTAGAGTACACAACATGTAACACCCCGAATTTCAATTAACACTAATGGTTAGTAATTAAAGTATAATTAATCTCAGATGTGAGAATCAGGGGAAACGGGCTGCGTCATTGCGTTCGTCTCGGAAAAATACGCGAAATAGAGTCCGAGTTTGCGTAAAACGGGTACCGTATGAAAGAGATATGAACGAACGAAGTTAGGCAGAAAAACCCGAAACAGGCCAGAAATGCACTGGCGCACTTGTGAAGTGCGCCAGCACAAAAATGCACTGGCGCACTTGTGAAGTGCGCCAGCACAAAAATACACTGGCGCACTTGGGAAGTGCGCCCATGTCGGGACAGGAAACCTGCACAGTTTCTAGAGAGTTCTGTGGTTGGGTGCACCAGTTTGGGGTTTGGGCTTGGTCTTAGGGCTGGTTTCTGGAAGGTTCCGAAATCTAAGGGTCCTAATCTAATTTAGGGTTAATCTAAGGGCCTAAAACACTCACCTAATCTATAAATACACCCTAAACCTACCCTAATCCATACTAAAAATAGAATTGAGGGCTACATGCCGCCAAATTAAATCTTAGAAGGAGCCTCCACTAATTTATGAAGAGGGTTGCAAGCTAATCACTCTCTAATCAACCTCTAATCCATTCTAAGCATCTTAATCTTCTTCATTTGGAGTGCAAATTGGCTAGTTGTGAGTTTCTATCACTCTAATGATCAATTGCTAAACTAAGTAGATGAGATATGATGAGATCATATGGTTTTGTTTGTGGATTAATGGGTTTTAAGTCATATGACATGATGTTAGTTTGCTAATGTATGTGGGTTATGCAAGTTTTGTGCTTTGTGATCATATGTTAATATGCAAGTTACATGTATGATAATATGCAAGTTACATGTATGATAATTATGCAAGTTGTATGTTTTTTCATATGCAAGTTTATGAGTTCATATGCAAGTTATGTAACATGTTATGCAAGTTCATATGCAAGTTATGTGACATATTATGCAAGTTCATATGCAAGTCATGTATTTGTTAATATGTAAGTTTATGTAACATGTTATGCAAGTTAATATGCAAGTTATGTGACATGTTATACAAGATTATATGCAAGTTATGTGACATATTATGCAAGTTCATATGCAAGTTATGTATTTGTTAATATGTAAGTTTATGTAACATGTTATACAAGTTAATATGCAAGTTATGTGACATGTTATACAAGTTAATATGCAAGTTATGTGACATGTTATACAAGATTATATGCAAGTTATGTGACATATTATGCAAGTTCATATGCAAGTTATGTATTTGTTAATATGTAAGTTTATGTAACATGTTATACAAGTTAATATGCAAGTTATGTGACATGTTATACAAGTTAATATGCAAGTTATGTGACATGTTATACAAGATTATATGTAAGTTATGTGACATGTTATGCAAGTTCATATGCAAGTTATGTGTTTGTTAATATGCAAGATGGCACCTTTGAAACATGTTCATACATATGCAAGTTGACACCTTTTATATGTGTTATGTCATGAGAACGAAATTACGTGGGAACGATGGGGTTAATTAAATGCATATGTTAATAAGATTGTGTGAAATTAATATAATTATGCATAACATAAAATAAATGAACATAGTATGGGAATTTGCCTATTAAGTTAGGTGTACCCATACTATGTGTTGGGAATTTGCCTATTAAGTTAGGTGTACCCACACTTTGGAGTTGGGAATTTGCCTATTAAGTTAGGTGCACCCATATTCCTAAAATAAACATGATAATTAACACAAATTATGGGGGTGATTAATTAGGAGTAATTAATCAATTGAGACACGAGGTTGGACCCGTTTGTAGTGTAAGACTGCCCGGAGTTTACCGGCTTAACCAGGCATCTACAAATGACGGTCCAATGTGAGGGGTCTTAATCATAAATTAAATACGTAACAAGGGTAAATGACACGAGGTTGGACCCGTTTGTAGTGTAAGACTGCCCGGAACCTACCGGCTTAACCAGGCATCTACAAATGACGGTCCAATGTGAAGGGTCCTTTACACGGTTACGGTGTTAATCAATTAAGAAACACTTAACCAGATAAGCATGTAGTGGGGCATGGGGGGTTAAGTGGGTACCTTGGGTGGTATGTGGAAATTGCTAGTGGTTGCCAATAGAAAATATGATAAAATACTTAACCAAGATGAAACATGTAATTAAACATGATTAAAGGGTTAAGTGGGAAACACTAGTGTGTGGGCCAAGCTTAGGGGGATGGCTTGTGCTGGGGGCCCATTTCAACCAGTAACCCATACGTATCTTAGTGGGCTCGACCCATGTCGAGGACGGGACACGCATACTGGGCTTGACTATAAGAGGCCAAAGTGGGTTAGCGGTGGCAACGCATGACCAACGGGTTTCATATGCGTGTGTGGGGGCCCGGGCTGGTAAATAAGACGTTGTTGCATCGTGTAGATATAAGCCGTGCACCGTTAGTTTTATCAGGTTGCCACGTTGGGGAATGGTACACCCCACGGTGGGGCCAGCACGGGTATCTACGTTAGGGAGCTGATCGAATGGGGAGTAGTGTGTACACCTAGTGGATTGTAGGGCCCCGTGGCGTCTACTTAGTCACCTAGGGGTACGCGAGAACTATTAAGTTAATTTTATAAGTCCATGGGTGGGATCAACCTTTAAGTTAGGAATGACTGGTGTGGTGCAGTTTAGTAATTTACCTTTGGAAGGGTAGATGCGTCTTTATCTTTTATCTTAGTTTAGTTGACTGCTTAGTGTAGCCATTCATCCCCATTAGTTACCGTATATCAGTTTATGTCTTCTCTGGTTACTTTAACGATTGTATTGTTAAAGTTATAGGACTCGCTCAGACTTATGTCTGACCCCGTTGTTTTTATCTTTTTCCCAACCCTCAGGTCCTACGGTGGATCCTAGCAGTAGTGGAGCTTGATCGGATTACTGTTCCAGTCTTTAGGAGCTTGGATTGATGTAAAGCTCCAGTTACCCAGTTATCTTTTCTTTTGTCATGGCTATTGTATGAGAGTGGGATTATGTACTTCTTTATTTTGATAGATATTGTACTTGACTTTTATTGTGGTTTTATGATGTAACCAGACATGTTTTACTTCCGCTGTTATGAGATGATGTTTTAAATTTCAAGTACTATTTATATCTGTCTTGTTGTAATTTTTCTGTTCTATATTCACTAAAATACTCCACCGATGCTATGGCATTCCCTTAGTGAGTGACCATAGCGGGAGTGGGGTGTTACACGTGGTATCAGAGCTTAAGGTTACCAGAACAGATAAATTTTTTAGAAAAACTATTTTCTAAGGATATTTTTGAAAGGAGTATTTTCAAAAACATGTCTTTTAAGAGAAAAGTTTTTGAAAGAAAAGCATAATCCCCAATAGCCATATCTATATCTTTCGAATTCTCCGTTTTGAATCTCTTCCTCTCTCGTTTTGAGTTTCCCCTCCGCGTATAGATGCCCTTTCTAAGATAGATAAGAATGGAAAACCACTTCAAGGGACTTAGACATTAGTCGGATTAGAAGTTGGTTCAAGAAGGAGGAGGACTGGTAGGTATCTATTGGATAGACGATGGGAGGAAGGCTCAAATAGTTGTTTGGTTAATGAAGGATGAAACCTCATTGGTGGGAGGTTACGAGTGGAGAATGGGAAGAAGAAGGCGAGTAGTTATCCTTTTGGAGGAATAGGACACCTTATTAGGGTTGTCCAAAGAGGCAAGGGCAAGGTACGGAATCTTTTGGAGGGTTGTTGTATTCCCTCGCGGCTAGTGTACCAGATGGGGATAGGACCGTCTAGGTTGGAATTTGGATTCCTTTATTTTCCGGTTCGAACTTTATTTGATTCTGACGCATCGAGTTCGTTTATCTCATCATTTTTAGTTGAGTCACTGCACTTAGGCACCAGTTTAGTTGATGATCCCTTGGTTGTTTCAAACCCAATTGGGGGCTCCATATATCTGTCTATGATATGTTTGGATTTGAAGATTTCTATACTTAGCGTTAAGTTTGGATGTGATGCTTTTGTATTGGGCTTCACGGGCTATGGGTTGATTTTGGGCATGGACTGGTTATCCAGTAATGGTGCCGTTCTTGATTGTGAAAGGAGAGTTGTCAGGCTTATGACCCGCTTGGGTAATACTCTCGAGATCTCTTGTAATCCCATGGAATCTGTTTTGCTAAGTTATCTTGAATCGCTCGATGCTTCGGTCGAGAGTTTGCATTCTGTCAGAGTGGTCCGGGAATATCCGGATGTGTTTGAAGAGGTGAAGGGTTTGCCTCCGAAG
This sequence comes from Allium sativum, assembly GCA_030737875.1. Taxonomy (NCBI): domain Eukaryota; kingdom Viridiplantae; phylum Streptophyta; class Magnoliopsida; order Asparagales; family Amaryllidaceae; genus Allium; species Allium sativum. The sequence continues at coordinate 468,487,535 of CM060920.1, read as the reverse complement.
CGGGAGATAGATTTCCGAATTTATTTGGTGGATAATGCCAAACCAGTGTCTTTGCAAGTGCGCCACATGACTCCTAGTGAGAGAAGAGAACTTCATAAGCAAGTAGGGGAGTTGCTTGAGAAGGGGTTCATAAGGCGAAGTATATCGGAGTGGGGAGCTCCAGTAGTGTTTGCCACGAAGGCGGATGGGTCCCTCAGACTTTGTGTGGATTATAGAGAACTTAATAAGCTCACGAAGAAGAATAGACACCCATTACCGAGGATAGATGATCTCTTTGATCAGTTGGTTGGCGCCTCAGTGTTTTCGCAGATGGACTTAGCTACAGGGTTTCATCAGTTGAGAGTGGCGGAGGACAGTATAGAGAAGACTGCTTTCCGGACTCCGGATGGTTTTTATGAGTGGCTTGTGATGCCATTTGGGTTGACAAACGCCCCTGCATACTTTGTTGATCTGATGAGTAGAGTGTTCAGAGAGTATCTGAATAAGTTTGTAGTGGTCTTTGTGGATGACATCTTGGTCTTTTCCAAGAGTGAAGAAGAGCATGCCTTACATCTCAGAGAAGTGTTGGAGACTCTTCGAGCACATAGTCTTAAAGCTAAATTCTCTAAATGTCATTTTTGGAGAAGAGAAGTGCGATTCTTAGGGCATGTGGTCTCTAAGGAAGGGATAGCTGTGGATCCCGCAAAGATAGTATCTATCCAGGATTGGAAAGTTCCTAGAAATGCTACCGAAGTAAGAAGTTTCTTGGGGTTGGCAGGATATTATAGGAAGTTCATCAAAGACTTCGCGAAGATATCAGCCCCATTAACCCGCTTGACGAAGAAGAATCTGGTTTTCTCATGGGACGTAGATTGTGATGATGCTTTCCGACGGTTAAAGAGAGCTTTGACCACCGCTCCAGTTTTAGTGCTTCCAGATGGGAGTAAGCCATTTGTTGTTTATACCGATGCTTGTGGGACAGGATTAGGCGCAGTCTTGATGCAGGAGGGAAGGGTAATAGCCTATGGAGGGAGGCAATTGAGAGTGCATGAGAAGAATTACCCTACCCATGTTCTAGAGTTGGCCGCGATTGTTTTCGCACTTAAGTCTTGGCGCCATTATCTTCTTGGTGAGAGATTTGAGTTGTTCACTGACCATAAATCATTGAAGTACTTATTCTCTCAGAAGGATTTAAACTTAAGACAGCAAAGGTGGATGGAGTTCTTAGCATCCTATGATTTCGAGATAGCGTATACCCCTGGCAAGGGTAACGTGGTGGCGAACGCCTTGAGTAGAAAAAGGCTATCTTTGAGTCCATTGTTCGTGGAACGGCGAAGCTTGGAGTTTCTTTCTTTGTTCGACTTCAGACCTTCTGTTGACTTTGTACCTGGTTTGTTAGCATCCTTGGAGGTTAGACCTACTCTTTTGGGACGGATTGGCGAGGCTCAGCGAGACGACCCACAGTTGGTTGAGTTGGTAGAGAAGCTTATAAGGGGGGAGTCGTCCAGCCATTTGGGTAGATACACCATAGATGATAGGGGATGGTTGCATAGAGACGGTAGACTTTGTGTACCGCAAGATGAGGGTTTGAAGAAGGCTATTTTGGATGATGCACATCGTTCAAGGATGACTATTCATCCCGGTGGAGACAAAATGTACCAAGACATGAAGAGAGTTTTCTTCTGGGCCGGTATGAAGAAAGATGTGGCCGAGTATGTGGCTAGATGCTTAGTGTGCCAACAAGTTAAAGCGGAGCAAAGGAAATCCGGTGGGTTGCTACACCCATTGGAAGTTCCGCAATGGAAGTGGGATAGTGTCTCGATGGATTTCATCGATGGGTTACCGAGATCGAGGAAGGGCAATACGGGAATTTGGGTTGTGGTAGACAGACTTACCAAGAGTGCCCATTTTATACCCGTGAAGAGTAAGAGGACCGCTCCATGGCTTGCTTCAGTCTATGTTAGAGAGATTGTTAGATTGCATGGCGTACCATCCAGCATTGTGAGTGATCGAGATCCTATCTTCACTAGTGAGTTTTGGAGAAGTTTGCAAGAGGCGGTAGGGACTCAGTTGTGTTTGAGCACCGCATATCATCCTCAGACGAACGGTCAGACCGAGAGGGTGAACCGTATCTTAGAAGATCTCTTGAGGCTTTGTATCTTGGATTTTGGAGGTACATGGGAAGAACATCTTCCTTTGGTGGAGTTCGCATACAATAACAGCTTTCAGTCTAGTATTGGCATGGCACCTTTCGAAGCTCTTTATGGAAGGCCTTGTCGATCTCCTACATGTTGGTGGGAATCTACGGATAAGATCTTGCTTGGGACGGATATGGTTAGAGAGACTTCAGAGAAGATTGATTTGATTCGAAGAAGGATGAAGGCAGCGCAAGATAGACAGAAATCTTATGCGGATCGGAGAAGGACGGATCTTGAGTTTGAGGTTGGGGACATGGTTTTTGTCAAAGTATCTCCGTTGAGAAATGTTGTTCGCTTTGGGTCCGTTGGGAAGTTAGCACCGAGGTTTGTTGGGCCGTTTCCTATTAAGGAAAGGATTGGACGGATGGCATATAGGGTGGAGTTGCCCAACAGACTTAGTGGTGTTCATGATGTATTCCATGTATCACATTTGAGGAAGCGCTTACATGAGACCGCAGAGGTGGTAGAGCCGAGCTTGCTTAGAGATGTAGAGGTAGAGCGTGATGCGACAATTCGACGAGCTCCTACTCGCATCCTTGGGTCAGAAACTAGGAAGTTGAGGAACAGAGAAGTTCAGCTAGTTAAAGTGCAATGCGGAGATGACGAAAGCAATGCTACTTGGGAGACGGAAGCGAAGATGCGTTCTTTGTACCCATTTCTTTTTGAGAGTATGTCTTTTAACTTCTCCTTTATCACTTGTCTAGTACTTATCTTATCTTTAGTATATCCTCTCGCTAGTACCTATGACCTTTAGATAGGGTAAAACCTATGGTTGAAACATGTGTTTGAAACATGTTATGGTTAATGGATGCATGTGGATGCAATTGTTTGCTAGTGGTTGCTCGTGGATGCATATACACACACATTAGGCACTAGATCGGCTCAGTCACTTCATGTTGCATATCGCATAAATGGATGTGGTAGTTAGATTGATGGATGTATCATGGCTGTGTTATCATGTGGATGATGCATTTTTGTGTATGGTTGTGCACGCATATAGAAATTGTATGTATAGGGTTTCGCATACATATTGGATGCATGGCACTATCATGGTTTGCATTAAGGAGGTCGACTGAATCAGTAGACCGCCTGATTTTGCATTAGTATACGGACATATACACACACTTTCTGCATATGTTCATACATCATTAGAAGTTTCTAAGGATAATGGATGCTTGTGGTTGATGGTTTAGTAGATGGTTGTTTGGTTGGTAGGATACGTTCTTCTTGACTTAGAGATTTCGAGGACGAAATCCTTTAAGTAGGGGAGAATGTAACACCCCGAATTTCAATTAACACTAATGGTTAGTAATTAAAGTATAATTAATCTCAGATGTGAGAATCAGGGGAAACGGGCTGCGTCATTGCGTTCGTCTCGGAAAAATACGCGAAATAGAGTCCGAGTTTGCGTAAAACGGGTACCGTATGAAAGAGATATGAACGAACGAAGTTAGGCAGAAAAACCCGAAACAGGCCAGAAATGCACTGGCGCACTTGTGAAGTGCGCCAGCACAAAAATGCACTGGCGCACTTGTGAAGTGCGCCAGCACAAAAATACACTGGCGCACTTGGGAAGTGCGCCCATGTCGGGACAGGAAACCTGCACAGTTTCTAGAGAGTTCTGTGGTTGGGTGCACCAGTTTGGGGTTTGGGCTTGGTCTTAGGGCTGGTTTCTGGAAGGTTCCGAAATCTAAGGGTCCTAATCTAATTTAGGGTTAATCTAAGGGCCTAAAACACTCACCTAATCTATAAATACACCCTAAACCTACCCTAATCCATACTAAAAATAGAATTGAGGGCTACATGCCGCCAAATTAAATCTTAGAAGGAGCCTCCACTAATTTATGAAGAGGGTTGCAAGCTAATCACTCTCTAATCAACCTCTAATCCATTCTAAGCATCTTAATCTTCTTCATTTGGAGTGCAAATTGGCTAGTTGTGAGTTTCTATCACTCTAATGATCAATTGCTAAACTAAGTAGATGAGATATGATGAGATCATATGGTTTTGTTTGTGGATTAATGGGTTTTAAGTCATATGACATGATGTTAGTTTGCTAATGTATGTGGGTTATGCAAGTTTTGTGCTTTGTGATCATATGTTAATATGCAAGTTACATGTATGATAATATGCAAGTTACATGTATGATAATTATGCAAGTTGTATGTTTTTTCATATGCAAGTTTATGAGTTCATATGCAAGTTATGTAACATGTTATGCAAGTTCATATGCAAGTTATGTGACATATTATGCAAGTTCATATGCAAGTCATGTATTTGTTAATATGTAAGTTTATGTAACATGTTATGCAAGTTAATATGCAAGTTATGTGACATGTTATACAAGATTATATGCAAGTTATGTGACATATTATGCAAGTTCATATGCAAGTTATGTATTTGTTAATATGTAAGTTTATGTAACATGTTATACAAGTTAATATGCAAGTTATGTGACATGTTATACAAGTTAATATGCAAGTTATGTGACATGTTATACAAGATTATATGCAAGTTATGTGACATATTATGCAAGTTCATATGCAAGTTATGTATTTGTTAATATGTAAGTTTATGTAACATGTTATACAAGTTAATATGCAAGTTATGTGACATGTTATACAAGTTAATATGCAAGTTATGTGACATGTTATACAAGATTATATGTAAGTTATGTGACATGTTATGCAAGTTCATATGCAAGTTATGTGTTTGTTAATATGCAAGATGGCACCTTTGAAACATGTTCATACATATGCAAGTTGACACCTTTTATATGTGTTATGTCATGAGAACGAAATTACGTGGGAACGATGGGGTTAATTAAATGCATATGTTAATAAGATTGTGTGAAATTAATATAATTATGCATAACATAAAATAAATGAACATAGTATGGGAATTTGCCTATTAAGTTAGGTGTACCCATACTATGTGTTGGGAATTTGCCTATTAAGTTAGGTGTACCCACACTTTGGAGTTGGGAATTTGCCTATTAAGTTAGGTGCACCCATATTCCTAAAATAAACATGATAATTAACACAAATTATGGGGGTGATTAATTAGGAGTAATTAATCAATTGAGACACGAGGTTGGACCCGTTTGTAGTGTAAGACTGCCCGGAGTTTACCGGCTTAACCAGGCATCTACAAATGACGGTCCAATGTGAGGGGTCTTAATCATAAATTAAATACGTAACAAGGGTAAATGACACGAGGTTGGACCCGTTTGTAGTGTAAGACTGCCCGGAACCTACCGGCTTAACCAGGCATCTACAAATGACGGTCCAATGTGAAGGGTCCTTTACACGGTTACGGTGTTAATCAATTAAGAAACACTTAACCAGATAAGCATGTAGTGGGGCATGGGGGGTTAAGTGGGTACCTTGGGTGGTATGTGGAAATTGCTAGTGGTTGCCAATAGAAAATATGATAAAATACTTAACCAAGATGAAACATGTAATTAAACATGATTAAAGGGTTAAGTGGGAAACACTAGTGTGTGGGCCAAGCTTAGGGGGATGGCTTGTGCTGGGGGCCCATTTCAACCAGTAACCCATACGTATCTTAGTGGGCTCGACCCATGTCGAGGACGGGACACGCATACTGGGCTTGACTATAAGAGGCCAAAGTGGGTTAGCGGTGGCAACGCATGACCAACGGGTTTCATATGCGTGTGTGGGGGCCCGGGCTGGTAAATAAGACGTTGTTGCATCGTGTAGATATAAGCCGTGCACCGTTAGTTTTATCAGGTTGCCACGTTGGGGAATGGTACACCCCACGGTGGGGCCAGCACGGGTATCTACGTTAGGGAGCTGATCGAATGGGGAGTAGTGTGTACACCTAGTGGATTGTAGGGCCCCGTGGCGTCTACTTAGTCACCTAGGGGTACGCGAGAACTATTAAGTTAATTTTATAAGTCCATGGGTGGGATCAACCTTTAAGTTAGGAATGACTGGTGTGGTGCAGTTTAGTAATTTACCTTTGGAAGGGTAGATGCGTCTTTATCTTTTATCTTAGTTTAGTTGACTGCTTAGTGTAGCCATTCATCCCCATTAGTTACCGTATATCAGTTTATGTCTTCTCTGGTTACTTTAACGATTGTATTGTTAAAGTTATAGGACTCGCTCAGACTTATGTCTGACCCCGTTGTTTTTATCTTTTTCCCAACCCTCAGGTCCTACGGTGGATCCTAGCAGTAGTGGAGCTTGATCGGATTACTGTTCCAGTCTTTAGGAGCTTGGATTGATGTAAAGCTCCAGTTACCCAGTTATCTTTTCTTTTGTCATGGCTATTGTATGAGAGTGGGATTATGTACTTCTTTATTTTGATAGATATTGTACTTGACTTTTATTGTGGTTTTATGATGTAACCAGACATGTTTTACTTCCGCTGTTATGAGATGATGTTTTAAATTTCAAGTACTATTTATATCTGTCTTGTTGTAATTTTTCTGTTCTATATTCACTAAAATACTCCACCGATGCTATGGCATTCCCTTAGTGAGTGACCATAGCGGGAGTGGGGTGTTACACAACATTACCATATGACCACAACATTATGAAGAATAATCACATTATATATTTTTTACATTTAATAAATTAAAGGTGGCTTACTGTTTAGAAATTAATGTGTCAAAACCTGACTACGTAATTTGAACTTCACAAATGATCGAAACACAAATTTTTTGACACGTTAGTAATAGAAAAGAAACAAAATCTTTATCAATTATGATCTCCCTTTATTATGGTTCCCATGATTGTATATTTGTATGAAATAGTTCTCAAAAATTCACTTCTTATTCATAAATTATAATTTATAAGAAGTGGATTTAAATACTATTTTACTGTTTCATGAAAAATAGGCATATCCATATCTATACATACATTTGTAAGTTAAGATAACGACCCCTTCTTATTTATTCCTTTGTTATCCAATAATTTTGTGCAGAAACATTTGGATCAAAGTGATTTTTTATATATTCAATATGCAGTACCAAGACCATTAGTAACCAAACTTTTCAGTCAGTTGGAAATAGCCAACCGATTAGGTTTTTTTTCGATTTGATGGTTTTGATAAATATTTGACTTCTATTCATACTGCTTACGTTTTAGAGATATCTGTATTTCAAAATGATTTATCATTTTTTTGTACCTTATCTTGCCAACATTCAGAAAATATCTAACAGAAGTTATTGCAATAATCAAAATTTTCAACTGTATATCGAATGAAGGTTGTTGAACAGTCTAGGCAATAAGATACGATGTCTATTTTTTACGTACTAAACTGTAGGGTTAACTAAATTGTGCTTTGATTGAGCTCTTCGATATCGATGGGTGTTTATAATTCGAATCAACATGTTCAATTCGCCAAGAATACCCCAAGTGATGTAGCCTGATTAATTGATGCACTCTTTTTGGATAGTCCTACCATTCCAATTCTTGATTACGGACTGATATGGATATACAATATTTTGGATTGCTAATGGGAATAACATTTTCTAATTTAGTACGGTAGTTTTTGTTTATAATCTGTTAAACGATATGAATCCAATTTTCACTCTTTTCCTTTAGATGTTTGTTTAACCTAAACTACAGCAAATGCCCCCTCGGCCAGTTATGTTCTTCTTTTCCTTTTAGGAGTTCTCATTTTATGCATAAACATAAAACCAACTGTGAACACATGGTCGAATAGCTTGCATTATTGGTTTTGATGTAAGTTGTGCATCACGTAAATATTATTTAATGGTTTCATGTTCCGTTTCTTTCATACATACAACTTGATATTTAAACTATATTTAAGTATGAGCCAGAATGAATAGTAGGTAAACAAACTTAACAATAGCACGCCTAGGGGTTAAGGATATCACTAGATGCATGTACAAAGAACTTTACACATACTTATGATAAAATGTCCTATTCATTTGATTTGTTTCTGCACACGCAGTTGCATGACATAATCTGGTTGCATAAGGATATACATTGTTGTGATCTTCCCTATTTTCATATAACCTAAATTTCTTTACATTGTTTACCAAAACCAATTCTTCATTTGACATATCCCAACTTTCTTTTCATTTTCAATTAAAATAAATTGGAATGGACTGCAAGTTTGTCATCATCTTAGTTTCATTCCTATAATAAAACGGATAAAGATTAAATGATAATGGTAAAAAATAGTGCTAACCTTTAAGACAAACCCAAGAGTACTATCTACCTTAACAATTAAATTACGTGCATGATTAAATCCTCTAAAATATTGCTAATAAATGAGTTGGGTCGCTATGGATCAACTATCTTAAGTCCCTCCATTTTTTGCTTCTTACTCATTTTGTTTACCAGATATGAGTGTTTACTTTGAGCATGATTCTCTATCAATTCAGTGATTTCCAAATTAGGGTGGATATCACTTTATTGTTGTTATAGCAGTTTCGTGTTATCGTCGGTGCTGTTTCTTTTTTATGTAATTTATTTATTGATGGAAGAGCGAACCTCATAAGAGGAGAGCACTCAGATTTTATTAACTAAAAATAAAACAATACAATGGTTTGTTGGCAACAATCTGTTACAAGAATGGTATATCTTCACTGTGATGATCCAACAACAGTGACAATGGAATAATGTAACGACCCGCATTCTACGCATCATAGGATCGTAGAATATTTATTTCTTTCGCATACGAAGTCGTATGGTCATGTAACTTTGGGAGACGACTATTGGGGTCATTTCCCATGTTCATGATTTTCCCCGATTTTTAAATGACCATTTTACCCCTAGTTGGCACTGTTTTGGCCATAACTTTTGACTGGAAAGGAATTTTGACCTGAAACCACTTCCATTGGCTTCGGATGATGGTTTCTCTTTCCGTAGAGTGGTCACATTAGCCAAACGGACTTACCGTTTGGGAGATATGGCTGAAACAAGTTTCAGATGGTGAAAGACAGCTTAATTGGGCTTAACCGGGTGATTAGCAGCTAGGCCCAGAGGGGAATTTCGGGTTTAGGGGTATATAGGGGCTGATTAGGGTTAGAAAACATTTCTTTAGACATTTTCCAACCGCCACTTTCATTCCTCTTAACCTAGCCATGGCCTCCACTCTCTAAATCTCTCTAAAACACCCAAAAATCACTTCCTAATCAAGGATTAAGGCTTAGAGGCATCAAATCAAGGAGGATTAGCACGAGAACCGAGGTAGAGCTGCTGTGTAAGAGTGGGAACAACGCCAAATCAGAGAATATTTCAGTTTTGGGGTTTTAGTTGTGGCCAAGGTGAGTGATAGCATCATTTTGACACTAATTACAGTTAATTAAGGGTAATTAGTGAAGATTAGCGAATTTATACACTAATAAATTCTGGAAAAATGTTTATAAATTCTTAAATAATATTATATGCTTCTGTTAGAAATTTGGTTCGATTTGATTAAGTTTTGTTAACCCTATGATTAGTTCTACTTAAACATGCTATGGGAAAATATGAAGTTTTAGTCACTCTTGATCCATTTTGATTCATTTGGATTGTTGTTTGCTGTTTGTGATTGCTATTACATGTTGCTATGACTCTATGGTATGTTCTATGATTGATTAGAATAGTTAAATTGGTCGAAAACGTCGTCGAATGGCGTAGAAAGCTCGTTGGAAAGTTGCAGAAATGTGCAGGTCCCTAACCGGTTCGGATCGGATGAGGGCTCAGATCGGATATGTGAACTGGGAAAGAAAACCGACCCGAACTGGAGTTTGGCACATAGGAGGCTTGGCGAGAAGGAAGGCCGTTTACTTTGAGTTGGAGTGGACGAGGGGATCGGATCGGAATTATAGAGAGCGGATCGGATCGGAAGAATAATGGAGGCCAGATCGGATCGGATAGGAGACGCAGGGCTCGGATAGGAAGTAAGTTCTTTGGAGGACTAGCAAGAGGGAAAGCCACGCGGATCAGACAGCAAGTGGGGATCGGATCGGAATACGTGAAGAAACGTGGGAGCGGATCGGAACACGAGAAGGAAGACAGCAACCCGAACCGACCCGGAGAAGGACACCGACCCGACCCGATGTGGGGTATCCGACCCGAATCGAATGAAAAGATGACCACTGAACCGAACCGTCGAGGGTGATGACTACCGAACCGAACCGAATTCTAGGACTGCTGCTGCACGACAACTCTTCTGAAGACCCACTCCAATTCGACCAAACCCGAGACGCAAAGGAAGTCCAAATGAGAGGTTAGAGCTCAAGATTTAGATGGGAATCAACGAGTTCGCTTCATGGTTGGGCTTTGCTGTGGGACGCGTGCCAAGGAGTTATCGACGTCTATAGCTTTGGACCACTATGGTAGGAGGTACGAAGGCGGATCCAGGGCCATTATGGCATAGGTAGGACCAAGGGCTACAACCAATGAAGTGGGTCATTGAAATGTTTGGTCATGACTCCATATGTTTAGCTTGGTCATAGCAGGGTTTCTACAAGTCGGGATTCGTCGTTACCTCAGTTTGTCTAGTGTTCCAAAGTGGTAGATGTCGTACGCTTTACGCACTGAGTGAGAGACGTGAGGATGGTTGCAATGGATGATTTGTCTGCTATCATTGTGACAGGCACACCCCACCCCCGTATTCTTACACTATTTTTATGGCACCTTGGAGTATTGTACGGTATGTGGTACTAACTCTTTGGTTGCAGGTCCAGGTTCAGGTATGGTTTAGTATACCTGTTATCATTCTATTTAGATGCTTATCGCTCATACCAGGCTTTATGTCTGACCCAGAGTTTTATGTCTCCTCTTATTACTCTGGGTGCTCACACGAGCAGACTAGAGACAGGTTAGCTGGTGATGCACGAGTAGATGATCCGGAGACGAGCAGGAGGCTTCCACGTACTATATACATAATATTCTCCCTGTGTTGTTGAAGATCACTGCTTGGGCATTGTTGGTGTATCTTCTACTTTAGCTTTCTTTTGTTTAGAGACAGTAAATTTGGAAAATTGTAATAAGCTGTATTTGGATTTCCGCTGCTTTGATGATTGATGTTGATTTTAGTTATCAGCTTATGCACTGTCTCACCTGTTTTATGTCAAGTATGTTATTATTATATTTTATTCCATGCGCTGTGAGACATTCTACAGGTTCCTTGATTAGTTCATTCCCTTCTTTCCTTTCCATGACGACCGTTCCGTGCTAGTCGGGCATGTGTACAGCGCACTTCCGGAGGAAATGCAGGCTGGTGCGGGGCGGGCCGTCACACTTGGTATCAGAGCTCTAGGTTGCGTAGTTAACCTAGGGAAGTTATCAGGGAGAGATAATATACGTATACGAGAGAGCGTATTTGTGATTACTTTGGTTTTTAAAAGCTATATATATATACTATTAGTAGTATAAGGATGAAGTCGTACTGCACTAGCACCACTATGGAGTCGTTAATCGTTTCCTTTTTCAGATTGACGATGAGCCGATATACTAGAGGTGCTGGTAGGGGAGCCAATAATGGGAATGCTGCTGACATGAGGACGATGTTTACTGACCTCATGAGAGAGATGCTTAGAGATGTACAGAGGGCAGCTCCCAATGGTGGAAATGGTGGTGGTCCAATAGTGCAGGCACCAAGAGTCGACTTCGCCAAGCTGAATAAGGATTATACTAGCCTTGGTGGGAAGCCGTTCCATGGAACGGAGTCGGCTACGGATGTTCAGGATTGGGTGGATAGTTGCAAACGTATCTTCGAGGATTTGGGTATCGAGGATGCGATGAAGAGAAAGCTAGCGTCCCGTCAGCTGCAAGGGCGGGCAATGAATTGGTGGAATGCTATAAAGGCAGCTACTCCCGAAGACCAGATTACTTGGGAGCAGTTTAAGGCTCGCTTTAGTGAGAAGTTCATTCCAGCTGCTCAGAAGTCAATGTTGTTTAAGAAATTCTTGGAGCTCAAGCAGAATGGCAGGGCTGTCTCGGAGTATATTGCTGAATTTGACACTTTGTCAAAATATGGGTTATCTCTTATAGATACTGCCGAGAAAAAGAATGAGAAATTCATAACTGGTTTGGATCAATACTTGGGGGAAAAACTTATTAACCACATCGATGAGACGTTTGAATCGATTGTGGGGAAAGCGTTAAGGTCAGAAAGTCTCTACCCTAAGCCGAAGACTGGGGTTGCATCCGCAGATGAGCCAAAGCCACAAGCTAGTGGTGGAGGCAAAGGTGGTTCCCAGAATAAGAGAAAGCAGAATCAGGCTAAGGATGGCCAGAAGAAAAAGAATAAGCAAGATGTGGAGTGCTTCAGCTGTGGTAAGAAGGGCCATTATGCTAGTAATTGTCGGGCCAAGCCAGCGGATAGGAAGTGATTCAACTGTGGCCAAATGGGACATCACAAGGACAAGTGTCCACAGCCCCCTAAGGAAAAGCAAATGGTGAAAGCATATGCTCTTAATGCTATTCCTTCTTCGTCGAATGCCCCAACTGCGGCGGAGAAGGGAAAGAATGTCGTCATTCAAGGTATGCTTTCTATTTATGATGTTCCTGTTAGAGTTTTGTTTGATACCGGAGCTTCCAGTTCTTTCATATCTAGTGACCTGGTAGATAGGTTAGGATTGGAATCCGAGATTGTCGATAGACCTTTAGTAGTGACGAACCCGATTGGTGGTTCGACTAGCCTTAGCATGATTTGTCGTAATGTGGTCTTATCGAGTCATGGATGCATGTTTGTTTGTGATTGCTTTGTTTTGGGCTTTACTGGGTTTGGCATTATTTTGGGAGTAGATTGGCTCCAAAGATACGGGGTGGTGGTAGACTGTGAGGGCTTCTTAGTGACAGCTAGAGCGGATGATGGGCGGAGGATAGTGTTTGGTGGTCTACCCAGTAAGGGGGTATTGGCTAGTTTTCTAAACTCCCTCGACATTCCGCATAGTGAGTTGTCAGGTTTGCCCGTGGTTGGCCAGTATCCGGATGTTTTCGAAGAAGTGACCGGACTTCCACCACACCGAGAGATTGAGTTTCGTATTGATTTGGTAAAAGATGCCAGACCTATAGTGATGCCACTTCGTCGTATGGCACCAAGGGAGCAGCGAGAGCTCGAGGTGCAAGTCAGCGATCTTTTGAAGAAGGGATTTATCAGAAGGAGTGTTTCTGAATGGGGAGCACCAGTTGTGTTTGCTACCAAGGCGGATGGTTCCCTTCGTTTGTGTGTAGACTACCGCGAGTTGAATAAAGTGACGAGGAAGAATAAGTATCCTCTACCGCGGATAGATGATTTGTTCGATCAGTTGAGTGGCGCGAGGATATTTTCTCAGTTGGATCTCGCGACAGGTTTTCATCAGCTTAGAGTGGAAGCTGGGAGTATAGCTAAAACGGCATTTCGAACGCCGTCTGGATTTTATGAGTGGTTGGTTATGCCATTTGGGCTGACTAATGCCCCGGCATATTTTGTGGATCTTATGAATAGAGTATTCAGAGATCAGTTGAATAAGTCTGTCCTTGTGTTCGTTGATGATATTTTGGTCTATTCGAGGACAGAGGAAGAACACAAGGAACATTTAAGAGTAGCGATGGAGGTGTTGAGAAAACACCAATTGAAAGCAAAGTTTTCTAAGTGTCACTTCTGGAAGAGGGAAGTGAGGTTCTTGGGCCATGTTGTATCAGAGAATGGTATTGTCGTGGACCCAGCAAAGGTGGCTACGGTACAAGATTGGCCTACGCCCAAGAATGTAATAGACGTAAGAAGCTTCTTGGGATTAGCTGGATATTATCGTAAGTTTATCCAAGGTTTCTCCAAGATAGCAGCACCATTGACCCAGTTGACCAAGAAGAATCAAGCTTTTGTCTGGGATGAAAGGTGCGAGAATGCATTTAAAAGTCTAAAGGACAAGTTGACAAGCGCACCAGTGTTAGTCATTCCTAAGGGGGATGAAGAGATGACGGTATACACGGATGCCTGTGGTACCGGACTGGGTGCTGTATTGATGCAAGGCGGTAGGGTTGTAGCTTATGAAAGTCGGCAATTGAAACCGCACGAGAGAAGATACCCTACCCATGATTTAGAATTGGCAGCGATCGTGTTCGCGTTAAAGATGTGGAGACACTATCTCTTGGGAGAAAGATTTGACCTATTTACAAATCATAAGTCGTTGAAGTATCTATTCTCCCAGAAGGATTTAAATCTCCGTCAGCAGAGATGGTTAGAGTTCTTAGCTTCCTATGATTTTGACATCGCATACACACCGGGAAAGGGCAATGCGGTGGCTGATGCATTGAGTAGAAGACATGCCAGCTTAGGGGCTATGTTCCTTGAATGGAAGCAACTGGAGTTTATCGCGGGGTTTGATTTCAGACCAAAGTGCGAATTGGATCCAGAAATGTTAGCAAGTTTGACGATCAGACCCACTTTAATTGAGCGGATCGGCTCTAGTCAGAGGGACGATCCTAACCTATTGGAAATCATCTCCAAGTTAGAGATGGGTATCGATGAGGAGGTGAACAAGTATGGGCTTGATCGAGATGGATGGCTTAGGAAGAATGGAAAGCTTGTTGTACCCAATGTCAATGGATTGAGAGGTGAAGTGCTTAGAGAATGTCATCACTCAAAGCTGACTATACACCCCGGTGGTAACAAGATGTATCGAGATATGAAGCAGACTTACTACTGGGAAGGAATGAAAAGAGACGTTGGGAAGTTTATATCCAAGTGCATGAATTGCCAGCTAGTTAAAGCCGAGCAAAAGAAGCCTAGTGGGTTGTTAAGCCCTTAGAAATTCCCGAATGGAAATGGGAGCAAGTCTCGATGGATTTCATCGATGGTTTACCAAGGACTAGATCGGGACATGATAGCATTTGGGTGATTGTGGACCGATTGACTAAAAGTGCAAGATTTATACCAGTTAAATCGACCAGAACGGCAGCTAAGTTAGCAGAATTGTATATGAAGTGGGTAGTGAGATTTCATGGAGTACCTAAAGGCATTGTGAGCGACCGAGACCCGTTGTTCACTAGTGGGTTTTGGAAGAGCTTACAAGAGGCTCTAGGGTCAGAGTTACATCTCAGCACTGCATATCATCCTCAGACCGACGGTCAGACGGAGAGGGTGAATCGTATTCTAGAAGATCTCTTGAGAGCGTGTATATTGGATTTTGGTGGATCATGGGATGACCATTTGCATCTAGTAGAGTTTGCATATAATAATAGCTACCAATCCAGTATCGGTATGGCTCCGTTTGAAGCTTTGTACGGAAGACCGTGCAACTCACCATCATGTTGGATAGAGACTGGCGAGAAGTTTATGCTTGGACCAGATGTGGTGAGGGAAACTTCAGATAAAATCAAGACCATTCAACAACGAATGAAGGCAGCCCAAGATAGGCAGAAGAGTTATGCTGATAAGAGAAGAAGAGACCTAAAATTCTCCGTTGGTGACTTGGTGTTTGTCAAGACTTCTCCGTTGAAGAGCGTAGTACGATTCGGCAGGAGAGGCAAGTTGGCACCAAGATTCGTTGGCCCATTCCCTGTTCTTGAACTAGTCGGGAATTTGGCATATAGAATTGACTTACCAGAGAAGATGGCGGGAGTTCACAACGTATTTCATGTTTCCCAATTAAGGAAGCTTGTGCACGACCCTAATATGGCTATTTCACCTGATCAGTTGGACGATATCGAGGTTGAACCTGAGGCGGTTGGGAACCGTAGGCCTATGCGTATCGTTGGGAACGATACGAAGCAACTTCGAAGGAAAGCGGTGAAACTAGTCAAAGTCCAGTGGGGTGAGGATGAGAAAGACTGTACTTGGGAAACAGAGGAGGACATAAGGAAGAAGTACCCAGAACTCTTTGTCTGGTAAGATTTTATTAGCGATTTAATTTTCCGCATGCTAAGATAGACTTGTTTGCTTGTTTTGTATGTTTGATTATTGTATGTGGTTGTTAGGCATGCGGGATCTTTTGTATGTTTTGGGTTAAGGAATTTCGGGGACGAAATTTCTTAAGGGGGGGAGAGTGTAACGACCCACATTCTACGCATCATAGGATCGTAGAATATTTATTTCTTTCGCATACGAAGTCGTATGGTCATGTAACTTTGGGAGACGACTATTGGGGTCATTTCCCATGTTCATGATTTTCCCCGATTTTTAAATGACCATTTTTCCCCTAGTTGGCACTGTTTTGGCCATAACTTTTGACTGGAAAGGAATTTTGACCTGAAACCACTTCCATTGGCTTCGGATGATGGTTTCTCTTTCCGTAGAGTGGTCACATTAGCCAAACGGACTTACCGTTTGGGAGATATGGCTGAAACAAGTTTCAGATGGTGAAAGACAGCTTAATTGGGCTTAACCGGGTGATTAGCAGCTAGGCCCAGAGGGGAATTTCGGGTTTAGGGGTATATAGGGGCTGATTAGGGTTAGAAAACATTTCTTTAGACATTTTCTAGCCGCCACTTTCATTCCTCTTAACCTAGCCATGGCCTCCACTCTCTAAATCTCTCTAAAACACCCAAAAATCACTTCCTAATCAAGGATTAAGGCTTAGAGGCATCAAATCAAGGAGGATTAGCACGAGAACCGAGGTAGAGCTGCTGTGTAAGAGTGGGAACAACGCCAAATCAGATAATATTTCAGTTTTGGGGTTTTAGTTGTGGCCAAGGTGAGTGATAGCATCGTTTTGACACTAATTACAGTTAATTAAGGGTAATTAGTGAAGATTAGCGAATTTATACACTAATAAATTCTGGAAAAATGTTTAGAAATTCTTAAATAATATTATATGCTTCTGTTAGAAATTTGGTTCGATTTGATTAAGTTTTGTTAACCCTATGATTAGTTCTACTTAAACATGCTATGGGAAAATATGAAGTTTTAGTCACTCTTGATCCATTTTGATTCATTTGGATTGTTGTTTGCTGTTTGTGATTGCTATTACATGTTGCTATGACTCTATGGTATGTTCTATGATTGATTAGAATAGTTAAATTGGTCGAAAACGTCGTCGAATGGCGTAGAAAGCTCGCTGGAAAGTTGCAGAAATGTGCATGTCCCTAACCGGTTCGGATCGGATGAGGGCTCGGATCGGATATGTGAACTGGGCAAGAAAACCGACCCGAACTGGAGTTTGGCACATAGGAGGCTTGGCGAGAAGGAAGGCCGTTTACTTTGAGTTGGAGTGGACGAGGGGATCGGATCGGAATTATAGAGAGCGGATCGGATCGGAAGAATAATGGAGGCCAGATCGGATCGGATAGGAGACGCAGGGCTCAGATAGGAAGTATGTTCTTTGGAGGACTAGCAAGAGGGAAAGCCACGCGGATCAGACAGCAAGTGGGGATCGGATCGGAATACGTGAAGAAACGTGGGAGCGGATCGGAACACGAGAAGGAAGACAGCAACCCGAACCGACCCGGAGAAGGACACCGACCCGACCCGATGTGGGGTATCCGACCCGAATCGAATGAAAAGATGACCACCGAACCGAACCGTCGAGGGTGATGGCTACCGAACCGAACCGAATTCTAGGACTGCTGCTGCACGACAACTCTTCTGAAGACCCACTCCAATTCGACCAAACCCGAGATGCAAAGGAAGTCCAAATGAGAAGTTAGAGCTCAAGATTTAGATGGGAATCAACGAGTTCGCTTCATGGTTGGGCTTTGCTGTGGGACGCGTGCCAAGGAGTTATCGAC
The DNA here is from genome assembly GCA_030737875.1 of Allium sativum. Lineage (NCBI taxonomy): Eukaryota > Viridiplantae > Streptophyta > Magnoliopsida > Asparagales > Amaryllidaceae > Allium > Allium sativum. Next base: position 468,469,717 of record CM060920.1, on the reverse strand, counting down.
GTCTATAGCTTTGGACCACTATGGTAGGAGGTACGAAGGCGGATCCAGGGCCATTATGGCATAGGTAGGACCAAGGGCTACAACCAATGAAGTGGGTCATTGAAATGTTTGGTCATGACTCCATATGTTTAGCTTGGTCATAGCAGGGTTTCTACAAGTCGGGATTCGTCGTTACCTCAGTTTGTCTAGTGTTCCAAAGTGGTAGATGTCGTACGCTTTACGCACTGAGTGAGAGACGTGAGGATGGTTGCAATGGATGATTTGTCTGCTATCATTGTGACAGGCACACCCCACCCCCGTATTCTTACACTATTTTTATGGCACCTTGGAGTATTGTACGGTATGTGGTACTAACTCTTTGGTTGCAGGTCCAGGTTCAGGTATGGTTTAGTATACCTGTTATCATTCTGTTTAGATGCTTATCGCTCATACCAGGCTTTATGGCTGACCCAGAGTTTTATGTCTCCTCTTATTACTCTGGGTGCTCACACGAGCAGACTAGAGACAGGTTAGCTGGTGATGCACGGGTAGATGATCCGGAGACGAGCAGGAGGCTTCCACGTACTATATACATAATATTCTCCCTGTGTTGTTGAAGATCACTGCTTGGGCATTGTTGGTGTATCTTCTACTTTAGCTTTCTTTTGTTTAAAGACAGTAAATTTGGAAAATTGTAATAAGCTGTATTTGGATTTCCGCTGCTTTGATGATTGATGTTGATTTTAGTTATCAGCTTATGCACTGTCTCACCTGTTTTATGTCAAGTATGTTATTATTATATTTTATTCCATGCGCTGTGAGACATTCTACAGGTTCCTTGATTAGTTCATTCCCTTCTTTCCTTTCCTTGACGACCGTTCCGTGCTAGTCGGGCATGTGTACAGCGCACTTCCGGAGGAAATGCAGGCTAGTGCGGGGCGGGCCGTCACAAATAGGGACCCATTAATACAATTAAAAAACTGGCCAAAAAAACTATGTACAAAGTAAAAACTGTTGAATGGTTGTTGAATGGTGCTTCAAAGTTGTCCCACATCGGGAAATACTGAACTAAGATCCTGGATATAAACAAAGATGTTCCTCATCACATTGCCAATTGGTTTTGTGATAATAAGGGGATTAATAAAAAAATTAACATGGTATCATAGCTCAGGATTTCAGTAAGAGTTGAAGAGAAAGTGCTTCAACAATTGAAGATGATGAGAAAGTGCATCACAAAATCGAAGAGAAAGTGCTTCGATCTCAACAACTTTGAAGCAAGGGGGTGTGTTGAATGGTGCTTCAAAGTTGTCCCACATCGGGAAATACTGAACTAAGATTCTGGATATAAACAAAGATGTTCCTCATCACCAAACCAATTGGTTTTGTGATAATAAGGGGATTAATAAAAAAACTAACAAAAACTACGGAGCACTGAGATAGAGTACTACACAGGGTAACACGTCTAGGGACCTAGCTCACAGGCGTCACGACCTGGGAATAACAGCTAGAAGGTGATAGAGAAGTGTGGGTGCTGCATGTGTAGTTGTTGGGGGCAATGAGTGTAAGAAATTAGATTGATATTATGTAATTTCTTATAGTAGAAGATTTGTATACTGAAGAGAAACTTTATATTAAGATCGAATAAACTGATAATACTATATTACACGGTTTGCTATAGTTTATATAGCAGAAAACGTTTTGGGCTGGGCCATAAGCCCATAAGTATATACACAAATACATAGCGATAGTGGGCTATTCATTTTGCATAAAAGAAATCGTGACTAGCATAAACTCTATTACCCCGTCTCAAAATGAACAAGGGTTTTCCTCTAGAGATATCTGCGCCGCCACTAAAAACTTTGAGCTCTCTCCTCGGTCTCTCAAAATTATGCCTCGATAAAGCATTGGTTAGGATATCCGCCTTCTGGAAGAACGCTGGGATGTGTCTAATTTCCAGTTTTCCATCTTCAGTCTTCTCTCTAACGAAGTGGAGATCAATCTCGATGTGTTTTGTTCTCGAGTGTTGGATGGGATTGATGGATAGTGAAACGGTGCTTTTATTGTCACACCAAAGCATCGGCTTCCTCGAGAATCGAAGCCCTAATTCCTTAATTAGGGCTTCCACCCAAACAATTTCAGCTGTGGCCGAAGCTATAGCCCTATACTCTGCTTCAGTACTGGATCGAGACACTATTGATTGCTTCTTCGTGCACCAAGAAATTGGATTGGGTCCCATGAACAGGCAGTAACCCAAAGTCGATCGCCAGTCATTTGGGTCATTAGCCCAGTCAGCATCATTGTAAGCATTCAAGTTAATGTATTTACCTTTTTGTACAGTGATTCCATAGTCTAGGGTTCCCTATAAATATCGTAGAATTCGTTTGACCGTCATCCCGTGTTTGCTTAGTGGGTTAGCCATGAACTGACACGCTTTATTAACGTTGTAACAAATTTCTAGTCTGGTTATAGTTAGGTATTGTAGTGCACCCACAATGCTACGATATTGCTTGCAATTCTCCATGGCTTCACCATCATGTTTTGACAGCCGTAGGTTGCTTGTCACGGAGTAGTGATAGACTTAGTCTTGTCCATGTTTGCTCTTGCTCTTGCTAAAATGCCTGTTGCATATTTCTTTTGTGAAAGAAATATTTCTGAATTTGATTTTCTTTAAACATGTATGCCTAGAAAGTAAGTTACTTCTCCCATATCTTTGATGGCAAAAGTTTGATTTAGTTGAGTCACAACCTTGTCAATTTCTGCTTTGTCGTTTCCTTCCATTAAAATATCATCTACATACACTAGAATGTATGTAGTACTCTGTTTGGTGATTCTAGTGTATAATGAGCTATCAGAAACTGTTGCCTTGTAACCCAGATTTGTGAGTGTGTTTTTCAGTCTCATGTACCAAGCTCTAGAGGCTTGTTTCAAGCCATAAATGGCCTTATGAAGTTTGCATACATAATTTTCCTTATCCTTGCATATGTAACTTATTGGTTGTCTCATGTATACATCTTCATTTAGATCACCATTTAGAAATGCATTGCATACATCCAATTGTCTTATATTCCAACCATTATTGAGTGCAACAATTAGGATTATTCTGATGGTTGTAGGCTTGACCACTGGTGAAAATGTTCCATTAAAATCAAACCCAAATTGTTGAGAGAATCCCCTTGCTACGAGCCTGGCCTTATGTTTGCATATATTTCCATCAGCATCCTTTTTCAGCTTATAAGTCCATTTACATCCCACAATATTCTTGTCTTTGGGTGCCTCAACTAAACTCCATATCTTATTCTTAACTAAGGCTTTGTATTCCTCATCCATGGCATCACACCATTCCTTGTGCTTTGCTGTTGGTCATATGTGACTGGCTCAGTTGTCTGATTGATGTGCTTTTTGTCCTTGTTAGTAGCATTGTAGATTTTAGGCTTGAAAATCCCACTTTTTGCTCTAGTAATCATGTGATGTCTTGCTTGTGGTTGTGGTTCCTCGGTGTCACTGCTACTGACCTCAGATGTAGTATTGTCATCCCCATGATTTTCTTGACTATTCATGTCATCATTATGTGGTATATCATCATCTGTCATGTGATCACTTGAGTTATATTCTGATCTAGTGCTAGATGCAATAGGAGTGGCTGATGTTGGTATTGATGCTTCATTTTATTTATATGTGTTGTCCATTCATGCAGTGTGGGTATAGTTCCTATCACCACCTTTGGTTGATCATTAACTTGTTTATTTGTGTCTCCCTTTTCTGCAAAAGGAAAGACACACTCATTAAACACAACATGTCGAGAAATTATTACCTTTCCCTTATCATCCATGCACTTGTAACCTTTTTTATTATTGCTATAACCAATAAAGGTACATTTACTTGACCTCAGTGATAGTTTATGATTGTTATATGGTCTGAGGCATGGAAAACATAAGCATCCAAATGTTCTCATGAGATTGTAATCAGGTTTCTTATCATATAACATCCCATGAGGACATTTGAATTGCAAATTTTTTGTTGGCATTTTATATATCAAGTATACATCAGTTTCAAATGCCTCATTCCAATATTTCAGTGGCGTGGATGCTTTTGATAGTAAAGTTAGCCATGTTTCAGTTATATGCCTGTATTTTCTTTCTACTATGCCATTCTGTTCAGATGTGTAAGGGCAAGTGGTTCTATGAATGATCCCTTTAGTGTTGAAATAGCCTTTTAAAGGGAAAAACTCACTCCTCCCATCTGTTTATATGATTTTTATGTTACAGCTCATTTGTCTCTCTATGAAATTAATGAACTGTAGCATAGCATCATGTGTGTCTGACTTGGCTTTTAGAAAGAAAATCCATGTATATCTAGTATAAGCATCTACAATAGATAAATAATACATATGGCCTTGTCTTGAGGGTATTGGTGCAGGACCCCATATGTCTGTTGTTATCAATTCAAGTGGTTTGCTATATGCAGTTTTTGATCTGCTGAAAGGTAATTTATAGCTTTTGCCAATTTGGCAATGTGTACAAGTGCCAGAAACAGGTATATGATTATAAACAATTTTATTATCATTTAGAATTCTTGTCACAATGTCATAACTAGGATGACCAAGCTTACGATACCAAATATCAAGATCACTACAAACACTATTGTTTTTAGAATCATCGGATTTAATCAAATCATTGACATTGTCACTTCTAGCAACATTACAATTAGAAACATTAGAATCAGTCATATTATTAATATCAGAAAACTGAATGCTAGCATTGCAACACCAATTACTATTGTCATGGTCCAATTTTGATTGCATACTGCAGAACCTGTATAAGCCATTGTCCAATTTACCCTGTAGCAATATGTTTTTGCTTAGAGAGTCTCTAACAAGGCAGTAACTAGGGTGAAACTCAAAATATACCTTGTTGTCATTTGTGAATTAAGACACGCTGATTAGATTTTTCTTGATATTAGGAACTCTAAGTAAATTATTGACAAAGAGTTTTCTCTTCCCCTTAACAAAACTTGTTCCAGTGTGTGATATATTCATGGTTTCACCGTTGCATATATGAATAACTTGTGTACCTGAGTAGCTTTTATTGCCAAGATTTAAGTTCTGCAATGTGTTAGTAATGTGGTTAGTTGCTCCAGAGTCTGGAAATCGGTCTTCACTGTTAATATCTTCAATTTTGCTTGAATCATCAGTGTTGCTTGCAATAGATGAAGTTTCTCCACTGGATCTAATCTGGTTTGCCTGTGCCAAGTTTATATTTGCATTTCTTTGGTTAAATTGGGTTTGCTGAGCATTGTTTACATCAGTATTGAATCTGAAGTAACATCGATTTGCTGCATGTCCAGGTTTATCACATATTTGGCATTTGATTTTTGGTGCATTGTTGGATCTGCCTCTCCCTCTCCCTCTCTGGTTTGAATTTCCTCTCTGTCCTTGGTTGTTACCTCTGCCAAATCCAGGTAAATTTCTTGATTGGTTGGGGTTTCTTGAAGTTGAGGCAAGATTCATGCTAAAATCACTTTGGGTAGTCTTTCTTTGCTCTACCATGCCTTCATGTGCTAATAAAGCAGAGTAAACAGACTGCAAATCTGGTAAAATAGATTGGGTGGCAATAAAGGTAACAAGAGACTCGTATTACTCATCTAGCCCATTCGTTAATGTAAGGATCTGTTCACTATCTGAGATTTGATGCCCCACAGCCTTGAGTTTATCACACAGGGTTTTAACTTAGAAATGTATTCTCTCATTGACATATCATCTTTTCTTGAATTCTGAAATTCTCTTCTGTAGTGCATGATTATTGCCGCTGACTGAGAGTTGAAAATTTATTGTATTGTTGTCCATATTTCATGTGAACTTGTACACCCATTAACCTGAGATAGTAAATTTGCATTGATAGATGATAACAACCAAGATGACAATAGACTATCTTGTTTTTGATGATGAGTATATGTTGGGTTGCTGATCATCTGTCCATCTTTGTTGACTGTCATGGCAGGTGGCACAGATTTGGTTCCATTGACGTAATCTTGAAGGTCATATCATTTCAAGGCTGTTTCAATTTGGAACTTCCATAGAAGAAAATTCTCTTCATCGAGAGGGATCGTAATAACTTGGCTCTTTGGTTTGATGAGAGTTAGAGGGGGAGCAGGAGGTTCAGCGTGTTGAATGGTGCTTCAAAGTTGTCCCACATCGGGAAATACTGAACTAAGATCCTGGATATAAACTAAAATGTTCCCAATCACATTGTCAATTGGTTTTGTGATAATAAGGGGATAAATAATAATAAAATAAAATTATAACATGGTATCAGAGCTCAGGATTTCAGTAGAGTTGAAGAGAAAGTGCTTCAACAATTGAAGGTGATGAGAAAGTGCATCACAAATCGAAGAGAAAGTGCTTCGATCTCAACAACTTTGAAGCAAGGGGGTGTGTTGAATGGTGCTTCAAAGTTGTCTCACATCGGGAAATACTGAACTAAGATCCTGGATATAAACTAAGATGTTCTCAATCACATTGCCAATTGGTTTTGTGATAATAAGGGGATTAATAAAAAAAAACTAACACAGCGCTGCCTATCCCAGAATTTGCCGTTGATTGATCGTTGCTGGATCCAGTCATGGTGAAAAGATGGTAGGCAAAGTATACGACGAGGTCACTTGCTCGAAAAAGTGGCATTCTATACAATACGTGGGTAAACAGGGGTGCAGAGGTGATTCTTGCTTTCTTTTGAATGCAAGAATTAGCACTCTCGCATCAAGAAGTCAGATGACGAGATGAAAGAATCTCTGATGACCAGACAAAGATTGTTGTAGCCGCTGAGAATAAAGATTCCGGTCTGACACGCACAATCTCGATGAGAACAAATGTTGTGTGATGATTAGAGAGGGGTAGCTCTCCGATGATGAATACAAAAACTGAGGAGACAAAAAGCTACTGCTTCTTTTGATCAGCAGGGAGGCGTTTCAATATATGCCGTTGGGCAATTAGGGCTCTGATACCATGTAAGAAATAAGATTGATATTATGTAATTTCTTACAGTAGAAGATTTGCATACTGAAGAGAAACTGTATATTAAGATCGAATAAACTGATAATACTATATTACACGGTTTGCTATAGTTTATATAGCAGAAAACGTTTTGGGCTGGACCATAAGCCATAAGTATATACAAATACATAGCCATATTGGGATGTTCATTTTGCATAAAAGAAATCGTGACTAGCATAAACTCTATTAATGAGAACCTGATATGGTTATTAGGGGGAAATAGGAGGAGAGAACAATCAGGAAGAAGAAATATAGTTTAAGAAGAAGAAGACATGGTTGAGAAATGGAAACAGAGAGAGATTTTGCAAAATTTTCTATATCCTTTTCATTAGTAAGCTGGCACCTATATACAGCTATCCTTATAACAAACTTTAGGCGGCAAAACAAATACAGAAAAATTAAAAGTTACTTTATGGCGCCATTAGCATTAGTCCAAATACCACTGAGGTAACTTTACCACTCTTATTGGATGTGCAACAGCTTCATGTGCACTATTGTTGATGTGTATCATTATCCACACCTTGAAATTGACCTTGTCCTCAAGGTCATAAGTTGGCGCAAACAATCGCTCAACTTCATTTTTTCCACCCGGATCAAATACAAGCGGCTTACTTTCATATTTCCACTTGCTCATATCAGCAAAAACACTGGATGCATCAGGGCACTTCAGCTTCATCTTGTGCATTTCAACAAACAGGTCTTGTGCAGCAATCCGTATCTGCTTAGTATGCCATTTCGAATTCAGTGCGAGTGTGGCGTGCAAAGCTTTATGAAGTGCAGCAGCCGAATAGTATGCCTCAGACTGGTAATAAACACTATTTTGCATAGGCGCAAAAATAGGATATTGCGACGATGGAGATGAATTCGTTGGCCGTAGAGGGGGTAGTGGAGGTGACTTTGGCGAAGGAGGAGCAGCAGTATCGAAGGTGTGCAGTGTTGTAGGGGGTTTAAACAAGGGAAGAGAAGCAGTTGTGGAGTTCATTACCACAGTTTCAGAGGCAACAGCGATAATAGCGGTAGAAAGAGGTGCAACTACAACTGCAGAGGTTAGGGGTGGATCTGGTGTCGTAGAGATAACGATAGCGGCAGGCGGCGAAGTTGTAGGATGCGGTGGTTGATTGTCTAATTTTCGGGCGAGTTCGGACACGGATTTGGCGAGTTCGGATACAGATTTGCTGAGGTCTTGAAGTAGTGCTTTAATATTAATGGTGTTGGCACGTAGGTTTTTCAGCATGGTGGTTTGGTTGGCTAGAATGGTGTTCATGGTTGCGGTGATGTTTGGATATTAGGGAAGATGAAGGAGCAGATCTGAGATAGGTAGTGAAGAGATTTGAGATAAAGGAGCAGATCCGAAGGAGAGAATTAAGATAGAGGAGGGGAGATCAATCGGTGAAAGCACCAGTTGATATGGTTATTAGGGGGAAATAGGAGGAGAGAACAATCAGGAAGAAGAAATATAGTTTAAGAAGAAGAAGACATGGTTGAGAAATGGAAACAGAGAGAGATTTTGCAAAATTTTCTATATCCTTTTCATTAGTAAGCTGGCACCTATATACAGCTATCCTTATAACAAACTTTAGGCGGCAAAACAAATACAGAAAAATTAAAAGTTACTTTATGGCGCCATTAGCATTAGTCCAAATACCACTGAGGTAACTTTACCACTCTTATTGGATGTGCAACAGCTTTATGTGCACTATTGTTGATGTGTATCAGAACCATGCTCAACTTGAGGTTGCAGTATGGTAAATATGGTTGAAAAAACAAGGAAAGTCAATGAATTATGCCAAATGTTAGTTGCATTGTTCAGGGTATACGATTAGCAAGGATGTGCACGATCCAGGAAGAAAAAAGGACACACCAGTTTTTTGTATGTATTTCTATGCAAATATGAACGTATAAATATCAGTCGCTAATGTAGTTCAATGGAAGGTGTTTACATTTACTTTGTAATGTTACAGGGAGGCAATTGGGATTGTGATACAATACGTATTGAGGAATAGACTATCTAATGATACATGGTCATATCATCATCTTATGACCATGTATCAAAATATGTCGGCTCTCAAATTGAAGAAAACATGACGAGACAAGGCAAAACTAGGGTTTCAGAAATCCTAGGTTTTGTGGGGGAGTATCAAAATATGTCGGCTCACTCTTCACTCCAGAATATGTATTACAAATGAACTTGGGCCTGGGCTAAAGCCCACAATCGCATTTCCAACTTGTCGCATTACATTTTTATGTTTCCTGCCTCGTTAAATAGAGACAATCTATATATATATACACACTTTATCTCATTGTAATATTTATCAATAATCAAAAAAACAAGATTTCTTCCAGTTGCTTCAATTCCTCTCAGCAATTCATCTACAATTTGCTTAGTACAAAATATCAAAACTCTGTTTCTCTTGAAGGAAGAACCAGCATGCAGCAACTCAATACAAACCTGGATGGGACAAAAGCTGGCATGTACATTGGATGTGCAAAAAGCTGAGAAGGAGACTGTTGCGAGAGGCAATCTGAGTAGCGCAAGATCCAAGAAGAAAAAAGGACACACCAGTTTTTTGTATGTATTTCTATGCAAATATACACATATAAATATCAGTCGCTAATGTAGTTCAATGGAACATTGGGTGTTTACATTTATTTTGTAATGTTACAGGGAGGCAATTGGGATTGTGATACAATACGTATTGAGGAATAGACTATCTAATGATACATGGTCATATCATCATTTTATTTTATTTTCTGTATGATTAAGAGAATATGTTCTCTCTCTGATGCTTAGGATGTAATACGTTTGGATGTGATTGTTTTTGTTATATCATCCATTTTAATGGTATCACAAAACTGGTCATAGGTGTGCTGTGTGCAGTGAATAACTTGCATGCGCATTTGCTGCGAATGACATTAGTTTGTGGATATATTTTTGGATATTTTGATTCCTTATTGTTAATCAGATATGCTTTTTATGTTATGAGACTGTTTTGTTATAAACTTGAGTGATACAATTTAAATGTATGGTTACTGTGGTTTTGTGATTCTTCAACATAGTTGATTATCGAAACAAGCTGAGGGTGGAAAAGATTATGCATTTTTATACCATCACAGTTTCACTATTCGTTGATAAGAGAGAAATTAGTTCCAGTTGTTGCAAAATGAGTCAACGTTGAGAAAAGGTTAATTGCCTCTTTGTGTTCTCATCTAAGTTCTAACCATATGCCGACCTCATCGATAATGTTTTTATGTATTATGTATCATATTTTGCGTTGTTGACAACCATAACATGTGATTTCTTGTGTCCTACATTACATCTAATTTGAAAATTATACATACTATTTCACTTCTCCTTTGACATCATAATATCAGAAGAAATTTATAACAAAATACATATTTCATGCAAATTCTGTTTTGGATTAAAATAATGAGCTAAAAGAATTAGGCTATTGTTTGTTACAACTTAAAATAATTTCATGATCATCTTAAGGAGCATACTTTGTAAACGTAACAACTTAATATAGTAAGCTCTGACCTTGGGATACAAGACGCAAAAAGAATTTTTTTGACAAAAGTTAAGCTGATGGATTTCATGGTACATTTAGTTAAATCTTAATGAAACCCAATATATAATGAATTTAATTTCATAAGCAAGAGATTAAATGCTATACTGTTATATTAATATGGTTCTAATGATAACGGAAGGTTGATTGGTTACTTTCGATTTTCTACATGGACGGCGCAGGGTGTTTTTGCGTGTTTTGATACAAATATCGGTATGATGAAATTCTACACTGCATGAAATATAACCATGGTAATCTATGCTATGCTACATGTGTCCATCCTATGGATATTTTTATTAAAAATGGCATGACTCATATTCGCTATATATTTTCCATTAATTATGGGGTAGTTTATGATAATTAAAAATTTCAACATGTTGACAACTAATAAACAAGTTGAACAATATTCGCTATTTTCCATTAACCATGGTAATCTATGCTATGCTAACGTAGATTCCATTTTATACATTTAATTATAAATTAAGACAATTAATAAACAAGTTGAACAATATTACATACCCTGCTTTAAACATTCGTATGCATAGCACCAAATAAAACGTTGAGCATGGTTTTTTTTTTTTTTTTTTTTTTTTTTACATATATTTATTGCAATAAATACAAAAAAATTGACATTTGAAACAAAACAATTGCTTAAAAAAGTTTAACTTTTAGAGAATATCCTAAGCATTTGCCCAGAAACGAGAATCATTCAAGTTGGTTATCTACAATTGAATGTTAGTTTTAGTTCTTAAAATCAAACTTAATACACAAAACTCCTTTCTATTTTTTTTTTTAAATTAGGTCCCTAGAATTTAATTATTTAATTGGGAGAAATATTTTAAAGGACAAACGATATTAGAAATTTAACCCCTATGACAGCCGGTTACAAAATTAACCAAAAGGATAAGCCGTTCTTTTTCTTTTGTTTTATCACACTACATGAATTTTCTGATTCTCCTACGCCAGTTTGGCATAGGTAAGGCGTAGGAAATATTAGTTTCCTACGGCGTACCTACGCCAAACCTGACATCGTAAAATCTAGCATGATAAAAATATTTTCCATGTCTTTCCTACTCCATGCGTTGTACGGCTTCCTACGCCAGATATGTTTCCTACGCCAAATGTTTCCTATGTCCTTCCTACCCTACGTCATTTCTACGTCAAATATTTCCTACGCTCTTCCTACGCCAGATGTTTCCTACGTCAATATGTTTCCTACGCCATATGTTTCCTACGTCAGATATTTCTTACGTCATTCTTACATTCTAACTCCTGTCCATTAGGTATGCTTTGCATACGTTGTACAAGCGAATACAATTTTAAATTTCTGTACGCTAAAGCTATGACATTTTAAATAATTTCTGCTGTACTACTACTGCTATATTTTAAATCATTTGAATCATTGTGAGGAAATCATATAGAACCAAATCAGCAATATTATTAATATATATCAACAAAGAACAATTTCACACTCATTAAACATGACAAACAATACTTTACAGCATATATTTAGGTAAACTCAAATATGGTTACATCCATAAGTCAAAATGGAATTAATAAACAATACATATGCTTAAAAAAAATGATACATAACATAAAACCAATATGAATCTCCATCTAATTACCGACACACTAGATTTTTAAACATTGAAAAAGAATTCATGTACAGCCCTTGACGATTTCAGCACCGCCTTCAAGTCGGAAAAGATGTTGGCACTCTAGAGAAGTTTCTGATGTGCTAACAGAGGTGAGCGACTGCAACATGCTATCATGTTCACATTCTCTCCTGTACTTAAGCGTCATGCTCCCGAGCTCGTGATTCTCAAGCATAGATCTTGAAGCACCCTAGTCCATTAACATTTTTCATTAATTTTCAACCATATTCTACCATGTTAAAAATAGGTTTCTGCATTATATTATAGGTAATGAATACTAAAAGATTCGTATTTTAAGTAGGGGGTCAACATATGAGTACTTGGTATAGGTTGGCATTAGCAGTTCACCTAACAATGATAATGAATTTACTAGAAAGAAAAGGTCACATCTCATCATCCAGAACCAAAAAACTCAATAGATGAATGCCAAAAGAAAAGCATAAATTAGTTGGAAGATAAGTTGCAGGTCACAGTCAGGGGTCCGGGCATGTGCAGTAGCTGATACTACTATTTGCCAACCAATACAAATGATCGATCATAAAGTTCAATACATGTCATTCATATACCAGTTGGCACAACACTTTTAGGTCTAAAATGTGATTCCAATTGAAAGAACATCATCCATGATGAAACTAGACGAGGATCTAAAGTAGATATTATCCAGATGTAAAAGAGAGAATTTGCACCCGAGTTACCTCAAGGATCCATCCAATGTACTTGACATTGTTCGCATGTTGATTAACATCCAGATCGCTCCATCGAGGCTGTAAGTTATTCACAGAATGTAAAACGACTATTTAGTTGATCAGTCCTTATGCATGTATGTCTTGCTGGGTGTAAAATGAAACAGTTCGTCGCTGTAATAGATTAGTTCATAGCAGAAGCTTAAAACAATTTTATGTCGAACTAATTATTGGTCCATTGTGTCCATTTATGGATACTTAGAATGTATGGGATACAAACTACATGAAAAGGCCGAAGTTTTCTAATTTGTACTGTTAGTTCAACATATTACGTGTTCTGCTCGTTAATTATCTTTATTGGTAGACGAATTTTGTGCGCTTGTTGCCAAGATTAGCACGGTTCAATGATGATTCATATTTTTAGATTTGTTGTCAGATGCCATGATTTAATGTGCATGTATATTGCATTGGTCAATGCACACTTCTACTGTTGCGCCTATATTGGTGGTTTGTGACATGTAAGTCTACGAAAGATTCTGTATTTTAAAACTACACAAGTGTGTAACTCACACGGTAATGCTATCAAAAATAATATTTAAAATTTAGTTGTCAAAAATTTGCATTTTTAAAGTAGTGTATGATAAATTTAATGAAATAAAGGACCTTTATACAACACTCACATATAGAGTAAAAGATTGCAAACCACATATATATATATATATATATATATATATATATGTATATGTATATGTATATATGTATGTGTGTGTGTGTGTGTGTGTGTCTGACGTGTTCATGCGTGCACGTGTGTGTTGATGAAATAAATTAATTTTGTAAGTGAAGTTGTTGCTGTGAACTATGACTTCTAAGTGCATTCACATACTCAAACAATATTTATGATTCCTATGCAACGTTGATGTGAAACATCTACTCTTCTCTATTTTTAAGAAGGATTCATTATTAATAAGGTCAATTCAATGCACATGATTTCCACATTGTCCTTTTGAAATTCCGAAAATATTATCATCCATCAACGGAATCTCTAACACCGATCTGTATCATTTATAGTCGTCCCCTTTCCGAGTACTCATCAACAGAATTTCCCTATCAACTTGTCATTGAAACAACTTGAAATAAAAATATTGTAACTACCCAAAATTTTGCGCTCCCAACACACATCCGTCCATTTGTTTCGTTATTAAATAAAAAGTAAATATTTCTGGATATTAGATGCATGTTTGTGCACTAATAAAAGAAGAACGTTTATGGTATACATGTATTAAAATATTTGTGTTTATGTACGTTGGTATTAGAGGGGATATTTCCTTGGCCTGAAATACGTCAGCAGACATGCACCTCTTTAGCATCTTGACTATCCATTTTACTTTTTCTATTTTATCAAAATAATATAAACTATATAGTGAATATATAGTTGGATTTGGATGTGGAATTTCCACGAAAAATTAGATCAGAGCATCAGATTAAAGAAGACAGTTTGCACATACTAAAACAACTGAATTTTGAGAAATCTATCATATTTGTCATGAAAATGTTTGAAATAATGGTTGAAAATAGTCTTATAAAAACAGAAATAGGAAGCAGATAGTGTCCCAATACAAGTATAACTACCTATGTACCTATTACAGGATCATGCCCGATGCAGTTCTTTTATCACTAATTATGGAATCTTAATTCAGGGTACATAACTATAGAAGGTTTGCCCACAAACAAAGTTAGTGTTCAGGTATACAATAATAATCATGTCTTTACAACATAAAAGCAGATAACCAATAAATATGACATGAGACTCAATTTCATATGAATTCCTACTCTTCTCCTGCATTATAATGTTAGCTTGCACATAGATAATCATATCACAAGGTCTTAGCATTGATAATGTATTACATATAATGTTTCCATCTACACACTTCCTAATGTTGTATTCTCAATAAATAGAGTTTATATAAGTAGAAATGCAATCATGTACATTACTCTTGATATATTTTCATGAACCAGAATTGTGAAGAGATAAATAGCTAAAGCTGAATAAAAAAACCCTCCATTTTAAAATGCTAGTTTGGCATATTGAAGAGAAGAAACTTCAACAGATTTTGAAGTAATACAAGTAATATAGCAGTTTTTTCAAGTCACTACTAGCCAGCGTAAAAACATATACCTGAAACACAAATGAGAAAACGATTAAGAAGTCGTTGGTACTGCTTGCGGTATTTCCTGGCTTTTGTCTCGGGAATGCTAAGATGAGGTTGTTCGGCAGCTGTGACAATCCATTGGAATAACCCATTGAAATCTCTTACTTTCATACTAACTGGAATTGGTGTTTCTATTCCCATATCTTGACTTACTTGCACAATAATTAAGCATAATTAATGGCGGATCTCAACTAGAAAAGTTAACTAAATAATGAATGACATATGATTTAGATTATATTAAACTGTAAGCAGTCCATCATTACTAGAGTACCTGCACAATACTTATATGAATCGCATAAAATTAATTTTTTCTGAAGGTCGAGTATAAGAAGTTGTGCGATAAGATTTTAGATGCAAAATTTTGTTGAACTTCGCTTCTATACGAAAGAAGTATGGGAATTTTGGATAAATAAAATTTGGCGATTTCTCCCTTTTGAAGAAGATGGATTATACTACAGATCAAAATCTACACGATAATTACTCCACTCCAGTTACTCCACTTCTGCCAGGTAATCATCAATCTCAGCTATGGTGTGTACCCTGCACAATAAATAATGAACGATTTAAGATGATCAGACATATTAGTGGGGACAAAAAAAAATGCAAAGTACAAGTTTCTTTTATCCAAATGGTTGGACAGAATTAAACATTTATATAATAAAATTTTAATAATTATAGCATGCATTTTAATAATTCGGCCAAATTGTCACATGCTGATGGGAACTGGAATAAGTGGAAAGATATCCACCCCTAAAAACTTGTAAATAGACCAAGGAAATATATTATGTGCTTTTCTGCATCAATTTTTGTACTAACAGGTTTAGACTCCACAAATAAAAGGAAAAAATAAAAGTCTCCCCTAAAAGGTAAAACAACATACTTTTTTATTCAACAACAAGATTTTTTATTTAGATAGATTTCAGGCTTTGCATATACATGCAGTGTACGTGCAACTGTTTTCATTGTCTTACAAAAACCATAATTAACATAATAATCCAGTTTTAAATTTTACTTAAAAAAGCAGAAGCACAGGTTCTACATGCACGTAGCTAGCCCAGTGAACCTCACATAAAAGCTTGTCCCTTCAATCATCATTAAGGGAGTACGAACTAGTGGTTGAAAAATCAGAAGAGGCCATAGGAATCGACATTGAAAGTTGAGTGCTGGAAAATGAAGTTGGATTCAACCTGTCACCTTCCAGATCAGACCAAGCATCTCGTGTTTTAGGCCACTCATCAAAGAAAGGTCGAAGAGAGTGACATTCGTTCTTTTCAGTGTCCGTAGAAGTAAAGTCTGTTCCCAAAAATGAAAGTTGTTGTGGTTTAGGAAGCGAACTAATAGTTACCTGACCATGATCTTGCATTGGTTGATACTGAGAGTAATTGCTCTGCAGAAGAGACCCCCTTTCTTTAGACAACAAATATGACATAACTTGAGATGGCATTAAACGCCATATGCTTTCGAAAGACGGGTCCATAAAGCCTCTTGCACTTCCAGAACCTTCTGAGATGAAACTACGTTCATTTGTTTCAGTTTTGATTCCATAAGGGTACCTGGGGTCTCCATCACCCATCCCATAGCCGCCACCATCCAAACAAAGCTGAGATGAGCCAATCCCTGTAGAAACAAGTGGAAAGTTCCAGAAACTTCCTGCATTAGCTGACGTAAGTGCAACTAAGTGTAGAGGAAGACGAAGATGAGGCTGACGATGATGAATTATGAGACAGAGAAATAAAGTTTTGGGCTGATTCCACGGGTTTTCCTGAACGATTGCAGCCTCTGCTCGAAGGAGAAATTTCAATAGTGTATTTTGGTAAAATAACATACTTGAATTTCCTATCAGTGCTGGTAATCCCAACTTCCATATTATTGGATGAAATTTCTCCTTTGAACCTACAAGTAATACTAAAACTTATCACGCTACCATGCTAATCTGTTAGATACTACCATGCTAATATTGTATTATTTCATAACATTATGTCGGTTTAATCCTTATGAGTTGCGATATTTTTTTAACCCGACAGAATGATTGATAAACACAATCACAGGATTAAAGCAGTAATCTATTAAAAATCATAGAGACCCAAAACTATGATCCATAACACATACTAAAATAGAGCTAACAATTTAAAAATGAAAATCTGTTAAATTCCAAGCTTACCCTCACCTTCAGATTAAAATTTAGATAGCAAGATCGGTCCAAGTCCAGTTAAGCAAATTGAGATCATGCTTACCCAAATCCGCATCGATGAGCAAATTAAATAATTAAATTGTCCTTCTCCCTCGAGAAGAGAGCTATAGCTGCCATTCACATCCATCGGTTTATCCTCTGTGCACTGTTTATTAGAATCCGCAACGATAACAACTGAAGGCAGAGTTTGCGGGCGTTTTGGTTCGGGTGCGGAAGAAAAGGAAGGATCGGAAGCCCATTTAAGGGAGTTTTTGCGGGTACCGCCGCCGATGGGGATGTTGCAAAGAGATCCACCTTTGGTCCTGTAACGCCCTTTTTAAGGAAGGATCGTATAAATTCAATTAGGAAATTAGGGTTTTTTTGGATTTGGGAATATCGTGATAATTTGGGACTTAAGAAGAAGGAAAAAGGATGAGCAGGGACGAAGCATTTGTGAATAAAGATCTACGTGGGGATCTTTGGCTGGTACTAATAACCATATGCAGATCATTAATATTAAGCATTGGATTATTCTATGTGAACCATCCAGATGATAATTAATATAGGGGTATAGATCTCTAATGCTCAATGTTGCCAAGTCTTTCCTTCTCCTTTACTATGCCTATATTAATTTTTTTAAGGCGTAGGAACAGCATAGACAATTTCCTACGCCCTTCCTATGCGTTCACATTTTCCTACTCATCTCCTACGTCATTCCTACGCCCTACCTTGTGGCGTAGGAATGGCGTAGGAAATTTGACATCGGAAATTGAATTGTTTTCTTGTAGTGTCATCGTTCTCCAATAATCGTTCTCCCCAAAGCACAAACCATCTTGACCTCAATCAATGTCGACTGAAACACAATCTCCAACACAACCACAATCGTCGAAACGCCGTCACCAATAATCCTCAGTTTCCATTCTACATTAATCTCCCAACCCTAATTTACATAAATCTACAAATCGTGAAACTGAAATCCGAGTTCGCCACGCAGCCACCGCCTTAAACACGCCGCCACGTCTCTTTTTCAGATTAGATTAATTCATGCCTTCGCCCTCATTAAATTAAAAATATGTATACAAAACTGATAATTAATTGCTGCTTGGTTCGAGTTCTAGCTTGCTTTCTTTGTATATTATTTTCACTTCTACTTATATCAAAACCGATACCCATATATTTGCAGAAATGATATTTTTTTTAAAATAACATTACAACAGTTTATAGGTAGCAACTTTATATTTTTTTTTAGGTATCAGTTTTTCAGTATTAAATGTGTTATGTTTGTATTTACATGTTTTTGTTTCTGTGTTAATTTTGTAGTTGTACTGCTGCATTAACTTTATAAATCAATCAAACTTATGTCATTCCAACAATTTTTTTTAAAGAGCGGTTAATTGTTGTGCTGTGTAATTGAAGTTTTGTTTCTCGACAAATAGGTAAACCTTAATATTATTGATTAGGCAATTGATTTTATACCCCTAAGATGGGTAGCCGCTTGGTTTTTGCTTTCGTTTGATTAATGTGAGGTCCGGAGTGGCAGTTGTAGTTGTTTTGATCGAGCCATGCAGAGGAGACGCTGGCGAATTTTTTCGTAAAATTTTAAGATTTCAAATATTTTAGATGATAATTCTAAAATAATTATTTTTAAAATAATTGGGTCTGGAGCATTCTTCTTACCTTATAATTTCAGGATGAAATTCTTTTGAGGGGGAAACAATGTAATAACCCAGATTTTTGAGCCATTTAAATTTGGATATTTAAATTTGTTTTAAATATTATATCAGAAATATTATGGATTTACATAGAATTTATGTATTTAATGAAGTTTAAATGTATAAATTTATATTTAATCTGAACCAAACTAGCAACGGCGCGGTAGTTCGTAATATTGAGTTTTGAACTTCAATTGAATATATAAAATTGATAAAAGTCAAAATTCGGTGAAACAAAAATTGTTTTAATCTATTTAATTATAATTTTCTAATGAAAGAGAAAATTTTAGATTTCATATTATAGATAGTTATGTCAAAATCAAAGTTTCAAATAGTCGCTATGAAAATGTTTATAAACTACAACGATTAATTATATAGTATAAAGGAACTTTTATATAATGAGGATATCGCTTAACTCGAAAATGGTCAATATCGAGTTATAATTCCATATTGGTTTAAATTTGGACCTATATATATATATATATATATATATATATATATTCTATTTGGATATATACCGTAATAATAATGTGTTTTTATTTGATTGAATTGTTTTGGAATTTATTTATATTTTTTCGATATTATGTAAGCCCTTAGAAATAGCTATTTTCCAAACAACCTCCGTTTCCGACGTAACAAATTTGATTGGAATACGTATAGCTAATTGTTGCTAGATTTCAGATTTGGAGCTAATCGGAGTTTTTTTGCAAGCATTCGCAATTTAAATGTGAACCGATAAATAATTTGAAATAAAATAATACCATTTTTGCAAATCGAGACGGACTTCGACCAAACGAGTTTCACTGGAATCGAAACGCCAAGGCGTCACGTATGTCCATTTTCATTATATTTGGAGTTCGTATATGTTGGTACGAATATTGAACATTTAACATTAGTAATGGTAAATATCGGTAAAATTTAATAACCGCGTAAAATAACCGTACCATGTAAAATCAAAATAAAATAATAAAAGTAAAACCGCACTTGTTTCCTACCTAAAATCTTTCGACATAACCCTTACGAAGCTCGTACACTTCAACTCCAATAGTTGCATATTGAATTTTTTTAATTTCCTTTGATGTATTCTACTAGGGATTGATCAATAGAATCAGCTTATAGTATCAACTTGATAGCCGTTGGAGGTAATAATTCAAAAATCAGTTTAAATATCAGGAAGGTCTTTGAATACTTACACTTCTCTAATACCATTACCCTTAGTAGATAAAGCAAATAATACACCTTTACAGCTAAGCCTTGCCCTTTTTAAAACTCAAGTTGAGCACCTTAGTTATTCGTGTGATAGTGGATGAATTACAACATCATTAACAACAAAGTGTCATTTGTAATGTTAAACCTATAAAATTAACTAACGTTTGCTTAGAATAAGTTTCAACAACACATCAATTTTCAACTTAATGATGAGGAAAAATAAATTAGAGAAGCAAGAACACCCATGCTATGCCTATTCCACATGCAAATAATACCATTCACATAAAATACCTTTCCAGCAAATAATACTATTACCCTATTTTCACACGCACAAGCACCTTAGTCACCTACCCTATACCAGATGGGAAATGTGCATCCAAAGCACATGCTTTGTTCGAAACTTGCAACTACCCCAACTTAAGGCACATGGCTATTCGAAAGACATCATTCCTATCTAGCTATTTTCATCCACGTATATATAAACTGCTCCAATGTGTTCTTCCATTTTTCCAGCAAGCTTTCTAGGAAAACAAAAAGAGTGGACCGTGGTTCCTCCCGAAGAGAAAGAGGGAGGAGGCGCCGGTTATGAGGGGTCATCAGGGAAGGAGCCGACGATGGCCGGGGTCCCGACGGCATTTAGGGTATGATGCGAAGAGTTTCATAGCGTAAACATTTTTTTTATTGGAGACGCTCACGTGTACAGGGAAGATGAGGGAAGTAGTTGGGTGATAGAGGGTGAGTTTTAGATGGCCTCGACGTTGGGAACAGAGCTGGCTCGGGGGGTAGGCTGAGTAGGCGGCTGCCTACGGCAACCCCCCGGGTGGAGCAACCACCGGACTGGTGGTGGCAGCGATCAGGAGCCAAAAAAAATTATATCAAAGAAAAGCTACTGCATATGTTCATAAAGAGCAATGTAGGTGGGTTGGTTGTGCAGTGACTTACCTCACATGGGGTGTAGGGTTTGAAACCTGAAAACAACAATTTTTGCCTACGGCAACCACCATTTTACTGAATTCTGGAGCCGGCTCTGGTTGGGAACTAACGATGCTAGGGGAGACTGGAGGAGAGATGGGGCGACATGGGTTTGGAGTTGGGGAAGTCGCATTGAGTCGTTCTCGAAAAAGCAGAGCAGATGGAGGAGAGATACTGTATGAGTTGGGAAAGAATTAAAACTTGCATGGCCAGTAGTATTTATTTATTTCATGCCTAATTATATATGGGCCAAATCATAAAAGAGGTTATTAACGTGGCTCTATTTACAATAAATATGTAAATAACGTTTTGGTATATCTAGCAAAGGTATACATGCACTGGACATATTTTGATTTTTGCTTAATCAACTAGTTGACGGGCCTGAGTATCGTATAATTAAAAGTAATAGTAATTTGATGTTTAGTTAAATTTAAATTAATACCATTACCATATAAATTCTATAATGTACTCATATGTTATGAGAATTCGAGAAGATCAGAGACGTTGAAACCGTATCAATGAGCGTAACATTTTGGAGCTGGTTTGGTCAGAGATGGACGCAGCTGAAAGTTTTAAATAAATAAAACGCTTGTTTAAAACTAAACGTTTTGACAACGAATGGAAATCCAAGGTGAGTTTACTCACTCAGTTTTCCCCACTTATATTTTATATAAGTCGGGTTTAATATTTGTGTGTTATGGTTGTTTATTATTAGATGATTATTTATATATATTGACTAAACTGATTAAATTAAACGTTTGTTTAACTTAATTTAAACCAATCGTTAATTTTAAACGATTATAACCAACTAAGGTAACTTACCTTGTTGGTCACATTTATATTTATTTAAATGTGTTAAATAAAATGGTTGATATTAAATTGTTGTTATTGACTATCACAGAAATTATAAGTTAAATTGAATTGAATGGTTTTATTTGAGGTAACCTATTTGGATGCAGGGAAAAACAGGATTGAGGGGTCCAACTACATTCATCACCAGTAGTTGTTAAATTTTATTATATTATAATTTATGTTGAAAATATGAATTTGTTATGCAGGAAATGACAGGTTGGAGGAATCCAACATGACTCCTCACTGATAATGATAATGTTTATCAAAATATTTTGTTATGTTTGTTAAATGAGAAATTGGTTAATATTTCACGGTTTGGTACTTTAGTAGACATTTGCCTCTTCAGTCTTTAGTACTGTTGATAAAATAAAAAAAATTTGGAATCGATGTTAAATCGATTTTGAACACTTCCAAAGTTATATTTATATATTTGAAATACGACGTTTGTTTTAGAAAGTAAACATCGAAGTTTTATTTACATTTTTATAATCGTTTAAATTATAATTAAATTAAAATCCCAAGATATTATTAAATAAATAGTTAAGTGGTATAAACTGGAAAGTTAAAATGGTTTTGTAAGAACTTAAGTGCCAGTAAGGAATTTATAAGATTTTTAAAAGTGTTGAAAAGGTTTAATGGGATCGTAAATATCCGAGAATTGATTTAAAAGAATTGATAAGTGATTTTTTGTAATTAATGAACGTTTTCGCAAACGTTATTTACAAACACATGAAATGTGATTAAATTACATTTCATAAATGAGATTTGCGAATAAACGGAATTGGAAATGGGATATTGATTTTGAGTATAATTGGACTTTGGAAAATATTTAATAACTAAGTTTTAAAGTCAAGCTTCGCCAAAAGCGGTTATAAAATGGAATGCGTATATAAACTGAGTGATAAGGGGAAAGAGTGTGAAATGGATTTCTATAATATAGGAATTTGTAAGTAGGAAGAATATTGAAATGATAGGTTAAGTATATTGAAATGGAAAGTTAAATGTTTTATAAAAGGTTAATATTTTTGATGAATAAAAAGATAAATGGTTTTGGAAATGAAATCTGTAACATTTATTTACAGAAGTTAAGTTGAACTATTTTAATTAATATTATGAAATGATAATTAAAATTGGAAATGATTAACGATATTATAAAGGAAGTTAAGAAGTTTTGAGAAATAAACCTAAAAGGCTAAGTTATTGGTAAACATAGATTTTAATAATAAAGATTATTGTTTTCGTATATAATAAGGAATTCATAGACCATAACACTATTGTTATGAGAAATGATTTCCGAAGGAATATGATGTGGTTTTTAAGAAATTGTAACATATTGTACGTTGGTTGAGTCGAGTAACTTTCGAGGTGTCAATCTAATGTTGGTTTCGGCCTTCGAGTTGTATACTTAAAGATTTTTTCACTTACCAATTTATAATGAGAAATTAGTAAAGTAGAAACGGAATGATAATTGAATATTCTTATATTTAAAAAGAAAAGGGAAATGTTTTCCTAATATAGTAAGAATTAGAAGTTTTAATATTTAATTAATGGCTGGTTAATTAAAGAGGCTAAATGATGTTAGGTATTATATCAGTGAATTTGTTTTCTTTTTACAATTGGTTGTTTATTCGATAGTTAAATATCTGACTATCAAAAGTGGCCTATACGATTGTTAGTACGGAAAGGCCGAGATCGAATTTATATTTGAAAACCATTCTGAATCAACAAAACGTAATAGATGCAGACTGAAGATGGAGTAATTGAAGACAGTGGATCTTCATAAGCGGAAGGGCTACTTGATAAATTCCTCTATATTGCAACCAGAGGGTTTTTGATGATAATTCAGCCGTGGTTTGTGTTAACTAGCTAAAAAGCCCACTCAGGCATATTATCAAACAGTATGGGAGCACTCGATCAGATTTAGTTCAAAACAGTAAATACAAGTGTTGAGCACCACCTACAAGCCCAGGTCAAACAGACATGGTCGTTCGAGCACCACCGGTCGCACAGCCTTCAAGCTGGTCGGTCGTACAGTCTGCTCTGCAATCCTCCGGTGTAGCGAGCACCATGGAACAAGTCGTTCGAGCACTCCTTGCACCACGGTCAAGCGGCTTCACCAGTGGTCGAGCATGTCTTTATTGAGAGGTCATTCGCTCTTATAATTTTCTAGTCGCTCATCTTGATGACTCGATCATCTCCAGCTCGGTCGTGCACACATGCCAGCTGTCAACAGCTCAGCAGAACGGGTCGGTCGCATAAACCACAACAGCATGGTCGAGCGACATCCATGCGGGAGGGATCGAGCAGCTTCACAAGATCGAGAAGACTTATCGCATGAAGATCTGGTTCAACATAATTATGCAAAACATAAAGGAGTGGCATTCTTGTTATTTATGTACCCCATTTCCAACAGTAAAGGAAATAATATATAAGAGCAGTAATTGGGCTCGTTCATAAGATGGCGGTCACGTATACAAAAAGGTAGCAGTCCCTCCTTTATTCCAGAAAGTGGCTCTCGCTCGTCCATTCATGCATGGAGGCCCGCTCGTTCGTCCGTACATGGAAGCTCGCTCGACCGTTCACGCTGTACCCATTTTCTAATAAAAAGGGATTCACATTATGCAGGAGTCACATGTTGGGAAGTATGGAAATATTATAATAGCGAACGAGCTTTTGTACGGACAGGCTAATTGTTAGAGACAGGGGGCGCTCGCTCATCAGTACATGGAGCTACTCGGACTCTGGTTGGAGGGATCGCACATACCTGGGACTGCATTACAACAGCTAACGCCAGTTGTAAAGCGTTGAACGACACATGTACTCACATGGTCCAACACCCTATATTTACAACATTGCCAATCCATTTGCTCCACACCAAATCAACCTACAAATACCCCCTTTCACAACCATTTAAGGGACTGATTCTTCTACCTCGAAGAGCCGCCAAAATCATTTCTCTAATACTCCAAGCTCCATTTTCAAGCTTCATGGCCACCAAAGCAAAATTCATCTTCCTCCATCATCAAATGGACCAAGGCTCCTCCTTCCCCTGTTAGAGATCAACTTAAGTTCTCTCCATCCTTCTCCATCTCCAAGCCGAGATCTATCATCTTCAAATCGAGATCCATCACCTCTATCTTCTTTAGCTCCATTCTACTTCTCTCCTACCGCCATTAATCTTCCTTCAAGCTTCGATTCACACCTCAACCGCAATGGACTCACCGTTGATCCCCTAAGTGCTCAAACCGTGAAACATACATTCTCACGTTCATCGCATTCATAAGGGTTCAACCATTTCCATAGTGGATTAGAGAGAATCAAGTCATTAAAGAGAGGAAAATCATTGTACAAAGAGAGAATGGGCCAAAATGAGATGTATGAGATAATGAATTTTGTAAATCTATCACATGATAATGAAATGGCTTCTGAAGTGGACGTAGGTCTACTTTAGATCGAACCACTATAAAAATTCTTGTGCATTTACCTACTTTTTCCCATTTACTTTGCGATTGTGGCTCCTTTCAATTTCTAACCATATTGGAGAAGTACAATTCATGGTGTTTGAACCATTTTTGATTCAAATAGTTTGAATTTGTGGATTGTAAGGACTACTCGCTACCGATCTGTATAGTTATTCCTAGGATGTTGTAGGAGGGCGTCTTTGGTTTATCCAGCCCTTAGACAAATTGTATGGACGGATGTCTGACATAGTATTTCCAAAAGGGGTCACGTACGTTGATTTCCTCAAACGTATTTTTGTTGGTGGCCGCGGAGACGCCTTCTCTTAGCTTAACACCCAGAATAATTTTTTGGACACCAATTAGTGATTTTTTGCAGGATCTAAAGATGTGGCATTCAAAGTGAATGGTGGTGTGCTATCTTAAAAAGGTAATTATAACCTCAAGCCTCACAACCGGGGAATGAATAATATCAGACAAGCAGCATGACTATGTGGGTCGATCCCATTAGGGTGTATTATCACCATCTAGAGAAATTCCATTTTTGTTCTTCTATCACTTCTGTATCTCCCGAGAAACGGTGGTTGGTCAACCGTTGGTGATAATATATTCAGAACACTCAAGCGAAATGAGTGGCCGGTCATGTGTGGCTTGATTGTAAGATGTTCTTGTTTAACCTAGTGTATTCCTCTCTAGATATACACTATTGGAAGGTTGTTTCATACCTTGTTATATTTGGAAATCCATTCACCAATACCACAGTTTTTTATTATAGACTTTGTATGTAGAGTGTGAGATGCAAGCGAACTGCTAGATGGTTATTTATTTGATTCAGACATTATTATAATATCATAATAGATATGATTTCAAAAAAAATTGGGTTATCGTAAGGTAAAAATCCTCCGTGTTTCTGTGTGGACTGATATTACGATTATTCTTTTCTTTTGAAAGATCTTTACTTTAAAATCAGGTTGAATATGTGTTGTACTCTGATGATTGTAAGTATTTTTCAAGCTCTCAATAAAGATTTATTTTTATACTATATTTTGTTCCGTTGCGACGTGAGACTCTGTGTTTTAGTTGGTTCTTCTTCTTTATCTTCTATTCTAAACTTCTTTCTCATCTCACCCTCTAATTTCTTTCTATTAATTATCTGGTGTTTTTGATACTTGGAGTTTGGCAAGTAATATAGATTTATGTATTATTGTCGATATTCAGGCATCGAATTCCACTGGGTCGTTATAATGAGTACTATTGTTTCCTTAATGGATATTCGAGATATAATCAGATTCTCATTGCTTTATAATATTAACACAAAACCACATTCACATATCCTTTTGGAACTTTAGCTTACTGTCGAATGCCCTTCGGAATAAGCAATGCACCTGCCATACATCAAAGATGAGCATATTTTCTGATATGGTGGAAGATTTCTAAGAAATTTTTATAGATGATTTTTCTGTCTATGGATCCTCCTTTGATCAATGTCTCCTTCGTTTGGAATGCGTTCCCAAAAGATGTAAAGAGAAATTGCTTTTTTTAAATTGGGAAAATTGCTATTTCATGTAAAACAAGGCATCGTGCTAGGTCGCGTAGTATCAAAGGATGGCTTAAAAGTTGATAAATAAAAATTTGACCTAACCTCTAGTCTCCCTCCACCTAGTGTTTGAGAATGGAATTTTGATGACAACAACCTTGTTCCAATTATTAACATAATTGATTATAAAATATATACTAACATCTTTGTTCAGAATATATATATATATATATATATATATATGTGTATATGCAGGAATTATATATACAGGTGATATAGAAGAATGTACAGTTTAAGAGATTCAAGATTTCAAGACTCAAAACTCATGAGAATCAAGATTTCAAGAGCTTAAGAATATCAAAGTAATAGAGTCTAGTTAATATGTAAAACTATGGTTAGCGCTTTCAATTTCTGATTTCAAATTATGTTTTCAAATTTTGTTTTCAAATCATCTTATTTTCAAACTCCTTTCTAAATGATTTAAATTATTTTTACTTATGTTTTCAAATATATATATATATATATATTTGTGTGTGTGTGTTTATTATATAGTTTATATATATTATAAAGTTTTATATTTACATTAATTATATGTTTATAATTATAATAGTTTTATAGCATATAGTTATATATATGTTTATATGTTTAAATTATATAATAATATGTTTTTATACTTTAGAAAATTCATTTTGAACAACTAGTTTTGATTTAAGAATTTCTAGAATATATATATATTGATTTAAACACTTGAAAAATGATTTTAAAAATTCAAATATCATACATATGTCTACGTACAATATTTGACATGTCGACATATAATCGTCGCATTTTCAAATTTCAAAGGAAGTGCCTTTTCATTATTTGAAACGATTCTGAACTGTTGCAACCTTTAGGACTCTATATAAAGGGGTCATTTTCGAATTTTAACCAACTTTTCTTCTCCTTCATCCTTGCTCCTACCACCATTATTCTAACTTGATTTCTACACTTACACTCTGCTATTTTCAATACAAATTATATCATTCTCTTTTTCTTCTCAATCTCTATCAAATACTCTCTGTTTGAAAGTGTTATTCAAGGGTTCTAGGGTTGCTTGTAATTGTTAAGGAAAGGATGTGTTCCTTGTAGCCTATAAATCAAGGAAAGGGAGCGTTGTTAACCTTGTAGCCATGAAATCAAGGGTGTTGAATCGGTGTGAACCTTGTAGTCGTGAAATCAAGGGTGTGGAATCGGTGTTAACCTTATAGTCGGGAAATCAAGGGTATTGTACGATTGATACTAGTATTAATAAAATTCTACGCAATCCAGCGTTGTATGGGACTGGATATAGGAGTAATCTGAATCAGTATAAAATCCAATGTGTTCTTTTCTGCATTTTATTTTCATTTATATCGACATCTGTTATTGTTTATGTTGTGATATTCATTATGTGGTTCATACAGTTGTTTGAAAAATCATTAATTGTTTAGATTTTCTATAATCACTTTAAAACAATATTCACCCCCCTCTAGTGTTAGTTTTACCTTAATATCTGTAATTCTCATCCCTAACAATTGGTATCAGAGCATAGGTTTTCAAAATTTCATCATCTGGATTTTGGAAATATTAAATGGCAAATTTCAAAATGATTTATAACACTAGTTTAAGTTCATGCATTGCATCAGTATTAAATAAGTCTGCATTACATTCTATTAAAAAAACAAGTGATCTACTGAATTATTGTGCTAACAGGGAAAAGGTGTGTTATATGGTTGTTGAAAATTCAAATCTTGATGATAAAATGATGGAAATCGTAAAGGACAAATGGATATTGGATAGTGGTTGTTCAAGACATATAACGCGAAATCAAGGATTATTGAATAATCTAGTGTATGAAAATGGAGGAATGGTTAACTTTGGTGATAATTCTAAAGGATATGTGGTTGGCAATGGCAATGTCGATAATTCTGAAGCTCCTACTATTTCTAATGTTTTGTTAGTTAGGAATTTAAAAATAACTTACTAAGTATAAGTCAAGTATGCGATGAAGTCTATGAAATCAATTTCGAAAAAGATAAATGCTTTATAGAAGATAAAAATTCAAAAATAGTATTTGAAGGAGATAGGAAGAGAAATATCTACATACTAAGTATGAAAATTTCTAACGATAATTTTTGTCTTATGGCCAATACAAGTGACCCTTGAATCTGGCATAAGAGATTTGATCGTATAAATTTCAAAAATATTTCTAGGATTTCAAAATTAGATTCAATTAGAGGTTTACCTAGAACGAAATTTAAAGTAAATAATTTATGTGACGCTTTTCAATTCGGAAAATTGAATAGAAGTTCGTTTAAATCAAAAGAAGAAATTACAACTTTAAAACCATTTGAGTTAATTCACATGTATTTATTCAGTCTATCCCAAACTCAATTGATAAATCACAATAGATATGTTTATGTAATAATCGATGATTTTTCTAGATTAACTTAGACTGTGTTTCTTAAAAGTAAAAGTGATGCTTTTGATCAATTAAAAACCTTTGCTAAAAGAATTCAAAATTTACTATCTTTAAATATTAAAACAATACGTACTGATCACGGTGGAGAATTCGCAAACGAAAATTTTGTAACAAAAAGGGGATAATCCATGAGTTTTCTTTCCCCGGAACTCCTCAACAAAATGGAATAGTTGAACGTAAGAATAGATCAATTCCAGAGTGTGCAAGAACCATGTTATCAGATAGTAACTTACTAAGAAATTTTTGGGTTAAGGCAGTTGCAATAGCTTGTTATATATTAAATAGAATTTTGATAAGACCCTTAACTCATAAAACACCATACGAATTTTTATATAATAAGAAACCAAAGGTATTAAAATATTTGGAAGTAAATATTTTATTCTTAACACCAAAGATAATTTAGACAAATTTGATTCTAAATCCGAAAAAGGAATATTTATTAGATACTCAGAAAGAAGTAAGGCATATAGAGTTTTCAATTTAAGAACTAATACTATAAGAGAAACTTTAAATGTATCTTTTGATGAGAATTATAAGATTCAACACAAAATAATGAAGATGAATGCGAAAATGAGATTGATGAAGTAAATAATGAAATTCATCAACCAAATAAGAGAATTAGACTTCTAAGAGATCATCTGATAGAAAATATCTTAGGAGATATTGAATTTATTGCTAAATTAGAAATCAATTAAATAATATGAGTAATTCAGCATTTATTTCAACTATTGAACCTAAAAATCCAAAGGAAGCATCATCTGATGATTCATGGATCCTTGCAATGCAAGAGGAATTGAATCGGTTTACCAGGAATGATGTATGGGAACATGTTCCTAGACCAGAGGATAAAATTGTAATTGTAACTAAATGGGTTCATATGAATAAAATGAATGAACTCGATGATGTCGTATGAAATAAAGCTCGACTAGTTGCACAAGGATATAGTCAGGAAAAAGGAATAGATTATGATGAAACCTTCGTTCCTGTAGGAAGACTAGAAGCAATTAGAATTTTACTAGCCTTGCTAATCATACTAATTTCGAATTATTTCAATTGAATGTTAAAAGTGCCTTTTTAAATGGATATGTTAAACAAGACGTATACGTAGAGCAACCTCCTCTCATTTAAGACGAAAACTTCCAAATCATGTATATAAATTAAAGAAAGCATTATATGGATTAAAAAAAGCTCCTAGTGCATTGTATGATAGATTAAGAATGTATTTATTATAATCAAAATTTGAAATTGGTAAAGTAGATAATACACTTTTCATTAAAAGAATAAAGTTGATATTCAATTGGTACAAATATACGTTGACGATATAATATTTGGATCAATGAATAATCAAACGAATAAAGAATTCTCATATATTATGAACCGAGAATTCGAGATGAGTCATATGGGTGAACTCACATTTTTCTTAAAATTACAAATAAGACATGTAGAAAATGGAATATTTATTAATCAAGAAAAATATGCAAGAGATTTAATGAATAATGGAAGATCTACACCTATGGCAACTAATATAGCCCTAAGTAAGGACGATACATCAAAAAACGTTGATCAAAAATTATATAGAGGAATGATAGGATCATTATTATATATAACAACTAGTAGACCAAATATAATGCATAGTGTATGTCTCTATGCAAGATATCAGTCTCAACCAAAGGAAACTCACTTAAAAACCGTAAAATGTATTCTATGATATGTAAAACATACGTTAGATTTTGGATTATTTTATCCTAAAAATGATTCATTTGATTTAATATCCAATTGTGACGCTGACTACGCGGGATATAAATTAGATCGTAAAAGCACTAGTGGAACATGTCACTTCTTAGGACATTCTCTAGTTTCTTGCTTTAGTAAAAAGCAAAATACAATATCTTTGTCTACAACTGAAGCAGAATATATATATTTGTTGCTTTGTCTTCTTCACAAGTGATATATATGCAACAAACTCTAAAAGATTTTGGATTAAATATAAATAAATCACCAATATATTGTGATAATACAAGCGCTATAAATATATCTAAAAATCCAACTTATCATCAAGAACCAAACATATATATATAAGACATCATTTTCTGAGAGATAACGTAAGTAAAGAGAAAATTTCACTAAATTTCATAGAAACAGAAAAACAAATAGCCGATATATCAACCAAACCTTTAAACGAAGAAACATTTACTAAATTTAGAAGAGAGTTAGGCATTTGTTCCTTGAGTGAATAGAGTAACTAAATATATTAATATAATATAATATAATATAATATAACATAATATAAAAATCAGAAGAAAAAAACACATACACATATGTCTACATACATGTTTTTACATGTCGACATTTAACTGCCAGAATTTTAAAATTAATTCCCACCAAAAATTAGTTACAACCAATTTTTAACTCATTATTTCGAAATTCTTTCTTCATCTCTACATTTTCTTTCTGGAAAAATTCTCAAACAATTAAAACAATGGCCTCTTCAAATAATATCAATCAAAACACCCCCGTTTCGTTTCCCGAACCATCTGAAGGTCCATTTCAACGAAATTTGCTTGCGAGAGTCATGAAATTGGAGGAATCAACGAAGGATGTACTGCAAATGCTTACTGAAATTCAAGTTCTACAAGTAAGAATGAACAGGAGCACGAGAAACAAGGAAAGATGATGAGAAATTTTTAATGGTTTGTTATGGATAACCACACTAATCCAATCATTATCGAAGATGATAATCAAATGGAAGAAGAGGAAGAAGAAGAAAAGGAATAAGTAATGGTAGAAGAAGAGGAAGAAGAGGTGATAAATGAAAATATGGGAGAAGACGATAGCGTTATATCTGTAGGCGAAGTATGCTTTGATAGAGATGGAAATGTAGTTGAGCAAAGTGGGGAATTTTGTCTTTATTATCCCCATTGCCTAATTCACAAATCTCCAATCATCAAATAGCATTAAACATTTAGATTTTCGTACAAACGTTGTAGATGTATTGTAACAACCTGGTATTTTCAGAACAAATTTAATTTTTTTATTTTAGATATTTTATGGATTTTGAATATTTAAAATGATTTATTTTAAATAATAATGAAAAAAAATTATTTTAATCAAAGTTAGAATGTTTAAATTTATTTTAATTATAAAACGAGCCTGAAATGGCGTGGTAGTTTGAAATTTCGATTTTAAATTTCAAATGAATGTACATAATTCAAAATAAATCGGATTTTAGTAAAACAAGAAATATTTGAATCCGTTTAATTATATTTTTAAATAATGTGAAAAATCCAGATTTCATTACGGGAATAAAAAGAAATGTCCAGTTTAAAATTCAGAATAGTCGCTATGAAATTTAATATAATATATAGCCCTTAAAAGTAGCCATTTTGCAAACGACCTCCGTTTTCAATGAAACCACTTTTGTTTGATATGAAATGTCAAATTATTGCTAGATTCCAATTTTCAAAATTTTTGGAATTAACATGTGAGCATGGTGAATTAAAATGTGTTTGGTACTTTCATTTTGAATTTAATCGACTGGAAAACGACCATTTTTCAAACGGCCTCCAAATTCGACGAAATTAGTTTCGTTAGGACCGTATCGTCAAAACATGGCTAAATTTATTTTTCTGAAATTTCTGGAGTCGGTATGTGGCCCCGGTAAATTAAAATGTACGTTAAAAACAATTTTGAACGTTATATTAATTTATATTTTAATTTGAAGAAAATCTGGTTGAAATAGTCAAATAGGCTTACTGGACATATCCCATTGTGTTCAAAATGGGGATAATTAGCTAGGGGCGACAGTCGTTGGGTCTGATTTGGACTTAAAATGAAAAAGTAACTTTTCGAGGATTTAAAATAATATTATTATATATTTAAATAATTATACTCTCCCCTCTCTATACTCCTGTCGTTCACTCGAAAAAGAAATAAAACCTAGCCCGCTATCGCTCAGGTAACCGCCCCACCCCACCCCTCGTTGTGCGCCACCGCCGTGGCGCAGCCATCAGGGCTCCCCCCTCCCTCATCGCCTCCTCTTCCCCCTCTCCAATCTCGAAATTCCTAAACCCAAGCCCCACAAAAACCACCACCTCTAGTCAGTTACAGCCCCACCACCGACCACCCTAGCCACTCCCTACCACCTCCGACTCCACGCCACCTACCCCCGCCGCCATCTCCAACTGTGGGCCCCTCCTCAAATAAAAATCAATTTTTTTTTATTTTCTGAGTTTGCAAATAACACCCTGGATTGTTTTAGCCAATATCTCTCAAACCGAGCCCCTATGGCCAAAACTCCACAATACCAAAATCGAAGAGCATGATTTTCTCTTTGATTTGGGTATATGAAAGTCATATTTTGGATAACGGGGTTGTTCAGAAAATGCTTCCAAAGTTTGCTGTCTAAATTATGTCTTTTCACGAATTCTAGCGAAATGGAGCATTTTCAGAAGAAAGGCCACTAGGCGAAAGTCGTCCAAAATGGCGCGCTTAAGCTAGAAAAAAAGACGGTGTAAAGATTGGATCTCATTTGCAAAGTCTGGAACCAGATCAACAAATCAGAACGTCAGAAAAGCACGGTAGAGTGGATCCCAATGTGAGAACGCCTTCTCACACATTTTAATTTACAGTAAAATATATTTTAGGATGCAGATGGGGCTTAGAAGCCCCCGACACTATTTATTTGTACAAACCATGGTTGTATGTTTGTTTGGATTGAATTTTGGGAAATTGACTGTGTTGGAATGAAATGAATTGTATTGAGTATGATTGATTATTATGTATGGCGCGAGCCAGTATCAGGAGAGGGGTAGTACTAGATATTACTCTGGTTTTAATATCGCGCCGTTATAATGCCGAAATTTTCTGAAATAAATATTTATTCATTAAAAAAATAATTTTTAATGTGTATATGAATTGTATAAAATATTCATGTGTTGAATAAAATGTATGAACAATAAAAATATCATTTTTATTGAATGAATAAACTAGTAAAAATATGCATGTGTTGAAATAAATATTTTATCGTTAAAAATATAATTTTTAACGTATAAATGAACAGTATGAAATTCTCCTGAAATGAAAATAAATATTCATTTACAAATCGTACGATTTTTTTTGTACACTCATTTGACTGACATTAATTGGGATGATAAATTTTGCACATCGCCCAACTGTACAAATAATATTCGGTATTTGTTGGTTGAAACCCTATATGGGTATTGGGATGATATTTGACGTACATTAATCCCAATTGTTTAGTTGTATGTCAGTCGATTGGTTGACAAACTGTTGTAAGCGTTAATTATTTATATTTAATGCTTATGCAGTTGTGTAATGCACTCTGGATGATGGTTGACTGTTTATAATTATTGTTGTATACATGTGTGTATGAAATCCATATAAATAATATTATATGGTAATTGACTGTGTCTGATTCCAACTCAGAAATAACGAATATTTTAAAATAACGAATATTTTAAACTAATATTCAGTAAAGGATTAACTTGTGAATTTGATGTCCGATTTTGGATGGACACGAAAATATTGAAATGTGCGAAGCCATGTTGATTAGATTTGCGCCATTTTGACGCAAACGGTATTCATATCGATTTTATGCAGTTTTATAAATATCGAAAAGGAAATGATTTCAAAGTCTGATATTTTGAAAATATTATCATTTACATATTATAATAATAAGGAATATTCAATTTTGATTTAAAATTGAAAATGAAGTTGAAATCGTTTTTAAAACGAATTTAAAATGATTTATAAAATACGATTTAAATGGAAATCGACGAAATATATATATATATATATTATATTTAATAGCTTGAATAGAACACACCGCGCCGCGATCGTTCGCGAATTTTGACCATTGACTTCGAATTGACATTACGGGAGATCCGACCGTCGGATTCTCCTTAAATCAGAACCATTGGTTTCGTATCGAAAAGAGTTTCCAACGAATATAAGAGATTTGAAATCTAACGGTTGGATTTGGAATTATGTCCAAATCAAATTTGGAAAAAGTCGTTGTAAGTGCAGTTCGACGACCGTTTATGGAAATTGACTGAAAGGGCCTTAATATAATTATTAAAAATATTAATAATTTATGTAAAATCATAATAAAAGATTTGGAAAGAATTGGAATGAAAAATTCCATATTTGAGAAGATAAAAATATAACTTTATCGAAATGAACTAATTATTAACTAGAATTATAATCCAATTATTTTTAAATAAATAAATTGGATTGTGAATGGTTTTAATATAACCAGAAATTTCCAACGAACGAATTGGAATGGAAATAATCTTCGGAATATTTCTATATTGGATTCCGTGATTATACGGATATTGTTATGGAAATTTGGAAGATATATATATATATATCATTATTTCCAATACGATATTCGTTGGTTTCAGAATTTGATATTGAATATAAGACGATATAATTTCTATTCAGAGCCTTGTATTTAATATTAAATTGGATTTTGGGTTTGTCTTAAACGGTGTCTTAAATAACACTGTTCTTAAACCCAGTTGAGAAAAGAATAAATCTTTTAATTAAGATTTAGTAAAGTTTTCCAATTAATTAATATTTAATTGGAATTGAATAAAAGAAATGGATTTTGGGGTTTGTCGTGAATGGTTTCTTCATTAACACTATTCTTAAACTCCGTTTGAAAAGAATAAATCTTTTATTTAATATTATTAGAGTTTCCAATTATATTTAGTAACTAGAATAAAATGGAATGTGAACTGTGTTTTTAACAACATTTGTTCTTTAACCCGATTAACAGTGAAATTTTATTTGGAATTTATAAATCTTTTTATTAAGATTTAATGGAAATTTTCCAAAGTAAAGTTTGCCTATTTAATTAAATAAATTGGGATTGAATGGGATTCGATTGGTAATAATCGAAGTGAGCTTCTATGGAGGAAGACTGTTAATATATATGGAATTTAAAAGGCTTTGTCTTTATTCCATTTATATTATTAATCAGATACGGAAATTGATATCGATTATATATTGATCTGGTTTTTCCATGAAGATTCCATAATTAATGGAATGTGATTTTGGGTTTATCATGAACCGTATTTTAAATGACACAGGTTCTTTAACCCAGTTAAAAATAGGATTTCATGTCTAACATTGTATTTTGAACTGTACTGTTGATCTCTGCTAAATATATATTTGTTTGGTGGAGGAGAATTTATTCTCTTGCTTAACACCCCTCTCTAAGACGTACGAGCTTAGAGGTTATATATCGGCAGAAATCAATGGTATAGTGTAGATTGTCGATGCAACATGTTTGATTTCCCAAAGTTAA
This sequence comes from Allium sativum, assembly GCA_030737875.1. Lineage (NCBI taxonomy): Eukaryota > Viridiplantae > Streptophyta > Magnoliopsida > Asparagales > Amaryllidaceae > Allium > Allium sativum. Next base: position 468,432,839 of record CM060920.1, on the reverse strand, counting down.
ATAATCACTAATATTGATTTTTGGGAAGATTAAAACTAAGTGGAGTTTTAATGAATCTTTAAATAGATTAAAATGTGAATGTGATAATTTAAATTACCAAATTTGGGAAATGATCGAGAATGGAGTATCACCAGTTTTACTCCAGACGATAGTTAAATCTTTAATTAGATTTTAACGTGAAATGGTAATTTAAAATTACCGATAACACCGTGGTGTTAGATATGGAGTATTACCACTTTTACTCCATGGGATAAATAGGTTGGAATTAGGAAATAAAACAAATGATTACTTCGGTAAGGTGTGCTAATCCTGACTAGTTTGGATAAACCTTAATTTGGTTTGAATTGATATCCAAAGGAAGCTTAAAGAATAAATTTAAAGAATTTATCTTTGATAAAATTAATGGGAACCTTTCCTTAAAGATGTGAATATTTGAATAAAAATATATTCAAAATTGGAATGAGGAGTATGTTGTGTTTTTATAGCACTTGATTATAAGATACGTGAATTATTCGGAAAGGCCAGGTTTATACCTATTCTGGATAATTGATTCGATGATAAGTCGACGATGAAGACGGTGGTTGAAGACCGGAGGTCTTCACATCGTTTGGATGGTTATAGATGTCTTGATTGGGTTGTACGCCCAAGACAAGGTAATAAGTGGTGATCACCCAGACGTACTTGGAGATCGACCGAATATGCGAGGACCTCTCTCCTATATTGGACTTATGGGATGAGGAATAAGGTGCCTTCGGTTTTGTTCAGACCTAGAACGAACTTATTAATGGATGTGTGTCTGACATTGGATTTTATTCCGTGTTGATTGATTTCTATTAAATATATTTCTATTTGGTGGCGGATAATTTATTCTCTTGCTTAACACCCTTCTCTAAGACGTACGAGCTTAGAGGTTATATATCGATAGACATCAGTTGCATGGCGTGAATTACCTATGTGGCATGCTGAGATGAAAATGATCAAGGCTTTTGTTGAAAAGCAAAGTCTTGCGGTTGATGATCAAAGCACGACTTTAAATAGTATAGCTTTGTGTATAGCATTAATTCGCGAGTCTCACACCTTGGTATGAGTCAAAAACGGGATCGTGACTGCAGGGAGTGCACGAGTTTCCTTCTAGCTATGGGTGGTGTCATGGTATGAAGCCCAGACGTTTATATATTTTTACCTATGTGGATGATGGATTACGAGGCGCCTTGGATATATCGGTCACTACGGGGCCGACGGATAGGTCCGATAGGACTGGGAAACGTGCGTTCAGGTGTGTGGACTGGCCCTGAAGATCCAAGGGTTTGCCAGCGTCCGAACCCTAAGGCATTTGTTACAGTGTCTCGAAATCGGCAAGGATGATCTCTTGCCTTGACTCATGACAGAAATCCAATTTCCAATACGTGACATTTCAGTTTTAATTGCAGAACTAGTATCATTACACCAAAACAGTGGATTCACAACAAGTATATGTGTTACAAATAATTTCTGTAACACTTTTTAGTGTCACCAACGACCTGTGAGGAATTTCCTGTACACTTATAAGTGTTACAAACAGAGTAACTGCTAACACTTATAAGTGTTACAAACATATTCATTGCTAACACTTATAAGTGTTACACGAAATTCATTGCTATCACTTATAAATGTTGGAACAATAAGATATGGTAACACTTATAAGTGTTACAGGAAATTCATTGCTAACACTTATAAATGTCGGAACTATAAGATATGGTAACACTTATAAGAGTTACAAACATATTCATTGCTAACACTTATAAACGTTGGAACTATAAGATATGGTAACACTTATAAGAGTTACAAACATATTCATTGCTAACACTTATAAATGTTGGAACCATAAGATATGGTAACACTTATAAGAGTTGCAAACATATTCATTGCCAACACTTATATTCATATAAGATGGCATAAGTTCTATTTAATATGCATTCAGCTATGATATTATCTCGACATAACAACGTGTAACGAAATCCATAAGAAAAAAGATCCATATTCGTTACAACAACAAAGTACAAACTAACAAAAAATAATAATACATAAAGATACTAAATTGAATACATATACAATATCCAATTCCATAGTAAAAACGATACCTAATTAACAAAATGCAAGATGTTTTTCATATTTGAAGTCTACAAGTACCAAATGTGAAACTCCAGCCATATAAAGAACCTTACATCCAAAAATTTGCATAGCTTGTACAACCAAAATTTATCTTTTTCTCCGTTTCGCTGCTTCCTGCGTGCATTTAATTAAATAGCATCATTTAAGTTTCAAATAGTGGTAAATGTTATAAGTTCAAAATCATACCTTCTTAATTTTGACACATCTTTTGTCTATTGAACTCGATGAAATCTTGCAATTTAAGCTCCTTTTTAAGCCTTCTGTTTTCTTCAAGAGCCTCCAACACAAACTCCACACCACGATCACATAATGGTTCGTCAATCCAATGGATGAATCCACAGTCTCTAAGAGTTTCAGTGATAAAATATTGACGTACAACGTTTTTATTCAAATAGCATGTTTGAATATTGGTTCAGTGTTGCAACGACATAGCAACCTTCAAGATTGTACTTCTCCAGCATTGAATGTTGGCAGGGATGGCAATCTTGTTGGTGTTGTCGATCTGGTAGGCGGTGACATATCATTCTGAACACTTAATAATGCCAAATCTCTTTGTAAGCTTGACTCTATTCTCTCGTAGACGCTAAATGGAGTTGTCGTACGAGATTCGGCTAAACAAACAATTTGAGAAGGATCGTCTGAATACACTAGGAAGTAATCACGGTAATCAGTCAAAGGTCTTGAGTATGAAGGCATCTACATAAAATAAATAAACAATAACGGTATCAAGATGTGAAAACCTTAATTTAGATCCAGATAAATTGAATATCATTTCAAATTTATGCTATAGAAGGCTTATAGTACAGATTTTTAGTTGGTACTCAATAGATAACTACTTGAACATAGCATGGCTATGTAGATAGTAAAAAAATATTACTTATAATCCCTTAAATTGAAGCAAGTGATTTTCCATTAAATTATAATCTTAAAATCAAAGTGTACAGGTAAAAGCTCAAAGTAGATACATTATTCAGACCTATAAGCATGTGTCCGTAGTGCAACCAAGTAAACTTACAATCATGTTGCATAGAAGATGGAAGATCAAAATGGATATTATAAAAGACAAAATTGGGAAAAAATTCTCTTTTAATCAGAGTGTGCATGACTATGGATATCATGAAAGACAAAACATGTATATATTGGGGGACTTTGTACAGTTAATTCTCACACATTCAAAAATAAGTTACAACATAGTACCATTAAATTATGATTAAGTTATCCCCTTTACTATGCTGGGAAGTTGGCTACAGACATGATCCAATCTTACTACTATCTAGGGTGCTAAGATTGGGATGAAACTAATACATCAGTTGAAACAGAAAATTCTAAACTGTTATAATAAATTTTGATATTCCTATCAATTTTGATATTCCTATCAATTTGAAACCATACAATTTTGATATTCTAAGCTTATAACAAGGTATTGCAAAATTGATATGAATGAAAAATATGAAAAATAGGAAATACATGTACATTTCTTTACTCGATTTCTTTTCTTGACAATATAAGGCAAAAAAACCGGAAGCATAAAACCAATTAGAAGTGCCAGTGGTGCAATAATAAGCAAATATGTCATTTAGAGTGAGCAACTTTTAAAGATGCAGCACGAATGAACTAATAGAAGATAAATGCCATTGAAAATATATCTTCTATCGTGAGATCAAAATTTATAATGTTCCCTTGAGCAGTTGGACCGATCGCACTGAAAACATTGAAACAAAAAAGGGAAATTCGGATTTGGCTTGGTAGGAAAAACAATTTCGACTGGCAACAACAGTGAAGCCAAACTGGATACTTAATCAAGTTGATTATAACAAGAAGCACATGTGCTTTATGGAATAATACTGACCCATATTCTCTTTGATGGAAAAAGATAAGTAATCACGCAACATTGAAAGAGGTTCCATGCAAGTAACATGAAGTAAGTTTATTTACACCAATATTCTATGGACTACAATATCAATGAATAAAGTCTAAAGCAAGAGTATGCAATTTAGAGTGAAAATCAACATAATAGTAATAAGAAAAAAATCATAGTTAAGTTCTTACTCTTGGGTCATTAGGTTGCTGGCTAGTTGCATAGGTTCTTAAATAGGAGTCAAAAAAGAGTATACTCTCATCCTAATATGTTTATATTTAAAATACAAATATTCAATAAGATGTCAAAAAAGAGTATACTCTCATCCTATTATGTTTATATTTAAATACAAATATTTAATAAGACTTGGTGTACATTCATTTTAATCAAACTTGGCTGATTTAATGGGTACACAAAACTTTCTATTGATACTCCAAACCATATGTTAGTCCAGCCTTGTTTTAACATGTCTAAAAGTTTGCATGTATCAAAGTGTAAGAACACATATGCACGAGCATGCAACTGAATTAACAAATTAAATGAATGATGAATGATATAAAGAATATTCAAAATAATGCGAGAGCATATGTATACATGCAAGTTATCCATGGTGCTTAATGAGTTTTCACTGACAAAGGTTGAATACCGATAAAATATGTTGATTGAAGTATGTACGTTCTTTTCAAAATATGCCTATTCTTGACACAGATCACAATCACTTGAACTAGACCTGCTAAAGTATTCTTATTAGCCTTTACCTACTTGTGTTATGTGGGTCCAAACAAGAACAAATATGCAAACATATTCGTTAAAACAACAGAAATACCTAACGCAACATGCTCCCAGATTTTGAAAAGAAGACGACTTTAAAAAAGATAAAAAAAATCTAGGCTTAAGATCAAAATGATGGTCTAATACAATGTTTCAACTCAGCATCTAAAATGGTAATTTTAGAAACTGCGAAACAAATAATAATAATTTGTCCCAAAAACCATTCGTATATTATTTAGCATAAGAAATGAGGTAGAGTAATTTCATCTGTTTCTATATGTACAAGGATAGATCTGGCATAAAAGACAATAACCTAGTTTAGATGCGGTCCAAATTAGATTTTACTAATGATATGAATTATTTCATATCACTATCAAAAATGACGGCATTGATAGGTAACAAGTCCTCATCAAATACCGTAACTTTGTTAATTATCGTTTTTATTGGAATATTACTTCAGTCGGGTTATACACAAAATAACTGCACTTTTTGTTAGTTTTCCAAACGCAAACAAATGAGTAATTAAAATCAGAATATCCTACTCCCTTTTAAAAATTACTTGTCTATCTTAGATTTCCATTGTTACACCTCCATGAGCATAGTAACAAAGCTCTTGCATGTATACCAATAAACAAGAGCATATATAGTAACAATATTTTCCATTGTTACACTTCAATGAGCATAATACCAAGGCGCTGAAAAACAAAGTCCTTGTTTGTTGTGACTTAGATAGATCTAGCTCTAAAATCCAAATCAAACACAGCTTAGTTTATTAGTTAGTAATGATCCATGTTGCTCAGTTATAATTGAGCCAAAATGGCTCAGTTATAACTAGCCATTTTGGCCCAGTTACAACTGAGCCAAAATGATTGGCTCAGTAATAATTGAGCCAAAATGGCTCAGTTATAACTAGCCATTTTGGCTCAGTTTTAACTGAGCCATAACGGCTTAGTTAAATTAAAACTGAGCGTCGCGGCTCAATTACCACTGAGCCTCGGCGCTCAGTTATAACTGAGCAACGACGCTCAGTTTTAACATATTTGTTGGTAATCCCAACATGCTCATAAAACTGATATACTATGAAACCATACAAATATTGCAAAACTGATACTATGATACTGTTCAAGTTTTCCATAAGCTTATAGCAAGATATTATTATTATTTTCACCGCTATCTCATGAATATTGCAAAACTGATAATATGAAACCATACAAATAGGATATGAATGAAATAAAGGAACTTACACAGGCTGCAGTCTTGTTAAATTTTCAATTCCTGGAGGTAAGAGACCAAGATAATCTCTAGCTCGGTAAACCTCTGCAAAGATAGAAGCAAATTTTAAAAAGAATTCAAAAGCACACTTTAATGTAATGACATTTAAACACATTCTCCAAAGCTTAAGCCACATTGGCTATGTGATAAAACTAGCTAATAAACATCATTATCTACACTCACGTCTTGGTTTATCTGTATGTTTGCATAGTCTAGGGTTTTTTCGTCCACGTCATTCATTAAAGTGTGCTTTTTATTACCGTATAAATCCCAAATGTATGCCTTAAACGCAACAAATTCAGAATACTCAGAAACCAACAAAAACATAAACAAACCAATTCATAGTATGATACGATTATCAGGTGAAATAAATAGCAGTTTGCAGACTCAACAAAACCGACCATTACATTCACTTTCACTTAAAAATTAATCAACACATACCTCATAATTTTTACAGTTCAGTTCTCATGTCAACCCAATGTAATAAGTGATTCACTATCGTCTGTTGACAAGTGAACAACTAAACATAATACAAGCAATATACTCAACGTCATGGCATGACAAAAAAACAACATTTCAGGTTGACAAACTTCATATTTACTGTGCAGTTTTTCTATGAGAAAAATATCTCTTAACTTTTTGCCAACAAAGAAAAATCTTATTTCGTCATGCTCCATCGAAGAAAATGGCAATCATCATACCATTGTTTTTACCTCTTATCGTGATTCCTAGAAGCCGCTGTGATTCCTAGAAGCCCCAATTCGAAGTAATGGAGAGAGGATTTGAGAGGCTAATACCGATTTGAGAGGCTAGTCGCAGATTTCAACTCTTCGATTTCCATTCTGTTTATTTTCTTATGTTGCGGCTTGGAAGAAATAAGTGTTGAGGAATAAGCGTTGAGCATCCGATTAGGGTTATGTTCGGTAACTTACCCTTTTGCCCTTAGAAAAGAAGAGTTGGCCAGGCATAACAATACATAGAAGTGTTGGCACATTTTTGGTGACACATTTTTGCTACCACAACACATATTAATGTCACTCGTCTACAACACATATAAGTGTTGGCAGTTGAAAAAAATAAGAGTTGCCAAATGGCCATTATGGTGTAGTGTATGGCGACATAGTAGCATGGGATACTATGTCATCTATGATTGATACATTTATATTTGAAGTTGTTTTTGACACTATACACTTATAGTAATATCAAAATGATTAGTTTTAAACGTATCAAGCATGTTTGGCTATTATAAGGTAAAACTTTATCCTTCGGCTTGTGTTGCATTGTGTGATGGGACTTGAGTCTTATAATAGCTTCATTTTTTCAAAAAGCATTGTGTTGTTTGTTTTATGCACTAGTATTCTTGGAAGGAAACCCGTTCCGTGTTATACGACATGGTCCCTTGATTTACTTTATTTTAAAGCAAAGATTTAATAACTGTTTTAGTTCTCACACCAGTCCCATGACTAACCTGGAGTTTATTGTTTTAACCTAAACTCTAGGTGCCCATATTTTCCACATGGGCAGCTAGTAGTTTTGATTTTGTAGATATTTCTTTTTCCAGGATCCTGGATTTACAGCTGGAGCTATATTCGGAAAGCTTTGTATCCATGTATTTCTTTCAGTTGTGTTATGTATTATTTTTCCGCTGCTAATGTAATTTAATCTCTGATATTATTTTTCTGATGTATATTATTTATTCATACTCTGTTATATTCTTGTACTCTGATGTAAATTGTTGTAATAACAATGAAATGTTCTTCTATTTGCGTTCTGATTTGTCGTGTTCTCAAACTCAATCCGGGCTTTCCCTTACGGGCAAGTTTGGGTCGTTTCGGCGTGGTATCAGAGCTTTGGTTTTACAGAGCTGAGGACAAAACACGTTAGAACCAAACAAAATAATTCATCGGAGATAGGATTAGTAACATCCTATGATAATAACTCGTTAGAGATAGGATCAGTAGTATCCTAGAATGAGTTCGAAGAGTGTTATTTATAAAAACAAATTTTATTTTGAAAATTTAAACCAAATTATACGTATTTGTATATTTATTTATATTGAGTTTGGACAATCAAGTATATGAAGATTTTGCATATACGCGTCATGAACGTATATTCGATGTCTCAAATATACTGGATAGATATAGAATCATACTCTAGTCTCGAGCTTTGAAAGTGGGATTTCTATATATTTCTGATTGACTGTGTGAGAACCAAAACTTAGATAGAATTTATTATTTGTGATTTGCCACTAAAAATATGATTTTTAAGTATATATAGGAAGTTATCTGTTTGGAAATTTAATTAACAAATTGATTGCTCGTTGTGATGTTTGATTATTAGTTTAACTAATAAAAATATTGGAATGATAATGAATTTAACCAGTATGTGAATGAATGGTAAATTTAGCCAAATTGAATTTATTATGAAACTGAATTGAAATTTTTTTAGAAATTGCATGCATATACATGTATGTATATGAACAGGTCATAGCAAGGAAGCTAAGAAGAGGAATAAAATTGTATGCCCGACAAATAGGTACATGTTTATTGTATTTCTTGGGTTTTGACGATTTTATGAGTCGATTGGCTTTTTCTTTTTCTTTTGGATTGGTGAGGGCCCTGTGAGGAAAATTGCGGTTTTAAAGGTCTCCCCGTACAGAGGAAGTTATGGCAAAAAAAAATCGAAAATTTAGCGTGTTAACCAATTTTTTAAAGAATTTCAAAATTTCTAGAAACTGAAAAGTTGAAGAATGAAAGCCAGAATGAAAGTTGAGTTGGTTAGTTAAACAACTTTCAACTTTGTTCCTTTACGAGAACCAAAAGATTTTAAGTGGGGGAGATTGTAACACCCCAGAATTTTCAGAACAATTTTAAAAATTTTATTTTAGCTATTTTTATGGATTTTGAGTATTTAAAATGATTTATTTTAAATAATAATGATGAAAATTTATTTTAATCGAAGTTAGAACGTATAAATTTATATTAATTATAAAACGAGCCTGAAATGGCGCGGTAGTTTGAAAATTCGATTTTAAATTTCAAATGAATGTACAGAATTCAAAATAAATCGGATTTCAGTAAAACCAGAAATATTTGAATCTATTAAATTATATCTTTCTAATGAATGTGAAAAATCCAAATTTCATAACGGGAATAAAAAGATATGTCCAGTTTAAAATTCAGAATAATCGCTATGAAATTTAATATAATATATAGCCCTTAAAAATAGTCATTTTGCGAACAACTTCCGTTTTCGACGAAACCACTTTTGTTGGATCCAAAATATCAAATTATTGCTAGATTTCAATTTTTATCATTTTTTGAATTAATATGTGAGCGTGGTGAATTAAACATGTTTGGTACTTTCAGTTCGAATTTAGTCGACCGGAAAATTACCATTCTTCAAACGACCTCCAAATTCAACGAAATTAGTTTTGTTAGGACCGTATCGTCAAAACATAGCTAGATTTAATTTTCAGTAATTTTTGGAGTCAGTATGTGGCCCCGGTAAATTAAAATGTATGTTAAAATCAATTTTGAACGTTAAATTAATGTACATTTTAAATTTGAAGAAAAACTGATCGAAACAGTCGAATCGGCTTACCAGGACATATCACATTGTGTTCGGAATGGAGATAATTAGCTAGGGGCGACTGTCGTTGGGTCTGATTTGGACTTAAAATGAAAAAGTAACTTTTCGGGAATTTAAAATAATATTATTATATATTTAAATAATTATACTCTCCCCTCTCTCTACTCCCATCGTTCACTCGAAATAAAAAAAGAAAAAGGAAAACCCTAGCCCGCCGCCGCTCAGGCGATCCCCCCCACCGTGCGCCGTCGTCGAGGCGCAGCCATCTCCAACCGTGGGCCCCTTAAATAAAAATCAAAATTTTATTATTTTCTGAATTTGCAAATAACACCCTGGACTGTTTTAGCCAATATCTCTCAAACCGAGCACCTATGGCCAAAACTCCACAATTTCAAAATCGAAGAGCACGATTTTCTCTTCGATTTGGGTATATGGAAGTCATATTTTGGATAGTGGAGTTGTTCAGAAAACGCGTCCAATGTTTGATGTTTAAATTATGTCCTTTCGCGAATTCTGGCGAAATGAAGCATTTTCGGAAGAAAGACAACTAAGCGAAAGTCGTCCTGAATGGCGCGCTTAAACTAGAAAAAAAGACGGCGTGAAGATTGAAGCTCATTTGCAAAGTCTGGAACCAAATCAACAAATCAGATTGTCAGAAAAGCACGGCGGAGTGAATCCCATTGTGAGAACGCCTTCTCACTCAATTTAATTTACAGCTAAATATATTTTAGGATGCAAATGGGGCTTAAAAGCCCTCGACACTATTTATTTGTACAAACCATGGTTGTATGTTTGTTTAGATTGAATTTTGGGAAAATTGACTGTGTTTGAATGAAATGAATTGTATTGAGTGCGATTGATTATTATGTATGGCGCGAGCCAATATCAGGAGAGGGGTAGTGCTCGATATTACTCCAGTTTTAATATCGCGCCGTTATAATGCCGAAATTTTCTGAAATAAATATTTATTCATTAAAAATGTAATTCTTATTGTGTATATGAACTGTATAAAATATTCATGTGCTGAATAAAATGTATGAACAATAAAAATATCATTTTTATTGAATGAATGAACTAGTTAAAATATGCATGTGTTGAAATAAATATTTTATCGTTAAAAATATAATTTTAAACGTATAAATGAACGGCATGAAATTCTCCTGAAATGAAAATAAATATTCATTTACAAATCAGACGATTTGTTTATGTACACTCATTTGACTGACATTAATTGGGACGATAAATTTTACACATCGCCCACCTACACAAATAATATTCAGTATTCGTTGCTTGAAACCTCACACGGGTATTGGGATGATATTTGACGTACACTAATCCCAATTGTTTAGTTGTATGTCAGTCGATTAGCTGACAGACTGTTGTAAGCGTTAATTAATTATATTTAATGCTTATGCAGTTGTGTAATGCACTCTGGATGATGGTTGACTGTTTATAATTATTGTTGTGAACATGTGTGTATGAAATCCATATAAATAATATTATATGGTAATTGACTGTGTCTGATTCCAATTTAGAAATAACGAAGACTTAAAATAATGAATATTTTAAAATAATATTCAGAAAAGGATTAAAATGTGAATTTGATATCCGATTTTGGATTGACACGAAAATATTGAAATGTGTGAAGCCGTGTTGATTAGATTTGCGCCATTTTGACGCAAACGATCTTCATATCGATTTTATTCATTTTTATAATGAATATCGAAAAGGAAATGATTTCAAAATCTGATATTTTGAAAATATTATCATTTAGATATTATAATGATAAGGAATATTCAATTTTGATTTAAAATTGAAAACGAAGTTGAAATCGCCTTTTAAACAAATTTAAAACGATTTATAAATACGATTTAAATGGAAATCGATAAAATATACATAATATATATTTAATGGCCTGAATAGAACACGCCGCGACCGTTCGCGAATTTCGACCACTGACTTCGAATTGACATTACAGGAGATCCGACCATCGGATTCTCCTAAAACTGGAACCATTGGGTTCGTATCGAGAAGAGCTTTCCAACGAATATAAAAGATTTGAAATCTAACGGTTGGATTTGGAATTATGTCGAAATCAAATTTGGAAAAGGTTGTTCTAAGTGCAGTTCGATGACCATTTATGGAAATCAACTGAAAGGGCCTTAATAAAATTATTAAATATATTAATAATTTGTGTAAAATCGTAGTAAATGATTTGGAAAAATTGGGATGAAAAATTCCATATTTGAAAAGATAAAAATATAATTTTATCGAAATGAACTAGTTATTAACTAGAATTATAATCCAATTATTTTTAAATAAATAAATTAGATTGTGAATGGTTTTAATATAATCAGAAATTTCCAATGAACGAATTAGAATGTATTTGTAATGGAAATAATCTTCTAAATATTTCGATATTGGATTCCATGATTATATGGATATTGTTATGGAAATTTGGAAGATATATATATGTGTATATATATATATATCGTTATTTCCAATACGATATTCATTGGTTTCAGAATTTGATATTCAATATAAGCTGATATAACTTCTATTCAGAGCCTTGTATTTAATATTAAATTGGATTTTGGGTTTGACATGAACGGTGTGTTAAATAACACTGTTCTTAAACCCAGTTGGGAAAAGAATAAATCTTTTAATTAAGATTTAGTGAAGTTTTCCAATTAATTAATATTTAATTGGAATTGAATAAAAGAATTGGATTTTGGGGTTTGTAACACCCCACATCTGTTAAGGTCACTCACAAAGGGAATGCCTTAACTTCAATGGAGTATTATGGGTACTGGAACAGAAATATTACAAGACAGACATATATAAAACAGCGGAAAATAAAGTGGAAGTACTTCAAATCATTTATTAAATATAAATGTTTACAAGAAAAGCCAATCAACTTCCAATACCCAATTTCATAGTCAAAATATCTGTCTTGCTCAAAAACAAAGAAGCATAAAAACAAACTGTAGTATTCCCCAATAAAGCAAAGCAAGTCATAGCCAAGAGAAATCCAAGCCATACATGAAAGATCCTTGGAGCTTGGTAAGATCCGAACTAAGCTGTATTCCCACCCTGTGAACTTGGGGGGGGGGGGGGAAACGGAAGAAAAAGAGGCGAAACAAAACGGGTCAGTCATAAAGACTGAGTAAGTCCTAGTGACTTTCAGCATAAAAATAGGTAAAGATAACATGGCATGAATAAACTGAAAGTAAACATAAGCATGATAACAAGGTAGGCAAGATAAACTAAGATATCAAGATAAACTATGATAACAAGATAAACTAAGGTAACAAGATAAACTTCGGGCGCGATGAAACAAGTATAACATCCCATAATTCCTATCAAGTATCCACCGCATGGTTTCTATCAAGAATAACATCACAAGGTTTCTAAGCTTTACCATTAAAACGATATCTATTTGCTCTGCACCACCTAACTAGCATCCTCATAAGTGTCTTACATTGAATGATCTGTATTCCTACTAGTGTCCCAACTAGTGTCCTGTGTAACAAGGATCTGTACCCCCTACTAGTGTCCCAACTAGTAGCCCGTGTTATATAATAATTACAACGTGATCCCAATCCCCGCAATTATGGTAGCCTTCAGGTGTACATCGATTATGAGGATTCCACCTCGATCACCCCAATGGCCATGTATATATTCGATGCACCCTTACTACCTTATCGATCAGCTCCCTACTTGACCTAGTTCTCATTTGTGTCACGCGGCCCCCTACTTGTAGATACTTGTGCTGGTCCCACCATGGGGTGTATCAAGTCCCATGGTGGCAACCCTGACAAAATCAAGATGCACAGCTTTATACCTACTGATGCCCAGTGGCTAAATTTTCTGCGCCGAAGTGTGTGCACGCCCGCACTCCGTTAGAACCTGCACTGCTGCACCAACCGCCGCTAATTTGACCTCTTATAATCAGCCCAGTAATCGTGCCCCACCCTGCCTAGCTCAGGGTTTCGTTGATACCTAATGTGGGTTACTGCTGAAATGGGTCCCCGTTACTAGGTTTTTCTAATGGTTAAGTCTGTGGGCCTATATTCTCTGATATTACCCACCAACCCTGATGTGTACTTAATCCCGCTACTGATTCAAGCATGTGTATTTAATGGTTAAGTGTATGTGGGCCTATATTTATTAATATTACCCACCAACCCGATATGTACTTAACCCTCCTACTCGTTATGTTACCATGGTTAAGTGTTTACCTTAGTTAACTTAACCTTTCTCGCTTATTATGTTTGATTGGTTAAGTGTGGTTTATTAACTTAACCTCGTTCGTCTATCTGGTTACATTGGTTAAGGATTTTCTTGTTAACTTAACCCCGTGTGTTACTTAACCCTACCACGCATCACATCAGATTGGTTAAGTGCATGTTAACTTAACCCCATCCACTAGTCATATTATAATGGTTAAGTGTTATCAACTTATTCAAGTTAACTTAGCCCACCCGTTTGTCCTGTTATGTTGGTTAAGTGTTACTACTTAACCGCAACCACTTGTCTAATTAACTCATTGTATTAGTTAAGTGTTCTCATTAACTTAACCTCACTCTCTAGTCCAGTTTAATCATGTTATAATAGTTAAACATTTGCTTAACCTTACCTACTCCCGTAGTCAACATATTAAATTGGTTAAGTGTCCAGATTATCCTAACCCTACCCGCCAATTTAGTTAACATGTTGAAATTGGTTAAGTGTTCTAGTTAACTTAACCCTACCAACCCTAGCTCAGCTCTAGTTGTCTTATTAGGGCACCAACCTCTCACATTAGACAGATATTGTTGTGGCTGCCGGTGTGCCGGTCGGGTCCGGGCAGTCTTACGCCCCAACTCAGTCTAACCTCGGGTCTTTATTGGGCCTAATGCTTAGCCTCTCACATTGGATAGGTATTGCTGTGATTACTGGACAGCCGGGCGGGTCCGGGCAGGTTTACATCACAACTCAATCCAACCTCGTGCTAAGCATATTCGTATTTTCCAATTTACATTAATTATGCAAATTATTCAAATTCATATTACTGCCCAATTTGTTTCCAATCAATCTCATTAAATTAGGTATATAATTAATACCATTTTATGCCATAATTCTAATTTACATTTTAATTATGTAAATTGTTCAAATTCAGATTTAATGCCCAATTTGTTTTCAATCAATCTCATTAAATTAGGTATATAATTAATACCATTTTATGCCATAAATCACTTATGTGATAAATGACCAATTTATGGCAAGTTTTCCTATAATTAATCATTTTAACCCACCGTTACCCCGTCTAATATTAGGCTAACTATCTTAGCCTAATTTACGTTCGTATGATTTTTGAGTATAAAGTTTAGGCTAAAAACTTAGCCTAATTTAATGTACATAAATACACAATCATAAACATGACAAAGGTATAATTTTGACATTGATGGCATAATTAATGTGAACATAATGGGGTGAACTTGCAAAAAGACATCATGAACATTACAGGAGTGAACTTGCAAAAATGACATCATGAACGTTACAGGGGTGAACTTGCAAAATAACCATTATGAACATTATAGTGTCATAAGTGTGAACTCGCAATTATAAGCTAATTCAACATATATGTGTATTTTTAACATAGGCCATATTAACATACATACATGAGAATTAGCAATATGAACTAATTAATATACATATGTTAATTTGCAACATAGGCAAATCAACATACACATGCGTTACTTGGCAACATAGATTAAATTAACATACTCACAAGCCAATCACAAATATATGATAAGTGTGGCATAGGTTTTTCTTATACATAAACATGTAGATTTGACCATTTGTCGCATGAATCTACAACATAAACTTGCATAATAAACTTATCAATAATTCCCAATTAAACATGATAATAGAATCAAATCACTAGCATATTATACAACATGACAAACATTGTACTCAATAATTCCCAATCCAACATGATAATAGAATCAAATCACTGGCATAATATTATACAACATAACCAAACATAATAAGCATCGTACTATTTTCATTTGACCGCAAAACATGATTTTAATCTTAATTCACATTCCGCAAATATAGCTAAACTTACATCAATTTCACTTTATTTCATCACCATATTATAATTAAATATTTAAATCTGAAAATAACTAGAACTTACAGAGAACAGCTAATGAATTAGGGAGTGAATTTGTCGTAGAAAGTTGCAGTGTCATTGATCTATCCTCTTGAATTTGTTGTAGAAGCATTGATCTTTGATTTGATTTGGGTTTGAACGCTTAAGCTTTAATTTGGAGACGGCGGCCATGGCTCAAGAGAGATTCCAGCAGCATTTAGGTGTCATATGAATTTGTGTGAGTTAGGCTAGGTTTAGGTGTTATTATATAGGTGTAGCACTTCATTTCAGCCATCGGATTAACCCTAAAACCCATCTGGACCATCAAAACTCGTCCCGGGCCTCAAAAATGGGTTCTGGACCACCCCAGGCCGACCAGGTCGACCTGTACAGAGGGGGGGTCGACACTACAGTCGACCTGGGGGGGGCAGGTCGACTATAGTGTCGACACTATGGTCGACCTGGGTCAGTCTGCAAGAAAGTCTGCTGAAATCTTGTTTTAGCCATATCTTGGTCATACGAACTCCGATTTTCGAAAACTCGGACTCTATTTTGCGTATTTTTCTGAGAGGAACGCAATGGTGATGTCCATTTTACCTAATTCCAGATTCTTGAATTAGTTATCCTGATTTTACTATCTTTTCCGTTACATACGCCGTTATTGAACTAATTTTTCTTCTCTTCCATGTATTAATTAATTCTCCTTATGCATCACCATTATTTACCTATCATAAGCATATTTTCATATATTTTATTTCATTTTTAATTATATTAAAAAAAATACGGGGTGTTACAGGGTTTGTCGTTAATGGTGTCTTCGTTAACACTGTTCTTAAACCCCATGTGAAAAGAACAAATCTTTTAATAAAGATTATTAGAGTTTCCAATTATATTTAGTAATTGGAATAAAATGGAATGTGAATTGGGTTTATTGTGAATTGTGTTTTTAACGACATTTGTTCTTTAACCCGATTAACAGTGAAATGTGATTTGGAATTTATAAATCTTTTATTAAGATTTAATGGAAAATTTTCAAAGTAAAGTTTGCCAATTTAATAAAATAAATTGGGATTGAATGGGATTCGATTTGGTAATAATCGAAGTGAGCTTCTGTGGAGGAAGTCTGTTAATATAAATGGAATTTAAAAGGCTTTGTCATTATTCCATTTATGTTATTAGTCAGATACGGAAATTGATACCGATTATATATTGATCTGGTTTTTCCGTGAAGATTCCATGATTAATGGAATGTGATTTCGGGTTTATTGTAAACCGTGTTTTAAATGACATTGGTTCTTTAACCTAGTTAAAGACAGGATTTCATGTCTAACATTGTATTTCGAACTGTATTGTTGATCTCTGCTAAATATATATCTGTTTGGTGGTGGAGAATTTATTTTTTTGCTTAACACCCCTCTCTAAGACGTACGAGCTTAGAGGTAATATATCGATAGAAATCAATGGTACAGTGTAGATTGTCGATGCAGTATGTTTGATTTCCCAAAGTTAAATAATCACTAATATTGATATTTGGAAAGATTAAAATTAAGTGGAGATTCAATGAATCTTTAATTAGATTAAAATGTGAATGTGATAATTTAAATTATCAAATTTGGAAAATGATCGAGAATGGTGTATCACCAGTTTTACTCCAGGCGATAGTTAAATCATTAATTAGATTTGAATGTGAAATGGTAATTTAAAATTACCGATAACACCGTGGTGTTAGATATGGAGTATTACCACTTTTACTCCATGGGATTAATAGGTTGGGATTGAGAAATAAAACAAATGATTACTTCGGTAAGGTGCACTAATCCTGACTAGTTTGGATAAACCTTAATTTGGTTTGAATTGATATCCAAAGAAAGATTAAAGAATAAATTTAAAGAATTTATCTTTGATAAAATTAATGGGAAGCTTTCCCTAAAGATGTGAATATTTGAATAAAAGAATATTCAGAATTGGGATGAGGCATATGTTGTGTTTTCATAGCACTTGATTATAAGATACGTGAATTATTCGGAAAGTTCGGGTTTATACCCATTCTGAATACTTGATTCGACGATGAAGACGGTGGTTGAAGACCGGAGGTCTTCACATCGTTTGGATGATTACTGATGTCTTGATTGGGCTATACACCCAAGACAAGATAATAAGTAGAGATCGTGCAGACGTACTTGGAGATCGACCAGAAATGCGAGAACCTCTCTCCTGTATTGCACATATGGGATGAGGAATAAGGTGCCTCCGGTTTCGTTTAGACCCAGAACGAACTTATAAATGGATGTGTGTCTGACATTGGACTTTATTCCATATTGATCTATTTGGTGGCGGAGAATTTATTCTCTTGCTTAACACCCTTCTCTAAGATGTACGAGCTTAGAGGTTATATATCGATAGACATCAGTTGCATGGTGTGAATTGCCTGTGTGGCATGCTGAGATGCAAATGATCAAGGTTTTTTTTGAAAAGCAAAATCTTGTAGTTGATGATCAAAATACGGATTTAAATAGCATAGCGTTAATTCGCGAGCCTTACAACTCGATATAAGACAAAAACGGGATTGTGACTGCAGGGAATGCACGACGTTTCCTTTTAGCTGTGGGTGGTGTCATGATATGGAGCCTAGACATTTATATATTTTTACCTATGTGGATGATGGATTGCGAGGCGTCTCGGATATATCAGTCACTATGAGGCCGATGGATAGGTCCGATAGGACCGGGAAACGTGTGTTCAGGTATAATTAATCCACTAAGTGTGGATCGGTCCTGAAGATCCAATGGTTCGCCAGCATCCGAACCCTGATGCATTTGCTAGAGTGCCTCGAAACCGGAGAGGATGATCCCTTGCCTCGACTCATGACGGAAATCCAATTTTCAATACGTGACATTTCGGTTTTAATTGCAAAACTAGTATGGCGACATAGTAGCATGGGATACTATGTCGTCTATGATTGATACATTCATATTTGAAGTTGTTTTTGACACTATATACTTATAGTATATCAAAATGATTAATTTTAAACCTATCAAGCATGTTTGGCTATTATAAGGTAAAACTCTATCCTCCAGCTTGCGTTGCATTGTGTGATGGGACCCGAGTCTTATAATAGCTTCATTTTTTCAGAAAGCATTGCGCTATTTGTTTTATGCACTGGAATTCTTGGGAGGAAACCCATTTCGTGTTGTATAGCGTGGTCCCTTGATTTACTTCATTTTAAAGCAAAGATTTAATAACCGTTCTAGTTCTCACACCAGTCCCGTGACTAACCTAGAGTTTGTTTTTTTAACTTAAACTCTAGGTGCCCATATTTTACACACGGGCAGCTAGTAGTTATGGTTTTGCAGATATTTCTTTTCCCAGGATTCTGGATTTACAGCTGGAGCTATATTCAGAAAGCTTTGTATCTGTGTATTTCTTTCAGTTGTGTTATGTATTATTTTTCCGTTGCTAATGTAATTTAATCTCTGATATTATTTTTCTGATGTATATTATTTATTCATACTCTGTTATATTCTTGCACTCTGATGTAAATTGTTGTGACAACAATGTAATGTTCTTGTATCTGCCTTTTGATTTGTCGTGTTCTCAAACTCAATCCGGGCTTTCCCTTACGGGCAAGTTTGGGTCGTTTCACGTATATTCGTAATTTTTTTGTATATATGTGTACTCGTAAATACTTTGTTTTGATGCTATGTATATGTTATTTGACCTATTTGTAAACATTGTCTGAATTACACAGTTTATACAATGTTTGTACTCGTTATCTTTCTATTTTAGTATAGATATACAATAGTATAGATTTAGTACTATAATCTTAGGAAAGTTATATATATAATAAGTTGTTTAGTATTATATTCATTTATAGTATAGATTTAGGGGGAGTATAGTTTGATATAGTTAGGTTTAGTTTTTGTTGATGACAAAGGGGGAGAAATTATAAAATAGGATATAGTTTAAGATAGGCATAGTTTAAGGGGGGAGTCGGGAGAAATTCATGGTAAAAGAGGGAGTATTCAAGAAATCGGATCAACGGGTATATCAGGTATGAATAATTTACAAACCAAGGTTTCATCATAAAAAAGGGGGAGATTGTTGGAGAATGGAATTTTGATGACAACAACCTTGTTTCAATTATTAACACTATTTATTATAAAATATACGGTAACATCTTTATCCAGAATATATATATATATATATATATATATATATAACAAGCACCTATTTTTCGAATGCAAATATACTAAAAGACTGTGGGCGACTCAGAAAATCAAATGTTTCAACACTGATGAAGTCGGAAGCTTGGCAGAAGAGATACAGTACCTGAACAATCGGAGAAACGTGCCTAAGCTGGTGATAGAGGTGGGCAAGATTTGCCTCACAGCCACAGTGTGGCAGGCATGGAGAGAACGCAACGCCAGAGCTTTCAAAAAGGAGAAAACCGAACTATTAATCAACGCGAGAAACATAAACAGAGATATTGAGTTGCTTTTCAATCGAATTAAGGAGAAGATGATTACCACTGCAGAGGAACAAGGACGATTGTTAATGGCGAAGTGGAGCTAGAAGGAACGGACCGCAGAAATTCGAGCAGAGAATCAACGGCCGCCATGAAGATAAAGCCCTAATTTTACTTTTCGTCTTTTGCAGAGAATGTAGAGATGGAAAGTGATTTTTGGACGTACGTTGTATAATACCCGTGTACTATACGGGCTGTATTGTATGGGCCGTGAAGGCTTTGGGCTCTAGCAATAAAATTTACCAAGTTTCAAAAAAATAATTATATATATATATATATATGCAAGAATTATATACATAGGTGATATAGAAGACTGTACATTTTAAGAGATTCAAGATCCAAGACTCATAAGAATCAAGATTTCAAGAGCTCAAGAATATCAAAGTAATAGAGTCTAGTTAATATGTAAAACTCCGGTTAGCACTTTCAGATTATGTTTTTTCAAATCATCTTATTTTCAAACTCCTTTCTAAATGATTTCAAATTATTTTTGCTTATGTTTACAAATATATATATATATGTTTATTATATAGTTTATATATATTATAAAGTTTTATATTTACAGTATATATATGCTTATAATTATAATATATAACTTTATATCATATAATTATATATATGTTTATATGTAAGGCTGTAACGGATGCTTTTGGATACAGATAGTACCATATCCGAAATTAATTTTGGATATCGGATATCCGTATCCGTTTAATTTTCAGATATCGGATATCTGTATCCACTTAACTTTCGGATATGGACGGATGTCGGATATTTATCCGCTCCGCCTGCAATTAATAAATTAAACAGTATAAATAAAAAGGCTTGGGTGAACATAAAATAATCTTTATGCTAATCTTTATAAAAAAAACCAAGAAATAAAGAAATATGATGATGAAACATTGTTTTAGACTAATATCCATAAGCATATCCAAAAATATTCCAAAATTAAACACTAAAACTACCATTTTTCACTAAAAATTGACAAAAATTTATATCATAGTAACATCCAACGGTTACGAAAAATTTAGTAACCCTACTTTTCTGTTTTGAGTTATATATATATATATATATATATATATATTACATCTAATAGTCGAACGGATATTTTTCGGATACGGATACCGCTATAACTATATTCGTGTCGAAAAGCTTTTCGGATATCCGTATCCGATTTTCGAATAATGGATATTTTTCATATTTTCGAATATGGATTCGGAGGGATATCAGATTTTTTTTTGGGTATTCATTGACAGCCCTAGTTATATGTTTAAATTATATATTAATATGTTTTTATACTTTAGAAAATTCATTTTAAACAACTAGTTTTGATTCAAGAATTTCCAGAATATATATTGATTTAAACACTTGAAAAATGATTTTAAACATTCGAATATCATACGTATGTCGACATACAATATTTGATATGTCGACATATAACCGTCACGTTTTCAAATTTCAAAGGAAGTGCCTTTTCATTCTTTGAAACGATTCAGAATTGTTGCAACCTTTGGGACTCTATACAAAGGGGTCATTTTCGAATTCTTAACCAACTTTTCTTCTGCTTTTTTATCCTTACTCCTACCACCATTGTTTTAACTTAATTTCTTGATTTCTACACTTATACTCTGCCATTTTCAATACAAATTATATCATTCTCTTTCTCTTCTCAATCTCTATCAAATACTCTCTGTTTGGAAGTGTTATTCAAGGGTTCTAGGGCTGTTTGTAATTGTCAAGGAAAGGGTGTGTTCCTTGTAGCCTGTAAATCAAGGAAAGGGAGTGGTATCAACCTTGTAGCCGTAAAATCAAGAGTATTGAATTGGTAGCCGTGAAATCAAAGGTGTGGAATCGGTGTTAACCTTGTAGTCATGAAATCAAGGGTGTTGTAAGATTGATACTAGAATTAATAAAACTCTGCACAATCCAACGTTGTGTGAGACTGGACGTAGGAGTAATACGAACCAGTATAAAACCCGGTGTGTTCTTTCCTTTTCTGCATTTTATTTCTGTTTATATCTGCATTTGTGATTGTTTCTGTTGTGATATTCATTCTGTGGTTCATATAGTTGTTTGAGTTATCATTAATTGTTCAGATTTTCTATAATCTCTTTAAAACACTATTCACCCTCTGTAATGTTAGTTTTTCCTTAAGATCCGTAATTCTCATCCCCGGGCGTTCACTCTTTCTTAAGACATGCAGGATTTTATTGGAGATTTATCAAAGATTTCTCAAAAATTGCAAAGGCTCTTTCAAATCTATTAACCAAAGATATTGAATTTTAATTCAACGAGGAATGTAAAATTGCTTTTGATAAATTAAATTCCGTTTTGACTTCAACTCCAATAATTCAACCTCCTGGTTGAACACAATCATTTGAGATAACGTGCGACGCTTCGGATTTTGCCATAGGTGTTATTCTAGGTCAGAGAATTAATAATCAACATCGAGTAATTTATTACACAAATAAAACTCTAAGTGACGTGCAACTTAACAATTCAACCACTGAAAAGGAGTTTCTTGCTACCGTCTTTGCCCTCAAAAATTTTAGATTATATCTCGTATGCTCGAAGATCGTTGTTTTCATCGATCATGCGGCCTTTAGGTATTATTATCAAAGAAAGATGCTAAGACCCGCTTGATTCGTTGGATACTCCTCCAAGAATCCGATATGGAAATACGAGATAAGAAAGGTTCCAAGAAAGTTGTGGTTGGTCACCTTTCTCGAATTGTGCACGATAAAATAGATGATACTCCAATCAAAGAATATTTTCTTGATGAGCATCTATTATCCATAACTAAATGCATAATGGTATGCCGACATAGTAGATTACTTAGTGACTAATGAAGTACCTTCACACTGATCAACATAGGATAAACAGAAACTTTTCTCTAGAGTTAAGGATTATTTTTGGGATGACCCTTATCTTTTCATCCCCGATCAAATCATTCGTCGTTGTGTCCCTGATGAAGAGTTCCATAGTGTTTTATCCTTTTCATATAGTCGTGCTTGTGATGGACACTTTGGAGCAAGAAAAACAACTGTTAAAATATTACAATGCGGTTTCTATTGACCCACTTTATCCGTGGTGCATACAAATTTTGCAATAAATGCCCACAACGCCAACAAACTGGATGAATTACTAAAACAAATGAAATAACTTTGAATCCTATTCTGGTTGTGGAAATT
Source organism: Allium sativum (assembly GCA_030737875.1). Lineage (NCBI taxonomy): Eukaryota > Viridiplantae > Streptophyta > Magnoliopsida > Asparagales > Amaryllidaceae > Allium > Allium sativum. The sequence continues at coordinate 468,409,347 of CM060920.1, read as the reverse complement.
TTTGATGTTTGGGGGTATTGACGTCATGGTTTCATTTCCTAACTCATATGGTAATTTTTACATTTTAATTGTAGTTGATTATGTTTCAAAACCGCTGAACATTTCAAGGAAAATGAACAACGACTGAATCCATTTTTTACAATTTGAGGAAAATAAAAATGATGAGGTTGTGGATCTTCACGATCCCATATAGGGGTGGACACAGTGCGGTCTGGTGCGGTTTGAAGTCTAAACCGCTTCCGCACCACATCAAGCGGTTGATCAAAAAAACAAATCATTATCTAACCGTTCAAACAGTTCAATTTCGGTTCGGTTTAGTTGTAGTACGGTCCGATTTTGGTTTGGTCCGGTTTGAACCCGTATTAAATATGAAATAAGAGAACTACATCCATCAACAACCAATTTACGATTGTGTGAGGTTGTATCACTTAAAGGTTAAAACACATAGTGTTGTTATGAACTGAAAGATTAGTTTTTAAATGTATGAATACTTCAATTTTACGTTTAATGAAAAGTGATTGTTTTAGTACATTAACCAAACATCAACGTAAACTAGTGCATAAACATTAAGTAAGACAACTTAAATAAGATTATAATTAACATTATCCAAAAAATGATATGAAAACTATTATTCTTAAACTATAAAAATTTCCTTTGTGATAACGGTTATTATTAATATAACAACATACACTGAAAATAGAATAAACATCGTTAAAACAAAAAAATTGATAGGAATTAGTTATATTATCATAAAATTACTAACACAGGTATTCGGTTCAATTCAGTTTAATATGGTTGATTCAACAGTTCAAACAGCAACCGAGTTGTATCGTTGCGGGTCGGTTTGGTTTGGGGTATTTACTTTAGAAAGATGATTCGACCCGATTTTCTGCATCGTTTTTGCGGTTTGGTTTGGACGGTTTTTGTATTACTGTGCATTTTATGTCCACCCATAATCCCATTTATGCTTCTAAAAGGTGATTTAGGCTACGACATAGCCTAATTCTAGTGTGAGAGTAGGATCGTTGTTTTCATGCACTCATATTTTGCATTAAAAAAAGTTGCATTTTCATTCAGTTTAGTTTACTTATTTTTCATGATTTTTCTTTTGGTGCATTCATATTTCCATTCGTGTTAGAATTGTGATCATACTTCTGCATGTATTTTTTCCTACCAAATGAATTTGTTAGGCATCCTATACAAGCACATATAGATTCATGTTTATTTGAATTTTTTCTAAACTTGATGAAATCGATTTATTATAATAGGCACAGTCGAGTGGATATATTGTACTGGCCATTTGATGGAAATTGTTTGCGAATCATTAGCTTCAGATGGAAAATAAGATGAAAAGCGTGAATAACAAATGATAATAGTAAGCTAATATTTAGACTGATTCATAAGTGACAATTATGAAGCTTGTTATTTATTATCATTGTTTAAAAAATGTTATATCTAAAATACACAAATTAATAGTTTTCAAATCTATATAATTAAGAGGTGCTAAGATGATTTTGCATTATTCTCTCTTGGTTAATAATTATAATAATGATGATAATTAATAAAACAATGGTATCCAACATTGCTAGTACATCCAGCGTTGGTGTGCACACCCGCCAAACTCTATCCTGCTCTCACGTAATCCCGAAAGGCGGTGCATGAGAGGTATACCTTGGTCTCATTTATGAGTTGAGCACCTAAGGATCACCGACCTATACCGACATTGTCAGAGCCGGTTTGCACAATCGACCAAGCTCTATTCTATTCTCACATAAGCCCGAAATGTAGTGCATGGACGGTATACTTTGGTCCATGTATTAGGTGTACGCGTTAAAAAAAGTTATCATTAAGTAAACATATAAATAATAAAGAGTGAACGAAATCAAAACATACTCTTTAATCTTATTGATTTGAAATTATTATACAAGTGAAAACAAAAATATCACTTTGTGAACTTTGACAATCACGTAAAAACAAACTTCATAATTTCACCATGATTTAATCCAAAATATTAGCAAGCTAGAATTTGATGTGATGAAAACTTAATTTTTGTTTGAAATTTGTTGCTAAGTGATGAACTTAAATTTCTCTATTTTGACTAGAACAATTATATACTACACTATTGTAACTATTCAAAACAAAATGATTCATCAATGTTCATATGATTTTACATTCATATAGCTGCATTAATAGCATATCATGTTACAGTTGGTTTTCGTGGGTAGTATCCATTGAAAACCCTCACGAGACACACTCGTCCTATAGGGATATCTAGGGGTTTAAAAGCATGTTGCATACGCTAGAAGCAATCATGATTCCTACGAAAGTATGACTAATAAATTTATTAGGTTTCATTCGAGAACGAATAATAGTTCTAACGTGGGGGTATTTGATGAACATCAAATTGTGTAAATTTTTCACTACTTAATTATATATTTTATTACTCTTAAAGCAGTACTACTCGGTTTTTTAGTCTTGTTTGTTGCATGTTTATAATTTTTAGAAAATGAAGAAACTCTTGATGAATGGATTTTAAAATAATAGTTCAAGTTCAAGGCTATGTTGAAAAGAAGTAGAATGTCAAGCTATGCACAAAAGCAATCATAATTCAACTTGTTTGAAGATTGATATTCTATTAGAAAAAGAAAGAAGCTTCTAGAAGAATATAGAACACGCTAGACCAAGAAGCATCTACTCTACAAAAAAGATCAAGTCAAAAGTTTCTAGAAAATGCTGATCAAGATTATTTTAAAGAATATGAAGAAAGAGATTTCCGAAATAATAAAGAAGGAGAATATAAAGGAAGACCAAGTCAAAGTTTTGAGATTTTTTTTTTCTTTTTGGCAAAGCCGGCCGGTTTTTAAAGTGAACCGTAACACTTTTTCATTATAGCAAATAACGAGCACAAAATATAACGGGAGATAAGCTAAATGCTTATTTGCTACAAACATTCTGACACTACAGCAAAACATAAGAACTGTAATCAAACACCATGCATGGTGAGATCAGTTAAAATATAGATACAATCAGAGGAGATACAAAAAACCCAGAAGATCTCAAAGACCAAAATATTACTTTCAGGGAAGTTCTTAAGTCTTCATATCTTGCCATACAGAGGGCAAGTGGAACTACATCAAGTTAATTCTCCAAACCAAATGCTGAACAAACAAACCACACACACCAGCAATAATCAGATCAGACAAGGCTGGAAACCGAGCAGAGTATGAAGTGAAGCAGATACTCTATCAGCACTGGTACTAGACAGAATCCAGAACAGTGAACCAGCTAACACAACAAGCAAAAGGAACAAAAGCAGACGATTGAAGGCAGAATGTTGAATATAAGAGCAAAGTAGGAAAGCTGGAAGCAGAGCGAAGAATAGCTCATTTAACAGCAGAAAGGCACAATACCACGTAACAACTAACAATTGGCCAAGAAATAAGCAAAATGGCCCTCAATTCACATCCACGACAGGTCTAAAAACTAAACAAATGCAACTCCTCAACGAAATCTAAGAGCCAAGATGACCGACCAGAAGCAACACTCAGAATAAAACACAAAGGCGACACACACGCAAAAGTCCTCAACTACTTAAAGAATTGTTAATTTAAACAAGGCATGAGATGTTGCAAACCTATTGCTATTTCAATTATGTAAAATAATGATGGTCAATACATCGTTCAAACCTTAATAATTTAAATTTAATCAAATAAAAGAATCAACAGTTGTCCCAAAAGACAATATGATAGGGAAGCAATATATTTCTAATCAAAGTATGGTACATTTTCATCCACTGATCAACATAGGTTGAAAATATAAATAATTAAAACATAACATTAACAGGTATAGCAATTTTAGAATGAGAAGAACTGTTTTATGCTTGCTAATGATGCAATACAGCTTAAAGGAAAAATCATTATGTTCTATTCTGTAATATAACATTAATTTTTGAAAAACCAAATATGAACTTGAACTTAAAATAACATACGAGAATTAAAGACACTTTTATACAGTTCAGGTTGTTTTGAACCATGTAGACTTAAGAATGAAAAAAATAGTTTTACCATCATTACCAAATACGCATGTGGTATACACGATAGCTTGCTTTTTCTTTATTACTTATTAAACTAATTCATAACATTGGCTGATTGGATTTATTTAGAAAAATTAAATTGCATTACATGTTAAATGGGTCAAACAAATATACCCTTTTTCTATTGAAACAGCATTTGACTAAACGAAGTAAACTACTTAACTAATGAAACCCAAATGTAAGCATTTATTAGTTCAAACCAGATAATTCAATCGAACCAAATAAGTTATGTTGAACTGGCTTTGTTTTGCTAATTAATTGGCTGGAGCTATAACTGTGATATTTTAGGACAAACACGAGATCGATTTCAATATATCATATAACATCATAAATTTGATGATTTTGCCATTTAAAGAGACTGATAAATAAATCTACCAAACCAAACTTACAATTTCCGATTTAAACGGCTAAGTTTGATTCAGTTTTAGTTACGGTAGACTAACTGTTATTTTTATTTGAATCGTGTACCGATAGTCAAATCAACCATTTGCTCACCCCCGCATAAAACCAGAGAAAATAGCCAGTTGGGCAGCACGTTCAAATTCCATGTATATAACACTGATGGAAGTCAAGGTTAATGATCTGAGCTAGCTACACCAGCTACAACAAAATCAAAACAAGAGCCAGGGAACTTACACTCCCACTCCTCTTTGACTTCAAGAAAAATATGCACAGAAAAGAAAACAAACCCAAGGTAGCATGAAGAATAGAGGAGGCAACTAATTATTCTGGCCCAACCCGATTCTTGCAAAGAAGGCAGTACAAACTCAACATCTGAAGTAGAGATGAGAGCCGTCATTTTCATCTCGAATAGTTACTAATGTTAACAAAGCGATGTCCAGAAAAAGCCCCGCTTCTGAAACTGCCACTTCGAGTCTGCTGTTGTAGCTGCTGTCTGCCACCGAATCGCTGTCTGCTGTAGTCTCGGAAAGGCTGCGGCTGAGATGACAATACCATCATCGTCCTTTCCTCTTTCAAATCTGCAAAAAGTGCATCCATTGTTCTCGGTTTCTGTTGCATTTGCTGCTCCATATTTGTATCCTGCATTTCCCATTTATTGGGGGAAGTTCTATGATTATATGGATTGCATAATGGTACTATATGTTACTAGTTAAGACAAGATCATACAACGATTATTTGGAACATCCTTGGATCTCAAATTGTGCTTACCTTAATAACAACAAGATCATCTGCAGTGTTCCTCCAGGTATTTATAGGAGCGGCCCTATGGTTAAATAATAAAACGGTGAATAAAAGCAAACATGGGAGACCAACATAATAATAATGAATTAAAATGAATGACAATGACAAGGTGTCAAGGTTTTACTTCCATTCAGCAGCTTAGCTACAATTTGATTGGAAGATCTTACCATCATGTAAAAAAACAATGAATAACAAACTTGAAAGCTCTCAAAACTCTGGGAAAGTGACTTCCTGAGGTCTAACTTCCACCAGTCATGCAGAGTATTTAGTACCCAAAGGGAAAAAAATACACTTAAATTTGCTTAATCAGCCATTCAGTCTGTAGATTATGGAGGTAGTTATACTACTATGATGGTGCCGATGCTTACACCATTGAACTTCCAAATACATTCCAAATGGCTAATCATATCCTAAGGCGTTAATCATATCCAAAGGCACGGAGAATCACCGTATTCACAGACAGCGAACATGCAAAGATGCTCATGCTAAACTACCAAAAACTGTTTCCCCGCTAAACATTAATTGACACTTTTAGCCTGTATGTCATAAGGATGCTTTCGATTGGCAACTGAATATCAATGCATGCAATAATCAACAACCCTCAGATATAAGAGGTCTGACAGCCACCCACACCCAAACCCCCACCCCCAAAAAAAAAACGCGGCCTAAAATACTTCTAAAGAAGATTGGCCATAGCTGATGCTTGACCTCAAACTCCAACACAGTGTTAATAAATTGTACATAGCAGCAACTGGAGTGTTATATTCAATGTAAACAGCATCTAAACATCAAATATGCTGCCAAAAAGAGTAGTAGAAGAAGGCTGGCGTTAGAGGAATGCGAAGACGGTCAAAAGCAAGGTTGCAAAAACCGCTAGGCGGACAGATGCTAGGCAGAAAGCATGAACAAATGATTAATCGCCTAGACGAGGATTAACTGGTAACCAGAATAGACGTTTTTGATAAACTCAGATATTTGGGACAAAATTTTAGTACTTTTAGTATTTACTGATCCAAAACGTGATTTTATAAGTTTTTGATATTTTTGGAAACAATCATGAAGGAAAAATCGATTGAATCAAAAGATTTGATGCTAATAAGAGGAACCAAGCATAAGATGGTGCAAAGTGATTCCTATAAACCTATTTATATGCTTAGATAATACAGTAAAGTCTCGTCTAGACAGATTAGTCAAATAGCTATGTGATAAGGCTAGCCTAGCAACTAATCAGGACCTAGGTGTCAGCCTAGAATGATTTTTACAATAGATGTCAAAATAATGTTAAATGCCAAGAAGGCACACACAGAAAATAGCTACTCTTCTACTGTTGCCTCCGAGAACAACTTGTGTAGGACTAAGTTATATAAAACCAACTCAACTAAACTTTGTAAAATCTAAACATATTCTCCAAGGTTGGAACCACAAAAATAAAATCTTCAGAATCCACAAAACTAATGATTTTTACTTGTAGAATAAAGAAAGTAATATCATTGAACTCTTGAATCTCCGGCTAACTGCGTTTTACAACTAGACACCAGTTCTGAGAAGAGAACTTGCAAATTAGTTAGTAATCCATCACACTGATGAAGGATAGTAAACTTGTCTTGACGTCCCACCCCCCCCCCCCCCCCACAAAAAAAAAGAAAAAAAAAAAGAAGAAGAAGAAGAAACTATACAGAAACGTAGCAACTGAAAATCAGGGGTTTGTCGCACATTTCAGCAATAAACATCAGTGTGCATTGTTATGGAAAACCAAGTCACTCAAGAAAAAATTTCAATATATAAATCCTAAACCAAAAGATTAATTTCCCCATAAATGTTCAGACAAATTTATTGTACGGAAGAATGCCAGTAAAAGTGAAATACAGTCCCTTAACTGAAAGAGTTGTTAGTAAATACATCATAAACTGTACCACACAACTTGATATCTAGCAAGTCATTGATGTGCATAAAAACTGGAATAACCTAAATGTACCATTGTTTATTCTTCCAGCTTCCCGACGAATTACGACCAGGCACGAAATTGATGTTGCGGGTTTGCGTAACAGCAGCTCTCTTTGCAGCATTGTTTGCCAAGGGAAACTGGTTTTCGTTTCCCTGGAAATTTGATCGCTTTTGTGCAAGCACACCCTATCAATACATTAAGTTTTTCAGAATATTGGAGCTCGATGGAGGAAAAAGATAAAACTTTAAAAGTATACAATGTCATGCATACTTGTATAATTGCTGGTCTAGAAGCAATGAAGCGCTGGGTCTTATTATCACGTTGAGAAGCAATTCCATTTATGGACCCCTGACCTTTTACCTATGACAAAAATAGAAATTAACTTACAATATCTTGTAACAAAAAATTCAACCAGCACAGTAGAAAAAACTTGCATACACTACTCACTGGATAGTGTGTAGCTCTTTTATCTTTCTTAGCTGGGTTTTTAGACATCTTGATTATTTCATCTGAAAAATAATTAAGAAATTAAGTCAAACTCGATGTAGCAATATCAGAGTAAAGTGAGTATGAACAAGCATACCAAGTGTCATATCCATTTTCTTCTCTGTGAGAGCTATTGCTTCTGGTGTTAGAAGTTGAGTTGCCATCTGGGAATAATCAAATTGCACTCATTTATCATAAGTGCAAATAAAGAAGGAAGAGTAGCAGAAGCAAACAATTGAGTGTTACCAGCTTCACATTATGCTTTTTAGATAAGTAAGTTTGCCTTCACTAAACAACAGGAGTACTTCCTTGCTAAACAAACACATACATTTCATTGAACACAATTATACAATCCAAAATATATATTGATACAAGCCATATAAAACTTAACACACCTAATAATGCATATATTCCTGTCAAATATGTAAGTTACTTATATGCAAAAAGGAATCCATCCAACAGGGCCAACTATATGTAAGCATATCATGTCAACGGATTATGCATCATCCGCAAGTTCCTTTAACAGACATATTTCAGTTAATGCATGCAATGATATACTGCTCTCAAATCTTAGTAATCCTTTAAAATGGATTCATAATCACAAAAATAATCTTATATGCATTTTATTTCACATGTTCATGAAGGGTTAACCCATATTAGCCACACTAGCTATCTATGCATGCAATCGGAATACATGGAGGAAGCACGCAATATAGAACTGTTCCGTGAGAAGTTATAAAAAATGCACAGTAACACAGAACAATGCAGTAAATCCATATAAGGCAGGAAAACAAATCGATCATCAAGAATATAGCCAATTCACAGAAAATGCATACCATAACAGACAGAACCCAAAAACAAAAAGAACATACAGTGTAAAATCAGTGCTATTAATCAATCGAAAATTAAGAGTTTCTTTTTACAGCAAAAGATCAACATAGGCCGTAAAACATCAGGTACTTTCAAAATTGAGAAGAAAACTCACAAGATCTGTAGTGGAGCGGTAACCAAGACTAGTAAGGGTTTCGGAGAGGTAAACTTGGGTTCTTATCAAATTTAGGGGTTTTACAAGGGAGCTGCGATGCGACCTGCTCTATTTTTCCCTTTGTTTCTTTGGTGGCTAATTCTACTCCTAGCCCTCTAATTTCTTAACATACCAAAAATGAAATAAAATAGCATACACCACAATTTTTTTTTCATGCACCATGTCTTTCACAAAATTACCCTTTTATATTTTCATCGCCTTTTATCTCTTTGACCTTAAAACTGGGAAATCATTGCAATATATTTACCTATTACTAAAAAAAACTTTTATTTTAACACTAGTATCTTAAATTATTTGATTGTTTTATTTTTAAATCACTTTTAATTTTTGATAATGGAAATTTGAACTTATTTTTTTAAATATTAGAAAGTTAAACTAGTTAAATTTTGGTGTTAAATTTAAATATGATTAAATTTGAATGAAAGATTGAAGAATTTAGTACTCTGTATAACATTAATTTTAGTTGTTAGTTTTAAATTTTAATTTTTAAATTTAATTAAAGTGAAAAACTGTATATAAATGTTGCTTGTAACTATATGAATATATTTTAATCCTTAAAAGAAATATAAAATTAATTTAACCATTGATATAAATTAACTTATAATATACTAACTTTACAAGAGAAATTATATTGAGTATACATAATGTAAACAAGGGAGAATTGTATATATTTTCATTCTTTAATATAGATTCTTTTTTAATAAGGTCATTTTGGTCTGAAATTTTATTTAAAATCTCATGGTGTAGGTAAAGCAATTTGCGGTATTTGAATAGAATTTGCCTTCTTTGGTCGACGGATACGAAGGACATCTAACCAGCGAAGGAAACGAAACACTCGTAGCGTAAGCCAATGTGAGGAAACCTCGTGTTTTAGGGTATTTGCATTTGCAGATTTTTAGCGAAAAATTTAATTATGTTTTTTAATTTAATTGATTTATGGTTATTTATTTATTATTTGTTTTTAACTAGTATTACCATACAACGGTAGTAAAACCGACCATTAAGGTGTTCAATATAAAATATGAAATTATTTAATAAAATTTATTTTAAGTTAGATTTTATTTTTATTTTTAAAAAAAAACTCTATGGTAGTTTAAGAGAAAATGAAAGTAATTGAAAAAGTGAAAATTTATTTTAACTGAATTTCACATGTGAACCAACTTAAAACAAAGAATATGCTATCAATGTATTGATCTGAATCAGTCACAAACACATACATATATTTTTATCATATATCTAGGAGAACCAATGAAATCTTAATGTTTAGTTATTTTGCAACTCTAAACTATTAATGGATTGAAGAAATAAAAAGAAAAACGAAACAAATATAAGCTCAAAACATATCATATATCAGTGAATATTTAATTAAAATAAAAAATATACAAGAGTAAGATGTAATAAAAAAATCATAAATTATTGAACTAATTTATTTAAATAAAACACTTAAGTACCATTTGTTATTTGAAAAACTCAACAAGCTAAATATAATTTAACTTTAACCCAACCCGAGTCCAATATGGACAATAAAGCACATGCATCCCTTCATTTCTTTATGTGCTTTCTAATGTTTTCTTTCATGCAAACATTTCTCCTCTTTTTCTTTGGATGCTACTTCCATTTCATGCTCTTACTTGTTACCCTTCTCCACATGCATGCACACGCTCATGCAACTCTCCAAAGGCCACAACTCCATTTTCACTCCCTATACATGCATTTGCCACTTCCATCTGTTTACAGAGCTCCAATCTTCCAATCCTAAAATATACATGTTAATAACGCATACATGCACACAAACCCGTACACACGACCAAGTGCATGCACAACACGACACAAACAATACACACGTTTCACACATATATAACATATTGTAATGACCCGAAAATTCCCGCCTTTCGAATCAATAGTAAGCCACACAGGTCCAACCCAAAACGACAGAAACACTCGATACATTAAATTTAGGCATACAACGCATCAACAAAAACAAAAGACTTTTATTAATATCATCTCGATATTACATTAGAGTACAAGATTATCAAAGTATAATACATTACAAAACACAGCGGAAACATAATTACATAAGTAACTCTCAGCGGAAGACTATCAAATGCTCTGGACACAGCTTTAGCTTCGATCCAAAATCCCGCTCTAAGTATCTACAAAACAAACTACCCGGCTGCCAATGTGGAAATATGGGCATTCGAGTTTGCAAGGAAAAAAAGAAACTACGGGTCAGTAATGAGACTGATATGAAAAATCCTACAGTTATTCTTAACTTATTTAAAAGTGAGACATATCACGGGACCAGCCGTACAACACGGAACAGGTTTCCTCCACATGAATACCAATGCATAACAACTCAAAATCAAAATAGTTTTATCATCGTACTTAGATTTACCAAAATATAATCAACCTCATATCTTTCAAACCAAATCCATTCAACAACATATTTTGATTTATAAATCAAATCAACTTTATTTTCAAAATCCATTCTTTTGAAAATAATCTCTTTGGACTTAAAACCCCTATTTCATTTAAAATTATTAAAATAATAAATATTTCTTTTATACCAAATCATACTTTACTTCAGGATTTCAAAACAAATCACTTTGGAAATCTCGGATATCTATAATATAACATATCAAAACATATGCAACCTGATCGGAAGGTTTCTCCCGTTAACAAGGCACTAGGTCTCAGCCTTCTCATCTCGTCAATAATCTATGTATGTCTCTTTATAACCAGAGAGTCCCATACAGTATGTCCCTCCATAACCAGAGAATCCCATAACCGTTTACTTAGATTTTTAGTCATGGATTACCCGAATCATAGGTAACATATCAAATCATTTATACCTCAAAGTGATAAATCGTTCCACAATAATAATAATCACAAATACTTTCAAACCATAGTACTTTTCCTTTTCAAATCATTTAAACATTGGGGTTTTAAGCCTTTGAGATTTACCTTGTTTATAAAAATAATTTCCATAAATTACTTAAGGTTCTTCAAATATCCAGTAGCTAATTTTTCACAACTAGCTTTATATCATTCAAAACCTGATATATCAAATCCAAATCACTTCGAAATCATTTATTATGGTTTATAATGATTTTCCCTATTTTTATTTATATAAAAATAGTCCATTTTCATAAATCCTGATTTTCAGGTCATTACAGGCTCTGGAGCTGTTTTCATTCAAGTTTGATTTGGACTTACTCAAGATCTAACCGTTGGATTTCAACACTCTACTTATCATTTGAAAGTTTTTTTTTCATTTCTTACCGAACGTTTTTTTGGTTTCAGGAGAATCTGACGTTCGTATCTCCCGGTACATCAATTTGAAGTTAACGATCGACATTCGCAAACTATCGCTGTACGACGAGTTCTATTCAAACCAAACTTTGATTAGAATTAAATATTGAATCTAGTCGCTTCTAAGATAGTTTATTAACTATATAATCACTTCTAAAAATTATATTTCCATTTTCAACTTCAATTTCAAATATTTTAAATAAATGGGTATTATAATATTATTTTATTATTAAAATAATATTATTTTTAAAACTTCATTGTTTTAAATTAAAATTTTCTTGATGTCTACTATAAAAATAAACAAGAAAGTTTTGAAAAGGAAATCTTTTTAAAATACCTCCCAGATACCCTGACCGAACTTCACTTTTTCTGGTTACTATTCATTTTAAAATAAAAACTTGAATAGGTCATAACTATATGGAAATAAATTCAAATCAATTTATTTCTTTTACGAATATTCATTGTAATAACATAAACTTTATGTCCATCCAAAATCGGACATCAAATTCTTATTTTTATTTTTCACCTAATATTATATTAATTAAATATTCGTTAAATCATTATTAACTGCAATATCAACCAATGTCAATTATAAATATCAACCAATAATCATTCAATTACCCAACTAGGGTCCACATTATTATCCATTAACCAATAATTAGTTAATTACTTTCTAGTGACCATTTAAGGTTCGATCAATTCAACACTATTGGTTCTTAAGTGTCACATACCTAAGCAACTGCACGTATATCACTTAAAAATGATATTTTTATCTTGCTAATCATCTTTAAACATCATAATGAACTAATATCATCAACCAATAATCATCATATAACTCGTATAAGTTCACTAACTAAAGTTATATTAAACTAGTCCTTTTAAAGTTCATAGCTTCTCACCGTGGGTTCCACTCCGTCAATCTTTTAAGCGGAAGGTATGTTAACACTCTCGTACGACTTCGGCAGCCTCCCGGCGTTCGTAAATATTTCTAGATTTGAATTGGGTAGAGTTTTGAGGCGACGGAGTTTCTAAATCGACAAACGAACAAAAGGGGCTAGAATCGGGTTTTCGGAGCAAACCGGGCAAGGTTTCGGGGGTTATTGGAGTTCGCCCTAGGTGGTGTGGGCCCGAGGGTTCGTTGTTGGGGTCAAAGGTGGGCTTTTGTGGGGCTTTGGGGTCCAGTCGTGGACTATAGTGGGGCAGGAGGGTGGAGATTTGGGGCTATTTGGCGAAGGAGGTGGTATTTTAGGGATTTAAGGGGAAAATTATGGGTTTTGAGTGAAGGAGGGTCGGTGGAGTTGCTGGTCAGTGGGGAGGATGGGGAGGAAATGACGGAACAGGTCAGGTGCGGAGGTTAGTGGTGGCGGCCATGGCTTGAAGCTTGGAAGAAGGAGAAGGCTTTAAGGAAAAGAGGTAGAAAATGGAAAGGAAAAAGGAGGAAAAGGGCCGCTTTTATAAGATTGGAATGGTAATGGATTATTGAGATGTCAATGGATGGAAAGGAGAGGAGAAAACACAACCTAGGGGTCTAAAGAGATGACACCTCAACTGTGCTTTTGCCTTGTTTTAAAGGGAAGTTTGTTTTAATTCTAGCCCATGTTTATCGCTAGTATGATCAAATGGTAAGTCCAATTGACATAGAATTTTGAACTATAACATATTTTGTAATTATGGATAAAATGAAATAGCAATCATCAAATTTGAAGTCCGTTTGACCATCTGTTTTATTATTTTATTGCGTGTTTACTTAATTTTGACCGGTTGACCATTACGCCATAAGTGGGCATATTCGACGCTTTTCTAATGTCACTGCAAATCAAAATAGCATTGCCTTTAGCTATTTTTTCAAATAGGCAACATCAGAGGGGCATGGTATCCGCTATTGTTGTCATTGCTCTCTAAGACAATGCTTTTGGCAATCTACTACCACAGAGAGAAAATATTGCATTATAACTGTATTGTAACACTACTAGCAAGTAATGCAACAACATACCGGGTTGCCCTAAGCATAAGTCACAGCCTGGCTTCTTGGCACTACGCCATAGATGGCCTACGACAACCCCAAAGAAGTGACGTAGTAGGTGCCAAAAAGTGTTGCTATAGGCAAAAAATAATATATGGCAAGACTTTTTCGGGGTTGCTTTTTGCCGCATTGCCTTAGAGTCAAAGGCAACACTTTTGCGATCCTATGATAACATCAGTACAAGTGTTGCCGCAGATAACACTACAACAAAAAAAACATTTCACAACTGCCAAAAACAGTTGTAATATGTCTTCCAGCTGGCATGCAGCACTAGTTATATCTGCAATCGTAATAAAGTCAACCTTTTTTACAACTGTTTCTAGCAGTTGTTCAAATTTGTTTTACAACTGTTAAAAGTAATTGTACCTCAACTGCTATTAATCAAAATTTTAATAATATTATAATAAATAGTATTCAAACACAGTATTTTATTCAAATAAATATTTTATTTCAATATTTCAAATAGTACAAATTTTTTGACTCCACTATTATACATTCACCCGTATATTACACAAGCACTCATATTTACATACATTCCTCACTATATTGTCACTTGATTCACTCATATACAGACTCACATACAACCATAAGCAAGAAAAAAATACATGAAAATGGTTATATAAACTACTACCTTTGAAGGGTTGGACAATGTGGCATATGCTTCTCCTATGCTTTGGAACTGATCATTGGTACTAGGGGGATTTGTATTTCGCCTGATTGATGATCCTCCGTGATCACTCTCATCGACCGAATTCTAACCGGGGTATAAATTCTTCCTAACTACATGTGATAGAAACAACCATACATAAATAGGAAAATGTGATAGAAGTGCCCAAATGGTGTCGGTGCAGCGAAATAGGACATGCACTCATATGTGCTTGCGAAATAGGAACGTTGTTGTCAGCCACCCGGTATTCAACACACTTTAATTACCTAGTTCCCTTCTTTCGAAAGTGTACATATTCATCTAGCCTTATGAATTAGTCATCATCACTTCACTTGGATTAATCAACCCTCCTCTATTCAATCCTGGTGTATCGTTTGTCAACAAGGATTCCACAAATTCAGCATACAAGCGTGCAAATGCAACCAACATAACTTAAGATTCTACAAGTCCATACTCTATTATAATACAGATATACATATAGGTATTAAATAAATTTGACTTGAAGGTTAATTCATTTCGAGAGAAATTAAAAGTTAATATAGTTAGTGCAAAGCTGAAAGTAACTGTAAGTGAAATATGAAGGTGACATCATTTTGATTCACTTGCTCCTGGAAATAAAACGAATCACATCATTAGGCAAGATTTTTAGAAGAAAACATTATAACCAAACAACATATATTGTGATGCAACAGAAAGAACTTTGGAATTGAGATGGTAATAAATTGGTAGAAGAACAAACAAACAGACAAAGAAAGCTAACTTGGCCAAGAAGCATCTGATTCAGCTCAATAAAAGATGGAGTCCTTTCCATAGCTCATATCTGCGAAAATTTGAACAAATGAAATAGGAAAGTTGCATAGGGGACCTCTTATCTTTTCTGTGTGCAAAATTCATACGCACTAGGGTCTCTCATCTTTTTCTAAAGCATATCAAATTCCGAGATTCAAGCATAGACTCAACACCTTCTTTATCATCTTAGCAATCCAATCATGGTGAGTTCTAGTTGCTTTTAGGTTTAGATGAATAATAGTGAATTATGAAAGACTGTGATTTGGATACGTTGCAAACCTTGAATCTATGTTATTGTTAGATCTTATGCTATGTCATGATGGATCTATTTCTTTGGATCCAATTCAATTGTTTTACTATGTTATTATTATGGATCTTGGTTTGTAACTTTTATGTTATGCTATGATGCAGACGTATGTAGATCTATTCTATGTGATCTAAAATTATCACCTTAGATCTATTCTATGTGATCTAAAATTGTCACCTCGTGATTCATGTTAGATCTATTCTATGTGATCTAAAATTGCCACCTTATGATTCATGTTAAATCCATTCTATGTGATCTAAATTTGTCACCTTATGATTCATGTTAGATCTATTCTATGTGATCTAGAATTGTCACCTTATGATTCATGTTAGATCTATTCTGTGTGATCTAAAATTGTCACCTTATGATTCATGTTAGATCTATTCTATGTGATCTAAAATTGTCACCTTATGATTCATTTTAGATCTATTTTATGTGATCTAAATTTTCACTTTATGATTCATGTCAGATCTATTTTATGTGATCTAAAATTGTCACCTTATGATTCATGTTAGATCTATTTTATGTGATTTAAATTGTCACCTTATGGTTCATGTTAGATCTATTTTATGTGATCTAAATTGTCACCTTATGTTAACATGTTAGATCTATTTTATGTGATCTAAATTGTCACCTTATGTTAACATGTTAGATCTATTTTATGTGATCTAAATTGTCACCTTATGTTATCATGTTATATCTAGACCGGTTAGACATCTAAATTACTAATTAGATATTGTGACATCATAGTTCATCAGTTTTATGTCCACCTTGTTATGATGACAATTTCATGTCCACGCTAGTATGTATGTTCACCTTATTACCATACAAGTTTCTATTTATGCCAAGATGATCATTTTAGTTATATACCCATTATTTTCCCTATTATCATTTATGACTAGGCTATTGTCTAGCTAGGCATGTTGCTAATTTTGTGAGGGCGCTAGTTAAGGAACGGGGGAAAAAGGGTTAAGAATGGCATAATTTAAATATGAACATTTATGGACATGTAATTCAAATTATTGGGTAAAATAGGTACTGACACCTATAAAAGGAAAGGATTAATCAATTGATTAATTAATTAAAAATGGAATGTGTAACACCCCACTTCCGTCAAGGTCACACGCAAAGGGAATGCCTTAACTTCGATGGAGTGTTTTAAGTAAATAGAACATAAATTTACAAGATAGATAAAGTATTACTTCAAAAATTTATAACTTTATTACAGCAGAAACAGAAATAAGTTTGGTTACATCTTTCAAATCCACAATATCAGAATTCAAGTACATAAATTTCGGTCTTGTACAAAAACCTTTAGAATGCATAGTTTTTAAAGCCATAATCCCCAACATAAACTGCCATGGAAAGATAGAGTCAAAGCCAAGCAATACTTCAAACACTTCAAGTAGAGAGAGTCTGAATCTAGCTCCTACGTTTCCACCCTGAGCACCTTGGGGGGGAGGGGGGAACGGAAAGAAAAGAGGCGAAACAAACCAGGTCAGACATAAGTCTGGTGAGTCCAGTGACTTCCAGCATATAAACAAATAATAGTACCATGACATGTAAATAAAACTGGATGAGAGATAACCGTAACAGGAATAGCAGGTTAACAGAAGAAACAGAATGATATAGGCTAAGCTAAGCCTCTTACTTAGTTTTCATTTCTCTGCACTAATACTAATATAACAGAATTAGGTGTTGTCCTAATGTCTAAACAGAAAACAGAACGATCTCTTCAGAAACATGATGCTAGTAATGGGCCTTCACCACCCAAATAGAGATAGACGGTACGGAAACAGAATGCTAATAATGGGCCTTTACCAACCCAACTAATGGGCCTTTACCACCCCAACAGAGACAGACGTACATAAACAGAAGCAGGAACGGAATCAGAGATGGAAACAGAATAATCCCTACGGAAACATAATATTAGAATTAGGTGTACACTAGTAATGGGCCTTTACCACCCCCAACAGACGGTACCATACAGAAACAGACAGGTGTAACCACCCCAGCAGAAACAGATGGTACCCCAACAGAAACAGACAGAACTAAGTGTACCTTAAATTCTACCCTAAGC
The DNA here is from genome assembly GCA_030737875.1 of Allium sativum. Lineage (NCBI taxonomy): Eukaryota > Viridiplantae > Streptophyta > Magnoliopsida > Asparagales > Amaryllidaceae > Allium > Allium sativum. The sequence continues at coordinate 468,391,397 of CM060920.1, read as the reverse complement.
GATCGGCTCCCTAATACATAAATACCCTGTGTCGGCCCCATAGAAGGGTGTATCACTCCCTAAAGTGGCAACCTATAGACACAGACCTATTTACAGATGTCACGGTGTCTTACATCCTTAGAGCAGACCGGATCCATGCACGCACATGACCCGGTTGAAATGTGCCATCAACACCCCTCGCCATTATCAGAGTGAACCTCTTACAATTAGTTCAGTAAGCGTGCCCGGACCCCTCTTAGTGTTGGGTCATAGTTTTGATACCAGAAAGGGTAACTGATTAATATGGGTCCCAAACAACAGATGACACAAGTAATTACCCCTCCTAACCTTGTGTCCCTAGACTAACAGATTTCAGATTAACTTGCTTACAGATTTCAGATGTACAAAGTTCAGATTAACTAGTTCTTAGATCAGACATACAGGTTAACAAGCTTTCAGACTAACGGATCATATATACAGATTAACAAGCTTTCAGACTAACGGATCATATATACAGATTAACAAGTTTTCAGACTAATAGATCAGATATACAGATTAACAGACTTACATATTGTTTCACCTAACCTTGTATTGGGCCTACAGATTTACGAAACAGGTTTATTAGATTCATCCGTCCAGCTATTTTAACCCTATTCACCCAACACGTTTTAGGTATCACATTTATCTTAGATTTGCATTAATTATATATTAATGCACAGACCTCTCACATTAGGTCGGTAGCTTGTGGCCGCTGGATGTGCCGGGCGGTTCCAGGCAGACTTCTGCCACAAGCCAGACCTAACCTCGTGTCTAAGCATCTTTATGCCTACGACCTCTCACATTAGACTGACAGTTTGTGGTTGCTGGTTAAGCCGGTTGGTTCCGAGCAGGCTTCTTCCACAAGCGGAGTCTAACCTCGTGTCTCAGCATTCTTATTTTATCCAATGTATTCGATTACAGATTATGCCAATATCAGACTAATTATGCCAATTCAACAAATTAACTTCGTTACAAGTTACAGCATATTATTCAAAGTTCTATTAACATGTTTTGCCCAATTTTAGATTGAGCCTATAGATTTCATACCTAAATTACTGTATTCAGTTTTCAACAGATTTAGCAGATTAGGCAATTTAACAGATTTAATCATCCCTTAAAATTCCATTGACATACCTCACCCAATTATAAAAATATGCCTAATTTTACATGCCCAAATTATGGTCATAATTCAAAATATAACATATGTCCCAAATTTTAGTTTAATTTGCACCGTACAGAATATTCTCTAAAAACCCCAAATCATAATGCACAATATAAATTATGCCAAATTATAACCGTTGATTACCGCGTATGTCAAATATCCAAAAATCCGAATTAGGTGTATTCACATTAATAGTTATCCCTATTTTAATATAGGTTTTTCAATCCTTTTTCTTCCAAGTCATAATTTGCCATATAATATGTTCCCCAAATCTAGACCTTAAGTTACAACATGTATTATGTCCTCAAAATCATATCTTGAATTATAACATGCATTATGTCCCCCAAATTACAAGTCATATGTTGTCATACAATAATTCTCCTTCTTCCAAATCATAAATTGTCATATATAGTATGCCTAGATCTAGATCTTTAAATTACAACTTATGTTGTGTTCTCAATTTAGTCACAAATCAGTTATGTCCGATTATGCATCATTCAATATTTTCTCCAAATTTAGTGTTCGCGTGCCAATCTCTTATGAGATTTGGCTCAGGCTTATGGTAGCCTGGCTATAGAACAGAAAGAAGGAAGATATACAGAATATCTACAATGAGAAAGATCTACACAAAATACAACAGATCTGATAAACAAGAATAAGATAAATCTATACAGAATAAAACAGATCTGATAAACAGGAATATGCATAATCTCTAATTCAGATTTATAACCATGTCAAGATCATAATTAAATTTCATATCTGAAAATAATTGTACTCATAATAAAAGAAGAAAGATTCTAGGATCTGATTTTCTGGAGTTGATTTAGCTTTCCGTTGATGTAGGCGTTGATTTGTTATCTTTTAATCCTATTCAGATTGGAAGAAGAAGTACTAGTTCTAGCTTAGGTTTCAGCAGAGTAGCGACGCCATTGATTTATTTTTAGAGAAGGAGAGAGCAATGGAGGCTAGAGAATAATGTAAGAGATTTAGGTTTTGGCTTAGGGATGTATTTATAGGAGAACAGAAGTATTTAGGGCCTTAGATATCAACCTAGAACCAATCTGAACCATCAAAACAGCCAAAACCACGTCACAAGCCAAAGAAAATCGGATCTGGGCCAAAACAGGTCGACCTGTAGGGGGGAGGTCGACCCCCAGGTCGACCCCTTGGTCGACCTATGACCCAGGTCGACCCCCAGGTTGACCTCCCTAGGTAGGTTAACCCCCAGGTCGACCTGCCTGGGTATTTTTCTATGTAAATTCTGAATTTTTGTTGAATCTTCCGAAGGCCATAACTTCTTCATACGAAGTCCAATTTACGCAAACTTGGACTCTATTCAAAGAAGAATTCCGAGACAAACGCAATGGCGTAACACGTTTCCCTTAATTATTCTTTTAAAAATTAGGTATACTTTGTTTTGTTACTTTTATGTTTACAGAAAATACGGGGTGTTACATTCTCCCCTCCTTAAAGGATTTCATCTCCGAAATCTTCAAGTTAAGAAGAATGTGTCCTACCATCCAATCACCCATCTACTCAACCATCATCCACAAGCATCCATTGTCTTTAGATAACTTCTAATGTTGTATGTACATATGCAAAAGTGTGTGTGTATATGTCTCTTATCTAATGCAAAGATCAGGCGGTCTACTGATTCAGTTGACCTCCTTAATGCGAATTATGTTAGTGCCATGAGTTCAATTATGTATGCAAGAAATCCTATTTGATACACATCATTTCTATATGAGTGCATAACCATTCATCCAAATGCAACATCCATGTGATGAGTCAATCATTTTTCATCCACAAAAATTGAAAAATGCACACACATCCATATGTAGTATGAGAGTGCTTTTGAGCCGATCTAGTGCCTAGTGTGTGTATATGCATCCACGAGCAACCACTAGCAACCACTTGCATCCACTTGAAACCATCAAACATAACATGTCTCAAACACATGTTTACATCCATTAGTTTCTACCTAAAGGTCGAAGACTCGATCGATAGGATACTTCCGAGTGATAGAAGCAAGTACAACTAAAATAAAAGTTCTGTTCCCATTAGACATCGGTTAAGAAAATAAATCCCTAAGTATCAACCCCGAAAACCGAAATCAACATCAGATTGACACTCAAAGAATTACTCCCATTAAACAATGTCAAAATTAGAAATCTACTTCACGCTTCGAGTAAAAAAAACTCCTATCCTTTTCAGAAATATTCAGATATTTACAGACTACTGGTACAGATCAGATTATCAAATGATTCTTAGGAAACTAAGCATGATAAAACCCTACCATATCCCACAAAATCCAGAAGGTATGCGTCATAGTCAACTTAACACCCAACACAGATACCCTCAAACCCCAACCTATCACAAACAGATGAGTCGTAACCCTTATGTGGTTTGAGACTATAGTAGGACCAGAAACAAGACTAGTATTAAAGTATAGAGTCTCGATAACAGAATCAAAATGCCAGAATCAAAAAGAGTTTTAACTCATTATTCATATAATGAAATTAAACCTTCTACAGAAATTTTCCCATTTCTATCCTATCCACTAGCCTCGAGAGTGTTCACTTGCCCTCTAAAAGTGGGCCTTGTCCTCTGCCCTTGCCCTCGTTTCTTCGGGCAGTCCCTAGTGAAGTGTCCCATTTCACCATAGTTGAAGCAAGCGCCCTTCCTTTTTCTGCAATCCTTGTTCAGATGAGTCAAGCTTCCACAAGTAAAGCACTTTTTCTCCTTCTTATCTTCAGACTTTTCATCCTTCTTTTGTGTTTCCTTTTTGGGCCACGCTTTCTTGTTCTGTGGTCCTTCGAGCTTTTCTTCTTTCTTCTCGCTTTTGGCTTCCTCTTCATGCATTAACGCCATGTCAACCAATTTCTCGAAGGTAGCCCCCATGGGAATGTGGGTCATAGCCAACCCTTGTAGCGGCTCATTCAAACCTTTAACGAATCTCAGGGCCTTCTTTTTCAGGTATGTTCACCAGGTCTAAGCCAAATCTTGCCAACTGGTTGAACTTGTTGACGTATTCCTTTACTGATAAATTCCCTTGCTTCAATACTAAGAACCTCTCCATGTATAAATTCTCTTCTGCTCGTGAGAGACATTTCATCTCGAACCTATGCCTGAAATCCCTCCATGTCTCCACTGGACGCTCTCCATCGAATGTTCACTTATATAACATGACTCCAGATTTTTTTATTCAAGTTAAGGAAATCCAAAAATGGATTTTTTTTCAAGAATAAAATCTTATTGGAATGGTGATCATGGTACTAAGAAATGGAATCCTAGAATGGCCCCTTACATTTATCCCAAGTCTCTGATATTGCTATTCGTTCATTTTCCTCTTTATTCGTTTTCTCATTTTCTTTTGTATGTTCTTGCTCAAAATAATAAATTTGAGATCTTGAGGTTGTTTCATTTCTTCTGGAACAATCACAAAAACTTTTTTTGATTATGGATCTACTATCAGAAATTCCATGCGTAATCTCAGCATTCAATGTGTATTCATGAATAATCTCGGTTTCGTCCTTCATTAACCAAGCAGCTAGTTAGACCTTCCTTCCGTCCTATATCTTGAAGATACCAAATAAATCTTCCACCTCCTTAAGCCAATTTTGAGCTTCAACAAACGTCTCTGACCCATGAAAAGGTTTCCCGCCCGTCGCCCGAAAGTCCTTGCATATCTTCAAAAAAGTATCAACGCGGGGAGGGGGAGGAGGAACGTTTGCTGGGCCTGCGGCGGCGGCCCTAGCCTCCAGATACCTTCTGAACCAAGTTGTTATTGGTATGCCCTCGGGTATCTCGGGTAACCAGACATGTTGAAAAGAAAAAGGAAGAGATTTAAAATGGAGAATCGGAAGAAAGATACATGGCTCTTGGGGATTATGTTTTTCAAAATAAACTCTACTTTTGAAAGTACTTCCTTTTTAAAACCTTTTTGAAAATAGTTTTCACAAAAACTTTTTATCAAATCTGGTAACCTTCAGCTCTGATACCAAGTGTAACACCCCACTTCCGTTAAGGTCACTAGCAAAGGGAATGCCTTAACTTCGGTGGAATGTTGTAAGTAAACAGAACAGAAATTTACAAGACAGATAAAGTAGTACTTGAAAATTTTATAACTTTATTACAGCAAAAACTGAATAAGTTTGGTTACATCTTTCAAAACCACAATATCGAAATTCAAGTACATAAATTTTGGTCTTGTACAAAAAACTTTAGAATGCATAGTTTTTTAAGCCATAATCCCTAAAATAAACTGCCATAGAAAGATAGAGTCAAAGCCAAGCAATACTTCAATAACTTCAAGCAGAGAGAGTCTGAATCAAGCTCTTACATTTCCACCCTGAGCACCTTGGGGGGGGGGGACGGAAAGAAAAGAGGTGAAACAAACTAGGTCAGACATAAGTCTGGTGAGTCCAGTGACTTCCATTATATAAACATATAATAGTACCATGACATGTAAATAAAACTGGATGAGAGATAGCCGTAACAGCAATAGTAGGTTAACAGAAGAAACAGAATGATATAGGCTAAGCTAAGCCTCTTACTTAGTTTTCACTTCTCTACACTAATACTAGTATAACAGAATTAGGTGTTGTCCTAATGTCTAAACAGAAAACAGAACGATCTCTTCAGAAACATGATGCTAGTAATTGGCCTTTACCACCCAAACAGAGATAGACGGTACAAAAACAGAATGCTAATAATGGGCCATTACCAACCCAACTAATGGGCCTTTACCACCCCAACAGAGACAGACGTACAGAAACAGAAGTAGGAACGGAATCAGAGACAGAAACAGAATAATTCCCTACGAAAACAGAATATTAGAATTAGTGTACACTAGTAATGGGCCTTTACCACCCCAACAGATGGTACCACACAGAAACAGACAGGTGTTACCACCCCAACAGAAACAGACGGTACCCCAATAGAAACAGACAGAACTAAGTGTACCCTAAATTCTACCCCAAGCGATCGGCTTCCTAATACATAAATACCCTGTGTCGGCCTCATAGAAGGGTGTATCACTCCCTAAAGTGGCAATCTATAGACACAGACCTATTTACAGATGTCACAGTGTCCTACATCCTTAGAGCAAACCGGATCCATGCACGCACATGACCCGGTTGGAATGCGCCATCAACACCCCTCGCCATTATCAGAGTGAACCTCTTACAATTAGTTCAGTAAGCGTGCCCGGACCCCTCTTAGTGTTGGGTCATAGTTTTGATACCAGAAAGGGTAACTGATTAATATGGGCCTAAACAACAGATGACACAAGTAATTACCCCTCCTAACCTTGTGTCCCCAGACTAACAGATTTCAGATTAACTTGCTTACAGATTTCAGATGTACAAAGTTCAGATTAACTAGTTCTTAGATCAGACATACAGGTTAACAAGCTTTCAGACTAACGGATCAGATATACAGATTAACAAGTTTTCAGACTAACAGATCAGATATACAGATTAATAGACTTACAGATTGTTTCACCTAACCTTGTATTGGGCCTATAGATTTACGAAACGGGTTTATTAGATTCATCTGTCTAGCTATTTTAACCCTATTCACCCAACATATTTTAGGTATCACATTTATCTTAGATTTGCATTAATAAAATATTAATGCACAGACCTCTCACATTAGGTCGGTTGCTTGTGGCTGTTGGATGTGCCGGGCGGTTCCGGGCAGACTTCTGCCACAAGCCAGACCTAACCTCGTGTCTAGGCATCTTTATGCCTATGGCCTCTCACATTAGACTGACAGTTTGCGGTTGCTGGTTAAGCCGGTTGGTTCCGGGCAGCCTTCTACCGCAAACGGAGTCTAACCTCGTGTCTCAGCATTCTTATTTTAGCCAACGTATTCCATTACAGATTATGCCAATATCAGACTAATTATGCCAATTCAACAAATTAACTTCGTTACAAGTTACAGCAGATTATTCAAAGTTCTATTAACATGTTTTACCCAATTTTAGATTGAGCCTACAGATTTCATACCTAAATTGCCGTATTCAGTTTTCAATAGATTTAGCAGATTAGGCAATTTAACAGAATTAATCATCCCTTAAAATTCCATTGACATACCTCGCCGAATTATAGAATTATGCCTAATTTAACATGCCCAAATTACGGTCATAATTCAATATATAACATGTGTCCCAAATTTTAGTTAAATTTGCACCATACAGAATATTCTCTAAAAACCCCCAAATCATAATGCACCATATAAATTATGCCAAATTATAACCGTTGATTACCGCGTATGTCAAATATCCAAAATCCGAATTAGGCGTATTCACATTAATAGTTATCCCTATTTTAATATAGGTTTTTCAATCCTTTTTCTTCCAAGTCATAATTCGCCATATAATATATACCCTAAATCTAGATCTTAAGTTACAACACGTATTATGTCCTCAAAATCAAATCTTGAATTATAACATGCATTATGTCCCCCAAATTACAAGTCATATGTTGTCATACAATAATTCTCCTTCTTCCAAATCATAAATCGTCATATATAGTATGCCTATATCTAGATCTTTAAATTACAAATTATGTTGTGTTCTCAATTTAGTCACAAATCAGTTATGTCCGATTATGCATCATTCAATATCTTCCCTAAATTTAGCGTTCGCATGTCAATCTCTTATGAGATTTGGCTCAGGCTCGTGGTAGCCTGGCTATAGAACAGAAAGAAGAAAGAGATACATAATATTTACAATAAGTTAGATCTACATAAAATACAGTAGATCTGATAAACAAGAATAAGATAGATCTACATAGAATAAAACAGATCGGATAAACAGGAATATGCATAATCTCCAATTCAGATTTACAACCATGTCAAGATCATAATTAAATTTCATATCTGAAAATAACTGTACTCACAATAAGAGATAAATGATTCTAGGATCTGATTTCTTGGAGTTGATTTAGCTTTCCGTTGATGTAGGCGTTGATTTGTTATCTTTTAATCCTATTCAGATTGGAAGAAGAATAAGAAGTACTAGTTCTAGCTTAGGTTTCAGCAGAGTAGCGACGCCATTGATTTATTTTTAGAGAAGGAGAGAGCAATTGAGGCTAGAGAATAATGTAAGAGATTTAGGTTTTGGCTTAGGGATGTATTTATAGGAGAACAAAAGTGTTTAGGGCCTTAGATATCAACCTAGAACCAATCCGGACCATCAGAACAGCCAAAACCACGTCACAAGCCAAAGAAAATCGGATCTGGGCCAAAAAAGGTCGACCTGTAGGGGGGTGGTTGACCCCCTAGTCGACCTATTACCCAGGTCGACCCCCAGGTCAACCTCCCTGGGTAGCTTGACCCTCAGGTCGACCTGCCTGGGTATTTTTCTATGTAAATTCTGAATTTTTGTTGAATCTTCTTAAGGCCATAACTTCTTCATACGAAGTCCGATTAACGCAAACTTGGACTCTATTCCAAGCAGAATTTCGAGATGAACGCAATGGTGTAACCCGTTTCCCTTAATTCTTCTTTTAAAAAATAGGTATACTTTCTTTTGTTACTTTTATGTTTACAGAAAATACAGGGTGTTACAGAATGTCTAACAATTACAATTAGGAATTGTAATTGTACTTATGACACGAGGTTAGGTTGCATTAGTGGTGGAAGTCTGCCCGGACCCGATCGGCATATCCAGCAGCCACTAATGGTAAAACTAATGTGGGAGGTCTAAGTATGTAAATATGAATCGGGTTATGACACGAGGTTAGGCCCAACTATGGAATAAGTTTGCCCGGACCCGACCGGCATATCCAGCATCCGCATGTTGTAGGCCTAATGTGGGAGGTCTGACCCATTATGAAACCATAAATGGACATGATAAAGAACTGGACTACTTAACCTAAGTTAATCCATAGGGATTGTATGAACTTAAATTTAAGTTAGGGGTTAAGTAAACATGGTTGAGGGGTGGGTTAAGTAAACATGGTTGAGGGGTGGGTTAAGTAAATATGAAGAGGGGTTGGGTAATATTCACATATAAGCCCACAAACTTAACCCGTTAAGGTTATGTAAATAAAGAAACCTAGTGGTATACATAATCGTTGGAAATAATAAGGTTATGTAATTAAAGACACCTAGTGGTATACATAATCGGGGGAAATAATAAAATTATGTAATTAAAGACACCTTTTAGGGTAAACATAACTTGTAAAATTGACAGGGTTATGTAATTAAAGACACCTACCAGTTAGCGTAACCGGTTGGAAGATTAGGGGTTATGTATTAAAGATACCTGAAGGTAAGCATAACCGGTAGACATAAACAAGGCTATGTGATTAAAGACACCTAGTGGTATACATAGTCAGTGGAAACCTAGTAGGGGATACAAGACAAAGGGGAAAGCTTGTATCATACTGTATGGGACCCATTTCAATCCGTAAACCAGAGTAGGTATTAAATAAAGTAAATCGTACTAGGCGGAGAAGGAGCACTCTTACTGACTGATTGTAAGAGATCCAAACGTGGAGGACAGTGTGGGCGGCGCAAACCGACTGGGCCATGTGCGTGCATGAGCCGGGCAGAAGGGGATAAGACGACCGTGACACCTGTAGATATGGTTGTGCACATTGTTATGACAAGGGATTGCCACTTTAGGAAGTGATACCTCCTACTGTGGGGCCAGCATAAGGTATCTACGAGGGTTAGGGAGCCGATCTATCAGGGTAGTAGTTAGGATACATTTAGACGTATACCTAATTCTACCACCTTATAGTTGAAGGGATCATCTCTTTCAAGATATACTAGTAATAGTGTAGAGTAATCATTAGTGAGGCGTGTACACCTTATCTTGCTTACCTTGTCACACTTGTCATTTATGTAGTGATCTCTCTCTTATCCACTTTATATGCCTACCGTGTTACTTTTATTTATCTACTAGCTAAAAGTAACTAGACTCGCCAGACTTTATGTATGACCCTTTTATTTCTCCTTCTTTTTTCCATTCCCCCCAGGTTCTCAGGGAGGAAACACCTAGGCTTAGTCAGGATTCAGATATCACCTTGCTAGGAGCTACTTGTGAAGTATGGCTCAAGTTCTTGTCTCTACTATGGCTTAACTCTTTCAATGGGGAATTATGTTTTTATATTATGTACTCTGATGATGCAAGATAGAATTTATTTTATTGTAATGGTTTTTATGACTTATGGTATTGTAGACCACGATATTTTAATTTATGTTCAAATAAAAATTTAAAATTTCCGCTGCTATCTTATTTATATATGTCTAGTAATTACTGTGTCTGATTACCTATAATGCTTCACAGATCTTAATGCATTCCCTTAGTGAGTGACATTAACGGACATGGGGTGTCACACTTGGTATCAGAGCTGAAGGTTACTAGATTAGATAAAAGTTTTTGAAAATTATTTTCAAAAAGGTTTTAAAAGAAAGCATTTTCAAAAAGAAAAGTCTATTTTGAAAACATTCCCCAAAAAGACATATGTAGTATCCTTCGATCCTGTATCTAAATTTCTTCCTTTTCCCTTTTTCAGCATGTCTGGGGAACAAAACATCCCTAATATCCCAGAGGGTGTCACTATACCCGGATGGTTCCATAGGTATTTGGAGGCCGCGGCGTCGGTCGATGGCCAAAGAGACATTACTCCCCTAGCTGCACCAGTCATTCGTCCTCCTCCCCCTCCAAAAACTGATAACTTCGCCAAGATCTACAAGGACTTCCGTGCTATGGGAGGGAAGTCATTCCATGGGAACGAGACATTCGTGGAAGCTCGGAATTGGCTTAAGGAGACTGAGGACTTATTCGTAATCTTTGAAGTGGAGGACCAAAGAAAGATTCAGTTAGCTGCTTGGCAATTGAAGGGCGAAGCCTCAATTTGGTGGGAAGTCACTCAAGCTGGGCGTCCGGTGGAAACTTGGGAAGATTTTAGATAGAGGTTCGAAATGAAATTTCTTTCCCAAGTTGAAAGTAGCATGCAGATGGAGAGATTCTTAGCACTCAAACAAGGAAACTTGACGGTGAAAGAATATGTGAACAAATTCAACCAGTTATCAAGGTTCGGGTTAGAGTTAATGGATACACCGCACAAAAAGGCTTTGTGGTTTGCTAAAGGGCTGAATGAACCCCTTCATGGGTTAGCCGTGTCCCATATTCCAATGGGGGGCCACTTTTGAAAAACTTGTCGATATGGCCCGGATGCATGAGGAGGACAAGGGAGAGAAGAAGGAGGTAAAGGTTGAGGAGACATCGCAAAATAGGAAGGTGTGGCCTAAGAAGGGGTAGCAGTAGCAACAACAACAACAGAAGAAAGAAGGGAAAAATGATAAAGGCAAGGATAAGAGAAAATGTTACCATTGTGGGAAGGAAGGTCATCTGGTTAAAGATTGTAAGCGAAGGAAGAATTCTTACTTCCACCATGGAGAGGCCGGACACTTTGCTAAAGAGTGCCCGAAGAAATGGGGATCATAGGGACAAGGTCAAAGGGCAGGAAATTTTGGAGGTCAGGTGCATGCTTTCGCAACCAGTGCTCCTGATAGAGGTAGAAAAATTTCTGTTGAAGGTTTAGTTTCTCTTTCAAACCATCCTATTAGGACATTTTTTGATTCTGGTGCCTTACATTCATTTATATCAAGTTCTGCAGTTTAATCTCTGCACTTAATTACTAGTATGGTAGTAGATCCCGTAGTTGTTTCAAACCCCATTGGTGGTTCGGCTCATTTATCTATGATTTGTCGAGGTTTGAAACTATCTGTGTTAGGCGTCGAGTTTGAATGTGATGCTTATATGCTCGGGTTTATGGGCTATGGGTTGATTCCAGGAATGGATTGGCTTACCACGTATGGTGCCATTCTGGATTGTGAGAAGAGGGTTGTTAGGCTTCTGACTTGTCATGGGAAGACCCTTGAGATTTCGTGTGACCCACAAGGGTTGGTTATGCCTAGTTTCGTAGAGTCTCTTGATGCATCTATCGATGATCTGCAATCTGTTCCAGTAGTCCGAGATTTTTCCAATGTTTTTGATGAGGTTTAGGGTTTACCTTCGAGGCGTAAGATCGATTTTCGTATATATCTAGTGGACAATGCAAGGCCAGTTGCATTACCAATGCGCCACATGGCTCTAAAGGAAAGGAGGGAGCTGAGTAAGCAAGTAAGGGAGCTACTTGAGAAAGGGTTTATCAGATGAAGCATATCTGAATGGGGTGCTTCAGTAGTATTCGCAACTAAGGCGGATGGTTTGCTTCGTTTGTGTGTTGATTATAAGGAGCTGAATAAACTCATTAAGAAGAATAGGCACCCGCTTCCGAGGATTGATGATTTATTTGATCAGCTTGTTGGTGCCTCGGTATTTTCCCAGTTAGACTTGGCCACGGGGTTCCATCAGTTGAGGGTGGCTGAGGAAAGCATAAATAAGACAGCTTTTAGGACTCCAAATGGTTTCTTTGAATGTCTAGTTATGCCTTTTGGGCTGACGAATGCACCCACCTATTTTGTCAATCCGATGAGTAGGGTGTTTCGGGAGTTCCTAAATAAGTTTGTGGTAGTCTTTGTCGATGATATTTTGCTCTTCTCCAAAAGCGAAGAAGAGCATGCCCAGCATTTGAGAGAAGTTTTGAAAACTCTCAATGACTATCATCTTAAAGCAAAGTTCTCCAAATGCAATTTTTTGGAGAAAAGAGGTGAGGTTCTTAGGGCATGTGGTCTCCAAAGAAGGGATAGATGTAGATCCTGCGAAGGTGGTTGCAGTGCAAGATTGGCAGGTTCCTAAAAATGCAACTGAGGTGAGAAGCATTCTTAGGTTAGCAGGTTACTATAGGAAGTTCATTAAGGACTTCGCAAAGATATCAGCCTTACTCACTAGGTTGACGAAGAAGAACTTGGCATTCTCATGGGATATAGACTGTGACATTGCTTTCCAACGACTGAAGAGGGCTCTGACAACAGCCCAAGTCTTGACCTTGCCTGAAGGGAATAAGGTGTTTACTGTTTACACTTATGCATGTGGTACAGGGCTTGGTGCGGTTCTAATGCAAGAAGGGAAAGTTGTGTGTTATGGGGGTAGACAACTGAGAGTTCATGAAAAGAACTACACCACCCATGATCTAGAGCTAGCTGCCATAGTGTTTGCATTAAAGACGTGGCGTCATTATTTTCTTGGAGAGAAGTTTGAGTTATGCACCGATCATAAATCTCTTAAGTATCTATTCTCGTAGAAGGATCTCAACTTAAGGCAACAGCGTGGATGGATTTTCTAGCTTCTTATGATTTTGAGATTTCTTATACCCCTGGCAAGGGTAGTGTGGTGGCAGACGCACTAGGTAGGCATAGGGTGGCCTTGAGTCCTCTGTTTGTGGAAAGAAAGAACTTTGGAGTTCATATCAGCTTTTGATTTTAGACCATCCATCGAGATTTTGCCTGATTTGTTTGCACCCTTGGAGATATGACCGACTCTTATGGACCAGATAGGAGCTTCGCAACAAGGTGACCCACAGATTCTAGACATCATGGACAAGCTCAGAAGTGGGGAGACTTCTAGTCACCTCAGCATATATGCCATAGATGAAAAGGGGTGGTTGCGACGAGATGGAAGGCTTTGTGTTCCTCAAATTGGAAGCTTGATAAAGGCAGTCCTACAGAAGCCCACCATTCTAAGATGACCATTCATCCAGGCAGTGATAAGATGTACAGGGACATGAAGAGGGTTTTCTTTTGGGATGGGATGAAGAAAGATGTGGCCGAATTTGTCTCCCAATGTTTGTTTGCCAGCAAGTCAAAGCTGAGCAAAAGAAGCCCGGTAGTTTACTTCATCCATTGGAGGTTCCTCAGTGGAAATGGGAGAGCGTCTCTATGGATTTCATAGATGGTTTGCCTGGATTGAAGAAAGGCAACACCAATATCTGGGTGGTGGTAGATAGACTCACAAAGAGCACTCACTTTATTTCAGTTAAGAGTAAGAGGACGGCATCATGGTTAGCAACAATTATTGTCTGAGAGATAGTTCGTCTTCATGGAGTTCCTTCCAGCATAGTTAGCAATCGTGGCCCCATTTTTACCAACGAATTTTGGAGGAGCTTGCAACAAGCATTAGTACACTGTTGCATTTGAGCACCGCTTATCATCCTCAGACCGATGGGCAAACGGAGAGGGTGAACAGAATTCTAGAAGATCTTTTAAGCTTGTGTATCCAAGACTTCGAAGGGACTTGGGAAGAGCATCTTCCTATAGTAGAGTTTGCCTATAATAATAGCTATCAGGACAGCATCGGCATGGCACCTTTCGAAGCATTGTACGGACGACCCTGTAGATCACCAACTTATTGGTGGGAATCTACAGAAAGATTACTACTTGGACCAGATATGTTTAGAGAAACATCTAAAAAGATTGACCGTATTCGATGATGGACGAAGACAGCTCAAGATAGGTAGAAATCCTATGCAGACAAGAGAAGGACTGACCTCGAATTTAAAGTAGGAGACTTGGTTTTTATTAAAGTGTCACCTCTAAGGAATGTGGTTTGCTTTGGATCGGTAGGGAAGTTAGCACCTAGGTTTGTGGAACCATTTCCCATAACCGAGAGAATTGGCCAAATGGCCTATAAAGTAAAGGTTCCTGAAAATCTATCTGGTGCTCATGATGTTTTCCATGTTTCACATCTGCGGAAGTGCTTGCATGACACCGCGGAATTTTTTAAGCCGAGTATATTGGAAGAGGTAGAAGTGGAACGGGAGGCGACAGTCAGGCGAGTTCCTTCCCGTATTCTGGGATCAGAAGTTAAGAAGCTACGCAATAAAGAGATCAAGTTGTTGAAGGTTCAATGGGCAGATAACCCAGAGGATGCGACTTGGGAGACCGATGACAAGATTCGTGCTTCGTACCTTTTTCTCTTCGAGGGTATGTTCTTAACACCTTTTTCCAAAGCTTTATCAGTACTTATTTCTATCATTTGAGTATGTCCTATCCATATTATTTTCGACCTTTAGATAGAAATCCTATGGATGTAAACACGTGTTTGAAACATGTTATGATTGATGGATGCAAGTGTTTGCTAGTGGTTGCATGTGGACGCATATACACACATTGGGCACTAAGATCGGCTCAATCACTCTCATACTGCATATGGATGTGTGTGCATTTTCTTTTCTTTTATGGATGGAAATGGATGAACTAGCATATGGATGTTGCATTTGGATGAATGAGTATGCACACATATAGAGTTATATGTTATAATAGGTTTATTTGCATACATATTGGATTCATGGCACTAACATACATTGCATTAAGGAGGTCAACTGAATCAGTAGACCGCCTGATCTTCGCATTAGTGTTGGGACAAATACACACACTTTTGCATATATTCATGAAAGCATTAGAAATCCTTAAGGACAATGGATGCCAGTGATTGATGGATGAGTAGATGGATGATGGATGGTAGGATATGCATTCTTCTCAACTTGGAGATTTCGAGGACGAAATCCTTTAAGTAGGGGGAATATAACACCCCGAAACTTTGTTAACATTAAAGAAGATGAATTAAAGAATAAATAATTTAATATTAAGAATTAAGGGAAACAGATTAAGTCATTACGTCCATCTTGAAATTCTGGTCAGGATAAACACCTAGTTTGCGTAAAACGGATAACATATGAAGAAGTTACGGACGATAGAAAGTTGAAAATTAGAACGAGATATAACTGGCCCACTTGCCAAGTGCGCCAAGGCAATTTTGCACTGGCACACCTGTAAGGTGCGCCTAGAACAGTTTCTGGATATTCGGGCCATTTTCGAGTGAGTGACGACCCGTGACCTAACCCAATTCCATTAGGGCTGAGGTGGCATCCGAATTCTGTAACCCAGTAGCTATAAATATATCTCACATCCTTTGTTTTCTTCACAAAGAAACAATGGTGGCCAGATTCTGCTGGATTCTGAACAAAACTAGGGTCTCTCATCTTCTTCTAAAGCATATCAAATTCTGAGATTCAAGCATAGACTCCGCACCTTTTCTATCATCTTAGCAATCCAATCACAGTGAGTTCTAGTTACTTTTAGGTTTAGATAAATAATAGTGAATTATGAAAGACTGTGATTTGGATACATTGCAAACATTGAATCTATGTTATTGTTAGATCTTATGCTATGTCATGATAGATCTATTTCTTTGGATCCAATTCAATTGTTCTACTGTGTTATTATTATGGATCTTGGTTTGTAACTTTTATGTTATGCTATGATGCAGACGTATGTAGATCTATTCTATGTGATCTAAAATTATCACCTTAGATCTATTCTATGTGATCTAAAATTGTCACCTTATGATTCATGTTAAATCTATTCTTTGTGATCTAAAATTGTCACCTTATGATTCATGTTAGATCTATTCTATGTGATCTACAATTGTAACCTTATATTCATGTTAGATCTATTCTATGTGATCTAAAATTGTCACCTTATGGTTCATGTTAGATCTATTCTATGTGATCTAAAATTGTCACCTTATGATTCATGTTAGATCTATTTTATGTGATCTAAATTGTCACCTTATGATTCATGTCAGATCTATTTTATGTGATCTAAATTGTCACCTTATTATTCATGTCAGATCTATTTTATGTGATCTAAATTGTCACCTTATGATTCATGTTAGATCTATTTTATGTGATCTAAATTGTCACCTTATGATTCATGTTACATCTATTTTATGTGATCTAAATTGTCACCTTATGTTAACATGTTAGATCTATTTTATGTGATCTAAATTGTCACCTTATGTTATCATGTTAGATCTAAACCGATTGGACATCTAAATTGCTAATTTAGATATTGTGACATCATAGTTCATCAGTTTTATGTACACCTTGTTTTGTGGCAATTTCATGTCCATGCTAGTATGTATGTTCACCTTATTATCATACAAATTTATGTTTATGCCAAGATGATCATTTTAGTTATATTCCCATTATTTTCCCTATTATCATTTATGACTAGGCTATTGTCTAGCTAGGCATGTTGCCAATTTTGTGAGGGCTCTAGTTAAGGAACGGGGGAAAAAGGGTTAAAAATGACATAATTTGAATATGAACATTCATGGACATGTAATTCAAATTATTGGGTAAAATAGGTACTGACACCTATAAAAGGAAAGGATTAATTAATTGATTAATTAATTAAAAATGGAATGTCTAGTAATTACAATTAAGAATTGTAATTGTACTTATGACACGAGGTTAGGTTGCATTAGTGGTGGATGTCTGCCCGGACCCAACTGGCATATCCAGCAGCCACTAATGGTAAACCTAATGTGGGAGGTCTAAGTATGTAAATACGAATCGAGCTATGACACGAGCTTAGGCCCAACTGTGGAATAAGTCTGCCCGGACCCGACCGACATATCCAGCATCCACATGTTGTAGGCCTTATGTGGGAGGTTTGGCCCATTATGAAACCATAAATGGACATGGTAAAGAATTGGACTACTTAACCTAAGTTAATCCATAGGGATTGTATGAACTTAAATTTAAGTTGGGGTTTAAGTAAACATGGTTGAGGGGTGGGTTAAGTAAATTTGAAGAGGGGATGGGTAATATTCACATATAGGCCCACAAACTTAACCCGTTAAGGTTATGTAATTAAAGACACCTAATGGTATACATAATCACTGGAAGTAATAAGGTTATGTAATTAAAGACACCTAGTAGTATACATAATCGGTGGAAATAATAAAGTTATGTAATTAAAGACACTTTTTAGGGTAAACATAACTTGTAGAATTGACAGGGTTATGTAATTAAAGACACCTACCGGTAAGCATAACCGGTTGGAAGATTAGGGGTTATGTATTAAAGATACCTGAAGGTAAGCATAACCGGTAGACATAAACAAGGCTATGTAATTAAAGACACCTAGTGGTATACATAGTCAGTGAAAACCTAGTGAGGGGTATAAGACAAAGGGGAGAGCTTGTATCATATTGTGTGGGACCCATTTCACTCAGTAACCCGGAGTAGGTATCAAATAAAGTACTCCGTACTAGGTGGAGAAGGGGAACGCTTACTGACTGATTGTAAGAGATCCAAACGTGGAGGACAGTGTGGGCGGCGCAAACCAACCGGGCCATGTGCCTGCATGAGCCGGGAAGAAGGGGATAAGACAACTGTGACACCTGTAGATATGGTTGTGCACATTGTTACGATGAGGGGTTGCCACTTTAGGAAGTGATACCTCCTACTGTGGGGCCAGCACAAGGTATCTACGAGGGTTAGGGAGCCGATCGATCAGGGTAGTAGTTAGGATACTTTTGGGCGTATACCTAAGTCTACCACCTTATAGTTGAAGGGATCATCTCTTTCAGGATATACTAGTAATAGTGCAGAGTAATCATTAGTGAGGCATGTACACCTTATCTTGCTTACCTTGTCACTCCTGCCATTTATGTAGTGATCTCTCTCTTATCCACTTTATATGCCTATCATGTTACTTTTATTTATCTACTGTCTAAAAGTAACTAGATTCGCCAGACTTTATGTCTGACTATTTTTTTTCTCCTTCTTTCTTCCGTTCCCCTCCAGGTTCTCAGGGAGGAAACACCCAGGCTTAGTCAGGATTCAGATATCACCTTGCTAGGAGCTACTTCTGAAGTATGGCTCAAGTTCTTGTCTCTACTATGGCTTAACTCTTTCAATTAGGGAATTATATTTTTATATTATGTACTCTGATGATGCAAGATAGAAATTATTTTATTGTAATGGTTTTTATGACTTATGGTATTGTGGACCATGGTATTTTAATTTATGTTGAAATAAAAATTTAAAAGTTCTGCTGATATCTTATTTATATCTGTCTTGTAATTATTCTGTGTCTGATTACCTATAATGCTTCACGGAACTTAATGCATTCCCTTAGTGAGTGACATTAACGGACGTGGGGTGTCACGTTCTGTGATTCCTAACTTCAATTCATATTCACTACAGATCCCTGTTATCATAGTTTTTCCTGCTATACTATAGTTCTTCACTGCTACATCATTGTATATTTCATTTATTTCTTGCATTCTCCCTGGATGAGCCATGCTACCTTGCCATGTCATGTCACCGTGTATTCTATTCAAAGTTACTATGCATTTTCCATTTGTTACTTAAGCATGTCAATATTAGGTTTGGTAAGGCTATCAGCATCTGGTCTGTTTGCTGAATTTGACTTTATGATGAAGTTTTCTTCATTCACCAACGATTCATGCACCAATGGCTTTCCCACGGAAATTTTCTTCAGCATTTCATTCTTGTATCCTTGTGCTTTTTTCATTTGTAGCCGGTCTCATTTTAGACCTACACCATCATCACTAAAATCATCCAGTCTGGTCAATCATGGAGTTATTCCTGTCACTTTATAGTTCAAATTCCCCAATACATATCCAGATTTCTACGGCCTAACTGATCTAACTTGTTGTGTAAAAGGCACACACATTATAGTTCTTTCCTAGATTGAACCATAAGTTGCACTCATTCAGATGCCACCTTTCTCGTCTTCAATTATAATACTAACTGGACTTGTAGCACTTGTCCACATTCCTAGTTTACCTAGCTACTGACATCAAGTATTATACTGTCCTTAGACTTAATTGCTTTCTCGTTGTTTCTATTATCCATCATGCCTCAGTATTTTGGTCTACTTGATGCATCATGATACACTCAACATGTTGCACTTCCTTTTGCAGTGCGTGGAACACTTCCCCCTAATGCGCATCACTAGCAGCCTATGCATATCCGCCCATACACTTATGTGCGTTCATGTTGCATAACTTTCCTGTCCATCAATCTACTTTGAGTTTACGTGAATTAGCTACTCTTGTTCTGTGTATTTCAGAGAAAAGCTTTAGTCTACTTTCAGGAGCATTACATGACACTCTGATGTTGTTAAATTCATCAGCGTAATGCCAATTCAACTTCAATGCATGTATGTGTAAGTACAACATATACACAGTTCGAATTCGCTGTAAGGATAAAGAATTGCTTCATACCTTTAGATTCTGACATTTCTTCTTGTTGTTGATACTTCAACCTGCAATTTTTAGGTAAGTGCATCTTGGTTAATGTTCAATAATGCACAGTACTATTGACATTCATATATTTATAGCACTATCAGTTTGTAGTTTCACTGATATAATATTTCATGAGTTTGTAGTTACACATTTATATCAGAAGTTTACTACAAATATTATTGGCTCCCATTATAAGATCCATCTAATTGTCATGATAAGCTTCTTTCTATTCAGTTTTTTGTTTTGTTTGCGATTCAATATATCAGTAAAATCTTATGCAACCTTTATATGAACAACTTTACACAACTCTATTTCTTCTTAAAAGACATGACACAGAAAATGAAATGATAATTGCTTTATTGATCAATTTTTTATTCCATGATATGTTTACAATTAAAAATCTTCCAATAAAACATAGGCTCTTTAAGTTCAGGCTGTCTTTCAGCAAATGCTAAGGTAATTAGTTAAAGATGATCAACTTTGCACCCTTGTGCGTTATTCATGCAGTGATTTATTCATGTATGTATGTATTATTATTTTAGGTATCCATATCATTTCGTCCCTTCATTTAGCGGAGTCAAGAAAATTGAATGGTGATTCCTCCGACTTCAAATGGACTGGATATGCAAAAATATTTGGTCAGGTATAATATTATTTACCTTCTCCTGTGTATATTCCTTGTATTATTAGCACCAATCAAGGCGATAAAACTGAAATGCACAATGAAATGCCTTATTGATGCTGAGACTATTGCAAAATCATTTGGTCATTTTCGTATATTTTTTCTTGCTTATGGTTGTATGTGTGAGTCTATATATGAGTGAATCGAGTGACAATGTAGTGAGGAATGTATGTAAATATGAATGATTGTGTAACATACCAGTGAATGTACAATAGTGGAGTCAAAAAATTTGTACCATTTGAAATGTTGAAATAAAGTATTTATTTGAATAAAATACCGTGTTATAATAATATTTATTATATTATTATAAGTCTTTGATTAATAGCAGTTGAGGTGTAATTACTTTTAGTAGTTGTAAAACAAATTTTAACAACTGCTAGAAACAGCCATAAAAAAGGTTGACTTTATTACGATTGTCAGCTGTACTAGACATATTACAAGTTTTTTTGGCAGTTGTGAAAGAGTATTTTTTGATGTAGTGGTACCTGTGGTAACATCTGTATTGATGTTACTATAGTGTCGCAAAGGTGTTGCCTTTGACTCTAAGGCAACCCCGAGAAAGTGTTGTCACAGATCATTTTTTGCCTACAGCAACACTTTTTGGCACTTCCTGCATCACTTCTATGGTGTTGCAGTAATGCAATCTATGGCGTAATGTACACAGCTAGGACTAGTGGTGGCTACTAGATAGTAAAGGGCAAGTAAGTATTTAGATCTTGTCGTTAATTTTCATGTTAGGGGTACAACCCGTTATTGCTTTTTTGTTGGGATCGTTCTGTTATTTTGCTCATGTTCGGTAGTTAGGGTAACACCTAAACCTGTCATTGATCCCATAGTTCAAGCTTGTTGTCTGTGGGGGACATAGTCCCAAGATTCTTGACCCTTAGTAGTTGCTGTGTAGAGTGTCTGTTTTCCTGTTTTTGTTGAACGACTAAATGGCTTATTTGAAACTAAGCTTAGATTAGATGATTAAATAAGCTAAGAAAAGAGAAATGGTACACCTAAAAAGGAAACAACAAATTTAGTAAAGCAATGAACATGACAGTTAAAGAAAAATGAAAAATTGTGAGAAAAGATGGATAAAAATAAAATTTTCCAAGATAAGATAAAAAAGAAAATATGTAACAAGGAATTTTTTTTATGTGGGTTGTGCTTGGATAAGAAAATAGGGAATCTATATAGAATAGTTGCATAAAATCCAAGTACGGTTGGAAAAAGGTATGTAAAAGAAAAACGGAAGATGTAAAATTTTCTGTTTCCACCTTTTTGTAACATAAGAAATCGAATTTAGAAAATTAGATTGTTTTTGAAATTCGAAAAAATAAAGTTAGTTGGTAGGATTTTGGATGCAACAATTGGATGAACTGCGATCTTGCTCTGCAAGAATGTGGGAAATTTGGATGAAAATATATTTTGATTTTCAAAATATTGCATTCATGTAAAACTGCCGGTATATTTAGGATGTGAGCATCATATTTCAAAAGAATTTTTAAAAAATTTGTATATACATAGGAGGTACTGCTTAGGCATGCATGCATTATTATGTTGTATTTCACTTTGCACACATGCACAATGTTTGCAAAATTGGATGCACAAATGATGGATGTATATTATGCGAGGGGTTGATTGATTTTTACCCTTAACAAATTTCGGGGACGAAATTTCCTAAGGGTGGGAGAATGTAACACCCTGCATTTTATGACAATTTAATAATTAAATAATGCATATATATATGCACAAACATAAATGTATATATGAAGAATAAAATAAAGATTAATGCAAATAAAAATGTAATGCATGCATTAAAAGAAAGAAAGGATTGGTTGCATGCGGTGTAAATATGTCACATGCACTGATTATGCATTTATAATAAAAGAGAAATAAAAGAAAAAGATTCATGCAATGGGTTAAATAAAATATTGTAACAAACATGAAAAAGAGAAGTAAGAAGAGAACAATCATTACCATTGTTCTAAACCATATCAACAATAGCGTTAGTAGTCTATTTGGTTAGAACATATGGCTTGCATACGAGAGGTACAGAGTTCAATCCCCAATAGCGTCATATTTTTTTTAAAGGGAACGGCTAAAATTAACACATGTTCATGAAAGAAAATATGTATAAATGCACATATAAGGAAGTAAAGAAAATATTTGTGTGTGTGAGTGTGTGTATATATATGAGAATATATATGTGCGGAAAAAATATATACAAGAGATAAAGTTCAAGATAAGGCTGCAATTAAAGAAATATGGCAAGAATCAAATAACGGTGCAACACCGTTTGAATTTTGAAAACGAAACAAAAATTGTGCGTATATATATGCGTAAAAGGGTCATTAGAAGATTTGTATACGCATAAGAAGATTGCATGTGAATATTACAGATAAATAAATTCTTGGAATTCAAACATTCGTAAGTCAAATTTCTACGCCAAAACAGCTCGTGGGACCCATGTGGTGGTCGACTTGCTCTAAGTCTTCTTTCTTCACCCCGTATAAACATTGGCCTACATAGGAAGATCCATTTCTCTAAGGTTATAAGGGCTACCTCTCTTGTTCATGTTGTTACATATCGAAAAGTGAATTTCGGATGCAAAGGGCCCCTGTAGGGGGGTCGACACTGGGCTTGACACCCTCCAAATCCAGGCAGATTCATTAGCGAATCTGGACTTCTTTCTTAACTGGGTTCAATTCTGACTTAGCGTTGCGTGTACGATAAGGTCCTGAACACCTACAAATAGGCTAGCAGAGCCTAGCCTAAATCTCATATTCTCTGAGACGACATCTAAGCTCTGCCATTCTTCCTCCTTCTCAAATTTCTTCAGGAAAATAAGATAATATGTTTAGGAAAATTCTGAATCAAGATCTGGTGGAAAAGAATGAATATTAATAAGAAGATGTTCAGAATCATATGCGAAGTAAGGTAAATTCTTAGATTTGGTCTATTTAATTTTCTTCCTCTTTCTTTACTTTTTCTTTTAGTAAGAATTGTGGATCCATGGTTCTTAGATTCTAAATCCAATTAGGGAGAACCATGGAATGCTAGATCTGGACCAGGTTCAGAAATTGGAAAGCAATTTAGGTGAGTGGATTTAAGTTATATCATTTTTGATAATGATATATTATCGTTTGACATTCCCTGTTATTATGCAATGTAAAGTGATGTAATGCTAATATGACATGTTGAAATACTAATATGTCAAAATATTAGTATATTGGAAAATTCATATGTTGAAACGTTTAACATGCTGAAATGTTCATCTGTTGAAATGAAAACTTGTTAAAATATGTGTAATGATTACTGTTGTAATTACATGATTCACTTGTAGCATATTATGTACTTGAATTATTAGCTGTAGAATTGAGAAAATGACATGTTAACTTGTTAGATTTGAACAATTACACGATTAAATGATTACATGTTAGAATAGAATCAATTACATGTTAGAAAGAACATGCGACATAAAATGGGTTTAATATGATGACATGTAAAATATATTATAGTAAAGACTTGATAAGAATAACATGCCTAAATTTACAGTAAATAGAAAACTGTAACACATCTAGACACGAGGTTAAATTCAACTTGTGGTAGAAGTCTGCCCGGAACCGCTCGGCAAATCCAGCGTCCACAAGTTGTTAATTTAAGTGAGAGGTCTAATGTGTAAATAAAACATGTAAAGGTGCTCAGATACGAGGTTAAGCCAACTTGTGGAAGAAGTCTGCCCGGAATCGCCCGGCAAATCCAACATCCATAAGTGGTAGGCTTAATGTGAGAAGTCTAGTACATAAGCATATATATATATACAAGGATAGAATTAAATGGCACTAACTGTGATTAATGGAAATGAATAAGGAAATGAATGAAAGATAATTACAACAGTAAAAGAATTGGAATGAACGGGGAATGATAATAACCTATTACAAATAAATTACATTAATGAGAATGTTATATAAAAGGTAGGCTTGTCCTAGGGACAAGTGGGGATTATAACTTAGGTTATAATAAATAATAACAAAATTGGAATAACTTATGTAATAAGATAAGTTGTACTTGATTGTAAATTAAGATATATGTGAGAACAAGAATCTGAGATATGTTGATAAGGACAATATAAGTTATATTTATGAAATGGGAACTTATTAGTAAGCCTTAGTTAAGAGAACTAAGTTAATAAGTAGACAACGATAAGTTGTAGTGACGGTATAAGATTGAATTATGATTAAATAAGAAAGAATGAGGCAAACTTATGAAATGAAATAAGTTATCTTTAATCATAAATAATGACTGACTTGTTAAACCGAAAACACGTGAATTGAGATATACTTAATTACATATTAAGTAGAAAATGTTATCGTAACTATGAAATCAAACAAGAATATAAAGGGATTGTGGATTACAGACCTTGGATCAAAATCAAGAGAATAACATGTTGTGGGCTTATTAATAGGCTTAAATGGGTTGAGTTATATGACTGAAATTAATAAGCAAGAGGAACTGGTAACTTGAATAAGAAGTTAATGTGATTGGGAATAACCAAGTTAATTGGAAACCTGATGAGGTAAAAGCAAGTGCATAAAAAAATGTTTAGACATAGGGTCTAATAACATATCAAAGTGAGGCGCTTGGACCAGTCATCACGTTTGAGGGTGAATAACCCAATGGGGTAGATCATCGTGGTGTCATGAGGCACGAAGGGAGCGCACGTTCGTCTGATTAATCGGTCGGCTCCGAAGGACTGGAAGGGGAAGCATGCGGCTTCCTGAGATACATAAGGTGCTCTTAGTAGTCCTCTGTGCCATGGCAGATGTTTAGGCTATGCTCGCAGAGTTTGGGTCTGCGCGTTACTACCAGGTGGGTGGGCCTTGACTACAATAGTAGCTTTGCAGTCATAATTTTATGACGAGGTGACACAAGGGAGATTCGGCGATCGCCTCAACGGGAGGCGAGGTCAGGACCAACGAGGATACTATATCGTCGGGTACCCATCATCGGCAGCCAGTGGGATGCGAAAAGACTAGAGCTAAACCCAAGACACCATTCACCTTTCACTATCGAGGTACAGTGGTTGAGCGGAGACGCTAACTAGATGTTTAGATTGTTTGTTAGGGGCAAGTCGCTTAGCTCTTGTAGTCTTTACTAGTTGAGGCAGGGGCCGAGGTGGGGACATAGCCACCATAAAAACAGACCCGAGGAATATCTGTATTTTGAGGCCCTTAAAGGCGAACCTGTACAGATGTGGAAATGCTCCCGACCGAGTTCTGTGTTTCTTGTATAGCCCTGCCACGGAACTCAGTGCACATTAGAGGTTATGTGCGGTTAAGGAATCGAATACGATTAACGATACGTACATCGGAAAGTCTAAATACATGCATGTCTGCTTTGGGTGGTGTACAGTAGACTTGAGGGCATTACTCTGTGGTGGAATCTGATTCGATCGAAGGTGGCTGTCCGTATGCTTACGTAGCACAGTAATGGCAGATATATATGGAACGTTACATTGTTATATAGAGTTTCATACGTCACTCCGGCGTAGGATGAGGGACTGCATACATTTCTGTGGAATTACGGTGGAGACCGTGCGAGTGGGGTACCATGGGGTGTACCTCAATATTAGGGGGTAGCTACACATATACTGTATTAGGTTAATCCACCGGGAAGTAAATAGGTATGACGTGTGTGTAAGCCTTGAGTGCTGTTAATCCAAGTAACCTAATAAATAAGAAAATGTGATTGAACGGTATACGTAGGATTATCCAAAGTGCATAGTTTAAATCCAATCACCAGAACTTGTGTTCTGACCCCCTCCTCATAACATACTCACCAGTTGTATTTATGGCAGAGATATGATAGCTTTGAATACTGGTTAGGCAGGATTATCACTATGATAAGGCTGTACTTTGATTATATTATACTTTATCCATTCCGCTATGGGATATTTTCTGATCTTTGATATATTTTATATCTCTGTCTTTTCTGCAGGATACCAGAGCAACCAGCACGGGTTTCGATGGATTAGAATTTTGAAAAAAAAATTGATTTGTCGGAATTCGGGTTGTTTCACAAGTTTTGACCGATATGTATCAGTAAATTTAAAAACATATTAAAATTTAAAAGGATGGATCTACTTGTGTTCTCCACCGTAGAGTATAACGAATTAGGAAAGGCGATGCATAAAATTAAAGTAGGTAACAAATTAAACTTGTTACCATAACAATCAGTGCAGTCCACTACAAGAATTATTGTATGGTATAGTTAACAACTAATTAGATGGAAATAACACACTTGTATGATTTTATAGGCACTAAGATGATTGAAAAGGAAGTAGAGAAATGAAGTAAATGGTAGTTATTATGTACCCTAACTGCTTTTTTAAGAAGCCGGTAATAATGCTCTTTATTGGACTTCTGAAACGCTATAGAAGCAGCAGCTAAAGCAGCAACAGTTTCAGCAGAAACCTCAAAACCAAGTATCATGAATTTCACATTCATTGCGATTATCTTTTACTTCTTGAGAGTTGGTTTCTTTGAAATAATGGGACTTGGATTGTAACAATCCACATTTTACATATCGGAGGATCGTAAAATGCTTTTATTTTTTTCCCAGGGGATCAGATCATTCTCATATTTGGATATGTTGGTTATGGGCTTGTGAGACATGTCCATAGTTTTTATCAATTTTATCTATGACCATTTTACCCCTATTAGTTTTGTATAGGGAATAAATTTTTATTGGGATCAAATCAGGTGCTGAGACCAGTTTCATTGGAAAGAAAATGGTCACTACAAGAAAATTGATTTTTTGTAGCCCCCAAAACACGCTACTGAGCATTTTTGGTGGCGTTTTGATAACGTTACGAGAAAACATGCCACTAGAAATCATTGAGTATTAGTTTCACTTTTTCTAAATGCCACTAAATATTTATTTTTAATAGCGTTTTTCAAATGATACAAATGTAATTTTTTGCAGCATCTATGAAACGCCAACAAAAAGGATTACTGGTTTTAATAGGGTCCACTTATTTTTTTTGTAGCGTTTATTAGACGCCATCGTAAAAGATTTTGATTACTTTAATCATTGGTTGGTAGCGGTTTTTAAACGCTACAAAAAATACTCTGTAGCATTATTTTCCAGCATCATTTATTCCTGTTTATATCATAATATTCCAGACCTACCCATAATTTTGAGTCCAATTGTATAATAACCTAAAACACAAACACATACACTTTTGAACATAACATATTAAACAACCACAAAATACATACAAATTCAAAGATAGATAAGATACATACACATTAAAACATCCACAACATACATAAGTGTCAAGACAAAAAGTTAGTCGTACATTTACATAACCAAACTACCATTAACAATGTCATAACGAAACTGCATGCAACAATAGTACATTAAAAACTGAAATAAACATCTGAAATAAAGTTCACGTGTGTTCGCAGCCATATCATGATGCAAACTGATGGTCAATTTACTACCTTTTTCATAGCATCTGCACTTTCGTTTTCCAATTTCCAGCAATTCAACCACCAAATTATCTTCTGACCAACTACAACAGAATAATGCACAGTCAAACCATAAACAAGAAACAACAATATGGTTTGCTGGTAAAGTAAGAAAACAAGGGAAGGTTGCCTCCCTAACAAAGTTATGGTGTTGTTCATTGCAAGCACATATTGAATGCTAATATTGCTGGGATTATGTGATGGCCCGCGCCGCACCAGCCGACATTTCCAATGAAAGTGCGCTGTGCCAATGTCCAACTAGCACGGGACGGTCGCGAAATAAAGAAAAGGGAAGGAAACTTAACAGCGGACTAACAAAGAACCTGTTGAATGTCTCACAGCGCATGGAGTAAAATATAATAATAACATACTTGACATAAAACAGGCGAGACAGTGCATAAGCTGAAAACTAAACCATCATAGCAGCAGAAAATCCAAATACAGCTTGTGTTCCACATCATCTTTATTACAACTTCTAAAACTGTCTCTAAAGCAAAGTAAAGGAAAGGTACACTACTAATGCTCAAAGTAGTGACCAGCAGTGACACAGGGATAATATATAGAGAATAGTACGTGTAAGCCTCCTTCTCTTCTCCGGACAGCTACTCGTTCACAATCAGCTAACCTGTCTCTAGTCTGTCCGTTTAAGAGCACCCAGAGTAATAAGAAGAGACATACAACTATGGGTCAGACAAAAGTTTGGTATGAGCGATAAGCAGCAAAACAGAACAATAACAGGTATACTAAACCATACCTGAACTGGACCTTCAACCAAAGAGTTAGCACAACATACCATACAATACTCTAAGGTGCCACTAACATATAGTGTAAAGATACGGGGGTGCGGGTGTGCATGTCATAGTGATGTCAAACAGTCAAGCATAGCAACCATCCTCACATCTCTCACTCAGTGCGTAAAGCATATGATATCCACTGCTTTGATCACCCAAATCCTTGCTATGACCGCTCTGCCCCATGGAGTCATCGCGACTCCACTGCACTAATCCATAGTCACTAGTCCTTGCTATGTCCACTATGCCCCATGAAGTCATGACGACTCCACTGCACTGGCTCATAGCCATGCTACAATCACTCTGCCCCATGAAAAGTAATAACTACCCCACTGCACTAATCCGTAGCCTAACAATCGTCTCTCGGTGGTGAATCAAAGCTATGGACGTCGACAACTCCTTAGCACACTTCCCGCAGCAAAGTCCAATCATGAAGTTAACTAGCTGGTTCCCAACTGGATCTTGAGTTCTACTTCCCATTTGGACTACCTTTGCATGTCGGGTTTGGTCATTATCCCGTTCGCACTTCAGTTTCCATTCGTGTCCATACTTCATCTCAGATATGCTCGATTAGTGACTCCTTCATTCGTGGGGCTACGGTTCGTGACCAGCTTCCTCGGCTCGAGGATCGTCCCTCCTAGCTTCGGTTCGTGACTCGCCCTCCTGTCCTCGACTTGTGATGGCTTCCAGCTCATGATGGATCGTAACCAACGGGTCGGTTCGTGGCAATTCTCCCCTGATGGCTCGTGGTCCAGTTCGTGGCTTCTTGCTCTGGCTCGTAGTGCTCCAGCATGGTTCATGACTTGCTTCATGGCGAGTTCCACCGTTTGGTTCGTACTTCGACTCGTGAAGGGTAGGTGACCCACGGTTCGGGTTGTGATGCAAACGTCACGAGCGGGTCGGGTCGTGAGCTTCAGGTGCGAGCAGTCCTCCAACTCGTGGTCTTCACATTCACTATCGGGTCGGTTCGGATAAGGGGGGCGATCTGATCCGGCTTTGGGTCATTTCCTGCAACTTTTCCTGCGACTGTTTTACGCCATACGACGACGTTTTCGACTATTCTAACTATTCTAATCAATCACAAAGCATACCATACAATCATAGCAACATATAGAATTGACCAAAAACACCAAAACAACAATTTGATATGTTAAAATGGATCAAACATATCCAAAACCCGTATTTTCCCCTTAATCATGTTTAAAAATAACTAATGTTAGGATTAGCAATACTTAACCAAATCAACCCAAATTTCTAACAGAGGCCTAAAACAATATTTCAAAATTTATAAATATTTTTCCAGAATTTAATCATGTTTAAATTCGCTAATTAACACTAATTACCCTTAATTAACCATAATTAGTGCAAAAACAAGGCTAATCACTCACCTTTGCCACAACTAAAACTTTCAGAACTGAAACTCCTCTGATTTGGGCGAATACCAATGTCTAAAAGCAACTTTAACTCTGAAATGGTGCTATTTCTCCTTAATTTGATGTTGCTAAGCTTAATCCCTGATTAGAAAGCGATTTGGGATGAAATTAGAAGGTAGAGGCCATTATTAGGGTTTCCAAGAGGTAAATGGCGGCTAGAAAACTGAAATAGAATGAAAACCTAACTCATTTCATCCTCCCCATAACCCTAATCCCGAAATGGGTTATGAGCCAATTCACTAATCACCTCATTTGGCCCGGTTAAGCAGTTTTTCACTTTCTAAACCTTACTTCATCCATATCTCCCAAATGGTAAACCCGTTTTTCACATATGACCACTCTGCGGAAAGTTAAACCATCATCGGATCTAATGGAAGTGGTTTCAGGTCAAAATTCCTTACCAATCAAAAGTTATTGACAAAACAAGATCAGCTAGGGCAAAATGGTCATTCAAAAATCGACAAAAATCGTGAACATGGGAAATGACCCCAATAGTCGTCCCCTAATGTCACATGACCATACGACTCCTTACGAGAAAGAAATAAATATTCTACGATCCTCCGATGTGTAGAATGCAGGTCGTTACATTCTCCCCCCTTAAGAAATTTCGTCCCCGAACTTCCTTAACCCAAAACATACAAAGGATCCCGCGTGCCTACCAATCATTAACAAAACAATAAAGCATACAAAACAACACAACAAGCCTATCCTAGCATGCGGTTTACTAACAAGGGACGTACTATACCGATATAAAAACCTTACCAAGCAAAGAGTTCTGGATACTTCCTCCTTATGTTCTCCTCTGTTTCCCAAGTACAGTCTTCCTCATCATCACCCAATGAACTTTGATTAGTTTCACCGCCTTCCTTCGAAGCTGCTTCGTATCGTTCCCAACTATACGCATAGGCCTGCGGTTCCCAACAGCCTCGGGTTCAACCTCGATATCGTCCAACTGATCCGGTGAAATAGTCACACTAGGGTCGTGCACGAATTTCTTTAACTAGGAAACATGAAATACGTTATGAACTCCTGCCATCTTCTCTGGTAATTCAACTTTATATGCCAAATTCCCAACTTGCTCGAGAATGGGGAATGGACCAACAAATCTTGGTGTTAACTTGCCTCTCCAACCAAATTGTATCACGCTCTTTAATGGAGAAATCTTGATGAACACCAGGTCACCAATGGAGAATTTTAAATCCTTTCGCCTTTTATTAGCATAACTCTTCTGCCTATCTTGGGTAGCCTTTATTCGCTGTTGAATGATCTTAATCTTATCTGAAGTTTCTCTTATCACATCTAGCCCAAGCACAAATTTCTCACCGGTTTCTAACCAACATGATGGTGAGTTACACGGTCTTCCGTACAGAGCTTTAAATGGAGCCATACCAATACTGGATTGATAACTATTATTATATGCGAACTCCACTAGATGTAAATGGTCATCCCATGATCCACCAAAATCCAATATACAAGCTCTTAAGAGGTCTTCTAATATACGATTCACCCTCTCTGTCTGATCGCCGGTTTGAGGATGATACGCGGTACTGAGATGTAATTCTGATCCTAACACCTCTTGTAAGCTGCTCCAAAATCCACTAGTAAACAACGGATCTCGGTCGCTCACAATGCCTTTGGGTATTCCATGAAATCTCACTACCCACTTTATATATAGTTCCGCTAACTTAGATGTCGTTCTGTTCGACTTGACGGGTATAAACCTTGCACTTTTGGTTAATCGGTCCACAATCACCCAAATGCCATCATGGCCCGATCTAGTCCTTGGTAACCCATCAATGAAATCCATTGAGACTTGTTCCCATTTCCATTTTGGAATTTCTAATGGTTGTAACAAACCACTAGGCTTCTTTTGCTCAGTTTTAACTAGCTGGCAGTTCATGCATTTGGATATAAACTTCCCAACGTCTCTTTTCATCCCTTCCCAGTAGTAGGTCTGCTTCATGTCTCGATACATTTTGTTACCACCAGGGTGTATAGTCAGTTTTGAGTGATGGCATTCTCTAATCACTTCATCTCTCAATCCCTTGACATTGGGCACAACTAGTCTTCCATTCTTTCTAAGCCATCCATCTTGATCAAGCCCATGCTTGTTCATCTCTTCGTCGATTCCCATCTCTAACTTTGAGATGATTTTCAATAGGTTAGGATCGTCCCTCTGACTGGAACCAATCCGCTCAATCAAAGTGGGTCTGATTGTCAAACTTGCTAACATTTCTGGATCCAATTCGCACTATGGTATGAAATCATACCCAGCGATGTACTCCAGTTGCTTCCATTCTAGAAACACGGCCCTTAAATTGGCATGTCTTCTACTCAATGCATCAGCTACCGCATTGCCCTTTCCTGGTGTATATGCGATATCGAAATCGTAGGAAGCCAAGAATTCCAACCATCTTTGATGTCGGAGATTTAGGTCCTTCTGAGAGAAAAGATACTTTAACGATTTATGATTGGTGAACAACTCGAATATTTCTCCCAAGAGATAATGTCTCCACATCTTCAATGCGAACACGATCACTGCCAATTCCAAATCATGGGTAGAATATCTTCTCTCGTGCAGTTTCAATTGCCGACTAGCATAAGCTACAACCCTACCTCCTTGCATCAATGCAGCCCCTAGTCCGGTACCACAGGCATCTGTGTATACCGTCATCTCTTTATTCCCTTTAGGAATGACTAACACTGTTGCACATGTCAACTTTTCCTTTATACTATTAAATGCATTCTCGCACTTTTCATCCCAGACGAAAGCTTGATTTTTCTTGGTCAACTGAGTCAACGGTGCTGCTATCTTGGAGAAGTCTTGGATAAAATTACGATAATATCCAGCCAATCCCAAGAAACTTCTTATGTTTGTTGCATTCTTGGGCGTAGACCAATCCTGTACCGTAGCCACCTTCGCAGTGTCCACGACAATACCATTCTCTGAAACATCATGGCCCAAGAATCTCACTTCCCTCCTCCAGAAGTGACAATTAGAAAATGTTGCTTTCAATTAGTGTTTTCTCAACACTTCCATCACTATCCTCAAGTGTCCCTTGTGTTCTTCCTCCGTCCTCGAATAAACCAAGATATCGTCTACGAATACAAGAACAAACTTATTCAATTGATCCCTGAATACCCTATTCATAAGATCCACAAAATATGCTGGTGCATTGGTCAACTCGAATGGCATGACCAACCACTCATAGAATCCAGACGGAGTCCGAAAGGCCGTTTTAGCTATACTCTCAGCTTCCACTCTAAGCTGGTGAAAATCTGTCGCGAGATCCAACTGGGAGAACACCCTCGCACCACTCAATTGATCAAACAAATCGTCTATCCACGGTAGAGGATACTTATTCTTCCTCGTCACCTTATTCAATTCACGGTAGTCCACGCACAATCGAAGGGAACCATCTGCCTTGGTAGCAAACACAACTGTTGCTCCCCATTCAGAAACTTCTTTTGACAAATACCTTCTTCAAATGATCGCTCACTTCCACCCTGAGCTCTCGCTGCTCCTTTTGTGCCATACGACGAAGTGGCATCACTATAGGTCTGGCATTTTTCTCTAAATCAATACGGAACTCAATCTCTCAGTATGGTGGAAGTCCAGTCACTTCCTCGAAGACGTCCGGATACTGGCCAGCCACAGGCACATCTAACAACTCATCATGCGGGATGTCGAGGGAATTCAGAAAACTATCCATTACCCCATCACTAGGTAGACCACCAAACACTACCCTCTGCCCATCATCCGCTCTAACTGTCACCAAAAAGCCCTCACAGTCTACCACCACCCCGTATCTTTGGAGCCAATCGACTCACAAAATAATGCCAAACACAGTAAAGCCCAAAACAAAGCAATCACAAACAAACATGCATCCATGACTCGATAAGACCACATTACGACAATCATGCTAAGGCTAGTTGAACCACCAATTGGGTTCGTCACCGCTAAAGGTCTATTGACTATCTCGGGTTCCAATCCCAACCTATCTACCAGGTCACTAGATATGAAGGAATGGGTAGCTCCGGTATCAAACAATACTCAGATAGGAATATCATACATAGAAAGCATACCTTGAATGATGACATTCTTTTCTTTCTCCCCCGTAGTCGGGGCATTCGACGAAGAAGGAACAACATTGATAGCATATGCTTTCACATTCTACTTTTTTTTAGAGGGTTGCGGACACTTATCCTTGTGATGTCGCACTTGGCCGCAATTGAAGCACTTCCTATCCGCTGGCTTTGCTCGACATTCTTTAGCATAATGGCCCTTCTTGCCACAGCTAAAGCACTCAACATCTTTCTTATTTTTCTTCTTCTGGCCCTCCTTGGTCTGATTCTGCTTTCTGTTATTCTGAGAACCATTCTTGCCTCTACCGCTTGCTTGCGGCTTTGGCCCCTCTGCAGATGCGACAACGACTTCAGTCTTGGGTTTAGGATAAAGGCTCTCTGACCTCAATGCTTTCCCCACAATTGATTCAAAAGTCTCATCGATATGGTTTATAATCCTTCCCCCCAAGTACTGATCTAATCCTGTTATGAACTTCTCATTCTTCATCTCGGGAGTGTCGATAAGAGATAATCCATACTTCGATGAAGTATCGAACTCAGCAATATAGTCCGAGACTTCCCTACCATTCTGCTTAAGCTCCAGAAAATTCCTAAACAACTCTGATTTCTGAACAGCTGGGATAAACTTATCACTGAATCGGGCCTTAAACTGATCCTATGTAACTTGATCCTCTGGGGTAGCTGCCTTGATAGCATTCCACCAATTCGTCGTCCGTCCTTGCAGCTGACGGGATGCTAGCTTTCTCTTCGTCGCATCCTCGATACCTAAGTCTTCGAAGAAACCCTCACAGCTATCCAACAAATCCTGAACTTCTGTAGCCGATTCCATTCTGTAGAATGACTTCCCACCAAGGCTAATGTGATCCTTGCATAGCTTGGCGAAATTGGTCCTAGGCGCCTGCACCGCTGCACCACCACCATTTGCAGCATTAGGAGCTGCCCTCTGAACATCCCTAAGCATCTCTCTCATGAGGTCAGTGAACATCGTCCTCATATCAGGAGCATTCCCATTATTAGCTCCTCTACCAGTACCCCTTTTATATCGCCTCATCGTTCAATCTGTAAGGAGAAAACAATTAACCATCTCTTCAGTGGTGTCAGTGCAGTGCGACTTCATCCTTAAATATACTAATAGTATATACATATAGCTTTTGAAAACCAAAATATGACAAATACGCGCTCTCATATACATACTATCTCTCTCTGGTATCTTCCCTAGGTTAACTATGCAACCTAGAGCTATGATATCAAGTGTGACGGCCCGCCCCGCACCAGCCGACATTTCCAATGAAAGTGCGTTGTGCCAATGTCCAACTAGCACGGGACGGTCGCCAAAGAAAGAAAAGGGAAGGAAACTTAACAGTGGACTAACAAAGAACCTGTGGAATGTCTCACAATGCATGGAGTAAAATATAATAATAACATACTTGACATAAAACAGGCGAGACAGTGCATAAGCTGAAAACTAAACGATCATAGCAGCGGAAAATCCAAATACAGCTTATGTTCAACATCATCTTTATTACAACTTTTAAAACAGTCTCTAAAGCAAAGTAAAGGAAACTTACACTACTAATTCCCAAAGTAGTGACCAGTAGTGACATAGGGAGAATATATAGAGAATAATACGTGTAAGCCTCCTGCTCGTCTCCGGACAGCTACTCGTGCACAACCAGCTAACCTGTCTCTAGTCTGCCCGTTTAAGAGCCCCCAAAGTAATAAGAAGAGACATAAAACTCTGAGTCAGACAAAAGTCTGGTATGAGCGATAAGCAGCAAAACAGAACAATAACAGGTATACTAAACCATACCTGAACCTGCAACCAAAGAGGTAGCACAACATACCGTACAATACTCTAAGGTGCCACTAACATATGGTGTAAAGATACGGGGTGGGGGTGTGCATGTCATAGTGATGTCAAACAGTCAAGCATAGCAACCATCCTCACATCTCTCACTCAGTGCGTAAAGCATACGATATCCACTGCTTTGATCACTCAAATCCTTGCTATGATCACTTTGCTCGACGGAGTCATGGCGACTCCACTGCACTGATCCATAGCCACTAGTCCTTGCTATGTCCGCTCTGCCCCAAGAAGTCATACGACTCCATTGCACTGGCTCATAGCCATGCAACGATCACTCTGCCCCATGAAGTAATAACTACCCCACTGCACTGATCCGTAGCCTAACAATCGTCTCTCGGTGGTGAATCAAAGCGATGGACATCGACAACTCCTTAGCACACGTCTCGCAGCAAAGTCCAATCTTGAAGTTAACTCGTTGGTTCCCAACAGGATCCTGAGTTCTACTTCCCATTTGGACTACCTTTGCATCTTGGGTTTGGTCATTATCCCGTTCGCACTTCAGTTTCCATTCATGTCCTTACTTCATCTCAGATATGCTCGATTCGTGACTCCTTCATTCATGGCGCTACGGTTCGTGACCAACTTCCTCGCTCGTGGATCACCCCTCCTAGCTTCGGTTCGTGGCTTGCCCTCCTGTCCTCGACTCGTGATGGCTTCCAGCTCATGATGAATCGTGACCATCGGGTCGGTTCGTGGCAATGCTCCCCTGATGGCTCACGGTCCAGTTCGTGGCTTCTTTCTGTGGCTCGTAGTGCTCCAGCACGGTTCATGACTTGCTTCATGGCGAGTTCCATCGTTTGGTTCGTACTTCGACTCGTGAAGGGTAGGTGACCCACGGTTCAGGTCGTGATGCATACGTCACAAGCGGGTGGGGTCGTGAGCTTAAGGTGCAAGCAATCCTCCAGCTCGTGGTCTTCACATTTACGATCGGGTCGGTTCGGATGGGGGGGGGGGGGGAGGGGCGATCCGATCCGGCTTTGGGTCATTTCCTACAACTTTTCATGAGACTGTTTTACGCCATACGATGGGGTTTTCAACTATTCTAATTGTTCTAATCAATCACAAAGCATACCATCAGTCATAGCAACATATAGAATTGACCACAAACACCAAAACAACAATTTGATATGTTAAAATGGATCAAACATACCCAAAACCCGTATTTTCCCCTTAATCATGTTTAACAATAACTAATATTAGGATTAGCAAAACATAACCAAATCAACCCTAATTTCTAATAGAGGCCTAAAAAAATATTTCGAAATTTATAAATATTTTTCCAGAATTTAATCATGTTTAAATACGATAATTAACACTAATTACACTTAATTAACCATAATTAGTGTAAAAACAAGGCTAATCACTCACCTTTGCCACAATTAAAACTTTCAGAACTGAAACTCCTCTAATTTGGGCGAATAACAATTCTAACAGCAGCTCTAACACTGAAATAGTGCTATTTCTCCTAGATTTGATGTTGCTAAGCTTAATGCTTTATTAGGGAGCGATTTGGGATGAAATTAGAAGGTGGAGGCCATTGTTAGGGTTTCTATGAGGTAAATGGCAGCTAGAAAACTGAAATAGAATGAAAACCTAACTCATTTCAGCCTCCCCATAACCCTAATCCCGAAATGGGTTATGGGCCTATTCACTAATCATCTCATTTGGCCCGGTTAAGCAGTTTTTAGCCTTCTAAACCTTATTTCGTCAATATCTCCCAAACGGTAAGTCCATTTTTCGTATATGACCACTCTACGGAAAGGTAAACCATCATTAACCATCATCCGGATCTAATGGACGTGGTTTCAGGTCAAAATTCCTTATTAATCAAAAGTTATGGCCAAAACAAGATTAGCTAGGGCAAAACGGTCATTTAAAAATCGGCAAAAATTGTGAACATGGGAAATGACCCCAATAGTCGTCCCCCAATGTCACACGACCATACGACTCCTTACGAGAAAGAAACAAATATTCTATGATCCTCCGATGCGTAGAATGTAGGTCGTTACATATTAGATAATGTTGCCCATTTAAAGATAGTAAACAAGTTTGCTCTAAGTATTGATCACATTATACTGAATCAAACTGTGATGAACGCCCATAGCCCCCGCACTAAACAAGAGGAACAATGCGCTAAAAGGTGTGCCAGGTAGCTATGGACGTTCATCAAGGTAGGTAAATATCATCGGAACCTGTTGTAAAACTCACAGCGCAAGGATAAAATATAATAGAACATATACAACAGGTAATAGTAGTGAAGCATCATATAGTAAACTTTTCAAACTTTCACAACATCCTGAAAGATTATCCCAACATCGTAGGAAATATCAAGGATGTACATAAGGCCTCACTACAACACTCATAGAGCAACTCAAACAACGGAAACAGAAATACTAGATAGTAGTAAAAGTAATACGCCAGCCTCCTGCTCGCCTTCGCACAGCAGCATCGTCCTCACTAATCACCTGTCACCTGCTACTTAGTCTGCCTATCCACAACCGGATGAACAACCCAAGGTAATAAGAGGAAACATAAAACCTTGAGTCAAACAACAGTCCTAGTGAGCGATAAAACAGCTAACAAACTTCAACAATAAAGTATATAAGGATGGATAGATAAACATACTAATCTACCCACAACACCAGAGAAGAACTCAACCCTATCTTCCCCATATCGGACAGTAATAGCCTTTACCATAAACAATTCAACCATTCATCCATGGAAATCAAAACACCCATTCAATCATGGTAAAGCACTCGTAACATCCAGATTATATGTATCTCATGTAAACCATCCTAATCGAATTCAACATCCCTCAAGCACAAGCCCTAGAGGCATATACCAATATTAGACAAGCACCCAAGGAACATCTCCTTCAACGTTGGACAATCTACATGAGATGTTTCAAAAAAAGCGACCAATCATCCATGATAGACTCTGGCTATCACCACCAATCCTGCTTCGAAACCATCGTTAACTGTATAAGGGCCAACCTTGCCAAATGTCAAGGGCTAATGGTAACCCCAGTTCTAGCATAAACTCCGTAAGCCTTTCAATGATACGTATGTATGTCCAACCCTGACAACTAGGCCTTTCAACGATCCTAGTGTACTCGACCTACAACCGGTCTTTTAGGTGCCCCTATAGTACCCCTGCTTTGAGCCTGCTAGAACTTACGACAATGATAATCTCTCGGCCTTCTCATCTTTTAGTCATCCAACTCGACGACTTTTCATAGCCAAAGCAACCTTCTCGAGAAACCATTATCCACCAACTCACTACCTTTGAGTTATCACCTCATTCACTATTCTACACCGATCAACGAACACCTTTAACACTATGAACCTTCCTACTTGAATTTACCTCAAAGTCACACCATCACCGAGCCAATTACATCACTGCGCTGCAGCTAGGGTTCGGGGGTAGTACACAAAATTTTTTTTCTTCAGAAAATGACCCTGTGCGACCGACCCCCTGTGCTTGACCACTCATTGGTGCGACCAACCCCGACCTTAATGCGCGACCGACCTGACCCTCGGTCTGATGCTCGACCCTAGCATGCTTGACCCATACAAAAGCTGCATGACCGACATGGCCTCTGCTCGACCTAACCATGTTCATCCCCAGATCGCTCGACCATACCCTGCTCGACCCACATATGCACGACCGACCTGGTTCTGCTCGACCCCTCTAGTTTGCTCGACCCGACCCAACTTCTTGGCTTGACTGCATTCGATCGACCTCCTATGTGCGACCGAACCTAACCATAACTTGTTCTCAAAGCCATACATTTGCACGACTGATCCAACTTCTTTGGCTCGACCGACCAGGGCTTGCTCGACCCAAACCTAGACAGATCCAATTCTTCCCCAAATTCAACCAAAAATTCGCCAAACGATTAATCCAACGAAATATACTCGTCCAATTCATTCAACACAATCATAATCATGTTATAAAGTCACTAAAATCATGGATATGACGATTATCACCAAAATTATGCAAATCACTCCAAAATCATGATAAATGAACATATGAACTAGACTTTGGTTAACTTGCATAATCATATGAAATGGCATAGTAATTACCAGTTTCAACTTAATAAAATGGATCCTATGGTGATTCATATGAAAGTGGACTTATCATGGTGTAGATCTATGGTTAAACACTTGAATTTGATGAAAAACATGATCAGACATTCATATACTTCATAGAATCTATGTAAGAGATGTAAATCACTCACCGATTCTCCCAAACAAGAAAAATCAATGCAATAAGCTTTCACACAGGAAGAAATTGAATCCGAACTCCTTGATTTGATGAATTCGCCCTTTAGTTGATGTAAATCTAGCCTCCAGTGGTGTAGATCTTCAATTTCCCTCCTTTAAAGGTTGATTTTAATGGTGGAAAGGTGTTAGAGGAAGGAGGAACATAGGTCACCTAATGAGAGAATAGAGAAACTAAACCACTTCTCACACCTCCCACCCCCTATTTATACTCTTCCACTAGCCCACTAATGGGCCTTCCCAAATTAGCCCATTATGGCTCTCCAAACCTGAACAACCAATTGAAAACCTTAAAACAACGATTTCTCCTAAACCGTTGAGCCAAAACTTAAATGTAACTGTTGTACAGAAAGGCAATCATCATTTTCTTTCCAATGGCATTGGTCTCACTGCCTGATTCGACCTGAGTCAAAGTTATTCCCTGTACAAGACTGACAGGGGCAAAATGATCACAAACAAAATTAGTAAAAATTATGGACATGTCTCACATCCTCATAAGCAATATATCGAAACATGAGAATGATCCAATCCTCAGGGAATAAAATAAAAATATTTTATGATCTTTTGATACATAAAATGCGGGCTATTACATTTTCCCCCTTAAGAATTTCACGCTCTAAATTACAAGAAAATATAAGCAACCACAACAATTCTGCATGCCTATCATCCATGAGAAGCCAATTCTATCACCCAAACTAGCAACCATCAAGCCATGCATCCATAGCCTTATCCTAGCACGTGGAATTCTATCGAACAACAACAAGATACAATGATATAAAGAAGATACAATATCAAAGGGTCCTATCGACAAAGAGTTCTTGATGAGTCGCTCTCATGCTCTCTTCCATCTCCCACGTACAATCACCGTCATATTCACTCCGTTGTACCTTGACTAGTTTAACCGTCTTCCTCCTAAGTTGTTTTGTGTTATTCCCCACAACACGAAGTGGTTTACGATATTTCACAGCTGCAATTTCTAATTGTAGGTCTTCGTACTGCTCTGGAGATACCACCACATTCGAATCATGCACGAGCTTCCATAGAAATGACACATTGAAAACATTATGGACACTCGACATCTTCTCAGATAACTCCAATCTATATGCGAGCTTTCCAATTCGCTGGACTATTGGAAATGGCCCAACGAACCATGGAGCTAGCTTTCCCTTATTTCCAAATCGAACCACATGCTTCATCAGCGAAATCTTCACGAAAACCATATCGCTACGTCAAATTCCAAATCCTTTCGCCGTTTTTCGACATAACTCTTCTGACAATCTTTGGTTGCCTTTGTTCGTTACCGAATGATCTCGACACAATCCGAGGTCTCTCTAATCATCTCTGGCTCAAGTACCAACTTATCTTCGGTTTCTAACCAACATGCTGGAGAATTGCATGGTCTCTCATACAACGCCTCATATGGCGCCATCCCAATGCTAGACTGGTAGCTATTATTATATGCAAGCTCAACTAGATGCAGATGGTCTTCCTATGATCCCCTAAAATCCAACACACAATCTCTTAGGAGATCTTCCAAAACTCGGTTGATCCTCTCAGTTTGACCATCGGTTTGGGAATGGTAAGCCGTACTTAAAAACAACTCGGGTTCCCAAAGCTTCTTGCAAACTCTTCCAAAATCCACTCGTAAACAATGGATCTCGGTCACTTACTATGCTTTCAAGATACCATGGAATTGAATTATCCTGTAACGTCCCGATTTTTAACTAATTTTGTTAGACAATAAATTATTGATTATATCCATGATTAATTAAATTAATTAGAATTGGAGTTAATACTTGAGAAAATTAAAATTTATCTTTTTATTTAAATTCTTATATATTTGTATATACATATATATATATATATATATGTATATTAATTGGTTATAGAATTATTTGATATATGTAAAATAAGAAAGTAATGTTTTGACCTTTGTTTTACATTTTTACTTGGATTTTTAACTTAATAGTTCATTTAACTTAATAGTTCAAGTAAATTGTTTCATTATTTCATATATCATGCAATAAAGGTAATTTGAAAAAAAAAGTTAAATCTTTTGTACCTAAGATTTATAATCATTATTTGCTTTGTACTCAAATATGCCATCGTAATCAAATGAATGCCTGGACATACAAGAACTAATAAGATTTGTAAAAATTTGTATGCTTTAAAAACATTTTTGTACATAGCTATACTAAAGCATATATGACACTAGCCATATACAACAGTGGGAAACAAATCAAGATAACTAGCAAACTTTCTTTTCAAAACCAGATTAGCAACAGAAAAGAGTTTAAACATTGATGTGATTTAACTTCTGAAAGGGGCTACAAATCAAAAGAGTGATATAGCCGTACATTTGTAGGCTGTTTTCTAAACAAAAGTGCAAAATATTAATGTAATGTGATGTGTAAATCTCTGTCCAGATCATGCTGAAACTACAAAGGAAAGTATACTTCATTACCTAACCTAGCCTAACCTAAATGCTAATATCTAAACAACTAATCATTTATGCTTTAAGCAAACCAAAACATTACTGGAAAACAATTCGGCAGCATACGTTTATATGGCCTTAGAAAAAGATACCATACTTCTAGAATCAGAGCATAAGGACAGAACAATATAAACATGTGGTATATTTTTATTCAACCTATCTTGTGTTTGCTGCAAAACCAAATCCAAATAGGAACTTTTAACCTAAACTTAAATGAATTGTAATATCAAGTGCTTTATCTGTAGGGTAAAGGACGTACAATCAATTAATGAAGCTAATATTTTATACCTAAATTTGCCTATAAATACAACTATCAACTCCTACCTTTCTCACGCAAAAATCAGTAGAAAACTTTGGAGATCAACTTTCAATAGCAAACTAAGAACAAAGGAGAGCTAACAAGTGAGTAAACTCTCTTCTATATTTTGATGTTTAATCTTTTGAAATTACAGCTATGCAATGATTTAAACTGTTTAAATGAATCAGCCTGGATGGATACTTCATGAAAACAAATACATTAACTATTGTATACTCTCTGTTAAGATGAAAATCCCTGCTATGAACACAAAACATCCTGTTGTCAAATACCATAGTTGATGTTTGTTAGTGGGAATAAAACTTTTTTTACTCTCTATTTTGCAAACTGCTATTTCCTTTATAAGGAAGGCCAATAAGTTTGCTTGGGTTCTGTCACTAAGTCGAAACCTTTTGGAATAACAAACAATCTACTACTATAAACACCTTTTTCCAGAAGAGAATTATACCAAATTCTCACACTGGATTTAGATATAATTCATAAGTTTTCATACTTCAGTAATTTAAACAAAGTTAATAACATTGTAATGAATGTATATACAAAAGAAATCAGAACTATACTGCTGTCCGAATCAACATATAACATGGATTTTTTGATCCAATCAAAATGTTGTTTCACATATATAAATAAAATTGTGATACAAAATGATGATTTTTAGTGGTAGTTTCAAGATTTTTAAGTCTGTATATAATGAGATAAACGGGGATGAACGGAAATGACATTTGGA
Organism: Allium sativum; assembly: GCA_030737875.1. Taxonomy (NCBI): domain Eukaryota; kingdom Viridiplantae; phylum Streptophyta; class Magnoliopsida; order Asparagales; family Amaryllidaceae; genus Allium; species Allium sativum. The sequence goes on along the minus strand of CM060920.1, from coordinate 468,346,988 downwards.
TCAATATCCGGCGATCGAAGTCGCCGAAATCCATGGCTGGAGGAGGAAAGCGACGTTTAGGATAGAGGAACATAGGAAAAATAGCAAAACATTTTTCCATTGCGTAGATTTAGTGAACGAGGTGAAATTAGGTTTATGGGTTCATTTTTGTAACCCTTGATTCTCGTTAGACATGCATCACCTCAGTGGCTAAGGGAGGCTGCGCACAGGGGGGTTCAGTGCTAGAGGTTGTAGGCTTGGCGTAGGTAAAGGCGGAGATACCCTAGTGGTCGGAGATGGTGGCAATGGATGGTTTCTTCGATGGAACCCAGTCGATGGTAAAGAAGGAAAACCGTGAAAATACTGTAGAGGCTGAGATGGTCGGATCAGAGTTGAGCGACGAGGTCCAGAGGCAATGGGTAACGTGTGTGGGTGATCGCGAGAGGTGGAAGGTGGCTCGATGGTCTGTACACGTGCATTGTGTATATGGAAGTACCAGCAAAAGAAAAGAAGGAAGTGGTACTGGAAAATGGTACTTGGGCACGATGGAGTTGGCACTTGGGCACTGTGGAGTTGGCACTTGGCAGGTGGTACTTTGGTAAAGTGGCAAATAAAAATTTGGTACTTGGCAAGGGATCGGGAAGATGGATTTATGTGTGCGGCTTGGAGTTTTGAAGTGGTACTTTGGTACTTGGTTGGGGCTTGTGATTTGTTGTAGATCAGGTGTGCGCGGCATGTGGTTTTGGTGTATGGCAACTGGTACTCTGGTAGTATGGCACTTGGCAAATGGGAAGGTGGTATTTTGGCGCGAGCATGGTGGTTTTCTGTGATCTGGTGTGAGCGGCATAGCAAATGTAAGTGGTACCTTGGTAGTGTGGTACTCTGAAGGTGGTACTGAGTTGGAGCATGGGTTTTAGAGTGGATTTTACGTGCGCAACATGGAGTTTTGGAATGGGAAAGTGGTACTTTGGCAAATGCACAAACAAAAGGGATTTTGGGCTGAGTTTAAATAAAATAAGTTTTAAAATAAAAAATGAATTAAAAGAAGAAAAGAAAATTTAAAAGGAGATTTCCAAATTGCATAGGACAAGATTGAAAGGAGCAGAACATTTTGGGCCGATGAGGAGGAAAGATGGATCGTAGTAGCTAGGTTTTAAAGAGAATTCGACAAGTTTAGAAATTAAACAAAAAGGAAATAATAAGAGATAAAATGGAATATGGTATATGTTAAGTTATTTATGATCATTTAGAAATAAAAAGATAATTTACAAAGTATGACAAAGGTATAAAATGTCGTATAAACAAGCTAACATTTTAAGGTAGAATACCGTGTGCGATGCACACGCTTTAGTTGTTCATTTATACAAGATAATCAAAATGTTAGGATTTAAACAATGCATACATATACTATTCTATTTGGTTGAAGCTCGTAAAATAAAGAGTATATAAACTGAAGAATATTTAATCCAGTTCATATTAAGCTGATAACTAATTCTTTAAAGAAATGTTTAAGATCAAGTGAATATTGAGAATAGTTCTTAAATATCAACTGATAGTAAAAGACATCACGCTAATCATTTCGAAGAGTCCGGAATTAATATTCTACTTCGATTTGATTTATACATTGCGTATTAGAGATTATTTAAGATAACTGAAGACGGAGATATGCATGGGCTATTTTGTTTACAGAATAGTACCTTCGGTTTGTCCAGTCCCAAGGCAACTTGTATGGACAAATGTCTGACAGAATATTCCTAATAAATCACATAAGACGATCTTTTCAAGGTATTTCGTCTGGTGGCAGAGAAATTCGTTTCTCTTAGCTTTTATACCTGTAATATTTTTGGAAAGATAAACTAGTGATTAACGGGTTTGACGATGTGGCATTCAAACTGAATGGTGACCAGATGTTCTAGAAGATGAATGTAGCCTCAAAGCCTCGCAACTAGGAAAAGACAAAAATCGGGCAGGCAGCATGGCTAGGTGGGTCATTCCCAAGCAGGGTGTATTACCACTATCTAGAGAAATTCCTTTTTGTCTTCTCATCTATATTTCGCTGCTGTAGCATTCGGTAGCGGTTGCTGATCACAACCGTGTTGTGGTAAAATATTCGCTACACTCAAGCTAAATGAGAGGGCGGTCATGTGTGCCTGGGTTGCAAGACGTTCTTGTTGCACCCCAGTGTATCCCCTCTAGAGTACACTGATCGATAGGTAGTCCCATACCTTGTCTATTGGAATCCAATCTCCAATAAGACCCCACGGTTTTTGATTTTATATTATATATATATGGAGCGTGAGATGCAAGCGTTTCGCTAGATGGTTATTTATTTAACAAAAACTATTATAATATCAGATGATTTTGATATCAAAAATGTTTTGGGTTATAGTAAGGTAAAAACCGCCCATGTTTATGTGTGGACTGGTCTTACTATTATCTTTCCTTTCGAAAAGTTTTCGAATGTTAAATCAATTTGTTTTCATAAGAGAATAACCCTTTTTGTGTTAAGAATTGATCATTTTAACTGTTTTAAAATTATTTACTCACACCAGTCCCCTGACTGACCCAGAGTTTACTTTTTGTGTTTTCCTAAACTCTTGGGTGCTCATAACAATTGTTATGAGTGGACAAGTGATCCAGATAGTCAATGGAAATCTGATGGAGCATTTTGGACTGGAAATCATGGAGTCAGCTTATTTGTTATGTCTATATCTAAATATCAAGTTGTACGTTGTATTGGGCCCGTAATCATGTATAATGTATTATGATGAAGTATTCTATGATGTAACAGACTCTGATATATAATCTATTAAGTGATATTGTATTTCGTTAAATTCCTCTATGAGATTCTGATGTTCTTATTTAGTTGTATTCTCTATCTGTCTCTATTTCTTTATTAACAACACGACTCCCAAGGTCATCAAAAGTCGTGCCGTTACAGTTGATATCAGAGCATAAGGTTAACCGAATACCTAGGCCTGGGTGAGTATTGAGAGAGCATATTTTTAATTTTAAACTATTATATTAAATTATAATTTATATATTTAGTATAAATCAACTTAAGTTATCGACTTGAGTTACTTTTAAATTATCTCTCGATCATGTAAAAGATTGGATAATAAAAATCCAAGTTATAACTAGAAGGAGTTAAATGATAGGATCAGCCTCGGGATAAGTTAAATAAGTAAATTAAATTTAGAATAATATCCAATGAATAAAATTGGTTTTCCCATTAATAAAAACTAGACTTGAGTTATTAAGTGGATATGAACTCATGTGAGTTAGGTAAACTGATTTTGTAATAAAATCAGATTTTTGAAATGAAGATAAACAATTTTTTAATTAAAGAAAAACCCATACAGAAGGTATGGTAGATAGTTATGTAGGTATTGACTTTAATTAAACTGAAATCAACTCGTTTCTCTTTAATTTCGTGGGCGAAATTCTTTTATGAGGGGAGGATTGTAATGTCTCGATTTTTAACTGACTTTGTTAGACAATAAATTATTGATTATATCCATGATTAATTAAATTAATTAGAATTGGAGTTAGTACTTGAGAAAATTAAAATTTATCTTTTTATTTAAATTCTTATATATATCTATATACATACATATATATATATATATTAATTGGTTATAGAAATATTTGATATATGTAAAATAAGAAAGTAATGTTTTGACCTTTGTTTTACATTTTTACTTGGGTTTTTAACTTAATAGTTTAAGTAAATTGTTTCATTACTTCATATATCATGCAATAAAGGTAATATGAAAAAAAGTTAAATCTTTTGTACCTAAGATTTATAATCATTATTTGCTTTATACTCAAATATGCCATCTTAATCAAATGAATGCCTGGACATATAAGAACTAACAAGATTTGTAAAATTTTGTATGCTTTAAAAACATTTTTGTACATAGCTATACTAAAGCATATATGACACTAGCCATATACATCAGTGGGAAACAAATCAAGATAAATAGCAAACTTTCTTTTTAAAACCAGATTAGCAATAGAAAAGAGTTTAAACATTAATGTGATTTAACTTCTGAAACGGGCTGCAAATCAAAAGAGGGATATGGCCGCACATTTGTAGGTTGTTTTCTAAACAAAAGTAAAAAATATTAATGTAATGTGATGTGTAAATCTCTGTCCAGATCATGCTGCAACTACAAAGGAAAGTATACTTCATTACCTATCCTAGCCTAATCTAAATGCTAATATCTAAACAACTAATCCTTTATGCTTTAAGCAAACCAAGACATTACTGGAAAACAATTCAGCAACATACATTTATATGGCCTTAGAAAAAGATACCATACTTCTAGAATCAGAGCATAAGGACAGAACTGTATAAACATATGGTATATTTTTATTCAACTTATCTTGTGTTTGCTGCAAAACCAAATCCAAATAGGAACTGGAAACCTGAACTCAAATGAATTGTAATATCACGTGTTTTATCTGTAGGGTAAAGGACCTACAATAAATTAATGAAGCTAATATTTTATACCTAAATTTGCCTATAAATACAACTATCAACTCCTACCTTTCTCATGCAAAAATCAGTAGAAAACTTTGGAGTTCAATTTTCAATAGCAAACTAAGAACAGAGGAGAGCTAACAAGTGAGTAAAATCTCTTCTATATTTTGATGTTTAATATTTTGAAATTACAGCTATGCAATGATCTAAACTATTTGAATGCATCAGCCTGGATGGATACTTCATGAAAACAAATACATTAACTGTTGTATACTCTCTGTTAAGATGAAAATCCCTGCTGTGAACACAAAACATCCTGTTGTCAAATACCATAGTTGATGTTTGTTAGTGGGAATAAAACTTTTTTTACTCTCTGTTTTGCAAACTGCTATTTCCTTTATAAGGAAGGCCAATAAGTTTGCTTGGGTTCTGTCACTAAGTCAAAACCTTTTGGAATAACAAATAATCTACTACTATAAACACCCTGTTTCCAGAAGAGAATTATACCAAATTCTCACACTGGAATTATTTGAATGCAAGGATATAATGCATACGTTTTCATACTTCAATAATTTAAACAAAGTAAATAACATTGTAATGAATGTATATACAAAAGAAACCAGAACTATACTGCTATCTGAATCAACATATAACATGGAATTTTCGATCTAAGCAAAATGTTGTTTTACATATATAAATAAAATCGTGATACAAAATGATGATTTTTAGTGGTAGTTTCAAGATTTTTAAGTCTGTATATAATGAGATAAACGGGGATGAGAGAAAATGATATTTTGGTCAATGTCCAGCAATCAAAGTCACCGGAATCCCTGGCGTGAGGAGGAAAGCGAATCATAGGAAAAATAACAAAACATTTTTCTATTGCGTAGATTTAGTGAACGAGGTGAAATTAGGTTTATGGGTTCATTTTTTTAACCCTCGATTCTCGTCAAAACTACATCACCTCAGTGGTGAAAGGAGGCTGCGCACACGGGGGGTTCGGAGCTGGAGATTTTAGGCTTGTCATAGGTGAAGGCGGAGATACCCTAGTGGTCGGAGGTGGTGGCAATGGACGGTTTCTTTGATGGAACCCATTCGATGGTGAAGAAGGAAAATAGTGAAAACGCTGTAGAGGCTCAAATGGTTGGATCATATTTGAGCGACGAGGTCCGGAGGCAATGGACGACGTGAGTGGGTGATCGCGAGAGGTGGAAGGTGGCTCGATGGTCTATACACATGCACCGTGTATATGGAAGTATCAGCAAAACATAAGAAGGAAGTGGTACTGGAAAATGGTACTTGGGCACGGTGGAGTTGGCACTTGACAGGTGGTACTTTGGTAAAGTGGCAAATAAAAATTTGTTACTTAGCAAGGGATCGGGCAGATGGATTTATGTATGTGCGGCATGGAGTTTTGAAGTGGTACTTGGCTGGGCTGTGTGATTTGTTGTAGATCAGGTTTGCGCGACATGTGGTTTTGGTGTATGGCAAGTGGTACTCTGGTAGTATGGTACTTGGCAAATGGGAATGTGGTACTTTGGCGCGAGCATGGTGGTTTTATGTGATCTGGCGTGAGCGGCATAGCAAATGGAAGTGGTACCTTGGTAGTGTGGTATCCTAAAGGTGGTAATGAGTTGGAGCACGGGTTTTGGAGTGGATTTTACGTGCACAACATGGAGTTTTGGAATGGGAAAGTGGTACTTTGGCAAATGCACAAAAGGGATTTTGGGCTGAGTTTATATAAAATAAGTTTTAAAATAAAAATAGAAAAATGAAATAAAAGAAGAAAAGTAAATTTAAAAGGAGATTTCTAAATTGCATAGGACAAGTTTGAAAGGAGCCGAACATTTTAGGCCGATGAGGAAGAAAGATGGATCGTAGTAGCTAGGTTTTAAAGAGAATTCGACAAGTTTAGAAATTAAAAAAAGGAAATAATAAGTGATAAAATAGAAAATGGTATAAATTAAGTTATTTATGATCATTTAGAAATAAAAAGATAATTTACAAAGTATGACAAAGGTATAAAATGTCGTATAAACAACCCGACATTTTAAGGTAGAATATCGTGTGCGAAGCACACACTTTAGTTGCTTCATTTATACAAGATAGTCAAAATGTCTGGATTTAAACAATGCATACATATACTATTCTATTTGGTTGAATCTCGTAAAATAAAGAGTATATAGACTGAAGAAAATAAAGAGTATATAGACTGAAGAATACTTAATCCAGTTCATATTAAGCTGATAACTAATCCTTTAAAGAAATGTTTAAGATCAAGTGAATATTGAGAATAGTTCTTAAATATCAACTGCTAGTAAAAGACATTGCGCTAATCATTTCGAAGAGTCCGGAATTAATATTCCACTTCGATTTGATTTATACGTTGTGTGTTAGAGATTATTGAAGATAATTGAAGACAGAGATATGCAACGGCTATTTTGTTTACAGAATAGTACCTTCGGTTTGTTCAGTCCGAGGACAACTTGTATTGACGAATGTATGACAGAGTATTCCTAATAGATCACATAAGACGATCTTTTCAAGGTGTTTAGTCTGGTGGCGGAGAAATTGGTTTCTCTTACCTTTTATACCCGTAATATTTTTGGTAAGATCAACTAGTGATTGACGGGTTTGACGATGTGGCATTCAAAGTGAATGGTGACCAGATGTTCTAGAAGATGAACGTAGCCTCAAAGCCTCACAACCAGGAAAAGACAAAAATCGGGCAGGCAGCATGGCTAGTGGGTCATTCCCAAGCAGGGTGCATTACCACTATTTAGAGAAATTCCTTTTTGTCTTCACATCTATATTTCGCTGCTGTAGCATTCGGTAGCAGTTGCTGATCACAACCATGGGGTGGTAATATATTCGCTACACTCAAGCTAAATGAGTGGGTGGTCATGTGTGGATGGGTTGCAAGACGTTCTTGTTGAACCCCAGTGTATCCCCTCTAGAGTACACTGATCGGCAGGTGGTCTCATACCTTGTCTGTTGGAGTCCAATCTCCAATAAGAGCCCGTAGTTTTTGATTTTATATTATATATATGTGGAGAGTGAGATGCAAGCGTTCCGCTAGATGGTTATTTATTTGATAAAACTATTATAATATCAAATGATTTTGATATCAAAAATGTTTTGGGTTATAGTAAAGTAAAAACTGTCCATGTTTATGTGTGGACTGGTCTTACTATTATCTTTTCTTTCGAAAGGTTTTCAAACGTTAAATCAATCTATTCTCATAAGAGAATAACCCGTTCTGTGTTAAGAATTGATCATTTTAACTGTTTTAAAATTGTTTACTCACACCGGTCCCCTGACTGACCCAGAGTTCATTTTTCTATGTTTTCCTAAACTCTTGGGTACTCATAACAATTGTTATGAGTAGACAAGTGATCCAGGTAGTCAATGGAAATCTAATGGAGTATTTTAGACTGGAATTCATGGAGTCAGCTTATTAGTTATATCTATATCTAAGTATCAAGTTTGTACGTTGTATTGGGCCCGTAATCATGTATAACGTATTATGATGAAGTAATCTATGATGTAACAGACTCTGATATTTAATCTATTAAGTGATATTATATTTTGTTAAATTCCGCTGTGAGATTCTGATGTTCTTGTTCAGTTGTATTCTCTATCTATCTCTATTTCTTTATTAACGACATGACTTCCGAGGTTACTGAAAGTCAGGCCGTTACATATCCATTTCACATAAATTTCAGCTAATTTCGATGCCGTCCTAGTCGACTTGATAGGAATCAACCGGGCACTTTTGGTCAAGCGATCCACGATGGCCGAAATCCCTTCGTTTCCTGCCCTAGTTCTAGGTAGTTCATCGAGAAAATCCATCGATATCTGCTCCTACTTCCACGTATGAACTTCCAGTGGTTGAAGCAAACCACTCGGCTTCTTCTGTTCAACTTTCACCAACTGACAGTTCATGCATTTGGAAATGAATTTTTCAATATCTCGCTTCATTCCTTCCCAGTAGTATACTTTCTTCATGTCCTGATACATCTTATTGCCACCGAGATGAATCTTCAACTTCAAGTGATGACATTCTCTCAAAACCTCATCTCTTAATCCGTCGATACCAGAAACAACTAATCGCCCTTGCTTTTGAAGCCAACCTTCTCGATCGATCTCGAACTCTTTATCTTCGGGTTCCAGTTTCTAGATAAACTCGACAAGCTTTCCGTCTTTCTTTTTTCTCTCGCCAATCCTTTTGATAAGAGTGGGTCTTATCGACAAGCTTGCCAACATTTTAGGTTCCAACTCACACCTTGGCCTGAAATCAAACCTTGCCAAATACTCGAGGCTCTTCCATTCCGAAAGCATCACCCCCAAACTGCATGTCTTCGACTCAACGCATCTGGCACTGCATTGCCTTTGCCGGGAGTATAAGCTATTCCAAAATCATACGACGCCAGAAACTCTAACCATCATTGCCATCGAAGATTCAAATCCTTTTGGGAGAAAAGATACTTTAACAACTTGTGATCCGTAAATAACTCGAATCGAACTCCCAATAGGTAATGTCTCCACATCTTCAAAGCAAACACAATCACCGCCAACTCCAAATCATGAGTTGGGTAATTATTCTCTATGCGGCTTTAGCTATCGACTCGCATAGGCCATAACCTTATCTTTTTGCATTAGTACTGCTCGGCCATAACCTTATCTTTTTGCATTAGTACTGCTCCAAGTCCAGTACCACATGCATCGGTATATACCACCATCTCTTCATTCCCACTCGGAATGGTCAACACAGGAGTACTCGTTAATCTCTCCGTCAGGATTCCAAAAGCTTGCTCACGCTTTGCATCCCATGTGAACACTTGGTTATTCCTTGTCAATCCTGTCAATGGTGCAGCTATCTTTAAAAAATCCTTGATAAATCGTCGATAATAACCAGCCAACCCAAGGAAACTTCTCACATCCATTGCATTCTTAGGTCTATCCCAGTCCTAGATTGCTGCTACTTTAGCGGGGTCAACCGCTATCCCATTTCCAGAAACAAGATGGCCTAAGAACCTCACTTCGCTCTTCCAGAAGTGACACTTTGAAAACTTAGCTCTCAGCTGATGCTTTCGCAAGATTTCCAACACAACCCTCAAGTGCATCTTGTGTTCTTCCTCATTCCGAGAATAAACCAGAATATCATCCACGAATACAAGCACAAACTTGTTCAACTGATCCCTGAAAACCCTGTTCATAAGATCCACATAATACGCTAGCGAGTTAGTTAACCTGAATGGCATCCCCAACCATTCGAAGAAACCAGAGGATGTCCTAAAAGCAGTCTTTGGCACACTATCCTTAGCCACCCTCAACTGGTGAAATCCTGTTGCCAAATCCGTCTAAGAAAACACTTTAGCTTATGAAGCTGATCAAATAATTCATCAATCCTCGGCAATAGATACCTGTTCTTCTTGGTCACCATGTTTAGCTCACGATAGCCCACACACAATCTTAACGAGCCATCTGCCTTTGTTGCAAACACGACTAGTGCACCCCATTCGGAAACACTTCTCCGAATGAATCCTTTTCCTAGAAGGTCACGAACTTGCACCTCCAAATCTCGCAGTTCTTTAGGCGCCATCCGCCTAAGAGGCATAACGATTGGTCTAGCACCCTCGACCGAATTGATCCTAAACTCGATCTCACGATGCGGAGACAACCATTTGACCTCATCATAGACATCCTCATACTCATTAGCGATCAACAAAGATGACAAGTCTTCCTGTGGAATCCCAAGCGAATATAGATAGCTCATGAAGACATCCTCTTTGCGCTTACATCTAATCAACACCTTTCGCCCTTCCACATCCCCGACCCTCACCTCTAGCTTCTCGCAATTCACCCTTGACGCATACCTCTTGAGCCAATCCATGCCCAAGATGATCCCAAACCCAGCAAAGTTAAGAACACAACAATCACATACAAAAGAGCAACTATGACTCGACAACACTAGACCATGGCAAATCATGCAAAGATTGGATGAACACCCAACTGGATTAGTCACGATCAATGGTCTATCACAAATCTCGGGTTCCAAACCCAAGCGGCACACAAGCTCATTGCAAATGAATGAATGCGATGCTCCAGTATCAAAAAGCACATAAACTGAAACACCATTAACAGAAAGAGTACCATGCACCACGACACCCTTTCCCTTCTCCTATGCAGTCGGAGCTCTTGAAGAAGTTGGCACGGCTTCCAAAGCATATGCCTTCACAACCTGCTTGCCCTTAGCTGATTCTGGACAGTCTTTCTTGTCATGCCCAGGCTTCCCACACTTGAAGCACTTCTTCTCAGCTTTGGGATTCTTGCACTCATTCGGGTAATGACCCTTCTGTTGGCAATTAAAGCAAACCACCTCACTCTTAAGCTTCTTCTGGCCATCCTTTCCTTTTTTCTATTGCTGCTTCCTTTTCTTATTATTACCACCTTGCTGTGGTTTTTGAACTTCTTTGTTTGTAGCGACAACATTTGCATCCTTAGGAAACAAGCTCTCATGGCGAATAGATTTTTCCATAATCTTCTCGAATGAATTGTCAAGATGATACACTAACGGCCTTCCAATATAGGCATCCAGAGCCATAACAAACTTCTCGTTTTTCTGATAAGGTGTATCATTGTATGAACTAGCGTATTTAGACAAGGTCTCGAAATTAGAAACATAATCAAGCACAAAACGACCATTTTGTTTTAGCTGCACAAACTTCTTGAACAAAGCTGATTTCTGAGTAGTGGAGATAAACTTTGCTTTGAACTTAGCCTGGAATTGCTCCCATGAAATTTCTTCCTCTGGAGTCTCAAGCATGACTGAGTTCCACCATTCCATGGCCCAGCCTTGTAGTTGCCTTGATGCAAGCTCTCACTTGGTTGCACCATCAAAACTCAAGTCTCCAAAGATACGAACACAAGAATCCATCCACCTCTGAACCTCTTCAGCTAGCTCAGATCCTTTGAATGGTTTTCTCTTAAAGATGTATTATCTTTGCATAGCTTCGCAAAGTCCACAACTCTTGGCAACTGAACCCCTACGTGTACCGTAGCTGCCACTGGAGCGGGCACCCTTCGCATGAATGCTTCCATTATGGCTTCGAATATGGTAGGGTAGTCTAGTTCATCGCCATTTCCCCCTGCAGTATTAGCTCCTCTAGCAACGTTTCTTGATGGTCGTCTACTCATTCTAAATCAGCAATTTAGAATAATTAGCCACTTCCAAGAAAAAATGCCAAAGGAACGCAAATGCTACTACTATATATGCTAGTATAAATAGTAAGCACCCAACTGAAAACTACAAATATGTCTCTCATACGTAATTACATCTTAGAACTTTGGCTAAAATCGTTAACCAGAGCTCGATACCAAATGTGACGACTACCCACAGCCCCTGCACTAAACAAGAGGAATAATGCGCTAAAAGGTGTACTAGGAAGCTATGGATGATCATCAAGGTAGGTAAATATCATCGGAACCTGTAGTAAAACTCACAACACAAGGATAAAAGATAATAGAACATATACAATAGGTAACAATAGTGAAACATTACATAACAAACTTTTCATACTTTCACAACATCCTGAAAGATTATCCCAACATCATAGGAAATATCAAGTATGTACATATGGCCTCACTACAATACTCATAGAGAAACTCAAATAGCGGAAACAAAAGTACTAGATAGTAATAAAAGTAATGCGCCAGCCTCTTGCTCACCTTCACACAGCAGCATCGTCCTCACTAGTCACCTATCACCTGTTACTAAGTCTGCCCATCCACAACCGGATGAACAACCCAAGGTAATAAGAGGAAACATAAAACCTTGAGTCAGACAACAGTCTTAGTGAGCGATAAAACAGCTAACAAACTTCAACAATAAAGTATATAAGGATGGATAGATAAACATACTAATCTACCCACAACACCAGAGAAGAACTTAACCCTATCTTCCCCACATCGAACAGTGATAGCCTTTACCACAAACAAATCAACCATTCATCCATGGAAACCAGAACACCCATTCAATCATGGTAAAGCACTCATAACATCCAGATTATATGTATCTCATGTAAACCATCCTAATCGAATTCAATATCCCTCAAGCACAAGCCCTAGAGGCCTATACCAATATCGGATAAGCATCCAAGGAACATCTCCTTCGACGTTGGACAATCTACATGAGATGTTTCAAACAAAGCGACTAATCATCCATGATAGACTCTGACAATCACCGCAAATCCTGCTTAGAAACCATCGTTAATCGTATAACGACCAACCTTGCCATATGTCAAGGGCTAATGGTAACCCCAGTTGTAGCATAAACTCCGTACTCCTTTCAATGATACGTATGTATGTCCAACCTTGACAACTAGTCCTTTCAACGATACCCAGGGTACTTGACCTACAACCGGTCTTTTAGGTGCCCCTATCGTACCCCTGCTTTGAGCCTGCTAGAACTTACGACAAAGATAATCTATCGGCCTTCTCATCTCTTAGTCATCCAACTCGATGACTTTTCATAACCCAAGCAACCTTCTCGAGCAACCATTATCCACCAACCCACGACCTTTGAGTTGTCACCTCATTCGCTGTTCTACACCGATCAACAAACACCTTTCAACACTTCGAACCTTCCTACTTGAATTTACTTCGAAGTCACACCATCACCGAGCCAATTACATCAATGTGCGACGTCTATGGTTGGGGGGTCGTGCCCGAAAAATATAATTTTTCAGAAAATGACCCTGTGCGACCGACCCTCGGTGCTTGACCACACATTGGTGTGACCAACCCTGGCCTTAATGCACAACTGACCCGACCTGTTTTTGATGCTCGACCCGTACACAAGCTACATGACCGAACCTGCCTTTGCTCGAACCAACCATGTTCATCCCCAGACCTCTCGACCGTACCCTGCTCGACTCACACATGCACGACTGACCTGGTTCTGCTCGACCCCTTTGGTTGCTCGACCCGGCCCAACTTCTTGGCTTGACTACGTTCGACCGACCTCCTATATGCGACCGACCCTAATCATGACTTGTTCTCCAAGCCATACATTTGGACGACTGACCCAACTTCTTTGGCTCGACCGACCAAGGCTTGCCAACCCAAAACCTAGACAGATCCAAATTCTTCCCAAATTCAACCAAAACTTTTCTAAATGATCAATCCTACGAAATATACTCGTCCAATTCATTCAACAAAATATAATCGTGTTATGAAGTCACTAAAAACATGAATATGACGATTATCACTAAAATTATGCAAATCACTCCAAAATCATGATAAATGAACATATGAACTAGACCGCGGATCTAACTTGCATAATCATATGAAATGGCATAGTAATTACCGGTTTCAACTTACTAAATTGGATCCTATAGTGATTCATATGAAAATAGACTTTTCATGGTGTAGATCTATGGTTAAACACTTGAATTTGATGAAAAACATGATCAAACATTCATATACTTCATTGAATCTATGTGAGAGATGTAAATCACTCGTCGATTCTCCCAAACAAGCAAAAATCAACGCAATAAGATTCCGGACAGCAAGCAATTGAATTTGAACTCCTTGATTTGATGAATTTTCTCTTCAATTGATGTAGATCTAGCCTCCAATGATGTAGATCTTCAATTTCCCTCCTTTAAAGGTTGATTTTAATGGCACAAAGGTGTTAGAGGAAGGAGGAACATAGGCCACCTAATGAGAGAATAGAGAAACTAAACCACTTCTCATACCTCCCACCCCCTATTTATACCCTTCCACTAGTCCACTAACAGGCCTTCCCAAATTAGCCTATTATGGCTCTCTAAACCTGAATAGACAACTGAAAAACCTTAAAATAACAATTCCTCCCAAACCGCTGAGCCAAAACTTTAATGTAACCACTCTACGGAAAGACAATCATCATTTCCTTTCCAATGGCACAGGTCTCACCGCCTGATTTGACCTGAGTCAAAAGTTATTCCCTGTACAAGACTAATAGGGGGAATTGGTCACAAACAAAATCGGTAAAAATTATGGACATATCTCATATCCCCATAAGCAACATATCAAAACATGAGAATGAACCAACCCTCGAGGAATAAAATAAAAATATTTTACGATCTTCCGCGCGGGTTGTTACACAAACAATAATTTTGAATGAAATGAAGGATTTCCAAGATTTAAATGAAGCATTTAAAGTGAAACAAGTTGACATAGTAGGCGGAGATGTCATATTTTCAGACAATATGTCAACATTAGCACTAGTACCTTATATATGTTCTGAAACCCTTTCGAAATAATAGAAAACAAGGTTGGTCATGGTTACCTTCAAAATGGCATCAGGGTGTCATGCAATATGCCTGCCAACGACAATTTCAAGAGAAGCTTCACAAATAGATATTGCTGAATCATAGAAACGTTCGTTAGCACTAAACAAAACTTCTAGGTCAGCTTCCACTATTAAAATAATATGATCAGACATAAAATAAAGAGACCATCGGCATAAATAAGAGCTTAATATTTTATTGGTATATCAATAGATCAGTTATTTTTTATGTTCACATGTGTGCTTTTTTATTTGTATATTTTTTTGTCAGTTTTTTTTATTAAAAACAACTTATGTCTTGGTTTTGTGTGCAGAGAGTGGCGCAAAAGAACGTTCAGGTGGAGCAGCATGCGCCTCTTCCATCCACGCCTTATATGTGATAAAGATCTATATAACTACTGAATGTTGTAAAATAACAAACTGAGATATGCACTAATTTATTTATTTTAATTTCCTAGCTTAATCGCCGCTAATAATCTGTTGCAAGATACAGAATATAGGACTATGTTTGTGAGCAATGTATGCATGCTATTACACATCCATTCGCTTGAAACATGAAGCTACAGAAACTGTTGTCTTATAAAATCTTTTTATTTTCTATTCATAGGTCCATTTTGCTGCCACCAAGGAGACATTATCTAAGCATTTTTGCAAGTCTGGTGATGTGCTAAAAGTAATAATCCTCAACGAGGTTGCTACTGGCAAACCTAAAGGGTAATGTGTTACAATGAATTACTAGTTCTTCAACTTCTTCAATAATTTATCATTTAACTTATGTACTTGTAACAAAATATCTTAAACAGCGCTGCATATGTCGAGTTTATATGAAAAGAATATGCAGAATCTGCATTGTCCTTGAATGACACCTACTTTGTGTCTCGAAGTTTGAAGATAAAATATATCGGTGTTGTATGTGAACACTATACATGCACTTACCACCCATAGAAACTTTCTCCGCCAAACCGAGGTATTTTTTGTCATGACTGCAATTGTCTTTATTCTGTGCTAATTTATATTCTGAAAATTGTTCAACAATTTAAATAAATTTGTTTGAAAAGCATGGAGTGCTTCCACTTCTATTTGAAAATGCTAAATGCAAATGAAAGTAATTTATTTTACAGTCCAAACAATTGAATGAATTTATGTCCATATTAAAGTAATTACTTTAATATTCCCATATTAATATGTGATGATGGTATTCCTAATTAAAAATAAGCAAATATCGTAGCTCTAGGTATATAAACAAAACAAAAAATGTGGGTAAATAAAGGACTATATGTTATGGGATAAGGGGCTATTTTAAATTAATAAAGCTTGAATGTTGTTGGAATTAAAGTATGTTCAAAATAAATTTTACCTTGTATTTATTACCCAGTTACTCTGTTCTTCTCCCACCTAACTAAAACTTCAAATCTTAAACTTTAATTCATGCCAACTCAAGGATAAATTTTTGTTGTATGTTTGGAAGTCGATAACAAAACTATAAAACAAGGCAGAAAAATAGGCCAAGTTCAAATAAAATTTGAAATCATGTAGGAAAGTAAAAATGAAAAAAATATTTGCTGAATTGGATTTCAAAACTCACAAAAATATTTGTAGATATTCCAAAGGAATCAACACTGAAATAAGACAAAATTGAAAATGGTAAACAAAACTAAAAAAGTCAATAAGAAAGGAGATGAAACCACCTTAAGATAGCACATAAATGTTTATAAAATATCTTCCTCCACTCTTTGGATTTTCTTATTGTTATTTTTTTCTATTGGAAATGTTTTATTAACATTAGTGAATTATTAAAAATAATGGAATAAGTGTATGAATGGCTTCTATGGGTGAATAGTCCCACATCATGGGATTATATAGAAGTGGCAAGTATTTATACTTGTTTCTAAAAAATCATGTTGGGGCCTTGGGCTCCCAATACATGCATTGTTGTGAGGAGAGAGACCATGCATCATGACCACCACACACGCGCGCGCGACCGACCAACTCGACTCGACCCGACCCGGCCCGGCCCGGTTTGGTTCGGGCTCGGGCTTTGTGGTGCAGACACTTATATTTTTTGGACCATAAAACTTAGCCTTTTTCGAACCGTTTTTTTTAAGAAAAAGATTTCTACAACGATAAAAATTCATTTTTAGCGGCCTACTAATCAGCAACCCTAACCCTAATTCTCGTCCTATATATTGCCATTAGTTTCAGACGAGAATACCTACCGAATCACAATTTCTCTTTTTTATCTCAGCCGCCATTAAAAAAAAAAATCTCTTAGAAATTCTCGAGCAGTATTTTAATTCAAAAAGTGCAAATCTGCACTGATTTGTTGTGCAAGAAAATCAGTTATTATTTTCGAGGCTGTTTTATCCTAGAGGCGGCGGCGAAGGAACGAACTAGTTTGCACCTCCGACCAGATCGCTGAATCGTCTTAAAAGAAAGCGACCTAGTCCACGACTCAGCCATTGTTTCCCAACAATTTGAAGACGATTTGAAATAATGGCTTCCAACTCAACCCTAGACGATACTGCTCCACCCTCTGCTTTCCAGAACCCTCTCGTGATTGCTGCTCCATTTAGATTTGAAGGCTTGCATTTCAAACGTTAGCGTCAGAAGATGGAGTTCTTCCTCACCATCAGAAAGGTTGTGGCTGCGCTGACTATTGACAAACCGCAGCTTCCAGATAAACCTGACGAGGCTGATGCAGCGAAAATGGCATCATGGACTGAACAGTCAAAGCAACTGCAGACCTGGACTGAACAGGATTACCTATGCAAGAACTTTATTCTGAACGGACTGAGCGATGATCTCTATGATTACTATAACTCAGATGAAAAGACAGCAAAGGAGATCTGGGAAGCACTGAAAAAGAAATATGATACAGAGGAGGCAAGGGCAAAGAAATATGCTGTGAGCCGCTACCTAAAGTACCAGATGACTGATGATAAATCTGTAGAGATGCAGTCTCATGAGCTGCAAAAAATAGCTCATGAGATCATCTCTGAAGGTATGGTCTTGGACGAACAATTTCAAATTGCTGTTGTCATTGAAAAATTACCCCCAAGCTGGAAAGATTTTAAGAATGTCTTGCGACATACGACTAAGGAATTTTCCTTAGAGAGCTTGATTACATGCCTCCGTATTGAGGAGGAGGCACGCAAGCAGGACCAGAAAGAAGAGGTGCTGATTGTGAATAACAACAGTACTAAGAAGACCACTCCCGTTGTTCTGAAACCAAATCAGAAATCTTTTAAGAATCAGAACAGGCGCAACAAACAGAATGGGAATCTGCAAGGAAACCCAAAAGGACAGCAGAAACCAGCCCAAAAGAATGACTCTGGACAGTTGTTTCTATGTTACAACTGTGGAAAACCAGGTCATATGGCACGCAAGTGTCGGAACAGGCCAAGCTCTGCACCGCAGGCTAACCTGACTGAGGAGCCTCTTACGGCTATGATTACTGAGATTCACATTGTTGGTGGATCAGAGGGTTGGTGGGTAGACACTGGTGCTTCTCGCCATGTCTGCTATGATCGTGGCATGTTCTCGACATACACGGCTGCTGAAAATCAGAAAGTGCTGTTGGGAGACTCTCACACCACTAGAGTCGCGGGGATTGCTAATGTGGAACTCAAGTTCACCTCTGGAAAAACTGTAATTCTGAAAGATGTTATGCACACTCCAGAAATAAGGAAGAATCTGGTCTCTGGCTTCCTCCTTAATAAGGCTAGTTTCACTCAAGTAATTGGGGCTGATTTGTACACTCTAACATATAAGGGAACTTTTGTGGGAAAGGGTTATGCTTGTGAGGGTATGTTTAAACTGAATGTTGAATCTAATAAAGTGACTACTTCTACTTACATGTTGTGTGATTTTAATATCTGGCATTCTAGATTATGTCATGTTAATAATCGAATAATCCGTAACATGAGCACCCAAGATATGATACCTAAAATGACAGAATATGAACTTGATAAATGTGAATTCCGTACACAAGCTAAAATCACAAAGAAACCTCACAAATCTGTTGATAGAGTTTCTGAACCCTTAGACTTGATTCATTCTGACATATGCGAACTAGATGGCACTTTAACTAGACAGGGACATCGTTATTTTATCACTTTTATTGATGACTGCTCTGATTTCACATATGTATACCTT
Source organism: Allium sativum (assembly GCA_030737875.1). NCBI lineage: Eukaryota > Viridiplantae > Streptophyta > Magnoliopsida > Asparagales > Amaryllidaceae > Allium > Allium sativum. Next base: position 468,328,032 of record CM060920.1, on the reverse strand, counting down.
ATGAAAAATAAAAGTGATGCTTTTGACATGTTTAAAACATTCAAAACTGAGATTAAGAATTAAGAAAATAGAAAAATTAAGAGACTTCGTAGTGATAGAGGAACATAATACGAATCTAATTTAATTCTGGATTTCTATAAACAACATGGTATAGTACATGAGAGAACTTCACCCTATTCTCCTGAAATGAACGGTAAAGCAGAAAGGAAAAATAGGACCTTTACCGAACTAGTAGTTGCCATATTATTAAATTCTGGTGCAGCAAAACATTGGTGGGGGGATATTTTATTGACTGTATGCTATGTTCTAAATAGAGTCCCCAAATCTAAGAATAAAATTTCTCCTTATGAAATTTTAAAGAATCATAAACCCAATGTCTCATACTTTAGAACTTGGGGTTGTTTAGCTTATGTTTGCATTCCAGACCCTAAGAGAATAAAATAGGCAAGTAGAGCATATGAATGTGCATTTATAGGCTATGCTATTAATAGCAAAGCATATAGATTTTATGACCTTAATGCACATAATATAATTGAATCAAATGATGCCGATTTTTATGAAAATAAATTTCCTTTTAAATTAAGGAATAGTGGGGGCACCTCAAATATGCCAATTAGAACAAAACTTAATGAAAATTCTGAAGCTGAACCTAGAAGAAGTAAAAGAGCAAGAACCATAAAAGACTTCGGTTCAGATTTTTGTGCTTTTACTATTGAGGAGGATCCCATAAACCTCCAAGAGGCCTTATCTTCTTTAGATGCCGATTTTTGGCAAGAGGCTATAAATCATGAGATGGATTCTTTAGAATCCAACAAGACCTGGCACTTGGAAGATTTACCCCCTGGTTGTAAATCTATAGGCTATAAATGGGTACTTAAAAAGAAATTAAAACCTGATGGCACTATAGATAAGTATAAAGCACGACTAGTAGCTAAAGGTTTTAAACAAAAATAAAATATAGATTTCTTTGACACCTTTTCACCTGTAACTAGAATAACATCCATTCAGGTTTTAATCTCACTTGCTTCCATCCATAATTTACTTATACACCAAAAGGATGTTAAAACTGCTTTTTTGAACGGTGAATTAGACGAAGAAATTTATATGGACCAGCCTGAAGGATTTGTAGTACATGGTCAAGAACATAAAGTATGTGAATTAGATAAATCATTATATGGTTTAAAACAAGCACCTAAACAATGGCATGAAAAATTTGATAACTTAATCATTTCAAATGGTTTTAAGTTAATGAAAGTGACAAATGCATTTATTACAAATCTGATAATGACATTTGCACTATTATATGCCTTTACGTAGATGACCTACTCATTTTTGGGTCAAATATTCATGCCATAGACTCAGTCAAATCCTTATTAAGTGTCAATTTTGATATGAAAGATCTAGGTGAGGCGAGTGTAATCCTTGGTATTAAGATTACTAGGTCAGAAAAGGGAATTTCTTTGGATCAGTCTCATTACATTGAGAAGATACTAAAGAAATATAATTACTTTGACTGTAAACCTGCAAGTACACCATATGATCACATTGTAAAGTTATTTAAGAACACTGGTGAAGGTGTAAGACAGTCTAATTATGCGAGCATCATTGGCAGCCTTCGGTATGCCACTGATTGTACTAGACCCGACATTGCCTATGTTGTGGCATTATTGTGCAGGTTTACCAGTAGACCTAGTATAGAGCACTGGCAAGCTATTGAAAGGGTAATGAGATACCTTAAACGAACCATGAACCTTGGATTACATTATGAAAGGTTTCCAGCTGTACTTGAAGGATATTCCGATGCAGACTGGAATACCTTATCTGATGATTCTAAAGAGACCAGTGGCTATATATTTAGCATCGCTGGAGGAGCTGTTTCTTGGAAATCCAAGAAACAGACTATTTTGGCTCAGTCTACTATGGAGTCTGAGATGATAGCACTAGCGAAGAGGCAGAGTGTTTGAGAAATCTGCTAGCTGAGATTCCCTTATGGGAAAAACCGATACCGGCTGTGTTGATACATTGCGATAGTACCGCGGCTGTTGCAAAAGTTCAGAACCGTTATTATAACGGTAAGAGACGACAAATACGTCGTAAGCACAATACGGTTAGAGAACTACTTTCCACAGGTACCGTTAGAGTGGATTACGTACGTAGTGAGGAAAACTTGGCAGATCCTTTGACGAAAGGACTGTCCAGAGAGAAAGTCCATAACTCTTCTAAAAGAATGGGACTATTGCCCTTAGATTGTTGAGTCACGCACAATGGTAACCGGACCTAAATGACCGGAGATCCCAAGAACTAGGTTCAATGGGTAATAATAAGTTGTGTAGTGATATGAGTTGAACATGCTATTTAATAAACCAAGAAGCATATATTCCTGAAGTGATTAGAGGATGAGTTAATAGAAACTCTTAATGAGATCTATACTCTATGTGGAGTGGAGTACCTACCTTCAGGAGTGCTCTTGATAGACTCACCTTTGTGAATGTGGAAATGTGGACGTTTCCTATGGAGTTGCGGGCAAAACTTCTAGAGCATTCACTAAACTAGGATAGACGTGCATGGCCATAAATGCACGGGCTTATTTGATTGCACTATAGAAAAGGTTGTGTGTGGTTTGATGTCAGGAATAGAGTTCAAGACTACGTGTCACTCTAGTAAAAACTGAATCTTATTCACTATGCAAAGGTTCAAGTCGAAAGACACCTTTGTTTATGCACAATCTTATGCTTTTTAAGAAACTGCTCGAAAATATTTTTAAAAATTCAAGTGGGGGATTGTTGGAAATATTTTATTAACATTAGTGAATTATTAAAAATAATGGAATAAGTGTATGTATGGCTCCCATGGGTGAATAGTCCCACATCATGGGATTATACAGAAGAGGCAAGTATTTATACTTGTTTCTAAGAAATCATGTTGGCGCCTTGGGCTCCCAATACATGCATTGTTGTGAGGAGGGAGACCATGCATCATGACCACCACACACGCACGCGTGACTGACCAACTCGACTCGACCCGGCCCGGCCCGGTCCGATTCGGTTCGGGCTCGGGCTTGGGCTTGGGCTTTGTGGTGTAGACACTTATATTTTTTAGACCATAAAACTTAGCCTTTTTCGAACCATTTTTTTTAAGGAAAAGATTTCTGCAACGGTAAAAATTCTTTTTTAGCGGCCCACTAATCAGCAACCCTAACCCTAATTCTCGTCTTATATATTGCCATTAGCTTCAGACGAGAATACCTACCGAATCACAATTTCTCTTTTTTCTTTCAGCCGCCATTAAAAAAAATTCTCATAAATTCTCGAGTTGTATTTTAATTCAGAAAGTGCAAATCTGCACTGATTTGTTGTGCAAGCAAATCAGTTATTGTTTTAGAGGCTGTTTTATCCTAGAGGCGGTGACGAAGGAACGAACTGGTTTGCACCTCCGACCAGATCGCCGAATTGTCTTCAAGAAAGCGACCTAGTCTCCGACTCAGCCATTGTTTCCCAACATTTTCTCATGCCTTCATTCCTAATATCTTAACTTGTTCAGCAATATATCACATTAACCACTAAAATACCAAGCACCAGCACTTGAGTTGACAATAAAATCATACCATCTAAAATCATACCAATGGGTCCAAGACAACATCCTAAACTACCCATCAGTCTCCTTCAAGTACATTGCGGTAGGCAAGGAAGTCATCCCCATAGTGCAAGCTCAGTACGTGATGGGAGCAATGTCGAATATCATAAACACTTTAGGCGGAGCAGGGCTTACGAATAAAATCAAAGTGCACCAAACAAATTGGGAAGTATTTCAATCCACCTAACATGTACCAAAAGTTTATAAAGATTGTCTACTGTTTTTTATAACAGCTGTTATCTACCCAAAATTTATAAAGAAATTTCATACTATTGAAATAAATCAAACAGTTTCACACCTACAGGAAAGGAGTCCTGTAACAATCATCTTCAAGTAGCTTAGCATCTACTGGAAAGAAAATATGCGAAGAACCATCATCGAGTATCACACGAAGTAAACCATCCTGCGTGCATAATTAACATTTAGATATACATTAATTTATAGAGCTATAGAGTTCCTACTAATGAAGCTTGAAAGAGTCACGTAACTATCTGATCTCTAAGTGGCTCAACAATGACGTCGCAAAGTTGATTTAGAACTTGCATATAAACAGATAAGCATTGATGCAATCACCATGAGAGACGATATTTATCAATTATAACATGTTCGTAGACAAATAATTGTTGTCAACAAAGAGGGTGCACTCACTTTAGATGAATATGATAAGTAAATCTGCAAAATAGAAGAATTTTAATTAAGAAATTTATACATGTTCTTATGCATCCATCTTCATCAATCTTTCCATCTGTAGAGCTTCATCAACAATACTTATTAGAAATATTGAAAATATAGAGATTTAAATTTGAGAACTAAAATTGATATATTGCTAAAAGAAAATAATGTTGTATTGAATTGAACGCTTTCAGTTTGTACAGACGTTGATATATATATATATATACACACACACACACACACAAGTGTGGGATTTAAATCTGAAACTTAGGACATTTACAATGATGATGAGTAACTGTACATAATACAAAACCGTTTCAAACCGACGTCTCTGCGTAAAACTGGGGAAACTCTATTTGTACTAAATTACATTTTGATCAAAATATTTCAGATTGTTATGAATAGCAGTGTCAGTGTGAAATGCTTTACATAAGCGATGAGCTCAGTTATCTCCTATCCTTCCACTTCTGATAAAAAGAACTCTATAAATACATGTTCAATTTGACAAATTTCATCAAAATGAGGCATGATTCCATCCATGCTTAACAAGATAAACAGTACATAATTATATGCACTTTATTAAATGAAATAATGTACCTTAAAAGCTACTGTTAACCACAAACAATTTTAAGTCAAAAATGCATATTTTACTCCCTTAATATGTACTGCATAAAACAAAAAAGCTTAGAAACGTGTGGCTTTATAAGATACAACATTGTAAACTTATCTAAATTGATTGTTTGATCTTAGACAACATATTTATTCATTTCTGAAACTTTTTTCCACACCATAGTCTGTTTATAATATTCAGAACACATTCTAGCCCACAAAACATTTTTCTCATGCAAGTAGAATTCTGGTATTTCATGTAGGACTGCAATATTGTGATTGTAAATGGTCTTAAATTATAGCCAAAGTTAAATAAACTTCAAATTTGAAAAGCAAAGATGTCTGGTGGAGTTGGGCAAATGTGCATACTGAAATAAATAAATATCAACAAGTGAATAGTGTGAGTGTGTGCATGCGAGCGTGTTGGCTTTGGTCAAGAAAATCGTCAAATGAGTATATTAAACATATTTGGCAAATGCATTTTACAGGGCTTTATCCAAATCCTCAGTGGCTTCTTTGCCACTTATCCTCTATAAAACTTTCCTTATTCATACGTTAAGGTTTTAAATTGAGACAAATTATTTAATATGATCAGTCTACCATATTGACCATTACTTTGAAGTCATATCATTATAACCCTTTCAAACTACAGGCAAATATACTAGTGAAAATGATTCTAATAGTAAGAAGATCAAATCTAAATGTAAATAAATTTCATTGGAACTTCATATAAATAAAAAAAGGTCATTAGAGAATTTTAAAGACAAATTGACTGTTTATCCTAAATGATGATATAAGGCCTTTTCAAGTTATCATGTTAAAGGAAAAGAAGTAATAAACTGCTTGGCATATTTATTTATCTACACGATCCAGGACCAACAATTTTTTTGACAAGATTTATCATTTCGGTGACCAAAAGAGTAATAGGTTCATATAAATGTGTGTGTGTGCGCACGCGCAAATGCCTTTTATGTGGTGCTTCATCATTTTTGAAGGTCAAGAAAGTAATCATTTTACATGCTCTTAGGGTCCAGTGCATATATTTAACACATTTAATGAAGCAACAAAAAACATGCATATGCTTTTTTATGCAGTGCTCCTGATCTGAACTCTCACGATGTTGCTTTAAAATGATATATGGTTGCTAAAAAATATATGTTCTTTAAAATGTAGACCAAATTTGCACATAATTTCAACATAGAATTCTTATCATGAAGATAATTGCACACTTGTCAGATACGTGCCAAGCTTGAACAATTCTCTCCAACTCTGTGTTGTATTGTAATTTCCTAACAAATGACCTCTGTGCAAATTGCCTGAGATGATAAAAAAAAAGAAAAAAATTTAGAAATTTCCCGTGAACAATTTGCTAAACATCCCCAAAAGCAGATCTGAAATAAAATCCCCAAACTAACTCGAGTTCGATCGAAATAAGCTGCTAACCATCCCCAAGCTACCTCGACTTAGGTCGAATCTCTAACCCTTTCTCTATAATCGCCTCTCCAAACCCATTAAAATATTTGAGAATGACGAAATAGAATTATATTAGATCAAAAATATGATAGTCATGCCTATTTAGGATTTACGTAGAAATCTCGAGCAACATAGGCTTTCCGCTTAAAATAGCAGAGAACGACGAATAGGGTAGCATGATGAATGGATTTGATGTTGTTGAGTGGAGTACAACGGAATTGATGATGAATGGAGGAAAGTTAATCGGTGTGATGAAATTTCTTCCGTAGAGCGATTTGAGGGAAAGAGAACGAGGGTTAAAAAAATTCAAAGTATGAGGAGAGAGGAACAGAAAACAGATGGTTACGTTTATTTTAGAACACGCAGACAATTTTTTATTAGGCGGGGAAGTGAAATATTTTTTGTTGCATCTATATTGTGGGTGAAAACACCTTTTTTGCATTTGCGAATAAAAGCCACTGATTTTTGCAACAAAAATCATTTTTCTTGTAGTGGGTGTTGCCAATTCCGTAGAGTGGTCACTTTAAAGATTTTGTTAACGGTTTGGGAGGAATTGATGTTTTAGTTGAAACACCCCACCTCCGTTAAGGTCACTCACAAAGTGAATGCCTTAACTTCAGTGGAACATTATAGGTAAAAGATGCAGATAAACTACAAGGCAGACAAATAAAGCAGCGGAAAATAAAGTCATTTTATAAACAACTTAATTCAGTCAAGCTTTTACAACAATTTCCTCAATCATACTTAAATGTAATACATAGAACTTCTGTCTCGATTTAAATACTTCCAAGCATAAAAGAAGCATAAAAGCAATGATATTCCCCGATAAAGCATGAACCAGCCGTAGCAGTGGAAAAGAGAGAGTCCAAAGCGATACACCAACTAATCTTCAAGCTTGGAAAGAGAAGAGGTCCAAGTTAGGCTGAGCTATTCCCTCCCTGACTACCTGGGGAGGGGGGCGGGCGGAAGAAAAGTGGCGAAAAACCAACTAGGTCGAACATAAGTCTAGTAAGTCCAGTGATCTTTCAGCATGCAAACAAGATAATGGATCATGACATGAATAAACCGAAAATAGGACATAAAAACAAGGTAACTAAAGACAAGATAAGTGCAAGGTGAACTGAATGTGCTTCTACTTTTTCTCTGCTTCGCTACTACTGTTAATCTGATTTCTATATTTATCTCTGCACCACCTAAGTAGTGTCCAAAATAGTAATCTGTATAAAATTATAATCGCGATCCCAACCCCCGTAATTGTGGTAGCCTTCTGGTGTACAACTATCGTGAGGATTCCACCTCAATCAGCCTAATTGCCATGAACATGTTAGATGTACCATTACTACCCTATCGATCGGCTCCCTACTTGTATTCATGTTCCATGTGTCTGTGTCAATCGGCCCTCTCTTGCGTGTAGATACCTGTGCTGGTCCCACCATAAGGTGCATCGATCCTTATGATAACGACCCGACATGATTCAAGATGCACAGTGTTTGACAACTGGTACCCAGTGCCTTCTTTTTCCCACTCTGGAGCATGTGCACGCCCGTAAACCGTCGGAACCTACACTGACGTACCCCCTGGCGCTGCTTTGATCGCTTATAATCAGCCCAGCAATCATGCCCCACCCTTCCTAGTTCAATGTACCGTGATACATCCATGTGGGTTACCGCTGAAATGGGTCCCCGTTACTAGGGTTTCCTATTGGTTAAGTTTGTGGGCCTATATTTACTAATATTACCCACCAACCCGATATGTACTTAACTCTCCCATCGATTCAAGCATTTTTAATAAACAGTTAAGTTTTGTGGGCCTATATGTACTAATATTACCCACCTACATGAGATGTACTTAACCCTCCCATTGATACAAGCATGTTTATTTAATAGTTAAGTTTTGTGGGCCTATATTTACTAATATTACCCACCAACCCGATATGTACTTAACCCTTTCACTGATTCAAGCATGTTTATTTAATGGTTAAGTTTTATGGGCCTATATTTACTAATATTACCCATCAACCCAATATGTACTTAACCCTCCCGCACATTACGTCATATTAGTTAAGTGTTGTCTGCTCATATTAAATTAACCCACTCATTCATCATGTCATGTTGATTAAGCATTTCTTATTAACTTGACCCTCCTTACTTATCATGTTGGATCGGTTAAGTGTTTCATATTAACTTAACCCCGTTCGTTCATCATGTTATATTGGTCAAGTGTTTCTTGTTAACTTAACCCCACGTATTCATCTTGTTGTATTGGTTAAGTGTAATCAATCAATTCAAGTTAACTTAACCCACCTACGTGTCATGTTGCTTTGGTTAAGTGTTGCCTTCTTGTGTTAACATAACCCTACTACAAATCAAGTTATATTGGTTAAGTGTTGCCCTCTTATTTTAACTTAACCTTTCCATAAATGAAGTTATATTGGTTAAGTGTTTCTAAATTTACTTAACCTCACCCACTTGTCTAATTAACATGTTATAAAGGTTAAGTGTTCTAAATTTACTTAACCTTACCCACTTGTCTGATTAACATGTTATAACGTTTAAGTGTTCCAAATTTACTTAACCTCACCCACTTGTCTAATTAACATGTTATAACGGTTAAGTATTCTAAATTTACTTAACCTCACCCACTTGTCTAATTAACATATTATAAAAGTTAAGTGTTCTAAATTTACTTAACCTCACCCACTTGTCTAATTAACATGTTATAACGATTAAGTGTTCTAAATTTACTTAACCCCACCCACTTGTCTAATTAACATGTTATAATGGTTAAGTGTTCTAAATTTACTTAACCTCACCCACTTGTCTAATTAACATGTTATAACGGTTAAGTGTTCTAAATTTACTTAACCTCACCCATCAGTTTAGTTAACATGTTGAATTAGTTAAGTGTTTCCTTAATTGACTTAACCCTACCAATCTTGACTTAGCTTTATTAAAGCACAAACCATTCACATTAGACAGGTATTGTTGTGGTCACTGGATGTGCCAGTCGGTTCCGGGCAGTTTTACACCACAACCTAGTCTAACCTTGGGTCCTTTTTGGGCTCAATGCACTAACCACCCACAGTAGATAGGTATTGTTGTGGTCACTGGATGTGCCGGTCGATTCCGGGCAGTTTTACAAAAAACTCATTCTAACCTCGGGTTAGGCATATTCGTCTTTTATAAATTTACATATTTCTTATTTATGACAAATTCCATATGTCAATTATTCCCAATTTAATTATTCCATAATTATCCTTTTAATTATGCTCACAATTAATGGTATACTAAATATACTATTTCATGAACCAATCTATACCATGTAGTTTTTCATGTTTATCCTACATATTTACATGTAAATTATAAATCAATTATTGTCATGGCCCACTTTCCTTCCAAATCACGTTCAAAATTTTAGGTATATAGATTATACCATTTTCATGCCACTTATCATGCTTATGTGTCAAACATGCTAATTACATGTAATTTCATGTTTTTCCCCAACGTTACCCCCTTTGTACGTTCGCGTTAATCACATAAAGTCATTAGGCCCGCAAGTTAGCCTAATTTATAAACAAGAGGTAAAAGAGGGGAACATTTAATCAAACATATGTCATGTAATTTAAATTAACATGTCTCATGAAACTTGCAATTAAATTGGATAGAACTAGCATAAGCCTAAGCATGTGAACATGTAGATCTAGGCATAGGTGAACACACTTGGTTTATAAACTAGCATAATTTAGGAGAATCATGACATGTACATTACCAAAGCATGTATAAGTTTAACTTTAACATGTAGATGTGAACTAGATCTAACAATAATGATCATATGACCTTACATGAATCCACTTTATAAACATGCATATAAATATAGATCTAATTTTTGGATCTAACATAGAACATGAAACTTGCATATGAATATATATATATATATATATATATATATATATATATATATATATATATATACACAGATCTTGACTTGGGTCTAACATAAAAAATGTATCTTCCATATGAACATATATATAGATCTTGACTAACATAAAACATGCATCTTGCATATGAACATATATATAGATCTTGACTAACATAAAACATGTATCTTGCGTATGACACATCATGAAAGGATTGTCAAACTTTTATGTGGTATGATGGTTTCGTTCCCCAAATCATAATAAGTTTATCACCAACTTCCACATGATACAATAAGTTCAAATAAACCACAATCATTCCAAGACATACATGACCAAATTATCGCAAGAATTAGACATGAATTCGCATCATCAATCACATACAACTTGGTTCAAATTCTATTTTCCAATTCATTACAAATCACGTCTTTAATTTATTCACATCTGAAAGGTATTTATACTTACAAACAAAAAGAAATTCTTGAGTTCTGGGATCTGTATTCTGAAATTGAATTGCTCGCATTTGATGTAGATCATTGAATTCTCTTAGTTGAATTAGATTAGATTTAATTTGATTTTGGTTTTTAGTGGTGGCTAGGTTTAGATGAGAGTGAATAATAGAATTAGGTTTTAGGTTTAGGGTCCTTATATAGTTGTAGAGAGTGTTTTAGGACCATTAGATTAACCCTGAACCATCAGAACCAATCAGATGCCACATCTGCCTTAGAGCGAATCGGCCCACGGGTTGACAGCCAAACACCCTGAATCAACCCCTAGTCGACCCCGCAGAACTCAGGTCGACCTCAAAAATGTGCCGGTTCGGTTATTCCCCCTCCCGATTCGCTGTTTGAAACTTTTTTGCATATTTATTTATTTAATTTTTATATATATCTATATATATATATATTTCCCATATGCATACAAACTTCAAGGCTTAATAACTTCTTCATAAGGTATCCGTTTTATGCAAACCAAATGTCTATCTTGACCAAAATTTTGAGACGAACGTAATAGTGCAACCCATTTCACTTAATTATTCTTCTAAAAATTAAGTTTTCTTGAATTTGTTAATTTTAATATTCTCAGAAAATTCCTGCTATTGCATTCTCCCCTCCTTAAAGGATTTCGACCCCGAAATCTTCAAGTTAAGAAGAATGCATCTTAACATCCAATCATCCATCTACTCATCCATCATCTACAAGCATCCATTGTCCTTAAAAGACTTCTAATGCCAAACGAACATATGCAGAGTGTGTGTATATGTCTCTTATCTAGTGCAAAATCCGGCGGTCTACTGATCCAATTGACCTCCTTAATGCGAATTATGAAAGTGTCATGCGCCCAATATGTATGCAAATATCTCTAATCATGTAAATACTATATGTATGCATATTCACTCATCCCTATGCAACATCCATATGATAGCACATCAAGTTTCAATCCATATACAAATACATTCATATGCATATGCAATAAGAAAGTAGCTGAGCCGATCTAGTGCCTAATGTGTGTATATGCATACACGAGCAACCACTAACAAACACTTGCAACCATCAATTATAGCATGTCTCAAACACATGTTTTCATCCATTGGCTTCTACCTAAGGATGGAGGATAGGACCGAGAGGATATACTTAAAAGATAAAGACTAGCATGCAAACAAATATTACAGAAAAAGGAGGAATCAAGGATATACCCTCAAAAAGGGTATGATGCGCGTATCTAGTCTTCAGTCTTCTAAGTCGCATCTTCTTTGAGCTTCACTCCACTGTACCTTAACTAATTTAAATTCACGATTGTGAAGCTTCTTGACCTCCATTTCCAAAACCCACTAGTAAAAAAAGGACCTCAATCATTTACTATGCTAGAGGGTATCCAATGTTGTCGAACTATCTTTCCAAGATAAACAGAAGTTAACCAGGATACCAAGTGTATATACTAAGACGATTAGAGGTCTCTCCTCTACTTAGCTTATCCATCATGTCACAAATCTGAGGGTCTAAAGCTAAAGGTTGCTATGTACTTTTTACCACTCTTAAGGTTAGTTTTTTTTTCTACTTAGGGCATCTGCCACAATTATTTATCTCTCACGCAAACCATCCTAGTCAAACTTGACATCCCTCAAGTACAAGCCCCAAAGGCCTAAACCAATATCAGACAAGCACCCATGGAATACCTCCTTCGAATTTGGACGATGTATGTGAGGTGATACTAGCAAAATAACCAAATAATTGAGCACTTAACCAACTCTGGCTATTCTCGCCAATCTTGCTCCAAAACTATCGTTGATCGCATAACTGGCTTTGTATTGTCTACTAGATATATGCAGAAGTCTATCTCGAGTTTTTAGGGGGAAAACTCCTAACCTTAATCAAAAAACATCTGCGTACTCAAGGACTACTCTAACGGATCGAAAATCGTCGATAAATACATAAAGTGATTCTAGGTAGCTAAGAAAAACAGATCCCTTAGGATCGCACAAAATTTCGAGGGTATTCCCGAGGCAAGTCGAAAGTCTAACTACCCTCCTTTCACAATTAGTAGCTATCTAATCCATGCCTAAAATCAACCCATAGCCCATGAAACTAAAAACATAAGTATCTCAAATCCTTACAAACCAAAGATAAATGAGCCGAACCACAAATTGGACTTGAGACAATAATGGGATCCTCTACTATACAAGCTCTAGGGTGCGCAGAATCAACTATGGAAGCAGATATAAACGAATGCAAAGCGAAAAAATCAAAAAAGTACTAGCAGGATGATCAAGAAGGAAAACTAAACTTTTCAACAGAAACCTTACTACCTCTGTCTCAGGTATGCTGGTGGTGAGAGCATGCACTTGCCTTCCGGAAAATCCTGTCTTTTGTTCTTGCCCTTGCCCTTAATTATAAGACCCGTTATACCAAAATAAAGATACTTCCTCTTGTTTTAGGTTTTACTATTCTTTTCTCCCCTACTTTGTGAACCAATCCATATCCATGAGTTCTTCATCCTTGTGTTGTGCTCCTTAGCCAGACTCCCTCATCCTCATCTTTGCCATCCTTGTGTAACATGCTGAGAGGTCTCTCGAAAGCTGCCTCCATCGCACGGAGAATCCTACAAAGCACAAAAGAAAATTAGCCGCAGGTGAAAATACTACAGCTATAGATTGAAGTTGGGCATTTGTTTACCCTTTGACAAGTGTCATAGTCTCGTCGAGCCTATGGAACCAAGTCGCGATGAGGTTAACTCCCTGAAAGCCAAGAGCCCCTGAGACTCAGGAAAGAAGGAAAAAAGGATTCAAATAGAGGATCAAAAGATAGTGCATATGGCTTTAGGGAATACGCCTTAGAAAAAAATTTCTTTTGAAATTGCTTCTTTTAAAACCATTTTGAAATTAATTTTTCAAATCTTTTATCTGATCCAGTAAACTTCACCTCTGATACCAAGTGAAACACCCCACCTCCGTTAAGGTCACTCAAAGAGGGAATCCCTTAACTTCGGTGGAGCATTATAGGTAAAAGATGCAGATAAATTACAAGGCAGACAAATAAAGCAACGGAAAATAAAGTCATTTTATAAACAACTTAATTCAGTCAAGCTTTTACAACAATTTCCTCAATTATACTTAAATGTAATACATAGAACTTCTGTGTTGATTTAAAAACTTCCAAGAATAAAAGAAGCATAAAAACAATGATATTCCCCGATAACGCATGAACCAACTATAGCAGTGGAAGAGAGAGAGAGTCCAAAGCGATACACCAACTAATCTTCAAGCTTGGAAAGAGAAGAGGTCCAAGTTAGGCTGAGCTATTCCCTCCCTGACTACCTTGGGGGGGGGGGGGGGGGGGAGAGCAGAAGAAAAGAGGCGAAAAACAAACTAGGTCAGACATAAGTCTGGTAAGTCCAGTGATCTTTCAACATGCAAGCGAGATAAAGGATCATGACATGAATATACCGAAAATAGGACAATACCATAAAAACAAGGTAACTAAAGACAAGATAAGTGCAAGGTGAACTGAATGCGCTTCTACTTTTTCTCTGCTTCGCTACTACTCTATTAATCTGATTTCTATATTTATCTCTGCACCACCTAACTAGTGTCCCAACTAGTAATCTGTATAAGATGATAATCATTACCCCAACCCCTGTAATTGTGGTAGCCTTCCGGTGTACATCTATCATGAGGATTCCACCTCAATCAGCCTAATTGCCATGAACATGTTAGATGTACCCTTACTACCATATCGATCGACTCCCTACTTGTATTCATGTTCCATGTGTCTGTGTCAATCGGCCCTCTCTTGCGTGTAGATACCCTATGCTGGACCCACCATAAGGTGTATCAATCCTTATGATAGCGACCCGACACGATTCAAGATGCATAGTGTATAACTACTGGTACCTAGTGCCTTCTTTTTCCCACTTCGGAGTACGTGCACGCCCGTAAACCGTCGGAACCTACATTGACGTACCCCCTGCCGCTACTTTGACCGCTTATAATCAGCCCAGTGATCGTGCCCCACCATGCCTAGTTCAGAGTACCGTGATACATCCATGTGGGTTACTGCTGAAATGAGTCCCCGTTACTAGGGTTTCCTATTGGTTAAGTTTGTAGGCCTATATTTTCTAATATTACCCACCAACCCGATATGTACTTAACCCTCCCATCGATTCAAGCATTTTTAATAAACGGTTAAGTTTTGTGGTCCTATATGTACTAATATTACCCACCTACACGAGATGTACTTAACCCTCCCATCGATTCAAGCATGTTTATTTAATAGTTAAGTTTTGTGGGCCTATATTTACTAATATTACCCACCAACCTGATATGTACTTAACCCTTCCACTGATTCAAGCATGTTTATTTAATGGTTAAGTTTTGTGGGCCTATATTTACTAATATTACCCACCAACCCGATATGTACTTAACCCTCCCGCACATTATGCCATATTAGTTAAGTGTTGTCCGCTCATGTTAACTTAACCCACTCATTCATCATGTCATGTTGGTTAAGCATTTCTTATTAACTTGACCCTCCTTACTTATCATGTTGAATCGGTTAAGTGTTTCCTATTAACTTAATCTCGTTCGTTCATCAAGTTATATTGGTCAAGTGTTTCTTGTTAACTTAACCCCACGTATTCATCTTGTTGTATTGGTTAAGTGTCATCAATCAATTCAAGTTAACTTAACCCACCTACGTGTCATGTTACTTTGGTTAAGTGTTGCCTTCTTGTGTTAACTTAACCCTACTGCAAATCAAGTTATATTGGTTAAGTGTTGCCCTCTTATTTTAACTTAACCTTTCCATAAATGAAGTTATATTGGTTAAGTGTTTCTAAATTTACTTAACCTCACCCACTTGTCTAACTAAGATGTTATAAAGGTTAAGTGTTCCAAATTTACTTAACCTCACCCACTTGTCTAATTAACATCTTATAACGTTTAAGTGTTCCAAATTTACTTAACCTCACCCACTTGTCTAATTAACATGTAATAACCTTAAGTGTTCTAAATTTACTTAACCTCACCCACTTGTCTAATTAACATGTTATAAAGGTTAAGTGTTCTAAATTTACTTAACCTCAACCACTTGTCTAATTAACAAGTTATAACGGTTAAGTGTTCTAAATTTACTTAACCCCACCCACTTGTCTAATTACCATGTTATAACGGTTAAGTGTTCTAAATTTACTTAACCTCACCCACTTGTCTAATTAACATGTTATAACGGTTAAGTGTTCTAAATTTGCTTAACCTCACCCATCAGTTTAGTTAACATGTTGAATTGGTTAAGTGTTTCCTTAATTGACTTAACCCTACCAATCTTGACTTAGCTTTATTAAAGCACTAACCACTCACATTAGACAGGTATTGTTGTGGTCACTGGATGTGCCGGTCGGTTTCGGGCAGTTTTGCACCATAACTCTGTCTGACCTCGGGTCCTTTTTGGGCTCAATGCACTAACCACCCACATTAGACAGGTATTGTTGTGGTCACTGGATGTGTCGGTCGGTTCCGGGCAGTTTTACGCCATAACTCAGTCTAACCTCGGGTTATGCATATTCTTTTTTTCTAAATTTACATATTTCTTATTTATGACAAATTCCATATGTAAATTATTCCCAATTTAATTATGCCATAATTATCCTTTTAATTATGCTCACAATTAATGGTATACTAAATATACCATTTCATGAACCAATCTATGCTATGTAATTTTTCATGTTTATCCTACATATTTACATGTAAATTATAAATCAATTATTGTCATGGCCCACTTTCCTTCTAAATCATGTTCAAAATTTTAGGTATATAGATTATACCATTTTCATGCCACTTATCATGCTTATGTGTCAAACATGCCAATTACATGCAATTTCATGTTTTTCCCCAACGTTACCTCCGTTGTACGTTCGCGTTAATCACATAAAGTCATTGGGCCCGCAAGTTAGCCCAATTTATAAACAAGAGATAAAAGAAGGGAACATTTAATCAAACATATGTCATGTAATTTAAATTAACATGTCTCATGAAACTTGCAATTAAATTGGATAGAACTAGCATAAGCCTAAGCATGTGAACATGTAGATCTAGGCATAGGTGAACACACTTGGTTTATAAACTAGCATAATTTAGGAGAATCATGACATGTACATTAACAAAGCATGTATAAGTTTAACTTTAACATGTAGATGTGAACTAGATCTAACAATAATGATCCTATGAACTTGCATGAATCAACTTTATAAACTTGTATATAAATATAGATCTAATTTTTGGATCTAACATAGAACATGAAACTTGCATATGAACATATATATATATATATATATATATATATATCTTGACTTGGGTCTAACATAAAACATGTATCTTGCATATGAACATATATATAGATCTTGACTAACATAAAAAATGTATCTTGCATATGAACATATATATATATATATATATATATATATATATATATATATATATATATATATATATATATATATATATATATATATAGATCTTGACTGACATAAAACATGCATCTTGCATATGAACATATATATAGATCTTGACTAACATAAAACATGTATCTTGCATATGAACATACATATAGATCTTGACTAACATAAAACATGTATCTTGCGTATGACACATTGTGAAAGGATTGTCAAACATTTATGTGGTATGATGGTTTCGTTCCCCAAATCATAATAAATTTATCACCAACTTCCACATGATACAATAAGTTCAAATAAACCACAATCATTCCAAGACATACAAGACCAAATTATCGCAAGAATTAGACATGAATTCGCATCATCAATCACATACAACTTGGTTCAAATTCTATTTTCCAATTCATTACAAATCACGTCTTTAATTTATTCACATCTGAAAGGTAATTATACTTACAAACAAAAAGGAATTCTTGAGTTCTAGGATCTGTATTTTGAAATTGAATTGCTCGCCTTTGATGTGTTGGATCTAGATTAACCCTAGAGGGGGGGGGGGTTGAATAGGGTTTATTGAAATTTATCGCAGAGTTCAAATATTACAGGATATTAAAACTATTCACAGATCACAGAATATAGCAGAAACAGAAATGCAGAAAGTAAATGACACAAGATATACCCAGCTTCAGCAAAATCCTGCCTACTGCTGCATTCCTAAGGTTTCTGCTAGGTGATAGAACAGATCCCGCATACAAGACCATGTACACTCGCAATTCCTGCTCCTATTCTAGCTCTACGCTCAAAATCCTAGACTGACCGATATCCCCTCGATCAGATTTCCCCTGATTACAACCCCATAACCAGTAACCCAGAATTTACAGACTCTGTCAACTGTCAGTCAACACCCTGACTGATTCCCCTAGATTTTTACAGACCTCTAGAAACTGATTCAGAATGATTTACAACTCAAATTAAAATTACAAATAAATAAATAAAAACAAACTAAAACAAAAGAAACCCTAGGAGTTAAGTAAAAAGGGTCATCCCCTTTTTAATTAACACTCAAGCCCACAATAACTTGGCCGGCCCATTGCTACTTCATTTTCCCGATCTCTTTTTATTCTCTGGGAAACATAAATGGCGGCGGCTCTGTTAAACTCTAGGGTTTGCCAATTCTTCCCCAATTCAACTAATTGCTTCTCTGTTGATTCTTCAAAAAACTGGATGCCCTCTGATGCTTTGATTTGAGATTGCGGCTGATCGAAACCCTAATTTGAGATGTGAGTATTTTAATTCTTTGATCTTGAAATCGTATTACATGGTTTCGATGGTTTTCCCATTCATATGTTTGTGGTTTCGTTCTTCTGTCTTGCCAATGATGAATTGGTGTGAATAATATAGGGTATAGAAAACCCTAGCCTCTGATTTCGTAGAATGGTTTGATCTGATTTGATGAATATTTGGAAGGATTTTGAATTGGTTTCTAATCCTCTGATTTTAAGTCAGTCATTTTGAGAAAGATTTCGAAAGGCCTTTACTTGTTTCTCAAAACATTTTTGCATATGCTTGCCGAGATTAAATCTGCCTAGTCACCATGCCATATATTTTTCCATGTATGATTGAAAAGATTCTGGAGAAACAGGAATCCGAATTAGAAGGCAATAAACTCTTTCCAGAAATTATTCTGTCACATTGGTTTTATAGTATGAACACAAATACACTTGTCCTTATTTATTTTCATGATTTATCACATGCCATACATGTTTTAAAATCATTTCTGTTGTTGTGAATATGCTGTTTCGAGTTGCACACTGACTTGCTTCATGTCCATTAACACTTATAACCTGTTGCCGTTCATTTATGCTTTGATGCCTTGAATGTGTATTATTGCCCTTTCTTTATGGCTGCACCACGATCAAAATGAGTTTCTTGCTCACTTGTGTTCAGTCATGCTGTGTTGATTTTGCCCTTTTTTCTGAACTGTTGGCGTGTGCATTAAAATCTGGACTGAACTTAAGCTTGTATATAGCCTGTGGTATGTTTATTGTGCCATTCGCCATCATGTTTACTTGATCATGATTTTGCTTGTATCTTCCTGAATCATGCTTGCTGCATTTTTATTGCTGTAGACATCCACTTGACAGTTGCACTTGAGCATTTGAGATGCTTTACCTTTCTGAAAATGTTTATTTGAGCACATTTTCACCTTGTCCTCTATGCTGCTATACTTGTTGTGCAAATCTGAACTGAATGCTTGATCATGGAACAATTTATATACGTAAACATGCAGAAACTGATCAGTATTTACTAGTTTATCATGTCTGAAATGAAATGCACACACACTTGCTATTGCATATATGCACATGTATACCACCTTTGTCATCCATGCCATGTCTTCATCATTTATGATTACCCATGTTGTTTCCAGCATCCATATTTGGATGTGCAACCATGTTGCTATTAACATTGCATCTGTACCTGTTTGCTTTGCTCACCATGCTGAATACACACTTCTGCACCATTATTGTTGAGTTGTTGATCATATGCTTGCAGTCTTGATGCATTGCCCTACGCCATTACTTTTTCACTATTTCTTGTGAACACTTGAACATTTTCTTGAGTTTGCACTTGCTCTTTTCCATTTGAAAAAGAAAAATTGTGTGTCGATGACACCACTTGCACACATGCTCTATTCTCTTGAATTGCTCCATATTGACATGCTGTGTTGACCATGCAACATTGAGTTGACTTGCTCGAGCTATTGTGAACCCTGGCTTGATCACTTTGATATGATTTGAACCTGACCATGTCTTGTGCATGGCTTGAACTGATGCCCTTCATTTTTGTGTCCACTTGCCATGCTGCTTTACTGTTGCACCCATGTATGTCCATTTGTATTATGCTGCCTTACTTGAATGTATTTTTAATCATGTTGACACATGTTTCTTGACCACTTGACTTGATTTTGATTCGACCATTTTTATTTGTGCACTGGGTCAAGATGGTCCACGTGGCTACTCCCTAGTTGCTCGCTGATTGGCAAGGTAGTACACACGTGTATATTTATACATGTGTGTATATGCAGCCATCAGATAAAATTTTCTGTCCCTGTACATATACAAACAGTCTGCCTAGACACAGATGAATCAGATCAGGTCATGAAAAATGATGAGAAACACACCAGAAATCTGAGGCAAATAAAATTTTAAAGAAAAAATTTATATTTGCATATATTCAGTATTATTTCTATTGCAGTATACTGTGCATTTCTTTTTCATGTGACAGGTAAGAAGATGAGACTGGACTGAAGGCTGTGAAGACAGAAGACAAGAAGACAGAAGGCAGAAGGGACAGTGTTGGTGAAAGTATAAAAGTCTGTATGAATGTGTCAATAAAAAAATGTATACTGAAATGTAAACTGAGTGAATGTATGGGTGTTGCAGTGAGGAGCTGTATATATATATATATATATATATATATGAATTGTACTGATATTTGTAATAAACAAGTTTGATTGAAATAAAATATTATTTTATTGTTGTCAAACAAACTTTTCTATTTTATTCTGTTTATCTATAAGTATAATATTCTGTGAAATGAATAAATAGAGGAGTTATAAGAAATTGTACTGTTTGAATGTTTGAAATATAATATTCAATTTAAATAAAATACTGTGTGAATATATGAAATTCTGTACAGTCGTATTCTATTTGAATATAAATATTATATTCCTGTCTGTGATAAATATATGAAACAGTACAGCAATAAACACATTTAAAATAATATATATATACATATATTTGGTTGTTATCATCAAACAAAAATCATATAATTGTGTATACAACACCGTTATATAAAACAATCTCCCCCTTTTGATGATGACAAACAAATATGAAAATTTTGAATATAATAAATGTGTTTGAGAGCGAAGAACTGAACTCACCCTATTTGAAAGCTCCCCCTACAACAGAAACACCCCTATAACTGTGCATGAGTGAAATATGGATTTTCAAAATTAAAACATTTATAAAATATTCACTCATAAATCAAAATCTCAATCTATTCTCCCCCTTTTGTTATCATCAAAAGGATACAGAGTTTAAAATACGGATGAAAATTGACTAAAGATATAATTTCAGCTTAAGAGGAAGAATGGTCATCATAAATCACAATCAGTCAAAAAAAAATCATAATATTCTGAGAACAGGTGGCATATTTCACATTGTAGAGAATGACGGATTTACGATGAATTTTATATCAAATGGGGTGAGTTAATAAAAAGATTATTTTCAAAAGATTTTTGTGAAAATGAGCACAAAAAAAATAGTGATGGATTTGGACTATAGTTAATAATTCAACTTAAGTGACAAAATCAAATACTCTCAAATCCAAATATCTATCAAACAGCAAATCATAATACGTCATAAAATATTAACACACTTTAAAGATTAGAAAGATGGAGTGATAGTCTGGTTTTTATGCACCAAGGAGAATTTCAGATTAATTTCAACATATAGCACAATGTTTCCTTTTTCTTTTTATTTTATTTAAGAGCACACTGACCACGCATAACCAGAGCTTGGATTTTTGAATGAGGTCAGTCGCAGCTTAAATTATAAGTTGTCTCATAACCATGCATAACCAGAGCTTGGATTTTTAAATGAGATTAGA
This sequence comes from Allium sativum, assembly GCA_030737875.1. Classification (NCBI taxonomy): domain Eukaryota; kingdom Viridiplantae; phylum Streptophyta; class Magnoliopsida; order Asparagales; family Amaryllidaceae; genus Allium; species Allium sativum. The sequence goes on along the minus strand of CM060920.1, from coordinate 468,306,119 downwards.
GACACACTTATGTGTTAATTATATATTTTATCATTTTCAGCTTTAAATAGAAAAACTCCTCGGTATATACAACCAATATGAATGATAGAAATGTGGTAGGTACAGAAATGGACTGTGAAATAAATTTCTAAATTATTTATATTATGAAAATGCTCGATTGAACCGGGATCATTGAAAATTTTCAATTATCGCTAATTCTGAATAATAGTATAACCACAATTCCATCACAAATATTTTCACTGTTTATTCAGGATGATTTAAAAAATATCAAACTCTCCACATTTATATAAAAAAACAGATGGATGAAGAATGATGATAGATAAAGGAGATGGTCATGAAATAATTTCCAATTCAAAGATATTATAATAAATGTTCAATCATCATGAAAATCTAAAGAAAATCTCCCCTTGTTGTGAAATATACTGCAGTCACAATTCATCACAATTTCAAAATCTAATAATGATTTTGATGAGTTATAAATACAGTTCAATATGGACATTGATTTCAATTTCTAAATGAATAATCAATAAATAACTTTAAAATTGAAAATTAATTACAAGAGAGATATGCAAAACTATACAAGTCAAGATGGATTAAAAAAATATACACAAAAAATTCAGCACTTCTACCATGATACCAATTAGTGTCTCTAATCATGAGAATTTTGACATGATACAGAACAAGAATATCATAGACAAAAGAATTATTATGTACAAAGCCAAAGCAGACAAGATAACAGATTATGCACATGTATCAGAGCAGCAAGCAGGTGATTCCAAAAACAAACATTTTTCAAAACAGTATCAGAGCAGCACAGAACACAATATCACAACAGACTTGTCAAAGGAGATGTTTCAAAGATATTTTAGGCATTTAAAGAATGGTTCATGATCTAAGATTAAATATATTGTTTATTTTAAATCATTTGAAGGGATATGAAGAGCTCGAGATTTAATGAATCGGTCACACCAGATTATAAATTTAATTTCTAAGATTTGTGTGAGATTCAATAAATCAATAATTTCAAATGATTTTAAAAAAACAAATATTTAAATCAAATAATCATGAAATGACAGTAAGTTTAAAGACCTATTATTTCGAAAGAATTTTTCCCAATTTCCTCTAATCAGCATAAGAGACATCTCAGATCATTCACATCAAGTTTGCAGACATATTCATGATCCAAAAAAATAATTATTTATTTGAAATCACTTGAATGGATGTAGATCATGAGATACACTGAATCAATCTCACAGAATTAATAATTTCAGATCTGAGAGGTGTGTGAGATTCAACATATCAGAAATTTCAAATGTTCTCAAACAAACAAAAATCTGAACCAGATGATCATGAATAATAGTGAATATCAAGGTATAAGCAATGATGAAAAAAATCCAAGCCAATCTGAAAATCAATGAAATTATCACGACAGATAAATATTAGTGTGCTGTAATGAGTATATTAATTTAAGCTTTTCAAAAGGATTTAGTCAAAACTCAAAACAACATATATATGTGAAATTTCATTAAATATTCAGATCATCAAAAATTTAGAATTTAAACTAACATTGTTCAAGATATGATATGAATGCTTCAACATTATTAGAAATTCAGAAAATAAGCTTTAAAACAATTGCAGAAATATTTACAAATTTGAATTCAAGATTTGGAAATTATTAAACATTAGAGTTTTATTCAAAAGAAGCAAATTTCCAGAAAAAACATGACTTCTGCTATTGGAAGCTAACGAAGCCCAAGAAGCTAAAAAAAATACGGCAGTGACAAATCAAAAAAAAAAAGAAAAAAAGAAAAAAGAAGAAGAGGTAGAAGGAGAAAAAAACAGAAAAATAAAAGCAGAGAGTATTTACAAAGGTGAGTTTAGAGATCATAACAGAATACTATGTAAATAAGAATCTCTAACTCAATAGGCTTGGCAAAGGAACTTCAAATGATTCAATGAGATGAGGCAGTTTGATTTCAGATTCTCTTTAGCAAAGCAGTTCCTCAGCCACCTTCGGTACCTAATTGTTAAGAGGATTGAGTGGTCTAACGAAAGTAGTAAAACCACTCACAGTTTTGTTCACATCCTTTGGTACCCAAATCTGTTTGTATAACAATCCGTTAGAATCAACTAGAGTACCCTTTGGAACCCAAACTCATTTAGTTTTTCCAAAAATCATTTTATTTCTATTTGGGGTCCACAACTGTTCAGCTGGGTTGTTATCAAACCAATTCTTGTCTCGTTTGTGATTTAAAAACCTTTTGGAATTTTCAAAATTCAAATTTTCCGAAAGATCCTTTTTGAAGCACCTTAAAGGTAAATCACAAGAATTCAATTTTTAAAAATCATTTGTTTTCCTAAAACCGAGACCATTCCCATTACTAGAAGAAACTTGATTTTTCAAAAGCATATTCAAAGATTTTTCTCCAGTAGAAAAATGTTTCAAACTCAACTCAAGACTATTGATTTTTTATTTCAAAAAATCATTCTCAATTAGAAGCTTCTCAGTTTTGATTTTAGACTCAGCAATTTCAGTATCAAACTGTTTTTGCTTCTCAATCTCAAAAATCTTGAAATCCTTAATTTCATTTTCAAGCTCTTTTAAAATCAAATCAGTTTTCAACAAACTTTGTTTTTCAGCAATATCATGTTTGGAATTTTTGGTATCCTTAAAATTTATAAACTCCTTTTGTAAACAATTGTTTGCATCTTTCAGCTCAATCTCATTATCTTTTAAAATTAAAATTTCTTCTTCAAGCCTTTGAATGTTATTATTCAGATGAGCGAGATCTGTTTTTAATTTCAAACAATTTTTACAATGTGAATTTTCAAATTTCATGACATTTTCAAATTTTAATTCCAAACATTGATTTTTGCTAGTCAACTCAATATTCTTAGATTTCAAAGATTTATTTTTCAGTTGGAGTTTATCAACAGATTTAGTTAAATCAGCACAAAAATAAATTAGATCTTTATAAGAGAAATTTTTTATTTCATTGTCTGTTGAGTCTCCATCAGCTGATCCATCTGAGTTATCTGCTGTAAAACCTGTCAAGCATAGATCTGAAGTCGAGTTGTCATTTTGGGGTTTTGAGCAGTTGTCAGACTTTCCATACAGCGTGCTGAGAGTTTTCCGAATATCCTGCGCAGTTAAACAATGAGAGATAAGATTAAACTGTTCAGTACTAAATCAAATATAATTTTCATAGCACGGGTATTGAAAGTAATATCAACACTATCAAATACATTGATAACAACATCCCAATGTTTAATATTAACAGATTTTAAATAAAATTCCTTTTTGGATTTCCAGTTTAAGAAATTTGTTCCATCGAAAATAGTTGGAGATGAACTGGACTGACTCTCTATCGACTGACAACTAGGAATCACCATTAATCTAGAGTTAATAAAAATACCTTCTCTGATACCACTTGTTGGATCTAGATTAACCATAGAGGGGGAAGAATAGGGTTTATTGAAATTTATCGCAGAGTTCAAATATTACGGGATATTAAAACTATTCACAGATCACAAATATAGCAGAAACAGAAATGCAGAAAGTAAATGACACAAGATATACCCAGCTTCGGCAAAATCCTGCCTACTGCTGCATTCCTAAGGTTTCTACTAGATGATAGAACAGATCCCGCATACAAGACCATCCTGCTCCCATTCTAACCCTACACTCAAAACCCTAGACTGACCGAAATCCCCTCGATCAGATTTCCCCTGATTATGTAACAACCCAAGTCCATTAATGTCACTCACAAAGGGAATGCATTAACTTTCATGGAGCATTTTAAGTGTGTATAGAACAGAAACTTAACAACAAGACAGATATAAACAGTACTAAAACTTTAAAACTTTATTTCATTGCAGCGGAAAATACATAAGTTTCGTTACGTCATCAAAACCAGAGTCAAAGTACATAATATCCATCTTGACCAACTCAAAGTACATAAATTGAAAGACATAATCCCCAATACAAAATAGCCATAAATAAGAAAGGTTGTACTTTACTACAGCGATCCAAGCAACTTCTAAAAGCAGAGATACAGCCGTCCAAAATCAAGCTCCACTGGTGCTAGTTCCAACCTGAGCACCTAAGGGGGGGGGGAAGGAAGAAAAGAGGAGGAAACAAAAGGGGTCAAACATAAAGTCTGGCGAGTGCGATAACTTAACAATATAATTACCAAAATAACTAGGCTAAGGCATAAGTTGGAAAATAAGGAAATGATTGTGAACAATTGAGTAAGACAGAGTAAACAAGGAAATAAGATGAATAGAGATAACGTTAAAGCGCACCTAAAACACTATAAGATATTTACTATACTGCACCACAACTATAATTTAATTGCTATACTGCACCACCACTAGTCACCCTAAGGTTGATCCCGCCTACAAAACTTAATAATGATAATGGTAGTTTCGTGCACCCCTAGCTGCCTTCATAGGTGTCGCCTGCCCCTATCTCCACTAGGTGTACCCACTACCCCCAAGCGATCGGCTCCCTAACTCGTAGATTCCCTTGCTGGCTCCACAGTGGGGTGTATCAATCCCTAAAGTGGCAACCCGATACCACCAATGATGCACGACTTATACCTACACGATGCAACAACGTCTTACCTACCAGCCCGGGTCCACACACGCTTATGAACCCGTTGGACTTGCGTTGCCACCGCTAACCCGGTTTGGCCTCTTACAGTCAAGCCCAGTATGCGTGTCCCGTCCTCGACTTGGGTCGAGCCCAAAAAGATACGTATGGGTTACTGGTTGAAACAACCCCCCATAACTTGACACAAGCTATCCACCTAAGCTTGGTCCCCTCTAGTACATCCCACTTAACCCTCTTTTATTCATGTTCACTTACATGTTTCAATTTTGGTTAAGTATTTCTAATCGTATTTCAAATGCCACCCAAGGCACCCACTAGATTCCACATGCCGCCTAAGGCACCCACTTAACCCCCTCATGTCCCACTACATGTTTATCTGGTTAAGTGTTTCTTAATTCATTAAGACCGTAAACTTATAAAGACCTCTCACATTAGACTGGCATTTGTGGCAGCTAGATTTGCCGGGCGGGTCCGGGCAGTCTTACACCACAAAAGAGCCTAACCTCGTGTCTTTACAACTGTTACGCATTTAGTTTATGACTAAGACCTCCCACATTAGACTGACATTTGTGGCAGCTGGATTTGCCGGGCGGGTCCGGGCAGTCTTACACCACAAAAGAGTCTAACCTCGTGTCTTAGACGATTAATTACACCTAATTAATCATTCCCCAATTTGAATTACTTTCCCTATTCAAATTATCAATCAATTCCAAATTTAACCATGGCCATAATTGAGTCAATTATGTCCATCCATTTATGGTATGCAAAATCATACCAATTTTCATCACAAATTTATTTTATGCCATTTAAGGCATTTATGCCAATTCTTAATATTAAATCTTTGTAATATTATCCCATTACCCCACGTTGTACGTTCGTTCGTTTAACGTAAAACATACGTTAGACTCGAATAGTCTAACTCATACAATAAAGAGAAAACATCACAACATACATATAGATAAAACTAGATCTAAACATAGGGGTGAACTTGCATGTGTGAATGATGTTCTACATCTAAAACTTGCATAGGCCAAAGTTATAACTTGCATAAAACTACATATGTCATAGATCCAAATCTAAAGGTGTAAACTTGTTTAGATAATGGTCACAAACTTGCATAAATCATGTATGTCATGGATCTACATCTAAAGGTGTAAACTTGCATAGGCAACAACCACAAGCTTGCATAACATGATTCATATTCCAAACTCATATATTTATATAAACTTGCATATGTAATTTATGCAACATAACAGTGGTGTAAACTTACATCTAAACATGTAAACTAGCTTGTAGAATTTATCAGAGAACTCACACATGTCATAGCCTAACTTTAGATCAAATTTTCACATAAATTAGATGTCATGAAACATGTAAGGTTACATATAATTTTCCCCAATTTGCTTATGAATCATGTCAAAATCAAAATCTAAACTTGCATACATACATATGATTTATCATATGAATCAACATAACCAAACTAGCATATGAACAACATGATGATTTGATTATACATAAGCCAATCATAGAATTACAACGTAGATGATAACTTTACAACATAGATGATAGCATCACAACATAACATCATAGAATTTACAACATGTATGACAACATCACAATTTTACAACATAATTATAACATGCGATCAATAATTCACATCATATCCAAATAATCCACATAATAACTCAATCCAATTAAATTGCTAATTATTTTATTAAAGAAATCGAACTCACAACTCAAAAAAGGTCTTGAGTTCTAAATTCTGAGTTCTGAAGTTGTATTAGCTTTCCCTTGAAGAAGATTCGTTGTTAAAGTTGAAAAGGATTGAATTAGATTTGCTTTCTTCCTCTCTAATTGGTGGCGGTTATGATGAGTTGCTAGACGACGGCTTGGAGGCCATGAGTCTAATTTTATTTTGATTTTAGGGTTTGAGTCTTCATGTCTTTTTATAGAGTTTAGGATTAGTTTAGGCCGTCCGATCAACCCAAAATTAATCCTGGCCAATCAGAGAAGATCAGAAACCCTAATGAGTCAGCACACAATCACAAACAGATCATCAATCAAATCTGGGGGAGGGGGCAGGTCGACCCTATGGTCGACCTAGTCAGGGTAGGTCAACCCCCAGGTCGACCCTATGGTCAACCTGGCCCTGGAGGGAATTTTCCCGCCTAACCTGTTTGACCCTGAAATTTGAATTTTCTGAAATCTATTTTGAATTTTCTAAAACTTCTGATGGCCATAACTTCTTCATACGAAGTCCAATTCATGAAAACTCAGACTCTATCTCAACCAGAATTCCGAGACGAACACAATGGCGCAACCCGTTTCCCTTAATTCTCACATCTGATATTAGCTATTCTTTAATTTGTGAACTTTAGTGTTAACAGAAATACGGGGTGTTACATTCTCCCCTCCTTACAGGATTTCGCCCCCGAAATCTCCAAGTTAAGGAGAATGCATATCATACCATCCAAACAACCATCTACTCAACCATCAAACACAGGCATCCATTGTCCTTATTAATTTCCTAATGTCGTATGAACATATGCAAGAAGTGTGCATATATGTTCCTTATCTAATGCAGAATCAGACGGTCTACTGATTCAGTTGACCTCCTTAATGCAAACCATGATAGTGCCATGCGTCCATTATGTATGCGACAGAATCCTATCGATACATACTATTTCTACATGTATGCACAACCATTCACCAAAATGCAACATCCATATGATGGTACAACCATTATTCATCCATTAAGTTAAATATGCACACACATTTATATGCAATATGCAATATGAAGTGACTGAGCCGATCTAGTGCCTAAAGCGTGTGTATATGCATCCACGAGCAACCACGAGCAAACACTTGCATCCATCATACATAACATGTCTCAAACACTTGTTTCAACCACAGGACTACCCTATCTAAAGGTCAAAGATATTAGCGAGAGGACATACTAAAGATAAGATAAGTACAAGCTAAGCGATAAAGGAGAAATTAAAAGACATACCCTCGAAAAGAAAAGGGTATAATGAAAGCATCTTCTCTTCTGTCTCCCAAGTGGCGTCGCTCTCATCATCTCCCCATTGCACTTTGACTAACTCGACCTCTCGATTTCTCAGCTTCTTAATCTCCGACCCAAGAATGCACGTAGGAGCTCATCGAATCGTCGCATCACGCTCGATCTCTACCTCTCTAAGCAAGCTCGGCTCCACCACTTTCGTGGTCTCGTGCAGGCACTTTGTAATAACCCGGAAAATCTGGGCCAGTTTAAATTTTTTATTTTGGCAATTTTAGCGAATTTTGAACATTTAAAATAGATTATTTTAAATATTATCGACGAGAAATTTATTTTGAATAGAATTCGAATGTATATATTATATACGTCGTCGTTAGAATATAAATAATTATATATAATTATAAATAGAATTGAAAATGGCGCGGTAGTTCGATAATTCGATTTCAAACTTCAATTGAATGTACCGGGTGCAAATTAATCCGGATTTTAGTGAAACCAAAAATATTGGAATCTAGTTGAGAATATCTTTCCAACGAATCCGAAAAATTGAAATTTCATAGCGGGAATCAAAAGATATGTCCAATTGAAAATTCTGAATAGTCGCTATGGAATTCAGGCCCTTAAAAATGGGAATTTTGCAAACGACCTCGGATTTCGAGGAAACCACTTTTGTTGGATCCGTGATGTCAAATTATTGCTAGATTCCAAATTTCATAATTTTTTGATTCAATATGTGAGCGTGGCAAAGGAAAACGCGCTTGACCAGTTTTAGTTGATTTTAATCGACTGGGAAATGGCCATTTTTCTAACGGTCTCGGAATTTGATGAAACTAGTTTTGTTAGGACCGTATCGTCAATACAAAGCTAAAAAATATTTTTCTGGAATTTTTCAAGTTAGTATGCGACCCCGGTAAATAGAAATGCGCGTTTAAATTCAATATATAGAGTTATATGTTGATTTTAACGAAAGCTGATCGAAATGGTCGAATCAGCCTACGATACATATCCCATTGTGTTCGGAATGGGGGTAATTAGCTATGGACGATAGGCGGTTGGCCTCGTTTAGAGGTCATATGTAAAAGTCAACTTTTTGAAATTTAAAATAATAAAAAAATTAAATCCCCCTTTCTTCCCCTTAATTCCCTCAGGCCCCCCGTTACAAATCGATTTTCAAATCAAAATAAAAAAAAAGAAAGAAGACGAAGGGGGGAGAAGCACCGTCGCTCCCCCCATCGGGGCGCCGCCGCGCCATCAGGCGCGCCACCTCGGCGCTGGCCCCTTCTCCTCCCCCTCCGTTCGAACTCCCTCTCCTCCCCAAGACGCGGCACTCGAAGGTCAGAACCGCCCCAACCCTAGCCCCAATCCACCATGGTAGGACCCACTGCCCCCCCTAGCCGACTTCCGCACCGACCTCCGCCTGAACCCACCTCCTCAGCGACGCAGCAAAACCCTAGTCACTCACCGGAGTCAGATGAACGCGCTGTGCCTCCTCCAGTCAGCTCCGGCCTTCTTCGACGCTGTTGCAGATGGTAGCGAACACCCTGTTTCAGAACGAATGATAAAGTGAGTTTTTAAATTTTATTTTATTTATTTTATTATGTAATTAGATTAACTAAATTAGTTAATATAAAAAGGGGTGATTTTTGCTGAAATAAAAATAGGTAGAGAGCTTTATACGAGGAAAGTTGAGATCTTTATTTTTTAGGAGTAAAGATGTGATTTTTATATAAGTGGCGATATAAAAATATGATTTTTATAATATAGAAAGGTTAAAAATATAATTTTTATACTTGTAGCAAACTAAAAATTTGATCTTTATATAATAGAAGGTATAAAAATATTATTTTTACTTATGTAGAGTATTAAAAATATAGTTTTTATATTTTTAAAATAATAAAAATATGATTTTTACAAAGTGGAAATATAAAAATATAATTTTTTATATAGAATGAAGCGTCAAAACTATATATGAAGAAGAAAGAAAAATAGAAAAGATTGAATCTTTATATTTGAAAAGGCGAAATCTTTATATTTGAAAAGGCGAAATCTTCATATTGGAAAATAGAATTTTTATCTATATAATAGCAGAGTAAAAATTCAATTTTTATATATTGAATAGCGAAGTAAAAATTCGATTTTTATATATGTAGTGACTACGGGCGACGAAAATGACGAAAGGCGAGAACGACGAAGACTTCTACAAAAGAAGAGTCGAGATGATTGGATTAGCTATCGGTGAGAACTTCTCACTCTAAATTTCTTTTTCTAGTTATATATATATACTAGGATGCAGACGGTGTTTAGTAGCACCCGACACCCGTCATCCACAGACCATGGATGGCTTGTTTGTTTGATTGATGTGTTGTGAAAATTGATTGTGTTGTGGAATGATTGAATAATAAAATATTCTTGTGTTGAAAGGAAATAAAATATTTATATAGTTAAAAATATTTTATCGTTAAAAATATAATTTTTAACGTGGATGTGAATAAATGAATAGTTGTAACAAAACGGCCGATTTGTTTATATATACACTGATTTGACTGATATTGATTGGGTCGATAAATTTTACACATCGCCCAACTTCACAAATAAAATCTGTGTTTGTTGATTTGAAACCCCACACGGGTATTGGGATAATATATGACATACACTAATCCCAATAATTAGTTGTATGTCGATCGATTGATTGACAGGCTGTTATAAGCGTTAGATATCTATATTTGATGCTTATACAGTGTAGTGCACTTTGGATGATGGTTGATTATTTATCGTTGCTATTATATACATGTGTGGTATGGAATCCATATGATTAACTTTATATGGTAATTGATTGGGCCTCATTCCAATTTAGAAGATAAAGAATATTATAAAATAAAGGTTCATGTGTTGACAGTGCTCATCCGTTGAGATTAGTCATGTGTTGAACGAAATATTTTAACAATAAAATTTATATCTTTATCACTATAAAGTAAAGGTTCATGTGTTGACCGTACTCATCCGTTGAGATTAGTCATGTGTTGAACGAAATATTTTAACAATAAAATTTACATCTTTATTAGATATAAAATTAGAAACTAACTGGAAAATAGATAAGATGAGTGGTCTCCTGGATATTGATCTGATGTTGGTTTCGGCCTTCGGGGTGAATATTTAGGGAATCGTTCTCTTACTAATTTACGATTGGAGTCTGATTTGAAATCAAACGATAGATACCATAATTTTTATAAAATATATTAAATAACAAAAATAGTCACATGTGGACAGTACTCATTCATTGAGATTAGTCGTGTGTTGACAAAAATATAGAGTCATGTATTGAAAGAAATATAGATTCATTTGTTGAATAGAATAACGAAGTAATTGAAATATATAAAGCCGTGTTGATTAGAGATGCGCTATTTTGACGCGAACGATATTTGTATCGATTATATTCGTTTTTGAACCTTATTGAGTAGAAAACGAATTTGAATTGAATTGAATACGAATTGAAATAGAATAAAAATCGATTTGACATGAATTGAAATTTGAATTGAAATGGATTTAAAACGAATTTATAAGGGAAAAATTCAATTTTGATTTGAATTTGAAATAAAGGTTGAAATTGTTTTTGAAACAAATTTGAATCCATTTATAAAATTCGTTTTAAAAGGAAATCGACGAAATATATATAATATATATATATTATATATATAATGGCCTGAATAGAACGCGCCGCGCCGCGGCAGTTCGTGAATTTCGACCATTGATTTCGAACGGACATTACGGGAGATCCGACCATCGGATTCTCCTAAAACCGGAACCGTTGGGTTCGTATCGAAAAGAGCTTTCTAACGAATATTAGAAATTTGAAATCTAACGGTTGGATATGGAGATACGTCCAAATCAAATTTGGAAAAGGTCGCTATAAGTGCAGTTCGATGGCCGTTGATGGAAATCGACTGTACGGGCCTTGATAAAATTATTAAAAATAGTAATAATTTGTGTCAAATCATAAGAAATGATTTGGAAAAAATTAGGATGAAAAACTCCCTATTTGAAAAGATAAAAATATTTTTTTATCGAAATGAACTAGTTGTGAACAAAAATTAAAACTCATTTATTTTTAAATAAATAAATTGGATTTGAAATGGGTTTTAAATAGAATTGATTTGTGGGTTTATCGTGAAGGGTGTTTTAAATAACACTTGTTCTTTAACCCGATAATAAATAGAATGTGATTTGGGTTTATCGTGAACTGTGTTTTAAATGACACTAGTTCTTTAACCTTGTAAAAGGAGTTTTAATGAATCTGCAATTAGATTGAAATGTGCATTGATAATCTAAATTATCAAATTTGGAAAATAAGCGAGAATGGAGTATCACCAGTTTTGCTCCAGAGCGATAGTTAAATCTTTAATTAGATTTGAATGTGAAATGGTAATTAATTTTACCGATAACACCGTGGTGTTAGATATGGAGTATTACCAGTTTTGCTTCACGGGATGAATAGGTTGGGATTGGGAAATAAAATAAATAATTACTTCGGTGTGGTTCGCTAATCTCGACTAGTTTGGAAAACCATAATTTGGTTTGATATGACATCCAATGGAAGATTAAAGAATAAAATTTAAAGAATTTATCTTGGATAAAATTAATGGGAACCTTTCCCTAAGAATTGAAATTTAGAAACTAGCTGTAGGTTAGTTAAGAAGAATGGTTTCCTGGGTGTTGATCTGATGTTGGTTTCGGCCTTTGGGGTTAATATTTGGGGAATTGCCCTCTTACTGATTTACGGTTAGTGACTAATGAATTGGAATGAGGCGTATGTTGTGTTTGTGTAACATTTGTTTTTAATATACGTGGGTTGTTCGGAAAGGCCGGGTTTATACCCATTCTGAATAACCGATTCGAAGATAAGTCGAAGATGATGACGATGGTTGAAGACCGGAAGTCTTCACATCGTTTGGATATTTACTGACGATCCTGATTGGGCTGTACACCCAAGAGGATGGAAATAGTTAGTGGTCGTCCAGACGTACTTGGAGATCGATGGATATGCGAGGAAAGTGCCTCCGGTTTCGTTCAGACCCAGAATGAACTTGTAAATGGATTGTGTGTCTGACATTGGATTTTATTCTGTGTTGATTGATTTCTATTAAATATATATCTGTTTGGCGGCGGAGTATTTATTCTTTTGCTTAACGCCCTTCTCTGAGACGTACGAGCTTAGAGGTTATATATCGATAGATATCAATCGCATGGCATGAATTGCCTGTGTGGCACGCTGAGTTGCATGGATCAAGGCTTCTGTTGAAAAGCAAAGTCTTGTGGTTGATGATCAAAGCACGGCCTTTGTGGCGTAGCTTTGTGTATAACGTGAATTCGCGAGCCTCACACCTCGGTATGAGTTAAAAACGGGATAAGGACTGCAGGGAGAGCACGACGTTTCTTTCTAGCTTTAGTGGTGTCAGTGACTTACTAGCCCTGACATTTATATACTTTTCACCTATGTGGTTGTTGGATGAGGCGCCTCGATTTTAGGTCTGTAAGGACCGGGAAACGTGTGTTCAGAAATTGCCAATCCTCAAACGTAAGAGAGGACCAGCCCTGAAGATCCAGGGGTTACCCAGAGTGTGTAGTCCCGAGGCATTTGCTAGAGTGTCTCGAAGCGGAGAGGAGCTTGCCCCTTGCCTCGACTCATGACGGAAATCCAATTTCTAATAATTGATCTTGTGGTTTTAATTGTAGAACTAGTATTGCGACATGATATATGGTACCCATGCCGTCTATGATTGATATTTATGATTGAAATTCTTTTGACACTATACACTTATTATAGTATTAAATGATTTGTTTTAAACGTACCAAGCATGTTTGGCTATTATAAGGGAAAACCCTATCCTCCGGCTTGCGTTGCATTGTGTGATGGAACCTGGGTCTTATAATAGCTTCATTTTTTGAAAAAGCATTGCGCTGTTTATTCTATGCACTGGTATTCTTGGGAGGAAACCCGTTCCGTGTTATACGGCGTGGTCCCTTGAATTACTCTCTTTTAAAGTAAAGTTTTAAATAACTGTTTTAGTTCTCACATCAGTCACATGACTGACCTGGAGTTTATTGTTTTAACCTAAACTCTGGGTGCCCTTATTTTCAACACGGGTAGCTAGTAGTTTTGGTTTTGCAGATTTATATTCACAGGATCCTGATTTACGGCTGGAACGATGCTCGGAAAGCTCTGTATCCGTGTATTACTTTCAGTTGTATTTTGTATTATTTTCCGCTGCTATGTAATTTATTTTAATCTCTGATATTTATCGTATGTAATTTATTCATACTCTGTATATTCTTGTATTCTGATGGAATTGTTGTAATAAGCAATGAAATGTTCTTCCGTCTGCGTTCTGATTTGTCCTGTTCTCAAAACGATCATGGGTTTCGAACGGTCTAGATCGGTTTAATGACTGATTCGGATCGAGCGAAATTCCCGGCCGTCACATTTGGTATCAGAGCTTTGGTTTATAGAGCTCGAGAACAAGGCTCATTAGAACCATACGAAAGAATTCATCAGATATTGGATTAGAAATATCCAATTAGAATGACTCGTTAGAGATAGGATCAGTAGTATCCTAGAACCAGTGTGAAGGGTATATTTTTCAAATGAAAACAATTTTGTTTTGAAATTTAAATCATTTTATTCGTATTTGAATTATTTATTTATTCTGAATTTGGACAATCCAATATATAAAGATTTTGCATATACGCGTCATGAACGTATATTCGAAGTTTTAATATACTGGATAGATATAGAATCACATTCTAGTTGCTCGGAGATGGTACTGATAATTGTCATGACATCATCAGTATTTATGTTCGTGTTTCGAAGGTGTGATATCTATATATTTCCATTAGACTGGTGTGAGAACCAAAACTTAGATAGATAGATTTATTGTTGTGATTTGGCATCAAAAACAAGATTTTCAGTATATATATCAAAATTATGAATTTGAAACTCTAATTCACTAATTGATTGATGTTTGTGTTGAATGTTTATTTGTTTAATAATTTTGAACCATTATGCCTAATTGAATCAAATATTGAATATTATTGAAAATTTGTCGTATTTGCTTGCATATACATGTACTTACATTGAACAGGTCATAGCAAGGAGGCTAGAGCAGAGAATAAAATTTGTTTTCCCGACAAATAGGTACATGTTTACTATAATTTACTGTTTTGTTTGGGTGATGATGATTTTATGAGCCTATTGGCTAGCCGCTTGGCTTTTTCTTTTTCTTTTTGAGATCATCAGGCCTGTATGGCAATTTCGGGATTTTCTCGTGGCTCACGGTGTAGAGGAGGTTATGGCGAAATTTTTCGAAAATTTAGGGTGTTAGCCAAATTTTTGAAGAATTTGAAAATTCTCAGAAACTGAAAAGTTGGAGAATGGAAGCCAGATCGAACGTAGATTTGATTGATCAAACCACTTCCAACTTTGTTTCTTTTCGGGGACAAAAAGTTTTAAGTGGGGGAGATTGTAATAACCCAGAAAATCTGGGCCAGTTTAAAATTTTTATTTTGGCAATTTTAGCGAATTTTGAACATTTAAAATAGATTATTTTAAATATTATCGACGAGAAATTTATTTTGAATAGAATTCGAACGTATATATTATATAAATCGTCGTTAGAATATAAATAATTATATATAATTATAAATAGAATTGAAAATGGCGCAGTAGTTCGGTAATTCGATTTCAAACTTCAATTGAATGTACCGGGTGCAAATTAATCCGGATTTTAGTGAAACCAAAAATATTGGAAACTAGTTGAGAATATCTTTCTAACGAATCTGAAAAATTGAAATTTCATGGCGGGAATCAAAAGATATGTCCAATTGAAAATTCTGAATAGTCGCTATGGAATTCAGGCCCTTAAAATGGGAATTTTGCAAACGACCTCGGATTTCGACGAAACCTCTTTTGTTGGATCCGTGATGTCAAATTATTGCTAGATTCCAAATTTCATAATTTTTCGATTCAATATGTGAGCGTGGCAAAGGAAAACGCGTTTGACTAGTTTCAGTTGATTTTAATCGACTGGAAAATGGCCATTATTCTAACGGTCTCGGAATTTGACGAAACTAGTTTTGTTAGGACCGTATCATCAATACGAAGCTAGAAAATATTTTTCTGGAATTTTTCAAGTTAGTATGCGACCCCGGTAAATAGAAATGCGCGTTTAAATTCAATATATAGAGTTATATGTTGATTTTAACGAAAGCTGATCGAAATGGTCGAATCAGCCTACGATACATATCCCATTGTGTTCGGAATGGGGGTAATTAGCTATGGACGACAGGCGGTGGGCCTCGTTTAGAGGTCGTATGTAAAAGTCAACTTTTTGAAATTTAAAATAATAAAAAAAATTAAATCCCCCCTTTCTTCCCCTTAATTCCCTCAGGCCCCCCCGTTACAAATCGATTTTCAAATCAAAGTAAATAAATAAAAAGCGAAAGAAGACGAAGGGGGGAGGAGCGACGTCGCTCCCCCCATCGGGTCGCCGCCGCGCCACCTCGGCGCTGGCCCCTTCGCCTCCCCCTCTGTTCGAACTCCCTCTCCTCCCCAAGACGCGATGCTCGAAGGTCAGAACCGCCCCAACCCTAGCCCCAATCCGTCGGGGTAGGACCCACTGCCCCCTTAGCCGACTTCCGCACTGACCTCCGCCTGAACCCACCTCCTCAGCGACGCAGCAAAACCCTAGTCGCTCACCGGAGTCAGATGAACGCGCTGTGCCTCCTCCAGTCAGCTCCGGCCTTCTTCGACGCTGTTGCAGATGGTAGCGAACCCCCCTGTTTCAGAACGAATGATAAAGTGAGTTTTTAAATTTTATTTTATTTATTTTATTATGTAATTAGATTAACTAAATTAGTTAATATAAAAAGGGGTGATTTTTGCTGAAATAAAAATAGGCTGAGAGCTTTATACGAGGAAAGTTGAGATCTTTATTTTTTAGAAGGAGTAAACATGTGATTTTTATATAAGTGGCGATATAAAAATATGATTTTTATAATATATAAAGGTTAAAAATATAATTTTTATACTTGTAGCAAACTAAAAATTTGATCTTTATATAATAGAAGGTATAAAAATATTATTTTTACTTATGTAGAGTATTAAAAATATAGTTTTTATATTTTTAAAATAATAAAAATATGATTTTTACAAAGTGGAAATATAAAAATATAATTTTTATATAGAATGAAGCGTCGAAACTATATATGAAGAAGAAAGAAAAATAGAAAAGATTGAATCTTTATATTTGAAAAGGCGAAATCTTTATATTTGAAAAGGCGAAATCTTCATATTGGAAAATAGAATTTTTATCTATATAATAGCAGAGTAAAAATTCGATTTTTATATATTGAATAGCGAAGTAAAAATTCGATTTTTATATATTGAATAGCGAAGTAAAAATTCGATTTTTATATATGTAGTGACTACGGGCGACGAAAATGACGAAAGGCGAGAACGACGAAGACTTCTACAAAAGAAGAGTCGAGATGATTGGATTAGCTATCGGTGAGAACTTCTCACTCTAAATTTCTTTTTCTAGTTATATATATATATACTAAGATGCAGACGGTGTTTAGTAGCACCCGACACCCGTCATCCACTGACCATGGATGGCTTGTTTGTTTGATTGATGTGTTGTGAAAATTGATTGTGTTGTGGAATGATTGAATAATAAAATATTCTTGTGTTGAAAGGAAATAAAATATTTATATAGTTAAAAATATTTTATCGTTAAAAATATAATTTTTAACGTGAATGTGAATAAATGAATAGTTATAAACAAAATGGCCGATTTGTTTATATATACACTGATTTGACTGATATTGATTGGGTCGATAAATTTTACACATCGCCCAACTTCACAAATAAAATCCGTGTTTGTTGATTTGAAACCCCACACGAGTATTGGGATAATATATGACATACACTAATCCCAATAATTAGTTGTATGTCGATCGATTGATTGATAGGCTGTTATAAGCGTTAGATATCTATATTTGATGCTTATACAGTGTAGTGCACTTTGGATGATGGTTGATTATTTATCGTTGCTATTATATACATATGTGGTATGGAATCCATATGATTAACTTTATATGGTAATTGATTGGGCCTCATTCCAATTTAGAAGATAAAGAATATTATAAAATAAAGGTTCATGTGTTGACAGTGCTCATCCGTTGAGATTAGTCATGTGTTGAACGAAATATTTTAACAATAAAATTTATATCTTTATCACTATAAAGTAAAGGTTCATGTGTTGACCGTACTCATCCGTTGAGATTAGTCATGTGTTGAACGAAATATTTTAACAATAAAATTTACATCTTTATTAGATATAAAATTAGAAACTAACTGGAAAATAGATAAGATGAGTGGTCTCCTGGATATTGATCTGATGTTGGTTTCGGCCTTCGGGGTGAATATTTAGGGAATCGTTCTCTTACTAATTTACGATTGGAGTCTGATTTGAAATCAAACGATAGATACCATAATTTTTATAAAATATATTAAATAACAAAAATAGTCACATGTGGACAGTACTCATTCATTGAGATTAGTCGTGTGTTGACAAAAATATAGAGTCATGTATTGAAAGAAATATAGATTCATTTGTTGAATAGAATAACGAAGTAATTGAAATATATAAAGCCGTGTTGATTAGAGATGCGCTATTTTGACGCGAACGATATTTGTATCGATTATATTCGTTTTTGAACCTTATTGAGTAGAAAACAAATTTGAATTGAATTGAATTGAAAACGAATTGAAATAGAATAAAAATCGATTTGAAATGAATTGAAATTTGAATTGAATTGAAATGGATTTAAAACAAATTTATGAGGGAAAAATTCAATTTTGATTTGATTTTGAAATAAAGGTTGAAATTGTTTTTGAAACAAATTTGAATCTATTTATAAAATTCGTTTTAAAAGGAAATCGACGAAATATATATAATATATATATATATATATTATATATATAATGGCCTGAATAGAACGCGCCGCGCCGCGGCAGTTCGTGAATTTCGACCATTGATTTCGAACGGACATTACGGGAGATCCGACCGTCGGATTCTCCTAAAACCAGAACCGTTAGGTTCGTATCGAAAAGATCTTTCTAACGAATACTAGAAATTTGAAATCTAATGGTTGGATTTGGAGATACGTCCAAATCAAATTTGGAAAAGATCGCTATAAGTGCAGTTCGATGGCCGTTGACGGAAATCGACTGTACGGGCCTTGATAAAATTATTAAAAATAGTAATAATTTGTGTAAAATCATAAGAAACGATTTGGGAAAAATTGGGATGAAAAACTCCCTATTTGAAAAGATAAAAATAGATTTTTATCGAAATGAACTAGTTGTGAACAAAAATTAAAACTCATTTATTTTTAAATAAATAAATTGGATTTGAAATGGGTTTTAAATAGAATTGATTTGTGGGTTTATCGTGAAGGGTGTTTTAAATAACACTTGTTCTTTAACCCGATAATAAATAGAATGTGATTTGGGTTTATCGTGAACTGTGTTTTAAATGACACTAGTTCTTTAACCTTGTAAAAGGAGTTTTAATGAATCTGCAATTAGATTGAAATGTGCATTGATAATCTAAATTATCAAATTTGGAAAATAAGCGAGAATGGAGTATCACCAGTTTTTCTCCAGAGCGATAGTTAAATCTTTAATTAGATTTGAACGTGAAATGGTAATTAATTTTACCGATAACACCGTGGTGTTAGATATGGAGTATTACTAGTTTTGCTTCATGGGATGAATAGGTTGGGATTGGGAAATAAAATAAATAATTACTTCGGTGTGGTTCGCTAATCTCGACTAGTTTGGAAAACCATAATTTGATTTGATATGACATCCAATGGAAGATTAAAGAATAAATTTTAAAGAATTTATCTTGGATAAAATTAATGGGAACCTTTCCCTAAGAATTGAAATTTAGAAACTAGCTGTAGGTTAGTTAAGAAGAATGGTTTCTTGGGTGTTGATCTGATGTTGGTTTCGGCCTTTGGGGTTAATATTTGGGGAATTGCCCTCTTACTGATTTACGGTTATTGACTAATGAATTGGAATGAGGCGTATGTTGTGTTTGTGTAACATTTGTTTTTAATATACGCGGGTTGTTCGGAAAGGCCAGGTTTATACACATTCTGAATAACCGATTCGACGATAAGTCGAAGATGATGACGGTGGTCGAAGACCGGAAGTCTTCACATCGTTTGGATAATTACTGACGATCCTAATTGGGCTATACACCAAGAGGATGGAGATAGTTGGTGGTCGTCTAGACGTACTTGGAGATCGATGGATATGCGAGGAAAGTGCCTCCGGTTTCGTTTAGACCCAGAACGAACTTGTAAATGGATTGTGTGTCTGACATTGGATTTTATTCTGTGTTGATTGATTTCTGTTAAATATATATCTGTTTGGCGGCGGAGTATTTATTCTTTTGCTTAACGCCCTTCTCTGAGACGTACGAGCTTAGAGGTTATATATCGATAGATATCAATCGCATGGCATGAATTGCCTGTGTGGCACGCTGAGTTGCATGGATCAAGGCTTATGTTGAAAAGCAAAGTCTTGTGGTTGATGATCAAAGCACGGCCTTTGTGGCGTAGCTTTGTGTATAACGTGAGTTCGCGAGCCTCACACCTCGGTATGAGTTAAAAACGGGATAAGGACTGCAGGGAGAGCACGACGTTTCTTTCTAGCTTTGGTGGTGTCAGTGACTTACCAGCCCTGACATTTATATACTTTTCACCTATGTGGTTGTTGGATGAGGCGCCTCGATTTTAGGTCTGTAAGGACCGGGAAACGTGTGTTCAGGAATTGCCAATCCTCAAACGTAAGAGAGGACCGGCCCTGAAGATCCAGGGGTTACCCGGAGTGTGTAGTCCCGAGGCATTTGCTAGAGTGTCTAGAAGCAGAGAGGAGCTTGCCCCTTGCCTGGACTCATGACGGAAATCCAATTTCCAATACGTGATCTTGCGGTTTTAATTGTAGAACTAGTATGGCGACATGATATATGGTACCCATGCCGTCTATGATTGATATTTATGATTGAAATTCTTTTGACACTATACACTTATTATAGTATCAAATGATTTGTTTTAAACGTACCAAGCATGTTTGGCTATTATAAGGGAAAACCCTATCCTCCGGCTTGCGTTGCATTGTGTGATGGGACCTGGGTCTTATAATAGCTTCATTTTTCGAAAAAGCATTGCGCTATTTATCCCATGTACCTCTGAAGTCTAAGACACACAACCTCAACAAGTCCTCTAGAATACGATTCACCCTCTGGGTCTGGCCGTCCGTTTGAGGATGATATGCGGTGCTCAAACATAACTGAGTCCTTACTGCCTCTTGCAAGCTCTTCCAAAATTTGCTAGTAAAGATAGGATCGCGGTCGCTCACTATGCTAGAAGGAACTCCGTGCAAACGAACTATCTCTCGAATGTATACGGAGGCTAACCATGGAGCAGTCCTCTTACTCTTTATGGGAATGAAATGAGCGCTCTTAGTAAGTCTGTCTACCACGACCCAAATCCCCATATTACCCTTCCTCGATCTCGGTAACCCATCAATAAAGTCCATCGAGACACTTTCCCACTTCCATTGTGGGACCTCCAATGGGTAAAGCAATCCACCGGGCTTCTTTTGCTCTGCTTTTACTTGTTGGCACACCAAGCATCTAGCGACAAACTCTGCCACATCCCTCTTCATGCCGGCCCAAAAGTAAACTCGTCTCATGTCCATGTACATCTTGTCCCAGCCGGGATGGATGGTCATCTTCGAACGATGTGCATCATCAAGAATGGTCTTACTCAAATTCTCGTCCCATGGTACACAAAGTCTACCATCCCCACGCAAACAACCCTTATCATCTAGGGTATACCTACGGAGATGGCTCGATGACTCCCCCCTTTTAAGCTTCTCTACTAACCCAACCAACTGTGGGTCATCTTGCTGTGCCTTACCAATCCGTCCCAAAAGCATAGGTCTGACTTCTAAGGATGCTAGCAAACCGGGTATGAAGTCAATGGAAGGTTTAAAGTCAATTGTAGAGATGAACTCTAAGCTTTGCCGCTCAACAAACAACAGACTCAAGGACAACCTTTTCCTACTTAAGGCGTCTGCCACCACGTTACCCTTGCCAGGGGTGTATGCTATCTCGAAATCGTAGGATGCTAAAAATTCCATCCACCTTTGCTGCCTTAAGTTCAAGTCCTTCTGGGAGAACAAGTATTTTAGCAATTTGTGGTCAGTGAACAATTCGAATTTCTCGCCAAGAAGATAATGGCGCCAAGACTTAAGTGCGAAAACAATAGCGGACAACTCTAGGTTATGTGTAGGGTAATTTCTCTCATGCACTCTCAACATCCTTCCACCATAGGCTATTACCCTTCCCTCTTGCATTAAGACTGCGCCTAGTCATGTCCCACAAGCATCGGTATAAACGACAAATGGCTTACTCCCATCTGGCAACACTAAGACTGGGGCTGTGGTCAAAGCCCTCTTTAAACGTTGGAACGCATCATCACAATCTACGTCCCACGTGAAAACTAGGTTCTTCTTCGTCAAGCGTGTTAATGGGGTTGATATTTTTGCGAAGTCTTTGATAAACTTCCTATAGTAGCCAGCCAACCCTAAGAAACTCCTCACCTCAGTAGCATTTTTAGGGACCTTCCAATCTTGGATGGACACTACCTTTGCGGGATCCACAACCATCCCTTCTTTGGAAACCACGTGCCCTAAGAATCGCACTTCCTTTCTCCAAAAGTGACATTTAGAAAATTTAGCTTTAAGGCTATGCGCTCGAAGGGTCCCCAACACTTCCCTAAGATATAGGGCATGCTCTTCCTTGTTCTTAGAAAAGATCAAGATGTCGTCCACAAAGACTACCACGAATTTATTAAGGTACTCCCTAAACACCCTACTCATCAAGTCAACAAAGTATGCGGGGGCGTTTGTCAAACCGAAGGGCATCACAAGCCACTCGAAGAAGCTGTCTGGAGTCCTAAAGGCAGTCTTGTCTATGCTATCCTCAGCCACTCTCAACTGATGGAAAATCGTGGCTAAGTCCAACTGCGAAAACACTAAGGCGCCAACTAAATGATCGAAGAGATCGTCAATCCTCGGCAGTGGGTGCCTATTCTTCTTAGTAAGTTTATTGAGTTCTCTATAGTCCACACAAAGTCTAAGGGACCCATCTTCCTTCGTGGCAAACACTACTGGAGCACCCCACTCCGATATAGATAAACCCCTTCTCAAGCAACTCCTTCACTTGCTTACTGAGTTCTCTTCTCTCTCTTGGAGCCATGTGGCGCACTGGCAATGCAACTGGCTTTGCATTATCTACTAGATATATTCGAAAGTCTATCTCACGTTTTGGGGGTAAACCCCTCTCCTCATCAAAGACATCAACATATTCACGGACTATACGAACAGAATGTGAATCATTATCGGATGCGTCAAGGGATTCTAGGTAGCTAAGCATTAATGGAACTCTAGGGTCACAAGAAATATCAAGGGTCTTTCCACAACGAGTCAACAATCTAACTACCCTTCTTTCACAATCTAGGATGGCCCCGTATCTAGTTAGCCAATCCATACCTAGAATCAAGCCATAGCCCATGAAGCCAAGAACAAAGGCGTTGCATTCAAACTCAACGCCTAAGATAAACACTCTCAAATCCCGACAAATCATAGAAAGATGAGCCGAACCACCAATAGGATTTGAGACTACTAAGGGATCCGTAACAAGACTAGTATCTAGGTGCAGTGTTTCAACTAATGATGTAGAGATAAACGAATGTGATGCGCCAGAATTGAATAAAGTACGGACAGGATGATCAAACAGAAAAACTAAACTTTCAACGTAAATTGCTTTACCTCGTTCTTGCAGCGGTGGGACCACGAGAGCCTGAACTTACCCCCTTGCCTGCCCTGGTACCATAAGAGCCTGCACTTGTCCTCCCAAGGTAGACCCTGCCCTCTGCCCTTTCTTTGGGCAGTCCTTAATCAGATGTCCCGCTTCGCCACAGTGGAAACAACTAGTCTTCTTTTTCTTCCTACAATCTTTGCTTAGATGGCCGGGTGTCCCACAGTTAAAACACCTCTTCTTTCCCTTACCATTGAAGCCTTTTCCACCTTTCTTGTTCTACTTTCTTACCCTGTGCCCTATCCATGCCTCCACTATACGTTCTCCATTTGTGACCTCCGACCTAAAAGAACTTCGTCCTTCCTCAACCAAGTAGCTAGTCGAACCTTCCTTCCCTCATCTATCTAAAAGATACCGACAAGTCCTCCACTTTCTTGAGCCCGCTTATAGCCCCGACAAACGTCTAAGTCCCATGAAGCGATTTTCTGCCCAACGTACGGAAGTCCTCATATATCTTAGGAAAAAGCATCTATACGCGGAGGAAGAGATTCAAAAAGGGAAAGAGGAAGAGATTCAAAACAGAGAATAAAAGGAAAGATATATGGCTCTTGGGGATTAAGTTTTTCTAAAATAAGCTTTTCTCTTGAAAATACATTCCTTAAAACATACCTTTGAAGGTACTTCTTTATAAAAGCTGTTATTCAAAAACACTTTTCAAAATTCATATCTGTTCTGGTAACCTTCAGCTCTGAAACCACGTATAACACCCCACGTCCATTAATGTCACTCACAAAGGGAATGCATTAACTTTCATGGAGCATTTTAAGTGTGTATAGAACAGAAACTTAACAACAAGACAGATATAAAAAGTACTAAAACTTTATTTCATTGCAGCGGAAAATACATAAGTTTGGTTACATCATCAAAACCAGAGTCAAAGTACATAATATCCATCTTGACCAATTCAAAGTACAAAAATTGAAAGACATAATCCCCAATACAAAATTGCCAAAACTAAGAGAGGCTGAACTTTACTTCACCGATCCAAGCAACTTCTAAAAGCAGAGATACAGCCGTCCAAAATCAAGCTCCACTGGTGCTAGTTCCAACCTGAGCACCTTGGGGGGGGGGGGGGAAGGAGGAAGAAAAGAGGAGGAAACAAAGGGGTCAGACATAAAGTCTGGCGAGTGCGATAACTTTAACAATATAATTACCAAAATAATTAGGCTAAGGCATAAGTTGGAAAATAAGGAAATAACTGTGAACAATTGAGTAAGACAGAGTAAACAAGGAAATAAAAGGAACAGAGATAACGTTAAAGTGCACCTAAACCACTATAAGATATTTACTATACTGCACCACCACTATAAGATAATTGCTATACTGCACCACCACTAGTCACCCTAAGGTTGATCCCGCCTACAAAACTTAATAATGGTAATGGTAGTTTCGTGCACCCCTAGTTGCCTTCATAGGTGCCGCCTGCCCATATCTCCGCTAGGTGTACCCACTACCCCCAAGCGATCGGCTCCCTAACTCGTAGATACCCGTGCTGGCCCCACAGTGTGGTGTATCACTCCCCAAAGTGGCAACCCGATACCACCAATGATGCACGGCTTATACCTACATGATGCAACAACATCTTACCTACCAGCCCGGGTCCACACACGCATATGAACCCATTGGACTTGCGTTGCCACCGCTAACCCGGTTTGTCCTCTTACAGTCAAGCCCAGTATGCGTGTCCTGTCCTCGACTTGGGTCGAGCCCACAAAGATACGTATGGGTTACTGGTTGAAACGGACCCCCATTACTTGACATAAGCAATCCACCTAAACTTGGTCCCCTCTAGTACATCCCACTTAACCCTCTTCTTATTCATGTTCACTTACATGTTTCAATTTTGGTTAAGTGTTTCTAATCGTATTTCAAATGCCACCCAAGGCACCCACTAGATTCCACATGCCACCCAAGGCACCCACTTAACCCCCTCATGTCCCACTACATGTTTATCTGGTTAAGTGTTTCTTAATTCTTTAAGACCGTAACCTTATAAAGACCTCTCACATTAGACTGACATTTGTGGCAGCTGGATTTGCCGGGCGTGTCCGGGCAGTCTTACACCACAAAAGAGCCTAACCTCGTGTCTTTACAACTGTTACGCATTTAGTTTATGACTAAGACCTCCCACATTAGACTGGCATTTGTGGCAGCTGGATTTGCCGGGCGGGTCCGGGCAGTCTTACACCACAAAAGAGCCTAACCTCGTGTCTTAGACGATTAATTACACCTAATTAATCATTCCCTAATTTGAATTACTTTCCCTATTCAAATTATCAATCAATTCCAAATTTAACCATGGCCATAACTGACTCAATTATGTCCATCCATTTATGGTATGCAAAATCATACCAATTTTCATCACAAATTTATTTTATGCCATTTAAGGCATTTATGCCAATTCTTAATATTAAATCTTTGTAATATTATCCCATTACCCCACGTTGTACGTTCGTTCGTTTAACGTAAAACATACATTAGACTCGAATAGTCTAACTCATACAATAAAGAGAAAACATCACAACATACATATAGATAAAACTAGATCTAAACATAGGGGTGAACTTGCATGTGTGAATGATGTTCTACATCTAAAACTTGCATAGGCCAAAGTTATAACTTGCATAAAACTACATATGTCATAGATCCAAACCTAAAGGTGTAAACTTGTTTAGATAATGGTCACAAACTTGCATAAATCATGTATGTCATGGATCTACATCTAAAGGTGTAAACTTGCATAGGCAATAACCACAAGCTTGCATAACATGATTCATATTCCAAACTCATATATTTATATAAACTTGCATATGTGATTTATGCAACATAACAGTGGTGTAAAATTACATCTAAACATGTATACTAGCACGTAGAATTTATCATAGAACTCACACATGTCATAGCCTAACTATAGATCAAATTTTCACATAAACTAGATGTCATGAAACATGTAAGATTGCATATAATTTTCCCCAATTTGCATATGATTCATGTCTAAATCAAAATCTAAACTTGCATACATACATATGATTTATCATATGAATCAACATAACCAAACTAGCATATGAACAACATGATGATTTGATTATACATAAGCCAATCATAGAATTACAACATAGATGATAACTTTACAACATAGATGATAGCATCACAACATAACATCATAGAATTTACAACATGTATGACAACATCACAATTTTACAACATAATTATAACATGCGGTCAATAATTCACATCATATCCAAATAATCCACATCATAACTCAATCCAATTAAATTGCTAATTATTTTATTAAAGAAATCGAACTCACAACTCAAAGAAGTTCTTGAGTTCTGAATTCTGAGTTCTGAAGTTGTATTAGCTTTCCCTTGAAGTAGATTCGTTGTTAAAGTTGAAAAGGATTGAATTAGATTTGCTTTCTTCCTCTCTAATTGGTGGCGGCTATGCTGAGTTGCTAGGTGACGGAATGGAGGCCATGAATCTAATTTTATTTTGATTTTAGGGTTTGAGTCTTCATGTCTTTTTATAGAGTTTAGGATTAGTTTAGGCTGTCCGATAAACCCAGAATTAATCCCAGCCAATCAAAGCAGATCAGAAACCCTAATGAGTCAGCACACAGTCACAAACAGGTCATCAATCAAATCTGCCCGGGAGGGGAGGGGAGGTCGACCCTATGGTCGACCTGGTCAGGGTAGGTCGACCCCCAGGTCGACCTGGCCTTGGTGGGAATTTTCCCGCCTAACCTGTTTGACTCTGAAACTTGAATTTTCTGTAATCTGTTTTGAATTTTCTGAAACTTCCGATGGCCATAACTTCTTCATACGAAGTCCAATTCACGCAAACTCGGATCTATCTCAACCAGAATTCCGAGACGAACATAATGGCGCAACCCGTTTCCCTTAATTCTCACATTTGAGATTAGCTATTCTTTAATTTGTGAACTTTAGTGTTAATAAAAATACAGGGTGTTACAGATTACAAACCCGTAACCAGTAACCCTGATTTTACAGACCCTGTCAACTGTCAACACCTAGACTGATTCCCCTAGATTTTTACAGACCTCTAGAAACTGATTCAGAATGATTTACAACTCAAATTAAAATTACAAAAAAATAAATAAAAACAAACTAAAACAAAAGAAACCCTAGGAGTTAAGTAAAAAGGGTCATCCCCTTTTTAATTAACACTCAAGCCCACAATAACTTGGCCGGCCCATTGCTATTTCATTTTCCCGATCTCGTTTTGTTCTCTGGGAAACATAAATGGCGGCGGCTCTGTTAAACTCTAGGGTTTGCAAATTCTTCCCCAATTCTGTCGACTGCTTCTCTGTTGATTCTTTAAAAAACTGGATGCCCTCTGATGCTTTGATTTGAGATTGCGGCTGATCGAAACCCTAATTTGAGATGTGAGTATTTTAATTCTTTGATCTTGAAATCGTATTACTTGGTTTCAATGGTTTTCCCATTCATATGTTTGTGGTTTCGTTCTTCTGTCTTGCCGATAATGAATTGGTATGAATAATATAGGGTATAGAAAACCCTAGCCTCTGATTTCGTAGAATGGTTCGATCTGATTTGATGAATATTTGGAA
Organism: Allium sativum; assembly: GCA_030737875.1. Classification (NCBI taxonomy): domain Eukaryota; kingdom Viridiplantae; phylum Streptophyta; class Magnoliopsida; order Asparagales; family Amaryllidaceae; genus Allium; species Allium sativum. Next base: position 468,277,881 of record CM060920.1, on the reverse strand, counting down.
GGATTTTGAATTGGTTTCTAATCCTATGATTTTAAGTCAGTCATTTTGAGAAAGATTTCGAAAGGCCTTTACTTGTTTCTCAAAACATTTTTGCATATGCTTGCCGAGATTAAATCTGCCTAGTCACCATGCCATATATTTTTCCATGTATGATTGAAAAGATTCTGGAGAAACATGAATCCGAATTAGAAGGCAATAAACTCTTTCCAGAAATTATTTTGTCCCATTCTTTTTGTAGTATGAACATAAATACACTTGTCCCTTGTTTGTTTTCATGATTTATCACACGCCATACATGTTTTAAAATCATTCCTGTTGTTGTGCATATGCTGTTTCGAGTTGCACACTGACTTGCTTCATGTCCATTAACACTTATAACCTGTTGCTGTTCATTTATGCTTTGATGCCTTGAATATGTATTATTGCCCTTTCTTTATGGCTGCACCATGATCAAAATGAGTTTCTTGCTCACTTGTGTTCAGTCATGCTGTGTTGATTTTTCCCTTTTTTCCTGAACTGTTGGCATGTGCATTAAAATATGGACTGAACTTAAGCTTGTATATGGCCTGTGGTATGTTCATTGTGCCATTCGCCATCATGTTTACTTGATCATGATTTTGCTTGTATCTTCCTGAATCATGCTTGCTGCATTTTTATTGTTGTAGACATCCACTTGACAGTTGCACTTGAGCATTTAAGATGCTTTACCTTTCTGAAAATATTTATTTGAGCACATTTTCACCTTGTCCTCTATGCTGCTATACTTGTTGTGCAAATCTTAACTGAATGCTTGATCATGGCACAATTTATATATGTAAACATGCAGAAACTGATCAGTATTTACTAGTTCATCATGTCTGAACTGAAATGCACGCACACCCTTGCTGTTGCATATATGCACATGTATACCACCTTTGTCATCCATGCCATGTCTTCATCATTTATGCTTACCCATGATATTTCCAGCATCCAAATTTGGATGTTCAACCATGTTGCTGTTAACATTGCACCTGTACCAGTTTGCTTTGCTCACCATGTTGAATACACACTTCTGCACCATTATTATTGAGTTGTTGATCATATGCTTGCAGTCTTGATGCACTTCCCTACGCCATTACTTTTGCACTATTTCTTGTGAACACTTGAACATTTTCTTGAGTTTGCACTTGCTCTTGTCCATTTGAAAAAGAAAAATTGTGTGTCGATGACACCACTTGCACACATGCTCTATTCTCTTGAATTGCTCCATATTGACATGCTGTGTTGACCATGCAACATTGAGTTGACTTGCTCGAGCAATTGTGAACCCTGGCTTGATCACTTTGATATGATTTGAACCTGACCATGTCTTGTGCATGGCTTGAACTGGTGCACTTCATTTCTATGTCCACTTGCCATGCTGTTTTACTGTTGCACCCATGTATGTCCATTTGTATTATGCTACCTTACTTGAATGTGTTTTCAATCATGTTGACATATGTTTCTTGACCACTAGACTTGATTTTGATTCGACCATTTTTATTTGTGCACTGGGTCGAGATGGTCCACGTGGCTACTCCCCAGTTGCTTGCTGATTGGCGAGGTAGTGCACACGTGTATATTTATACACGTGTATATATGCAGCCATCAGATAAAATTTTCTGTCCCTGTACATATACAAACTGTCTGCCTAGACACAGATGAATCAGACCAGGTCATGAAAAATGATGAGAAACACACCAGAAATCTAAGGCAAATAAAATTTTTAAAAATAAAATTTATATTTGCATATATTTAGTATTATTTCTATTGCAGTATACTGTGCGTTTCTGTTTCATGTGACAGGTAAGAAGATGAGACTGGACTGAAGTGACTAGACTGAAAGCTATGAAGACAGAAGGCAGAAGGGACAGTGTTGGTGAAAGTATAAATGTCTGTATGAATGTGTCAATAAAAAAAATCTGTATACTGAAATGTAAACTGAGTAAATGTATGAGTGTTGCAGTGAGGAGCTGTATATATATATATATATATGAATTGTACTGATATTTGTAATAAACAAGTTTGATTGAAATAAAATATTATTTTATTGTTGTCAAACAAACTTGTCTATTTTACTCTGTTTATCTATAAGTATAATATTCTGTGAAATGAATAAATAGTGGAGTTATAAGAAATTGTACTGTTTGAATGTTTGAAATATAATATTCAATTTAAATAAAATATTGTGTGAATATATGAAATACCGTACAGTCGTATTCTATTTGAATATAAATATTATATTCCTGTCTGTGACAAATATATGAAACAGTACATCGATAAACACATTTAAAATAATATATATATATTTGGTTGTTAACGTCAAACAAAAATCATATAATTGTGTATACAACACCGTTATATACAACATGATGTAGATCGCTGAATTCTCTTAGTTGAAATTGATTAGATTTAATTTGATTTTGGTTTTTAGTGGCGGCTAGGTTTAGATGAGAGTGAATAATAGAATTTGGTTTTAGGTTTAGGGTCCTTATATAGTTGTAGAGAGTGTTTTAGGACCATTAGATTAACCCTGAACCATGAGAACCAATCTGATGCCACATCTGCCTTAGAGCGAATCGGCCCACGGGTTGACGGCCAAACACCCTGAATCAACACCTAGTCGACCCAGCGTAGCTCGGGTCGACCTCAAAAATGGGCCGGTTCGGTTATTCCCCCTCCCGATTCGCTGTTTTGAACTTTTTTGCATATTTATTTATTTAATTTATATATATATATATTTTTCTCATTAGCATTCAAACTTCAAGGCTTAATAACTTCTTCATAAGATATCCGTTTTATGCAAACCAAATGTCTATCTTGATCGAAATTTTGAGACGAACGTAATAGCGCAACCCATTTCACTTAATTCTTCTTCTAAAAATTAAGTGTTCTTGAATTTGTTAATTTTAATATTCTCAGAAAATTCGGGGTGTTACATTAGTGCTACACAATTTTTGGACTGGCTAACTAGTCTTTAATGGGATGATCTGGTGAGGCCCATTAGTGGGCTGGTTAGATGGCTATAAATAGGGGGTAAAGGAAAGGAGAATGGTTTACTTTCTTCATTTCTTATTTGGTTAGGGTTTGAGATCCTCCTTACTCCAATCAAATACATCTCTGCTCCATTAAAATCTTAGATCTAGATTAGAAGGTTGAAGATCAACATCAAGAGAGAGTAAAAAGCATCAAATTAAGAGATTCAAAGATAGTTCTCCGTTATTCGGATTTGTAGATCGTTAATTTGAAGCTAATTTGAAGATTTGGTGAGTGATTAGCATCTCTCACACAGTTTCAATCAAGTATATGAGTTGAATTATCTTATTTTCATCATTTCAAGTTGTTTTTACCTAGATCTACATCATGGTATGTAACACCCCATATTTTTCTATGAATATTAATAGACGAATTAAAAGAATACTTAATTTTAAAAGTGAGAATTAAGTAAAACAGACAATACCACTGCGTTCATCTCAAAATTCTGGTCAAGATGGACCCATAGTTTGCATTAAACGGATAATGTATGAGAAAGTTATGGACCTTGAAAGTTTGTATACATATAAGGGAAATATATGTATATATATAAGTTAATAAAATAAAAATCAACCTAAAATTCAAGAAAAAAATTCAAAACAGCGGAAGCGGGAAGGCAAAACGCCAAACCGACCTATTTTATGGGTCGATCCAAGGCCGCTGGGTCGACCCCAGGGTCAACTCAGGGTGTTTGGAATCGACACCGTTTGCCTAGAATGATTTGTGATGAAATTTTGTGTTTTAGGTCTTATGTGTCGCACTCTGGTTGGCTGGGTGACATGTCTCTTTGGTTTAGATGGCTCTGATGACTCCTATGCTAATCTAAAGGCCATGGTTTGCCTAACACCCCTATAAATACATATCCAAACCTAAACCCTAATTCTATTATTCACTCTCATGGCGCCTCCATGCCACCAAACTCTCATCGAAACCTAGCTGCCACTAAACCCTAAATCAAATCAAAAAGTTCTTTATCAACCTAGAGGATTAATCAATATCAACTTAGAGTTCTTCAACAACAACAAGCGATTCAATTATCTTTTCTAATCCAAATGCTGTAAGTTCAGTTATTTTTAGATTTGAACACCTAAATCTAGTCTTGACATGTAATAAGATGAAATTGATACTATGCTTGATTCTAAGTTGTTCTTTTACCTCTATTCTTATTCTCATGATGCTATTATCATCAGTTTATCTTGTTGTACATAGTTTTTCATGTCCATGATGATGTTCTTATCAAGTCTTAGCCTTCATGCCTGTGATGATATTTTCATGCCTATTTTCTCTCCGTTCTTATTTTATGCAACTTCTGTCTCCCCCTATTTATTTTCTTTTACTGAACCTGGGCTAACTTCGAACCCAGGCTGAAATCGCTAAATACGAACGTTTGGAATAAGGGGAATATTGTGTATGGCCTATTTGGGTGAATTTATGGGCATAACAAGTTTGGTGGAATCATTAGGCATTATTTGTAATGGATAACGGGTACTATTATTATTATAATAGCAAGTTTGGGTAAATTGGCATGTAAATCAATATTTGGGCATATGTAAATTGGCATGTTAATCAATAATTGGGCATATGTAAATTGGCATGTAAATCAATTGTTAGACCAAAAAATGGCACTAACACCCAAATATTATGTGAAAACCTTACGATCACGGAATAAATGCAGAAAAGCAGTAAAAATAAAAGGAGACACACGAGATTTTTATAGTGGTTCGGCTCAAACCAAGCCTATGTCCACTTTATAGTTTCTTAAATCCTAAGAAACTATTACAATGTTGTTTGCTTGCAGTTTATACACGAAATCCTCGTGTTTACAATGAAGAAGAGGTGATTAGGAATAGATTTTATACACGATAACCTTGTGTTAGAGAGAAATGAGTAATGTCCTTGCTCCGTTGTAATGGAGGCCAAGTGTTGGAGTGGCCAAAAAGATCCCCTCAAATCGCCATATGATGGTGTATTTATAGGTGCAGAGAAGCCCTAAGGAGATCCAGATGAATGACAAGTGTCCCCAATTCAACGCCTTGATAGAACGTGGTGACTAAGTGGCAAAATGGGAGAAAGCCTCTCCAATTTGCGTAAGGCCACGTGGAAGGTGATCCATGAAAATAGGAGGAAATGGTACCACAAGAATAGGTCAATTCTAAAGTGCAGCAGCTGGTCAAAGGGGGTCGGTTCGGTACTCCATCCCATCCGAACCGGAGTGTCCAAGGTCAAGCGTGCTCTTATGAGGATTTGGTGTGAAGCGGGTCGGGTCTGCCTTATCCCGATCCGAACCGGGGTCTCCGATCCGAGCCGACATCTAAGTGTTGAAGGGAAGATGCTGAGTTGATGAAGGCGGGAAGCCTCAATCCGATCCGAACCGACTTATCCGATTCGATCCGAGGATCTTTTCAATGCTAAATTCCAATTTTCCGGTTCTGCACGCGTTCACGAAAACGAGCATAACTTTCAAACCGTAAGTCCGTTTTAGCCGAACGAAAGCTCGATTCGAAGCTGATTCAGAGGGCTACAAGAGCTTCAAAGCTCAACTCCATAATTGCTGTTTTTGGGCCCAAAAGAGATCATCTGATAGGAGTTTCGGGCCTTTCTTTGTTTGGGATGTGATTTCGACCAAATCGTTGTCTGTCTTCTGACGATGCTTCCAATACTCGAGCATGTTGTTGATCAGAGATTCCATGTGTGACTGCTTTGACTAAAAAGCGGGTCAACAGTTTGCCCCCCAGAACATATCTTGCTGGTTGAAGGAAGGTGTGTTCTGGATAATCCAAGGCCACGCCGGGCCTGCCAGCTGCAAGTATAATCGATACCTGTCAAATCCTGACAAAACTAATTACACTTTCGAGCATAAACCATGCTTGGACGTTTGTTTGAGCATAAACCACACTCAAGATACGTTCGAATCAACCTGCCAAAACCTGACAAGGGACCTAAACTTCCGGGTATAAGCCATACGAAGAAGTTCAAACTGAGCATAAGCCATACTCGAGTTTTATTGAGTTCCTTTGCCAAATCCTGACAAAACAATAAGCCGTTCCAGAGCATAATCCATACTTAAATATCCTAGTGAGTACAATCCATACACATGTCGAGATAGAGCTATACTTGCCAAAACCTGACAAGACAGTCTGTCCCTAGGCATAATCCATGCCTAGGGGTCCGAGATAAGTATAAGCCATACTTTAGTTGAGATCGAGAATCCTGCCACAACCTGACAAGATACTTAAATTGCCAAACATAATCCATGCTCAGAAAGTCCTTCCTTATTCAATTCAAAGTACAAAACCAAAGCAAATCCTGATTGGTTTGTTATCGAGTGCAAAGCACGCGTTGGAGCTAAATCCTAACCCCGAACGTGTGCACTCCTATTTAGCTGATCGGAAAACCTAAATAAAGCAAAGAAACATATCTTAAATCCTAAGAAATGTCAGAAATCCAGACTGATCTCATCTAGATCAGTTGATGATAAGCCTGCGAGAGCTTGATCCAGGGTCATTCCCTCTCCGGGGAGCAGGTGCTGGCGCTGTTGGTTGTTTCACATACTCGGGTAGCTCTCCACGTCTAACCCATTCCTCAATCAAGTCTCGCAAGTGTCTACAGTCATTTGTGTCGTGACCATCCATTTCATGAAATATGCAGTATTTTCCAGAATCGGGTTCTCTTTGTGATGGCTCCCTCCTAGGAGGCTTTGGATAAGGGACGTCACAGTTTGTGTTCACGTAGATGTCAGTCAAGGTTGAATTGAGTTCGATGTACTTTTCATATTTAGGCCCTCTCCGGGGTTGAGCGTTGCGGTCATTCTTGACGGCAACTTTTCCTTTGCCTTTACCAGAATCAGACGGTTCCCCGTCTTTGAGCATGTTGACATCGAGGATTTTCTTTTCGGACATTGCGTCTTCTTCACACAGAAATCTATCCGATTTAAGGTAGAACTCGCTGAGATTCCGTGGTGGGTCTCGGTACAAGGATTTTTTGAACTCCGAGTTGCCCAGAACACCGGATACTACCACCATCAATACCATAGATGGCTCAGGTCGATCAACTGATGCTGCTGCAATGTTGAGTCTTTCCAAAAATGAGCGCAGAGTTTCTCTGGGCCTCTGCTTGATTGTGGTGAGAGACATGACATTCTTAGGTCGAGCAATGTGGACCCGAAACTGTTCAATAAAGCGAGCGACCAACATGTTCCAGATGTTGATCGATTCAGATTCCAGCTGCCGAATCCACATAGCAGCTATATCGGTCAAAAAGAGAGGGAAGCACTTTGCCATGACATTTTCCGACGCCGATTGAACTTCCATATGACGTTTGTAGCGCATTAGGTGCACGGTAGGATCTTTCCTGCCGTTGTAGGGCTCCAGTTGTGGAAGTTCGAAATCTGGTGGATTGCGGGAATTCCTGATTTCCCGAGTGAATGGGTTGTTATTGACATCATCCATGTCATTCTGATAAGTGCGACCTCTAGAGAGTTGTTCAATGAGATTAGCGAGCCGGTCGCCCTCTAAGAGCTGTTGCAAGCTGCTAAGTTCAGAGCTGGTGGCCCCAGCGTTGAATCTAGTAGAGTGTGGGAGTGTACGGGGAGCTTGGAAGGCCATTCGGTTCGGTTCGGAGGTGCCCCCTTGTTGCAGTTCGGAGAAGCGAGGGAGGTCATGGAGAGGTGCACGGTTCGGGTCGGATGTACCGATCCGATCAGGTTCTCCTATTCCGAACCGGCGAGCTTGATGCTGAAGCTGTGTGGTATTGCCGATCCGAACCGGTGCGGAGGTTGGTCGTGCTCGCCCTAAACCTTGAGCTTCTGTATTTCCATCAGAAATATTAAGCATCAGAGCTATTGGTTGTTGAGGGGTATTGCCCCCAAGTCCATTCGTGCCTCCGGTTCGGATCGGATCCGAACCGGTCTGGTTTGCAGCTGTTGCCGGGGCTGATTCTATTCCATTTCCCATGAGTTGTACGCTGTTGCTCGGCCTTCCTTCCATCCGAGCAAAGAATTGGTCGATCATCTCCTGTTGTTTGCGAAGGAGGTCATCTTGCCTTGCCATCTGAGCTCTCAATTCGGTGAGAACGCCATCCATCTCTTCTCGCATCAAGTATGCTGATGGGTTTTCATGTGACAAAGCTTCATGGCTTACCTCGTTTCTCGTGCCTTCGCCTTCAACATGGGAAACCTTTCGCTTGGCCATCGATCCAATAGCCAAATAATCCAAGCAGAAATTGAAGTTGTCATGTGCCCCCTTCCTGGCGTGCCAAAATGTTAGACCAAAAAATGGCACTAACACCCAAATATTATGTGAAAACCTCACGATCACGGAATAAATACAGAAAAGCAGTAAAAATAAAAGGAGACACACGAGATTTTTATAGTGGTTCGGCTCAAACCAAGCCTACGTCCACTTTATAGTTTCTTAAATCCTAAGAAACTATTACAATGTTGTTTGCTTGCAGTTTATACACGAAATCCTCGTGTTTACAATGAAGAAGAGGTGATTAGGATTAGATTTTAAACACGATAACCTCGTGTTAGAGAGAAATGAGTAATGTCCTTGCTCCGTTGTAATGGAGGCCAAGTGCTAGAGTGGCCAAAGAGATCCCCTCAAATCGCCATATGATGGTGTATTTATAGGTGCAGAGAAGCACTAAGGAGATCCGGATGAATGACAAGTGTCCCCAATTCAACGCCTTGATAGAACGTGGTGAGTAAGTGGCAAAATGGGAGAAAGCCTCTCCAATTTGCGTAAGGCCATGTGGAAGGTGATCCATGAAAATAGGAGGAAATGATGCCACAAGAATAGGTCAATTCTGAAGTGCAGCAGCAGGTCAAAGGGGGTCGGTTCGGTACTCCATCCGATCCGAACCGGAGTGTCCAAAGCCAAGCATGCTCTTGTGAGGATTTGGTGTGAAGTGGGTCGGGTCTGCCTTGTCCCGATTCGAACCGGGGTCTTCGATCCGAGCCGACATCTAAGTGTTGAAGGGAAGATGCTGAGTTGGTGAAGGCGGGATGCCTCAATCCGATCCGAACCGACTTATCCGATCTGATCCGAGGATCTATTCAATGCTAAATTCCAAGTTTCCGGTTCTGCACGCGTTCACGGAAACGAGCATAACTTTCAAACCGTAAGTCCGTTTTAGCCAAATGAAAGCTCGATTCGAAGCTGATTCAGAGGGCTACAAGAGTTTCAGAGCTTAGCTCCGTAATTGCTGTTTTTGGGCCCAAAAGAGATCATCTGATAGGAGTTTCGGGCCTTTCTTTGTTCGGGATGTGATTTCGACCAAATTGTTGCCTGTCTTCTGACGATGCTTCCAATACTCGAGCATGTTGTTGATCAGAGATTCCATATGTGACTGCTTTGACTAAAAAGCGGGTCAACATCAATAATTGGGCATATGATAATTGACATGTAAAAATTGGAATTTGGGCATAATTGGCAAGTATATAATTTAAATAAATCTAATGGTCGCCTAAGACACGAGGTTAGATTTGAGTTGTGGTGTAAGGATGCCCAGAACCGCCCGGCACATCCAGCAACTTCAACGACAACAGTCTAATGTGAGAGATCAAAGGCGAAGATTAGATGGGTAATAATGTCTAACACGAGGTTAGAATGAGTTTGTGGTGTAAGACTTCCCGGAACCACCCGGCACATCCAGCAACCGCAAATAACAAGTCTAATGTGAGAGATTAGCGCATTGAATGCTTGAACCTGAGGTTGGCATGGGTCTGCGGTGTAAGACGGCCCGAAACCACCCGGCACAATCCAGCTACCGCAAATAAGTCCAATGTGAGAGGTTGATGCATTAATAAATAACTAATGCTAAACAAACATATTATGTAACACCCCACCTCCGCTAGGGTCACTCACAAAGGGAATGCACTAGTTTTGGTGGAGCATTATGTAGGTAAACATGCACAGAGATATCATAAGAAAGAACATAAATAAAGCAGCAGTAGAAATTAAAAAAAAAAACAAATCTCATTACTTTCAAGAAAAGAGTCAAAACCTTATATATCCAAAGTACAAATTGTCATTATTCCATTACATCAAGTTCTAGATAAAGAAGCATAACTTAAAATAACAAAAGTAAATTATTCCCCAAAAATAGCAAAAGTGCAGCCATAGCATAGCTGAAGACCAAAACGTACATGAGCTGACAAAAAGCAAGCTAAGTCCAAGCTAAGAGCTAGAGTTTCCTCCCTGAGAAGCTGGGGGGGGGGGAACGAAAGAAAAAGGGGCGAAAGAAAAAGGGTCAGTCATAAAGACTGGTAAGCCCTAGTGACTTTCAGTATAAAAACTAGTAAAGTTAACAAGACATGAATAAACGGAGAGTAAACATAAGGATGATGAAAAGTCTGGCATGATAACTAAGATAACAAGATAAATCAAGTTTAACATCCATATACAAGATTCGCTGCACCAACTGTACTAGTATTCTAACCCATGACAAGTATTAACCCTGAAATGATCCCTTGGCCCAATATCATTAAATGACCCATTACAGGGTCCTATAGTACGATCTACTAATCGATCGGCTCCCTGCAAGTTCTAGCTCGTCATGTGTCTGTGTCATACGGCCCAATCACGAAATGTAGTCACCGGTGCTAGGTCCACCATAGGGTGTATCAAGCCCTAGGGTGCCAACCATCGACACGAATCAAGCACGCACAATGTAAACCTACTGGTTCCCAATGCCTGCTTTTTCAACTCTGGACTACGTGCACGACCATAGTCCGCCTGAACCTACAATGGCGCACCTACTCAGCCGTCATTCTGGTCGCTTACAATCGGCCCAGTAATCATGCCCCACCCTACCTAGCCCCAGGGTATCGTGATACATCTAAGTGGGTTACTGCTGAAAAGGACCGTGTAACTAGGGTTTTTAATGGGTTAAGTGTTGTCATTCAAATTCGTGACTTAACCCTACCAAATCATGTATCAAGTTGGTTAAGTGTGTTCAAGCGGTTCATGACTTAACCCTATCAAATCATCGTGTCAAATTGGTTAAGTATATTCAAAGGGTTCATGACTTAATCCTATCAAATCATCGTGTCAAATTGGTTAAGTATATTCAAGTGGTTCATGACTTAACCCTATCATGTGGCATTAATTCATTAATGCACCCCAACCTCTCACATTAGACTAGTTGTTGTGGTCATTGGATTTGCCGGGCTGGGCAGATTTACACCACAACATAGTCTAACCTCGGGTTATAAGTGCGATATGACCAACTACCCATATTGGATCCTATTGTTTGCAGTTACTGGATTCGCCAGGCGGTTCCGGGCAGATTTACACAACAAACTCAACCCAACCTCGATTTGGCCATTTTCAAATTCATTCTAGCGTCATGTCCATGTTCAAGTTTTCATGTCAAGTTCATGTCCATATCCAGGTTCAAGTTATAACAATGTTCATGTTTCAAGTTCATAGTAAATTCAGGTTTTGCCTAATCTACCCAATTGCATTCCCATCTCACGTAAACTCGAATTGATACAAAAAATATAATTAGGGAATAACATAGAAAGAACTTACATAAGGTGGCAAAAGTGATTACAAGTCAAGCATGGTATAACTTGAGATAAACGATTTCAACAATACTGGCATATGAAATAGTGGTCTCAAATATCAAATCTAGCAAAATAGAGTGATAGTCATGGTAACAGTTGACATAAGATAATAACCCCAAACTTGTGAATAACAACTGTTTCAACATCACAGGCATGAATATTATGGACATTAAGGATTTTTAGATCTACAACATGTATAGGACCCAAATAAATTTCATGCAAATATTCCTACAAGTCAAGATTCAAGATGAATAGATCCAAGGTGAACAAATAGTAGATCCAAGATATACAATGATAGATTCAAGACAATTATCATACTTAGGTTCAATCTCGATTTACAACATGTCCATATTAAGTTTAAAGTTTAGATCTAAAAGTAACTGGGGCTTACAGATCGTGGTTAGAGAATTAGAAAACAAAGGGGCGATGTTGAATCTCGAGTCTAACAGAAATCCCCCAAACAGCGATACTCTATATGTAGCCTTGTTGGAGGAGAAGTAATCCCTTTTCTTTAACTTTTCAACCAGAGTTTTAGCAGCATAAGGTCAGAGAGAATTTGTGTAGAGAGACTAGAGTTAGGGGCAGTTTATATAGGGTCTGGCCAACGAATCCAGACAGAAATCTAACTAGAAACATCAGAGTGAATTCTGACTCAAAAATGGGCTCGGCAACCAGGTCGACACCCAGGTCGACTCTATGGTCGACCTGGTCCTGGGCAGTTTGACACTATAGTCGACCCCTAGGTCGACCTGGTCCTGGGCGGGAAATTTCCCGTCCAGTCTGTTCTGGGGTTTGAATTCGAAATTTGAATTCGAATTCTGAGCTGTTCTGAACTTGAAAATTTCTAAAAATTTCGAAGGGTCATAACTTGGTCATACGGACTCCGATTTTCGAAAACTCAGACTCGTTTCCAAGCAGAATTTCGAGACGAACGTAATGGCGTAACGCGTTGCCCTTGATTTTTATCTTGAAAATTAATTCTGCCTTGATTTATGGTTATAACACGTTATTAAAATACGGGTTGTTACATTCTCCCCTCCTTAAAGGGTTTCGTCCCCGAAATCTCTAAGTTAGAAAGAATATATCTGACCATCCAATCATCCATATACTCAGAACATCATCCATAGGAAACCATTGTCCTTACAAGATTTCTAGTGATATATGAACATATGCAGTAAGTGTGTGTATATGCACTTATCTAATGCAAAAGATCAGGCGGTTACTGATTCAGTAAACCCCCTTATTGAAAAATATGTTAGTGTAATGAGTCCAACATGTATGCAAATTCCTAACATAATTTATAATCTCTACATGAGTCTATATAACATTCATTCATAAGCAACATCCAAGTGATAGCATAACAAGTTTCATCCATGTACAAGTATAAGCACTCATGCATATGCAACATGAAAAGGTGACTGAGCCGATCTAGTGCCTAATGTGTGTCATGCATCCACTAGCAACCACTTGCAACCACTTTGCAACCACTTGCAAACATCAACCATAACATGTCTCAATCACATGTTTACATCCATATGGTTCTACCTAAGGTTCTCAAGATAAGATCGAGAAGATAACAAGGCAAACATAGGTAGTAAAAGCATGATACGAAAGGTTTTCAAGTCTATAGGAAAAGAGATCGAGAATGTACCCTCAAAAAGAAATGGGTAAAGCGCGCGTATCTTCTCTTCGGTTTCCCAAGTTGCATCTTCTTAGGCTTCACTCCACTGTACTTTAACTAGCTTGACTTCTCGATTCCTAAGCTTCTTGATCTCCGTTCCTAAGATACGAATCGGTACTCGCCTCAATGTTGCTTCTTTTTCCACTTTTACGCCTTCAAGGATGCTTGGCTCAACCACTTCAGCCGACTCATGTAAGCACTTTCGGAGATGCGAGACGTGAAAGACATTGTGTACTCCAGACAGCTTCTCGGGTAAGTCTACATTATAGGCCATCTGCCCAATCCTCTCAGTGATAGGGAACGATCCTACGAACCTTGATGCTAGCTTTCCAACCGCTCCAAAACGAACCACATTGCGTAAAGGAGAAAATTTTATAATGACCATATCTCCGACTTCGAACTCTAGGTCTGCCCTTCTTTTGTCCGCATAAGATTTCTGTCTATCTTGGGTCGTTTTCATCCGTCTTCGTATTAACTCAATCTTCTCAGAAGTGTCCCTTATCATGTCGGGCCCAAGTATAAGCCTGTCTGTTGTCTCCCACCAACAAGTTGGTGACTTGCACGGTCTTCCATACAAGGCTTCGAACGGTGCCATTCCTATGCTAGCTTGGTAGCTATTATTGTATGCAAACTCCACGAGAGGGGGATGGTCTTCCCATGTACCACCAAAATCAAGAATGCATAGTCTCAAGAGATCCTCTAGTACCCTATTTACCCTTTCGGTTTGACCATCCGTCTGTGGGTGATAGGCCGTGCTTAAACTTAGTCGCGTACCCATTGCTTCTTGCAGACTATTCCAAAACTGGCTAGTGAAAATCGAGTCACGGTCACTATACTAGAAGGAACCCCGTGCAACTGTACTATCTCTCGAAGGTAAATAGACGCTAGCCATGATGTGGTCCTCTTGCTTTTCACCGGAGTGAAGTGAGCACTTTTTGTGAGTCTATCAACTATGACCCATATACTAGTATTTCCCTTCCTTGACCTAGGCAGTCCATCCACGAAATCCATCGAGATACTCTCTCATTTCCATTGCGGAACCTCCAAAGGATGTAATAGCCCACCGGGCTTCTTCGACTCGGCCTTTACTTGTTGGCACACCATGCACTTTGAAACGAACTCTGCCACGTACTTTTTCATTCCAGGCCAAAAGAAATTGCGTTTCATATCCCTGTACATCTTATCCCCTCCGGGATGTATGGTCATCTTCGAGTGATGCACCTCCTCGAGGACTTTCCTTACTAGGTCTCCCACTTGTGGGATACATAGCCTTCCATCACGCCTTAGCCATCCCTTGTCATTTATGGCATACCTACCGAGGTGACTTGACGTCTCACCACTAATCAGCTTGTCCATGATTTCGACTATCTGTGGGTCTTCCTTCTATGAAGTCCCTACTTGATCTAGGGGTGTAGGTCTTAACTCAAGAGATGCTAGCGTAGCAGCCAACGACTCAACAGCAGGTGTAAAATCAAAGGTTACTATAAACTCAAGGCTTTTCCTTTCAACAAACAAGGGATTCAAAGTCAACCTTTTTCTACTTAGCGCGTCTGCCACCACGTTACCCTTTCCAGGGGTATAGGCTATATCGAAGTCATATGATGCCAAGAATTCCATCCACCTCTGCTACCTTAAATTCAAATCTTTTTGCGAAAAGAGGTACTTAAGTGATTTGTGATCAGTGTACAACTCGAACTTTTCACCTAGAAGATAGTGGCGCCAAGATTTATGTGCAAAAATGAACGCCGCCAACTCCAAGTCATGTGTGGGATAGTTCTTCTCATGAACTTTAAGTTGTCTGCCCCCGTAGCATATCACTCTTCCATCTTGCATTAGGACAACGCCTAATCCCATGCCGCACGCATCTGTGTACACCGTAAACATCTTGGCTCCGTCGGGTAATGCCAAAACTGGAGCTGTGGTGAGGGCCCTCTTGAGCCTCTGAAAAGCAACGTCACACTCTATGTCCCATGCAAAAGCCAGGTTCTTCTTTGTTAACTTAGTAAGAGGGGCTGAAATCTTAGTGAAGTCCTTGATGAACTTCCTATAATAGCCTGCCAAACCGAGAAAGCTTCTCACCTCCGTTGCATTCTTAGGAATTTTCCAGTCTTACACCGCAACTACCTTCACGGGGTCCACGGCTATGCCTTGTTTAGAAACTACATGTCCAAGAAACCGAACTTCCTTCCTCCAAAAATGACATTTGGAGAACTTAGCCTTTAACTGGTGTGCTCTAAGCGTATCCGTGACTTCCTTAAGATGCCTAGCATGCTCTTCTTTATTTTTTGAGAAGATCAAAATATCGTCCACAAAAACCACTACAAACTTGTTAAGGAACTCCCGAAACACCCTACTCATCAAATCTACAAAGTACGTGGGTGCATTCGTTAACCCAAACGGCTTGACGAGCCATTCGAAGAACCCATATGGAGTCCTAAACGCAGTTTTGTCAATGCTATCCTCAGCCACTCTAAGTTGATGGAATCCTGTGGCTAGATCGAGTTGAGAGAAAACAGATGCCCCTACAAGCTGGTCAAACAAATCGTCGATTCTTGGCAGTGAGTGCCTATTCTTCTTCGTCAGTTTGTTTAACTCACGATAATCTACGCATAGACGAAGCGAACCATCCGCCTTAGTAGCGAATACCACCGGAGCACCCCATTCAGAAATGCTTCGTCTTATGAAATTTTTCTCAAGCAACTCCTTAACTTGTTTACCGAGCTCTCTTCTTTCTCGCGGGGCCATGTGCCTAACGGGTAATGAAACTGGCTTGGCATTATCAACAAGATAAATTCGGAAGTCTACCTCGCGTTTAGGGGGTAACCCCTTCACCTCATCAAAGACATCTGGATATTCTCGGACCACTCTTACCGATTGCAAATTGTCGATGGACGAGTCAAGGGATTCTAGATAACACAACATGACCGGACCCTTGGGTTACAAGAAATTTCAAGGGTATTACCAAGGTGAGTCATGAGCCTCACTACCCTTCGTTTACAATCAAGAATGGCTCCATAATTGGACAACCAATCCATACCTAGGATCAAACCGTATCCCATAAATCCGAGAACATAAGCATTACACATGAATTCTACGCTTAAGATAGAAATCCTCAAATCCACACAAATCATAGATAAATGAGCGGAGCCCCCAACTGGATTTGAAACACTAACGGGATCCTCAACAAGACTAGTACTTAGGTGCAGATTTTCAACAATATCAGAAGAAATAAAAGTATGCGATGCGCCAGAGTCAAATAATGTTCGAATAGGAAATTCAGGAATGTAAACAAGGCTTTCTACAGAAATATTACTACCTCGGTCAAGAGCTGAAGTGGTGTTGAGAGCATGCAACTGCCCCCCAGAAGGTCCTGCTCGTTGGGTCTGCCCTTGCCCTTGTCCTTGCTTCTTAGGGCAATCCTTACTGAAGTGTCCAGTATCTCCACAATGAAAGCATTCACCCAACTTTCTCTTCTTCCTTCTACAGTCTTTAGCTAGATGTCCCGTAATGCCACAAAAGTTGCACTTCCTTGTCTCATGTGGTTTGTTAGCATTGTTCTTGTTGTTCTTGTTGCCTCCCTTCTTGAAGTCAACCTTCTTATTCTGAGTCTCATTAGGCTTAACCTCCTTCTTGATATTCTTGTCTTCCTTATGAAGTAGGGCCATATCCACCAAGCTTTCAAAGGTCGCCCCCATGGGTATATGAGTTATAGCCAAACTGTGTAGTGGCTCGTTCAATCCTCGAGCAAAGCGTACAACCTTCTTCTGGGCCGTATTGACCAAGTCCAAACCGAACCGAGCAAGCTGATTAAACCTATTCACGTACTCCCTAACAGACATGTCCCCTTGCTTGAGTGCTAGGAACCTCTCCATCTGAAGGTTATCTTCTGCTGACGATAAGAATTTAAGTCCAAATCTCTCTCTAAAGTCTGCCCAAGTCTCGACTGGCCTGGTAGCGTTGGTGACTTCCCACCAAAATGCAGCTTCCTCTTTCAACAACCATGCTGCCAACTGAACTTTCCTATGATCCTCCACATCGAAAATCACAAACAAGTCTTCAGTCTCCTTTAGCCAGTTTCGTGCCTCAACGAAGGTTTCAGTTCCAACGAAGTTCTTGCCGCCCATTGCTTTAAAGTCTTTGCATATTTTGGTAAAGACGGTACCAGGAGGAGGAGGAGGAACCGCGGCCATTGGGGGAGGAGGAGGAGGGATGTCTGTCGGGGCCGCGCCGTTGGCCCTAGCTTCCAAGTACCTTCGGAACCATCCAGGTACGGGTACTCACTCAGGAAGGTAAAGGTCAGACATGCTGAAAAACGAAAAGAAAAAGATTCTAACGAGGAAATAAAGGAAAGTGCTAATTGCTTTTGGGGAATAGCCTTTTCTTAAAAATAAAACTTTTCTTGAAAAATGCTTCTTTATAAATGGTTTTGAAAATAGTTTCAGAAGGTTTTTAAAACTTTTGCCCAGTCTGGTAACCTTCTGCTCTGATACCAAATGTAACACCCCACCTCCGCTAGGGTCACTCACAAAGGGAATGCACTAGTTTTGGTGCAGCATTATCTAGGTAAACATGCACAGAGATATCACAAGACAGAACATAAATAAAGCAGCGGTAGAAATTGAAAAAAAAATCTCATTACTTTCAAGAAAAGAGTAAAAACCTTATATATCCAAAGTACAAATTGTCATTATTCCATTACATCAAGTTCTAGATAAAGAAGCATAACTTAAAATAACAAAAGTAAATTATTCCCCAAAAATAGCAAAAGTGCAGCCATAGCATAGCTCAAGACCAAACCGTACATGAGCTGACAGAAAGCAAGCTAAATCCAAGCTAAGAGCTAGAGTTTCCTCCCTGAGAACCTTGGGGGAAAAACGAAAGAAAAAGGGGTGAAAGAAAAAGGGTCAGTCATAAAGATTGGTAAGCCCTAGTGACTTTCAGTATAAAAACTAGTAAAGTTAACAAGACATGAATAAACGGAGAGTAAACATAAGGATGATGATAAGTCTGGCATGATAACTAAGATAACAAGATAAATCAAGTTTAGCATCGAATATTCAAAATTCGCTGCACCAACTGTACTAGTATTCTAACCCATGACAAGTATGAACCCTGAAATGATCCCTTGGCCCAATATCACGAAATGACCCATTACGGGGTCCTACAGTACGATCTACTAATCGATCGGCTCCCTACAAGTTCTAGCTCATCATGTGTCTATGTCATACGGCCCAATCACGAAATGTTGTCACCTATGCTAGGTCCACCATAGGGTGTATCAAGCCCTAGGGTGCCAACCATCGACACGAATCAAGCACACACAGTGTAAACCTACTGGTGCCCAATGCCTGCTTTTTCAACTCCGGACTACGTGCACGACCATAGTCCGCCTGAACCTACAATGGCGCACCTACTCAGCCGTCGTTCTGGTCGCTTACAATCAGCCCAGTAATCATGCCCACCCTGCCTAGTCCCAGGATATCGTGATACATCTAAGTGGGTTACTGCTGAAAAGGACCGCGTAACTAGGGTTTCTAATGGGTTAAGTGTTGTCATTCAAATTCATGACTTAACCCTACCAAATCATGTATCAAGTTGGTTAAGTGTGTTCAAGCGGTTCATGACTTAACCCTATCAAATCATCGTGTCAAATTGGTTAAGTATATTCAAGTGGTTCATGACTTAACCCTATCAAATCATCGTGTCAAATTGGTTAAGTATATTCAAGTGGTTCATGACTTAACCCTATCATGTGGCATTAATTCATTAATGCACCCCAACCTCTCACATTAGACTAGTTGTTGTGCTCACTGGATTTGCCGGGCGGTTCCGGGCAGATTTACACCACAACATAGTCTAACCTCGGGTTTTAAGTGCGATATGACCAACTACCCACATTGGATCCTATTGTTTGCAGTTGCTGGATTCGCCGGGCGGTTCCGGGCATATTTACACAGCAAACTCAACCCAACCTCGAGTTGGCCATTTTCAAATTCATTATAGCATCATGTCCATGTTCCAGTTTTAATGTCAAGTTCATGTCCATATCCAGGTTCAAGTTATAACAATGTTCATGTTTCAAGTTCATAGTAAATTCAGGTTTTACCTAATCTACCCAATCGCATTCCCATCGCACGTAAACTCAAATGATACAAACAAATCTAATTAGGGAATAACATAGAAAGAACTGTCATAAGGTGGCAAAAGTGATTACAAGTCAAGCATGGTATAACTTGAGATATACGATTACAACAATACTGGCATATGGAATAGTGGTCTCAAATATCAAATCTAGCAAAATATAGTGATAGTCATGGTAACAGTTGACATAAGATAATAACCCCAAACTTGTGAATAACAACTGTTTCAACATCACAGGCATGAATATTATGGACATTAAGGATTTTTAGATCTACAACATGTATAGGCCCCAAATCAATTTCATGCAAATATTCCTACAAGTCAAGATTCAAGATGAATAGATCCAAGGTGAACAAATAGTAGATCCAAAACAATAGACCCAGAATGAACAATGATAGATCCAAGATATACAATGATAGATTCAAGATAATTATCATACTTAGGTTCAATCTCGATTTACAACATGTCCATATTAAGTTTAAAGTTTATATCTAAAAGTAACTGGGGCTTACAGATCGTGGTTAGAGAATTAGAAAACAAAGAGGCGATGTTGAATCTCGAATCTAACAGAAATCCCCCAAACAGCGATACTCTACACGTAGCCTTGTTGGAGGAGAAGCAATCCCTTTTCTTTAACTTTTCAACCAGAGTTTTAGCAGCATAAGGTCAGAGAGAATTTGTGTAGAGAGACTAGAGTTAGGGGCTGTTTATATAGGGTCTGGCCAACGAATCTAGACAGAAATCGGACTAGAAACATCAGAGTGAATTCTGACTCAAAAATGGGCTCGGCAACCAGGTCGACACCCAGGTCGACTCTATAGTCGACCTGGTCCTGGGCAGGTCGACACTATAGTCGACCCCCAGGTCGACCTGGTCCTGGGCGGGAAATTTCCCGCCCAGTCCGTTCTGGGGTTTGAATTCGAAATTTGAATTCGAATTCTGAGCTGTTCTGAACTTGAAAATTTCTGAAAACTTCGAAGGGTCATAACTTGGCCATATGGACTCCGATTTTCGAAAACTCGGACTCGTTTCCAAGCAGAATTTCGAGAGGAACGTAATGGCGTAACCCGTTGCCCTTGATTATTATCTTAAAAATTAATTCTGCCTTGATTTATGGTTATAGCACGTTATTAAAATACGGGTTGTTACATGTTAAGTATGGTAGGGTTAAGTCAACATGCAACACTTAACCAATATGACATGATAATTGGGTGGGTTAAGTAACTCGACTGGATTAATGACACTTAACCAATATAACATGATGAATGAGTGGGTTAAGTAAACTTGAATTGATTGATTGATGACACTTAACCAATAAGGGGGGTATACAAATAGACCCTAGGAAAACCCTAGTAGCTGGACCCTTTTCAACAGTATCCCACATTAGGTATCCACGGGACCCTAAGCTAGGCAGGGTAGGGCACGATTACTGAGCTGATTATAAGCGGTCTAAATAGCGGCAGGTGGTACGGAAGTGCAGGTTCTGACGGATTACGGGCATGCACGTAATTCCAACATGGGAAAATTTAGACATTGAGTACCAAGTAGGTATAAAGCTGTGCACACAAGAACTGTATCGGGTTGCCACCCTAGGAAATGATACACCCTATGGTGGGACCAGCACAGGTATCTACAAGTAGGGGCCGGGTTGATAAAAACACATGCAGAACGTTATGAGTAGGAGCTGATCAATTAAGATAGGTACGGTGGGGATAGATAGGTAAACTGTCAATATGAGGCGGGACCCTCATCATGGGATATGTACCTATAAAACTATCATGTGGGAAATGGGGATCACTTATCTTTTTTTGTAACAAATGGCATTAGTTGAAAACTAGTTAGGTGGTGCAGAGAAATTAGGAATCAGTATCGTACCTTATCATGTTTTAGTCTTATCTTATGCTTATCTCGTTATCTTGCGATGCTTATTATCATGGTTATGTCTTGTACCCAGTTTATTCATGTCATGATACCTTTACCTGTTTACATGCTGAAAGTCACTGGACATACCAGGCTTTATGTCTGACTCTGTTTTTGTTTCGCCTTCTTTCTTTCGTTTCCCCCCAGGTCCATAGGGAGGGAATACCACCGCTTAGTTCAGATTCTTTTCAAGCTCGAAGATTGTGATGTAGTGCTTTGTACTCGTTGCTTTACTGCTATGGATGGCTACTGCTTAATTGGAGAATTATGTTATGTTATTTTGTATTATGCTTCTTTTGAGAAACAAGACAGATATTTGATGTAATGTGTTTTGATGTTTTGGTGTTGATGTTTGAAACAACCCTTATAAAAGTTTATCCTATTATGTACTATGGAATAAAATTTCTAATTGTTTTCCGCTGCTTAAATTTGTCTGTTTTGTAATTTTATCTATTTTATACTCTTATGACACCCACTAAAGTTAATGCATTCCCTTTGTGAGTGACCTTAATGGAGGTGGGGTGTTACATGTGGTATCAGAGCTGAAGGTTACCAGAACGGATAAAAGATTTTGGAAACTATTTTCAAATGCTTATTTTAAAGAAAATATTTTCAAAACCATGATTCAAAGAAGCATTTTCAAGGAAAAGTATTGTTATTTTAAAAAGGCATATTCCCCAAAGCCATATGCACTATCCTTCTTTCCTTTGTTTTGAATCCTTTCCTTTTTCTTTTCAGCATGTCTGGGGAACCCGAGATACTTGAGGGTGTTCCGATACCCGCTTGGTTCAGACATACCTAGAGGCTAGGGCCACTGCCGCGGGCCCAACCAACGTTCCTCCTCCTCCCCCAGCTTCTGTCGCTCCTCGCGTAGATGCTTTTGCTAAGATTTGTAAGGACTTCCGTGCTATGGGCGGAAAGATCTTTAAAGGGACTGAGACATCCGGCTCAAGGAAACAGAAGAGTTGTTTGCTATCTTTGAAGTGGATGATAGGAGGAGATACAATTAGCCGCTTGGCTAATGAAGGAAGAAGCCTCTTACTGGTGGGAAGTTACTAGTGCTGAGCAACCAGTTGAGACTTGGGTGGACTTTAGGCGGAGGTTTGAGATGAAGTTCCTCTCGCCAGCTGAACAAAGCCTACAGATGGAGAAGTTTCTAGCACTCAAACAAAGGAGTTTGTCATTCAAGGAGTAGGTCAACAAATTCAATTTTCTTGCAAGATTTGGGTTGGAGTTGGTAGATACACCTCACAAGAAAGCTTTACGTTTTGCTAGAGGCTTGAATGAAACATTGCATGGCCTAGCTATGTCCCATATTCCAATGGGCTCAAGTTTTGAGAGATTGGTCGACATGGCGCTATTACATGAAGAAGACAAGGGTGGAAAGAAAGAAGTGAAGAAGGATGAACCTCAAAACAAGAAGGTGGACAATAAGAAGGGTGGAAAGAACAACAAGCCACGCGATAAGAGGAAGTGTAACTATTGTGGTATCATTGGACACATCGCTAAAGACTGTAGAAAGAAGAAGAGGAAGACGGGTGTCTGTTTCCATTGGGGAGAGACAGGACATGTGGTTAAGGATTGCCCAAAGAAGCGAGGGCAAAGGCAAGACCTTCTAGAGGGCAAGTTCATGCTGTCATGGCACCCACTCAAGAGAGAGATAGAAATATTTCCGTTGAAAGTCTAGTTTTTCTTGTTGATCATCCTGTACGCACTCTTTTTGATTCTGGCGTGTTTCATTCTTTTATATCTGCTTCTATAGTAGAGTCTCTGACCTTAGTACATGTATGGTAGAGGATCCCATTATTGTCTCAAATCCGATTGGGGGTTCGACTCATTTATCTATGATTTGCTTGGATTTGGAATATCTATACTTAGTGTTGAGTTTCGATGTAATGCATATGTTCTTGGTTTCATGGGCTATAGGTTGATTCCAGGGATGGATTAGTTATCCAGAAATGGTGCCATTCTCGATTGTGAAAGGAGGGTAGTTAGACTTTTGACTCGTCTAGGTAATACCCTCGAAATCTCGTGTAACCCCAAGGGTTCTGTCATGCTTAGTTACCTAGAATCTCTTAATGCATCTGTTGCTAATTTGCAATCTGTTCTAGTAGTCCATGAGTATCCCGATGTCTTTGATGAGGTGAAGGGTATACCCCCAAAACGTGAAATAGATTTCTGCATATACTTGGTTGATAGTGCCAAACCAGTTGCTTTATCCGTATGACACATGGCACCTAGTGAAAGGAAGGAGCTTAGTAAACAAGTTAAAGAGTTGCTTGAGAAGGGTTTATTAGGTGAAGTATTTATGAATGGGGTGCTCTAGTAGTATTCGCTACTAAGGAGGATGGTTCACTTCTCTTATGTGTGGATTATAGAGAGTTAAACAAGCTGACTAAGAAAAATAGGCACCCACTTCCACGAATAGATGATTTGTTTGACTAGCTTGTAGGTGCGTCCGTTTTATCATAACTAGATTTGGCTACGGGTTTTCATCAGCTAAGAGTGGCTGAGGACAGTATAGACAAGACCGCTTTTAGGACCCCTGATGGTTTCTTTGAATGGCTCGTCATGCCTTTCGGTTTGACGAATGCACCCGCCTATTTTGTTGACTTGATGAGTAAGGTGTTTAGGGAGTTCCTTAATAAGTTTGTGGTAGTCTTCATGGACGACATCTTGATTTTCTCAAAGAACGAGGAAGAACATACTTTGCATTTAAGGGCAGTCATGGATACCCTTCAAGCACGTCATCTTAAAGCGAAGTTCTCCAAATGTCACTTTTGGAGAGAATAAGTAAGGTTTCTAGGACATGTGGTGTCCAAAGACGGGATAGTTATAGACCCTGCAAAAGTAGTTGCGGTGCAAGATTGGAAGATCCCAAAGAATGCAAAAGAGGTGTGAAGCTTTCTTGGATTAGCGGGCTATTATAGTAAGTTCATTAAGGACTTTGCGAAGATATCAGCCCCACTTACTAAACTGATGAAGAAGAATCTAGCCTTTGCTTGGGACATTGATTGTGACATTGCTTTCCAATGATTGAAAAGGGCTCTTACAACAGCCCCAGTATTGACATTGCCAGACGGGAGTAAAATGTTTACAGTATACACGGATGCATGCGGTACGGGACTAGGCACTGTCTTGATGCAAGAAAGGAAAGTAGTAGCTTATAGTGGAAGTCAGTTGAAAGTACATAAGAAAAACTACCCAACCCACGATCTAGAGTTAGCTGCCGTCATTTTTGCACTTAAGTCTTTGCGCCATTATCTCCTAGGTGAGAAGTTTGAATTGTATACTGACCATAAATCGTCGAAGTACCTTTTCTCGTAGAATGATCTTAACTTGAGGCAACAAAGGTGGATGGAATTCTTAGTATCCTACGATTTTGAGATCGCATATACCCCTAGCAAGGGCAACGTTGTAGCTGACGACTTGAATAGGAAGAAGTTGACTTTGAGTCCTATGTTTGTGGAGAGGCAGAGCTTATAGTACATAGAAGCCTTTAACTTTAGACCCTTTATCGATTATGTGACCGGTTTGTTAGAATCCTTAGAGGTGACACCTACGCTTTTGGGACGGATTGGAGAGGCCCAACGAGATGACCTACAATTGATTGAGCTAGTAGAAAAGCTCATAGGAGGGGAGTCTTCGAGCCATCTTGGTAGATTTACCCTTGATGACAAGAGTTGGTTACATAGGGACGGGAGACTTTGTGTACCCCAAGACGAGAACTTGAGGAAGACAGTTCTTGAGGAAGCCCATCGTTCTAAGATGACCATACATCCTGGTGGTGACAAGATGTACAAAGACATGAAGCGAGTTTTCTTTTGGGCCAGAATGAAGAAGGACGTGGCTGAGTTCATTTCTAAATGCTTGGTATGTCAGCAAGTCAAGGCTGAGCAGAAAAAGCCCGGTGGACTGCTTCACCCTCTAGAGGTTCCGCAATGGAAATGGGAGAGTATCTCGATGGACTTTATAGATGGGTTGCCTAGGTCTAGAAGAGGAAATACCAGTATTTGGGTGATGGTGGACAGACTTACGAAGAGTGCTCACTTCATTCCTGTCAAGAGAAAGAGGACTGCATCATCGTTAGCACCTATTTAAGTTAGGGAAATAGTTCGTTTGCATAGGGTACCTTCTAGCATAGTAAGCGATCATGATCCTATCTTTGCTAGTGACTTTTGGAAAAGTTTGCAAGAAGCCATACATACTTAGTTATGCTTGAGCACGGTGTATCATCCTCAGACGGATGGCCAAACCGAGAGGGTGAATCAGATTCTAGAAGACCTTTTGAGGCTTTTTATTTTGGACTTTGGCGGGACATGGAAGGACCACCTTCCACTAGTCGAATTTGCATATAATAACAACTATCGGTCTAGCATTGGCATGACACGTTTTGAAGCTTTGTATGGATGACCATGTAGATCACCAACTTGTTGGTAGGAATCCACAGATAAGCTAGTACTTGGGCCAGATATGATTAGAGAGACTTTGTAGAAAGTGGATCTAATTCGAAGACATATGAAGACCGCGCAAGATAGGCAAAAGTCGTATGCTGATAAGAGAAGGACCAACCTTGAGTTTAGTGTTGGAGACATGGTCTTTCTCAAAGTATCACCGTTAAGGAATGTTGTTCACTTTGGGTCGGTAGGGAATATAGGACCGAGATTCGTAGGACCATTTCCTATTACAGAGAGAGTTGGACAGATGGCCTACATAGTAGAGTTGCCCGAGAAGCTTAGTGGTGTACGTAATGTGTTTCACATATCACATTTGAGGAAGTGCTTACATGACACTGCGGAAGTGGTGGAGCCGAGCATACCTGAGGAAGTTGAAGTTGAGCGAGATGCCACGATTAGACGAGCCCCTACGTGCATCCTTGGATCGGAGGTCAAGAGGTTACGCAACAAAGAAGTCAAGCTAGTCAAAGTACAATGGGGAAGTGATGAAGGAGACGCTACTTGGGAGACGGAAGCTAAGATGCGTACGTTGTATCCTTTTCTCTTTGAGGGTATGTTCTTAATTTACCCTTTTTCTACCGCTTTGTTTATACTTGTTCTATCGTTTAGGATGTCTTCTTGATATATCATCGACCTTTAGCTAGGAATATCCTACGATTGTAAACATGTGTTTGAGACATGTTATGTTTGGTGGATGCAAGTGGATGCAAGTGGTTGCTCGTGGATGCATTTGCACACACATACCTTAGACACTAGATTGGCTCAAGTCGCTTTCACATTGCATATGCATATATATGTATGGTTATGGATGAGATTGAAATTAGATGTGTTATCATATGAATGTTGCGTATGGATGAATGATTGTGCACTCATGTAGAGGTTATGAAGTACATTAGGATTAATTGCATACATAATTGGACTCATGGCACTAACATAATTCGCATTAAGGAGGTCAACTGAATTAGTAGACCGCCTGATTTTGCATTAGATAAGGAACATATACTTGCACACTTTGGCATATGTTCATATAGCATTAGAAATCTTTTTTAAGGATAATGGATGCTTGTGAATGATGGTTGAGTAGATGGATGTTGGATGGCAGGATGCATTCTTCTTAACTTAGAGATTTCGGGGACAAAATCCTTTAAGGAGGGGAGAATGTAACACCCCATATTTTTCTATGAATATTAATAGACTAATTAAAAGAATACTTAATTTTAAAAGTGAGAATTAAGTAAAACAGACTATACCACTGCGTTCGTCTCAAAATTCTGGTCAAGATGGACCCAAAGTTTTGCATTAAATGTATAATGTATGAGAAAGTTATGGACCTTGGAAGTTTGTATACATGTAAGGGAAATATATGTATATATATAAATTAATAAAATAAAAATCAACCTAAAATTCAAGAAAAAATTTCAAAATAGTGGAAGCGGGAAGGCAAAATGCCAAACCGACCTATTTTATGGGTCGACCCTAGGGTCAACTCAGGGTGTTTGGAATCGACCCCGTCGGCCTAGAATGGTCTGTGACGAATTTTTTTGTTTTAGGGATTATGTGTGGCACTGTGGTTAGCTGGCTGACATGTCTCTTTGGTTTAGATGGCACTGATGACTCCTATGCTAATCTAAAGGCCATGGTTTGCCTAAAACACCTATAAATACATATCCAAACCTAAACCCTAATTCTATTATTCACTCTCATGGCGCCTCCATGCCGCCAAACTCTCATTTAAACCTAGCCGCCACTAAAACCTAAATCAAATCAAAAAGTTCTTCAACAACCTAGAGGATTAATCAATATCAAGTTAGAGTTCTTCAACAACAAGCAATTCAATTATCTTTTCTAATCTAAATGCTGTAAGTTCAGTTATTTTTAGATTTGAACACCTAAATCTAGTCTTGACATGTAATAAGATGAAATTGAGACTATGCTTGATTCTAAGTTGTTCTTTTGCTTCTATTCTTATTCTCATGATGCTATTATCATTAGTTTATCTTGTTGTTCATTAGTTTTTCATGTTCATGATGATGTTCTAATCAAGTCTTAGCATTTATGTCTGTGATGATATTTTCATGCCTATTTTCTCTTTGTTCTTATTTTATGCAACTTCTATCTCCCCCTATTTATTTTCTTTTATTGAACCTGGGTTAACTTCGAACCTAGGCTGAAATTGCGAAATACGAATGTTTGGAATATAGGGTATATTGGGCATTGCCTATTTGGGTGAATTTATGGGCATAACATGTTTGGTGGAATTATTGGGCATAATTTGTGATGGATATGGGTATTATTATTATTATAATTTCAAGTTTGGGTAAATTGGCGTATAAATCAATATTTGGGCAAATGTAAATTGGCATGTAAATCAATATTTGGGCATATCTAAATTGGCATGTAAATCAATATTTGGGCATATGTAAAATGGCATGTAAATCAATAATTGGGCATATGTAATTTGGCGTGTAAATCAATAATTGGGCATATGATAATTGGCATGTAAAAATTGGAATTTGGACATAACTGGCAAGTATATAATTTAATTAAATCTAATGGCCGCCTAAGACACGAGGTTAGATTTGAGGTGTGGTGTAAGGCTGCCCGGAACCGCCCGGCACATCCAGCAACTGCAACGACAACAATCTAATGTGAGAGGTCAAAGGCGAAGATTAGATGGGTAATACTGCCTAACACCAGGTTAGAATGAGTTTGTGGTGTAAGACTGCCCAGAACCGCCCGGCACATCCAACAACCGCAAATAACAAGTCCAATGTGAGAGGTCAGCGCATTGAATGCTTAAACCCGAGGTTGGAATGGGTCTGCGGTGTAAGACTGCCCAGAACCGCCCGACACTATCCAGCTACCGCAAATAAGTCCAATGTGAGAGTTTGATGCATAAATAAATAATTAATGCTAAACAAACATGTTAAGTATGGTCGGGTTAAGTCAACATGCAACACTTAACCAATATGACATGACAATTGGGTGGGTTAAGTAACTCGACTGGATTAATGACACTTAACTAATATAACATGATGAATGGGTGGGTTAAGTAAACTTGAATTGATTGATTGATGACACTTAACCAATATGGGGGGTATACGAATAGACCCTAGGAAAACCCTAGTAGCGGGACACTTTTCAGCAGTAACCCACATTAGTTATCAACGGGACCTTAGCTAGGCAGGGTGGGACACGATTACTGGGCTGATTATAAGCGGTCAAAATAGCGGTAGGTGGTACGGTAGTGCAGGTTCCGATGGATTACGGGCGTGCACATAATTCCGGCATGGGAAAATTTAGACACTGAATACCACGTAGGTATAAAGCTGTGCACTCTAGAACTGTATCGGGTTGCCACCCAAGGAAATGATTCACCCTATGGGGGACCAGCACAGGTATCTACAAGTAGGGTTCGGGTTGATACAAACACATGCAGAATGTTATGAGTAGGAGCCAATCAATTAAGATAGGTACGGAAGGGACAGGTAAACTGTCAATATGAGGTAGGACCCTCATCATGAGATATGTACCTATAAAACTATCATATGGGAAATATGGATCACTTATCTTGTTTTGTAACAAATGGCATTAGTTGAACACTAGTTAGGTGGTGTAGAGAAATTAGGAACCAGTATGATACCTTATCATGTTATAGTCTTATCTTACGCTTATCTCGTTATCTTGCGATGCTTATTATCATGTTTATGTCTTGTATCCAGTTTATTCATGTCATGATACCTTTACCTGTTTACATGCTGAAAATCACTGGACTTACCAGGCTTTATGTCTGACTCTGTTTTTGTTTCGCCTTCTTACTTTCATCCCCCCCGGGTCCACAGGGAGGGAATACCACCGCTTAGTTCGGATTCTTTTCAAGCTCGAAGATTGTGATGTATTGCTTTGGACTCTTTGCTTTACTGCTATGGTTGGCTACTGCTTAATTTTGGGAATTATGTTATGTTATTTTGTATTATGCTTCTTTTGAGAAACAAGACAGATATTTGATGTAATGGGTTTTGATGTTTTGGTGTTGATGTTTGAAACAACTCTTATGAAAGTTTATCCTATTATGCTACTATGGAATAAAAGTTCTAAATGTTTTCCACTGCTTAAATTTGTATGTTTTGTAATCTTATCTGTTCTATACTCTTATGATCCCCACTAAAGTAAATACATTCCCTTTGTGAGTGACCCTAATGGGGGTGGGGTGTTATATGTGTATATTTTTAATTGAATCACCATAGGTTCAAATCTAGCAAATTAAATCGGTAAATTTTAATGTTAATTCATGTGTTATCTCAAGTTAGATCCATTTGTTTAATTTGTTTATTATTTATAATGAATTAGGCGAATTCTACATGATTGTATGGTGATATTTGTTGTGTTAATGTTGATTTGGTGATTGTTTAAATTATGGGATGTTTAGTCGATTTAGTCATATAAACTTGGTTTGTTTGAACGAGTTTGGAGTTAGAATTGGTTTTGGGTTAGATCGTTTCACGGAGCAGAAGACGTGATGGATTAGGTGTGATGTAAAAACATGGGTGATATGGATCGGGTGTGATGTTAAAACATGGGTGATATGGATCGGGTGTGATGTTAAAACGTGGGTGATCGATCAAGTTGCCACATGGTGAAAAAGTGGATTGGCAAGGTGATCCAGTAGATCGGGCAAGCAATGGATTGCGCGTTGCTTTTAATGGATCGGGCATGTGAAAATGGTGGATGAGCAAGGGTGCATGCAGTGAAAAATTGGATTGGGCATGGGTTTTGGTTGGATCAGATCATTTTGGTTTGACGGTGTTTACCAAACAATGTGCTTGAGCATGGATCGGGCAGCGTTAAAGGTCATGGATCAGGCTTAAAAAGGTTGGATCGAGCAAGCATATCGATTGATCTGGTAAGGTTCCAGGCCAATGGATCGACACGATTTTTTATGGATCGGATTGGCCTGGATCACTACGTTTCCAGAAACGCTATGGAAAAGCATAGATTGGGCAAGTTTGGGAGCATGGATTAGGCATGTAATTTTGGATTGATCGACAATGTTTTCTAGTGGATCGTGCAGGCCGATCCATGATGGATCAGGCCGATATTACAACATTTTATAAATGCTATGAAGTGAAAATTAAACGTTGTGATTTGATATTTATGGCAAAAGGTTGAAACATTGTGAATCGAATATCGACCAAACGATGTTTGTTTTTGGTTCGATTATGGTCATGGCTTCGAAGCGATTTCAATTCGAAGTGTTTTAAAGTGTTCGTTGATTGTCAAAATGAAATAAATGTGAAGACGACTCAAAGTTGTGACTTCGTGGATAATGGTTGGTCGAGAAGTCGCTTGAGCTATGGATAGTCATCAAGCTGGATAGTTAGAGATATCGAAAGATGAGGGATTATCATTGTCGGAGTATCTAGCAGACTCATAGCAGGGGTATAATGGTGGCACCCAAAAGACTAGAAGTTAGCTGGTTGAGTACCTTGGGTATCGTTGAAAGGCCTTGATAAGTTTCGTTGAAAGGCGTATGAAGTTATCCTAGAACAGGGTTACCATTAGCCCTTGACGCATGGCATGTTAGGCCAGTCGCACGATTAACGATGGTTTCAAAGAAAGATTGGCGGTGATAGCTAGAGTCATGTATGATGATTGTTTTGCTTGTATCATCTTGTATAGATTATTCGTCATCGAAGGAGACATCTCTTGGGTGCTTGTCTATTGCTAGTTTAGGCCTTCGGTGTTTGTGCTTGAGGGATGTTGATCTCGATTGGGATGGTCTACGTAGGATAATTAATTGCTATGTCTATTACTGCATTTATTGATTGTTGTAAAGGCTATCACTATCGGATGTAGGGGAGACGGTTTGGGTTCTTCTCTGATGTCTTGGTAGATTAGATGATTGGTCTACCTATTTCTAATATACATTATTGATGATGTTAGACAGTTGTTTTATCGCTCATTAAGACAGTTGTCTGACTCAAGGTTTTATGTTTCCTCTTATTACCTTGGGTTGTTCATCCATGTGTTGGATAGGCAGACTGAGTAGCAGGTAGCTGATCTAAGTAGATGATGCTGCAGATCGATGACGAGCTGGAGGCTTACATATCGGTTTTCTACTGTATATATTTTACTGTTTTCTTCTGTTTGATGTATTCTTTGAGTGATTGTAGTAAGGCACTTTGTATAGACTCTTGATGTAGTCCAATCGATTTTTGGATATTTAATGTTGATATGAAAGTTTAAGTTTCTGCTCAATTATGCTTCACTATTATATGCATGTTGTATATGTTCTATTATATTTTATATTTGCATTGTGAGTTATACGACAGTTTCCACTTGTGTTATTCTACCTTGATGATCGTCCATAGCTGCCTGGCACGTCTTTTAGCGCATTATTTCCCTTGTTGAGTGCAAAAGTTTTGGGCGGTCATCACATTTGGTACTAGATCACTAGTTAATCGATTTTAGCTAAAGTTCGAAGATGTAATTATGTATGAGAGATGTATTTGTAGATTTCTGATGGGTGTGTATTATCCCATTATAGTTATTCTCATGTATGGACCAATCATTCTATTTTTTAGAGCTAGAATGAGTCATCGATCTCCGAGACATACTGCTAGAGAGGAGACTGTTCTTAGAGGGGGTGATGGAGGTATACCAGATTACCCAACTATGTTCGAGGCCATGATTGCAACGATCATGAGTAGGGTGCCTACTCTAGATGCAGTCGCAGTAGATGTAGGGTTCATGTGCAAGTACCTAGGGTTGTGGACTTCACAATGTTGTGCTAGGACTTCACTTCTCTAGGAGGAAAACCATTCAAAGGGACAAAGCCGACTATAGACATTTAAGGGTGGCCAGATACTTGCATTTGGATTTTTGGAGACTTGGGTATTGAGGATGAGACTAAAAGGAAGCTTGCATCAAGGCAGCTACAAGGTAGAGCTATGAATTGGTGGAACTTTGTCACTCTATAGACTCATGAAGATGAGATTATTTGGGATCAGTTCCGAGTCAAGTTCGAGAAGAAGTTCATTTCAACCGCTCAGAAGTCGGTTCTGTTAAAGAAATTAGTGGAGCTGAAATAGAATGGTCGACTAGTGTTAGAATATGTTTTTGACTTTGAAGCTTTGTCCAAGTATGCTTGTTCGTAGATTGACTCTCCTTATCAGTACAACGAGAAGTTCGTGATGTGCTTGGATAAGTATCTTACGAATCAGTTGGTTTATCATCTGGATGATACTTATGAGAAGATCGTGGAAAAAGCTTTGAGTAATGAGAGTTTGTTTCCTAAGGAAGAAGTTGTTGTTGTTGCAGCCAAAGAAAAACCGAAACCACAATAGGGTGGTAATAACAAGAGGAGGAAGCAGCAACAACGGAAAGGAAAAGATGATCACAAAAATCAGAAAGGTGAAGTGACTTGCTACAACTACCATCAGAAGGATCATTATTCCAAAGATTACAAGAATCCAAAAGCTGAAAGGAAGTGCTTTAAGTGTGGGAAGCCTGGGCATGACAAGAAGGATTGTCCATAACTGGCAAAAGGAAAGCATATAGTGAAGGCATAAGCTTTGGAAGTTGTGTCATCTTCTTCAAGAGCTCCTCCATTAGAGGCGAAAGGGAAGAGTGTTTTCATTCAAGGTATTCTTTCCATTAGAGATGTTTCAGTTCGAGTGTTGTTTGATACTGGAGCGTCGCATTCTTTCATTTGCAATGAGCTTGTGTGCCGCTTGGGTTTGGAATCTGAGATTTGTGATAGACCTTTGGTTGTGACTAGTCCAATTGGGGGTTCGTCCAGCCTTTGTATGCTTTGTCGTAGTCTTGTGTTATTGAGTCATGGTTGCTCCTTTCTGTGTGATTGCTTTGTTTTAAACTTTGCTGGGTTTGGGATTATTTTGGGTATGGACTAGCTTAAGAGGTATGCAACAAAAGTGGATTGCGAGAAGCTCGAGGTGACAGTCGGGAATGTAGAAGGGTGAATGGTTGTGATTCGATGTAATCCCGAAGATAGGGTAGCTATTTATACTCGCTTGTGATTCCACGGGAAGACTTGTCATCTATGCCGATCACTAGTGAGTTCAATGATGTCTTCGACAAAGTCAAAGGATTATCGCCGCATCGTGAGATTGAGTTCATGATCAATTTGGTCGAAGGCACTAAACCTATTGTTATGGACCTTAGTCGGATGGCGTCTGGAGAATAGAGAGAGTCAGAGGTGCAAGTTCATGACCTTTCGAGAAAAGGATTCATTCGGAGGAGTGTGTCCAAATGGGGTGCAACATTTGTGTTTGCAACCCAAGGTGATGGATCTTTGAGATAGCATGTGGATTATCATGAGCTGAATAAGGTGAACAAGAAGAACAAATATATGTTGCCAAGGATTGATGACCTGTTTGATCAGCTTCACGAAGCCAAAGTGTTTTCTCAGATGGATTTGGCAACGGGATTTCACCAGTTAAGAGTAGCGAAAGATAGTGTGCTGAAGACAACTTTTAGGACACCATCCGGTTTATTTGAGTGGCTAATGATACCATTTTGGTTGACCAATGCACCAGCGTATTTCTGGATCTTATGAATAGGGTATTCAGAGATCAGTTGAACAAGTTGGTGCTTGTGTTCATGGATGATATTCTGGTTTACTCCCGGAATGAGGAAGAGCATAAGATGCACTTGAGAGTTGTTATGGAAATCTTGCGAAAGCATCAACCGAGAGCTAAGTTTTCAAAGTGTCACTTATGGAAGAGGAAGTAAGGTCCTTAGGCCACGTTGTTTTCTAGAAAGGGAATAGCGGTTGACCCGGCTAAGGTAGTAGCAATCCAGGACTGGGATAGGCCTAAGAATGCGATGGATGTTAGGAGTTTCCTTGGGTTGGTCAGATATTATCATCGGTTTATCAAGGACCTCTCCAAGATAGCTGCACCATTGACAGGATTGACGAAGAAGAATCAAGTGTTCACATGGGATGCGAAGTGTGAACAAGCTTTTGAAATCCTGAAAGAGAGATTGACGAATGCTTCTGTTTTGACAATTTAAACCGGGAATGAAGAGATGGTGGTATACACCGATGAATGTGGTAATGGAATTAGAGAAGTGCTGATGTAGAAAGATAGATTGTGGCAAATGCAAGTCGACAGCTGAAGCCGCACGAGAGGAATTATCCAACTCATGATTTGGAGTTGGCAGCGATCATGTTTGCTATGAAAATGTGGAGACATTACCTGCTGGGAGTTTGACTATAGTTGTTTACGGATATTAAGTCGTTGAAGTATCTTTTCTCCCAAAAGGATTTGAATCTTCGGCAACAACGGTGGTTAGAGTTTCTGTCATCGTATGATTTTGGTATAGCCTATACTCCTAGTAAAGGTAATGCAGTGGCGGATGTGTTGAGTCGAAGACACGCAAGTTTGGGAGCGATGTTTGCGGATTGGAAGCACCTCGAGTACTTGGCAGGATTTTATTTTAGGCCTCGGTTAGAACCTGAAATGTTGGCAAGCTTATCGATAAGACCTACTCTCATCGAAAGGATTGGTGAGAGCCAAAAGCATGACGTAAATCTTGTCGAGATTATCTAGAAGTTGGAACTAGAGGACAAGGAATTCGAAGTCGATCGAGAATGTTGGCTCCGAAAGAAAGATGATTGGTTGTTATGATATTGACGGATTGAGAATTATGTTCTGAGGGAATATCATCACTCGAAGTTGACAATTCATCCTGGTGGTAACAAGATGTATAAGGACATGAAGCGAGCTAACTATTGTGAAGGGATGAAGAGGGATCTTGGAAAATGGATTTCCAAGTGCATGAACTGCCAGTTGGTGAAAGCTGAACAGAAGAAGCCGAGTGGATTGCTTCAGCGATTGGAAGTGGGAATATATATCGATGGACATCCTAGAACCAGGGAAGAAATGAAATAATTTGAGTCATAGTGGATCGCTTGACCAAAAGTGCAAGATTTATTCCTGTTAGAACGACTAGGACAACATCGAAGTTGGCTGAGATTTATATTAAATGGATAATTCGATTTTATGATATCTCGAAAAGCATAGTGAGTGATCGAGATCCATTATTCAGAAGTGGATTTTGGAAGATTTTGCAAGAAACTTTGGGAACCGAGTTGTGTTTGAGTATAGCTTATCATCCCAGACCGACGGTCAAACTGAGAGGGTTAACCAAGTTTTGGAAGATCTCCTAAGAGCTTGTGTATTGGACTTCGGGGTATCGTGGGAAGACCATCTACATTTAGTTGAGTTTGCATATAACAACAGCTACCAATCGAGCACCTGGATGGTACTATATGAAGCGTTGTATGGTAGACCGTGTAATTCTCCAGCATGTTAGTTAGAGACTGGAGATAAGTTGATACTTTGGACTGAGATGATCAGAGAGACATTGGATTGTATTGAGATCGCTCGACAACAAATGAAGGCATCCAAGACCATCAGAAGAGTTATGCCAATAAACATCGAAAAGAATTGAAATTCGACATTGGTGACATGGTTTTTGTGAAGATTTCACCGTTGAAGTATGCTGTTTGGTTCGAAAGTTAAGGAAAGCTAGCTTCAAGGTTCGTTGGACCATTTCCGATAATCTAGTGAACTGGAAAGCTTGCGTATAGATTGGATTTACCCTAGAAGATGTAAATGTACACAATGTTTTCCATGTGTCATTTCTACGGAAGTGTGTGTGCATGATTCTAATGTGGTGGTATCTCCATATCAGTACGAAGACATAGAAGTTGAGTCAGTAGTTTCGAAACCTCGTGAGCTGCTTCGCGTTGTGGGGAATGACATGAAACAACTTAAGAGGAAGACAATTAAGATAGTCAAGGTGCAGTGGGGTGAGGATGATGACTTGTGTGCATGGAAAATGGAAGAGAGTATGAAGACTATTCATCCTGAACTCTTTGTTGGTATGACCCATTAATGTCGGTCACCTTACACCATTGTAACTTGTACTATTCATAAGAATATCGCGTGCTAGTTTAAGGCTATGGATGCATGGCTTCATGGATGCTAGTTTGGATGATAAATTAGCTGCTTGTGGATGGTAGGCATATAGAATTATTTGTGGTTGTTTGTGTTTGCTTGGAATTTCGGCGGTGAAATTCCAAAGGAGGGGAGAGTGTAACAACCCGCATTTTACGTATCGGAGGATTGTAAAATATTTTTATTTATTTCCCTGGGGGACAGATCATTCTCATATTTGGATATGTTGGTTATAGGGGTATGAGACATGTCCATAATTTTTATCAATTTTATTTGTGATAATTTTGGCCCCGTCAGTTTTGCACAGGGAATAACTTTTGACTAAGAGCGAATCAGGTGCTGAGATCGATTTCATGGGAAAGGAAATGGAGTTGCCAACTCTGTAGAGTGGTCACATTAAAGATTTGGTTCAGCTGTTTGGGAGGATTTTCTGTTTTAGTATTACATAATTTTTGGACAGACTAACTAGTCATTAATGGGCTAATTTGGTGAGGCCCATTAGTGGGCTGGTTAGATGGCTATAAATAGGGGCTAGAAGCAAGGAGAATGGTTTACTTTTTTCATTTCTTATTCGGTTAGAGTTTGAGATTCTCCCTACTCCAATCAAATACATCTCTCCATTAAAATCTTAGCTCTAAATTAGAAGGTTGAAGATCGCCATCAAGAGAGAGTATATCGCATCAAATTAAGAGATTCAAAGATTGTTCTTTGCTGTACGGATTTGTAGATCATTGATTTGAATCTAATTTGGAGATTTAGTGATAAGCATCTGTCACATGGATTCAATCAAGTATATGAGTTGATTGATCTTATTTTCATCATTTCAAGTTGTTTTCACCTAGATCTACATCATGGTATGTATGTTTTCATTTGAATAACCATATGATCTAATCTAGCAACTTAAGTCGGTAAATTTCTATGTTAATTCATGTGTTTTCGCAAGTTAGATCCATTTGTTTAATTCGTTTGTTATTTATCATGAATTGGGTGAATTCTATACGATTGTATGGTGATATTTGTTGTGTTAATGTTCATTTGCTGGTTGTTTGAATTATAGGATGTTCGGTCGATTTGATCATATAAAATTGGTTTGGTTGCACGAGTTTGGAGTTAGAATTGATTTGGGTTAGATCGTTTCTTGGAGCACAAAATGTGATGGATCAGGTGTGATGTAAAACATGGGTGATATGGATCGAGTGTGATGTAAAAACATAGGTGATCGACCAAGTGGCCATATGGTGAAAAGGTGGATCTGACAAGGTGCTGGAGTGAATTGGGTACATGAAAATGATGGATCGACCAAGGATGCGCGCAGTGAAAAAGTGGATCGGGCAAGATTTTTGGTTAGATTGGATCATTTGGGTTCGACAGCGTTTGCCAAATGTTGTGCTTGGGTATGGATTGGGCAGCGTCAAAGGCCATGGATCGGGCTAAAAAACATTGGATCGGGCAAGGTTCCAGGCCAATGGATCGACACAGTTTTTCATGGTTCGTATCTGCCTGGATCACAGCGTTTTCAGAAACACTATGGAAAAACATGGATCGGGCAAGTTATGGAGCGTGGATTAGGCATGTTATTTTTGATGGAACGACAATGATTTATGGTGGATCGGGCAGGCCAATCCATGATGGATCGAGCGGATATGACATTGTTTTATAAACGCTATGAAGTAAAAATTAAACGCTGTGGTTTGAGATTCATGGAAAAAGGTTGAAATGCTGTGAATCGAATATCGACCAAACAATGTATGTTTTTGGTTCGATGATGGTCGTGGCTTCGACATGATTTGAAGGAGGAATGTTCGAAGTGTTTTAAGTGTTCATTGATCGTCGAAATGCAACGAATGTGAAGACGACTCAAAGTTGTGAGTTCATGGATAATGGTTGCTCGAGAAGTCGCTTGAGCTTACGGATAGTCATCAAGCTGGATAGCTAGAGATATTGATGGCTGAGGAATTATCTTTGTCGGAGGTTCCAGCGGACTCAATGCAGGGGTATAATGAGGCACCCAAAATATTAGAAGTTAATTGGTCGAGTACCCTGGGTATCGTTGAAAGGCCTAGATACGTATCGTGGAAAGGAATATGGAGTTTTGCTAGTACCGGGTTACCATTAGCCCTTAACGGATGGCAAGTTGGACCAGTCATACGATTAACGATGGTTTCAAAACAAAATTAGTGGTGATAGCTAGAATCATGGATGATGATTGTTTTTCTTGTATCGTCTTGTGTAGATTATTCGACGTCAAAGGAGACATCTCTTGGGCGCTTGTATGATGTTGGTTTAGGCCTTCGGGGCATGTGCTTGGGGGATGTTGATCTCGATTTGAATAGTCTACGCAAGATAATTAATTGCTATGTATGTTACTACATGATTTTTATTGATTGTTGTAAAGACTATAACTGTCAGATGTGGAGGAGACGAGTTGGGTTCTTCTCTGATGTCTTGGTAATTAGATGATTGGTATACCTATTTCTTATATACTTTATTGATGATGTTAGATAATTGTTTTATTTCTCATTAAGACTATTGTCTGACTCAAAGGTTTTATGTTTCATCTTATTACCTTGGGTTGTTCATCCATGTGTTGGATGGGTAAACCGAGTAGCAGGTAACAGGTAGCAGATTTTAGTGGACGATGCGACAGATTAATGGCGAGCTGGAGGCTTACGTATCAGTTTTCTACTATACATATTTTGTTGTTTTCCGCTGTTTTATGTATTCTCTGAGTGATTGTAGTGAGGCACTTTGTACAGATTCTTGATGTAGTCCAATTAATGTACGGGTATTACATGTTGATATGAAAGTTTAAGTTTCTGCTCAATTATGTTTCACTATTATATGCATGTTGTATATGTTCTATTATATATTATCTTTGCGCTGTGAGATATACGACAGGTTTCACTTTTGTTATTCTACCCCGATGATCGTCCATAGTTACCGAGCACGTCTTTCAGCGCATAAATTCCCTTGTTAAGTGCAGGAGTTATGGGCGATCGTCACATGGATAGAGTTTTTATCTTGCAATTTTGA
The DNA here is from genome assembly GCA_030737875.1 of Allium sativum. Classification (NCBI taxonomy): domain Eukaryota; kingdom Viridiplantae; phylum Streptophyta; class Magnoliopsida; order Asparagales; family Amaryllidaceae; genus Allium; species Allium sativum. Next base: position 468,238,041 of record CM060920.1, on the reverse strand, counting down.
TCTCCATAAGGGATAACTTCAAATATTTCTTCTTCAGTAAAGGATTTTGTGGTCAACAAATTGCCCTCCATTGTAGTTTTGCTTTGCATGATAGTAGCAGTATCAACCAATTTCCTTCCTGTAGTTTTTGACTTGAAAAATGATCTAACCAGTTATGAATCATTGAGTAATTCTTCGATGTTGGGGAAAATATTCTGTCTCTCTGTAAACTTATTATCTTCCCTTTTGATTCTAACCAAGATCTTAGTTTTGCTTCCATGACAATCTTTTCTCCAGGAGTTGATTCCTTGTTATGATCCACATAATTCACAATATGCCGAGATCTTGCTGCCAAGCTCTTTAGATTCTAAGTATGTTGGTGTTTTTTTCCCATCAAACCTCCAAATTCAATTAACATTATTGTTGTGACTGGACATATTTTCCTTTAACACCCGAACTTCAAGTAAACAAACAGATCACATAAAAAACCTCCACTTTCGCCAATACAACACTCTTTTCCATCAACAGGTATTTTACGTGGTTTCCAATATAAATTTAGAAAACTAAAAGGTCAAAATGCAATATCACTAAGCAAAAAAGCATAATGAGGTGTCAAATTAAAATTTCAATTTTTCTCCATCGCACATGGTTTCCATTCTTAAATCCAGGGTTCCCGTGTTGACAGATTTCACAACGGAAACAGAAGGTGAGGCAAAAGTTGTACAACAAGAAGGGGAAGTTCAAACATTGTAGTTCATATATTGTAATAATTCAATCATATCATCACGCATATGATAATTTTAGAGTACTTACTATAAATCATTCATTGGAACGACAAAGTTTAAGTGAATATGTTAAATACCAATCCTAAATGCAGTTGAATACCTGCTGATGAGTATAATTCTAGGAGACATTAAAGTGTCCTCTGCGTATTGGACAACTTAAGATATACGGCTCAAGAGAAGATATTTTTAGTGCTTCATCCCTAAATATAGATTCTCTATCTGCATATTCATCAGTACTTGCTTCTTGATTGTCACCGTGTGGTTGATCCAAAGACTCTGAACTATCTTTAAAAAATAGTGGTTTATAGAAAATGAATTATTTTAATCAAAATCTACAGCACAAAAAGGAGACAAGCAATAAATAAATAAATTTTTAGCAGTTTATTTTTATTTTACATAGTATAGTAAGAAGTATCTATGTTTCTGGCCAAAGAGTTTGAAGTAGCAAAATCAGTTTTCATTTTGTGGCTTAATGCACTGATGTATGGACTTGTAAAGTTGAGTTTGGTCATCGTTACCTTTGTGGCTTAATGAATTAATATATGAGTTTGTAAATTTGAGTTTTTTCAACATTATCTTTGTGGTTTACTACATTGATATATGAACTTTTATAAAGCTGAGTTTGTTCCTCATTATCAGAATGTTGACCAACTTTTCGGTAAAAGTCGTCACAACACAAATGAATGAAGACTTACTTCCAAAGATTGTAGAACTAGCTCTTTAACCCTAAGATCGACCTTAGGCATGAAGATCGATCATGGTTCGATTCGAGCCATAAACACCATAGGAAAGAAGGCTCCTCATCAAACTTGTTCTAAGATCAAGACGAATGATTGATCGAATCAACCCTGGAAGATTGTACCGATCCTAAAATATCAGGCCGAACTCTGCGCTACAAGACGAAGTCCTATTCCCAAGGCTACAGAATCGGTCAGCTTTGACCTAAACTACTTTTATGCACCAGATTTCGATCTTCACGTATGCCACAATTCTCGAGGAGAACTATTCCTCAGTAGGAGACCGGGTCTCTCCGCTTACAACTACTTTTTGGGATCGATTAACACATGGCCAACCTTGGATAGGATGCATGCCACGTTGCACTCCAATTTGCCCGCCTTCTTTCTTATAACTTCACTTTTTCCCGAAATGGAAAAGGGGGATTCTCTCTTCTGAAAGTTAATGGTTGGAATTCTACAAATAGTCCACCGTATACTCTAGGAAAACTACATTGTAACACAAGGATTTTGTGTACAAACCACTCTTTCTCTACTTTCTTTCAATCAAAGCAACTATAACTGTAATCGATAGTTTAAACAAAGATTATAAAGTGGATGTTGGCTTGGTTGAAGCCGAACCACTATAAAAATTGTGTTGTGCTCCCTGTCTTTATTTACTTTCTTTTATTCTGTGATTGTGGTTGTGTGTGGATTACGTACATTGGGGGTCGATTATCATTAGACCAATTTTTGACATCAACGCTTTAGCACGCCAAGTAGGGGAAGCGCGCAACCAGCTTCACCAATTTTTAAGGTTGAGGATTTGATAGCTGCTCATTGAGGATACAGTGGTACAGCGGAAGAGGGATATAACATCTTCTTAGGCTCAAACCTCCTACCCAGTAGATGCAGCAGCTGAGGCAAGCCTTGAGGCTTCCACTCATGAAGAACTGTCCCGATACTTAACTAGGGACGAGATGGATAAAGTTCTAGTTGAACTTGGAGCATAGATGGCACACTAGGATGAACTCCTCAAAAAGCAACAAGAAATTATGAACAACTTTTTTTCTCGGATGGAACGAAGGCCGAACCACCCAGCATCACTTCCTGCAACAGGCAAAGTTGGGGAAACAACTAACTTTCAGGTTGATGAAATCCAAGACCTAGATTGCTCTATCGTTCTGCCTCCACCTGGTTCAACTTCACTTCCCGATCGATCGATTATTAGGTCAGATCAATCGATGCAACCTTCCGATCGACCAGATCCTAGTTCAATGCAACCTCTGGTTCGGTTCGACATCTTACCGAAAACTGGACTTATGCAACCTCCCGCACAGCCTTCCCAACATGCTGATCCAAGGAGGGCTGGGGGCAGCAACCGTCCGTCCCACAAAGACCACTCTACCATATCAGCTCCTAACAGAACGGACGAAAACACTACTGTAAACCACTCTGATGTTGCCCAAACGGGGATGCCGAACCTTGAGCTAGTAACACTTACCCATGACGATCCAATCCTACCGGCATAGATGTGATTTGACCTAGTATACATGCCGACCAAGGGGTTCTAGTCAATCCCGAACCAATAACCGAGGCTGTGGACCATATTCGCCCATCACTCGTGTACCGCTTCGAACTGACCCGAAGAAGTCAAGGCATGCTTCCACCCCGTACTGAGACCCTCGCTACAAGCCATCGGTGTAGAATTAGATTTGTGGCAATGACTCCTTGGGGATGGAAGTCAGACTGCCAATATCATTAAACGCTTTACTAGCACTACTACAAAAGTGGGCATATTCGACACTAGTTTTATGTGACCATAGATCGAAAAAGCGTTGCCTTAAGCCGTTTTTTCAACTAGGCAACATCATAGGGGTGTGGCATCCGCGGCCATTGCCGTAGCTCTCTAAGGCAACGCTTTTTCCCATTTACTGCCATAAAAAGAAAATATTACATTGTAGCCATATTGCAATAGTACTTGCAAATAGTGCATCAATATGCAGCGTTGCCTTAAGAATAAGTCAGAGCCTGCCTTCCAGGTCATGATAATGGGGCCTATATGAATTTTTCACTCAGCTGCCAACATGTCATATGCCACGTCAGCTCTCCATGTCAGCTTCTCATGTGTCATATGCCACATCAGCTATCCACGTGGCACCATGTCAGTTGTGGGTCCCACGTGTCGTACCTAGTGGAATTAATATTATTGTACTTAATGCAACACCACTACACTATGTAATGCAAAACCATTATCTTGTAATGCAACATCAGACAAAAATCAAATGCTATAGTGAAGAAGGAAAATGCTACATTGGAAGAAGGAAAATACAACCCTATAATTACAAACTGCACTGCATACAATCAAAACGTTGTACCACATTCAAACATACCAAAATATTCATACAATAAATCCACCCAAACATTTCATCATCACATTCAAGCCATCCGTTTCTGCATACCAAACCACAAGAGCCATCACTAACACATACCACAAGTGCCGTCACCAACACATACCACAAGTTCCATCACCAACACATACGATCAAGTATATAATTTAAAAGTACAGTTCGAATATGCCACATGTGCTAACACATACCATCCAAAAACTTCATTTGGTTGCAGGGGTTGCAGGAGTACCAGTGTCATCTTCATCACTTGTTGTGGTGACATAAAAGTCTTTGAAATCTAAATTAAGATCTAGATTAGCTTCACCTAGCTTTTTCAACACCCATGACACGTTCTCTTTCACTTTTCGGTTAACCTTTGCTTCCAAATCAACCTCAAGCTCTTGCCTTATTTTTTTGGTCAGCTCTTAAACATAATTGTTTTTAGAACCAAGAGTTGTTGGAGAATTTTCAGACATTTTACCTCGCCTTCCCACAAGCCAGTTCCGTCCATGTGTCTTCCCACCAGAGATAATTGCATCTGCCTCGGCAATATTTCCTACATCCACCATTGCTTGAATCTTTGCCTGCAAAATGAAAACCAGGCAAGCAAATAAAATGAAAACCAGGGAAATAAAAAATTACAAAAAAATTATAGATGTTTTGAGTTTCAGAAGTAGACTAGATAATGAAAAGATATGCCAAACACGGGTAGGCAGGAATGAATTCATTAACAGAACTGGTTATCTTTCAAACTATCTATTTGTTCGATTTAATAAGTTGCTCCAACAAACGTACAATGTGCCTACTATACTGACGCAAGTATTGATTCGTAACTGATCTTGGGTCAAATACTTTATATAAGCTATTCGAAAAAATTTATTAACAGAACTGGTTATCTTTCAAACTAACTATTAAAATATGGAAGTTTCAGCTGCAATGTAGTTATCTTTCAAACTAACTATTAAATTGCTATTTCAGTATCTAATGTACTTACGTATTTGGCTTTTAGTTCATCCATATTTGTCTTGTAAGTTCTCCCCGGTTCTCGTTTATACATTTCCAAGTAGACCAAGGTTGAAAATGGGCTGGCTTTTTATGGGTCTTTCTTTCTTTGTCAAGTACTAGGATTATAAAAATTAAATAGAATTTTTAACATTCAATCTTAAGAATTTACAAATCTTGCTGCTGCCTATGAATATTGTGACAATGATATAAAATATAATTCAATGACATAACAAATTAAAATTATCATGTGGCCAATTCAACTCAATCACAAAAAAATTAACTTAAGTTAAAAAAACACAAACTATCTTTTCTTTAGCTAGTGCATGAGTTTTGGGACGCATGGTATGCATCTCACTTAATGAACTACAAATCGCTGAATTAGTCTCAGCTAGGGCCTGGAAATAAAAAAAGATTACCATTAAACAAGATAATGCGAACTACTAAAGAAAAGATTAGCACTAAACAATGTAATGTGAACTACTAAACAAATTAAATGTAACTATCATTATTTTATTTTATTTTATTTATTTTTTCAATATGTTGCATGATTATTAAATTAGCATTATACAAATCAGTTTACTTTTGTGGTCACATTTAAGCCGTATCTGAACTTCTTCATCCCACCAGTATTTCAAGAGCATTTTAAAATCCTCCAATGGAATTGTATTGGGCCTATTCGCAAGCCTTTCCTCATCGGTTGGATGTTTTTTATAATACCTTGCTTTTATGCGAGACTTGTGCTGCCTCCAAGAGTCATTAAGTGTGTTCAAGAACCACTTGTGTCCTTCATTCGGAATGACATACCTAGCCTACAATATTGTGACACCCCACGTCCGTTAATGTCATTCACAAAGGGAATGCATTAAGTTTCGTGAAGCGTTATAGGTAAACAGACATAAAATATTATAAGAAAAATATAAATAAGATAACATTGGGAATTCAAATTTTTATTTTAAAAACAAATCATGCATTGTGGTCCAGAATACCATAATTCACAAAAACCACTACAAAAATATAACTTCTGTCTTTTACCATCAAAGTACATAAATGCTTAAAAGAAAACATAATTCCCAAATAAAAGAGACAAAGCTATAGTAGAGATAAGAAATTGAGCCATACTTCGAAAGCAGCTCTAGCAAGATGATATTTGATTCCTGACTAATCTTGAGTGTTTCCTTCCTGAGAACCTCGGGCGGGGGGGGGGGGGGGGGAAGGGGCGGGAGGGGCGGAAGAAAGAAGAGGAAACAAGTAGGTCAGAATGAATCTGGAGAGACTAGTTACTTTTAGCAAGTAAATAAATAAGAGTAGCATGGCAGGCATATAAAGTGGATAAGAGAGATCACTACATAAATGCCAGGTGTGACAAGGTAGACAGGATAAGGTGTATACGCTTCTCTAATGATTACTCTGCACTATTACTAGTATAACCAGAATGAGATGATCCCTTCCACTATAAGGTGGTAGACTTAGGCATATGTCCAAATGTACCCTAACTACTACCCTAATCGATCGACTCCTTACTCCGTAGATACTCTGTGCGGGCCCTATAGTAGGATGTATCACGTCCTAAAGTGGCAACCCCTCGCTAATATGCACAACCCCATATCTACAAGTGTCACGGTCGTCTTATCCCTTTCTTCCCGGCTCATGCACGCACATGGCCCGGTAGGTTTGCTTCGCCCACACCGTCATCCATGATTGGATCTCTTACAACCAGTCCAGTAAGTGTGCCCCTTCTCCGACCTAGTACAAAGTACATGTTTTGATGCCTACTCCAGGTTATTGGATGAAACGGATCCCATACAATATGATACAAGCTCTCCCCTTTGTCTTGTATCCCCCACTAGGTTTTCATTGGCTATGTATACCACTAGATGTATTTAATTACATAACCCTATCATTTCCGTAAGTTATATTTACCCTAAAAGGTTTCTTTAACTTCATAACTTTATTATTCCAACCGGTCATGTATACCACTAGGTTTCTTTAATTACGTAATCTTATCGGGTTAAGTTTGTGGGACTATATGTAAATATTACCCACCTCCTCCAGATTTGCTTAACCCATCCATTATCCAATCAATTTTACTTAACCCTAACTTTAGTTTACAATCATACAATCCCTATGGATTAGATTTGGTTAAGCAGTCCAATTTATTACCATGTCCATTTATGTTTTATAATGGGCTAGACCTCCCACATTAGGCCTACAACTTGTGGATGCTGGATATGTCGGTCGGGTCCGGGCAGTCTTATTCGATAAGTTGGGCCGAACCTCGTGTCTTAACCCGATTCGTATTTGCGCACTTAGACCTCTCACATTAGGTTCAACATTAGTGGCTGCTGGATATGCCAGTCAGGTCTGGGCAGACTTCCAACACTAATGCAACCTAACCTGATGTCATAAGTGCCATAACAATTTCTAATTGTAATTATTAGACATTTCCTTCTTATCCAATTCTTACCTATGTCTTTATAGGTGATTATGTCTCCACTTCCCCAATTTGAATTATATGTCCAATTCATATGAACATTATTTAAATTATGCCAAATTTAACCCTTTTCCCACATTCCCTTACTAATACATTCACATATATTTGATGGCATCTAGGCCAGAAAGTAGCCTAGTCATAAAAAATAAAAGGAAAAGTGATGGGAATATGACAAAGGTGACTGTTTTGGCATAAACATAAACTAGCATGGTGATAAGGTAGACATATAAGCATAAATTCTATGAACTTGTGGCAGTTAATAGATTCTAACATAACTATGATGTCATAATAAACATAGTAAGATCTAAATTAGCAATTTAGATGTCCAACTGGTTTAGATCCAATATGACAAGCACAAGGTGATTAACTAGATCTGATTAGCAATTTAGAAGTCCACATGATTCAAATCCAATGGTTAAAATTAGATCTAACACAAATAAAGTCAAGATCCACATCATAGAATGTTACAATAGATCTAACAAGATAGATATTTAGATCAATAGTTAAAAATAGATCTAACACAAATAAAGTCAAGTTCCATATCATAGAATGCCACAAAGGTTACAATAGATCCAACAAGATAAAGATTTAGATCCAAGTTATACACAATTTAGGATGTCATATGTTCGCAATTCACAATGGTTCTAATATAATATAGGCATATGAACAAATCCAAGCCATAGTCGTGTCATATTTACTTTTAAATATTCAAATCTAAAAGCAACTAGGGACTCACAGAGTTTGCATAAGACGATAGAACTAGAAAAGATTGGATCTTGAATCTCCAATTGATTTGCTTAGGTTGATAGTTGACAACGGATCCAGATCAGTTCAGATACTTGCAGAGTTTGGCCACCATGAATTCTCAATAAAGAAAACAAGATAAATGACCACTTATATATAGCTGCCAGTTCCTCTGAAATCAACTGCCACGTCATCCCTAGGGGTATCGACACCCCTGTGGGTGGGTCGACCCCGGTGTCGACACCCCTTAAGGGGGGTCGACCCCGGTGTCGACATCCCTCTAGAGGGGTCGACCCCCTAGAGCGGGAAAACTGCCACCACTTTTTATTTTTCAAATTCAAACCATTTTGGATAAGATTTTGACTCATCTCTGACTCATGTGTATATATATATTCTTTCTGCATGTATACAAACTTAAAACCCTCATAACTTCTTCATATGGTGTTCGTTTTATGCAAACCAAATGTGTATCTTCCCCAGAATTTTGAGACGGACGCAATGGAGCAGTCCATTTTCCATAATTCAAAATTTTAAATTAATAATTATTTAATTTATCCTCTTTTAGTGTCGTTAGAAATTTGGGGTGTTACATTCTCCCTTACTCAGGATTTCGTCCCTGAAATCTCTAAGTTGAGAAGAATGTATATCATACCATCCATCACCCATCTACTCATCCATCAATCACTGGCATCCATTGTCCTTAAAGACTTATAATGCTTATATGAATATATGCATAGGTGTGTGTATATGTCCCAATACTAATGCGAAGATCAGGCGGTCTACTGATTTAGTTGACCTCCTTAATGCAATGTATGTTAGTGACATGAATCCAATACGTATGAAAATAAACCTATTATAACATGTAAGTTCTATATGTGTGCACACTCATTCGTCCAAATGAAACATCCATATGCTAAGACATTCATTTCTATCCATAAAAGAGAAGAAAGTGCACACACATCCATATGCAATATGAGAGTGATTTAGCCAATCTAGTGCCTAATGTGTGTGTATATGCGTCCACATGCAGCCACTAGCAAACACTTGCATCCATCAAACATAACGTGTCTCAAACACATGTTTACATTTATAGGATTCCTATCTAAAAGTTGAAAATACTATGGATATGATATATTCAAATGATAGAAACAAGCACAGATAAAACTTTAGAAAAAGGAGTTAAGAACATACCCTCAAAAAGGAAAGTGTATAGCACGAATCTTGTCTTCGGTCTCCCAAGTTGCATCCTCTGGGTTTTCTCCCCACTGAACCTTTAGCAACTTGATCTTTTTATTATGGAGCCTCTTAACTTCTTATCCAAGAACACGGGTAGGGACTCGTCTGACTATCACCTCCCAATCTACTTCCATTTCTTTTATTATGCTTGGCTCAGCCACTTCCGTGGTGTCATGCAAACACTTCCGCAGATGAGAAACGTGGAAAACATCATGAACAACAGATTAATTTTCTGGAAGATTTACTCTATAGGCCATTTGGCTAATCCTCTCGGTTATGGGAAATGGTCCCATAAACCTAGGTGCCAACTTCCCTACCGATCCGAAGCGACCCACACTCCTTAGAGGTGACACTTTAATGAAAACTTAGTCTCCCACTTCGAATTCGATGTTAGTCCTTCTCTTGTCTATGTATGATTTTTTCCTATCTTGGGCTGTCTTCATTCGCCGTCGAATAAGGTCAATCTTCTCGGATATTTCCCTAACCATATCTGGTCCAGTTAATAATCTTTATATAGATTCTCACCAACAAGTTGGTGATCTACAGGGTCGTCCGTACAATGCTTCGAAGGGATCCATGTCGATGCTGGCTTGATAGCTGTTGTTATAGGCAAACTCTACAAAAGGAAGATACTCCTCCAAAATCCCTCCGAAGTCTAGGATACACAGCCTTAAAAGATCTTCAAGAATTCTATTCACCCTTACCATTTGCCCATCAGTCTGAGGATGATAGGCGGTGCTCAAACACAACTATGTATCTAATGCTTCTTGCAAGCTCCTCCAAAATTCACTAGTAAAGATGGGATCACGATCGCTCACGATGCTGGAAGGTACCCCATGAAGACGAACTATCTCTCGGACATAGATTGCTGCCAACTATGGTGCTGTCCTCTTACTTTAACTGGAATAAAGTGAGCGCTCTTAGTGAGTCTATCTACCACAACCCAGATATTGGTGTTGCCTTTCTTCAATCTAGGAAAACCATCTATGAAATCCATTGAGACGCTTTCCCATTTCTACTATGGAACCTCAAAAGGATGACGTAAACCACTGGGCTTCTTTTACTCAGCTTTAACTTGCTGGCAAATTAAACATTGAGAAACGAACTCTACCACATCTTTCTTCATTCCAGCCCAAATGAAAACCCTTTTCATGTCTCTGTACATCATATCTCCGCCTGGATGAATAGTCATCTTAGAATGGTGGGCTTCTTCTAGGACTGCCTTTATCAAGCTTCCAGTTCGAGGAACGCAGAGCCTTTCATGTCCTTGTAACCACCCCTTTTTCATCTTGGCATATCTATTGAGGTGACTAGAAGGCTCCCTTTTCTAAGCCTGTCCATGATGTCTAAAATCTATGGGTCACCATGCTATGAAGCTCATATTTGATCCATAAGAGTTGGTCGTATCTCCAAGGATGAAAACAAATCAGGCAAAATCTCGACAGAGGGTCTAAAATCAAAAGCGGATATGAACTTTAAGCTCTTTCTCTCCACAAACAGAGGACTCAAGGCCATTCTTTACCTACTTAGCGCGTCTGCCACCGCATTACCCTTTCCAGGGGTATAAACAATCTCAAAATCATAAAAAGATAGGAACTCCATCCACCGTTGTTGCCTTAAATTGAGATCCTTTTGCGAGAACAGATACCTGAGAGATTTATGATCGGTGTATAACTCGAACTTCTGTCCAAGTAAATAATGGTGCCACATCTTAAGCGCGAATACTATGGCAGATAGCTCTAGATCATGGGTGGGGTAGTTATTCTTATGAACCCTCAACTGTCTACCCCCATAACACACTACTTTCCCTTCTTGCATCAAAACCGCACCAAGCCCAGTACCACACGTATCAGTGTAAACCGTAAACACTTTGTTCCCATCGGGAAAAGTCAAGACTAAGGCTGTTGTCAGAGCCCTCTTTAAATGTTGGAAAGCAACGTCACAATCTATGTCCAATGAAAACACCAAATTCTTCTTTGTCAGCCTGGTGTGTGGGGTTGGTATCTTTCCGAAGTCCTTAATGAACTTCCTATAATAACCTGCCAACCTTAGAAAGCTTCTCACCTTAGTTGCATTTTTAGGAATCTGCCAATCTTGCACTGGAACCACCTTTGCGGTATCTATAGCTATCCCTTCTTTGGAGACCACATGCCCTAAGAATCTCACCCCTTTTCTACAAAAATGACATTTGGGGAACTTTGCCTTAAGATGATGGTCACGGAGAGTTTTCAATACCTCTCCCAAATGCTGGGCATGCTCTTTTTTGCTCTTTGCGAAGATCAAAATATCATCAACAAAGACCATAACAAATTTGTTTAGAAACTCCCGAAACACCTTACTCATCAAATCAACAAAATAGGCGGGTGCATTCGTCAATCCAAAAGGCATAACCAGCCATTCAAAGAAACTATCTGGAGTTCTAAAAGCGGTCTCATCTATGCTGTCTTCAGCCACCCTCAATTGATGAAATCCCGTGACCAAGTCTAACTGGGAAAATACCGAGGCACCAACAAGCTGATCAAATAAATCATCAATCCTCAGGAACGGGTGCCTATTCTTCTTAGTGAGTTTGTTCAACTCTCTGTAGTCGACACATAAACGAAGCGAACCATCCGCCTTAGTTGCGAATACAACTAGAGCACCCCATTCAGATATGTTTCCTCTGATAAATCCTTTCTCAAGAAGCTCCTCTACTTGCTTACTTAGCTGCCTTCTTTCCCTTGGAGCCATACGGAGCACTGGTAATGCAACTGGCTTTGCATTGTCCACTAGATATATACGAAAATCGATCTCACGCCTCATGGTAAACCCCATGCCTCATCGAAAATGCCAGAATAATCTCGGACTACTGGAACAAATTGCAAATCATCTATAGATGCATCAAGAGACTCTAGGAAACTAAGCATAACCGACCCTTATGGGTCACAAGAAATCTCAAGGGTCCTCCCATGATAAGTCAAAAGCCTAACAACCCTCCTCTCGCAATCCAAAATGGCACCATACATGGTAAGCCAATCCATTCCCAGAATCAACCCATTGCCCATAAACCCGAGCACATACGCATCACATTCAAACTCAATGCCTAACATAGATATTTTCAAACCCCACAAATCATAGATAAATGAGCCGAACCACCAATGGGGTTTGAAACAACTACGGGATCCACTGCCATACTAGTAATTAAGTGCAGAGATTCAACCACAGAACTAGATATAAATGAATGTGAAGTGCTAGAATCAAAAAGTGTTCTAATTGGATGATTAGAAGGAGAAATTAAACCTTCCACAGAAATTTTTCTACCTCTATCAGGAGCACTGATCACGAGAGCATGCACCTGCCCTCCAGAAGTTCCTGCCCTTTGACCTTGTCCCTGTGATCCCTGTTTCTTCGGGCACTCCCTAGAAAAGTGCCCGACCTCTCCACAGTGGTAGCAAGAGTTCTTCCTTCGCTTACAGTCTTTGACCAAGTGACCCTCTTTCACACAATTGTGACATTTTCTCTTATCCTTGCCTTTGTCATTCTTTCTACCTTTCTTCTGTTGTTGTTGTTGCTGTTGCCCCTTCTTGAGACACACCTTCTTATTTTGCGATGTTACCTCAGCCTTTACTTCCTTCTTTTCTCCCTTGTCTTCCTCATGCAGTAGGGCCATATTGACAAGCTTTTCAAAAGTGGCTCCCATTGGAATTTGGGACATGGTTAACCAATAAAGGGGTTCATTTAGCCCTTTAGCAAACCGCAACACCTTCTTGTGCGGAGTATCCACCAATTCTAACCCAAACCCTGCTAGTTGGTTGAATTTGTTCACATATTCTTTCACCGTCAAGTTCCCTTGCTTGAGTGCCAAGAACCACTCCATCTACATGCTTTTCTCGGCTTGGGAAAGAAACTTTATTTCAAATCTTTGTCTAAAATCTTCCCAAGTTTCCACCGGACGTCCAGCCTGGGTAACTTCCCGCCAAAGTGAGGCTTCGTCTTTCAGTAGCCAGGCAGCTAACTAAACCTTCCTTCTATCCTCTACTTCAAAGATTACGAACAAGTCCTTGGTCTCCTTGAGCCAATTCCGCGCTTCTACGAATGTCTTGTTCCCATGGAATGGCTTCCTTCCCATAGCACGGAAGTCTTTGTGGATCTTAGCGAAATTATCTGCTCTTGGAGGGGGAGGAGGAGAAATGATTGGTGTAGCTGGGGGAGGAACGTTTCCTTGGCCCTCGGCATGTGCCATGGCCTCTAGATACCTACGGAACCATCCGGGTATTGTAACGCCCTCCGGAATATTAGGAATGTTTTATTCCCCAAACATGCAAAAGAAAAAGGAAGAGATTTAGACAAAGGACCGAAGGATATTACATATGTCTTTTTGGGGAATGTCTTTCAAAATAGACTTTTCTTTTTAAAAATGCTTTCTTTTAAAACCTTTTTGAAAATAATTTTCAAAAACTTTTATCTAATCTGGTAACCTTCAGCTCTAATACCAAGTGTGACACCCCACGTCCGTTAATGTCACTCACAAATGGAATGCATTAAGTTTTGTGAAGCGTTATAGGTAAATAAACACAGAATATTACAAGACAGATATAAATAAGATAGCAGTGGAAATTCATATTTTTATTTCAAATACGAATCATATATAGTGGTCCAACATAACATAAGTCACAAAAAACATTACAATAATATAAATTATGTCTTTTACCATCAGAGTACATAAATACTTAAAAGAAAACATAATTCCCCAAATAAATGAGACAAAGCCATAGTAGAGATAAGAACTTCAGCCATACTTCGAAAGCAGCTCTAGAAAGAAAGCAGCTCTAGAAAGATGATATCTGAGTCTTGACTAAGCCTGAGTGTTTTCTCCTTGTGAACCCGAGGGTGGGTGGCAGAAGAAAGAAAAGGAAACAAAAGGGTCAGACATGAAGTCTGGTGAGACTAGTTACATTTAGCAAGTAAATAAATAAGAGTAGCATGATAGGTATATAAAGCGGATAAGAGAGATCACTACATAAATGGCAGGTGTGATAAGGTAGACAGGATAAGGTGTATACACTTCTCTAATGATTACTCTTCCCTATTACTAGTATAACCAGAATGAGATGATCCCTTCCACTATAAGGTGGTAGACTTAGGCATATGTCCAAATGTACCCTAACTACAACCCTAATCGATCGACTCCCTACTCTGTAGATACTCCGTGTCGGCCCCACAGTAGGATGTATCACGTCATAAAGTGGCAACCACTCATTGATAGGCACAACCGCATATCTACAGGTGTCACGGTCGTCTTTATCCCTTCTGCCCGGCTCATGCACGCACATTGCCCGGTCGGTTTGTGCTGCCCATACCGTTTTCCATGTTTGGATCTCTTATAATCAGTCCAGTAAGCGTGCCCCTTCTCTAACCTAATACAGAGTACATGTTTTGATACCTACTCCAGGTTACTGGATGAAACGTATCCCACACAATATGATTCAAGATCTCCCATTTGTATTGTATCCCCTACTAGGTTTTCTTTAGCTATGCATACCACTACGTGTCTTTAATTACATAACCCTATCATTTCTACAAGTTATGTTTACCCTAAAAGGTGTCTTCAATTGCATAACTTTATTATTCTAACCGATCATGTCTACCACCAGGTGTCTTTAATTACATAAACTTATCGAGTTTGATGGCCTATATGTAAATATTACCCACCCCTTCCAAATTTGCTTAATCCATCCAATATCCAGTCAATTTTACTTAACCCTAACTTTAGTTCACAATCATACAATCCCTATGGATTAGATTTGGTTAAGTAGTCCAATTTATTACCATGTCCATTTATGGTTTATATTGGGCTAGACCTCCCACATTAGGCCTATAACTTGTGGATGTTGGATATGTCGGTCGGGTCCGGGCAGTCTTACTCCACTAGTTAGGCCTAACCTCGTGTCTTAGCCTGATTCGTATTTGCGCACTTGGACCTCTCACATTAGGTTCGACATTAGTGGCTGCTGGATATGCCGGTCAGGTCTGGCCAGACTTCCACCACTAATGCAACCTAACCTCATGTCATAAGTGCTATTACAATTTCTAGTTGTAATTATTAGACATTTCCTTCTTATCCAATTCTTACCTATGTCTGTACAAGTGATTATGTCCCCACTTCCCCAATTTGAATTATATTCCAATTCATATAAACATTATTTAAATTATGCCAAATTTAACTCTTTTTCTCCCATTCCCTCACTAACGCATTCGCATATATTTGACGGTATATAGGCCAAAAAGTAGCCTAGTCATAAACAATAAAAGGAAAAGCGATGGAAATATGACAAAGGTGACTGTTTTGGCATAAACATAAACTAGCATGGTGATAAGGTGGACATATAAGCATAAATCTGATGAACTTGTGGCAGTTAATAGATTCTAACATAACTATGATGTCATAATAAACATAGTAATATCTAAATTAAACAATTTAGATGTCCAACTGTTTTAGATCTAATATGATAAGCACAAGGTGATTAACTATATCTGATTAGCAATTTAGATGTCCACATGATTCATATCCAATGGTTAAAATTAGATCTAACACAATAGAATGTTACAATAGATCCAACAAGATAGAGATTTAGATCAATAGTCAAAAATAGATCTAACACAAATAAGGTCAAGTTCCACATCATAGAATGCCACAAAGGTTACAATAGATCCAATAAGATAGAGACTTATATCCATGTTATACACAATTTAGGATGTCATATGTTCGCAATTCACAATGGATCTAATATAATCTAGGCATATGAACAAATCCAAGTCATAGTCGTGTCATATCTACTTTTAAATATTCAAATCTAAAAGCAACCAGGGACTCACCGAGTTTGGAAAAGAAGATAGAACTAGAAAAGATTGGATCTTGAATCTCCAATTGGTTTGCTTAGGTTAATAGTTGATAACGAATCCAGATTAGTTCAGATACCGGTAGTGTTTAGCTACCATGAATTCTTAATGAAGAAAACAAGAGAAATGAACACGTATATATAGCTGCCAGACCCTCTGAAACCGACTGCCACGTTAGCTCTAGGGGCGTCGACACCCCTTAAGGGGGGTCGACCCCCGTGTCGACACCCCTCTAGGGGGTCGACCCCCTAGAGCGGGAAAACTGCCGCCACTTTTTATTTTTCAAATTCGAACTATTTTGGATAAGATTCTGACTCATCTCTGACTCTTTTGTATATATATAATCATTCTGCGCGTATACAAACTTAAAACCCTCATAACTTCTTCATACGGTGTCCGTTTTACGCAAACCAAATGTCTATCTTGACCATAATTTCGGGACAGATGCAATGGCATAGTTCATTTTCCTTAATTATGAATATTAAATTAATTATTATTTAATTTATCCTTTTTTAGTGTTGTTAGATATTTGGGGTGTTACAAATATATCAAACACAAAATTTAGGAAACAAACTAATTAATTAAAACCAAACATTTAGGAAGTCAGTTGAACTTTGGTTTAGGGTGATAGATTTTACCAGAGCATATTCCAACATTTGCCGCTTTAATTGATCAGGAACAACATGCCAATTAATGTAAGCAAGAGACATATTATCCTTTGCTAGTGTCCCAAGAATATTGCTTAACTCCATAATATTATCAAAAAATGGCTGACCATCCTCATTCGAAGCAATGACTACTTTATCATCGGGGGTTCTAGCATGCACCTTAGTCATTTTTGATTTCCCACTAGGTTTTTTTGGAGCTTGTAATTTATATACCAGGTTCAAAAAAATGAATAGAAAATTAATGTATGGCCTTACAGAAACATATAGTATGCATGCAAAAT
This sequence comes from Allium sativum, assembly GCA_030737875.1. Classification (NCBI taxonomy): domain Eukaryota; kingdom Viridiplantae; phylum Streptophyta; class Magnoliopsida; order Asparagales; family Amaryllidaceae; genus Allium; species Allium sativum. The sequence goes on along the minus strand of CM060920.1, from coordinate 468,220,870 downwards.
TTATAATAGACACACCCAATAGTGCAGTGCAATGCACAGATAAAGAAACGTTGTACCTGCTTTATGTTCCTATGCAATCCATTCCTGCACTAATTGATCAGTAACATTTTCCATAGTTGGAGCTGCAGCTTTTGATGTTCCCGCATTGCTAAATAAGCAGCGACTGGACCAGCAGCTTCACAACTGGTTGGTTGTTTGAACATTTTTCTACATGTAGGTTTTAAAATTGGTGGACGAGGTGTTGTAGGTTTTGAAACTGCTGGATGATACATTTTATGTTGCATCGATTTCCTATATGTTTCTACATTTTTATCTAAGTTACTGATTTCATTGGAGTGGGAGTGTGTGTCATCACTTCCTTATTAGAGCCAACTTTCTTTGGAGGAGGGTGCAGGTCGTCGCTTCCTTTCAATTTCAAGGGCTGCTTCGCTCGCGGACGAGTTCTTGGTCCAAGTAAAGGTTCCTTTTGACTTAACAACTTTGATTCTCTACAATTAAGTAGAAGTTCAAGATTTTTAATTTAAGATTTTTTACCTTTATAAAGGCAAAGACAATAAGTAGTAACAATAATTTTTTATACCTCCAAATCCGATGAACCATCACTGTCATCTTCACCATCATTTTCTGGGATGTATTCATCACATCCATCAATATGTTTGCTTTTTTCTTTCCTATTTCATGCTGCAGCCTCTTTCGTAGTACTAACCAATAAAGGCACCCCAAGTGATCTACTAATTGCATCATTCTCTTGCATACACGCGATTCGACCTTGCTCATACTTCGTCAACACTGGTGGTTGTGAGAACTACAAGCAGATTAGCATTATTGTTAACCATTGATGATAAATTTAAGCTAGTTAACCAAATAGAGTCGACATGTAAACAGTTCTTTCATTTTCGACGGAATGCAGGCACAAAGAACCAATAGTTACTTGAATTAGTTGCAGCCTTAATGCTCGGAATAAGAAATCCACACAGTAATAGAAAACATTAAAATGCAGTTCGTGCTTTTACGCGCAGAATTTTTACAAAAAGTCATTTGAAATATAAGATTTCAACCTGATTAATAAAACTGAAATGATAACTGAAAAATACCTTAACATCAGCTTCATTCTCTCGGGTATCATCATCATTATCTGTTTCATTTTCTATATTTGATTTCCTTTTGGTTCCTTTATCCGTCACAGTAACATCTTCTTCACCATTATTCATATCAAGCTCCGGTGATAGTTTCTTCTGACCCACTTGAGTTGGCTTGTTTTTCATCATTTTGCGTTGCTGCTGAAGTCTATGTGCGGTAATATACTTGTGCATTGCAACTAATTTCTTTGTAGAACCTATAATAATAAAAATAATAACGGTGGCCTTCATGTCCTTTGAAACTCTCCGTCATGGTGTAGCCGGATATTTAGAAGTTCATCCATCTTGTACAAAATGAATACACTAGAACAAGGTACATGCATGTTAAAGTGGACAAAAAACAACAATTAACATTTTGGGCTGTAACAAATTTAGATGGCAGTAAAGAAAGACATTAAATCATAAAACATGTGAACAGTGCAAATTGGATTATGAAAAAAGAGTGCCAAATACATTAATCAAAGATAATAATTTACAACTAAAACAAAAAGTGCAAAATACATCATAAACTAGACAACAGATTTGACCAAAATAAAGCAATAACAAAGAGGAATTTTTTTGTCCTAAGGAGATAGAACAGGAGGAACTTTTGTTTCTAGTTGTATTATAAGGACATCATCCATAATCCAACCCCATCAACAACTTCTGGTTCTAGTTCACCACCTATGCCAATATCATGTACGAATGCGGAATGCTCATGTCTTCTTTCATTGCATTCCGATTTTCATTATAACACCAATCTCTTGGCAATTTTTCAATAACGTAATGACTGCTCTTTTCAGCTACATCTTCCGCATAAAATATTTGCTTCTCTTGCAAAGACAGGACATAAGGATTAGTTTTGTGGCACTTACTAAAGTTTACTCCAGTAAGACCAAATGAATCCTTTTCCTCTTGGTATCAGCAACACTTAAAAAGGACCACTGTGAAAGCTCCCTAATAATCAAGCTCAAAAATTTCTTCGACTGATCCGTTGTAATTGACATCACCAGCTATTGGGTTTTGGTCTTTTGAACTTGCGAAGTTGGTGGTTTTGGCAGTAAAAAGTACACCACTATTTTGTGTAGTACATAGAGAATCTCTTAATTTTGTGTGGCCTATATACATTTATTACATAACTAGTAAACTTCCTAGCTACTTGATTAGGACCTGATGCAAACACCTCTAAATCTCTTGAAATATTGTCCTTTTTCATAACCTCTTCTTTTAGCCAATTCCAAAACTCTTTGAAATGTTCTCATTCCCTCTTGTATCTTCTTGGATTTGCAAGACCATCCCCAAAAGCTAGATGAACCCTAAATAATAATTAATGTCAAAAAACTATGAAGTGCAGATATTAATTTATAGTTAACGAAAATGATAGAAGAACTTAAGAACTTAATCGATCAAACTCTCAATTTCTTTATTAACGGAATTTAACAAAATATAACGATGCATTGCCTTCTAGTTTGCATCTTTCAAATTTAACATATTTCCATCTTTATTCTTCTTTGTTCCAAAATGATATTCCAAATCTATTGGACATCTTCCGAAATCAATCGACATGTTTTCTGTTCCTCCATCAACGCTTAAAAATCTTGAACAGAAGCTCACTTACTCTTCTGCCAAGTAACTTTCTACAATGGAACCTTATGGTCTGTTTCTAATTCAAACATAAGATTTCAACTTTCCTAGATGTCGCTCAATTGGATACATGCATCTAAGGTGTTCAGGCCCACTGTATTCGATTTCTCTTCATAAATGAACAGGCAAGTGTACCATTATATCGATAAAAGCCTGTGGAAAAATCATTTCAAAATGACAAAGTATCTCGACCATTACTTTTTGCAACCTCTTGATATCATCCACTTCGATAACCTTGCTCCATAGTCCTCTAAGGAATGTACTAAATCTTATCATTGATAACACAACCTCCGGTTTTAATGCTTTTGTCACTGTAAATTGTAACAAATAGTGGAGTATGAAATGAGCATCCTGGCTCTTATATCCCATAACCGTTCTCTCTTTTATGTGCACGTACCGCCTAACATTTGAGGCACAACCGTGGGGAGTTTGGTGTTCTTCAACACAGAGCAAAATATTTCTTTTTCCTTATTTGTCATATTAAATATTGCAGCTCTAATTTCAACATGCTTTCCATCACCACATTAGACAGGATGAAGGCCCTTCCTTATGCCCAACTCCTGTAAATCCAAACGAGCGTTTATGTGATCCTTCGACATGCGACTTATATTAAGTGAAGTACCAAATATTTTGTGGTATATGTTCTTCTCCATGTGCATGGCATCCAGGTTATGTCGAAGCGGGTTATGACATCAATATGGTAAGTCATAAAGTATTGACTTTTTTTAGAAGGGCCATCGCTTTTACCCGTTTTCTTGGTCTTATCCCCAAATTGATTTTTGTACCCCCGTAATTCAATACATGTTCCTAATAATATTTTTTGAATGCTCCCCATTTCAATTTCGTTATTAAATCTCCTATTATCTAGCCTCCACGTATGTATCGAATCAAGAAACTTTCTATGGTTTATATAACATATTTTTTTTGCTATGCTTCAGATAATTTGAAGAAGTTTCACAATGGGATACTGAACATGCTAGTTTCCCCTTCGTGCTCTAACCTGACAACATGGCATATCCTGGACAATCACTAATGGTCCATAAGACGCTTGCATGTAAATTAAAATTCCCATCTGTCAAGGAATCATAAGTTTTATTACCAACATTCCATAACACTTTCAATTCCGAAATTAACGGCTGCATATATATGTCAATACTGTTCTTTGGGGAATATGGACCAGATATTAATGTTAAAAGAATCAAATTCTCTTTTTTCATACATAACCAAGACGGAAGATTGTAATTTACCAACACAATTGGCCATGTACTATAACTTGAATTCATTGAACGATATGGATCAAATTCATCAAATGCTATTACTAATCTAACATTACGATTTTGTGGTGAAAAATTAGGATAGCGAGCATCCATCATCTTCCATGCCACACCATCAGCCGGATGTCTTAGTTTTCCATCTTCTTTTCATTTCACCAAGTGCCATCTCATAAGTTTGGAAAATTCTTTGCACATAAACATCCTTTGTGACTTTGGTCTTAGTGGAAAGTACATCATAACATTTTCCGACACTTTGGGAATCAACCTTGGTGGATCATTATGATGCCTTCCTTTTGTTTTACGACTTTCCTCGAAAAACCATAAGTGTCGTAAGCCTCTTTATCTTTATTCTCTGCCCAAAATAACATGCAACTGTTTGGGTAGGTATGTATTTTATGGTAATCAAGACCTAAATCTTTAATGACACTCTTTGCACCGTAGGAAGACAAAGGCAGCAAGGCATCAGGAAAGGATTCTTTTATAAGCATTAGTAATTCCCTAAACATAGACTCGTTAATTCCATAAGCACACTTTAAATGATAAAGCCTGATCAAGAAACTTAGTTAAGAAAATTCAGTGCAGCAAGGATATAACGGTTGTTTTCCTTCTTTAACACGTCGATAGAATTTCTCATCCTCTGGATTCGGTTCTACTTTAAAGTTCCCTATATTTTGATCAAATTTGTAACCCTTACATTTGAACATCACATCTAAATTATCCTTAAAATCCATCTTCGTTTCACAATCCATATAGTCATCAACACCTACTAATTTCAACACCTATTAATTTCGTATGTGAAACCTCACAAATCCATCTGGTATGTACTGGAGAAGGGCCATTAAAAATAAGATGATCGTATATGTCATTTTCATAATACCAATTATGTTCTGAACATTTTTTTGGAGGGGGAGAGGGGGGCCTTCATCTCATCACCTACTTTATAAATGGGAAATGCATTTCTTAGAAAAGCTTTTACCCCTCTTACATATTCTGCAATCGTTCTCGAAAGTCTTATCTATATGTAATACTCATTATCCATTGCCATAATCTAACCATGGCCTACTAAGACTAAATTTGATACCACTAACAGTTTCAAGACACGAACAGGGGCTATCCTGTAAGGTTTGATTAAATTAGAAATAAAAACACAAAAAGTTTATAATTTACAAATATACATAATCGGTGCGGTGAAATCAGTGTTTTGGCCAAATCAACGATTGTTTTGATTTGAATTATCACTAACTTTTGGAATTGAATTATCAGGAGAATACATAAACAAGCAACTAAGGATATTGAACAAAAATTCATAACATTACATGGCTGCACAAAAACAAAATAGTACAGATAAAAAGACTATACAGGTGATACAAAGACAATACAGTTTGATATATATACAAAGAACGATACAATAATTTAATTTTGTCTTTTAATGTTTAGCCTGTGAAGCTGGTGGTTAAGTCTACTAATTTTATTTCAAAAACCAATAAATCGAGTTTGCAGCGTTGTAAGTTGATGTTGTTATTCATACCCATACTCAAACATTGTGATTGGTGAGTCAACTTGCTGTTCGTTAACCACTTGGTTGTTTTGCTGCTGATGATACAAGGCCGCACGACTTTGTTGTCGATGTAGCCTTTCTTCTCATCGTTGTTGTTCTCGGTTTTGTCTTTGGAGTTCTTCTTGTTCTGGTTCATACTCACACAAATCTTCGTAGTGCCTTTCTTGCATCTCTATGTAGAAACCAATATGAGTTTCTGGTGATGATGGGTTTGACAGTCCTAGATCACCCGTGCCCACGGTATCTACATTATCATATGATATAGGAAGAGACATAAGAATTCTTTTACTACAAACAGAAATAGACATTTAACATTTAAATTGGGTTTATTTATTTTGGTCCTCTGAATTTTTTTTCTGCTTTTCGCAATTCGACATTTAAATATATTAAGTCAGTATTAATTTATTTACCAATACATCAATGGTTTGGCAAACATAAAAATACAAAATTTGCACAATTTCAACACAAGAAAACATATAAATATAACACTTCAACTATAAGAAACACGAAGTATTCAGATAAAAAACCCCAAACATATAAACATTCAAATAAAAATGAGCAGAAAAACCCTAATTTAAGGCAATCGGTATACCTAAATCACACAGAGACTTTGAATGTAGACCAAAGTAAGTTAGGGATGAATTCACCTAAATAAAACTTAAACGATGAAACCCTAACTACTTGTAATTCTCCTAAATGATCCAAATCTGAGGTGTAAAGTTTGTAAAATAGGAGCAATCAGAGTTATATAGTTTGTAATCAAAGGTACAGTAACAATCAAAGGTGTTTCGTAGGTGTTTGTGTATGGATTTCGTGGAAAGAGTTTGCGTTGATTTTGTCAAGTGATTTTGTCGATAGAGAGAGAAAAGTAGAGAGTGAGAAATTTATTTTGGGGGGAAGTATTTCGTGAATGGGGAAACATCGCGCCAAAATTTCACATAACTGATGTGGGGATCGGTTTAAACCATTCGATTAATCATCATCTATGGTTATTTATTTGTTTATTCTGATAACGCGAACCACTGACTTGGATTGTATTTATGTAAAACTACATTTTGAACTAGTGTTGTACGTCACAGCACTAGAATTCCAACTGCAAAAGTGCATTCATATCTAATGCAACAACATATGAATATTTTTGTAGAAGATCAAAAAAGCATAGTTTTTTCCACACTTTTCATGCGACATACACACACGTTAGTGTCGAATATGCCCACTTTTGGCGTATTGTAGAGGCACCACTTCTCAACAAGACGTGGATAACGTCCATCGTAGCCCTTTCACAAGGAAAATCAGGAACTCCCGCTATCCACTAGACTTCAAGCTTCCAAGCTTGGAACCCTACAATGGCAGGACGGATCCTACCTTGCATCTCATGTGCCATAGGAGCCATACAGAAGTACTATCAGCATCGGACAATGTCATGTCCAATTTCTTCCCCATGTACTTAACCAATATTGCTGGAATGTGGTTTCGACAGTTGACAACTGAATCGATCAATAGCTGTAATATGTAGGTCACTCGCTTTATTGAATAGTTCAGGGTTCATATATCTCGATCAAAGAGCATCATGTTCCTCATATCCATTGAACAGTTTGACCAGACCCTACATTCCTTAGAAATATTCAACACAGCTGTAGCATCAGTCTATCGACCAAAGCCATTGATGGTGCTTATGGCCACCATGGCTGACACCTTGGATATAATAGATTTCAAGATTTTCCTTACTAGTGATCCCCCAAGGATATTATAGATTTCTACTCGGAGGCAGATTGGTTCCTTCGACAAGAGGATGCTAACATCGAGATGGATAGTTTCGACGTGCTTGCTATAAAGGATGGAGGACCGTCCACTACTAACAAAGGGAAGGGGGAAGCCCCGTAAAAGAATGACCGGAATATGCGGATCCAGAGGGAACCCAAATATGATCAATACACCGAGCTCAATTCCTCCTTACTGGATATACACCTCGATGTGCGAGGATCTCTTCCTTTTCCCAGGCCTCCCAGAATGGAGCCGACCCAAAGAGAACACGAATCAGGAAAGCACTGCATGTTTCATGATATGGCAGGTTATGGCACTAATGACTGTAGACACTTGTGTGATCTCATCAAAAAACTGGTTAGACGTGGAGAGCTACCCGAGTATGTCAAGAAATCGGCGGCATCTGTACCGCCCCTTCTACCCTCTCATGCTACTCAGAATGGTTCCCACACTCCTCGGAACAGGAGGGACCCAACGCTGAGCACTCGTGGCATCGTCATCAACTATTTGGATTGCATTATTCTGAACCTACTACGTCTCTTAGGATATAAGAGATATACCATTTTTTAGGTTTTTTATTGGTTGTGTTGGCTTAGGCATGTACGGGAGTTGGGCTTTAACTCTCAGACATGCCCTATCCTCCATAGCACAACTACTATATGAATAAAACAGTTAAATTGAAGTATACAGTTATGGGATTAGGATAGGATGTAATCCCAATGAGTGCTTTGGATTCAACTGTGAACCGATCAGGATTTGTTTTGGTTATGTAATAATTTTTAGACATTAATAAACTTTTATTTCCCAATCATGGATTATGTTTGACGGGCATAAGTATTTGGTCGGAATGTTGCTGGATCCTCAATCCAAAACCGAGTATGGCTTATATTTATCCCTAAGGTATGACTGATACCTAGGCATACAACTCACTCATCAGGACATGACGAACAAAATTTTCCTCTATAAAACGAGCATGGTTTATGCTCCGTTGTGTGGTATGGATTATACCACAAATATGGTTTATACACATTCCTCTACTAAGGGTATGGTTAATACCTGTGCTTAAACTTTACTTGTTAGGATATGGTAAAATCGGTTCCTTTTCCATTTGGGTTATACTCTAACCGGACTCCCAAGTATGGATTATACTTAGGCAAGTCCCACTACCTTGCCAGGATGTGGTAGAAGACACTATTAACGTCCAAGTATGGCTTATACTCAAACTTCTGGGTATGGTTTATAACCCATTTTGAAACTCTGGGTATGGTTTATGCCCATCTTTGGATTCCCAAGTATGGCTTATAACTGAAGAACTGAGCTACCTTGTCAGGATTTGACACGAAAACTTGATCACAATCTGAATATGGGTTAACTTAGCAAGGTCCTGGTCCTACAGCTTTCCTCTAAGATCAATCCGGTGTGATCGTTGGTTTTTTGGAATTCCTGGATTTCTACAGGCCTTATTACGATTCTCAGTGATTGTCGGTTTTCTAGCCCTCTCATAATATGGTTCGGTGTAACCATGGATTTCCGGATTTCTATTCATCATTTTCTTGAAGATCCAGAATATACCTTCCTTTGCCAAAAACGATATTTTTTGTGGGGCAAAGTGTTGACCAGGTTTTCGGTAAAAGCCGTCACAACTCAAATGAATCAAGACTTACTCCCGAAGATTGCAGAACTAGCTCTTTATCCCCAGGATCAACCTTAGTCATGACGATCGATCATGGTTCGATTCGATTCGATTCGATCCATAAACACCATAGGAAAGAAGGCTCCTCATCAAACTTATTCTGACATCACGAGATCAAGCCGAATGATCGATCAAATCAACCCTGGAGGATCGTACCGATTCTAAAATATCGGGCCGAACACTAGGTTACAAGACAAAGTCCTATTTCCGGGGTTACAAAATCGGTCAGCTTTGACCTGCACCACTTATCATGCACCAGATTTCGAGCTCCATGTATGCCACAATTCTCGAGGAGAACTGCTGCTTAGTAGGAGACCGAGTCCCGCAGCCTACAACTAATTTTCGGGATCGAATAACACGTGGTCAACCTCCGATAGGATGCATTCCACGTAGCAATCCAATTGGCCCTCCTTCTTACATATAAATACACCTTTTCCCAAAATGGAAAAGGGGGGTTCTCTCTTCTGAAAGTTCATGGTTGGCATTCTAAAAATAGCCCACCGTAGACTCCAAGAAAACTATATCGTAACACAAGGTTCTATGTACAAACCACTTATTTCTCTACTTTCTTTCAATCAAAGCAATTATAACCTCTAATCGACAGTATAAACAGATATTATAAAGTGGACGTAGGCTTGGTTGAAGCCGAACCACTATAAAAATTGTGTTATGCTCCCTGTCTATATTTACATTTTTGAATTCTGTGATTGTGGTTGTGTGTGGATTACGTACGTTAGGGGCTGATTGTCATTAAACCAACTTTTGATGTCAACGCAGACCAACTGAACGAATGTCCAATCAAAACTTTTTACCATAGTCCAAAAATACCCCCTTTAGTTAACAAACATTATATAATTAAAGGGGGATTTATCCCACATCCAATTGAATAAATCGCCATCGCTAATCTTTCTTCTTCTTTTCCCCAAAATGAAATTTTATCAAATCGCTAATTTTTTGCAGCTTAGTTTGAGGTGAATCTATGGTAATTAAACATGTTCTCTACACTAAAAATTAACATATAATAGTAAAAAAATAAATGAAGATGACTTATTTGAACAATAACTTGGGTTAAGATGACTCTGGCGTATCTTTCTTGATAAAACATGGAAGACGACAATAACATAATTTATGTATTAGCAATGAATCCTTTCCACAAACAGAGAGGCAAATCTGTTGAATAGTTTAAAATGGAAAATAAAATATACAGTGGTCGTAGATGTTACAATGTAAGAAATGCTAAACATTACGGATTAATCGAAATCGCGTAAAAATTACAATAACAGAAACTGAGGGTATGAAGTCGTACCCAATAGGCATTGGCACAGATTGAAAAGCATTTCAATTTGGGGTAATTCTGCAAAGTGGAGGATCAGTTGCTGAGCTTATCGATTGATTGATGGATTGGATGGCGTACCGATTAAAGATAAGGTAGAGGCCGATTACCTAATAGCAAGAGTTAAGATGAGAAGAGGAAAGTGGAGAATGAAACATCATTCAAAGGAAAAAATAATTAACAAACGTCTTCGCAGATGAAAAGAGAAAAAGAACAATTAGCATGACCGGATTATTTACACGGTATTTTGTGAAAGGGGAAATATCGCGCCAAAATTTCACATAGCGGAAGAATGCAACGAGATGGCTGTCATTGATTGGATAATGGGGAATGTTTAGATAGGAAGCAAGGATTGATTTAAACCGTTGGATTAATCATGCATCTACGGTTGTGGCTTTGTTTATGTTGATGACGCGGATAAATGAGCTAGTATATATATATATATATATATATATTTATATGTATGTGTGTGTTTGTGTATGTGTAAAGCAATGCTTTTAACTAGTGTTGCATGTCACAACACTAGAATTCCCATGGCAACAGTGCATTCACGTCTAATGCAACAACTTTGTAGTATTGTCGTAGAAGATCAAAAAAGCATAGCTTTTGCAACACTTTGCTTGCAACGCCAATAAAAAACGTCGAATTTGCCCAGTGGACCCGGTACGCATTTATTTTTCATACATTCACATATTAACTCTAAAAATTATGAAATCTGGAATCCTACCACTTTTCAATGTTCCAAATCCGATAAAATTGTTTTTGTCGAGTTCCCAGATTGTTTGAAAAACATCTCTTTTTAAGCTATTGGAATCATATTAAAATATTGATTTTCAGTATTTCCCCTATAAATTGATTTTAAAAGTTTACTAACCTTATTTTAATCCTAGTAAAATATAAAACAAAGTTTAGAATTTATTTTCAATTATTTTCAAGTCCAGATTCAATATTTGACCTTTTAAAATCCACAAAAATCAATTAAAAATTCATAGTTTAATTGACTAAAAATACGAGTAGTTACATTCTCCCCCACTTAAAATTTTTTCGTCCTCGAAAAGGAAGGGAGATGTGATACTCTTAACTCATTTTAGGGCATTACTAGCCCCATTTCTAATGAGTCACTCATTCTAGGATACTACCGATCCTATCTCTAATGAGTTTTCTTTTATAGGATGTTACCAATTCTAATTCTGATGACTATTTTCTTTATGTTCTAACGAGTTGTACCCCAAAGCTTTTGAATTCACCAAAGCTCTGATACCAACTATAATGGCTCGAAAATTACCGCCTTTTGGATCGACCGTAAGCCACATAGGTCCGACCCAAAACAGCAGAAAACCTCGACACATTAACTTTGGGCATACAACGCATCAGAAAGAAATAAAAGATTTTTATTAATATCATCTCGATATTACATCAGAGTACAATATTATCATTACAAAATACAGCGGAAACATAATTACAAAACTAACTCTCAGTGGACTGCTCTAGACATATATTTAGCTTCGATCCAAAATCATATTCTAAGTATCTTCAAAACAAACTACCCGGCTGCCCGTGTAGAAAATATAGGCACCCGAGTTTACAAGGGAAAAAAAATTATGGGTCAGTCATGGGACTGGTATGACCAATCCTACAGTTATTGTTAACTTATTTAAAAGTGAGGCATATCACGGGACCACGTCGTATAACATGGAACGAGTTTCCTCCATATGAAAAGCAGTGCATAACAACTCAAAACCAAAATAGTTTTATCGTCCATTTTACAACATATTTTGATTTATAAATCGTATCAACTTTATTTTCAAAATCCATTCTTTTGAAAATAATCTCTTTGGACTTAAAACCCCTATTTCATTTAAAATCATTGAAATACTAGATATTTCTTTTATATCAAATCGTACTTTACTTTGGGATTACTAAACAAATCACTTTGGAAATCTCAAATATCTATAATACAACATATCAAAACATATGCAACCTGATAGGGAGGTTCTCCCGTCAACAAGGCACTGGGACTTAGCCCTCTCATCTCGTCAATAATTTATGTATGTCCCTCTATAACCAGAGAGTTCCATAAGGTATGTCCCTCTATAAACAGAGAGTCCTATATCCGTTTGCCTAGATTTTTAGTCATGGATTTCCCGAATCATAGGCAACATATCAAATCATTTCTGTCCCAAAGTGATAACTCGTTTCGCAATAATAATAATCACAAGTACTTTGAAACCATAGTACTTTTCCTTTCCAAATGATTTAAACATTGAGGTTTTAAGCCTCCGAGATTTTCCTTGTTTATAAAACAATTTCCATAAGCCATTTAAGGTTCTTCAAATACCCAATAACTAATTTTTCACAAATAGCTTTATATCATTCAAAACTTGATATATTAAATCCAAATCACATCGAAATCATTTATTACGATTTATAATAAATTTTTCCTATTTTTATTTATATAAAAATAGTCCATTTTCACAAATCATGATTTTCAGGTCATTACGGGTTCTGGCACTGTTTTTATTCAAGTTTGATTTGGACTTATCTCAAGACCTAACTGTTGGATTTCAACACTCGACTTATCATTCGAAAGTTCTTTTCATTTCTAACCAATGTTTTTATTTTTCCATTTAATCCCCTTTTCATGGCCATATATCTTTACGACTAAGGAATAGGAAATCTTTCAACCACTTCTTACGGGTCAATGGAATCTTTATGCCCAAAATACTGATTCCAGTTCCGTCGAAAATAGATTTTACAGTATATAAACTTATGACCTCTCCCTCTATGTCTTGCGGTAATGATTCCTTTGGAATTACGACCTTTAGCAAATGTAGATTCTAGAATCCAATATAGTTATCCTTTAGGAAACAGATGAATTGGGAGAATCCAATGGTCGGATCTCCTAGTAAATCAATTGGAAGTTAATGGTCGACATTCGCGAATTGTCGCATTGTTATGAGTTCTATTCAATCCAGCTTTGATTAGAATTAAATATTGAATATAGTTGCTTCTAACAAAGTTTATTAACTATATAATCACTTCTGGAAATTATATTTCCATTTTCAGCATCAATTTCAAATATTTCCAATAAATGGATATTGTTATGTTTGTTATTAAAATAATATTATTTTTCAAACTTCATTCTTTTAAACCCAAATTTCCCTGATGTCTGATATAAAAATAAATAAGAAAGTTTTGAAAAGGAAACCTTTTCAAAACACCTCCTAGATACCCCCAACCGAACTTCACTTGACACGACCCGAACTTCCCCGTGAAGGAAAGCCCAGATTGCTTTGAGAACAACACACATCGAAACGCAAACAGAAGAACATTTCATTATTTATAACAACAATTCCATCAGAATACAAGAACATACAGAGTATGAATAAATATTATACAACAAAGAATATCAGAGATTTAAATACAGTACTGCAGCGGAAAAATAATACAAAACATAACTGATAGAAATACACGGATACAGAGCTTTCCGAATATCACTTCAGCTATAAACCAAGATCCTGTGAATATAAATCTGCAAAACTCAACTACTAGCTGCCCGTGTGTAAAATAAGGGCACCCAGAGTTTAGGTCAAAACAATAAACTCTAGGTCAGTCATGTGACTGGTGTGAGAACTAAAACAGTTATTAATTCAATTTTTAAAGTCCAGTAAGTCAAGGGACCACGCCGTATAACATGGAACGGGTTTCCTCCCAAGAATACCAATGCATAAAACAACAATGCAATGCTAAGTAAAGAAAAATGAAGCTGTTATAAGACCCAGGTCCCATCACATAGTGCAACGCAAGCCGGAGGATAGGGTTTTACCTTATAACAGCCAAAGAATGCTTGATACACGAAATTTTATCCTTTGATTCTTAATCAGACCCCAACCATAAATTAGTAAGAGAATGATTCCCTACGTATTAACCCCGAAGGCCGAAACCAACATCAGACAAATACCCAGGAAACCACCCATCTTAGCTCGTTTCCAGTTAGTTTCTGATTTTATATACAATCATAAATATCAATCATAGGCGGCATGGGTACCATATATCATGTCGCCATACTAGGCTCTACAAATAAAACTGAAATATCACGTATTGGAAATTGGATTTCCGTCATGAGTCGAGGCAAGGAGCAAGCTCCTCTCCGCTTCGAGACACTCTAGTAATGCCTCGGGACTACACACTCTGGGTAATCCCTGGAACCTCCAAGACCGGTCCTCCCTTACGTTTGAGGATTAATTATTCCTGAACACACGTTTCCCGGCCCTATAGGACCTATAATCGAGGTGCCTCGCATCCAAGAACCACAAAGGTGAAAATAATATAAATGTCAGCCAGTTTAAGCACTGACATCACCGTAGCTAGAAAGAAACGTCGTCCACTCCTTGGGTCCTTATCCCATTTTTAACTCATACCGAGGTGTGAGGCTCGCGAATCAACGCTATACACAAAGCTAGGCCACGTAGGCCGTGCTTTGATCATCAACCACAAGACTTTTCTTTTCAACAGAAGCCTTGTTCATTTGCCACGTAGGCGTGCCACACAGGCAATTCACTCCATTCGACTGATGTCCATCGATATACAACCTCTGAGCTCGTACGTCTCAGAGAAGGGCGTTAATAAAAGAATAAAGTCTCCGCCGCCAAACAGATGTATATTTAATAGAGATCAATCAGCACAGAATAAAATCCAATGTCAGACACACAGTCCATTTACAAATTCGTTTTGGGTCTGAACGAAACCGGAGGCACTTTCCTCGCATATCCATCGATCTCCAAGTACGTCTGGACGATCACCAACTGATTCCCTCCTCATGGGTGTACAACCCAATCAAGATCATCAGTACTCACCCAAACAATGTGAAGACTTCCGGTCTTCAACCACCGTCCTCATCTTCGACATATCGTCGAATCGGATATTCAGAATGGGTATAAACCCGGCCTTTCTAAATAACCCGTGTATATAATAAACAAATGTTACACAAACACAACATACGCCTCATTCCAATTCATCAGCCACTAACCGTAAATTAGTAAGAGAACAATTCCCCAAATATTAACCTCGAAGGCCAAAACCAACATCTGATCAATACCCAGGAAACCACCCATCTTAGCTAACCTACAGTTAGTTTCTAAATTTCACATTCTTAGGGAAAGGTTCCCATTAATTTTATCAAAGATAAATTCTTCTAAATTTATTCTTTAATCTTCCTTTGGATATCATTTCAAACCATGTTAAGGTTTTCCAAACTAGTCGGGATTAGCAAACCACATCGAAGTAATTATTTATTTTATTTCCCAATCTCGACCTATTCATCCCATGAAGCAAAACTGGTAATACACCATATTTAACACCACGGTGTTATCGGTAAAATTAATCACCATTTCACGTTCAAATCTATTTAAAGATTTAACTATCGCTTTGGAGCAAAACTGGTGATACTCCATGCTCGATCACTTTCCCAATTTGATAATTTAAATTATCAATTCACATTTCAATCTAATTATAGATTCATTAAAACTCCCCTTAGTTTTAATCTTCTCAAAAATCAATATCCTGTCTTTAACTGGGTTAAAGAACCAATGTCATCTAAAACACGATTCACGATAAACCAAAAATCACATTCTATTGTTAATTGGGTTAAAGAACAGGTGTTATTCAAAACACCGCTCACGATAAACCCAAAAACCAATTTAAAATCAACTCCAATTAATATTATTTAATTGGTACACATCATTAAATCTAAATAGAAAGATTTAATCTTTTTCTCAATTGGGTTCAAGAACAGTGTTAATGAAGACCCCATTCACGACAAACCCAAATCACATTTGATATTAAATACAAGGCTCTGAATAGAAAATATATCGGCTTATATTCAATATCAAATTCTACGACCAACAAATATCGTATTGGAAATAACGATATTAATATATCTTTCAAATTCCCATAACAATATCTGTATAATCACGAAATCCAACATCAAAATATTCCAAAGACAATTTCGATTCAAATCCATTCCAACTCAATTATTGGAAATTATGGTTACTTTTAAAACCCCTTCAAATCCACTTTATTTATTTCAAAAATAAATAGAATTATAATTTTAGTTCAAAACTAGTTCATTTCGATAAAAACCTATTTTTATCTTTTCAAATATGGAGTTTTTCATCCCAATTCTTCTCCAATCATTTCTTATGATTTTACACAAATTATGGATATTTTTAATAATTTTATCAAGCCCCGTAGAGTCGATTTCCATCAACGGCCATCGAACTGCACTTACAGCGACCTTTTCCAAATTTGACTTGGACATAATTCCAAATCCAACCGTTAGATTTCAAATTTCTAATATTCATTGGAAAGCTGTTTTCGACACGAACCCAAAGGTTCCGCTTTTAGGAGAATCCGACAGTCGGATCTCCCGTAATGTCCATTCGAAGTCAATTGTCAAAATTCACGAACTGCCGCGGCGCGGCGCGTTCTATTCAGGCCATTATATATAATATATATATATTATATTTCATTGATTTCCTTTTAAAACATATTTTATAAATCGTTTTAAATTCATTTTCGAACGATTTCAACTTCATATTCAATTTCGAATCAAAATTGAATATTCCACATCATCGATATACAAATGATAATATTTTCAAAACGTTATATTTGAAATCACTTCCTTTTATATAATCGTTTTAAAAATGAATATAATCAATATAAATATCATTCGCATCAAAATAGCGCATCTCTAATCAACACGACTTTATATTTTTCAATAACTTCGTTATTCTATTCAACAAATGAATATTTATTCTATTCAACACATGAATCTATATTTCTTACAACACATGACTAATCTCAACACATGAGTACTGTCAACACATGACTATTTTTGTTATGTAATATATTTTATAAAATTTTGATTTCTATCATTTAATTTTTAATCAGACTCCAACCGTAAATTAGTAAGAGAACGATTCCCAAAGCGTTAACCCCGAAGGCCGAAACCAACATCAGATCAATACCCAGGAGACCACTCATCTTATCTACTTTCCAGTTAGTCTCTAATTTTATATATGATAAAGATGCAAATTTTATTGTTAAAATATTTTACTCAACACATGAATCGATATTTCTTTCAATACATGACTATTCTCAACGCAAGAGTACTATCAACACATGACTATTTTTGTTATTCTTTGTTTTCCCAATTGGAATGAGGCCCAATCAATTACCATATAATGTTAATTATATGGATTCCATACAACACATGTATATAATAGCAACGATAAATAATCAACCATCATCCAAAGTGCACCACATAACTGCATAAGCATTAAATATAATAATTAACGCTTACACAGTCGGTCGACCAATCGATCGACATACAACTAAATAATTGGGATTAGTGTACGCCAAATATCATCCCAACACCCGTATGGGGTTTCAATCCACAAACACTGAATATTATTTGTGCAGTTGGGCGACGTGTAAAATTTATCATCCCAATCAATGTCCTTCAAATAGGTGTACATAAACAAATCGTCTGATTTGTAAATGAATATTTTATTTTATTCACATATACGTTAAAAAATATATTTTTAACGATAATTCACACATGAATGTTTTATTATCTATTTCACATCAACTTCACAAACAAATTTCACAACACATCAAACAAGCATACAAGTCGTCCATGGTCTGTGGACGACGGGTGTCGGGTGCTGCTGAGCACCGTCTGCATCCTAATATATATAATTTAACTAGAAAACAAGATTTAAAGTGAGAAGTTCTCACATTGGGTTTCCACTCCGCCATTCTTTATTTCTGAACGGTTCGGATTTCTGTTTCGCTTCCAGTCAGTTCCATCGCAATCTATTTCACTCTGTTCATAATAAAAATCACATCTTTATTATTTATTTTTGTATATAAAAATCATATTTTTTATATTGCTACTTCTATAAAGATCACATTTTTATCTTCACTTCATATATATAAAAACCGAATTTTTATCTTCACTTCATATATATATAAATCGAATTTTTATCTTCGCTTCATGTATATATAAATCGAATTTTTATCTTCACTTCATATATATATATAAATCGAATTTTTATCTTCTCTACATATATATATATATAAATTGAATTTTCATCTTCACTTCATATATATAAAAATCAAATTTTTATCTTCACTTTATATATATAAAAATTGAATTTTTATACCTCGTTATGAATATTATATTTTTATATCGCTACTTCGTATATAAAAATTTCATTTTTATATGTTATCCATATAAATAAAAATCTCGTTTTTATATGATATTCATGAAAATAAAAATCTCATCTTCAAGTATATAAAAATCACAACTTTATATGTTATATATATAAATAAAAATCAAATCTTTACTATGTTACAAATCTAATCTTTTTCATTATGAAAACCTTATATAAAAATCCAATCTTTATCGCTATGAAAACATTATAAAAATCCAATCTTTATGGTGATGTCATACATATAAAGATCAATTCTTTTTGGCGATGTTATACATATAAAGATCAATTCGTTTTGCACTTAAAAATCAAATTTTCATAGACTAAAATTCAGTTCTTTTCAGTTTTAAAAATCAGTTCATATCAGTTTTAAAAACCAATTCTTACGCAAGAAAATTACTGAAATAAAATAAAATAATAATAAAGAAACTTACAGTATTTTTTTTAGAAGGGGGAAGGGCTTCGTCATCGGGCGCTGCAGGGGCGGGGGGTTCGATCATCATCGGCGGGCTGTGGGCCCAGCGGTGGCGTCTGGTATGCGGGTCGACGCTGGGGGCGGGGGGGGGGGGGGGGGCTGCATCAATTGGGAAGAGGGGGAGGAGATGGGGGAGGAGGAGGAGAAGGGGAAGGAGGAGGAGAAGGGGAAGAAGGGGGAGGCGTCGCCTGGCCTGCGGCTGCGCCAGGGTGGAGGGCGGCGGAGTATAGGGGGCGCGATCCCCTATTTCTCTTTTTTTATTTTGTTTTAACTGAATGGTATACGGGGAGGGGGGGGTTTGAGAAATTATAGGAGATGAAAGGGAAGTTTTTTTTATTTAATTAATTATTTAATTCTTCGATTTCAAAAAGCAACTTTTAATTTTGACATTGAAATCAAACCCATCGACTGTCGTCCCCAGCTAATTACCCCCATTCCAAACACAATGGGATATGTATCATAGGCTGATTTGACTGTTTCGATCAGTTTTCGTCAAAATCAAAGTATAACTCTATATATTGAATTTGAACACACATTTCAATTTACTGGGGTCACATACTTACTCGAAAAATCCTCAAAAAATATTTTCTAGCTTCGTATTGATGATACGGTCCTAAAAAAATTAATTTCGTTAAATTCTGAGACGGTTTGAAAAATGGCCATTTTCCAGTCGATTAAAATCAACTTAAACTGGTCAAAACACGTTTTCCTTTGCCATGCTCACATATTGATTCAAAAAATTACGAATTTTGAAACCTAGCAATAATTTGACATCATGGATCCAACAAAAGTGGTTTCATCGAAAACCGAGGTCGTTTGCAAAATTTCTATTTTTAAGGGCCAGAATTCCATAGCGACTATTCTGAATTTTCAACTGGACATATCTTTTGATTCCCACTACGAAATTTTGATTTTTCGGATTCTTTGTAAAGATATTCTCAAATAGATTCAAATACTTTTGGTTTCGCTAAAATCTGGTTTATTTTGAATCCTGTACATTCATTTGAAGTTTGATATCGAATTTTCAAACTACCGCGCCATCTCAGGCTCGTTATATAATAAAAATAAAATATTTATATTATAACGACGATCTATATAAACATATACGTTCGAATTCTATTCAAAATAAATTTCTCGTTAATATTATTTAAAATAATTCATTTTAAATATCCGAACTTCATCAAAATTGCCAAAATAAAATTTTTAAATTGGCTCAGAATTTCCGGGTTATTAAAATCTCCCCTACTTAATACTTTTCGTCCCCGAAAAGGAACGAAGTCGAAAGTTGTTTCACAAACCAACTCAACTTCCATTATTTTCTTTACGACTTGAGTTCTTCAACTTTTCAGTTTCTAAGAACTTTTCAGATTTTTCAAAAATTTGGCTAACACCCTAAATTTTCGAAAAATTTCGCCATAACATCCCCTGCACCGGGGACTTCGGGATATTTCATATAGCCTCCCATGGCCTTCTTCAATCCAAAAGAAAAAGAAAAAGCCAAGCGGCTAGCCAATCGGCTCATAAAATCATCCAAACCCAAAGAAATACAATAAACATGTACCTATTTGTCGGGTAAACAATTTTATTCTTCTGCTCTAGCCTCCTTGCTATGACCTATTCAATGTAAGTACATGTATATGCATGCAATTGTAATCATTTTTCAATACAGTTCAATATTCGGTTCAAGTAGGCTAAATGGTTCAAAATTTCAACAAATCAAACAATAATCATACAACACAACCATCAGTCAATTAGTGAATAACCGTTTCAAATTCATAATTTGTTATATATACAGAATATCATGTTTTTGATGCCAAATCACAACAATAAATCTATCTAGTTTTGGTTCTCACACCAGTCTAATGGAAATATATAGAAATCCCACCTTCGAAACACGAAAATAAACTACTGATGCTGTATGTCATCAGTAGAATCATCTCCGGGCGACTAGAGTGTGATTCTATATCTATCCAGTATATTAAAACTTCGAATATATGTTCATGACAGGTATATGCAAAACCTTTATATACTCGATTGTCCAAAATCAATATAAATAAAATATCCAAATACGTATACTTGAATTTCATTTTCAAAATTTTATTTCAAAAATATACTCTTCACACTCATTCTAGGATACTACTAACCCCATCTCTAACGAGTTATTCTCATTGGATATTACTAATCCAATATCTGATGGATTCTTTCACTTGGTTCTATTGTGTCTTGTTCTCGAGCTCTGTAAACCAAAGCTCTGATACCAAACTGACACGTACCGAACTTGCCCGTGAAGGAAAGCCCGGATTGCTTTGAGAACAACACACATCAGAACGCAAACAGAAGAACATTTCATTGTTTATTACAACAATTCCATCAGAATACAAGAACATACAGAGTATGAATAAATATTATACAACAAAGAATATCAGAGATTTAAATACAGTACTGCAGCGGAAAAATAATACAAAACATAACTGATAGAAATACACGGATACAGAGCTTTCCGAATATCACTTCAGCTATAAACCAAGATCCTGTGAATATAAATCTGCAAAACCCAACTACTAGCTGCCCGTGTGTAAAATAAGGGCACCCAGAATAAACTCCAGGTCAGTCATGTGACTGGTGTGAGAACAAAAACAGTTATTAATTCAATTTCTAAAGCCCAGTAAATCAAGGGACCACGCCGTATAACACGGAACGGGTTTCCTCCCAAGAATACCAGCGCATAAAACAATAGCGCAGTGCTAAGTAAAGAAAAATGAAACTGTTATAAGACCCAGGTCCCATCACACAATGCAACGCAAGCTGGAGGATAGGGTTTTACCTTATAACAGCCAAAGAATGCTTGATACGCGAAATTTTATCTTTTGATTCTTAATCAGACTCCAACCGTAAATTAGTAAGAGAACGATTCCCTAAGTATTAACTCCGAAGGCCGAAACCAACATCGGACCAATACCCAGGAAACCACCCATCTTAGCTCATTTCTAGTTAGTTTCTGATTTTATATACAATCATAAATATCAATCATAGGCGGCATGGGTACCATATATCATGTCGCCATACTAGGCTCTACAAATAAAACCGAAATATCACATACTGGAAATTGGATTTCCGTCATGAGTCGAGGCAAGCTCCTCTCCACTTCGAGACACTCTAGCAAATGCCTCGGGACTACACACTCTGGGTAACCCCTGGAACCTCCAGGACTGGTCCTCCCTTACGTTTGAGGATTAATTATTCCTGAACACACTTTTCCCGGCCCTATAGGACCTATAATCGAGGCGCCTCGCATCCAACAACCACAAAGGTGAAAATAATATAAATGTCAACCAGTTTAAGCACTGACACCACCGTAGATAGAAAGAAACGTCGTGCACTCCTTGGGTCCTTATCCCGTTTTTAACTCATACCGAGGTGTGAGGCTCGCGAACCCACGCTATACACAAAGCTAGGGCACGTAGGCCGTGCTTTGATCATCAACCACAAGAATTTCCTTTTCAATAGAAGCCTTGATCATTTTCCACTTAGGCGTGCCACACAGGCAATTCACTCCATGCGACTGATGTCCATCGATATACAACCTCTGAGCTCGTACGTCTCAGAGAAGGACGTTAAGCAAAAGAATAAAGTCTCCGCCGCCAAATAGATGTATATTTAATAGAGATCAATCAGCATAGAATAAAATCCAATGTCAGACACACAGTCCATTCACAAGTTCGTTCTGGGTCTGAACGAAACTGGAGGCACTTTCCTCGCATATCCATCAATCTCCAAGTACGTCTAGACTATCACCAACTGATTCCCTCCTCTTGGGTGTACAGCCCAATCAAGATCATCAGTAATCACCCAAACGATGTGAAGACTTCCGATCTTCAACCACCATCCTCATATTCGACATATCGTCGAATCGGATATTCAGAATGGGTATAAACCCGGCCTTTCTGAATAACCCGCGTATATAATAAACAAATGTTACGCAAACACAACATACGCTTCATTCCAATTCATTAGCCACTAACCGTAAATTAGTAAGAGAACAATTCCCCAAATATTAACCCCGAAGGCCGAAACCAACATCAGATCATTACCCAGGAAACCACCCATCTTAGCTAACCTACAGTTAGTTTCTAAATTTCACATTCTTTGGGAAAGGTTCCCATTAATTTTATCAAAGATAAATTCTTTTAAATTTATTCTTTAATCTTCCTTGATATCATTTCAAACCATGTTAACGTTTTCCAAACTAGTCGGGATTAACGAACCACATCGAAGTAATTATTTATTTTATTTCCCAATCCCGACCTATTCATCCCATGAAGCAAAACTGGTAATACTCCATATCTAACACCACGGTTTTATCTGTAAAATTAATTACCATTTCACGTTCAAATCTAATTAAAGATTTAACTATCTCTTTGGAGCAAAACTGGTGATACTCCATGCTCGATCACTTTCCCAATTTGATAATTTAAATTATCAATTCACATTTCAATCTAATTATAGATTCGTAAAAACTCCCCTTAGTTTTAATCTTCTCAAAAATCAATATCTTGTCTTTAACTGGGTTAAAGAACCAATGTAATCTAAAACATGATTCACGATAAACCAAAAATACATTCTATTGTTAATTGGGTTAAAGAACAAGTGTTATTCAAAACACCGCTCACGATAAACCCAAAAACCAATTTAAAATCAACTCCAATTAATATTATTTAATTGGTACACTTCATTAAATCTAAATAGAAAGATTTAACCTTTTTCTCAACTGGGTTCATGAACAGTGTTAATGAAGACCCCATTCACGACAAACCCTAATCACATTTGATATTAAATACAAGGCTCTGAATAGAAAATATATTGGCTTATATTCAATATCAAATTCTACGACCAACAAATATCGTATTGGAAATAACGATACTAATATATCTTTCAAATTCCCATAACAATATCTGTATAATCATGAAATCCAACATCAAAATATTCCAAAGACAGTTTCGATTCAAATCCATTCCAACTCAATTATTGGAAATTCTGGTTACTTTTAAAACCCCTTCAAATCCACTTTATTTATTTCAAAAATAAATAGAATTACAATTTTAGTTCAAAACTAGTTCATTTCGATAAAAATCTATTTTTATCTTTTCAAATATGGATTTTTTTCATCCCAATTCTTCTCTAATCATTTCTTATGATTTTACACAAATTATGGATATTTTTAATAATTTTATCAAGGCCCGTAGAGTCGATTTCCATCAACGGCCATCGAACTGCACTTACATCGACCTTTTCCAAATTTGTCTTGGACATAATTCCAAATCCAACCGTTAGATTTCAAATTTCTAATATTCATTGGAAAGCTCTTTTCGATACGAACCCAACGGTTCCGGTTTTAGGAGAATCCGACTGTCGGATCTCCCGTAATGTCCATTCGAAGTCAATGGTCAAAATTCTCGAACTGCCGCGACGTGACGCGTTCTATTCAGGCCATTATATATAATATATATATAATATATATTTCGTCGATTTCCTTTTAAAACGTACTTTATAAATCGTTTTAAATTCGTTTTCGAAATGATTTCAACTTCATATTCAATTTCGAATAAAAATTGAATATTCCACATCATCGATATACAAATGATAATATTTTCAAAACGTTATATTTGAAAACACTTCCTTTTCTATAATCATTTTAAAAATGAATATAATCGATATAAATATCGTTCGCGTCAAAATAGCGTATCTCTAATCAACACGGCTTTATATTTTTCAATAACTTCGTTATTCTATTCAACAAATGAATATTTATTCTATTCAACACATGAATCTATATTTCTTACAACACATGACTAGTCTCAATTCATGAGTACTTTCAACACATGACTATTTTTGTTGTGTAATATATTTTATAAAATTTTGATTTCTATCATTTAATTTTTAATCAGACTCCAACCGTAAATTAGTAAGAGAACGATTCCCTAAGCATTAACCCCGAAGGCCGAAACCAATATCAGATCAATACCCAGGAGACCACTCATCTTATCTACTTTCCAGTTAGTTTCTAATTTTATATATGGTAAAGATGTAAATTTTATTGTTAAAATATTTTACTTAACAAATGAATCGATATTTCTTTCAACACATGACTATTCTCAACGCATTAGTACTGTCAACACATGACTATTTTTGTATATAAAAATCATATTTTTATATTGCTACTTCTATCAAGATCACATTTTTATCTTCACTTCATATATATAAAAATCGAATTTATATCTTCGCTTCATATATATAAATATCAAATTTTTATCTTCACTTCATATATATATAAATCGAATTTTTTTATTCACTTCATATATATAAAAATCGAATTTTTATCTTTATTTCACATGTATAAAAATCGAATTTTTATACCTCGTTATGAATATTATATTTTTATATCGCTACTTCGTATATATAAATTTCATTTTTATATGTTATCCATATAAACAAAAATCTCGTTTTTATATGATATTCATGAAAATAAAAATCTCATCTTCATGTATATAAAAATCACAACTTTATATGTTATATATATAAATGAAAATCGAATCTTTACTATGTTACAAATCTAATCTTTTTCATTATGAAAACCTTATATAAAAATCCAATCTTTATCGCTATGAAAACATTATAAAAATCCAATATTTATGGTGATGTCATACATATAAAGATCAATTCTTTTTGGCGATGTTATACATATAAAGATCAATTCTTTTTGGCGATGTTATACATATAAAGATCAATTCTTTTCGGCGATGTTATACATATAAAGATCAATTCCTTTTGCACTTAAAAATCATTTTTTCATAGACTAAAAATCAGTTCTTTTCAGTTTTAAAAATCAGTTCATATCAGTTTTAAAAACCAATTCTTACACAAGAAAATTATTGAAAAATAATAATAAAGAAACATATAGTATTTTTTTTAGAAGGGGGAAGGGCTTCGTCATCGGGCGCTGTAGGGGGGTTTGATCATCGGCGGCGGGCTGCGGGCCAGCTGTGGCGTCGGGTATGCGGGTCGGCGCTGGGGGGGGGGGGGCTGCGTCGATTGGGAAGAGGGGGTGGAGATGGGGGAAGAGGAGGAGAAGGGGAAGAAGGGGGAGGCGGCGCCTGGCCTGCGGCGGCGCCAGGGTGGAGGGCGGCAGCGTATCGGGGGCGCCATCCCCAATTTCTCTTTTTTTTTTAATTTTGTTTTAATTGAATGGTATACCGGGTGGGTTTGAGAAGTCATAGGAGATGAAAGGGTGGGTTTTTTTATTTAATTAATTATTTAATTATTCGATTTAAAAAAGCAACTTTTAATTTCGACATCGAAATCGAACCCACCGACTATCGTCCCTAGCTAATTACCCTCATTCCAAACACAATGGGATATGTATCGTAGGAAGATTCGACTGTTTCGATCAGTTTTCGTCAAAATTAAAGTATAACTCTATATATTGAATTTGAACACACATTTCAATTTACTGGGGTCACATACTTACTCGAAAAATATTTTCTAGCTTCGTATTGACGATACGGTCCTAACAAATCTAATTTCGTCAAATTCTAAGACCGTTTGAAAAATGGCCATTTTCCAGTCGATTAAAATCAACTAAAACTGGTCAAAACACGTTTTCCTTTGCCACACTCACATATTGATTCAAAAAATTACGAATTTTGAAACCTAGCAATAATTTGACATCACGGATCCAACAAAAGTGGTTTCGTCGAAAACCGAGGTCGTTTGCAAAATTTCTATTTTTAAGGGCCAGAATTCCATAGCGACTATTCTGAATTTTCAACTAGACATATCTTTTGATTCCCGCTATGAAATTTCGATTTTTCGGATTCGTTGTAAAGATATTCTCAAATAGATTCAAATATTTTTAGTTTCGCTAAAATCCGGTTTATTTTGATTCTTGTACATTCATTTGAAGTTTGAAATCGAATTTTCAAACTACCGCGCCATTTCAGGCTCGTTATATAATTAAAATAAAATATTTATATTCTAAAGACGATCTATATAAATATATACGTTCGAATTCTATTCAAAATAAATTTCTCATCAATATTATTTAAAATAATTCATTTTAAATATTCAAACTTCATTAAAATTTCCAAAATAAAAATTTTAAATTAGCTCAGAATTTTCGGGTTATTACATCACTTTTCCTGGTTACTATTCATTTTAAAATAAAAACTTGAATAAGCCATAACTATACGGAAATAAATTCAAATCAATTTATTTCTTTTACAAATATTCGTCATAATAACATAAACTTTATGTCCAATCAAAATCGGACATCAAGTTCAGACTTTTATTTTTCACCTATTATTATATTAATAAAATATTCATTAAATCATTATCAACCGCAGTATCAACCAATATCAATTATAAATGTAAACCAATCATCATTCAATTACCCAACTAGGGTCCACATCAATATCCTTTAACCAGTAAATAGTTAATTACTCTCTAGTGACTATTTAAGGTTTAATCAGTTCCTAAGTCAACACTATTGATTCTTAAGTGTCACATACCCAAACAACTACATATAACTTAAAAATGATATTTTTATCTTGCTTATCTTCGTTAAACATCATAATGAACTTATATCATTAACCAATAATCATCATATAACACGTATAATTTCACTAACTAAAGTTATATCAAACTAGCCTTTTAAAGTTCATTGCTTCTCACCATGGATTCCCCTTCGTCAATCTTTCAAGCGGAAGGTATGCTAACACTCTCGTACGACTTCGGAAGCTTCTCCGCGTTTATAAATATTTCTAGATTTGAATTGGGCAGAGTTTTGAGGCGACGAGGTTTCTAAATTGGGATAGAACAAAAGGGGCTATATTCAGGTTTTCGGAGCAAACCGGGTAGTGTTTCAGGGTTATTGGAGTTCGGCCTTAGGGGTGTGGCCCTAGGGTTTCGTTGGTGGGACGGGCAAGGACGGAGGCAAAGGTGGGAAAGTAGGGGCCATGGCCCCCTTGATTTGAAAATATTATTACAATTTTTTTTGATAAGTTTAACCACTTTAATATAAAAGTTACTACTTTTAAGGCATTTTTATTAATATTCATACAATAAATTTTGTCTAAAATTGATAATATGAGACATGGTAGGTTGAAATTAAGACAAATTCAGGGTAAATTTCAATTAAAAAATTTTGGCTGACCCTTCGAATCCGCCCACCTTAACCAAATTCCTGGCATCATCCCTGGGGTCGGTGTAACAACCCGAAATTTCCGAACCAATTTTAAATTTTTATTTAAGCTATTTTGATGAATATAGAAGAGAAATTGGTTATTTTTGCAAAATAAAATTTGAGAATAATTTTAAAATTAGTATTTGTGTTTTATTTGACTAAAAATAAACTTTGTAAAATTGTTAAAACAATTTAAAAATCCAGATTTTGAAAACTTGATTTTTAAATCAACACATAGCCCTTAAAAAGTGAAATTTTGCTTAGAAGCTCAGAATTCGACGAGATAAATTTTTTTGGATTCATAATGGTAAATCATTGTTGAGTTCCAAAATGCGCGTCGAACAGAGTTAGAATGTAGCCGTGCGAGGCAAAACCATTTGTGTAAAATAGGCTATGAGTTTACAAAGGAACATTATTGATACGATCTCAGAATTTGATTCTGTTTTTTTATGGATTCTTATCGTCAAATAATGGTTAAATCCAAAAGGCCATAATTTTTGGAGTTAGCGTTTGGGTGTACAAGAAGAAAAGGTATGCTAAAATCTCATTTTTGGAGCTTATTTGAGCATCTTTGAGAATTTTAACGGAAGGTCAAACGAACTTGGAATTCGACGAAACCTGATTCGTTGGACTCGTCTTGACGTGTACTATCTCTTGTCCGAAATCTGTGGCAAACCGAGATCGTTTGCAGCCGGGCGACCAGATGGAAAAAGAGATAAAAGCTCTTTTTCTCCTTTTTCTTTCCTCACTTTTTATCTTCCTCTCTTTTCTTCCTATTTCTCAAAAATGGGAACCTCCTCTTCACCCATGGTAGCAGCCACCCTTACTCACCCCCCACCACTGCCATCGGCCTCTCCCCTTCCCGTCCTCCTCCTCTCCTCCTACTCTTCTCCTTCCTCTCTTTCTCTCTTCTTATTTGCAGAAACTAAAACCTAAATCACCACCAACTACCACCATGGACCCCGTGCCGCCACCACCACCTCCCTTCTGGCCAGTCAGGCCTCTGCACCACTTCAAACCACCCACCTCCGGCCGTGGGCACCACCATGGCCAAAATCCCCTCTTTTCAAAAAATTCCTGTTTTGTAAATAACCCCCATCCTTCTTTTCTCAATAACTTTCAATCTGTGCATTTCTGGCCAAGACTCCTCAAGACCAAAGTTGTAGATCATGTTTTCCTCTATTATTTTGACATATCAAAATCGAATTTTGGTGTTCGGGGCTGCCCGAAAAACTTGTTTGAAGATTGCAGATCTGGAGCAAAGATTTGCGATTTCTGGTGAATTGGTGCATTTTTGGAAGAAAGTCTAGTTGGCAAAAGTTGTCCGAAATGACGCGTTTCTGCTAGTGATAATGTTTGGTGAAGATTAGAAGTCATATGCAGATTCCGGAGCTGGAGAGGCGAATTCGAGTGCGAAAAGCGACAAACGGCGAGCGCGCGATAAGAATATCTACATTAGAAGTGTCGTGGCGTTTGATTTAGCTTGGGTGAGAACTTCAATCTTAAATTAGTATAGTAGAGTAGTTAGTTAGTTATGCATTTTAAGTTGCAAGTTAGAAATTGCATCATGTAGTTATATAACCTCTTTTGGAGTTCAACACTTGAACTATTCATAAATCCCTTGCATTAGAAGCGTTGTATGAATATGTGACACTCGCATTTCATACTCCGTGGATGGACACTTGTGAAGCCTTAAATGGCATTTGGTAGTTGAGTATTTAATTATTTATTTATGATTACGGTGTGTACATGCATTGTATGAGAGTGATGATTCATTAGATAATTATTATTGGTTGAAAACCCCACACGGGTCTTGGGATGATATTTGACTCACACATCTCCATTGTTGAATTTGCGGTCAATCGATTGATTGACGGATTTATGTAAGCATCAATTATTTGACTGAAGCTTATATAAAAATAGAATGCACATTGGATGTTATTTTGTAAGTTGATAGTGTTTACAACTATCGTCGGATATAAATGATGAATGTAACCCATATAAATTCATTTATATGAATATTGGTTGAGATTTTATTCCAATCCGGAATGAAACATGAATATTTTTGAAATGTGATATTAAATGAGAATTAGAAGTTGATTTTGATGTACGATTTTGGATGGACACGAAAATATAAAAATAAATGAAGCCGAGTTAAGTAGAAAATGATATTTTAACTCGAATGGATTTCTATGTCAATTTTATTCATTGTAAAATGAATATCGAGAAGACTGAATTTCAAAATATTACATTTTGAAAATATTATCATTTTGAGATCATAACAATGTGCAATGATCAAGTTTAATTTAAATTGGTAATGAAAGTAAAATCGTTTGAAAAGGAATGTATAAACGTTATAAAATATGTTTTTAAATATAAATTGACGATATATATATTATATATATTTAAATGGTTTAAATAGAACGTATCGCACAACGACCATTCGCGAATTTCAACCATTGATTTGAAATGGATGTAATGGGAGATCTGACCATCGGATTCTCTCAAGTCCGAAACCATTAGGTTCATATCGAAAAGATATTTCCAACGAACATATAAGATTTAAATTTGAATGGTTGGATTTTAAAATATGACCAAATCAGTTTTGGAAAAGGTCGCTATGGATGCAGTTCAGGGGTTGGTATTGGGAACCGACTGTATGGGCCTTGATAAAATACTTAAACATATGAATAAACTATGTAAAATCATAGTAACTGATTTGGACGTAGTTTGGATGAAATATCCTTCATTTGAAAAGATAAAAGGTTTTTTTATCCGAATGAACTAGTTGATAGCTAGAATAATGATCTAATAATTTTTGGAAGTAATAAATTGGATATGGGTTTGTTGTGAACAGTATCTTAAATAATACTGTTCTCAAACCATTATATGAATGGAATAAATCTTTTAATAAAGATTTAGAGAAGTCTCCATTTTATTTAATTAAATTGGAATTGAATGGAGTTCGTTTAATACTAATCGAGGTTGGTTTCTATGAAGGAAGGCGTTTACTATTTATGGAATTTAAAAGGCTTTGCCGCTAGTCCACTTATAGTACTGATCGGATATAGAAATTTATATCGATTATAAATTATTCAGATTTCCATGAAAATTCTATATTAAATGGAAGATGATTTTGGGTTTACAGTGAATGGTGTTTTTACATGACATTTGTTCTTTAACCTAAGTAAAGACAAGATAAATTTCAAAAGTTGAATAATCATTAAGTAATGATTTTTGAAGATTAAAACTAAGTTCGAGTTTTAATGAATCTTAAATTAGATTGAAAATTAAATGGTAATTAAACTTACCAAACATGAGAAATATTCAAGATGGAGTATCACCAGTTTTACTCCATGCGATAGTTAAATCTTTAATTAGATTTAAACGTGAAATGGTAATTAATTTTACCGACAATGATGGGTGTTAGATTTGGAGTACTACCAGTTTTGCTCAATGGGATGAATAAGTTGGGATTTGGAATAATAAAATAAATGGTTGCTTTGGTAAGGCTCGATAATCCTGACTAGTTATATAAACCTTAATTTGGTTAAGTTGTGAAATGATATGATAAATTCTTTCGTAGTGGTTTTCTAAGAAAGATTTAAACAAGCGATTTAAATGAATTAAATCTTTGATAAGATTAAGGGGAATAATTCTCAGCATAAAGAATATTCGAATAAAAGAATATTTTGGATTTGGAGTGAGGGTATGATGTGTTTATATTTCACATGATTATAAGAACTACGAGTTATTCAGAAAGATTGGGTTTAACCCATTCTAAATAATTGTTAAGACAACTAAAATTCGAAGATATTGAAGACGGTGCAAGACTGACAATCTTCACATCGAATGGATTGCTACTGATGTTCTTGATAGAGCCTGCAGCCTTGAAGGGGTTATAGTGGTAGTTGTCCGGACGTACTTGTTGATTGTTCGGATATGCGAGGGCCGCTCTCCTGTATTGGACATATGAGACAAGGAATAAGGTGCCTCCGGTTTTGTTCAGACCCAGAACGGACTTGTAAATGGATTGTGTCTGACATTATATTGTGTGCTATATTCGTTGAACTTCACAATATATATATATATGTTTGGTGGTGGAGAATTTATTCTCTTGCTTAACACCCTTCTTTAAGACGTACGAGCTTAGAGGTTATATATTGGCAGAAATCAATGGTATGGTATTGATTGACAATGTGACATGCTAGGATGAAAATGATCAAGGGTTTTGTTGAAAAGCAGAGCCTTGTGGATGATGATCAAAGCACAGCTTTAAGTAGCATAGCTTTGTCTACAACGTTAATTCACGAGCCTCACACCCCGGTGTAAACCAGAAATGGGAGAGGACCGCAGGGAAGATAAGCATTTCTTTCTAGCTTGGAGTGATGTCATGGTATGGAGCCCAGACATTTTACTTATATGGATGATGGATAGCAAGATACCTCAAATATAGCGCCAACTAAAAGGCTCAAGTGATAGGTCCAATAGGACCGGGAAACGTATTGTTCAGGAATAACTAGTCCACAAACGTTAGGTGTGGACCGGCCCTGCCACTCCAAGGGACAAATGTTGTGATCCCTGGGACATATGCTAGAAGATCCCTTGCCTCGGTTCATGATGAAAATCCAAATTCCAATACATGATTTTACGAGTTTAGTTGTAAATCTATATGGTGACATAACAGGATGGGGTATTATGCCGTCTGTTAGCCTACTTTGTGAACTAGGCTACACAAAGAGCAAATAGTGAGAAAGACACCAATCGGTTCGGATCGTAGGAAGATAGCGCAGGAGGTAAGTAAAGATCAAGAACGCAGAGATCACATCGGATCGGATCGGAGAGATACGTCAGCAATATCAAAGGATAACAAGTGGCCTCATCGGTTCGGAGCGGAGGAGTACGTCAGCAACATTAGATAGCGAGTGGCCTCATCGGTTCGGATTGGAGAGATACGTCAGCAACATCAGAAAACATTAAATGGCCTCATCGGATCAGATCAGAAGAGTATGACAGCAACATCATAAAGCAGGTGGCTTTATCGGATCGGATCGGAGGCAGCCGATCTGAACCCTTTTCTCTGAGCTTGTGACCGTTGTTGCACACACTTCCTGAAGACTCGGACCAAGCATGACCATTTCTTCCACGATCTCCTACCAAATCAATGCGCTGTCACCATCTGGAAGCCTCCGAACCCGACTCGTATGGGATGGGTGCCACGCAATTCCGAACTGGAGCAACTTCGAAGAGATTTTTCACCTATAAATACACCATCTGGAGGCATTTGAAAGTTTTTTTTTGGCAAATTCTTAGTTCTAACTTCCCCCATAACCGAATTTCATAGCAACATTCAGATCAAGATCATCTCTTAAAGTCTATTTTTGAGAGATTTGAGTGAGTTTATGCATTGTAATTGTGAGGTTGAGTGAGAATCATTGCTGTATTTGTATTCAAATCAACAATTAAAAGAAAACAAAGTGGACGTAGGCTCGTTAACGCCGAATCACTATAAATCGCGTGTTCTTTGTTGCTTTTTTATTCTATTTCATTGAAATCATAACTAATTTGGAAGTTAGAACCAATTTTTGGTCTAACATTTTGGTGCTTTCACTGAGAACCTTTCGAATTCTCAGCCTTTTCAGGATTATCATTCTACTATTTGGACCTTCAAGTTCAAAGAAGTTAATCCCTTCTCTCTGACATCTTTCAGTACTTGTTGAATAACCGTTGAAGAATTAAGTGTTTTCGCTAAGACCAAAGGAAAAGAAGTGCAAGGCGCTAGGGGAAATGATTCCATAGAAGATCAGCAAGCTATTGTGTTAACAAGGTCACACGCTCAAAGCTCTGGAGCAAATCGCTCCGATCAAGAGGATCCGAACCGGATCGGAAGTGCCGATCAAAACCGAGTGGAAGGCGCCGATCTGATCCGATCTGAGGAAGTCGGGGGCACACACTCTCTCCATCCAAACCGCCCCGACCAGGCTGCTGTGAACCGATCCGATCCGAACTAGAATGAAGCTGGAACTTCTACTCGAGCTCCCTCTAATGCTCCGATTCCAGCCACGATGACTAATGTTCAGCCTGATCCATTTACACCCATTACTCAGGGATATTTTTCACGTTTTCTTGACATGCTTCAGAGCACCAATTGCATTGGAAGCCCAAAGACGTGACAACCTTCGCATGCAGGAAAACATGATCACTATGGGTAGAGAACAACAGGAGCTCCGGAGGCAGAAGTCTCCTTCCCCGACACGCCTACTTACTACAGATGATTCGTCCTCTTCGGAAGAGGAACGCCCTCGCGTGAGGAGGCCGCTCGAACGACCTCAGAACCTAAATCAATTGACTTTTGGACCTTTGGGATCCCGAGAAGACACTGCTCGTGCATTGGGCCCTGATGACCCGAGCCTACAACAGCCTATGTTACTACCCATGCACGGATCCCACGTCTTACCCAGAGATCCTAAGATTACCAACCCCACGCAGCAACAGCTTCTCCAACCTCTAACTCCTGAGATCGACCGGGAGCACAGAGAGCAACGTAGAGCAGCTGCCGTAAGAAACAGGAGGTTATCCCCTGATCAGGAACCCAGGGGTAACCCAAACATCAGATCGAGAGAGCCTGTGCAGACATTACCAAATGCCGATGTATGGGCAATGGTGCGCAAGATCATGTCCGAAAGCCGGCACTATACTAATGAAGACTGGGGCATTGAACGAAGTCATACCCCCTTCACAGACGACATACTGAATTTCCAGTTCCCCCGGCGATTCAACTTGCCTCAAATGGATCGATATTCAGGAAGAACAGACCCAGGGAAGGATCTGATGAGATATGCATGGTTCATGAATGCGGCAGCAGCTCCGGACGCCGTAAAATGCAAAGCTTTTCCAATTTATCTTGAAGATGTAGCGTTGTTGTGGTTCACTCGACTCCCTCCTTGGTCGGTATCAAATTTCACGGAATTGAGTGAGCGCTTCATGAATCAGTTTCGACTTCATGCCCAAAAGTCCAAGACCGTCATAGAATTGTCACGAATTAAGCAAGCCCCAAGAGAATCTTTGAAGTCATATCTGGATCGCTTCAACCTAGCCGTCACCGAAGTTAGTTATCCCCATGAGCCCACTATCCTAATGGCCTTGATAGAAGGGGTAGATCTTGACAAAGAGTTTGGGGGATTACTTAGCTGGAAAACCACCTTCTACTAGAGAATTATTCTATGAAAAGGCTAATGTTCGCTTAAGGCGAGAAGAAGCTAAGGCAAATCGAAAGAGAAAGTCAGAAGGGGCCTCGAAGGAGGGTATCCAGAGTAACATTGCTGTGAAACAATCTGGTGACAGTTCAGGGAAGGTGGAAGTAAATGTTGGCAACCAGAGTGGTGGTAATAGCAACAGAAATGGGAACGACAATAGAAGGAACAGAAACCGAGGGAATAGCTCTAATAAAAGACCCAGATTCCAGACTTTTGAAAATTACACGCCATTACATGATATGTTGGAGAACATTTATTTAGATACATACAGCATATTGCAGTACAAAAAACGGCCACCCAGAGATTCTACAGAGAAAGAGATTTAAACAGGAAAGTTTTGCTTGTTTTATGGTACACACGGTCATTCCACCAATTAGTGCCATCATTTGAGGGATATCATCGAAAAATTGCTGCGAGAAGGGAAGTTGGATGAGTACAAGGCCGCCCCAAGGGACAGGGGGCAAGGGGGACAAGCCCCGAACCAAGACCAGCCTGCTTCAAAACCCACAGATCAGCAAAAAGGTAAGAGGATCGTCATTAACTCTATTATAGGCGGACCTCACCTAGTTGGTCATAGTTTTAAAGCAATGGACCAGTACATCAACGCCGCCAAGCAATTTTAAATAGGAGAATGCAGTAGCCTTGAAGACGTCACTCTAATAAAACAGCAAAAAACGATGTCAGATGATGTTATATTCCGCAATAGAGATGATTTTGGAGTTCAATCTCCAACCGACGATCCATTAGTGATTACCACGACAATTGGCCTTGCCTTAGTCCATAAAGTCTTAGTGGACAATGGAAGCTCGGTTAATATCCTCTTCAAGAAAGCTTTCGAACAAATGAGGCTCGAAGCAAAAGACTTAAAGCCATGTTAAGGATGGATACGTGGCTTTAACGGAGTATCTACAGCTCTGATGGGTTTTGTGGAATTACCAGTCACTCTAGGGCAGGGAGATCGCCAGAGAGTAAGGATCCTACCGTTTGTAGTTTTGGATTGGAGTCACCTTACAATGCCTTCCTAGGCCTATCAGCCCTTGCCGAATTTAAGGCATGTACTGCTCCTTGGTGCTTGCTGCTTAAATTCCCGACTAACTCAGGAGTTGGACGATGAGGGACGACCAAGCTACGGGACGAGCTTGTTATGTGGCAGAGTTAAAGTTGTTAATGAAGGGGTTGAACATAGATGCTAAAGATGATTCCGCCCCTCTAAAGGAGGCCTCAGCATAGCAACTAAGGGGTCCTACCCCAAGAGAGTCGCCCTCAGACGTGCTCGAGGATATAGATCCCAGAGAGGATAGAGAACCCGGGATAAGAACGCAACTCCCAACAAAATAACAGTTGATATACCTATTGATGAAGTGGATCCAACAAAAGTACTAAAGATCGGCTCGCAACTGGATCCAGTTAGAGCGAGGGAATTGGCTGATTTTTTAAAGGCAAATCTGGACGTGTTTGCCTGGACTCACGCTGACATGTGTGGAATTTCACCTACCATTATGAGCCACTCTTTGTGTATTAATCCAAAGCACCCACCAGTCAAGCAGAAGAGACCGATGTTGGGCCCAGAGCAGTTAGCAGATTTGAAAGAAGAAGTAGAGAAGTTAAAAGGTAATGGATTCATTAAGGATTCGAAATATCCCAACTGGATATCAAATCCTGTCCTGGTTAAAAAGTCAAATGGGAAATGGAGAACGTGCATCGACTTTTCTGATTTAAACAAGGCTTGCCCGAAGGATAGCTTTCCTCTCCCCAGAATTGATCAGCTAGTAGATTCAACTGTCGGGCACGAACTTTTATCCTTTATGGACGCTTATTCCAGGTACAATCAAATTCCCATGCACATACCAGATCAAGAGCATACAAGCTTTACCACAGACTTGGGATTGTATTGTTACGTCGTAATGCCGTTTGGATTAAAAAATGCGGGAGCCACGTAACAGCGCCTAGTCAACCGCATGTTTTACAATCAAATCAGGAAAACCATGGAAGTTTACGTGGATGATATGCTCATGAAATCCAAGCATTCTCCCGATCATATGAAGGACTTAGCAGAAATGTTCGGCATAATACGAAGGTAGGTGATGAAGTTGAATCCCTTGAAGTGTTCTTTTGGCGTAGCATCGGGCAAGTTCCTTGGCTTCATCGTGAGCTCCTGAGGAATTGAAATCAATCCAGACCAAATAGCAGCAACCCGGAATATAGAGGAGCCGTGAAAGATTAGGGATGCTCAGAGCTTAGCTGGGAAGGTTGCAGCACTGGGAAGGTTCATCTCCAACGCAACAGACAAGTGTGTACCTTTCTTCGATCTCATAAAACGGGGAAAGCGAAATTTTGAGTGGACTCCCGACTGTGTGGAGGCCTTCCAAAATCTATTGGATTTCTTATAAAAGCCTCCAATATTATCAAAGCCTGTGGAACACGAGGATTTGTTCATCTACTTGGCGGTATCATCTCACGCCGTCAGTGCAGCATTAGCCCTCCAAGAGGATAAAGTCCAGAAATCTGTGTATTACGTAAGCAAAAAACTGACTATCGCGGAACGTAACTATCCGAAGATAGAGAAGCTTGCTTATAGCCTCCTGATTGCTTCCCGCAAACTCCGCCATTATTTTCAGGCATACCCAATTGTTGTGTATACCGATCAACCTTTGAGACAAGTGCTGTAGAAACCCGAAGCATCGGGGCGATTACTTAAATGGAATATCGAGCTGAGTCAGTTTGATGTGAACTTTCAGCTACGAAGATCAATAAGGGGACAGGCCTTAGCTGACTTTATAGCCGAATTTACAATCCCTGAAGAGGAAACGGTGGGTGACAAGGTAGTTGCTTTGGATCAAGAATTAGAGCTTAGTCCGTGGAAATTATATACGGACGGAGCCAAGAATGATAGAAAGTCCGGCGCCGGAGTTGTTTTGATAACTCCTGAAGGACGATCTATCTACTATGCATTACGGTTAGAGTTTGCTGCTACTAACAACGATTCCGAGTATGAAGCCCTGATTGCAGGGCTGAAACTCGCCAAAGATTTGGGAGTGAAGACACTAGATATATATTGCGATTACAAGATAGTTGTATGTCAAGTTTGGAAAGAATTTGCTGCTAAAGGACCTCGACTTATCACTTATCTCAAAAAGGTAAAAAAGTTATTGGAAGGTTTGGATCATTATAGCATAACACACATTCCGAGAGCGGAAAAACAAAAAGAAGATCGACTGGCGAAGCTGACAAGTTCTGATAATCTTAAAGAAACCGAAATGGTTCCGATAGAGGTGTTGGAATCACCGAGTTTCGACCTAATGGAAGTAGAGCTAGCCCTGGAAGCTGAACCAAAAAGAGAATCCTGAATGACATCAATTAAGAATTTTCTCAAAAATGGAACCCTCCCGTTGAAAAGGAGCGAAAGACGAGCTGTAAGACATTAGGCCATAAGATATGTTTTACAGGACAACGTCCTTTATCGTCAAGGGTTTTCAATGCCCCTCTACGGTGTATCGCACACGACGAAGTCAAACGTGTACTGCAAGAGGTGCATGAAGGTGAGTGTGGAGATCACACTGGAGGCCAAACCCTAGCAAAGAAAGTGTTACGGTATGGATATTTCTGGCCTACCATGGACAAAGACGCAGCTGATTATTCACGACGCTGCGATAGATGTCAAAGATATGCCAAAATTCGCAGAGCACCTCCGACTCAGCTCAAGTCAATGATAAGTCCATGGTCGTTTGCCATGTGGGGAATTGACATTATTGGAGTGCTACCTATTGCCAGAGGAGAAGCTAAGTACGTGATCGTTGCCGTGGACTACTTCACAAAATGGGTGGAAGCTGAACCTCTAACAACCATCACGGCAAGGAAGGTGATCAGTTTTGTGGTCAGAAACATTATTTGTCGATTTGGGATTCCGAAGACCATCATAACCGATAATGGGACACAATTTGATAGCATTGAGTTCAAAAACTTCTGCCTGAAATATAAGATTGATAAACGATACACTGCAGTGGCTCACCCGCAGTCAAATGGCCAGGTTGAAGCCGTAAATAAAGTCATTAAATCAATTCTAAAGAAGCGGTTAGAGCAGGCCAAAGCTAGATGGGTAGATGAGTTGCCATTAACTTTATGGGACTATAGGATGACCTTTAAGATGTGTACTGGCCATACTCCCTATTCACTTTCCTTTGGGTCTGAAGCGGTGATCCTGGTAGAATTGGAAGTCCCTTCTCATCGAGTTGCGTACTATGACCCGATGACGAATAAAGCGCTCCTCCTAGAATCTCTTGATATGATTGAAGAAAAAAGAGATGAAGCCGACTTGTGTGCCTCAAGACATCGACATCAAGTAGCACGTTATTATGACCGGAAGGTTCGCCTCAAAACCTTTGAACTAGGAGACCTAGTACTGAAGCGAGTCTTCCCGCCTTCAACCCAATTGGGTCAAAATGGGAAGGACCATGCACCATCCAACAGAAGCATGATATAGGAGCGTTCAAGCTAACGACCATGGACGGTGAGGAGATTCCCAGAGCCTGGAATGCTCAGCACCTATGACGATATCTGAGCTAAATATGAAATATCATTTCTTTTGTTTTCATAAGCTATGTAAAAAGGCACGACTTGCCTTAAAAAGTCTGTTTATGTGAACAAAAGATTATAAAGTGGATGTAGGCTACGACTTAACCGAACCACTATGAAAATATCGTGCGTCATTTACTTTCCTGCATTATTTATATCTTCAACAATTATTCTACTATGACTGTGAAACACGAAATGTTAAATGAAGATTTGGAAAGTTGGAGATGACCTACATGCAGGAACAAACAAAACGACTGTTTTTACCATAAAACATAGAAGAATGGGAAGACGACGTTCTTAACTCTAACTCTCTAGAATCGAGAGAGAGTATAAAGGACGGGAAGACGACGTCCTCTGAGGCGTGAAGGTGCACCCAGATGAGAGACCGCCTCAACGAAAACTCTAACCTGGATATGAGACAGGAGAGTATAAAGATGCCAGAAAGAACAGGCATCAATGACGAAAGGAATATGACCCCATCAGAGAATCAGAGACATTTGGATTTTTTAATTTAATTTAATCTTGAATAGTTCTTTCTCAGTTATCCAAGATTGACTGGGGGCATACATGTGCACACATATTTTCCTCCACCATGACTTCATTGCGTAACTTTTGTATGACATACTTTTGTATTTTCACTTAAGTGCTGAACTAACGACTATCAGACATTACAGGAAATAGACTATTTTTATTTACAAACGTGTGAGTTTGTACAAGGTAAACAAGCAAAAAAGAAGATGCGAGGGCCGCACTCGCTGCAACAATTGCGAACCAACTAAATGCCAAAATAAAACAAAGCACTTCATCATTTGGATTTTGGATTGGGCTTGGAATTTTTGGCAGCTTTCTGAGCAGCCTTAACTTCCTTTTCAGCATCGGTCATAACGCGTTTCAACTTTTTCTTCCCTATAACCGAAGTGCTAGAATCAGTTGATTTTTTCCCAGGAGTCGGAACGCTGGAATCAAGAGAAGACTTTTTGGCAAGCTCTTCTGTAATAGATATAGTTGAAAGCTTAACGACTAACCTTGATCCTGGATCCATCACTGCAAGAGGCTTAAGGCTTTCTGGGTTTAGGTCTTCAACTTTTAGCTACATACGTTTACCTTGTTCGGCTTTCATTTCAGCCAAAGTGATGTCATCGGCGCTTTTTGAATCCCCCACTATAGCCACATCAGGGTCTTCCTCATGTCCCTCGCTACCGCCATCGTCCTTTAAGGCGTCTATCATCTCATCATCATAAGGAGCATCAGCCTTGGACAATTCATCTCCCCCTCCTGACCCTGCTGAGGCAGCCTTATCCTTTTCTCCTTGAGCCTTCTCCGTGGATTTGCTCCGGTGGTGGTTCCCTGAGGCACGTCTATCTTCTAGGTCGGTTCAACACCTACAGAATGAGAAGCAACAGTTAACAACTTAGGAGAAAATAAAGGATCCTTCATCGATTGCCCGATTATGTGATGAAAAGTGGAGATAGCTTTGACGAATTGGGGTGAAAAGGTAGAAATATCTTCCGATGATTTCTCAGCTGGAGTGACTGCCATCTCTGACGCCGTCTCGGGTATGGGGGATAAAAGAGATGCCTGAGGGATCCCCGGGTTTTCGGGGTCATATCCCTCAACTTTATAAGTTTCGGTGGCAGTAGAAGAAGAACCAGCCTCAGAGATATTCTTTTGTTTGGCCATCCGCTTCTCCTCCTCCATAGCAGCAGCGATGAGGCGACGCCCCTCGGCCAGACGTGCCGGCTCATCATCTCTTAGATATTTTTCCATAAGCTTGTCTTCGTCGATGGAATCTACCTTGAGTTCCTCTTTCTCCCATTCGATAATTTGGCTCCGTATGTGAACCAAGGTAGTCAGATAATCTTCAATCTAACAGATGTTTCGGCGACGAATTATATACGCGAAGAATTCGACCAGTAATTCGCCGAAACCATGCGCTTCCTCCCGGGCCTCTAACAGCTGCTTGCGGGTCTCTTCGGCGGACTTAATAACACTTTCCATGTTACCCTCCGCTAGGGCATCCCTATTCTCGGCCTCCATCAACTTGGAAGCCAAGTCAGCGTTTCTCTTCTCCAATTCAGCGTTCTTTCTCGCTAACTCAGCTTTTTCTCGCTCAAGAGCATTGTAAGCAAGTTGCATTTTGGCGTTATCCAACTTAGCATCTTCTACTTGCTTTTTCAACTCCAAGCGCTCTTGGCTATGAGATTCTAGCAAGTCATGATAACGCTTCTGTAACTCTTCAAATTGCTGTTTAAAGTTAGTAGCGTCTCGTTGAGCGATTACAAGTTGGGCCTGTGTGTCCTCGAGGTACTTCTCCAAAATTTTCAAGGCCTTTGTGTCGGCACCTGTAGTCTTTTTCATTGATTCAATATCCGTAATTAAAGTTCGAATGATTCTAGAGAGGTTACGTGAATACTTGAACATCTCCGAATATTGTTTTTCGACTGCGTCAATCTTTGTTTTGGCCTCGTCTGCCCACTTCGAGGAAATAGGCTCGAGAGCAGGTAAGAAAGTCAGATTTTCAAAATAGTGGTCGGGGAATTGCTTCTCCAGATATGCCCACTTAACTTTAGCTTCAGCATCCAATGGTGGAGGTGTGCAGTATGTTAGCTCAGTATCCTTATGTTTAGTGGGCACGATGGCCGCATCACCCTTCCTAGGCTGCTTATCAGAAACCTTATGCTTGCCTCGTGAGTCGGTATCTTTCGGTGGGCTCCTTTCCCGACTATGTTTGTCTTGAGGGGAAGTTTGGTCTTTGGGCAGCGATGTGTCTTCTCCTCGACGACCCTGGTAGCTTTTGTATCAGTCCGAATTCGACCGGACGGGGGAGCGAGAGCGCGAGGTGCGTGACTGATAAGAATCATGAGGCCTTCTGTCCTCTCTAACCCGGCTTTCGCGGCGATCATGCTCGACATCGGAAGGGGGTCTAGTCATGCTGCGACGTATTTTCCTGACGTCATAGTAAGGGCGAGACATGGTACCTGCGCAACAATGTAAGTGGAATTCAGCATCAGTATTCTCATGAGAAGTAAGTGCTGTGAAGTGTGGTGCTATTGTGTTAAGTGCATCCTAAGCGGTGTTCCTCCCGACAAGCCCGAGTCTGAAGCCAAGCCAGCGCGAGTGGGCTCTTTAGCTTTAACAGGAGTAGTCTCCTCTGAAGAAGTTAAAACTAAAGGATTTGTGCCAAAATCCTCTGAAGTATAAATAGTTTCAGGCAGGGGGAGATCTCTTAAACCCTGAAATGTAGGATCATCGGTAGTAGGGGCATCTCCTTGGGAAGCGTCTATTGGCAGTTCTTTAGGAGATAGTGATTTCTCGGGAGAAACAACATCCCCAGGGACGATGTATCCTTCTTGGTGCTTTTCGGTTATGTTGGCCAGCTCATCGTCTTGAGTTGAAGATGGAGAAGGTGAAGTCCGAAGAGGTATTCTTGGACTTTTCGAGCCCTCGCCCGTTTCAGGAATTATGTCCACTGGGGGATGTATACATATGGACCCAATCCATGACCTATGCTACGGGTAATGGACAATAGCCCGTGATGATGGAGGTATTCATCCTTAAGAACCTCATCGATGGTGAGAAATTTTTGGTCGCCATTGAGGAGCCGATGCATCCGATCAAAGTACATTTGACCCGATATTTGTTTTGGATTATCAACTGCAAACAAAAAGAAAACGGATTAATGTGTTGGCGTGAAAAATCAAAGTTGAGATCTAGAAAACCAATGCTTTACTTGATTTTGTCCATCTCCTGGCATATCCCGGCTGTTGCCTGATATAAAACCATTCTAGCTTGGAATTGCCGGCCTTGCTGCTGAAATAATTTTTCTTTTTGGGACTGATTCGAAGTAAGAGAAGGAAAGAGTTTCTCGACTCCAATGCTTGAAATTATAAGAAAAGTGAACGTCGTCGAAAGTGAGCTCTGTACCTAAAATCTCTCGCTATGCTATATATAAGGTATATAAGTAAGCATATGAGTTGGTATGTAGCTGCATGGGGCAGTCCGCATTTGTCTTAGAAAGTTGACAACAAAAGGCGGAAATGGTGGAATAGCCCCAACCATACACATCAATCGGGTAATTGCCATAAATCCTTCTGGGGGATTGTGAGGACGATCAGTTTTCGATTGCACCAGGGTATCCCTTTTTAGTATTCCGTGCTTTAAACATATGCGGATAAGTCTATCATCGTCAATCGTTGATTCAACAGAGTCTACGGGTGACTCCAAGATAATGGCAGACTCAAATTTGTCAGGAGCTCAATTATCTCCAATCCCTCCTTCCTCCTCATAGCCCAGAGAAACATCGCTATCGGAAGGTGTTTCGTTGTTATGCGCTCCTACTTCATAATCTGGGCCCTCGTCGTCCCATTCAGGGTCCGAAGAAGAAGATATGTCGTCAATAGTAACTTTCTCGGAAGTTCCCGCAGTTTCCATCTTCTTTGCTAACCTAGATGAACGTCTCTCGGCCATGATCACTAGACTACTGAAGAAACAATAGCAAGAATTAGAGTAAAGTTGCCCAT
Organism: Allium sativum; assembly: GCA_030737875.1. Classification (NCBI taxonomy): domain Eukaryota; kingdom Viridiplantae; phylum Streptophyta; class Magnoliopsida; order Asparagales; family Amaryllidaceae; genus Allium; species Allium sativum. The sequence goes on along the minus strand of CM060920.1, from coordinate 468,176,149 downwards.
GTCCCCCATGTGTGTATGTGAACTAAAGTGTGTGCTACGTGTAACAAAAATGCGGAGCAAATACATGAAAGCATAATGTAAAGGTCCAAGGAAGCTATAATGTTCAGAACAATTCTTGATATTTGTTTATGTTCGCAAAGCACTATCCTAACTGTCCATTAAGTTGAAGATTATATCAAGAATTGGTTTGACCAGCTAAGCAAGGTCTTATGTACAATCTTGGGCTATTTTTCGGTTCGGTTCGGATAAACGCATTAGGGTCGGATCGGGGAGAAAACCTTGTGCTAGCCTGGAACAAAAGTTGATGCCCAGTGATCAAAGTCGGGTCGGTTCGGAGGTGAGTATTTGGACGGTTCGGATCGAATTGAGCAATCATGCTTCTCCCCTCCTTTGTTTCACATTCCGATCCGATCCGGTCAAGTAAGTCTTGTTCTTCTCTTGGCTTGCAAGTCCGACCCGATCCGGTCAGTTGAGCCTCATTTTCATCTCCATCTTGTCACCCGATCCGATCCCCTGCACTTCTCCTCTCCCTCTTCCTCCTCTTTGGGGTCAAGCTCGATCCTATGTCGAATGTCCCAACTGAAATCGAGTACCGATGCGTTCAAATGCTCAAAGAAGGATCGTAACTCCCTCCACCGTCGCCTCTAGATGGAGTTAACGCTATTAACAACGATGGCGGAGTGGAGGAGGTCATGGCGACAAAATCCATCAAATACCTCATTGGAATTATTCAAGGTAACCGTGAATCTAAGCTAAAAGCAATTATAAAGATGAGATTCAAGATTATAAAACTACTTATGTGTTTGATTCGGGGATTAAAACAAGAATTTCGAAGTTTTTAAGGGCCAGGGTTTTGATGTACGAGCCAGAGAACGAGAACAGTAAAACGAAGAGAAATGGAAGAAGAGGAGTAGTGAATTTATATAGATTCAAGATGGCCCTTTGTATTCCAGGCCTTTGATTACGCTCAGACCGGAATAAAAGCCCGCATTGATTGACCAGGCCCGTCCATTTGTTAACAATGGGTAAAAGAAAAACTGTTCGGACCGGTGGTGCTTACCCTCTTTGTTTTTTGCCCTGTTCGGACCGGAAATTAAGATTATGAAAATATTCTTGCATGATTAATCCAATGTGAAGCAATGCAGGAGAAAAGTCCATTCGGATCGGGTCCGAACTAAATGGGATTGAACACAACAACTTGGCATTCGAGTTAAACTCAAAGAAAAGTAAAGAAAAAGCTTACTTGGAGGAATCAGTGGACATTAAATAAAAGCTCTCAAAGTTGTTTGAAAATGAAGAAAGCAATTCATATGGATTATGGATATATATAAGCAGGAAAAGCCACGATTTTATGAAGCGACACGGCACTACAAGTAAATGGAGGCAATCATTCAATGATTCTAATTCAAAGGATGTTTTGTAAATTGCTTCGAAGCACACTTTATCTTAAATAAGAATGTACTTTGAGGGGGAAAAATGTTAGCCTACTTTGTGAACTAGGCTACACAAAGAGAAAATAGTGAGAAAGACACCGATCGGTTCGGATCGGAGGAAGATAGCGCAAGAGGTAAGTAAAGATCAAGAACGCAGAGATCACATCGGATTGGATCGGAGAGATACGTCAGCAATATCAAAGGATAACAAGTGGCCTCATTGGTTCGGAGCGGAGGAGTACGTCAGGAACAATAGATAGTGAGTGGCCTCATCGGTTCGGATTGGAGAGATACGTCAGCAACATCAGAAAACAACAAATGGCCTCATTGGATCAGATCGAAGGAGTATGACAGCAACATCATAAAGCAGGTGGCTTCATCGGATTGGAGGCAGCCGATCCGAATCCTTTTCTCTGAGCTTGTGACCATTGTTGCACACACTTCCTGAAGACTCGGACAAAGCATGACCATTTCTTCCGTGATCTCCTACCAAATCAATGCGCTATCACCATCTGGAAGCCTCCGAACCCGACTCGTATGGGATGGGTGCCACGCAATTCCGAACCGGAGCCACTTCGAAGAGATTTTTCACCTATAAATACACCATCTAGAGGCATTTGAAAGGATCTTTTGGAAAATTCTTAGTTGTAACTTCCTCCATAGATGAATTTCATAGCAACATTCAGATCAAGATCATCTCTTAAGGTCTATTTTTGAGAGATTTGAGTGAGTTTATGCATTTTAATTGTGAAGTTAAGTGAGAATCATTGCTGTATTTGTATTCAAATCATTAATTAAAAGAAAACAAAGTGGACGTAGGCTCGTTAACGCCGAACCACTATAAATCGCGTGTTCTTTGTTGCTTTTTGATTCTATTTCATTGAAATCATAACTAATTTGGGTGTTAGAACCAATTTTTGGTCTAACACCGTCTTTAATTGATACATTTATATTTGAAGTTGTTTTGACACTATGCACTTATAGTAATATCAAAATGATTTGTTTTAAAGCGTACCAAGCATGTTTGGCTATTATAAGGTAAAACTCTATCCTTTGGTTTGTGTTGCATTATGTGATGGGACATGAGTCTTATAATAGCTTCATTTTTCCAAAAAGCGTTGCGTTGTTTATAAATTGTTTTTTCAGCGTATTTATGGGAGTGAACCCGTTCCGTGACGTACGACGTGGTCCTATGATTTACCCTATTTTAAATTAAAAGTTTAATAAATGTTTTAAGTTCACACACCAGTCCCATGACTGACCTGGAGTTTATTGTTTCGCCTAAACTCTAGGTGCCCAAATTTTTCACACGAGCAGCTAGTAATTTTGGTTTTTGCATATATTTCTTTTCACAGGATCCTGGTTTATAGTTGAGCTATATTCAGAAAGCTTTGTATCCAAGTATTTCTATCAGTTGTGTTAGTTGATGTATTTCCGTTGTGCATTGTATTTATACATTTTTATTTGTGCTGCTACGTATTTTATTCTTTGATAATTCTATTTTTTCCGCTGTGTAATATTTATTCTTTCTCTGATATTCTTGTACTCTGATGTAAATTGTTGTAATAGAAATGAAAAGTTCTCCTGTTTGTGTTCTGATAAGTCGTGTTCTCAAAGTAATCCACCTTCCTATGCGGTTAGGCCGGCCGAGGAGTTTGGGTCATTTCATTTTAGTATCAGAGCTTTGGTTTACAAAGCTCGAGAACAAGACACATAAGAACCGAACAAAAGAATTCATCATTTATAGAATTTGTAGCATTATATTTAAGAATACTCATTAGAGATAGGATCAGTAGTATCCTAGAATGAGAAACTCATTAGAAATGGGGTTGGTAATGCCCTAGAATGATTTAAGAGTAACACATTTATAAGTAATGTATTAGTGATTATATATAATCCGATCCTAGAAAATATATTTTTTAGTACATACAAGTTATATGTTTAGAAAGTTAATAAATCAATTGATTTTTGTGTAATTGTTTGATTTCCTGTTTGAGTACTTATGACGTCCGAGTTAAATAAATTAGACGGAACTATTGGCGATTTTGGACATTGAATATGCAAAAATACTTATTATTTAATTTAATTGAGCTAAGTTAAACTGAATCGCAAGTTTAGCTTGAATTATATATATACATATATATGTTGAGCAGGTTAATGACTTAGCGTTGAGTAGACAAATATATTGCATCCCTGACAAATGGTGTACCTTAATGAGTTGGTCGCACAATTTTATTATATTATAACTAATGTGAGTAATTTGGATGCGCTGTGATGATTGTTCTGTGTGAAATTTAAAACATACACCATGGGATAGTAACAAATAAATTATGGACTACACTGCATATCATACTACTGAAGATGGCATAGCATATCACATTCCACATAAGCATTTGGCGCTTATATGACGAGGTTGGGGTACCAGGTGAGCAAAATGCTTATATGGAAAGGACTGAATTACAGGTTGTACTGAGGACTAGTTATGGACTTAATAATTTATAACGGTAAATTGCAGGATTTAATAACAAATCCTACACAGGTCTTGAGATGACAAAATACACACGTCACGTCTCTCTTGTTTTAATTTTAGCACGTGGGTTTGGGAGGGAGCAGGGATTATAAATTATTGTGGGTGTGCACATTTGTTATGTATGTGATTTATTGATTTATTGGTTACCTAATATGGCCCAATAAATTTTCAGACCCTCCTCGTAAAAAGGAGGTTATGGCGAAAAAATTTCAGAAATTTGAGGTGCTAGCCAAATTTTAGAGAAATTTAGAAATTTTAGAAATTGAAAATTTGAAGAACTCAAGGCAGAATGAAAGTTGAGTTGGTTAGTTTAATAACTTTCAGCTCTATTTCTATTTCGAGGACGAAAAAGTTTTAAGTATGGAGGTTGAAACAACCCGGAATTTCCGAACCAATTTTAAAATTTTTATTTAAGCTATTTTGGTGAATATAGAAGAGAAATTGGTTATTTTTTCTAAATAAAATTTGATAATAATTTTAAAATTAGTTTTTATGTTTTATTTGACTTAAAAAATAAACTTAGTAAAATTGTTAAAACAATTTAAAAATCCGGATTTTGAAAACTTGATTTTAAAATCAACATATAGCCCTTAAAAGGTGAAATTTTACTAGGAAGCTAAGAATTCGATGAGATAAATTTTTTTGAATTCATAATGATAAATTATTATTGAGATCCAAAATGCGCGTCGAACGGAGTTAGTATGTGGCCGTGCGAAGCAAAACCATTTGTTCAAAAACAGGCTATCAGTTTACAAAGGAATGTTATTGAGATGATCTCAGAATTCGATTTCGTTTCTTTTCGGATTCGTATCATCAAATAATGGTTAAATCCAAAAGGCCATAATTTTTGGAGTTAGCATTTGGGCGTATAAGAAGAAAAGGTACAGTAAAATCTCATTTTTGGTGCTTATTTGAGCATCTTTGAAAATTTTAACGGAAGGTCAAATGAACTTGGAATTCGACGAAACTTGATTCGTTGGACTCGTCTTGCCATGTGCTATATGTGTTCGAAATCCATGGCAAACGGAGATCACTTGCAGTCGGGCGGTCAGATGGAAAAAGAGATAAAATCTCTTTTTGTCCTTTTCTTTCCTCACTTTCTCTTTTCCTCTCTTTTCTTCCTCTTTCTTAAAAATGGGGACCTCCTCTTCCTCCGTGGCAGTCGCCGCCCTCCCTCCTCCCCTACAACCGCCATTAGCCTCTCCCCTCCCCTACTCCTCCTCCTCTCCTCCTCCTCTTATCCTTCCTCCTCTTTATCTCTTCTTATTTGCAAACCCAAAACCTAAATCACTACCAACCACCACCGTGGACCCCACACCGTCACCACCACCTCCCCTCCGGCCAGTCTGGCCCTGCACCGCCTAAGACCACCCACCTCCGACCGTGGGCACCACCATGTCCAAAAACCCCACTTTTCACAAAATTTCTACTTTGCAAATAACCATTTGTCCTTCTTTCCTCAATAACTTTCGATCCGTACGTTTCTGGTCGAGACTCCTTAAGACCAAAGTTGTTGATCACGCTTTCCTCTATAATTTTGACACATGACAATTGGATTTTAGAGTTCGGGGCTGTTCGGATAATGCATTTGAAGATTTCAGATATAGAGCAAAGATTTGCGATTTCTGGCGAATTGTTCCATTCTTGGAAGAAAGTCCACTAAGCAAAAGTTGTCCGGAATGACGCGTTTGTGCTAGTAACAAAGTTTAATGAAGATTGGAAGTCATATGCAAATTCTAGAGTTGGAGAGGCGAATTCAAGTGCGAAAAGCGACAAAAGGCGAGCGTACGACAAGAAAAATTACATTAGAAGTTGTTAACGATATTTTTCGTCAACATCCAAATTATGAGATGTAAGACGCGTGTCCATGGGTTCTAACACCGTCATGACTCAGAGTGACTGAAATACGTTTTTGAAACCTATGAATCTACGCTAGATTATCTTCCCCTGTGTATAAGAGTCTCGACTCTAATAAGTAATTATCTTATTCCCAAGTGATGGATATCGTACGTATTGTGTGAGGGTATTCCGAATTGATCCTTTGGGAGGTTATCTAACCGATTGATTCTGAGATTTGTGAAATTGATAGTCCCGAAGTCATGAGGATGGCGTGTTGTACTGTAAATAAGAAGAAAACAGGCTAACACTTCCCTTGACCTTGGGGAAGAAGGTCATGTGACGTTCGTCAACCTCAGTGATCATCCCGCGTCTGACCTACCCAGTGAGGGGTCAGAATCGCGTTGAAGGTCAAGTTATGAACCCATAGATGACCTCCTTTGTTTTTAAGCGTCAGGAAATGTTAGGCTCATTGTGAAAGTGTTGATCAATCATGGTAAACCCTTGAGGCAAGGGGAAAGAGACTCCATATTTTACAAAGTTCTTTCTCCATTGCTGAGGTATCCCGATTGATCTTCTCATCAGTAAAGTTAATGTTAACTCACTGTTTCATCATAACGGCATAAAAAGATAATCAAATCACAAAACGCTTAAGACCTGGAAATTCTCCATTCATAAATTGTAGATATATTACAGGAATTGATGATTTCCTCCTCCTCAAGAGAGAATAAGCGATTTAAGAAATAAAAAATTCGTCCCCCTCCTATGTGACTCCTGGGGTCCTATTTATATAAAATCCGGGGTCCTTTCACTGTTAGATTATTGGTCCCGCACTGGCCTCGGTTGGCCGCTTTTTCCTCTTGGTCTCGGGCGTCTGGCTCTTGGTTGTTCTTGTGGTGCTGATTACGACCTTTGAAGTGGGGATTCCGGATGACTTGGGCTTCCCCGAGAATGACACTGGTTTGTTGTCGTGGCGATTTGCAGACGATGTTTGATCCTCCAGTAGAAGCTTTCGGGTGTTGGTTTTCAAACATAAGCTTCTGGATGTAGGCCTTCAGCTTTATCGTGAGTAATTAGAGGAGCCCGTCCTCCTGATGTACGTAGATATCTACCGATTTGAAACCGTGGCTGGTTTGGGTACTAGGTAGATTAGTACGGGTAGTCTGTACCCCTGCTTGGGCCTTGGTTTAACCTTTCGGTGAAACTTTCAAGGCAGTTTGGTTTCCCCGAAGGTGGCCTTCGATGATATTTCTGTTACTTGTGAAAGTAGCCTTTCGTTATACATGAAGTCGATTCTTAGAAGTCGGCCTTGGACAATATTTATGTATTGGTCTGATACTCTTCTTTTTCTAATGTGTCGGTGTTAAGTGGGTTGATCCCGGTAGTCCTTCGGGCTTTCGATAAGCAGAGCCTGTGCTTTCCTCTTTCCTGATCCTTGCCTTAGGTCATTTCTCCTCATGGAACCCTCGTTTGGGTAGTCCCCATTGGATGAACGCTATTGGGTTAACTTTGTTGTCGTTCTGAAGGTCTTGAACACCATTCTTCTTGAAAGGTGTTGGTTTATGTTGCTCTCGGGTTCTTCCTTCCGTGCTTATACTCATTCAACATCCCTTCACTTCCATCTTATGCTAAGAGAATTTTGGTAGTAACATTTTCCCCCACCCCTTTAGTGAAGGGGTGTCTTCGACTATCCAAGTCAAGTTTCTCCCTCCAAGATCTCTCCTATTGGTCACTCGTTGCCTTTCAATGTTGGGTTACGACATAGATCTCAGCAAAGAGGTCCATTTTGGCATTTGTGGAGAAATGAACTGACCTAGAATTGAGTGTTGACATAAAAATAAGACCGGGAACACTTCCGGTATTAACGAAGGGACGAATCCATCCAGATAAGGTATTTTAAAGATTGAGATCCGGGATTTGTGAAACGCTGAATCGACCCAGATTCGGGTGTTTAATAATAGAAGATCGGAACCCCCTCCAGTATTTGTAGAGTGCCTAACCGAACTAGATTCGGGTACATAATAATAAACGATCGGAGCCCCCTTCGGTATTCGTGGAGCGCCGAATCAACCCAGATTCAGATATTTGATAATAGAAGATAGGAACCCCCTCTAGTATTTGTAGAGTGCCAAATCAATCCAAATTCAGGTATTTGGTAATAGAAGATCGGAACCCCCTCTGGTATTTGTAGAATGCCGAATCAACCCAGATTCGTGTATTTGATAATAGAAGACCGGAACCCCTTCCGGTGTTCGTGGAGCGCTGAATCAACCCAGATTTGGGTATTTGATAATAGTAGACTGGAATCCCCTCTAGTATTTGTAGAGTGCCGAATCAACCTAGATTCGGGTATTTGATAATAGAAGACCGGAACCCCCTCAGGTATTTGTAGAGTGCTGAATCAACCCAGATTTAGGTATTCGATAATAGAACACCGGAACCCCCTCTGGTATTTGTAGAGTGCCGAATCGACCCAGATTCGGGTATTTAATAATAGAAGACCGGAACCCCCTCTGGTATTTGCGGTTTCGGTATCCCTTTTGGATTCAATTGATGAAGCAGAGGTTTTACGTGCTTCTTGAGCCTCTCCTTGGGCTTTTGATGTCAAAGCAAAGGATGTACATGCTTTGTTGGCCGCTCTCTGGGACTGTGCGTCCGAAGCGCTTGGCTAGCTTATCCACAAGCAGGGCCCAAGAACTTACCCGACCTCCTCCAGGAGGTGCCTTACCCTGACCGTTGTAGGCGATGATAAGGTCTTAGAGACTTAGATGGGGCCATTATAGACACAGAACTAAGATTTTCTCTTTTGTAGCTCTATACGGACCATCATAGGCTCTGATAGAGGCTTATACACCACCACCCTCCAAGGGGTACCCTATCCTGACCATCGCAGCACTAACTCACCTTTAGCGAAGGTTCTCGCTTTGACTTTGGAATTGTAGTATTTCATAATCCTTCTTTGATATTCAGCGGTCCTGATTGCAGGCTCATCCCTTAGTCCTTGTATTAAGTCTAGTGGTTCCTTCCTTAACTCTTGGTTGGGGTCGTACGCATATGTTATCCTTCTATGTGATGGGATTTCAACCTCAACCGGAAGCATAGCTTCGCATCCATATGTTAGGGAGAAAGGGGTATGTCCCGTGGCTGTTTTGGTAGAGGTTTTGTACGCCCAAAGCACCAAAGGCAACTCTTCTGCCCAACTTCCTTTGGCTTGATTTAGGCGTTTCTTAAGGATTGTTTTAATGGTATTGTTGGCGGCTTCCACAGCTCCATTATCTATTGGATGGAATAATGAGGAGAAACTCTTGATGATTCCGTTTTTCTCGCAATATTGGGTAAACTCTTCTCTTTCAAACTGTGTTCCGTTGTCCGATATGATTTTATGAGGAATTCCAAGGCAGGTAATAATATTTTTTTTACGAATCTTAATACCTTTTAGGACGTGATCGTCGGAAGGGGTTCTGCCTCCACCCACTTGGTGAAGTAGTCGATATCTACTACAACATATTTAGCTCCACCCTTGGTGAGTGGTAAGGGCCTAATTAAATCTATTCCACATACATCGAATGGCCAGGGGCTTGATATAGTGGTTAGTTCACTGGGAGGAAGCCGTGGCACCTTTGAGTACTTCTGACATTTTTCACATCTCTTAACGTACTCAACCACTTGACTAAACATTCGCGGCCAGAAATAACTTTGTCGTATGACCCTTTTGGCCAGCTTAACTCCACTGGAATGGTGCCCGCACCATCCTTCATGAGCTTCTTTTAATAGGCTAAGTCCATCTTTGGAATTTACACACCTCAAGTAAGGAAGTGAATGTACCTTTTTATAAAGTATGTCATTTACAATCGCGAATGTAGGAGCTTGGTGTTTTATCTTTCTTGCGTCTTGCTTACTAAGGGGTAAGGTTCCTCTTAGGAGGTAGTCTACTATGGGAGTCATCCATGTGGTCTCCTGCTGGCGGTTCGTTTTTCTTATAGGGGTCGAGGTTTCTTTCTTGGTTTTTTTTGTCTCCCCTTCTTAAGGCTTCGGATATATTTAAGACTAATAACTCTCTCCCTGCTTCCAATTCTTCATGTTCGATGTTGGGTGTTTCCTGATACCCCACCGCACTATTCGAGCTTCCCCCCCCCCCCGGGGAATTGGCCAATTTGGCTAGAGAATCCGCTTGGGCGTTCTCCCTACGGGGTATCTGGTGAACTGAGAAGTCCTCAAGTAGAGAAAGCATCTTCAGTACCCTCTTCATGTGTTGGATCAGCCGTTTATCCTTGGTTTGATATGTCTATTTTATATGTTTTACCATTAGTTGTGAATCGCTAAAGATTTCTATCCGTGGTATCTTCAACTGTATTATCAAATTCAAGTCAATTATCATTGATTCATACTCGGCTACGTTGTTGGTTGCTGGGAATCCAAACTTCATGGCATAGTGCAAGCGGTGTCCGTCAGGGGTAATTATAATATAACCTGCCCCTGCTCCCTGCTCGTTAGAGGCTCCATCTACAAAGAGCTGCCATTTAGTCTTTAAGTCATTTTCTTTAGCTGAATGTTCTGAAATGAAGTTCGTGCATTCGTTCATGAAATCTGCGAGAGCTTGTCCTTTAATTGCTTCCCACGGACGGAATTCAATCTCGTATTGTCTAAGCTCGACATCCCCATTTAATTAGCCTCCCCTAGGTTTTCGGTTTGCTGAACACTTGCTTGAGCGGAAAGCTAGTTAAAACATTAATAGGGTGTAATGACCCGCATCTTCAGTGGTATAATAATTAATTTATTTAATTGTTGAAATGGTGGTTTAGAGAAATTTAATAGTCGTGGAATTAAATAATGGTGAATATTTAATGAAAATAATAAATTAAATAATATATTTAATTCTGAAATAATCAGAATTGGCTGAAATGGCGATATGGTGTGAACTGGATCATCTGTAATATTTAATTCAGTTTAGAATTGAATTTTGAATAACGAATATATTATATAAACGACAGTTTGAACGTATAATTATATTTTAATTATAATCGAGCTCGAAATGGCGCTGAAGTTCGTAATTTGGAGATTTGAACTTCAACTGAATATACAGGATTCGTTTTAAGCCGGATTTCTGTGAAACAAGAAACATGTGGAGCTGGTGGAGTATATCTTTCTAGTGGAAGAGAAAAATTGGGATTTCGTCGTGTAGATTTTGATTTATGTCCAAATCAAGTTTTAAAATAATCGTTATAGAATCGTTTATCGACCGTAACGGTTTATTCGATATAACTAGAGATCGGGTTTGAATTTAGACAAGGTTCTTTTGGGATATAGTGATAATTTAATTTTTAGAATTTTGCTAAATTTTTTAATTAATTAAATAAGCAACTTTTTATTTGGAATATTTTGCACCCTTAATCAACAATTGTGGGGTTTCACAATATGAGTTAATCTACCGGTATTATGGTATTTTTAGGATCGTGGCACCGAGCTGATTACAACGGTATGTTTACTTCTGTCGACAACAGTTTGTAAACTAAGGAAATTCTTTATCACATGATGGTAAACTTTATAACTTAAAACAAAATACCCTAACAAATTCTATGATCAAACTAGAGTCCACATCCTTCTTTTGCTAGTCGCACAAAATTTGTGTCCCTAAATCAAAACCGTGGACAAACCAAGGTCATATAAATAAAACAAATATTCCTATAAAATGACCTTAACAAAAACGTTAAAACCTAATTCCTCAGTCCATTCATTTTCCGCCGTCACTTTCTTATTCTTCAGCAAAACCGCGAGAAAGGGAAAATCCAAGAAAATAAATCAAATCAATTCGAAATAAAATCCATAAATCCCTAGATATATAGATCGGGATTCGCCACAAGCTGCTCTATGAGCTGATGTTCATTCGTGGGGTTGCGACGATATCATGGACGCGGTTGAAGATGAAATAGCCGTGGGTTAGGCTGTTCGAAAATGCAGAAGAAGGGTTGAGATCTTTTTGATGAGAACGATTGTGGAAGGGCATTGGGGGGTTGAGCGAGATCGGGGTCAGTCCGGTGTATAGACGAATGGGAGAAAGGAGAGTGAGCAGGAGAAGCTCGAAACCTGGCAAGGGAAAATGCTTTACTGGTATTGTTATAAAATGGAAGGACGTGGGAGTGGAAAAAAGGATTTAAGTGGTGCTATTCAGTGATAAATATATGAAGATAGGAGGAGGAAGGAGGACGCGCAGGTTCGATTGTGGAACATGAAATGGCAGTGTAAATACAAGGAGCAACTGCTCATTCCTTTTTGTTCGCACGAGAGTCTGAAGTGGGATATTATGATGAGCAGTGAGGCTTGAATGGTTGAAAATGGTAAAGTTGTCATGTATGGACTGTCATGGATGGCAGCGGGCATATGTTTTCTTCTTTTCTGGAATTTGAGAATGAAGAAAGGAGGACAGCCGTGAGTTATAAGACATTGTAATGACCACTGTAACCAGGTTGGAGTGGATTTGTAAATGTGTTTGAAGAAGAAGCAGGGAGAAGGTTGGAATGGAAACGGGCCGGGACTTCATCGTGGGTTGATTGGGCCGTCGAATAAAGGGTAAGCCCAAATAAAGGAAATAAATCAAGTTATATTAAAAGTAAAAAAATTGTATGTTAACTTATAACATTCATGTCTGCGTCATATATTATCAGAATTTCACAAACTGGATCCGATAGGGTCATACTGACGAATACTACAACATGGAACTATTGGAATGAATGGAGCTCGCAATCATTTATGGCGAATTAAATTGTTTGATTCAAATCAAACAATAGTTATCGTTCTTTAACGATGAACTGCCAAAGTGAGTAAATCTCACTAGCTCTGAACAGCTTATAATTTCATGTTGTATTTTTAGAATTGTTAAATATAGGCTGATTGACTGTGTGTTGACTGTTTGATTGAACTGCTTGTCAGTTAGTTGAATTTCTAGATTGATTCTGTTTAACAGAATATATCATATGGAACTGAAAGTGATGTTGATTTTATTGTGTAACATCTGTGGATGCAGGGAGATAGGTTGGAGGAATCCGACTGGATTCCTCAACAGTTATTTTATTGTTTTCCATATATTATGATATATGATGTGGTTTATAATTTGTAGTTGATTATATGTGTTTGGACGATATCGGTCATCGTGATTTGATGTGTTAAGTACCATAAAATATCAGAATGGAAAAAGGAGATTTTCAACGTGATATTGAAAACAGAATATGTATAAATTGGAATATTTATAAATAAGAAATATTTGTAAATTGGAATAATTATAAAGTGAATTATTTATTTAGGATAAATAAATAAGATGTTATAAAATGGACTATTTACTTAGAAAATAAATAGGGGATAATAAGTGAGATATTTATTTGTTAAATAAATAGGATAAGATAATGGATTTATTTATTTGTTAAATAAATAGAATAAGGAAAGGGACATATTTATTTGTTAAATAAATAGGGTTATTAAAGGAAACATTTAGAATAAATAAATAGGATATTAAACGGATTATTTAGGAAATGAATAAGTTATGATAAAGGGATATTGACTTAGAAATTGAATAAGTTATAAAAGAGATGTTGAGCAAAATAAATTGAATAAAGGATTTTCTATTTAGAAAATAAATAGAAGAGTTAATCGAATCAAGTTAATCGAACAGAGTAAATCAAATAGAGTAAATCGAATAGAGGTAAAGAAATAGAGTTAAGCAAAATTAGAAACTGACTAGAGATTAGTTAAGTTGAATAGTTTTCTGAGTATCGATCTGATGTTAGTTTCGGCCTTCGGGGTTTGTACTTAGAGAATTGTTCTCCTACTAGTTTACAGTCAAGGACTAATAGTTGTGGAATGATAGTGATATGTAAATAAACAATGGAAATGTTTTCCAGTGTTAATAACATATATTTTCTAAACATAAAAAATAAGGAAATGTGAATATATATATATATGTTAAATGATGATTGATTGTTAGTATTTCCATTTGGAAATAATATCGTTGTTTGCACACGTGTTTTCATTTGATAGTTAACTCACCGACTATCAAAGTTTTGACCATTTTAACGTTGTTAATATGGAGAGACCGGTTGGATTATTATCCAAAGAACGACTCTGTATTGGCATAAGCGTTGCGAATCATATATGCCAAAGATAATTGAAGATGGAGAAAGGTGCAAGGGCTATTGTATAAGTCTTAGATAACAGTGCCTAAGATGGATGTACTGAATAGTGCCTTCGGTTCATCCTGTTCCTGGATGACTTGTATGGATGAATGTCTGACAGAGTATTTCCAGAAAGGTCACGTACATTGATTTCTTCAACCATACCAATAGTGGAAGCGGAGAAGGAAACTTCTTTAGCTAACACGTAATGTACTGTTGTAGACGTCAATTAGTGATTTTCGTTGGATCTGACAATGTGGCATTCGAAGTGAATCTGATGTGATGATGAAGCGTAACCTCAAGCCTCATCAACCGGTAAATGACAGAAATCGGGCAGGCAGCATGGCTAAGTCGGTCGCTCCGAAGTAGGGTGTATAATCACCTGATCTAGAGTTTCATTTACTTCTAAAAATCTATTGTTGATGCTGTCCCATTCGGGAAACGGTTGCTGATTCCAACCGTTGGTGATATACATTTGATACACTCAAGCGAAATGAGTAGTTGGTCATGTGTGACCGGGTTGCAAGATGTTCATGTTGAATCCAGTGTATTCCTCTCTAGAGGTACACTAGCGAAAGGTTGTTCCATACCTTGTCATAGTTGGAAATCCATTACCCAATACGTGCTTGTAGTTTTGATTATATACTATATATGTAGAACGTGAGATGAAACCGTTTCTGCTAGATGATTATTATACCGTGGTTGATAGACATTATTATAATATAAAAAGGTTTTTGATATAAAAATATTTTGGATTCTCATAAGGGAAAAACCCGTTCCGTTATACGGCATGGTTTTATGAGATATCGTTTACTTGTTCGAACTGCTTTAAACTGTTTTACTCATACCAGTCCCATGACTGACCCGGAGTTTATTTGTTTGTTTCCCTAAACTCTTGGGTGCCTAAATTTGTACGGGCAGTCAAGTAGTCGGGATTTACAGATACTTGAAGAGCTGGAGCAGGAGGCTTCAAGATCATATAGTTATAGTTTATTTCCGCTGTGTTGTAAGTGTTGTACTTTGATAATGATGTATATTCAAATACAGATGTATATTTCAAGTTATGTTATATATATTATATGTTATTCGTTCCGCTGTGAGGTTCGTGTTACTCTAATGTTGTGTTTTTCTTCTTCTTCTTCTATTCTAAATTTCTATCTTATCTTTCCTCACCCTCTAATTTCTTTCATTAATCATCCGGTATTTTTCGATGTTTGGTTAGTCATCATTGAGTTTATGGCGATAACCAAAGTCGACAAAAACCCAGGTCATTACAGTTGGTATCAGAGCTTAAGTTAAGTGAATTACCTTGGCTATGTGGCGTGACTCGGTAGAGATAGGGTTAGTAATACCCTAGATTGAGTTGAGTGTATATATACGAGTGAACGTATTTGTTATTGATATAATAATTTGTTTTATATTGTGGTGATTTATTGGTTGAGTTGTTTATGAGTTCTGGTCGATCAGTTTGATCCACTGTATCGGTAGGAGTTACTAAACACTCGAATACGATGGGTCGTCACGATATGTTTTGAAAAGAGGGTAAATTAAAATAAGTTTACCCAAAGTATATTTTGATATAAAGAAGTATATATATTAGATATATTGGTTGTTATTATAATCGAGTAAGATTATAAATTATTGGTTATGTAAATAACCAATTAGAATTCATATAAGTGAAATACGTGAAATCAGATGAGTTAAATCTGAAATTTAAACCAGAAATTGAATTAAAATTCGGGAAAATTGGATAAGTGTTTGTAAATGGATTTGGATTAAAAATAAGGAAAATTTAAGATCCTGGGAGATTTTAAATTATTTTATAAGCAGTGTGAGTTATAATTTGAAATGAATTTCAAAGTGGAAATGTTTAGAAATGGTGATATAGTATTGAACACACTTCGATCGTTGGAAAATAGATTCTGATGATGACAGCTGCATCATCAGTATTCATTTTCGAGTTGTAAGTGATGTATTACTACCAGAGATACTATTTTGAATGTGTTTTGGGAAAGACAAGTTGTCTTGAATTTTAAAAAAGGAAAAATTGATTTTTGAAAAGAGTAAACTATTTAAAAACTCCCAGGGAAAGACTGTTTGAATTAAAAACAAATTTAACAGAAATTTGTGAAAGCAAATTTGAATTAAAGTAAAGCCAGTAAGGTGGTAACTGAGATTGAATTAGAATGATATCAAGACCAATTGGATTGTGAGATTCAAATTTGAAGTGTAATGTGATAATCAAGTTAAGAGTTGGGAATCGAGAAGAAACTCGAGTTGAAATGATATTTGGCTCGAATATAAGCGAATGGTTGTGTTGTGGATAAAAGAAAATTGGAATTTGATTGGGATGACCCTTGTATCCGCTGAATTGATAACATGTGGAAAGGATATAATGATATGCCAACAAAAGGTACAAATTTAAATTTCTAATAGATATAAGATTTATGAGCTGAATTGGCAAGCCGCTTGGCTGTTTGATTTTCTTTTGGGTTGAAGATGGCTCAGAGAGGTGAGTTGGAGTTTGACCTGTTGACCAGCACAAAGGAGGTGCTGGCGAAATTTTTCAAAAAAGTTAAGGTGTTAGAAAATTTTCAGGATTTTTGAAAATTTTCATTGATAAGAATTGATTAATAATTTAATTAAAATAAATTGGTTTAGTGAAACCGGAGTTGAGAAGTGAACAAATAAGTCTGGCCAGTAGATAGGGTCGTCTTCTAGCTTTAGCAATTTCGAGGACGAAATTATTTTAAGTGGGGAAGAATGTAATGACCCGCATCTTGTGAAAACCCGTAACTTCCCCGTAAAGGAAAGTGTCGGATAGTTCGAGAATAAGCCACAACAGAACGCAGACGAAAGAACATTTCATTGTATATTACAACAATGCATCAGATTACAAGAATATACAGAGTATAAATGAATATTACACAGAAATATCAGAGATTTAAATTACATTTAAATACATAGCAGCGGAAAATAATACAATACACAACTAGAAGAGATATACGGATACAAAGCTTTCCGGATATCGTTCCAGCTGTAAACCAGGATCCTGTGAATATAAATCTGCAAAACCAAAACTACTAGCTGCCCGTGTCAAAATAGGGGCACCCAGAGTTTAGGTTAAAACAATAAACTCCAGGTCAGTCATGTGACTGGTGTGAGAACTAAAGCAGTTATTAATCTTTGCTTTTAAAGTTAGGTAAATCAAGGGACCACGCCGTATAACACGGAACGGGTTTCCTCCCAAGAATACCAGTGCATAAAACAAACAACGCAATGCTAAATAAAGAAAAATGAAGCTGTTATAAGACCCAGGTCCTATTACATAATGCAACGCAAGCCGGGGGATAGGGTTTTCCCTTATAACAGCCAAAGAATGCTTGATACGTTTAAAACAAATCATTTGATACTATTATGAGTGCATAGTGCATAAAACAACTTCAAATCATAAGTATCAATCATAGGCGGCATGAATGACCCATACCACTATGTCTCCATATATAAGTTCACAATCAAAACCGCAATGTCGTATTGGAAGTTGGGTTATCATTTATGGTATGAACCGAGGCTAGGGGCAAGATCCTCTACCGATTTGTGACTCTCTAGCCCGAGCCACAGGGTCAGAGCGCATCGACCCTTTAGATCGTCAGGGCCGGTCCACCGATGTGGATTATTATGCCTGAACACTACGTTTCCCCGCCCTTTGGGGCGTAAGCCTGGCCCGTCAGCCGACCAGAAGCATCGGCCGAAACCGATATCACGAGGCGCCTCGCTTTTCAACAAGTAATAATAAGCAACATCCACATGAGTCAAACTCGTCAGCCAGTTCAAGCACTGACGCCACTCCTAACTAGAAAGAAACGCATGCCCTCCCTGAGGTCCGTCTCCCGTTTTTGGTTCATACCGGGTGTGAAACTCGCGAAGTGAACGTTACACAAAGCTACGCCACAAAGGCCGTGCTTCGATCATCAACCACAAGACTTTGCTTTTCAACAGAAGCCTTGATCATTTGCCACTTAAGCATGCCACACAGGCAATTCACTCCATGCGATTGATATCCATCAATATATAACCCCTGAGCTCGTACGTCTCAGAGAAGGGCGTTAAGCAAGAGAATAAATTCTCCGCCGCCAAACAGATATATATTTAATAGAGATCAATCACACGGACTAAAATCCAATGTCAGACACACAGTCCATTTACAAGTCCGTTCCGGGACTGAACGAAACCGGAGGCACCTTGTACCTTGCATATCCATTGATCTCCAAGTACGTCTGGACGATCACTAACTGTTTCCATCTTCTTGGGTGTACAGCCCAATCAAGATCATCAGTAATCACCCAAACGACGTGAAGACCTCCGGTCTTCGACCATCGTCTTCATCTTCGACTTATCGTCGTATCGGTTATTCAGAATGGGATAAACCCGGTCTTTCTGAATAACTCACGTATATTTTAAATAAGTGTTACACAAACACAACATACGCCTCATTCCAATTCATCAGTCACTAACCGTAAATTAATCAAGAGAATAATTCCCCAAATATTAACCCCGAAGGCCGAAACCAACATCAGATCAATATCCAGAAAACCATTCTGCTTGGCTAACCGACAGTTAGTTTCTAAATTTCACATTCATAGGGAAAGGTTCCCATTAATTTTATCAAAGATAAACTCCTTGAATTTATTCTTTAATCTTCTTTTGAATATCAATTCAAACTAGTCGGGATTAGCGAACCTTACCGAGGTAATCATTTGTTTTAATTTCCCAATCCCAACCTATTCATCCCATGAAGTAAAACTGGTTATACTTCATATCTAACACCACGGTGTTATCGGTAAATTCAATTACCATTTCACGTTCAAATCTAATTAAAGATTTAACTATCGCCTGGAGCAAAACTGGTGGTACTCCATTTTCGATCTTTTCAATCTAATTAAAGATTCATTAAAACTCCACTTAGTTTTAATCTTTAACTGGGTTAAAGAATCAGTGTCATTTAAAACACAGTTCACGATAAACCCAAAATCACATTCCATTAATTATCGGGTTAAAGAACGAGTGTTATTTAAAAACACTATTCACGATAAACCCAAAAATCAATATCAATTCAATTCCAATTAAATATTATTTAATTGGGACACTTCATTAAATCTAAATAAAAAGATTTAATCTTTTCTCAACAGGGTTCAAGAACAGTGTTAATGAAGACACCATTCACGACAAACCCAAATCATATTTGATATTCAATATAAGGCTCTGAATAGAAAATATATCGGCTTATATTCAATATCAAATTCTACGATTAACAAATGTCGTATTGGAAATAACGATATAAGTATATATCTTTCAAATTTCCATAACAACATCTGTATAATCACGAATTCCAACATCGAAATATTCCGAAGACAATTTCGATTCAAATCCACTCCAATGCAATCATTGGAAATTCTGGTTATTTTTAAAACCCTTTTCAAATTCAATTTATTTATTTAAAAATAAATAGAATTATATTTCTAGTTCAAAACTAGTTCATTTCGATAAAAATCTATTTTTATCTTTTCAAATATGGAGTTTTTCATCCCAATTTTTCCCAAATCATTTCTTATGATTTTACACAAATTATTACTATTTTTAATAATTTTATCAAGGCCCGTACAGTCGATTTCCATCAATGGCCATCGAACTGCACTTACAGCGACCTTTTTCAAATTTGATTTGGACATAATTCCAAATCCAACCGTTAGATTTCAAATTTCTAATATTCGTTAGAAAGCTCTTTTCGATACGAACCCAACGGTTCCGGTTTTAGGAGAATCCGACGGTCGGATCTCCCGTAATATCGGTTCGAAGGCAATGGTCGAAATTCGCGAACTGCCGCGGCGCGGCGCGTTCTATTCAGGCCATTATATTATATATATAATATATATAATATATATTTCATCGATTTCTATTTAAAACGAATTATATAAATAGTTTTAAAATTCGTTTCAAAAGCAATTTCAACTTCCATTTCAATTCAAATCAAAATTGAATTCTTCTTTATAAATTCGTTTTAAAATTCATTTCTATTCAATTCAAATTTCAATTCAATTCATTTCGAAATCGTTTTCAATTCAATTCATTTCGAAATCGTTTTCAATTCAATTCATTTCGAAATCGTTTTCAATTCAATTCCTTTCGAAATCGTTTTCAATTTAATTCATTTCGAAATGAATAAAATCGATATAAATATCGTTCACGTCAAAATGGCGTCAATCTAATCAACACGGCTTCATAAATTTCTATTTTCAAATATTCTATTTCAAATATTTCTTTTTCAAAATAGTTGTTATTATCAAAATATTTCGTTCAACACATGACCAATCTCAATGGATGAGTACTGTCAACACATGAACCTTTATTTTATATTGATAAAGATGTAAATTTTATTACTAAAATATTTCGTTCAACACATGGCCAATCTCAAGGGATGAGTACTGTCAACACAAGAACCTTTATTTTATATTAATAAAGATGTAAATTTTATTACTAAAATATTTCGTTCAACACATGACCAATCTCAAGGGATGAGTACTGTCAACACATGAACCTTTATTTTATATTATTCTTTATTTTCTAAATTGGAATGAGGCCCAATCAATCACTATATAATGTTAATTATATGGATTTTCATACATTACACACATATAATAGCATTGCAAAATAATCAACCATCAACCAAAGTGCACTACACTATATAAGCATCAAATATAGATATCTAACGCTTATAACAGCCTGTCAATCAATCGATCGACATATTTAATCAATCAGGATGAGTGAACTTCAAATTTCATCCCAACACCCGTGTGGGGTTTCAAACAATCAAACACAGATTTTATTTGTGCTGTTGGGCGATGTGTAAAATTTATCGACCCAATCAATGTCCTTCAAATAGGTGTACATAAACAAACCGTCTGGTTTGTAAATGAATAATTATTTATTCACATTCACGTTAAAAATTATATTTGTAACGATAAAACATTTTATTCCAACATATGAATTTCTATTCAGTTCATTCTTTAAATAAAATGATATCTTTATTTATCTAACTTTATTTTAGATAATTTCGACGGCATAACGACACGATACTAGGAACGGGACAAGGCCTAGCCTTATCCCCGATCTAGTGAAGGCCCACGTCATTCACACATCAATCAAATCCATTCATTTCACCAAACAATTCAATTCAACCCAAACAATCTAACTAATCTATGCAACCAAACAAACAAGTCCATGGTCTGTGGACGGTTGTGTCGGGTGCTACTAAACACCGTCTGCATCCTAGTATATATATATAACTAGAAAAAGAAATTGAAAGGTGAGAAATTCTCACTGATAGCTATCCAATCATCTTGACTCTTCTTTGATAGAAATCTTCATCGTCATCGCATCTTCGTTGCTGTAGCCACTACATATGTAAAAATCGAATTTTTACTTCGATGTTCAATATATAAAAATCACATTTTTAATTCGATGTTCAATATATAAAAATCACATTTTTATTTCGAAGTTCAATATATAAAAATCACATTTTTATTTGCTACTTCATTTTAAAAACAACGCTAATTTTATTTGAAAAATCTATGCCATTCATAATTGAAAAATCAATGCCATTTATATATTTTAAATCAATATTAATTTCAGTTTTATAAACCATCCTATTTAGTTAAATTAAAATTAATTAAACCTAATTAAAAAAAAACTCACCTTTTCCCCTTTTTCCGTTTTTCGTTTGCAGGGTGGGTTGGAGGGTCTGACCGGTGGTCGACTGATGGTTGCTCGCGCGAGGGGGGGTGGTGGCTTCTTCGAGCTGGAGGAGGGGACAGAAATGGGGGTGGGCGCTGGCTGAGGCGGGTGGCGGCGGCCTTCGGTGGCTCCGGTGGTGGAATCGTGGGGCGCGGTTTTGGGGAAGAGGCGTGCGGTGGTCGCGAGGGGATCGAGGAGGGGGGAAGACGAAGAGGGGGGTATGGCTCGGTGGTCTCGGGGAGGGCGGCGGCTCCTCCCCGCTTCGACGCCTTCTTTTTTTTTTTTTCTGTCAAATGAAAAGGGGGGGCCTGGGTATAGGAGAGGAAAGGTTTAATTTATTAATTTATTTAATTAATTTATTTTCAAAAAGTTGACTTTTACATACGACCTCGAAACGAGGCCCACCGCCTGTCAACTATAGCGTTTTACCCCTATTCCGAACACAATGGGATATGTATCGTAGGCTGATTCGGCTGTTTCAATCAGTTTCCGTTAAATTTACATTTAAATCACTATATTGAATTTTAAACGTACATTTCAAATTACCGGGGTCACATACTGTCTCTAAAAAATTCCAGAAAAATATTTTCTAGCTTCGTATTGACGATACGGTCCTAACAAAACTAGTTTCGTCAAATTCTGAGACCGTTGGAAAAATGGCCATTTTCCAGTCGATTAAAATCAACTGAAACCGGTCAAACGCGTTTTCCTTTGCCACGCTCACATATTGATTCGAAAAATTATGAAATTTGGAATCTAGCAATAACTTGACATCACGGATCCAACAAAACTGGTTCCGTCGAAATCCGAGGTCGCTTGCAAAATGTCCATTTTTAAGGGCCTGAATTCCATAGCGACTATTCAGAATTTTCAACTGGACATATCTTTTGATTCCCGCTATGAAATTTCGATTTTTCGGATTCGTTGGAAAGATATTATCAATTAGATCCTAATGTTTTTGGTTTCGCTAAAATCCGGATTGTTTTGCACCCGGTACATTCAATTGAAGTTTGAAATCGAATTATCGAACTACCGCACCATTTTCAATTCTATTTATAATTATATATAATTATTTATATTCTAACGAAGACGTATATAAATATATACGTCGAATTCAATTCAAAATAAATTTCTCGTCGATATTATTTAAAATGATTCATTTTAAATAATCAAAATTCGCTAAAATTGCCGAAATAAAAATTTTAAACTGGCCCAGATTTTCGGGTTGTTACAATCTCCCCCACTTAAAACTTTTCGTCCCCGAAAAGGAACAAAGTCGAAAGTGGTTTGATTAATCAACTCTACGTTCGATCCGGCTTCCATTCTCCAACTTTTCAGTTTCTGAGAATTTTCAAAATTTCAAAAAATTTGGCTAACACCCTAAATTTTTGAAAAATTTCGCCATAACCTCCCCTGCACCGGGAGCATCGGGGAATTTCAAATAGCTTCCCCGGTCCTTCTAATCTCAAAAAGAAAAAGAAAAAGCCAAGCGGCTATCCAATAGGCTCATAAAATCATCATCACCCAAACAAAACAGTAAATTATGTAGTAAACATGTACCTATTTGTCGGGCAAACAAATTTTATTCTCTGCTCTAGCCTCCTTGCTATGACCTGTTCAATATAAGTATATGTATATGCAAGCAAACGCAACCAATTTTCGATATAATTCAATATTTGGTTCTGTTAGGCTAAATGGCTAAAAATTAGCAAACAAATAAACAAACAACACAAACATCGATCAATTAGTTGATTAGCTTTTCAAATTCATAATTTTAATACATATGCAAAAATCATATTTTTGATGCCAAATCACAACAATAAGCACTATCTAGTTTTGGTTCTCACACCAGTCAATAGGAAATATATAGAAATCTCACTTTCGTCACTCGAATATAAATTCTGATGATGATGCATCAATCATCAGAGTTCTCTCCGGGCGACTAGAGTGTGATGCTATATCTATCCAATATATTAAACTTTCGAACACACGTTTGCAAGACGTATATGCAAAATCTCTATATACTGGACTGTCCTAATCAATATGAAATAAATAGTCAAATACGAATAATTGATTTTAAATTTTCCAAAACAAAATTTGTTTTCATTTTAAAAATATACTCTTCACACTCGTTCTAGGATTCTACTGATCCCATCTCTAACGAGTCATTCCCGTTGGATATTACTAATCCAATATCTGATGAATTCTTTCGTATGGTTCTAATGTGTCTAGTTCTCTAGCTTTGTAAACCAAAGCTCTGATACCAACTGTGAAAACCCGTAACTTCCCCGTAAAGGAAAGTGTCGGATAGTTTGAGAATAAGCCACAACAGAACGCAGACGAAAGAACATTTCATTGTATATTACAACAATGCATCAGATTACAAGAATATACAGAGTATAAATGAATATTACACAGAAATATCAGAGATTTAAATTACATTTAAATACATAGCAGCGGAAAATAATACAATACACAACTAGAAGAGATATACGGATACAAAGCTTTCCGGATATCGTTCCAGCTGTGAACCAGGATCCTGTGAATATAAATCTGCAAAACTACTAGCTGCCCGTGTCAAAATAGGGGCACCCAGAGTTTAGGTTAAAACAATAAACTCCAGGTCAGTCATGTGACTGGTGTGAGAACTAAAGCAGTTATTAATCTTTGCTTTTAAAGTTAGGTAAATCAAGGGACCACGCCGTATAACACGGAACGGGTTTCCTCCCAAGAATACCAGTGCATAAAACAAACAACGCAATGCTAAATAAAGAAAAATGAAGCTGTTATAAGACCCAGGTCCTATCACACAATGCAACGCAAGTCGGGGGATAGGGTTTTCCCTTATAACAGCCAAAGAATGCTTGATACGTTTAAAACAAATCATTTGATACTATTATGAGTGCATAGTGTATAAAACAACTTCAAATCATAAGTATCAATCATAGGCGGCATGAATGACCCATACCACTATGTCGCCATATATAAGTTCACAATCAAAACCGCAATGTCGTATTGGAAGTTGGGTTATCATTTATGGTATGAACCGAGGCTAGGGGCAAGATCCTCTACCGATTTGTGACTCTCTAGCCCGAGCCACAGGGTCAGAGCGCATCGACCCTTTAGATCGTCAGGGCCGGTCCACCGATGTGGATTATTATGCCTGAACACTACGTTTCCCCGCCCTTTGGGGCGTAAGCCTGGCCAGTCAGCCGACCAGAAGCATCGGCCGAAACCGATATCACGAGGCGCCTCGCTTTTCAGCAAGTAATAATAAGCAACATCCACATGAGTCAAACTCGTCAGCCAGTTCAAGCACTGACGCCACTCCTAACTAGAAAGAAACGCATGCCCTCCCTGAGGTCCGTCTCCCGTTTTTGGTTCATACCGGGTGTGAAACTCGCGAAGTGAACGTTACACAAAGCTACGCCACAAAGGCCGTGCTTCGATCATCAACCACAAGACTTTGCTTTTCAACAGAAGCCTTGATCATTTGCCACTTAAGCATGCCACACAGGCAATTCACTCCATGCGATTGATATCCATCAATATATAACCCCTGAGCTCGTACGTCTCAGAGAAGGGCGTTAAGCAAGAGAATAAATTCTCCGCCGCCAAACAGATATATATTTAATAGAGATCAATCACACGGACTAAAATCCAATGTCAGACACACAGTCCATTTACAAGTCCGTTCTGGGACTGAACGAAACCGGAGGCACCTTGTACCTCGCATATCCATTGATCTCCAAGTACGTCTGGACGATCACTAACTGTTTCCATCTTCTTGGGTGTACAGCCCAATCAAGATCATCAGTAATCACCCAAACGACGTGAAGACCTCCGGTCTTCGACCATCGTCTTCATCTTCGACTTATCGTCGTATCGGTTATTCAGAATGGGATAAACCCGGTCTTTCTGAATAACTCACGTATATTTTAAATAAGTGTTACACAAACACAACATACGCCTCATTCCAATTCATCAGTCACTAACCGTAAATTAATCAAGAGAATAATTCCCCAAATTTTAACCCCGAAGGCCGAAACCAACATCAGATCAATATCCAGAAAACCATTCTGCTTGGCTAACCGACAGTTAGTTTCTAAATTTCACATTCATAGGGAAAGGTTCCCATTAATTTTATCAAAGATAAACTCCTTGAATTTATTCTTTAATCTTCTTTTGAATATCAATTCAAACTAGTCGGGATTAGCGAACCTTACCGAGGTAATCATTTGTTTTAATTTCCCAATCCCAACCTATTCATCCCATGAAGTAAAACTGGTTATACTTCATATCTAACACCACGGTGTTATCGGTAAATTCAATTACCATTTCACGTTCAAATCTAATTAAAGATTTAACTATCGCCTGGAGCAAAACTGGTGGTACTCCATTTTCGATCTTTTCAATCTAACTAAAGATTCATTAAAACTCCACTTAGTTTTAATCTTTAACTGGGTTAAAGAATCAGTGTCATTTAAAACACAGTTCACGATAAACCCAAAATCACATTCCATTAATTATCGGGTTAAAGAACGAGTGTTATTTAAAAACACTATTCACGATAAACCCAAAAATCAATATCAATTCAATTCCAATTAAATATTATTTAATTGGGACACTTCATTAAATCTAAATAAAAAGATTTAATCTTTTCTCAACAGGGTTCAAGAACAGTGTTAATGAAGACACCATTCACGACAAACCCAAATCACATTTGATATTCAATATAAGGCTCTGAATAGAAAATATATCGGCTTATATTCAATATCAAATTCTACGATTAACAAATGTCGTATTGGAAATAACGATATAAGTATATATCTTTCAAATTTCCATAACAACATCTGTATAATCACGAATTCCAACATCGAAATATTCCGAAGACAATTTCGATTCAAATCCACTCCAATGCAATCATTGGAAATTCTGGTTATTTTTAAAACCCTTTTCAAATTCAATTTATTTATTTAAAAATAAATAGAATTATATTTCTAGTTCAAAACTAGTTCATTTCGATAAAAATCTATTTTTATCTTTTCAAATATGGAGTTTTTCATCCCAATTTTTCCCAAATCATTTCTTATGATTTTACACAAATTATTACTATTTTTAATAATTTTATCAAGGCCCGTACAGTCGATTTCCATCAATGGCTATCGAACTGCACTTACAGCGACCTTTTTCAAATTTGATTTGGACATAATTCCAAATCCAACCGTTAGATTTCAAATTTCTAATATTCGTTAGAAAGCTCTTTTCGATACGAACCCAACGGTTCCGGTTTTAGGAGAATCCAACGGTCGGATCTCCCGTAATATCCGTTCGAAGGCAATGGTCGAAATTCGGGAACTGCCGCGGCGCGGCGCGTTTATTCAGGCCATTATATTATATATATAATATATATTTCGTCGATTTCTATTTAAAACGAATTATATAAATAGTTTTAAAATTCGTTTCAAAAGCAATTTCAACTTCCATTTCAATTCAAATCAAAATTGAATTCTTCTTTATAAATTCGTTTTAAAATTCATTTCTATTCAATTCAAATTTCAATTCAATTCATTTCGAAATCGTTTTCAATTCAATTCATTTCGAAATCGTTTTCAATTCAATTCATTTCGAAATCGTTTTCAATTCAATTCCTTTCGAAATCGTTTTCAATTTACTTCATTTCGAAATGAATAAAATCGATATAAATATCGTTCACGTCAAAATGGCGTCAATCTAATCA
Source organism: Allium sativum (assembly GCA_030737875.1). Taxonomy (NCBI): domain Eukaryota; kingdom Viridiplantae; phylum Streptophyta; class Magnoliopsida; order Asparagales; family Amaryllidaceae; genus Allium; species Allium sativum. Next base: position 468,148,657 of record CM060920.1, on the reverse strand, counting down.
ACACGGCTTCATAAATTTCTATTTTCAAATATTCTATTTCAAATATTTCTTTTTCAAAATAGTTGTTATTATCAAAATATTTCGTTCAACACATGACCAATCTCAATGGATGAGTACTGTCAACACATGAACCTTTATTTTATATTGATAAAGATGTAAATTTTATTACTAAAATATTTCGTTCAACACATGACCAATCTCAAGGGATGAGTACTGTCAACACATGAACCTTTATTTTATATTGATAAAGATGTAAATTTTATTACTAAAATATTTCGTTCAACACATGACCAATCTCAAGGGATGAGTACTGTCAACACATGAACCTTTATGTTATATTATTATTTATTTTCTAAATTGGAATGAGGCCCAATCAATCACTATATAATGTTAATTATATGGATTTTCATACATTACACACATATAATAGCATTGCAAAATAATCAACCATCAACCAAAGTGCACTACACAGTATAAGCATCAAATATAGATATCTAACGCTTATAACAACAGCCTGTCAATCAATCGATCGACATATTTAATCAATCAGGATGAGTGAACTTCAAATTTCATCCCAACACCCGTGTGGGGTTTCAAACAATCAAACACAGATTTTATTTGTGCTGTTGGGCGATGTGTAAAATTTATCGACCCAATCAATGTCCTTCAAATAGGTGTACATAAACAAAACGTCTGGTTTGTAAATGAATATTTATTTATTCACATTCACGTTAAAAATTATATTTTTAACGATAAAACATTTTATTCCAACATATGAATTTCTATTCAGTTCATTCTTTAAATAAAATGATATCTTTATTTATCTAACTTTATTTTAGAAAATTTCGGCGGCATAACGGCACGATACTAGAAACGGGACAAGGCCTAGCCTTATCCCCGGTCTAGTGAAGGCCCACGCCATTCACACATCAATCAAATCCATTCATTTCACCAAACAATTCAATTCAACCCAAACAATCTAACTAATCTATGCAACCAAACAAACAAGTCCATGGTCTGTGGACGGTTGTGTCGGGTGCTACTAAACACCGTCTGCATCCTAGTATATATATATATAACTAGAAAAAGAAATTGAAAGGTGAGAAATTCTCACTGATAGCTATCCAATCATCTTGACCCTTCTTTGATAGAAATCTTCATCATCATCGCATCTTCGTTGCTGTAGCCACTACATATGTAAAAATCGAATTTTTACTTCGATGTTCAATATATAAAAATCACATTTTTAATTCGAAGTTCAATATATAAAAATCACATTTTTATTTCGAAGTTCAATATATAAAAATCACATTTTTATTTGCTACTTCATTTAAAAAACAACGCTAATTTTATTTGAAAAATTTATGCCATTCATAATTGAAAAATCAATGCCATTTATATATTTTAAATCAATATTAATTTCAGTTTTATAAACCATCCTATTTAGTTAAATTAAAATTAATTAAACCTAATTAAAAAAAACTCACCTTTGCCCCTTTTACTTTTTTTCGTTTGCAGGGTGGGTTGGAGGGTCTGACCGGTGGTCGACTGAGGGTTGCTCGTGCGAGGGGGGGGTGTGGCTTCTTCGAGCTGGAGGAGGGGACGGGAATGGGGGTGGGCGTTGGCTGAGGCGGGTGGCGGCGGCCTTCGGTGGCTCCGGTGGTGGAATCGTGGGGCACGGTTTGGGGGAAGAGGCGTGCGGTGGTCGCGAGGGGATCGAGGAGAGGGGAAGAAGAAGAGGGGGGTGTGGCTCGGTGGTCTCGGGGAGGGCGGCGGCTCCTCCCCGCTTTGACGCCTTCTTCTTTTTTTTTTTTTTTTTTTTTTTTTTTATTTTTCTGTCAAATGAAAAGGGGGGGGGGGGCTGGGTATAGGAGAGGAAAGGTTTAATTTATTAATTTATTTAATTAATTTATTTTCAAAAAGTTGACTTTTACATACGACCTCGAAACGAGGCCCACCGCCTGTCATCTATAGCGTTTTACCCCTATTCCGAACACAATGGGATATGTATCGTAGGCTGATTCGGCTGTTACAATCAGTTTCTGTTAAATTTACATTTAAATCACTATATTGAATTTTAAACGTACATTTCAAATTACCGGGGTCACATACTGTCTCTAAAAAATTCCAGAAAAATATTTTCTAGCTTCGTATTGACGATACGGTCCTAACAAAACTAGTTTCGTCGAATTCTGAGACCGTTGGAAAAATGGCCATTTTCCAGTCGATTAAAATCAACTGAAACCGGTCAAACGCGTTTTCCTTTGCCACGCTCACATATTGATTCGAAAAATTATGAAATTTGGAATCTAGCAATAACTTGACATCACGGATCCTACAAAACTGGTTCCGTCGAAATCCGAGGTCGCTTGCAAAATGTCCATTTTTAAGGGCCTGAATTCCATAGCGACTATTCAGAATTTTCAACTGGACATATCTTTTGATTCCCGCTATGAAATTTCGATTTTTCGGATTCGTTGGAAAGATATTATCAATTAGATCCTAATGTTTTTGGTTTCGCTAAAATCCGGATTGTTTTGCACCCGGTACATTCAATTGAAGTTTGAAATCGAATTATCGAACTACCGCGCCATTTTCAATTCTATTTATAATTATATATAATTATTTATATTCTAACGACGACGTATATAAATATATACGTCGAATTCAATTCAAAATAAATTTCTCGTTGATATTATTTAAAATGATTCATTTTAAATAATCAAAATTCGCTAAAATTGCCAAAATAAAAATTTTAAACTGGCCCAGATTTTCGGGTTGTTACACATCTTCAGCTGTATAATGATTAATTTATTTAATTATTGAAATGGTGGTTTAGAGAAATTTAATGGTCGTGGAATTAAATAATGGTGAATATTTAATGAAAATAATAAATTAAATAATATATTTAATTCTGAAATAATCAGAATTGGCTGAACTGGCGATATGGTGTGAACTGGATCATCTGTGATATTTAATTCAGTTTAGAATTATATTTTGAATAACGAATATATTATATAAACGACAGTTTGAACGAATAATTATATTTTAATTTTAATCGAGCTCAAAATGGCGCTGAAGTTCGTAATTTGGAGATTTGAACTTCAACTGAATATACAGGATTCGTTTTAAGCCGGATTTCTGTGAAACAAGAAACGTGTGGAGCTGGTGGAGAATATCTTTCTAGTGGAAGAGAAAAATCGGGATTTCGTCGTGTAGATTTGATTTATGTCCAAATCAAATTTTAAAATAATCGCTATAGAATCGTTAATCGACCGTAACGGTTTATTCGATATAACTAGAGATCGGGCTTGAATTTAGACAAGGTTCTTTATGGAAATAGTGATAATTTAATTTTTAGAGTTTTACTAAAATTTTTAATTAATTAAATAAGCAACTTTTTATTTGGAATATTTTGCACCCTTAATCAACAATTGTGGGGTTTCACAATATGAGTTAATCTACCGGTATTATGGTGTTTTTAGGATCGTGGCACCATGCTGATTACAATGGTATGTTTACATCTGTCGACAACAGTTTGAAAACTAAGGAAATTCTTTATCACGTGATGGTAAACTTTATAACTTAAAACAAAATACCCTAACAAATTCTGTGATCAAACTAGAGTCCACATCCTTCTTTTGCTAGCCGCACAAAATTTGTGTCCCTAAATCAAAACCGTGGACAAACCAAGGTCATATAAATAAAACAAATATTCCTATAAAATGACCTTAAAAAAACGTTAAAACCTAATTCCTCAGTCCATTCATTTTCCGCCGTCACTTTCTTATCCTTCAGCAAAACCGCGAGAAAGGGGAAATCCAAGAAAATAAATCAAATCAATTCGAAATAAAATCCATGAATCCCTGGATATATAGATTGGGATTCGCCACAAGCTGCTCTACGAGCTGATGTTCATCCGTGGGGTTGTGATGATATCATGGACGCGGTTGAAGATGAAACAGCCGTGGGTTAGGCTGTTCGAAAATGCAGAAGAAGGGTTGAGATTTTTTTGATGAGAACGATTGTGGAAGGGCGTTGGGGGGTTGAGCGAGATCGGGGTCAGTCCGGTGTATGGGCAAATGGGAGAAAGGAGAGTGAGCAGGAGAAGCTCGAAACCTGGCAAGGGAAAATGCTTTACTGGTATTGTTATAAAATGGAAGGACGTGGGAGTGGGAAAAAGGATTTAAGTGGTGCTATTCAGTGATAGATATATGAAGACAGGAGGAGGAAGGAGGACGCGCAGGTTCGATTGTGGAACATGAAATGGCAGGGTAAATACAAGGAGCAGCTGCTCATTCCTTTTTGTGTGCACGAGAGTCTGAAGTGGGATATTATGATGAGCAGTGAGGCTTGAACGGTTGAAAATGGTGAAGTTGTCATGTATGGACTGTCATGGATGGCAGCGGGCATATGTTTTCTTCTTTTCTGGAATTTGAGAATGAAGAAAGGAGGACAACCGTGAGTTATAAGACGTTGTAATGACCACTATAACCAGGTTGGAGTGGATTTGGAAATGTGTCTGAAGAAGAAGCAGGGAGAAGGTTGGAATGGAAACGGGCTGGGACTTCATCGTGGGTTGATTGGGCCGTCGAATAAAGGTTAAGCCCAAATAAAGGAAATTAATCAAGTCATATTAAAAGTAAAAAAATTGTATGTTAACTTATAACATTCATGTCTATGTCACATATTATCAGAATTTCACAAACTGGATCCGATAGGGTCATACTGACGAATACTACAACATGGAACAATTGGAATGATTGGAGCTCGCTATCATTTATGGCGAATTAAATTGTTTGATTCAAATCAAACAACGGTTATCATTCTTTAACGATGAACTGCCAAAGTGAGTAAATCTCACTAACTCTGAACAGCTAATAATTTCATGTTGTATTTTTAGAACTGTAAAATATAGGCTGATTAACTGTGTGTTGACTGTTTGATTGAACTGCTAGTCAGTTAGTTGAATTTCTAGATTGATTCTGTTTAACAGAATATATCATATGGAACTGAAAGTGATGTTGATTTTATTGTGTAACATCTGTGGATGCAGGGAGACAGGTTGGAGGAATCCGACTAGATTCCTCAACAGTTATTTTATTGTTTTTCATATATTATGATATATGATGTGGTTTATAATCCATGGTTGATTATATGTGTTTGGACGATATTGGTCATCGTGATTTGATGTGTTAAGTACCATAAAATATCAGAATGGAAAAAGGAGATTTTCAACGTGATATTGAAAACAGAATATGTATAAATTGGAATATTTATAAATAAGAAATATTTATAAATTGGAATAATTATAAAGTGAATTATTTATTTAGGATAAATAAATAAGATGTTATAAAATGGACTATTTACTTAGAAAATAAATAGGGGATAATAAGTGAGATATTTATTTGTTAAATAAATAGGATAAGATAATGGATTTATTTATTTGTTAAATAAATAGAATAAGGAAAGGGACATATTTATTTGTTAAATAAATAGGGTTATTAAAGTAAACATTTAGAATAAATAAATAGGGTATTAAACGGATTATTTAGGAAATGAATAAGTTATGATAAAGGGATATTGACTTAGAAATTGAATAAGTTATAAAAGAGATGTTAAGCAAAATAAGTGGAATAAAGGATTTTCTATTTAGAAAATAAATAGAAGAGTTAATCGAATCAAGTTAATCGAACAGAGTAAATCAAATAGAGTAAATCGAATAAAGGTAAAGAAATAGAGTAAAGCAAAATTAGAAACTGATTAGAGATTAGTTAAGTTGAATAGTTTTCTGAGTATCGATCTGATGTTGGTTTCGGCCTTCGGGGTTTATTCTTTGAGAATTGTTCTCCTACTAGTTTACAGTCAGGGACTAATAGTTGTGGAATGATAGTGATATGTAAATAAACAATGGAAATGTTTTCCAGTGCTAATAACATATGTTTTCTAAACATAGAAAATAAGGAAATGTGAATATATATATATGTTAAATGTTGATTGATTAATAGTATTTCCATTTGGAAATAATATCGTTGTTTGCACACGTGTTTTCATTTGATAGTTAACTCACTGACTATCAAAGTTCTGACCATTTTAACGTTGTTAATATGGAGAGATCGGTTGGATTATTATCCAAAGAACCACTCTGTATTGGCATAAGCGTTGCGAATTATATATGCCAAAGATAATTGAAGACGGAGTAAGGTGCAATGGCTATTGTATAAGTCTTAGATAACAATGCCTAAGATGGATGTACTGAATAGTGCCTTCGGTTCATCCTGTTCCTGGATGACTTGTATGGATGAATGTCTGACAGAGTATTTCCAGAAAGGTCACGTACATTGATTTCTTCAACCATACCAATAGTGGAAGCGAAGTAGGAAACTTCTTTAGCTAACACGTAATGTACTGTTGTAGACGTCAATTAGTGATTTTCGATGGATCTGACAATGTGGCATTCGAAGTGAATCTGATGTGATGATGAAGCGTAACCTCAAGCCTCATCAACCGGTAAATGGCAGAAATCGGGCAGGCAGCATGGCTAAGTCGGTCGCTCCGAAGTAGGGTGTATAATCACCTGATCTAGAGTTTCATTTACTTCTAAAAATCTATTGTTGATGCTGTCCCATTCGGGAAACGGTTGCTGATTCCAACCGTTAGTGATATACATTTGATACACTCAAGCGAAATGAGTGGTCGGTCATGTGTGGCCGGGTTGCAAAGATGTTCTTGTTGAATCCAGTGTATACCTCTCTAGAGGTACACTAGTGAAAGGTTGTTCCATACCTTGTCATAGTTGGAAATCCATTACCCAATACGTGCTTGCGGTTTTGATTGCATTCTATATATGTAGAACGTGAGATGAAAGCGTTTCTGCTAGATGATTATTATACTGTGGTTGATAGACATTATTATAATATAAAAATGTTTTTGATATAAAAATATTTTGTATTCTCTTAAGGGAAAACCCGTTCCGTTATACAGCGTGGTCTTATGAGATATCGTTTACTTGTTCGAACTGTTTTAAACTGTTTTACTCATACCAGTCCCATGACTGACCCGGAGTTTATTTGTTTGTTTCCCTAAACTCTTGGGTGCCTAAATTTGTATGGGCAGTCAAGTAGTCGGGATTTACAGATACTTGAAGAGCTGGAGCAGGAGGCTTTAAGATCATAAAGTTATCGTTTATTTCCGCTGTGTTGTAAGTGTTGTACTTTGATAATGATGTATATTCAAATACAAATGTATATTTCAAGTTATGTTATATATATTATATGTTATTCGTTCCGCTGTGAGGTTCGTGTTACTCTGATGTTGTGTTCTTCTTCTTCTATTCTAAGTTTCTATCTTATCTTTCCTCACCCTCTAATTTCTTTCATTAATCATCCGGTATTTTTCGATGTTTGGTTAGTCATCATTGAGTTTATGGCGATAACCCATGTCGACAAAAACCCAGGTCATTACAGTTGGTATCAGAGCTTAAGTTAAGTGAATTACCTAGGCTATGTGGCGTGACTCGGTAGAGATAGGGTTAGTAATACCCTAGATTGAGTTGAGTGTGTATATACGAGTGAACGTATTTGTTATTGATATAAAAATTTGTTTTATATTGTGGTGATTTATTGGTTGAGTTGTTTATGAGTTCTGGTCGATCAGTTTGATCCACTGTATCGGTAGGAGTTACAAAACACTCGAATATGATGGGTCGTCACGATATGTTTTGAAAAGAGGGTAAATTAAAATAAGTTTACCCAAAGTATATTTTGATATAAAGAAGTATATATATTAGATATATTGGTTGTTATTATAATCGAGTAAGATTATAAATTAACGGTTATGTAAATAACCAATCAGAATTCATATAAGTGAAATATGTGAAATCAGATGAGTTAAATCTGAAATTTAAACCAGAAATTGAATTAAAATTCGGGAAAATTGGATAAGTGTTTGTAAATGGATTTGGATTAAAAATAAGGAAAATCTAAGATCCTGGGAGATTTTAAATTGTTTTACAAGCAGTGTGAGTTATATTTTGAAATGAATTTCAAAGTGGAAATGTTTAGAAATGATGATATAGTATTGAACTCACTTTAATCGCTGGAAAATAGATTCTGATGATGACAGCTGCATCATCAGTATTCATTTTCGAGTTGTAAGTGACGAATTACTACCAGAGATACTATTTTGAATGTGTTTTAGGAAAGACAAGTTGTCTTGAATTTTAAAAAAGGAAAATTTGATTTTTTAAAAAAGTAAACTATTTAAAAACTCCCAGGGAAAGACTGTTTGAATTAAAAACAAATTTAACAGAAATTTGTGAAAGCAAATTTGAATTAAAGTAAAGCCAGTAAAGTGGTAACTGAGATTGAATTAGAATGATATCAAGACAAATTGGATTGTGGGATTCAAATTTGAAGTGTAATGTGATAATCAAGTTAAGAGTTGGGAATCGAGAAGAAACTCGAGTTGAAATGATATTTTGCTCGAATATAAGCGAATGGTTGTGTTGTGGATAAAATCAGATTGGAATTTGATTGGGATGACCCTTGTATCCGCTGATTGATAACAGGTGGAAAGGATGTAATGATATGCCGACAAAAGGTACAATTTATATTTCTATTGGATATAAGATTTACGAGCCGAATTGGCAAGACGCTTGGCTGTTTGATTTTCTTTTGGGTTGAAGATGGCTCAGAGAGGCGAGTTGGAGTTTGACCTATTGACCAGTACAAAGGAGGTGCTGGCGAAATTTTTCGAAAAAGTTAAGGTGTTAGAGAATTTTCAGGATTTTTGAAAATTTTCGTTGATAAGAATTGATTAATAATTTAATTAAAATAAATTGGTTTAATGAAACCGGAGTTGAGAAGTTAACAAATTAGTCTGGCCAGGAGATAGGGTCATCTTCTAGCTTTAGCAATTTCGAGGACGAAATTATTTTAAGTGGGGAAGAATGTAATGACCCGCATCTTCAGCGGTATAATAATCAATTTATTTAATTATTGAAATGGTGGTTTAGAGAAATTTAATGGTCATGGAATTAAATAATGGTGAATATTTAATGAAAATAATAAATTAAATAATATATTTAATTCTGAAATAATCAGAATTGGCTGAAATGGCGATATGGTGTGAACTGGATCATCTATGATATTTAATTCAGTTTAGAATTGAATTTTGAATAACGAATATATTATATAAACGACAATTTGAACATATAATTATATTTTAATTATAATCGAGCTCGAAATGGCGCTAAAGTTCGTAATTTGGAGATTTGAACTTCAACTGAATATACAGGATTCGTTTTAAGCCGGATTTCTGTGAAACAAGAAACGTGTGGAGCTGGTGGAGTATATCTTTCGAGTGGAAGAGAAAAATCGGGATTTCGTCGTGTAGATTTTGATTTATGTCCAAATCAAATTTTAAAATAATCGCTATAGAATCGTTTATCGACCATAACGGTTTATTCGATATAACTAGAGATCGGGTTTGAATTTAGACAAGGTTCTTTTGGGATATAGTGATAATTTAAATTTTAGAATTTTACTAAAAATTTTAATTAATTAAATAAGCAACTTTTTATTTGGAATATTTTGCACCCTTAATCAACAATTGTGGGGTTTCACAATATGAGTTAATCTACCAGTGTTATGGTATTTTTAGGATCGTGGTACCGAGCTGATTGCAACGGTATGTTTACTTCTGTCGACAACAGTTTGTAAACTAAGGAATTTCTTTATCACGTGATGGTAAACTTTATAACTTAAAACAAAATACACTAACAAATTCTGTGATCAAACTAGAGTCCACATCCTTCTTTTGCTAGCCGCACAAAATTTGTGTCCCTAAATCAAAACCGTGGACAAACCAAGGTCATATAAATAAAACAAATATTCCTATAAAATGACCTTAACAAAAATGTTAAAACCTAATTCCTCAGTCCATTCATTTTCCGCCGTCACTTTCTTATCCTTCAGCAAAACCGCGAGAAAGGGAAAATCCAAGAAAATAAATCAAATCAATTCGAAATAAAATCCATAAATCCCTAGATATATAGATCGGGATTCGCCACAAGCTGCTCTACGAGCTGATGTTCATCCGTGGGGTTGCGACGATATCATGGACGCGGTTGAAGATGAAACAGTTGTGGGTTAGGCTGTTCGAAAATGCAGAAGAAGGGTTGAGATCTTTTTGATGAGAACGATTGTGGAAGGGCGTTGGGGGATTGAGCGAGATCGGGGTCAGTCCGGTGTATGGGCGAACGGGAGAAAGGAGAGTGAGCAGGAGAAGCTCGAAACCTGGCAAGGGAAAATGCTTTACTGGTATTGTTATAAAATGGAAGGACGTGGGAGCGGGAAAAAGGATTTAAGTGGTGCTATTCAGTGATAGATATATGAAGACAGGTGGAAGAAGGAGGACGCGCAGGTTCGATTGTGGAACATGAAATGGCAGGGTAAATACAAGGAGCAGCTGCTCATTCCTTTTTGTGTGCACGAGAGTCTGAAGTGGGATATTATGATGAGCAGTGAGGCTTGAACGGTTGAAAATGGTGAAGTTGTCATGTATGGACTGTCATGGATGGCAGCGGGCATATGTTTTCTTCTTTTCTGGAATTTGAGAATGAAGAAAGGAGGACAACCGTGGGTTATAAGACGTTGTAATGACCACTGTAACCAGGATGGAGTGGATTTGGAAATGTGTTTGAAGAAGCAGGGAGAAGGTTGGAATGGAAACGGGCTGGGACTTCATCGTGGGTTGATTGGGCCGTCGAATAAAGGTTAAGCCCAAATAAAGGAAATAAATCAAGTTATATTAAAAGTAAAAAAATTGTATGTAAACTTATAACATTCATGTCTGCGTAACATATTATCAGAATTTCACAAACTGGATCCGATAGGGTCATACTGACGAATACTACAACATGGAACAGTTGGAATGATTGGAGCTCGCTATCATTTATGGCGAATTAAATTGTTTGATTCAAATCAAACAACGGTTATCGTTCTTTAACGATGAACTGCTAAAGTGAGTAAATCTCACTAACTCTAAATAGCTTATAATTTCATGTTTTATTTTTAGAACTGTTAAATATAGGCTGATTGACTGTGTGTTGATTATTTGATTGAACTGCTAGTCAGTTAGTTGAATTTCTAGATTGATTCTGTTTAACAGAATATATCATATGGAACTGAAAGTGATGTTGATTTTATTGTGTAACATCTGTGGATGCAGGGAGACAGGTTGGAGGAATACGACTGGATTCCTCGACAGTTATTTTATTGTTTTTCATATATTATGATATATGATGTGGTTTATAATCCGTGGTTGATTATATGTGTTTGGACGATATTGGTCATCGTGATTTGATGTGTTAAGTACCATAAAATATCAGAATGGAAAAAGGAGATTTCAACGTGATATTTAAAACAGATTATGTATAAATTTGAATATTTATAAATAAGAAATATTTATAAATTGGAATAATTATAAAGTGAATTATTTATTTAGGATAAATATATAAGATATTATAAAATGGACTATCTACTTAGAAAATAAATAGGAGATAATAAGTGAGATATTTATTTGTTAAATAAATAGGATAAGATAATGGATTTATTTATTTATTAAATAAATAGAATAAGGAAAGGGACATATTTATTTGTTAAATAAATAGGGTTGTAAAAGGAAACATATGGAATAAATAAATAGGATATTAAACGGATTATTTAGGAAATGAATAAGTTATGATAAAGGGATATTGACTTAGAAATTGAATAAGTTATAAAAGAGATGTTAAGCAAAATAAATTGAATAAAGGATTTTCTATTTAGAAAATAAATAGAAGAGTTAATCGAATCAAGTTAATCGAACAGAGTAAATCAAATAGAGTAAATCGAATAGAGGTAAAGAAATAGAGTTAAGCAAAATTAGAAACTGACTAGAGATTAGTTAAGTTGAATAGTTTTCTGAGTATCGATCTGATGTTCGTTTTGGCCTTCGGGGTTTATACTTAGAGAATTGTTCTCCTACTAGTTTAAAGTTAGGGACTAATAGTTGTGGAATGATAGTGATATGTAAATAAACAATGTAAATGTTTTCCAGTTTTAATAACAAATATTTTCTAAACATAGAAAATAAGGAAATGTGAACATATATATATATATATGTTAAATGATGATTGATTGATAGTATTTCCATTTGGAAATAATATCGTTGTTTGCACACGTGTTTTCATTTGATAGTTAACTCACCAACTATCAAAGTTTCGACCATTTTAACGTTGTTAATATGGAGAGACCGGTTGGATTATTATCCAAAGAACCACTCTGTATTGGCATAAGCGTTGCGAATCATATATGCGAAAGATAATTGAAGACGGAGTAAGGTGCAAGGGCTAACGTTTAAGTCTTAGATAACAGTGCCTAAGATGGATGTACTGAATAGTGCCTTCGGTTCATCCTGTTCCTGGATGACTTGTATGGATGAATGTCTGACAGAGTATTTCCAGAAAGGTCACGTACATTGATTTCTTCAACCGTACCAAGAGTGGAAGCGGAGAAGGAAACTTCTTTAGCTAACACGTAATGTACTGTTGTAGACGTCAATTGGTGATTTTCGATGGATCTGACAATGTGGCATTCGAAGTGAATCTGATGTGATGATTTAGCGTAACCTCAAGCCTCATCAACCGGTAAATGACAGAAATCGGGCAGGCAGCATGGCTAAGTCGGTCGCTCCGAAGTAGGGTGTATAATCACCTGATCTAGATTATTATTTACTTCTAAAAATCTATTGTTGATGCTGTCCCATTCGGGAAACGGTTGGTGATCCCAACCATTGGTGATATACATTCGATACACTCAAGCGAAATGAGTGGTCGGTCATGTGTGGCCGGGTTGCAAGGTGTTCTTGTTGAATCCAGTGTATCCCTCTCTAGAGGTACACTAGCGAAAGGTGGTTCCATACCTTGTCATAGTTGGAAATCCATTACCCAATACGTGCTTGCGGTTTTGATTGTATACTATATATGTAGAACGTGAGATGAAAGCGTTTCTGCTAGATGATTATTATACTATGGTTGATAGACATTATTATAATATCAAAAGGTTTTTGATATGAAAATATTTTGGATTCTCATAAGGGAAAAACCCATTCCATTATACGCCGTGGTCTTGTGAGATATCATTTACTTGTTCGAACTGTTTTAAACTGTTTTACTCATACCAGTCCCATGACTGACCCGGAGTTTATTTGTTTGTTTTCCTAAACTCTTGGGTGCCTAAATTTGTACGGGCAGTCAAGTAGTCGGGATTTACAGATACTTGAAGAGCTGGAGCAGGAGGCTTCAAGATCATATAGTTATAGTTTATTTCCGCTGTGTTGTAAGTGTTGTACCTTGATAATGATGTATATTCAAATACAGATGTATATTTCAGGTTATGTTATATATATTATATGTTATTCGTTCCGCTGTGAGGTTCGTGTTACTCTGATGTTGTGTTCTTCTTCTTCTTTTATTCTAAGTTTCTATCTTATCTTTCCTCACCCTCTAATTTCTTTCATTAATCATCCGGTATTTTTCGATGTTTGGTTAGTCATCATTGAGTTTATGGCGATAACCAAAGTTGACAAAAACCGGGTCATTACATAGGGTGAGCCTGGAAATAACCTCTTAGCTTTCGGCTAGTAAGGATTAAGCAATACGCTAGTTTCTCCATAACAGGGTATCGTGTTTCTGCATCCTTTATCCTTCAGCTAACGTAGTAGATGGGATGCTGAGTTCCACCATTCTCTCTTATCAGGACTGTGCTCGCTGCATGTTCCGAAACAGCCATGTATAGGTATAGATCTTCTTCCCTCTCGAGACTGTGGATAAAATTGGAGGCGTTCCCATCTTGACTTTTAATTCATGGAATGCCTTCCTACACTCTTCATTCCATTCAAAATTCCTCTTTTTCTTTATAACATCGAAGAAATGAACACATTTCTCGATGGCTTTGGAAATAAACCTGCTGAGGGCTATCACTTTCCCATTTAGACTCATGACTTCTTTGCTTGTTTTTGGCTCCTCCATATCTTTAATAGCTTGCATTTGGTCAGGGCTAGCTTCAATTCCCTATTCACTTACCACATACCCCAAAAAATTCCTGGATTGAACTCCGAACAAACATTTCTGAGGGTTTAGCTTCATTTGTAACTTCTTAGGACTTCAAACATATCCTCCAGATCCTTGAGATGGTTATCTGTTTTGGTGAACTTCACCAGCATGTCATCCACCTATACTTCCATATTGCGCCCTATTTGCTCTTGAAACATCTTGTTTAGTAGTCTTTGATATGTTGCCTCTGCGTTACTCAAATCGAAGAGCATCACCTTATAACAAAACGTTCCGTAGTCGGTGATAAAGCTTGTATGCTCCTCGTCAGGTTTGTGCATCGGAATTTGGTTATATCCCAAGTAAGCACCCATGAGGGATAGTACCTTATGACTGCTCATGGCATCAACCAATTGATCAATCCGCGGAAGAAGGTAGCAATCCTTCGGGCAAGCCTTGTATAAATCCGTGTAATCAATACACGTCCTCCACTTCCCATTGGACTTCTTCACTAACACGGGATTGGCTAACCATTTTGGGTAAAGAACCTCTCGGATAAACCCGTTAGATTCCAACCTTTTGACTTCCTCCTTCAAGGCCTCTATCTAGTTTCTGTTGTATTGCCTCTTCTTTTGTCGAACCGAGGTTATCAAATGGTCAATGTTTAACGCAAGGCTCATAATTGAAGGGTTGATACCGATCATGTCTGAAAGGGTCCAAGCGAAAACATCTTTGTTCAGTTGTAGGAACCGGATTAAGTCGCTTTTGAGGGGCTCCGTTAGCTTTTTCCCTATGATGACGACCTTTGATTCATCCTTTAGTTCCACGTTTACTTCTTCCACTTATTCTATTGGTTCTATTCTTTCAATGTCTCCTCTAGAATCCAAATCTGTAATGATTTCTCCTTCCTTAGCTGAGTTTACTTCATCGGATCCTTTCCTTTTCCTTTTCAAAGAAGCGTACCTACCATTAGTGCGTTTGTTGGTCTTATTTATTTTTACCTTAGCTTCAAAGGAGGGATGTAAGAATCCCCTACCTGAAGGCATAAAAACAGTAGAAGAATCAAAGTACGAAGAACACTCCCTTTTGTATTTTTCAACCGTTGCGAAGTACAACTCGCAGAAGCTAAACTGTACTCCCCTGATGGCACCCCATCCCTATTTGGTTAGGAATTTTAACATGAGATATTTGGAAGAGACGAAGGCGTCTATCTCCTCTAAAGATGGTCGCCCAAAGAAGGCGTTGTAATAGGACGGTTGATCAATTACAACGAAGAGAGTTTCAAAAGTTCTGTGAAGCTGGGATAGTCCCACTTGAACCGGCATGTCGATTTGACCCACCAAAGTCAACCCTTTGTTGTTAAATCTGAAGATTGGTTCGTTACTAGGCTCCATCTTCATCTCATGAATTCCCATCTGATCGAAAGAATGCTTAAAGATGACATTAATGGCACTCCTCGTATCCATAAGAATCTTTGAAACCATCGAGAGCCCTATTTGCGATGTTATCATGAGAGGGTCATTTTGAGGGTGGAGGACCCCTTTCTTCATTTCTTCTGGGTAAACGACTAGGTTGCGCATTTTCAAAGCATAACGCGCATTCTTCAATGATGGCTCTTCTTGAATGGAGAATAACCCCTCCATGGCTTCTTTCATGTACTGGTTTCTGGCTTTCGGACAACTTCCGGCTGGGTGTTGTCCTCCGTGAATCACATTGATTCGATTTATGGGTGGCATCAAATCTAGGTTGCTCTCCCCCATGGCAATTCCTATAGCATTTACTCACACCTTTTGTTGTCCATTAATGTGTTGAGCTGATGTTGTCTTGTCTAAAACAAATTCCTTCAGGTGTCCCTCTCGGATCTGCTTCTGGATGATGCTGTCCAACACCATGCACTCATCAGTCTTGTGTCCTATGGTTTTATGGAATTCGCAATATTTACCACCAGAATGAGGTTCGGGCAATTCTTGGCTTTGAACGAGACGGGGAAATTATTGACCCTTTCTTTTGCGACAGCACACACATACCAGATGGGCTTGTTCATGGCAACCGAGTTGGTATTAGAATCTTCCCACCTTAACCTCTTTTGATTTCCTTTCGGGGGCTTTCGTCCAAAGCTCGGCCTTCCTCCTTCCCCTTAAGTCCCGAACTTCCTTTTTGTGAAGTATAATTCATCCATGCAAATAAACTTTTCGGCTTAGAAATGGAAATCTTGCAAGTCTTTGCAACCGTGGATATATAACTCCTTCCAAAAGAGGGTGCTTTCAATTAGCCCTGAGTGTACGGCAATTAGCTTATCACGATCGTTCATATCCTTGGCTTTTAAGGCCTCGATGTTGAACCTTTTCAAATAATCCCCGAAGGACTCCCCTTGCCTCTGCTTGATGTTAGCAATGACCATATAATCCACGGTTGGTTCTTTGCAGATGAAGAACTGCGTGGAAAATTCTTAAGAGAATTGTTTCCACGAGTAATGAGTGTTTTCCCTATACTGGCGATACCATTTCACTATTGTCCCTTGAAAGGTGACTGGGAAAAGACGGCATCTGACGGCTCCGGAAGCATTGTAAAGATTCTTCTGGCTATCAAAAGCCATCAAATGATCGTCGAGGTCAGTCGTCCCGAGATACTTTATGGTTGGAACTTTCACTCTCGATGGTATTATGGTATTCATAATTTCATCGATGAATGGAGCTGCCCTTTCATTGTCATTCACCTTGTTATCTCGAATTCTTTTCCCCTTGCTTCCCAACAAGTCCTTGATGGTCTTCTGAGTGAGATCTTTGATGTAAGCCTCCGTGTTGTAATAATTCGCTCTCTCGGGATCATAGCCTTTGAAGGTAGAGCTCCCAGACTGTTCCTGCTCACACCAATTCCATTGATGATCTATCCCCATCAGATGGGTCCTCTTTTTCTTGGAAGAGGTTGATTTAAGCCTCTCTTTCGCTTTCGATTGTTGAATGGTAACTTTTCTTTTAGTAGATTCATTCGTCTCTCTCTTTCTAACTAGATCTGGTGAGCCTTGAAAAATTTTGTGCCTGGACGGCGTTGACCTGAGCCTGCACCTCTTGAAGTTCTTTTCCAAGACCAAGAGTCTTGCAACATTATATTCCATGATGTTTGAGTCTGACAGTTGTTGTGGATTGGACGTGGTTCCCTTCTCGTTATTATTTAGGTTAAACGCTGGATCCTCATTCCTTCAAGGGTGGCGTTGGGACCTAGCTCTTCGTTTCAGTCCTCCAATCTTTTCGATTTCATCTTTCCTTCCATGGAGCAGTAAATTCACCAAATTAGTTTTAACAAATTAACCATAAGGATGGACATACAAGCCATCCTTCTAGCGCCAAAATGTTAATGATATTTTTCGTTAACACCCAAATTATGAGATGTAAGACGCGAGTCCACAGGATCTAACACCGTCATGACTCAGAGTTACCGAAATACATTTTAAAACCTATGAATCTAAGTTAGATTACCTTCCCCTGGGTATAATAGTCTCGACTCTAATAAGTAATTATCTAATTCCCAAGCGATGGATATCGTACGTATTGTGTGAGGGTATTCTGAATTGATGCTTAAGGAGGTTATCTAGCCTACTAATACTGAGATTTGTGAAATTGATAGCCCCCGAGTCATGAAGATGGCGTGATGTACTGTAAATAAGAAGAAAAATGGCTAACACTTCCCTTGACCTCGGGGAAGAAGGTCATGCGACGTTCGTTAACCTCAATGATCATCCTGCGTCTGACCTACCCCAGAGAGGGGTCAGAATCGCGTCGAAGGTCAAGTTTTAAACCCACATATGACCTCCTTTGTTTTTAAGGGTCAGGAAATGTTAGGCTCATTGTGAAAGTGTCGATCAATCATGGCAAACCCTTGAGGCAAGGGGAAAGAGACTCCGTATTTTATAGAGTTACTTCTCCATTGCTGAAGTATCCCGATTGACCTTCTCATCTGTAAAGCTAGTGTTAACTCCATGTTTCATCATAATGGCACAAAAAGATCATCAGATCACAAGACGCTTAAGACCCGGAAATTCTCCATTCATAAATTGTAGATATATTACAAGAATTGATTATTTCCTCCTCCTCAAGAGAGAATAAGTGATTTCAGGAATAAAAAGTTCGTCCCCCTCCAATGTGACTCCTGGGGTCCTATTTATATAGAATTCGGGGTCCTTTCGTTGTTATATTATTGGGCCTGCACAGGCCTCTATTGGCCGCTTTTTCCTCCTAGTCTCGAGTGTCTGGCTCCCGGTTGTCCTTGTGGTGCTGATTACGGCCTTCGAAGTGGGGATTCCGGATAACTCGGGCTTAACCGGGACTGACATGAGTTTGTTGTCGTGGCGATTTGCGGACGATGTTTGATCCTCCGGTAGTAGCTTCCGGGTGTTGGTTTTCAGACGTAAGCTTCCGGATATAGGCCTTCGACTTTATCACGAGTACCTAGAGGAGCCCGTCCTCCTGATGTACGTAGATATCTGCTGGTTTAAAACCATTGCTGGTTTGGGTACTAGGTAGATTAGTACGGGAAGCCTGTATTCCTGCTTGGGTCTTAGTTTAACCTTTCAGTGAAACTTTCGAGGCGGTTTGGTTTCCCGGAAGGTGGCCTCCGGTGATATTTCTGTTACTTGTGAAGGTAGCCTTTCGTTATACATGAAGTCGATTCTTAGAAGTCGGCCTTGGACAATCATTATGTATTGGTCCGATACTCTTCTTTCTCTGGTGCGTCAACGTTAAGCGGGTTAATCCCGATAGTCCTTCGGGGTTTCGATAAGCGGAGTCTATGCTTTCCTCTTTCTAGATCCTTGTCATAGTTATTTCTCATCACGGAACCCACCTTTGGGTAGTCCCCATCGGATGGACCCTGTCGGGTGAACTTTGCTGTCATTCTGAAGGTCTTGAACTCCTTTCTTCTTGAAAGGTGCTGGTCTAGTTGCTCTCGGGTTCTTCCTTTCGTACTTATACTCATTCAACATCCCTACACTGCCATCTTATGCTTAGAGAATTTTGGTAGTAACAGAAGTGTCGTGGCATTTGATTAAGGTGAGAACTTCTATCTTAAATTAGTATAGTAGAGTTGTTAGTTAGTTATGCATTTTAAGTTACTAGTTAGAAATTGCATCATGTAGTTATATTACCTCTTTTGGAGTTTAACACTTGAACTATTCACAAATCCTTTGCATTAGAAGCGTTTTATGAATATGTGACACTCGCATTTCATATCCATGGATTGACACTTGTGGCGCCTTAAATGGCATTTTGTAGTTGAGTATTTATTTATTTATTTATGATTACGGTGTGTGTATGCATTGTATAAGAGTGATGATTCATTAGATAATTGTTGTCGGTTGAAACCCTACACGGGTCTTCGAATGTTATTTGACTCACACATCTCCCTTGTTGAATTTGCGATTAATCAATTGATTAATGGATTTATGTAAGCATCAATTATTTGATTGAAGCTTATATAAAACTAAAATGCACACAGGATGTCATTTTGTATATTGATAGTGTTTGCAACTATCGTTGGATGTAAATGATGAATGTAATCCATATAAATTTATTTATTTGGATATTGGTTGAGGTTTTATTCCAATCCGGAATGAACATGAATACTTTTGAAATATGATATTCAGTGAGAATTAGAAATTGATTTTGATGTCCGATTTTGGTTGGACAAGAAAATATAAAAATATATGAAGCCGAGTTAAGTAGAAAACGATATTTTAACTCGAATGGATTTCTATATCGATTTTATTCGTTTTAAAATGAATATCGAGAAGATTGAATTTCAAAATATTACATTTTGAAAATATTATCATTTTGAGATCATAACTAAATGCAATGTTCAAATTTAATTTAAATTGGTAATGGAAGTGAAATTGTTTTAAAAGGATGTATAAACATTTTATAAAATATGTTTTTAAATAGAAATCGACGATATATGTATTATATATTTGAATGGTTTGAATAGAACGTATCGCACAATGACTGTTTGTGAATTTAAACCATTGACTTGAAATGGATGTAACGGGAGATGCGACCGTCAAATCCTCCTAATTCCGGAACCATTCTATTCGTATCGAAAAGATCATTCCAGCGAATATATGAGATTTAAATTTGAATGGTTGGATTTACAATATGTCCAAATCAGTTTTGGAAAAGGTCGCTTTGGACGTAGTTCGGGGGCCGATATTGGAAACCTACTGTAAGGGCCTTGATAAAATATTTAACATATGAATAAATTATGTAAAATCATAATAAATGATTTGGATGTATTTTGGATGAAATATTTCACATTTGAAAAGATAAAAGGTATTTTTATCCGAATGAACTAGTTGATAGCTAGAATAATGATCTAATAATTTTTGGAAGTAATAAATTGGATTTGGGTTTGTCGTGAACGGTATCTTAAATAATACTGTTCCCAAACCAATGTGTGAATGGAATAAATCTTTTAATAAAGATCTAGAGAAGTTTCTAGTTTATTTAATTAAATTGGAATTGAGTGGAGTTCGTTTAATAATAATCTAGGTGGGTTTCTGTGAAGGAAGGCATTTACTATTTATGGAATTTAAAAGGCTTCGCCGCTATTCCACTTATAGTACTTGTCGGATACGAAAATTTATATCAATTATAAATTGTTCAGATTTCCATGAAAATTCTATATTAAATGGAAGCTGAATTTGGATTTACAGTGAATGGTGTTTTTACATGACATTTGTTCTTTTACCCAGGTAAAGACAAGATAAATTTCCAAAGTTGAATAATCATTAAGTAATGATTTTTGAAGATTAAAACTAAGTTCGAGTTTTAATGAATCCTTAATTAGATTGAAAGTTTAATGGTAATTAAATTTACCAAACATGAGAAATATTCGAGATGGAGTATCACCTGTTTTACTCCATGCGATAGTTAAATCTTTATTTAGATTTGAACATGAAATGGTAATTAAATTTATCAATAAGGATTGGTGCTAGATATGGAGTACTACTAGTTTGCTCCATGGGATGAATAGGTTGGGATTTGGGTTAATTAAATAAATGGTTGCTTTAGTAAGGCTCGATAATCCAGACTAGTTATATAAACTTAGTTTGGTTAAGTTGTGAAATGATATAATAAAATCTTTTGCAGTGGTTTTCAAAGAAAGATTTAAACAAGAGGTTTAAATGAATTAAATCTTTGATAAGATTAAGGGGAATAATTCCCAGTATAATGAATATTCTAGATTGGAATGAGGGTATGATGTTTCTATATTTCACATGATTATAAGATGCACGAATTATTCGAAAAGACCGGGTTTAACCCACTCTGAATAATTGTTACGACGATTAAAAGTCGAAGATATTGAAGATGGTGCAAGATCGACAATCTTCACATCGAATGGATTGATATTGATGCCTTTAATAGAGCCTGCAGCCTTGATGGGGTTAGAGTGGTAGTTGTCCAGACGTACTTGTTGATTGTTCGGATATGCGAGGGCCTCTCTCCTATATTGGACATATGGAACGAGGAATAAGGTGCCTACGATTTCGTTCAGACCCGGAACGGACTTGTAATGGATTGTGTTTGACATTATATTATGTGCTATATTCGTTGATCTCTGCTATATATATATATATATATCTGTTTGGTGGCAGAGAATTTATTCTCTTGCTTAACAACATTCTCTAAGACGTACGAGCTTAGAGGTTATATATTGGCAGAAATCAATGGTATGGTATGGATTGACAATGTGGCATGCTAAGATGCAAATGATCAAGGCTTTTGTTGAAAAGCAGAGCCTTGTGGATGATGATCAAAGCACAACTTTAAGTAGAATACCTTTATGTATAGGTTAATCCGCGAGCCTCATACGTCGGTGTAAACCAGAAATGGGAGAGGACCGCAGGAAGGACATGCGTCTCTTTCTAGCTAGGAGTGGTGCCATTGTATGGAGCCGAGATATTTTACTTATGTGGATGATGGATAGCAAGGTACCTTGGATATGGATCTGACTAAAAGATTCAAGTGTTAGGTCCAATAGGACTGGGAACATATTGTTCAGGAATAACTAATCCATAAACATTAGGGTGGACCAGCCTTGCCGCTCCAAGCTACAAATGTTGTGATCCCTAGGACATATGCTAGAGTGTCTCGAAGTCAGATGAGGAAGATCTCGTGCCTTGGTTCATGATGGAAATCCAAATTCCAATACGTGATTTTATGGTTTTAGTTGTAAACCTATATGAATAGGATGAGGTATTATGCCGTTTATGATTGATACATTTATATTTGAAGTTTTTTTTGACACAATGCACTTATAGTAATATCAAAATGATTTGTTTTAAAGCGTAGCAAACATGTTTGGCTATTATAAGGTAAAACTCTATCCTTTGGTTTGTGTTGCATTGTGTGATGGGACCTGAGTCTTATAATAGCTTCATTTTTCCAAAAAGCATTGCATTTATAAATTGTTTTATTTCAGCGTATTTGTGGGAGTGAGCCCGTTCCGTGACGTATGGATTGGTCCCGTGATTTACCCTATATTAAAGTAAAAGTTTAATAATTGTTTTAAGTTCTCACACCAGTCGACTGACCTGGAGTTTATTGTTTCGCCTAAGCTCTGGGTGCTTATATTTTCACACGTGCAGCCAGTAGTTTTGAATTTTGCAGATATTTCTTTTCACAGGATCTTGGTTTACAGCTGGAGCTATATTCGGAAAGTTTTGTATCTGTGTATTTCTTTTAGTTGTGTTAGTTGATGTATTTCCGATGTGCATTTTATTTATACATTTTTATTTCCGCTGCTATTTATTTTATTCTTTGATAATTCTATTTTTGTCTGTTGTGTAACATTTATTCTTTCTCTGATATTCTTGTACCCTTACGTAAATTGTTGTAATAGCAACGAAAATTTCTCATATTTGTGTTCTGATGTGTCGTGTTCTCAAAGCAATTCGCCTTCCTATTTGGTTCAGGCCGGCTGGGGATTTCATGTCATTTCAGTTAGGCTAGGCTATGGTGGGGATGTGATGTCCAAACGTGGTTGTAGTGGGGTAGGAGGATGGAGATTTAGGGCTATTTGGTGAAGGAGGTGGTGTTTTAGGAATTTAATGGAAAAATTAGGGGTTTTGACTGGAGGTGAGTCCACGGGAGAGGGAAGGAGGGCTGGAGGCATTGCTGGTCGATGAAGAGGAGGGGGAGGAAGTGGCGGAACAGGTCAGGTGTGGAGGTTGGTGGTGGCGGCCATGGCTTGAAGATTGGTAAGAGGAGAAGGCTTCAAGGAAAAGAGGTAGAAAATGGAAAGGAGAAAGGAGGAAAAGGGTTGCTTTTATAAGATTGGAATACTAATGGATTAGTGAGGTGTCAATGGATGACGAGGAGAGAAGAAAACTCAACCTAGGGATCTGAAGAGGTGACACTTCAATTGTGCTTTTGCATTGTTTTAAAAGGGAAGTTTGTTTTAGTTTTATCCTGCATTTATCGCCGGCATGATCAAACGGTAAGTCCAATTGACATGAAATTTTGAATATTAACATATTTCTCATTTACGAATCCAATGAAATAGATCTTGTAAAATTTGGAGTCCATTTGACCATCTGTTTTATTATTTTATTGCGTTTTTACTTAATTTTGACCAGTTGACCCGATATGCGTTTATTTTCCGTACGCTCACATACTAACTCCAAAAATTATGAAATTTGGAATCCTACCAATTTTCGATGTTCCAAATCCGATAAAATTTATTTCGTTGAATTCCGAGATCGTTTGAAAAATGTCTATTTTTAAGCTTATGAAATCATATTGAAATGTTGATTTTCAATATATCCCCTATAAATTAATTTTAAAAGTTTACTAACTTTGTTTTAATCCAAGTAAAATATAAACCAGGTTTAGAGTTAAGTTTCAATTATTTTCAAGTCCAAATTTAGTGTTTTACCATTTAAAATCCATAAAAATCAATTAAAAATTCATATTTTAATTGACTAAAAATACAGGTCATTACACATGTACACTTACACCTTATGTACACAGGAACTCAACAAAAGAATGGAAGTGAACAAGTGAAAATAATTTTGAATATATGGTGTTAGTTTCATCTCATGCAAGTGATGTTGAATTCAAAACTATATCAGCAACGAGCAACAAAGTTACAAAAGAATTAAAGTGCTTACATAAAAATACCTAGTCACATTTATATATGATGGTAGAATTACCTATCTGTAGATAAAACCTTGGATAAATTGAAATGTTTGGCTCATGTTAGAATAGAGTACGGATACTTTTTGAAAGAAAACTTTCATAAGTTGATTTGGCATAGGATTCCATTTCTTGAGCGACACAAATAACATCAATATCATTTCTCCAAACTCATTTGTCTAAAATAAAATATCAAGAGGAAAGTTCAACAAATATTTAATCATACAAATCGTTCTAGGTTGGTTTTACAATAACAACTATACGAATTGTCCAATTCAATTGATGTTGAGTTGTATATATAAACTGAGTGATGTAGAGTTGTACCGGTTTAGTTTCATCAGTAAAGAAACTCTTCATTTGTTCAAAAAAATTTACAATTAACAAGAAATCCAACCCCAGACAAATATTTGTCTTGAAGTATGAAGCGTCGAAAGATAGCAAAATAGATGTAAAACCAAATGCATATAGTAAAATATTTTTGACGTTACTGGAATATTTATCAATTTATCGTGTACTTCATCGGCATATTTAGCCAGTAAAATTGAAAGGCTGATGTAATGCAAAGAGTGGGGGACATGTAACGCTTCATGTAGAGGACTCATGTAACTTGCTATTATGTACAAGGAATTATTTAACGCATGAGATCCTCAGTTTTATTCATAATATCATGATCTTCAGTAATGTCACCTAACAAAGAGAAGCTTGGCATAAGCTTGGTAAGTATGAGAAGAACTGATCTTAATGGGTATTTACATTCCATTTCCTTTTATACAAGAGCTAAAAGTTATCATATATGATCGATGATTGTCAAGGAAAATGGCAAAATTAGAGCTCTCCATATCAAGGCATAAACAATATGTATGAGCAAATCTATCCAAGAAAGTATAGCATGGAAGAATAGCGAGAATAATGATGCAATGATAAATACTGCTTGATAGCAGAAAGACAATAAATAACTAATAAATGAAATATATACAAGTATTTACCATATGTCACTATAAAAGAAGAATCTTAAACACTTGATTTTAAACTACGTTAAAAAGTCATGAAGTTGATACAATATAAGGTGTTTAACAACTCACCTCTATCCCTCAGACATTAGTTTCATGAACAAGTTGTTGCTGAACTTGTTGCTTTCTATTTGATTTTTCAATGCGTGTCTTACCGACCTTTCTCTAATTCATGCCTGAATCCTAACCAAAGCTTACATACATCGAAGAGTTGTTGCTTCTTGTTTCTTCACAACATGTCTTCTCAGCAGAGGTTATAGTCTAACCAAGCCTTTCAAGGCCCTCAAGGCCCGCCTAGCCTGAAGGAATTAATACATTGCACTCTATTTATAAAAGGGTAAAACAATGTAATAAATATTGGAAACCTTACAAAAAAAATGTTATTAATGCACAAAAAATATGCATTTTTCATTATAAACCCAGATATACATGTGAATGAAATTTGGTCAGATGTTGAGGTTTTTGTATGGAACATAGTGATACTAAAAGAACAGAAATGTAACTACCAAAAACTCTCAAAATGAAGATTGGATAGCTATAATGAAGATATAGAATTTGAACTCAAATATGGATCATTTTCTTCTATTGAAGGAGCAGTATTGACAAAGAAGTTTCCATCTTTAGTTTCATAATCAAGATCCTGTGATTTTATCTCCTCTGATGCAAAAATCGGTCGGTTCCTTTCTTCTTAGTAAAACATAAAAGAGAAGCTACCAGTCCAAATATTTCCTTAAACTATCTTCCTTAATCTCTTCATATGTGCATGCAATAAGCATGGCACCGATGCACGTACAACTAAGAAATTCAAAAGTTCAAACTACTCATAAATAATGCTAAAAAATGAAAGTTATTATAGTTATATTGTTTTTTTAACACTAAAATAGGGAGAGCTCTAGAAATTATCTTAATTATTCAGGACAAAGCATTAAAGACAACAATCGCTCAAAAAATATAACAGAAAGTCTCACGTTTACCATGGGCAATAGGAATATATTTGGTCCTCAATGAAGATCAACAACAGTGTTAAAAACCACTTGAACAACACTAAAATATTATGTAAATATGCCAGAATCGGAATTGGATCTTGCAACCATGTTCAACTTTTCAATATATACAGTAATGAGTGCCTAACTGTATCAGTTCATCAAAATGATACAAAAACAACTAATCGTTGAGCAAGTACTAGATACATATACAAATGAAAGAAAGAACATATAAACCCCTAAATCAACCTAGTATTTTGCTGAATTTTAATCGTGATGAAGATGATAAGCCCATTTAGAGATCAGATAAAGTCAACAATACTTTCAGCATTTCTTTCATCGTATTAATCACTACCAAATTTAACATCAACATTGACTTGTATCTGACGACATTAACTGGTGCAGTAAAGGAATCAATAGAGAAGAAGATGAATTATGTATATAAAAATCTCGGTTAAACTCTATCAGATCTGACACAAATTACAATGAAATATGAATTAAGCGAGTCAAATATTACAGATTATCACTCTCATCAATTTAGGGAAAATAACGTGAAATTGAAACTCAATAAAAAAATATGTGAACTCTACCTTCTCCTTTCATGCTTTGAAGAGGAGTGAGTTCAGTTGGAGAAAGCAATCGGCCTACGCTATTGATGGCGAGATGAAAAAAACACCCCCGATAGTTTCGATAGTCATTTGATGGTTCCATGAAGTTTATTTGATATAAAGTACGGATATTGGAATGAAAATGGAGATATTGAATTTTAAAAGGGAGATTAGGCTAATATTTCTTCACTTCTTTAACAGAAGGGAGTTTGGATTTATATGAAAACGGAGAAGTAGAGACGGAGAAGAAATAGATTGGATTTTATAAGAAAGTCCGAGAAGAAATAGTGAGAAACGGAAACATAGAAAAAATTTGATGAAGAAGATGGCTTATTTTTTTGTCTTTAGAGAATTTGATTTTGACCAAGTGACAATAAGAAAACCTCCCTAACGTCGGTTTAATTAATAATATGTATCAACAATATACATAAATAAATTGAAAAGTTATAAACTATTTTGATTCAGTTCAAACCAACTCTTGAGCACTTCGATACAATCACAACACAAAAAAACACGTTTAAATGGATCTCATTTGCACAAGTTATTAATTTCTGAAATTTATAAAAATCTAAATTTATTAATTTAGTTAATTAATTAATCAAAACGCAACAAATCGGTGCATTGGGGACGCTTTCGATGCATTAAAAAATGAAACGGGGAGTTTTTGCCTCTTCAGCAGCCCCTTAATCCCATTACCCTATGGTTTTTCATAGCAGTTGACCTTTACTATTACCGCGATAGACGAACTCTACATACCAATAATCTAATAACCATAATGTCACTTCATTATACATTTTATTGTGATATGAAGGAAAATAATTATAGATAATTTAACATTATTTCATCTATTATCAGAACAAAATTTAAGAATTTGCTTGTTTCTAAATATCAGTAATAAAGCACGCTACATGAATATATTGTTGGCCTACTTTGCGACCAGGTCACATAGAGTCTAAATACTAGTGATAAAGTGCCATGTTGAACAGTACATGATCATTCATGAACAAAGGAGTTGGATTGGATAAATGAGTAGATCTCGAGTCGAAGAAAGAGTTTGTATTTCTACGATCACTAGGCGAATGGTTCGGGTTGAGGCGACTGGCTCGAGGGCGACCCACTTGTACGCTAGAATGGCATGTATCCAATAATGATATTATTGGCTCGGGTCGAGGGAGTAGCGACCCAACCGGCTCGTGTACGAGCTAAGAATCATGTCCAGAACACTCTCAACGCTCCGGCTTGTGAAGACCATGACCTGACCCCTCACTGTCTAGTTAGAGTGAAGCCTTGGTCAAGCCACGACTGAGCGTCAAGCCTATAAAGGAGGATGGAGGCACATGTGTTGCAAGCTGCTCTAGAAGCATGCCTTCCACTAGCCCACAATCTACTCCAAGAATTCATGGATAAGTGCCACATCATCACGTGATCTGCCTGCTGTTTATGCCTATAAATACACCAAGACTTGCCATTTTTGAGGGATCTTTTGGCACTCTACATACTCAAGCTTCTCTATTAACTATATTTATCTATTTTATTCATATTGTATTCTAGATTTCTGAGTATAATTCTACAGATTTGTGGAGATTATTGATTGTACTTGTGAGGTTGAGTGATTATCTACATTGTACATGTACTCAGTTATCCAATCAAAGAACTATAAAGTGAACGTAGGCTCGTTAACCCTGAACCACTTTAAATCTTGTGTGTTGATTGCTTTTTATCTGTTTTATGCTATTATTCTCTATAATTCTTAATCAACTGGGTGTTAGTGCCATTTTTTGGTCTAACATTTTGGTGCTTTCACTGAAAACGTTGAATTCTTAGCTTCCCGGATTGTCATACTACTGTTTGGATCTTCAAGTCTAAAGAGATAGTCTACATTTCTACCGTTTTTGAAGTTTTCATTTATTTCAATGGGTTTAGACTCCATGGCTCCAAGGAAAGGTAAGGAACCACAAGCTTCTCGAGAAAGCGAGACGAACGAAGATCGAAGGGGTGATGCACGAGCCCTTGTCAACAGCATCTCGCTGGGAGTCGGATTGGGGGCAACCCAACCCGAGGAGACTGCTGCAAACCAAACTGGAGGCCATGCACAAGATCCATCAGATCGCCTAGTCACGACCCAATCCGAAGGAGGCGACCTGAACCGCCCCGCTGATGTTGATGTCCCCATTCAACCTGGTCTAAGTGCTCTAACTCCAGCTGCAACTACCAGTAACCACCTTCCTACGTATTCCTCTATTTCGCAGATGGATTTTACATGTTTGATTGCTATGAAGGAGAAAAATAACGAGGCTATAGAAGTAGAAAGACGTGATAGTGCCACAATCTGTAACATAAAGTAACGTTAAATAACATTAAAATGATAAACTAAAGAATACTTAATTAAATATTGGGAATTAAGTAAAACGGACTACACCATTCCGTTTGTCTCGGAATTCTGCTTAAGATAGACTCCGAGTTTGCGTAAAATGAATACAGTATGAAGACGATTTTAAGGTTTGAAGTTTATATACTTATAAGCCATTTAAATATATATAAAACAAATTTATAATTCAAAATCAAACAGCGTAAAAAGAGGGGAAAACCAGCCCGTTAGGGCTCGACCCTATCCCCTGTGGGTTTCGACCCATCGATTGACTCCTACACAGGGGTGTCGACCCCTATGTCAACCCCGGGGTCGACCCCAGTCAGATCTGGGCAAACCAATTTCTGTTAACGTAGACACATTTCTGAACAAAATTTGTTGACCTTAGGCTATAAATAGGACCTCATTCTCATTGTTTTATTTACAAAAAAACCAATGAAGACAATGAGGTACTACCCCAACTCAAATTAAACTAGCCTATTCTTCTACAACAACAAGTTATACAGATTCAAGGATCTCTACTACGACATCAACAATCACTTATCCGTTCTTTAGATCCAGCCACAGTGAGTTTATGATATTTTTAGATATAAACATTTAAATAGTAATCTTGACATTTTTATAAGTTGGATCTAAATCGGTGCCTCCTAATAACTTGAATCATAATTAGTAATATTTGTCATTACTTGTATACCTGAACTACAGATTAGTTATAATATGTCTATTCCTAATATGCCCGTTCTGTTATCATGACTGATTTTATCATTATATGCCCATTCTGCTACTATGACTATTCTATCACCATATGCTTATTCAGTTATTATGCCTATTTTGTCATCATATGCCTGTCTTGTTATTATTCCTATCTTTGTTCTCTTCTCTCCCTCTTTCCCTTTTTATTTTTATAGCCAAGCTACCTTTGAGCCTAGGCCTATCGCTGAAATATGCGAACGTGCACAATTAGGAACGATTGGGAATGATAAATTAGGGCATAACTCATATTATAAAACATGATTAGGATTTTGGGCATAATCTATACCTTGAGCCAAAAGTTTAACTTGGGGCATAACTTTATCGTGAATCGGACTAGGAATCAGGAATAACCTTGGATAAACATGAGAAATTGTTAATAACGAACATGCCTAGATTTACAGTAATTAGAAACTATAACCACACTTAGACATGAGGTCAGATTACACTTGTGGTAGAAGTCTTCCTGGAACCGCTTGGCATATACAGCATCCACAAGTGGTAAATCTAATGTGAGGGGTCTAAGTGCATAAACGTACACGTAACAGCGCTAAGACATGAGGTTAAGTCCGACTTGTGGAAGAAGTCTACCCGGAACCTCGTGGCGTATCCACCATCCATAAGTGGCCAACTTAATGTGAGAGGTCTAGTGCATTAACAGACATGAATGGAAATATGATAATAACCTGTTAACCTGTAATACTTAACCTAATTAAACCTATGGGGGTTATATGAACTGTCCAATTAAATAGGGGTTAAGTAAACTTTCTTGAATCAGTGGGGTTAAGTAAACTTGCTTGAATTAGTGGGGTTAAGTTAATCCTGTTAAATCCATGGGGGCAGGTAATATATATATATATATATATATATATATATATATATTACACACACATACACCCGACAAACTTATGTTACATGCTGGGGTTATGCAACCTTGTTAAACTGTTACGCATAACCTGTCAAAATCCTAGTAGTGGGGATGCAAGCCTAGGGGCCAGCTTGCATCATTTGTTGTATGGGACCTGTATTAGTCAGTAACCTATCTTGTTAACAAACGGGCACCTCGAACTAGGTAGGGGTCTGGGCACGCTTACTAAGTTGATTGTAAGAGGTCACTTGGGTGAGGGTGTCGACAGCGCAGGAAACCAACGGAGTCATGTGCGTGCATGGGTCCGACTTGCTAGAGGAATTAAGACGTTGTGGCATCAGTAGATATGGTTGTGCATCTTAAAAATAACGGGGTTGCCACTTTAGGAAGTGATACATCCTACTATGGGGCCAACACAGGGTATCTATGAGATAGGGAGCCAATCGATGGGGGGTGGTAATTAGGGTACATCTAGTATTGCTTACTTGTTTAGGAGCCCATTATTCTTGCTGGGGGTAACACCTGCCATTTCTGTTAGGCTTCCTGTTATTCGTGTTGGGGGTAAAACCCGTCACTAGAAGTACACTTATGTCTACCATCTTGTTCTTGTTGGATCATCTTGTTTCAGTCACACTAGTGTAGGTGCAGAAAAAATACTTGAGAGGCGCAATATATACTATTCTGTTATTCTGTTTATTCTACTCAGTTTTCTATACCTGCCTTATGATATTGTTATCTCTTTCATCTAGTTTATATACCTATCATGATGCTTTTACTTATTTATATGCTAACAGTAACTAGACTTGCCAGAATATATGTCTAACCCGTTTTGTGTCCTCTTCTCTCTCTTTCGTTTCCCTCAGGTTCTCAGTGTGGGAATACTCAAGCAAGATCAGGATTCTTCTTTCATTCTGTTTGGAGCTGTTTAGATGTACCGCATGATTTTGTATCTTCTCTACTATGACTATATTTTGGGGATTATGCTCTTTTTATGTATTATTGTATGTTGATGATGATTTTGGTACAAGATAGATGTTTTATGTTGATGTAATGAGTTTAAATTATTTCACACTTATTATGTAATTGGGTTTGGACCACGAAGCTTTTCTATTTAATAAACTTTTAACTCCACTATTATTTTATATCTTTCTTGTAATTTTTCTGTTTCTGTTTACCTATAACGCTTCACAAAACTTAATGCATTCTGATAAAGAGTGACAATAACGGACGTGGGGTGTCACATTTGGTATCAGAGCTGAAGGTTACTAGATCGGGTAAAAGATTTTGGAAATTATTTTAGAAAAGGTACTTAAAAGAAAGCATTTTCAAAAGGAAACTCTGTTTTGAAAAAACATATTCCCTAAAGCCATAAGAAATATCTTTCGATTCTCTATTTGAATCCCTTTTTCCTTTCCTTTTCAGCATGTCTGGGGAAACTAATATTCCTGAGGGTGTTTAGATATTGGCTTGGTTTCATAGGTATCTGGAGGCTATGGCACCTACCGAAGGCCAAACAGACGCACCTCCCCCAGCTGCAGCCGCGGTTCCTCCTCCTCCACGAGCAGATAATTTCTCCAAGATCTGCAAGGATTTCTGTGCTATGGGAGGAAGGCCATTTCGAGGAACTGAGACTTTTGTAGAAGTAAGGAATTGGCTTAAAGAGACAGAGTATTTATTTGGAATTTAGAGGTTGACGACCGAAGAAAGATTCAGTTGGCCATTAGGCAGCTGAAAGATGAGGCTTCGTTCTAGTGGGAAGTGACGCAAGCAGGACGTCCATTTGAGACTTAGGATGATTTCGATAGAAATTCAAGATGAAGTTTCTTTCTCAAGCCGAGCAAAGTATGCAAATGGAAAGGTTTTTGGCACTTAAGCAAGGAGGCATGTCTGTCAAAGAGTATGTTAACAAGTTCAATCAACTGGCAAGGTTTGGGTTGGAGCTGGTGGATACCCCGCATAAGAAAGCTTTAAGGTTTGCAAGAGGATTGAATGCACCCCTTCATGGGTTGGCTATGTCCGATACTCCAATGGGAGCAAGTTTTGAGAAACTCATTGATATGGCACTAATGCACGAAGAGGATAAAGGTGAAAAGAAAGAGGGTAAGAGTGATGAAGCACAAAACAAGAAAGTATGGCTCAAGAAAGATCAAAAACAGCAAAAGTAGGGCAGAAAGAATGGAAAAAACCAAGAAAAGAGGAAATGTTTTAATTCTGGATGCGTGGGTCATGTGAGCAAAAATTGCAAAAGGAGGAAGAATGCTTGTTTCCAATATGGAGAGGTCAGACATGTTATCAAGGATTGCCCGAAGAGGCAAGGACATGGCCAAAGGGCAGGATCTTCTAGAGGGCAGGTGCATGCTCTCGTGGCCAGTGCACCAGATAGAGGTTGGAAAATTTCTGTTGAAGGTTTGATTTCTCTTTCCAATCATCTTGTTATAACTCTTTTTGATTCTGGAGCTTCACATTCTTTTGTATCTATTTCTATGGTAGAGTCTCTGCACCTTAGTACTAGTACGGTTTTGGATCCCGGTGTTGTCTCAAACCCCGTTGGTGGTACGGCTCATTTATCTATGATTTGTCGAGGTTTGAGAATATCTGTCTTAGGCGTCGAGTTTTAGTGCGATGCATACGTGCTTGGTTTCATGGGCTATGGTTTGATTTTAGGGATGGATTGGCTAACCATGTATGGTGCCATTCTAGACTGTGAGAGGAGAGTCGTTAAACTTTTGACTTGCCATGGGAGGACCCTCGAGGTTTCCTGTGACCCTAAGGGGTCTGTCATGCTTAGTTTCCTGAAGTCACTTGATGCATCTATTGATGACTTACGATCGGTATCAGTAGTCCGTGAGTACCATATCATTTTGAGGAGGTTCAGTGCTTACCTCCGAGGCGCGAGATTGATTTCCGTATATACTTGGTGGACAATGCAAAGCCTGTTGCATTGCCTGTGCACCACATGGCTCCAATAGAAAGGAGGGGGCTTAGCAAGCAATTAGGGGAGCTACTTTAGAAAGGGTTTATTAGGCGAAGCATATCTGAATGGGGTGCTCCAGTAGTATTTGCCACTAAGACGGATGGTTCTCTTCGCTTATGTGTGGATTATAGAGAGCTGAATAAACTCACTAAGAAGAATAGGCACCCACTTCGGAGGATAGATGATCGGTTTGACAAGCTTGTTGGTGCATCTGTTTTCTCTCAGTTAGACTTGGCCACAGGATTTCATCAGTTTAGGGTGGCTGATGACAGTATAGACAGGACTGCATTTAGAACACCAAATGGTTTCTTCAAGTGGCTCGTCGTGCCTTTTGAGTTGACGAATGCACCCGCCTATTTTGTGGATCTAATGAGTACGGTGTTTCGGGAGTTTCTAAATAAGTTCATTGTGCCTTTGTTGATGACATTTTAATTTTCTCAAAGAGCGAGGAAGAGCATGCCCTACATTTGAGGGAAGCTTTGAAGACTCTCCAAGCACATCAACTAAAGGTAAAATTCTCCAAATGTCATTTTTGGAGAAAGGAGGTGATATTTCTAGGGCATGTGGTCTCTACAGTGGGATAGCAGTTGATCCTGCAAAAGTAGCTTCAGTTCAAGATTAACAGATTCCAAAGAATGCACGGAGGTGAGAAGTTTTCTTGGTTTAGCGGGCTATTATAGGAAGTTCATTAAGGACTTTGCAGAGAAATCAGCCCCACTCACCCAACTGACGAAGAAGAATTTAATATTTTCTTGGGATGTAGATTGTGACGATGCTTTTCAGCGACTAAAAAGGGCTTTGCAACAGCCCCAGTCTTGACTTTGCCTGATGGGAACAAAGTGTTCACAGTATACACTGATGCATGTGGTACAGGGCTTAGTGCGGTTCTGATGCAAGAGGGAAGGGTAGTATGTTACAGAGGTAGACTGAAACGACCTGAATTCGCCAAGCCTCCGAAGACACGGGAGAAGGCGGATTGCTTTGAGAACACGGCACATCATAACACAAACATGAGAACATTTCATTGCTATTACAACAATATTACATCAGAGTACAAGAATATCAGAGGTTTAAAATGCATAGAAGAAAAAATTTAAAATGTATAAATACAATGCACATCAGAAATATATCAACTACCACAACTGAAAGAAATACATGGATACAAAGCTTTCCGAATATAGCTCCAGCTGTATACCAAGATCCTGTTAAATAGAAATCTACAAAACCAAAACTACTAGCTGCCTATGTGGAAAATAGGGGCACCCGGAGTTTAGGTTAAAACAATAAACTTTGAGTCAACCATAGGACTGGTGTGAGAACGAAAACAGTTATTAACTTTATTTTAAAGTTCGGTAAATCAAGGGACCACGCCGTATAACATGGAACGGGTTTACCTTCGTGAATACCAATGCATAAACAACAACCAATAATGGACACATGGATCTACTATGCATCAAACAACATGCAATTCCTCAATCTACCCATTTAGGCATAATCCCAAATTTAGATTTTTCGAAATCCAATTCACTTTACAGAAATTATTTCTTTGGACTTCATTCCCGAATTCTTATTTCGAATCATTTGAAATACATATCTAGCTTTTATAATAAATTTGATTTCACTTCAGGATCTCAAACCAAAATCTTTGGAAATATGAATTCCAAAACATCACAACGCATACAAACAGTATGCAACAAATATCGGGAGGTTTCTCCCATCAACAAGGCAAAGGGTAACTTTCCTTAGTCACTCGATATATATATATATATATATATATATAAGTGCATCTCCAACGATGGAGCAGGCTACACCGTCCAATGCACCTCCAATGCCCTCGGGGAACTACACTATCTGATGCCCATACTTTTAGTCGCATGGGTTACCCGAATCTTTAGCCACATACTAAATCATTTTACATCCAAAAGTAAGGAAAATAATTTCACAACATAATTATCACAAGTACTTTCAAAATATAGTACTTTACATTTGCAATTCACACACATGATCTGTCACTATTAATCATATAACCTTTGAGCTCGTACGTCTCAAACAAGGGTATTAAGCAAGAGAATAAATTCTTCACCACCAAATAGATACATCATAGCAACTAATCGGTTATGTGATGAACCACAATGTGAAACACATAATACTTTTCTAAATCATTTTAGAAACATCGGATTTAGCCCTCGAAATCCCTTCTATTTTATAAAACATTCCCTATCCAAAATCAGGAAAACATTTCTTTTCACTTAAGAAAATCTATTTTCAAAATTATTCATTAATTTTGAAATAGTCAAAAACATCGCTAACACCTCATAGTCGAATCATGAAGTGTTTCACAAGGTGTTAGTATACCAATATTTCTACCCAATCCAATGCTAAATGGAAAAGCATATTTTGCTCATAAACTAGTCGAGCACAGTCCAAACAATCAATCAATCACAATCAATATCAACAACTAAGCATATTTGGTTTATACCACATCTCATGTTTTTGTAAATTTAATTACCATCTATTAATTCAAATCTAATTAAAGATTTTCTAAAACTCTTCTTAGTTGTAATCTCTGAAATCATTACTTAATGATTATTCAACTTTCTGGAAATTAATCCTGCCTTTTACTGGGTTAAAGAACAAATGCCATTTAAAATGCAGTTCACGATAAACCCAAAATCATCTCCCATTAACTATGGATCCTTCACAGAAAACAGATCAATATATGATCGATATAAATTTCCGTATCGTACTAATACTATAAATGGACTAACGACAAGGCCTTTTAAATTCCATATATAGTAACGGTCTTCCTTTACAGAAGCTCATCTCGATTATTACCAAATCGAATTCCGTTCAATTCCAATTTAATATATTAAATTAGAAAATTTTACATTGGAAAATTCCATTAATCTTAATTGAAAGATTATAAATTCCAAATCATAACTTCACTGTTTATTGGGTTAAAGAACGAATATTATTTAAAATATTGTTCACGATAAACCCAAAATACAATTTGATATTATTTTATAAGGCTCTGAATAGAAATAATATCAATTTATATTCAACATCAAATTCTGAAACTAACAGGTATCGTATTGGGAATAACAGTATCTATATCTTTCAAATTCCATAACGATATTTGTATAATCACGGAATCCAATATCGAAATATTTCGAAGATTATTTCCATTCAAATCCATCCCAATTTTTATATTGGAAATTCTGATTATATCAAAGCCATTTCAGTTCTTTACTCTAGTTGTTAACTAGTTCATTCAAATAAAAATATCTTTTATCTTTTCAAACTTGGAGTATTTCGTCCAAAAGATTTCCAAATCATTAATTATGATTTTACACAATTTTTCCATATTTTTAATAATTTTATTAAGGTCTTTACGGTCGATTTCCAATATTGGCCATCGAACTACATCCATAGTGACCTTTTTTGAAATTGATTTGGTCATATTTTAAAGTCTAACGTTCAAATTTAAATCTCATATATTCATTTGGAAGATCTTTTCGATATGAACCCAACGGTTCCGGGTTTAGGAGAATCCGATGGTCGGATCTACCATTATGTCCATTTGAAGTCAATGGTTGAAACTCGCGAACGGTCGCTGCGCGGCGCATTCTATTCAAACCATTTATACATATACATATATATATAATATTTCATCGACTTCCGTTTAAAACGTATTTTATAAATCGTTTATAGATTCATTTT
Source organism: Allium sativum (assembly GCA_030737875.1). Classification (NCBI taxonomy): domain Eukaryota; kingdom Viridiplantae; phylum Streptophyta; class Magnoliopsida; order Asparagales; family Amaryllidaceae; genus Allium; species Allium sativum. The sequence continues at coordinate 468,111,097 of CM060920.1, read as the reverse complement.
AAAACGATTACAATTTCATTTTCAATTTTAAATCAAAATTGAATGTTCCATATCATTAAAATATTAAAATGATAATATTTTCAAATTATCAGATTTTGAAATCACACATTTTCGATATTCATTATAAAATAAATAAAATCGATAGAAAATCCCGTTCTAGTTAAAATGGCGTATATCTACTTAACTTGGCTTCATATATTTCAATATTTTCGTGCTCGTCCAAAATCGGACATCAAAATCATATTTTAATTTTTCATTGAATATTTATTTAAAATATTCATTATTTCTGAACTGGAATCAGACTCAATTAATTACCATATAATTTTATTTATATGGATTCCATACATTGCATGTATTCAAAAATAGTGATAAATAATTACTATTATTCCATTCACAACCAGAGTGCAACTTATAAATGTATAAGCATTAAATATTTAAGTAACGCTTATCACATTCTATTAATCAATCGGTTGACATACAATTAAATCCAAGGGAGATGTGAATTAATTATCTTCCCTAGACCCGTGTGGGGTTTTCTAACAACAAGAATAAATTTAAATTCATTACTGTATAATGAATTTAATCATAAATAGTTCAATTCGAGTTATTTTTCAAATTAACTAATTTTCATTGTTCAAATTTATAAATGGATATTCATATCCAATTTCAACTACCACAAAATAATATTAAATTATTTTTAATACGTTCAAAATCATAGTCACAATACAATACAGTCAATCAGATCATCTATGGGTTTTCAAACAACAGTGAATGTGAGCTAACAGGCACCGTACACATTTTGTGATAATTAAATAAGATAAAAATCAATACTGGCAATTCATATTTTCAGTTATAAAATAAATAACTGTACAAATATTTTAGTGAGAGAGTTCTCACTTTGGTTTCCACCCCATCATTCTTTAATTGGCGATTTAATATCGTTTGGATTTGAATTCTCCTTAATTCTCATTTCCGCCTTTTTCGTTTTTGTTAGTTCCATGTTGTAGATCGCAACTGAAATCATCGGTTTTCGACCTCGTATGAAATAGTTATGAATTTTAATACATTAGTTAATTAGTTAAGATAATTAAATATTAATTAAACTAATTAATCACTTTCCCTTAATCACCTTCCACATGAAAGCTTCCAGGAACAAACTCGACTTCGCTCGTACACTTATTCCACCGTCGCACCTCCAATCCTCCACCGGAGGTTCATCCACGGTGACCCCTAATGTGCTCACCACCCTCGACCCATGCCCCCAACAGCCGCACAGCTTGGTCCTCCACAGGCGCCTGAAACAAGCTTCAAACCGAAGCCCTTCAAGGCCAAAAATCGAACAAACTACTCTACAATAATTAATCTCTGTCGTTCGAAACCAAGATCTTGTTAAGCTAAACAAAATTGCAGTTAGTTGTTCCTTGAATTGATTCATGGATTGTGTGATTTTATGGTTTTACATTCGGAGAACATTGGCCATCGAAGAAGAGAGAACGGCGGCTCCAAATGTTTGACTGTGCGAGATATAAAACTAGGGTTTGACCCTTTGGCTTGGATATATATTATATAATTTAATATTATTTTAATTCTAATAATACTTGTTTTACACCACGAACTCCAAACGAGTCCCAACGACTGTCGCCTCTAGCTAAATAGCCCCATTCCGGACACAATGGGATATGTTTTGCAAGCCAATTCAATCGTTTTGATCAGTTTTTATAAAAATTTAATTATAAATTAATGTAATGTTCAATATTAAATTCCAACGTACATTTTAATTTACTGGGGCCACATACTGACTCCAAAAATTATGATTTTTGAAATTTAGCTTTGTTTTGACGATACGATCCTTACAAAATTACTTTTATCGAATTTGAAGGCCATTTGAAAAACGACCTTTTTCTAGTCAATTAAATTTAAACTGAATTTACAAAACAGATTTAAATTTACTGCGCTCACATATTAATTCCAAAAATTATGAAATTTAAAGCCTTACAAAAATTTGACATTTCGGATCCAAAAAAAATGGTTTCATCGAAAACGAAAATCGTTTGCAAAATGGCTATTTTTAAGGGCTTATATTTTATATTAAAAAATATATAAATTCCATAGCGACTATATGAAATTTTAAATTAGTCACAACTTGCAATTTATACAGTGAAATCTCAGTTTCTCACATTCGATAGAAAATTATAGTTCAAAATATTCCAACGTTTCTCGTTTCACTGAAATCCGATTTATTTTGAATCATATACATTCAACTAAAATTTAAAATCTAATTTTCAAACTACCACGCCATTTCAGGCTCATTTTATAATTAAAATAAATGTATACGTTCTAACATTGATTTAAATAAACTTTTAGTCGTCATTATTTAAAATAAATCAATTTAAATATTCAAAACCCATTAAAATAGCTAAAATGAAAATTTTAAATTGGTTCAGAAATTCCTGGTTGTTATATTCTCCCCCATTAAAAACTTTTTGTCTTCGAAAAGGAACGAAGTTGAAAGTTGTTTAACTAACAAACTCAACTTTCATTGTGGCTTTCATTCTTCAACTTTTCAGTTTCTAAGAACTTTCCAATTTCTTAAAATTTTGGCTAACACCCCAAATTTTTGAAAAATTTCCCCATAACCTCCTTTATACGGGAACGGTCTGAAAATTTTATTGGGCTGTATTAGACACCCAATAAATTAACAAAAAGCATACTCAATTTTTTGTGACCTATATATGCACAAGGGAGACATGTAAAAAAGATCGAAATCTCAAACCTTGGCCCATTGTTGGAAATTAAATAACCATGTGCCGTAACTAAAAACAAGAGAGACGTGAATTTTTGTCATCTCCAGACCTGTGTAGGGTTTTTAATAAATCCTGACCCAAGCACCTTTATATGTTTATTAAGTCCATAATCAGTATTCTGTTCAACCTGTAGAACTTTCATCACCATACAAGTGTCTCGCTCGTATGGTGATCCAAACCTCAACATATAAGCACTAAACTCTTATACGGAATATGATATAATATGTTGTCTTCATGTAGTATGCCATGCGGTGTAGTTCATAATTTATTTGTTGTTATACAATGGCGTGGGTTTAATCTCACACAGAACAACCATCACAACGTATCAAAAAAACACTCACAGTAGTTTATATAATATATAAAATTGCACAACCAACTCATTAAGGTGCACCTGTTTGTCGGGCACGCAATATATTTCTCTACTCAACAGTAAATCCATAACTTGCTTAGCATGTATATATATGTACATATCTATCGAATTTATAAATCCAATTAGAACTAAATTTTCTATTCAGCTCTATAATATATTTGGTTTGGTTTAATTTAACATTTATTCTCATATGGGTTTTATCCTTCCAATAATTTTATTAGTTAAATTAATACTCATACAACACAACCAACAATCAATTAGTTGGTTAACTTTTCAAATATATAATTTTTAATATACATAAAAATCATATTTCAATGCCAAATCACAAACAATAAAATCTAACTAAGCTTTGGTTCTCACACCAGTCAATTGGAAATATATAGATATCCACCTTTGAAACTTGAACATAAACACTGATGATGCAGCTGCTATCATCAGAATCATCTCCGGGTGACTAGAGTGTGATTCTATATCTACCCAGTATATTTGAGACTCCGGATACACATGGATCAGACGTATATTCAAAATCTTTCTATGCTCGATAGTCCAAATCAATATAAAATAAAATACTCAAATATGAATAATAAGATATAATTTTCAAAACTAAATTCGTTTTTAGAAATAGCACTCTTCGAACTCATTCTAGGGTATTACTAACCCTATGTCTAACGAGTTATTCTTATAGGATATTACTAATCATATCTCTGATGAATTCTCTTGTTCGATTCTAATGTGTCCTGTTCTCCGAGTGAAACACCCCACCTCCGTTAGGGTCACTCTCAAAGGGAATGCCCTAATTTTGGTGGAGGTTTATAAGTATAAGTCACAGATATACAAGACAGATATAAGAACACATATTTTTGAACAGCGGAAAAACAACAACTTTTATTTCATTAAAAATACGTGTTACAACAACCATATCATAATTGTCTTACAATACTTCCAAAAACATAACAACTTCATAACTGTCTTGATTACATTATTTAAAGAAGCATAAAGAAAACATAAATAAACTGCAAAAGTCCCATAGTTGCTGTCCAAAGCCATAGTCCAAAACGAAAAGATCCAAGCCATACATTCTTTCTCTTCAAGCTGGATATGAAGGCTGGTCAAGCTGCGGTATTCCCTCCCTGTGGACCTGGGGGGGAAACGGAAGAAAAGAAGACGAAAGAAAAGTAGAGTCAGACATAAAGCCTGAGTAAGTCTAGGACTATTCAGTCTATGAATAAAGAACTGGGTATGATAAGTATAAACTAGAAATGGGAAAGCACCATAAACTTAGTTAAGTTGTCTAGGGTCGAATATACTATCGTACCCCATATTAATCTCTGTACCCATATAAACTAGTTCCCAACGGGCACCCCATAATCAGGGTGAAGTGATCCATTTTATGATGATCGGCTCCTACTCGCATAGTTACATGTGTCTTACGGCCCCCGATGTTGTAGTTACCTATGCTGGTCCCACCATGGGGTGTATCAAGTCCCATGGTGGCGGCCCGACACAATCCTAGAATGCACAGGTATGCTACTGGTGCCCAGTGCCTTATTTTTCTGCGCCGGAGTGTGTGCACGCCCGCACCCCGTTAGAACCTACACTGCTGCACCACCGCTGTCGATTTGACCTCTTACAGTCAGCCCAGTAATCGTGCCCCACCCTGCCTAGTTTCAGGGTATCATGATACCTTATAGGGTTACTGCTGAAAAGGGTCCCCCGCTACTAGGTTTTTCTATTACTAGCCAACATGCTAAGTTGGTTAAGTGTTTATAAACCTAACCCCCAATCAGTCTGTTTAGTTTAGCATGTTCCATTTTGATTAAGTATTAATATAATTTACTTAATCCTATCAATCCTGACTCAGCCTTAATTGTCTTATTAAAGCCTTGACCTCTCACATTAGACAGGTATTGTTGTGGCTGCCTGTTGCCGGTTGGGTCCGGGCAGTCTTACGCCACAACTCAGTCTAACCTCGGGTCCTTATCGGGCTCCGTGTTTAACCACCCACATTGGATAGGTATTGTTGTGACTACTGGACAGCCGGGCGGTTCCGGGCAGGTTTACATCACAACTCAATCCAACCTCGGGTTAAACACATCGTATTTTCTACATTTACATATTTTGTCTTTCTTCTTTTTATATGTAAATATTTGCGGCCCATTATTCAAATTCATCTTTATTGTTTAAGATTTATTTATGCCACTTAATTGTTTTTCAAAGTTATTGGCGTGCGTCAAACAAGCCAACACATATGTTCTATATTTTTAGCCCAAACGTCATTTCCCCCGTTTTATTCGTTCGTTCAAATGTAAGGTGTGTTGGGTTTAATACTTAAACCCAATTTAGCCATATGAAAAGGGGAGGCTATAACATGGTGTTTATAAGGTGACATAAAAAGGGGAGTGTGAACGCATGAACTTGCAACATACGATCTAATTATCATAAGATAGGCATATGTGAACTTGCAATTGTATAATATAAGCAATACTTAAACATGAATCATTCTATTCACAAAATCATGGTGTAAACGAAACATGTAGTCTTGGCATAAATAGTACTTAAACATGAACCACTCTAATCATATAATTATGGCATAATCATAATTGAACATGAGTCCTTAAGGGGATGCAATTCTAGTGTAAATTTCTAATGTAACTTATGTGCCAAAAATATTATCATATGATTAAGATAACAACATAAGCTTAGAAAACATGTTTTTAACTAGGCATAATAACAAACATAGCTTAGACATGTTCATAAAATTAATACAAGCTTACAACGACGCTTGCTTTTGTCACTATCACAAAATCATGATTTTTATACTTGAACTATGATGCCAATTTCAACATAACCTTCATATGAATCATAATACTTAGGTGAATCAAATTACACTAAAGATGACCATAGAATTTTACATCATGTTGTCATAACAATAGATCATAGACTTGCATGAATTTCAAAATAAACTATTACAACATATAGTTGTTGTTTCAACATGAATCTTATACTTGCATTTACCAAATGAGTGTTGTAAATAACTACCACAAACATGTAGTTTTCAATATGAATCATATGCTTGCATAAGTCCCAATCAAAATTCCACAACATGTGGTTGTCAACATAAGCCACATACTTGTATGAATCAAACCATAGCATTGCCAAATCGTTTAGAATCAAATAACATACAAATATAAGTCATTATCGCCACAATTCCATTTCGTTTCCAACGCAAATCGCGTACTTGCAAATATCCAATCGTATACCATAATATTCCCAAATCGTTTTGCATCAAAGCAACATATAAATATGGATTATTATCGCCACAATTCCATTTCTTACATTACACAAATCAACACAATTATTTAATTCACATCGGAATAGCACTCTACTTACAGCGTATGGCGAATCTTCAATTCAGAAATCTGAATTCCGAATTTGGAGTTGCTATCCTTTGTTGTAGGCGTTGCTTTGATTTGATTAACTTTGCTTTTAGCTTTGAATTATCTCCTAGTTGTCTCTCTATTTCTGACGGCTATCTTCAGTCTCTCCTCAGCAGCATGACGGTCTCATCTCCATTTTAGTTTATGTGAATTAGGGTTAGTCTTAGGTCCTTTTTATAGAGTTTGTGAGTTGATTTAGACCGTCGATGAAGCTTGGTTCAATGATAGCCGTTCGTTTGAAGGAGAGACCAACCAGGAGCTGACACCTAGCCCTAGTGACAAGGCAAGGCTCAGAAAATCGGCCAAACACAGACCTGGCCAGCCAGGACTTGACCAGACCTGACCAGCAGGTCATTTTTGACCTGGGCGCACTTGGCAGGTGCGCCAGGTCAAAAATGTACTGACGCACTTCCCAAGTGCGCCAGTGCATTTTCGTTCTGGCGCACTTCCCAAGTGCGCCAGTGCATTCTGACCCATTTTCCGGTTTTTCGCCCAACTTCGTTCGTCCATATCTTCTTCATACGATATCCGTTTTACGCAAACTCAGACTCTATCTCAAGCAGAATTCCGAGACGAACGCAATGGCGTATCCCGTTTCCCTTAATTCTCTGATTTGAAATTAGTTATACTTTAATTTTTGAATCTCACTGTTATAGAATACACGGGGTGTTACATTCTCCCCCACTTAAAAGGATTTCGTCCCCGAAATCTTCAAGTTAGGAGGAATGTATATCCTAACATCCAATCATCCATCTACTCATCCATCAAACACGAGCATCCATTGTCCTTAAAAGACTTCTAATGCTTCATGATCATATGCGAAGTGTGTGTGTACATGTACTTATCTAATGCAAAATCAGGCGGTCTACTGATTCAGTTGACCTCCTTAATGCGAATTATGTAAGTGCTATGAATCCATTATGTATGCAAATCACCCTATTCATGATTCTACATGAGTGCACAATCATTCATACACATGCAACATCCATATGACGACACATTAAAGCTCAACCATATACGAATGCAAACATATATGCATATGCAAAATGAAGTGACTGAGCCGATCTAAATCCTAGATTGTGTGTGTATATGCAACCACGAGCAACCACTAGCAATCACTTGCAACCACTTGCAACCATCATCCATAACATGTTTCAACTACATGTTTTCATCCAAAGAGTTTCTACCTAAAAGATAGGGTCAAGGAGATATACCTAAAAAAAATAGATAAAAGCGCAACTTAAGGAAAAAGGAAAGATCAAAGGTGTACCCTCGAAAAGAAAAGGGTAGGCTGCGCGTATTTTAGCTTCAGTTTCCCAAGTTGCATCTCCTTCGGCGTCGCTCCACTGAACTTTGACGAGCTTGACTTCGCGGTTGCGTAGCTTCTTGACTTCCGTTCCTAATATGCGGGTTGGAACTTTCCTCACGGTTGCTTCGCGTTCCACTTCAGCTTCTTCTAGGATATTTGGCTCTACCACTTCAGCAGACTCATGTAGACATTTTCGGAGATGTGAAACGTGAAAGACGTTGTGAACTCCGGCCAATTTTTCGGGTAGCTCCAATCTATAGGCCATTTTCCCAATTTTCTCGATGATAGGGAATGGCCCTACGAACCTTGGTGCTAGCTTTCCTGTGGTTCCAAAACGAACAATGTTCCTTAGCGGAGATACCTTAAGAAAAACTCTGTCTCCAACCTCAAATTCAAGGTCGGTCCTCCTCTTGTCGGCGTAGGACTTTTGTCTGTCTTGGGCCGTCTTCATCCTTCTTCGTATTAAGTCTACTTTTTCTGAAGTCTCTCGGATCATATCTGGTCCAAGAATGAGTTTATCAGTAGACTCCCACCAACAAGTGGGCGATCGGCACGGTCTTCCATATAAAGCTTCGAAGGGCGCCATTCCGATGGTTGCTTGATAGCTGTTGTTGTAGGCAAATTCCACCAAAGGAAGATGGTCTTCCCATGTCCCTCCGAAGTCAAGGACGCACAGTCTTAAAAGGTCCTCCAAAACTCTGTTCACTCTTTCTGTTTGGCTGTCGGTTTGGGGATGATAGGCTGTGCTCAAGCATAACTACGTTCCTACTGCTTCTTGCAGACTCCGCCAAAACTCACTGGTGAAGATAGGGTCTCGGTCACTAACAATGCTGGATGGTATTCCATGGAGTCGAACGATTTCCTTGAGGTAAAGAGATGCTAGGGATGAGGCAGTTCTTTTACTTTTGACAGGTAAAAAGTGGGCGCTTTTAGTAAGCATATCCATTATTACCTATATGCTAGTGTTGCCCCTCCTAGACCTAGGCAGCCCATCGATGAAGTCCATTGAGATGCTATCCCACTTCCACTGCGGGACCTCTAGAGGATGTAGCAGACCGCCAGGCTTTTTCTGTTCCGCCTTAACCTGTTGGCACACCATACACTTAGAAACGAATTCTGCCACGTCCTTTTTCATGCCGTTCCAGAAGAAAGTTCTTTTTATGTCCTTGTACATTTTATCTCCGCCTGGGTGTATCGTCATCTTGGAGTGATGTGCTTCCTCGAGAACCCTCTTTACTAAATCCCTTGTCTGTGGGACGCATAGTCTTCCGTCTCGCCTTAGCCAACCCTTATCGTCGATGGAGTATCTATTGAGGTGACTTGAAGTCTCACCCCTAATTAGCCTATCAATCGTTTCCACAAGCTGAGGGTCTTCGCGTTGTGCTGTCCCTATTGAATCCACTAAAGTCGGGCGCACTTCGAGAGATGCTAGCAAGCCTGGTACAAAATTGGAGGAAGGCCTAAAGTCGAAGCTGGCTATAAACTCTAGGCTTTTTCTTTCAACAAACAGCGGGCTTAGGGTCAGTTTCTTTCGGCTCAACGCGTCTGCCACTACGTTGCCTTTGCCCGGAGTGTAGGAGATCTCGAAATCGTACGAGGCAAGAAACTCCATCCATCTCTGTTGCCTCAAGTTAAGATCTTTCTGCGAGAAAAGATATTTCAATGATTTATGGTCAGTGTAAAGTTCGAACTTCTCACCTAGGAGATAGTGTCGCCAAGACTTGAGTGCAAAGACGATGGCAGCTAACTCAAGATCGTGGGTCGGGTAGTTCTTTTCGTGCACTTTCAACTGCCTCCCACCATAAGCTACTACCCTTCCTTCTTGCATTAAGACGGCGCCTAACCCTGTCCCACATGCATCTGTATAAACGTTGAACATCTTGCTTCCATCTGGCAACGTCAAAACTGGGGCTGTTGTAAGAGCCCTTTTCAGTCGCTGGAAAGCAAACTCGCAATCCAAGTCCCAATTGAACACTAGATTCTTCTTGGTCAATTTCGTGAGCGGAGCTGAGATTTTCGAAAAATCCTTTATGAACTTTCGATAGAAACCTGCTAGTCCTAGAAAACTTCGGACCTCAGTTGCATTCCTTGGTGTCTTCCAATCCTGTACCGCCACTACCTTAGCAGGGTCCACTGCTAACCCTTGTTTGGATACTATGTGCCCAAGGAACCTCACTTCTTCTCTCCAAAAGTGGCATTTGGAGAATTTGGCTTTTAGCTGATGGACTCGCAGAGTTTCCATGATTGCCCTTAAGTGCTGAGCATGTTCCTCTTCACTCTTTGAGAAGATAAGGATATCGTCTACGAAGACCACTATGAACTTATTGAGGAAATCTCCGAATACCCTACTCATCAGGTCCACGAAGTAAGCAGGTGCATTTGTCAAGCCGAAAGGCATGACAAGCCATTCAAAGAAGCCGTCTGGGGTTCTGAATGCCGTTTTATCGATACTATCTTCAGCCACCCTTAGCTGATGAAAACCGGTCGCTAAATCGAGTTGGGAGAAAACAGACGCTCCTACAAGCTGATCAAACAAATCGTCAATTCTGGGGAGAGGGTGCCTATTCTTTTTCGTTAGCTTGTTGAGCTCCCTATAGTCGACACATAGATGGAGTGAACCATCCGCCTTTGTAGCGAACACCACTGGAGCGCCCCATTCTGAAATGCTCCTCCTAATGAACGCCTTTTCTAGAAGCTCTTTAATCTGTTTACTGAGCTCTTTCCTTTCTCGTGGAGCCATGTGTCTAACGGGCAACGCAACGGGCTTTGCATTATCTACAAGGTATATGCGGAAGTCTATCTCCCGCTTCGGAGGCAAGCCCTTCACATCTTCGAAGACATCCGGATATTCCCGGACCACTCTAACTGATTGCAAATTTTCAATAGAGGCATCTAGCGACTCAAGGTAACTAAGCATAACCGCATACGAGGGATTACAAGAAATTTCCAAAGTATTACCGAGCTGGGTTAGGAGCCTAACAACCCTTTTCTCACAATCAAGGATGGCCCCATTACTGGATAGCCAATCCATGCCCAAAATCAAACCATATCCCGAAAAGCCCAAAACAAAGGCACTACATTGAAATTCTACGCTTAGAATAGAAATTTTCAATCCCAAACAGATCATAGACAAATGAGCTGGGCCCCCAATTGGGTTTGAAACAATTAAGGGGTCCTCTACCATACTAGTTTTTAGGTGCAGAGATTCTACTAAAGCAGACGAGATAAAGGAGTGTGATGCGCCAGAATCAAATAAAGTGCGAACGGGGTGATCATAAATATAAACTACACTTTCTACAGAAGTATTTATACCTCGCTGTTGCAGAGGTGGTGCTTCTAGCACATGAACTTGTGCCCTTGAGGTGGATCCAGCCCTCTGCCCCTGTCCTCGTTTCTTTGGGCAGTCCTTAGCCCTGTGGCCTGTCTCACCGCAAGAAAAGCACCCACCATTCTCCTTGGCCTTCTTTTTCCGGCAATCTATCACTAAGTGCCCCACTTTGCCACAGAAATTACACTTCCTCTTCTCTTTGTTGCCTTTCCCGCCCTTCTTAAAGTCTGTTTTCTTAGGCTGTAGACCCTCTTTCTTCCCCTGAGAGCTTTCTGCCTTTGTCTCCTTCTTGCCCTTATCCTCTTCATTCAGCAACGCCATTTGCACTAACCTTTCATATGTAGCTCCCATGGGTATATGGGTCATGGCCAAACTGTGTAATGGCTCATTCAACCCTTTGACGAAACGGAGAGCCTTCTTGTGCGGGGTGTTGACTAGGTCCAGCCCAAACCTAGCCAGCTCATCGAACTGATTAACATACTCTTTGACTGTCTTGTTCCCTTGCTTAAGAAATAAGAATTTTTCCAACTGCAAACTCCTTTCCGCATCTGAGAGAAATTTAGCCTCAAACCTTGCCCTAAAGTCCTCCCATGTTTCCACTGGTCTTTCTGCATTGGTGACTTCCCACCAATAGGAAGCCTCGCCCTTTAATAGCCACACTGCCAGTTGTACTATCTGTCTATCTTCTACCTCAAAGATGATGAATAAGTCCTCGGTTTCTTTCAGCCAATTTCTAGCTGCCACGAAGGACTCAGTTCCATGAAAATCCTTTCCTCCCATAGCTTTAAAATCTTTACATATCTTAGCAAACGTGTTTCCCCGTGGAGGAGGTGGAGGAAGAGGGCTGGCTGAGTGGCCCTTGCTTCTAAGAACCGTATAAACCAACCAGGTATTGGTACACCCTCTGGCAAGTTATCTCCTAGTTGTCTCTCTATTTCTGACGGCTATCTTCAGTCTCTCCTCAGCAGCATGACGGTCTCATCTCCATTTTAGTTTATGTGATTTAGGGTTAGTCTTAGGTCCTTTTTATAGAGTTTGTGAGTTGATTTAGACCGTCGATGAAGCTTGGTTCAATGATAGCCGTTCGTTTGAAGGAGAGACCAACCAGGAGCTGACACCTAGCCCTAGTGACAAGGCAAGGCTCAGAAAATCGGCCAAACACAGACCTGGCCAGCCAGGACTTGACCAGACCTGACCAGCAGGTCATTTTTGACCTGGGCGCACTTGGCAGGTGTGCCAGGTCAAAAATGTACTGGCGCACTTCCCAAGTGCGCCAGTGCATTTTTGTTCTGGCGCACTTCCCAAGTGCGCCAGTGCATTCTGACCCATTTTCCGGTTTTTCGCCCAACTTCGTTCGTCCATATCTTCTTCATACGATATCCGTTTTACGCAAACTCAGACTCTATCTCAAGCAGAATTCCGAGACGAACGCAATGGCGTATCCCGTTTCCCTTAATTCTCTGATTTGAAATTAGTTATACTTTAATTTGTGAATCTCACTGTTATAGAATACACGGGGTGTTACATCGAGCTTCGTAAACGAAGGCTCAGATACCAAAATGAAACGACTTGAATTTGCCCATCCTACGAAGAGACGGGAGAAGGTGGATTGCTTTGAGAACACAATGCATAAGAAAACAAACATGAGAACATTTCATTGCTGTTACAACAACATCAGAGTACAAGAATATTAGAGGTTTAAAATGCATAGCAGTGGAAATTTAAAATGTATAAATACAATGCATAGCAGAAATATATCAACTACCATAACGGAAAGAAATACACCAATACAAAGCTTTTCGAATATAGCTCTAGTTGTAAACCAGGATCCTGTTAAATAGAAATCTGCAAAACCAAAATTACTAGCTGCCCAAGTGGAAAATAGGGGCATCCAGAGTTTAGGTTAAAACAATAAACTCCGAGTCAATCGTGGGACTGGTGTGAGAACTAAAATAGTTATTAACTTTATTTTAAAGTTGGGTAAATCAAGGAACCACGCCGTATAACATGGAACAAGTTTACCTCCATGAATACCAGTGCATAAACAACAACCAGTAATGGACACATGGATCTACTATGCGTCAAATAACATGCGATTCCTCAATCTACCCATTTAGGCTTAATCCTAAATTTAGATTTTTCGAAATCCAATTCAATTTGTATAAATTATTTCTTTGGCCTTTATTCCCAAATTCTTATTTCATATCATTTGTAATACATATCTAGCTTTTATATCAAAGTAGATTTCACTTCGGGATCTCAAACCAAAATATTTGGAAATATGAATTCCAAAACATCACAATGCATACAAACAATATGCAACCAAATATTGGGAGGTTTCTCCCATCAACAAGGCAAAGAGCCGCTTTCCTTAGTCACTCGATATATATATAGGTGCATCTCCTACGATGGAGCAGGCTACACCGTCCAATGCAACTCCCACGCCCATGGAGAACTACATTGTCTGATGCCCATACTTTTAGTCACATGGGTTACCTAAATCTTTCACCACATACTAAATCATTTTATGTCCCGAAGTAGGGAAAATCATTTCAAAACATAATTGTCACAAGTACTTTCAAAATATAGTACTTTACATTGGCAATTCACACATATGATCAGTCACTATTAATCACATAACCTTTGAGCTTGTACTCTTAAAGAAGGGTGTTAAGCAAGAGAGTGAATTTTCCACCACAGATGGATACATCATCAATAGCAATTAATCGGTTATGTGATGAACCACAATGTCAAACACATAATACTTTTCAAAATCATTTCAGAAACATTGGGTTTAGCCCTCGAAATCCCTTTTGTTTCATAAAACATTTTTTACAAATCATTCCCTGTCCAAAATCGGGAAAACATTTCTTTTCACTTAAGAAAATCTCTTTTCAAAATCATTAATTAATTTTGAAATAGGCAACAACATCGCTAACACCTCATAGTCAAATCGTGAAGTGTTTCACAAGGTGTCAGCATACCAATATTTCTACCCAACCCGATGCTAAATGAAACAGCATATTTTGCTCATAAACTGGTCGAGCACAGTCCAAACAATCAATCAATCACAATCAATATCAACAACCAAGCATATTAGGTTTATACCACATCTCATGTTTTGGTAAATTTAATTACCATTTATTCATTCAGATCTAATTAAAGATTTATTTAAACTCTTCTTAGTTTTAATCTGTGAAATTCATTAATTAAAGATTATTTAACTTTCTGGAAATTAATCCTGCCTTTTACTGGGTTAAAAAAAATGTCAACTAAAACAGAGTTCACGATAAACCCAAAATCATCTTCCATTAACTATGACATCTTAATGGAAAACAGATCAATATATAATCGATATAAATTTCCGTATCGTACTAATATTCAAAACGGACTAAAGGCAAGGCCTTTTAAATTCCATACATTGTAACGGTCTTCCTTTACAGAAGCTCATCTCGATTATTACCAAATTAAATTCCATTCAACTCCAATTTCATATATTAAATTAGAAAACTTTATTTTGGAAAACTCCATTTATCTTAATTAAAAGATTATAAATTCCAAACATAACTTCACCGTTTATTAGGTTAAAGAACGAATGTTATTTAAAACATCGTTCATGATAAACCCAAAATCCAGTTTGATATTAAATATAAAGCTCTGAATATAAATAATATCGGCTTATATTCAACATTAAATTCTGAAACTAATAGGTATCGTATTGGGAATAATGATATCTATATCTTCCAAATTCCTCAATGATATCTGTATAATCACGGAATCCAATGTCGAAGTATTTCGAAGGTTATTTCCATTCAAATCCATCCCAATTTTTATATTAGAAATTCTGCTTATATCAAAACCATTTCAGTTCATTTCAGTTCTTTACTATAGTTGTTAACTAGTTCATTCAGATAAAAACATATTTTTTTCTTTTTCAAACTTGGATTATTTATTCCAAAATATTTCAAAATCATTTATTATGATTTTACATAATTTTTCCATATTTTTAATAATTTTATTAAGGCCCTTACAGTCGGTTTCCAATATTGGCCACCGAACTGCATCCATAGCGACCTTTTCTGAAATTGATTTGGACATATTTTAAAATCTTACCTTTCAAATTTAAATCTCATATATTCATTTGAAAGATCTTTTTGATACAAACCCAACGGTTCCAATTTTAGGAGAATCCGACGGTCGGATCTCCCGTTACATCCATTTGATGTCAATGGTTGAAATTCGCAAACGGTCGCTGCGCGGCGCATTCTATTCAAACCATTTATATATATATATAATATATTTCATCAATTTCCATTCAAAAGTATTTTATAAATCATTTATAAATTCATTTTAAAATGATTTCAACTTCATTTTGAATTTCAAATCAAAATTGAATATTCCATATCATTATAATATTAAAATGATACTAATTTCAAAATATCAGATTTTGAAATCACACCTTTTCGATATTCATTGTGAAATAAATAAAATCAACAGAAAATCCCGTTCGATTAAAAATGGCGTATATATACTTATCTCGACTTCATATATTTCAATATTTTCGTGCCCATCCAAAATCGGACATCAAAATCATATTTTGATTATTCACTGAATATTTATTTAAAATATTCGTTATTTCTGAATTGGAATCAGACTCAATCAATTACCATATAATTTTATTTTATATGGATTCAATTCATCGCATGTATTCAAAAATAGTTATAAACAACTATTAACATTCCATTCACAACCAAAATGCAATTTACAACTGTATAAGCATTAAATATTTAAATAACGCTTATCGTAGTCTGTCAATCAATCGGTTGACATACAGTCAAATCCAAGGGATATGTGAATTAATTATCTTCCCCAGACCCGTGTGGGGTTTTCAAACAACAACAATAAATTTAAATTCATTACTGAATATTGAATTTAATCATAAATAGTTCAATTCGAGTTATTTTTAAAATTAACTAATTTTCACTATTCAAATTTATATATGGATATTTATATCCAATTTCAACTACCATAAAATAATATTAAATTATTTTTAATATGTTCAAAATCACATTCGCAGCACTATACAGTCAATCAGATCATCCGAGGGTTTTCAAACAACAGTGTATGTAAACTAACAGGCATCGTACACATTTTATGATAACTAAATCAAATAAAAATCAATACTGGCAATTCATATATTCAGTTATAAAATAAATAACTGTACAAATATTTTAGTGAGAGAGTTCTCACTTTGGTTTCCACCCCGTCATTATTTAATTGGCGATTTAATATCGTTTGGATTTGAATTTGCCATAAATTCTCATTTTCTCCTTTTCCGTTTTGATCAGTTTCATGTTGTAGAGTTCGCTGATACGAACGCAAGGCAACTGAAATCGTTCAATTTCGACATCGTATGAAATAGTTATGAATTTTAAAACATTAGTTAATTGGTTAAGATAATTAAATATTAGTTAAACTAATTAATCCTTTTCCCTTAATTGCCTTCCACGTGAAAGCTTCAAGGAACAAACTCGACTTTGCTCGTACACTTTTTCCACCGTCGCGCCTCCAATCCTCCACCGGAGGTTCATCCATGGCGACCCCCTAATGCGCCGCACCACCCTCGACCCACACCCCAACTGCCGCCCAGCTCGGTCCCCCACCGGCGCCTGAAACGAGCTTCAAACCAAAGCCCTTCAAGGCCAAAAATCGAACAAACTACTCTATGATAATTAATCTCTGTCGTTCAAAACCAAGATCTCGTTGAGCTAAACAAAATTGCAGTTGGTTATTCCTTTAATAGACTCATGGATTGTGTGATTTTATGGTTTTAAATTCGCAGAACATTGGCCATTGAAGAAGAGAGAACGTCGGCTCCAAATGTTTGACCGTGCAAGATATAAAACTAGGGTTTGACAATTTGGTTTGGATATGTATTATATAATTTAATATTATTTTAATTCTAATAATACTTGTTTTACACCACGAACTCCAAATGAATCCCAAAGCCCCTAGCTAAATACCCCCATTCCGGACATAGTGGGATAGGTTTCGCAAGCCAATTCAATCGTTTCGATCTGTTTTTTTATCAAAATTTAAATATAAACTAATGTATCATTCAATATTAAATTCCAACATTCAATTTAATTTGCCGAGGCCACACACCGACTCCAAAAAATATGAATTTTGAAAACTAGCTATGTTTTGACGATACGGTCCTAACAAAATTAGTTTTGTCAAATTTGGAGACCGTTTGAAAAATGGTCTTTTTCTAGTCGATTAAATTTAAGCTGAATTTACAAAACACGTTTAAATTTACTGTGCACACATCCAATAATTATGAAATTTTAAATCTGACATTAATTTGACATTCTACATCCAACAAAAGTGGTTTTGTCGAAAACGGAGTTCGATTGCAAAATGGCTATTTTTAAGGGCTTATATGTTATATTAAAATATATATAAGTTCCATAGCAATTATTTGAAATTTTAAATTAGTCATAACTTATAATTTATAAAGTGAAATCTTAGTTTCTCACATTCGATAGAAATTTATAGTTCAAAATATTCCAACGTTTCTTGTTTCATTGAAATCCAATTTATTTTGAATCATATACATTCAATTGAAATTTAGAATCGAATTTTCAAACTACCGCACCATTTCAGGCTCGTTTTATAATTAAAATAAATTTATATGTTCTAACATCGATTTAAATAAATTTTTAGTTGTTATCATTTAAAAAAAATCATTTTAAATATTCAAAACCCAATAAAATAACTAAAATAAAAATTTTAAATTGGTTCAAAAATTCCGGGTTGTTACAATCTCCCTCACTTAAAATCTTTTCGTCCTCGAAAAGAAACGGAGCTGAAAGTTGTTTAACTAACCAACTCAACTTTCATTCTGGCATTCATTCTTCAACTTTTCAGTTTCTAAGAACTTTCTAATTTCTCAAAATTTGGGTTGACACCCTAAGTTTTTGAAAAATTTCGCCATAACCTCGTTTGTACGGGGAGGATTTGAAAATTTTATTGGACCATATAGGGTACCCAATAAATTAATAAAAAGCATACATAATTTTTTGTGACTTATATATGCCTAAGGGAGACGTGTAAAAAGGTCAAAATCTCATACCTTGCCCCAATGTTGGAAATTAAATAACCATGTGCCGTAATTAAAAACAAGAGAGACATGAATTTTTGTCATCTCCAGACCTGTGTAGGGTGTTTTATTAAATCCTACCCCGAGCACCTTTATATGTTTATTAATTCCATAATCAGTCTTTTGTTCAACCTGTAATTTTGTCACCGCCATACAAGCGTATTTCTCGTATGGAAATCCAAACCTCGTCATATAAGCACCAAACGCTTATATGGAATATGATATGATATGTTGTCTTCATGTAGTATGCCATGCGGTGTAGTTCATAATTTATTTGTTGCTATCCTATGGAATGGGTTTAATCTCACACAAAACAACCATCACAACGCATCCAAAAGCATGCATAGTAGTTTATATAATAAATAAAATTGTGCAAACAACTCATTAAGGTGCACATGTTTGTCGGGCACGCAATATATTTCTCTACTCAATAATAAATCCATAACCTTCTCAGCATGTATTTATATATACATATCTATCTAATATATAAATCCAACTCGAACTAAATTTTTTATTCAGCTCTATAATATATTTGGTTTGGTTTAATTTAACATTCATTCTCATGTGGGTTTTGTCGTTCCAGTAATTTTATTAGTTAAATTAATACTCATACAACACAACCATCAATCAATTAGTTGGTTAACTTTTCAAATATATAATTTTTAATATACTTAAAAATCATATTTCAATGCCAAATCACAAACAATAAAATCTAACTAAGCTTTGGTTTTTACACTAGCCAATTGGAATATATAGACATCTACCTTCGAAACTCGAACATAAACACTGATGTTGCAGCTGCTACCATTAGAATCATCTTCGGGTGACTAGAGTGTGATCCTATATCTACCCAGTATATTTGAGACTCCGGATACATGTGGATCAGACATATATTCAAAATCTTTCTATGTTCAATAGTCCAAATCAATATAAAATGAAAAACTCAAATACGTATAATAAGATATAATTTTCAAAACTAAATTCATTTTTAGAAATAGCACTCTTCGAACTCATTCTAGGGTATTACTAACCCTATCTCCAACAAGTTATTCTTATAGGATATTACTAATCCTATCTCTGATGAATTCTCTTGTTCGGTCCTAATATGTCTTGTTCTCCAAGCTTTGTAAACCAAGGCTCAGATAGCAAAATGAAACGACCCGAATTCTCCCAGCCTCCGAAGAGACGGGAGAAGGCGGATTGGTTTGAGAACACGACGCATCAGAACACAAACATGAGAACATTTCATTGTTATTACAACAATATTACATCAGAGTACAAGAATATCAGAGGTTTAAAATACATAGCAGCGGAAATTTAAAATGTATAAATACAATGCACATCGGAAATATATCAACTACCACAACTGAAAAATATACACGGATACAAAGCTTTCCAAATATAGCTCTAGTTGTAAACCAGGATCCTGTTAAATAGAAATCTGCAAAACCAAAACTACTAGCTGCCCGTGTGGAAAATAGGGGCTCCCAGAGTTTAGGTTAAAACAATAAACTCTGAGTCAGTCATGAGACTGGTGTGAGAACTAAAACAATTATTAACTATATTTTAAAGTTGGGTAAATCAAGGGACCACGCCATATAACACGGAACAGGTTTACCTCCATGAATACCAGTGCATAAACAACGACTAATAATGGACATACGGATCTACTATGCGTATAATAACATGCGATTCCTCAATCTACCCATTTAGGCTTAATACCAAATTTAGATTTTTCAAAATCCAATTCACTTTATAGAAATTATTTCTTTGGACTTTATTCCCAAATTCTCTTTCCAAATCAGTTGAAATACATATCTAGCTTTTATATCAAAGTAGATTTCACTTAGGGATCTCAAAACAAAATCTTTGGAAATATGACTTCCAAAACATCACAATGCATACAAACAGTATGCAACCAAATATCGGGAGGTTTCTCCCATCAACAAAGCAAAGGGTCTCTTTCCTTAGTCACTCGATATATATATATATATAGGTTCACCTCCCATGATGGAGCAAGCTGCCCCGTCCAATGCACCTCCCATGCCCTCGGAGAAATACACTGTCTGATACCCATACTTTTAGTCGCATGGGTTGCCCGAATCTTTAGCCACATACTAAATCATTTTATGTCCTGAAGTAGGGAAAATCATTTCACAACATAATTATCACAAGTACTTTCAAAATATAGTACTTTACATTATTAGCAATTCACACATATGATCAGTCACTATTAATCACATAACCTTGAGCTCATACGTCTCAAAGAAGGGTGTTAACAAAGAGAATAAATTCTCCGCCACCAAATAGATACATCATCAATAGCAACTAATTGGTTACGTGATGAACCACAATGTCAAACACATAATACTTTTCTAAATCATTTCAGAAACATCGGGTTTAGCCCTCGAAATCCCTTCTGTTTTATAAAACATTCCCTTTCAAAAATCGGGAAAACATTTCTTTTCACTTAAGAAAAAATCTTTTTAAAATCATTAATTAATCTTGAGAAAGACAACAACATCGCTAACACCTCATAGTCAGATCGTGAAGTGTTTCACAAGGTGTTAGCATACAAATATTTCTACCTAACCCAATGTTAATTGAAAAAGTGTATTTTGCTCATAAACTGGTCAAGCATAATCCAAACAATCAATCAATCACAATCAATATCAACAACCAAGCATATTTGGTTTATACCACACCTCATGTTTTGGTAAATTTAATTACTGTCTATTAATTCAAATCGAATTAAAATTTTATTAAAAACCTTCTTAGTTTTAGTCTGTGAAATTCATTACTTAATGATTATTTAACTTTATGGAAATTAATCTTGCCTTTTACTGGGTTAAAGAACAAATGTCATTTAAAACACATTTCACTATAAACCCAAAATCATCTTCCATTAACTATGGAATCTTCATGGAAAACATATCTATATATGATCGATATAAATTTCCGTATCGTACTAATACTATAAACGGACTAACGGCAAGGCCTTTTAAATTCCATATGTTGTAATGGTCTTCCTTTACAGAAGCTCATCTCGATCATTAACAAATCGAATTCCATTTAATTCCAATTTAATATATTAAATTAGAAAGTTTATTTTGGAAAATTCCATTTGTCTTAATTAAAGGATTATAAATTCCAAATCATAACTTCACTGTTTATTGGGTTAAAGAACGAATATTATTTAAAACATTGTTCACGATAAACCCAAAATCCAATCCGATATTAAATATAAGGCTCTGAATAAAAATAATATCGGCTTATATTCAACATCAAATTCTGAAACCAACAGGTATCGTATTGGGAATAACGATATACATATCTTCCAAATTCCTCAACGATATCCGTATAGTCACGGAATCCAATATCGAAGTATGTCGAAGATGATTTCCGTTCGAATCCATCCCAATTTTTATATTGGAAATTCTGGTTATACCAAAACCATTTCAGTTCATTTCAGTTCTTTACAATTCTTTACTCTAGTTGTTAACTAGTTCATTCAGAAAAAAATGTCTTTTATCTTTTCAAACTTCGAGTATTTCAACCAAAATATTTCCAAATCATTTATTATGATTTTACACAATTTTTCCATATTTTTAGTAATTTTATTAAGGCCCTTACAGTCGGTTTCTAATATTGGCCAACGAACTGCATCCATAGCGACCTTTTCTGAAATTGATTTGGACATATTTTAAAATCTAACCGTTCAAATTTAAATCTCATATATTCATTTGAAAGATCTTTTCAATATGAACCCAACGGTTTTGGTTTTAGGAGAATCCGGCTTTCGGATCTCCTGTTACGTCCATGTGAAGTTAATGGTTGAAATTCGTGACGGTCGCTGGGCGGCGCATTCTATTTCAAACAATATATATAATATATTTCATCTATTTCCATTCAAAACATATTTTATAAATTATTTATAGATTCATTTTAAAATGATTTCAACTTCATTTTCAATTTAAATCAAAATTGAATGTTCCATAACATTATAATATTAAAATGATAATATTTTCAAAATATCAGATTTTGAAATCACACCTTTTTGAAATTCATTATAAAATAAATAAAATCGACAGAAAATCCCGTTTGAGTTAAAATGGTGTATATCTACTTAACTCGGCTTCATATATTTCAATATTTTCGTGCCCATCCAAAATCGGACATCAAAATCATATTTTGAACTTTTACTGAATATTTATTTAAAATATTTACTATTTCTGAATTGGAATCAGACTCAATCAATTACCATATAATTTAATTTATATGGATTCCAGACACAACCGGAGTGCAATTTAGAACTGTATAAGCATTAAATATTTAAATAACGCTTATCACAGTCTGTCAATCAATCAGATGACGTACAGTCAAATCCAAGGGAGATGTGAATTAATTATCTTCCCCAGACCCATATGGGGTTTTCAAACAATAATAATAAATTTAAGTTCATTACTGAATAATGAATTTAATCATAAATAGTTCAATTCGAGTTATTTTTCAAATTAACTAAATTTCACTGTTCAAATTTATAAATGGATATTTATATCCAATTTCAACTACTACAAAATAGTATTAAATTATTTTTAATATGTTCAAAAACACAGTCACAACACAATACAGTCAATCAGATCATCTATGGGTTTTCAAACAACAGTGAATGTGTGTTAACATGCATTGTACACATTTTATGATAATTAAATCAGATAAAAATCAATACTGGCAATTCATATATTCAGTTATAAAATAAATATCTGTACAAATATTTTAGTGAGAGAGTTCTCACTTTAGTTTCCACTCCGTTATTCTTTAGTTGGCGATTTAATATCTTTTGGATTTGAATTCACCTTATATTCTCATTTTCTCCTTTTTCGTTTTGGTTAGCTCCATGTTGTAGAGTTCGCTGATATGAACGCAACGCAACTGAAATCGTCGAATTTCGACCTCGTATGAAATAGTTATGAATTTTAATACATTAGTCAATTAATTAAGATAATTAATTATTAATTAAACTAATTAATCCTTTTCCCTTAATCACCTTCCACGTGAAAGCATCCAAGAACAAACTCGACTTCGCTCGTACACATATTCCACCATCGCTCCTCCAATCCTCCACCGGAGGTTCATCCACGACGACCCCTAAATACGCCGCACCACCCTCGACCCACGCCCCAACCGCCACCCAGCTCAGTCTCCCATCAACGCCTGAAATGAGCTTTAAACCGAAGCCCTTCAAGGCTAAAAATCGAACAAACTACTCTACGATAATTATTCTCTGTTGTTCCAAACCAAGATCTCATTGAGCTAAAGAAAATCACAGTTGGTTGTTCCTTGAATTGATTCATGAATTTTGTGATTTTATGGTTTTAAATTCGAAGAACATTGGCCATCGAAGAAGAGAGAACGTTGGCTCCAAATGTTTGAACGCGCGAGATATAAAACTAAGGTTTGACCCTTTAGCTTGGATATATATTATATAATTTAATATTATTTTAATTCTAATAATACTTGTTTTACACCACGAACTCCAAACGAATCCCAATGACTGTAGCCCCTAGCTAAATGCCCTATTCCGAACACAATGGGGTGTGTTTCGCAATCCAATTCAATCATTTTGATCAATTTTTATCAAAAATTAAATATAAATTATAATAACTTTCAATATTAAATTTCCACATACATTTTAATTTACTGGGGCCACATACTGACTCCAAAAATTATGAATTTCGAAATATAGCTGTGTTTTAATGATACGGTCCTAACAAAATTAGTTTCATCGAATTTGGAGACCTTTTGAAAAATGGCTTTTTTCTAGTCGATTAAATTTAAATTGAATTTACAAAACATGTTTAAATTTACTGCGCTCACATATTAATTTCGAAAATTATAAAATTTAAAACCTGATAATCATTTGACATTCCAGATCCAACAAAAGTGGTTTTGTTGAAAATGGAGGTCGTTTGCAAAATGGCTATTTTTAAGGACTTATATATTATATTTAAAAAAAATTCCATAGCGACTATTTGAAACTTAAAATTAGTCATAACTTACAATTTATAAAGCGAAATCTCAGTTTCTCACATTTGGTAGAAAATTACAGTTCAAAATATTCTATCATTTCTTGTTTCGCTGAAATTCGATTTATTTTGAATCTTATACATTCAATTGAAATTTAAAATCGAATTTTCAAACTACCGCGCCATTTCAGGCTTATTTTAAATTAAAATAATTTCATACATTCTAACATCAATTTAAATAAATTTTTATTTATCATTATTTAAAATAAATCATTTTAAATATTTAAAACCCATTAAAATAGCTAAAATAAAAAATTTAAATTGGTTCAGAAATTCCGGGTTGTTATAATAACAATTAAGGGTTCATGAGAAAAATTATCCTACCTATAACCTAGAGTTGGCTGCCTAGTATTTGCGCTTGAGACTTGGCATCATTATTTACTTGGAGAGAAGTTTGAGTTGTATTCCAATCATAAATCTCTCAAGTGCTTGTTCTCGCAGAAGGATCTCAATTTGAGGCAACAAAGATGGATGGAGTTCCTAGCGTCCTATGACTTTGAGATTGCTTATACCCCTGACAAGGTTAATGTGGTGGCAGACACATTGAGTAGGCAGAGGATGACCTTGTGTCCTATGTTTGTGGAGAGGAAGAGTTTGGAGTTTATATCGACATTTGATTTTAGACCCTGCACCGAGTTTACACTTGGTTTATTAGCATCATTAGGGGGCGACCTACTCTATTGGATCAGATAGGAACTTCACAGCGAGAGGACCCACATTTAGCAAATATCTTGTATAGGCTCGGTAGAGGGGCGACTTCAAGTCACCTCAGTAGATATTCCACGAATGATAGAGGGTGATGGAAGGCTTTGTGTTCCCTGAGTTGGGAGTTTGTTGAAGACATTCCTTGAGGATGCCCATCATTCTAGGATGACTATTCATCTTGGTGGTGATAAGACGTATAGAAATATGAAGAGTGTATTCTTTTGGGCTGGGATGAAGAAAGATGTAGCGAAGTTTGTTTCTTGATGTTTGATTTACCAACAAGTCAAGGCTAAGCAAAGGAAGCACGGTGGTTTACTTCATCCTTTGGAGGTTCCACAATGGAAGTGGGAGAGTGTCTCTATGGATCTCATTGATGGTTTACCTAGATCGAGGGAAGGAAACACCAGTATTTGGGTTATAATTGTCAGGCGTACTAAGAGCATCCATTTCATTCATGTTAAGAGTAAAAGGATAACAGCATGGTTGGCAGCAGTTTTATCTTCGTGAGATAGTCCATCTACATAGAGTATCTTCCAGTATTGTGAGTGATCATGACCCTATATTCACTGAGTTTTGGAGGAGCTTACAAGAGGCATTAGGTATACAGTTGTGTCTGAGCACCGCTTATCACCCGCAGACCGATAGACAAACGGAGAGGGTGAATAAAGTTCTCGAGGATCTTTTAAGACTGTGTATCCTAGACTTCGAAGGGACTTGGGAAGAGCATCTTCCTTTGGTAGAGTTCACCTACAACAATAGTTATCAGGCAAGCATTGGCATGACACCCTTCGAAGAATTGTACGGACGACCCTGTAGATCACCGACTTGTTGGTGGGATTCTACTTTGACCTAAGATAATTAGAGAAACTTCAAAGAAGATTGATCTTATCTACAGACGCATGAAGACAGCTCAGGACAGGAAGAAGTCCTACGCAGATAAGAGAAGAACTGATAATGAGTTCGAGGTGGGAGACGTGGTTTTCATCAAGGTATCACCTTTAAGAAATGTAGTTCGCTTTGGATATGTAGGGAAATTGGCACCCAAATTTGTAGGACCATTTCCCATCACATAAAGGATTGTCCAAACGACTTATAGAGTAAAGCTACCAGAGAGACTGTCCGACGTTCTTGATGTTTTCCATGTTTCTCATTTACGGAAGTGCTTGCATGGTACCGCAGAAGTAGCTGAACCGAGTATGCTTGAGGAAATAGAGGTGAAATGGGAGGAGGCAACAGTTAGATGAATTCCTACCCGTATTATTGGATCAGAGGTTTAGAAGCTATGAAACCAAGCAGTCAAATTGATGAAAATTCAATAGGAAGAAGACCCTAAGAATGCAACTTGGGAGACTGAAGACAAGATTCGCGCTTCGTACCCTTTTCTTTTTAAGGGTATGTTCCTAACTTTTTTCCAAAGCTTTTATTCGTACTTGTTTCTATCATTTAAGTATATCCTATCGATTGAATCTTCGACCTTTGGGTAGAAATCCAATGGATGTAAACATGTGTTTGTGACATGTTATGATTGATGGATGCAAGTGGATGCAATTGCATTTGCTAGTGGTTGCTCATGGATGCATATACACACACATTAGGCACTAGATCGGCTTAATCACTCTCATACTGCACATGGATGCGTGTGCATTTTTCTTTTTCTTTTGTGAATGGAAATGGGTGTATCATTATTTAGATGTTGCATTTGAATGGATGATTGCGCACGCAATAGCATTTATATGTCAGGGTTATTTGCATACATGTTGGATTCATACCACTAACATACATTGCACTAAGGAGGCCGACTGAATCATTAGACCGCCTGATCTTTTGCATTAGTATAGGGACATATACACACACCTTTGCATATGTTCATATAAGAATTAGAAATCTACTAAGGACAATAGACACATGTGGTTGGTGGATGAATAGTTGGATGATGGATGTTAGGATATACATTCTTCTTAACTTAGAAGATTTCAGGGACAAAATCCTATAAGTAGGGGAGAATGTAACACCCCGTAATTTTAAAGAATGCTATAATGATAAACTAAAGAATACTTAATTAAATGTTGGGAATTAAGTAAAACAGACTGCACCATTCGTTTGTCTCAGAATTCTGCTTAAGATGGACTCCGAGTTTGTGTAAAACATATATAGTATGAAGAAGATATTAAGGTTTGAAGTTTATATACATATAATCCATTTAAGTATAAATAAAACAAATCCAGAATTCAAAATCAAACAGCGTAAAAAGAGGGGGAAATCAGCCCGTTAGGGGTCGACCCCGTCCCCTATGGGTGTCGACCATGGGTCGACCCCTACACAGGGGTGTCGACCACGGGGTCGACCCCAGTCAGATCTCGACAGATCAATTTCTATCAACATGGACAATTTCTGAATAAGATTCGTTGACCTTTGGCTATAAATAGGACTTCATTCTCATTGTTTTATTTACCAAAAAAGCAATGGAGACAACGAGGTGTTGCCCTACCCAAATTAAACTAGCTTATTCTTCTACAACAACAAGTTATATAGATTCGAGGTCTCTGCTATGACATCAACAATCACTCCTCCGTTATTTAGATCTTGCCAAAGTGAGTTTATGTTATTTTTAGGCCTAAACATTTAAATAGTAATCTTGACATGTTTACAAGTTGGATCTAAATTGGTGCCGGTTAATAACTTGAATCATAACTAGTCAGATTTGTCATTACTTGTATACCTGATCTACAAATTAGTTCTAATATGCCTATTCCTGATATGCATGTACTGTTATCATGACTGATTTTTTCATTATCTGTCCATTTTGCTACCATGACTGTTTCTATCAATATATCCTTATTCAATTAGTAAGCTTATTTTTGTCATTGTATGCCTGTCTTGTTACTATGCCTATCTTTGTTCTCTTCTCTCCTTCTTTCCCTTTTTATTTTTATAGTTAGGCTACCTTCGAGTCTAGACCCATCGCTATAATATGCGAACGTGCGAAATTAGGAATGATAAATTGGGGCATAACTCATATTGTAAAACATGATTGGGATTTTGGGCATAATCTATACCTTGAGCCAAAACTTTAACTTGGGGCATAACTTGTATCGTGAATCGGACTGGGAATTGGGAATAACCTTGGATAAACATGAGAAATTGTTAATAACGAACATGCCTAGATTTACATTAATTAGAAACTGTAACTGCGCTTAGACATGAGGTTAGATTACACTTATGGTAGAAGTCTGCCCGGAACCGCCCAGCATATCCGGCATCCACAAGTGATAAATCTAATGTAAGGGGTCTAAGTGCATAAACATACACGTAACAGCGCTACGACACAAGGTTAAGTCCGACTTGTGGAAGAAGTCTGCCCAGAACTTCCCGGCGTATCAAGAATCCATAAGTGGTCGACCTAACGTGAGAGGTCTAGTGCATTAACAGACATGAATGGAAATATGATAGTAACCTATTAACCCATAATACTTAACCTGTTTAAACCTATGGGGGTTACATGAACCTATCAACTTATATAGGGGTTAAGTAAACTTACGTAAACTTGCTTGAATCAGTAGGGTTAAGTTAATGTTGTGAAATCCGTGGGGGCGGGTTATATATATATATATATATATATATATATATATATATATATATATATACTCGACAAACTTAACCTATGTTACATGCTGGGGTTATGCAACCTTGTTAAACTGTTAGGCATAACCTGTCAAAATCCTAGTAGTGGGGATGTAAACCTAGGGGCACCTTGCATCATTTGTTGTATAGGACCCGTATCATTCAGTAACCATCTTAGTATCAAACGGGCACCCCGAACTAGGTCGGGGTCTGGGCACGCTTACTGAGTTGATTGTAAGAGGTCACTTGGGTGAGGGTGTCGACAACGCAGGAAACCAACAGAGTCATGTGCGTGCATGGGTCCGACTTTCTAGGGGAATTAAGATGTTGTGGCATCAGCAGATATGGTTGTGCATCTTGAAAATAACGGGGTTGCCACTTTAGGAAGTGATACATCCTACTGTGGGGCCAACACAGGGTATCTATGAGACAGGGAGCCGATCGATTGGGGGTAGTAATTAGGGTACATCTAGTACTTCTTGCTTGTTTAGGAGCCCATTATTCTTGCTTGGGGTAACACCTATCATTTTTGTTGGGCTGTCTGTTTTTCGTGTTGGGGGTAGAACCCATCACTAGAAGTACACCTAAGTATACCATCTTGTTTCTGTCTGGATCATCTTGTTTCAGTCATACTAGTGTATGTGCAGAGAAAAATACTTGAGAGGCGCAATATATTCTATTTTGTTTATTCTGCTCAGTTTGCTATACATTCCTTATGATATTATTATCTCTCGCTCATCCAGTTTATATACCTATCATGATGCTTTTACTTGTTTATATGGTAAAAGTAACTGGACTCGCCAGACTTTATGTCTGACCTGTTTTGTTTCCTCTTCTCTCTTCCTTTTCCCTCCAGGTTCCTAGGGTAGGAATGCCCAAGCTTGATCAGGATTCTTCTTTCATTCTGCTTGGAGCTGCTTAGACGAACCACTTGATTTCGTATCTTCTCTACTATAGCTATAGTTTGGGGGTTATGCTCTTTTATGTATTATTGTACACTGATGATGATTTTGGTACAAAACAGAAGTTTTATGTTGATGTAATGAGTTTTCATTATTTCAGACTTGTTATGTAATTGGGTTTGGACCACAAAGCTTTTCTATTTAATGAAGTTTTAATTCTGCTATTTATATCTATCTCGTGATGTTTCTGTTTCTGTTTACCTATAACGCTTCACGAAACTTAATTCATTCTGATAAAGAGTGACATTAACGGACATGGGTTGTCACACAATCCATGAGAATATGAATGCCATGAATAGGCAGATAGATGAGCTTCCAAGGCAAAGAATGCCTTCTCCAATACATCGCCTTGCTGCGGACTACTTGTCTTCCTCAGAAGAGAATGTAAGACCTCCAAAAGGCCATATGAAAGACCCGAGAACCTTGAACAAATGACGTTTGGCTCATTGGGATCTTGTGAAGATGCAACCCGTCGTTTATGTCCCAATAATCCTAGCCTGGCAGAACCAATGTCGTTGCTAATGCGTTGATCTCATGTACTACCAAGGGATCCAAATATTGCCATTCCTACCCAAGGCCAACCCCTTTATCCCACTCGTCCCGTGAATGACCTAGACCGCGGGGGCAAGGAAACTCTACTCCCATGAGAAACCGAGGGACACAGCATGACGTAGGAGTCAAAAGTGCTAGAAGAGAGAGAAGAGCTAAACCTGAACCTACACTGACCAATGCTGAAGTGGAAGCTATGTATGCCAAATTATGGCCGAGAGCCGAGGTTACACTAATGGAGATTGGGACATTGATTGCTGCCACACACCTTTCAATGATGAAATACTGGATGTCCAGTACCTGAGGCCATTTAGTCTACCTACCATGGACCGATATGTAGGAAGAACTGATCCAAGGCATCATCTAATGAGATACTCCTGGTTCATGAACGTCGTAGCGGCTCCTAACGCCGTGAAGTGCAAGGCTTTCCCAATATACCTTGAAGATGTCGCACTAATGTGGTTTACCGGGCTTCCGCCTCGATCAATCTCCACTTTTAGAGAGCTAAGTGAGAGCTTCATGAATCAGTTTTGACTTCACGCCCGAAAATCCAAGAACATCATCGAGCTTTCTGTAATCAAACAAGCTTCTGGGTAAAATCTGAAATCTTATTTGGACCATTTCAATATGGCAGTTACAAAAGTGAGTAACCCCCACAAGCAGACCATCTTGAAGGCACTGTTAGACGGAGTTGAAAAAGACACTGAATTTGGTAAATACCTAGCCAGAAAGCCACCATCGACTAGAGAGCTATTTTATGAGAAGTTAACATCTACCTACGACGAGGAAAGGTATATGCTAGCCAAAAAAGAAGTCTGGCGATACCTCAAGAGAAGATATCCAAAAGAATGTTGCCATCAAGAAATCTGGCGATAGTGCGGGGAAAGTTGAAGTGAATGTCGGCAACAAGAGTGGAGGAAATGATCGCCAATGTGGGAATGGAAACAAGAGAAGTAGGAATTGGAGAAAGGATCCCAAAAAGAGGCCTAGGTTCTATCCCTTCTAGGATTACACACCATTGAACAACACCTTGGAGAACATATATCTGGACACCTTCAATATTATTCAGCACAAGAAGCTACCACTGAGAGACTCGACCTAAAAGGAGCGAGAGACCAAGAAGTTCGGTTTATTCCATTAAACTTACGACCACTCTACAAATGAGTGTTGCCACTTAAGATATGTTGTAGAAAAGCTACTCCGAGCAAGGAAGTTGGACGAGTATAAAGTTGCCCCTAGAGATTGGGAGCAAGGAGGATCGGGTCCGAATCAGAACCAACCTGCCCCCAGACCTACTACCCAACAGAAAGGGAAGGGGATAGTCATTAATCTCGTGGTCGGAGGACCGCATCCAGTTGAATTCAGCAATATTTGCATGGAGCATTTCGTCAATGCCGCTAAGCATCCAGAAGTGGGAGAGTGTAGTTCCCTGGAGGATACTACTCCCGTGAAGTAGCAAAAGACAATGGCAGATGACATTATCTTCAAAGAGAGAGAGAGAAAGTTTAGGAGTATAGACTCCAAGTATCGACCCACTGGTAATTACTACTACCATTGGTCCAATCCTTGTACGAAAATTTCTTGTTGATTGAGGGAGTTCCATCAATATTCTATTCAAAAAAGCATTCGATCTGATGAAATTGAAAGCTAAGGATTTGAAGCCATGCACTGGGTGGATATGTGGCTTTAACGGCTCCGCAACGACTCCAATGGGAGTAGTGGAATTGTCTGTGGAGTTTGGGGAAGGAGATCGTAGGAGAGTATGTATCCTTCTGTTTGTCATTATGGACAGTGATTCACCGTACAGCGCTATTTTGGGTAGACTGGCTCTCGCAGAATTCAGAGCCTATATTAAGCTCTGTGTCTATTGTTAAAATTCATGATCGAAGCCGAAGTAGGAATGGTCCGCAGTGACCAAGTTAACAAAAGAGCCTGTTATATGGACGAATTGAAAATTCTATGCAATAGAAATAATATTGAACCAATGAACACCTCCCCTCCTGCGAAGGAGGGCCCAACATGGCAAATAAAGGAGATATTGCCAAAGGAGCCACCCGATGATCTGCCAGAAGACATAGATCCCAGAGAGGATGAGGATTCGGGATGCAGAAGGGCAACACATAATGAAGCGACCGTGGAAATTCTGATCAAGGACCCAACAAAGGTCTTGAAGATCATATCTCATTTAGACCCTCTCCAAACAAGGAAGCTAACAGACTTTCTGCGGGCGAACCTGGATGTGTTCGCTTGGACCCATGCCGATATGTATGGGATTTCACCATCAATTATAAGTCATTCACTAAGCATAAACCCAAAGTATCCTCCTATGAACCAAAAGAGGCATATGATGGGCCTTAAGAGGTCGACTACCTTTAAAGAGGAAGTAGAGAAATTGAGAGATAATGGATTTATCAGATATGCTACGTATCTTGACTGGATATCAAACCCCGTCCTTGTCAAGAAAGCAAATGGGAAGTGGCCTACATGCATTGATTTTTAAGATCTGAACAAAGCCTTCCCAAAAGACAGCTTCCCATTACCAAGAATCGATCATCTTGTGGATTCAACGGCGGGGCACGAACTCCTCTCTTTCATGGATCCAGTGCACGTACCAGATCATAAGCAAACCAGTTTTATCACTGACCTTGGATTGTACTACTATGTTGTAATGCCTTTCGGGTTGAAAAATATTGGAGTGACATACCATCATTTGGTAAACCATATGTTCTACAATCAAATTGGGAGACCTATGGAAATTTATGTTGAGATATGCTTGTATAATCCAAGCAATCGCCCGACCACACAGCAGATTTGGCTCGATGTTTGATATCCTCATGCGCTATAGAATGAAGCTTAACCCGTTAAAGTGATCATTCGGAGTTGCATCAGAGAAGCTCCTAGGTTTCATCGTCAGCTCACCCGGAATTGAAATCCATCCTGTTCAGGTTGCATCCATCAGGAATATTAGTGAGCCGCGCGGAAGGTCAGAGATGTAAAAGCTTGGCGGGAAGGTCGCGGCGTTGAGCAAATTTATTTCCAAAGCCACAGACAAGTGCATACCTTTCTTCAACTTGTTAAAATGAGGGTAACACAAATTCGAATGGACTCCAGACTGCATTGAAGCCTTCCAGAACCTGCTGGATCATTTAGAGAAACCTTCGATACTGTGTACTTGGCGGTATCATCCCACGTTATTGGCTCAGTACTCGCACGCGAGTAGAATAAAATCCAAAGACCGGTGTACTATGTGAGCAAGAAATTAGCGGCGGTAGAGCACAATTACCCAAAGATAGAAAAGCTTTCTTATAACTTGTTAATCGCCACAAGAAAATCCACTGCTTTCAAGCTCATCCCATTGTTATATACACCGATCAACCACTTCGACAGGTCCTGCAGCGACCTATGACATCAGGAAGATTGCTCAAATGGAACATCGAGTTGAGCCAATTTGACCTCAACTTTCCCCCCAGAAAGTCTATACAGGTGCAAACACTAGCCAACTTCATCGCTGAGTTCACAATACCCGAAAAGGATGTGTTAGGTGAAGAAGCTGGTCCCTTAGAACAGAAACTGGAATCTAGCACATGGAAGCTGCATGGAGACTGAGCTAAGAATGATCGACAGTCCGGCGTTGGAGTCGTACTGATATATCCTGAAGGATAATCAATTTATTATGCCCTACAGTTGGAGTTTTCTTCTACTAACAACAATTTCGAATACGAGGCCCTGATTGCTGGGGTGAAACTCGCTAAGGAGTTGGGAGTAGCGACGTTGAACATCTTTTGTAACTCTCAAATTGTTGTTTGTCAAGTTTGGAAGAAATTTCAAACGAAGGGACCACGACTTACAACTTACCTCGAAAGAGTAGAAGAGTTATTAGATGATCTAGTGCATTACATCATGTACAACATTCCGCGAACAGAGAATCAGAAGGTTGATAAGTTAGCCAAGTTAGCAAGCTTCGATAGTCCAAAGGAGACAGAAATATTCCCATTCGAGATACTAGAAACTCCGAGCATCGATCAGATAGAAGTTGATCCACTTTTGGAGACCAAGCTAGAGAGAGAATCATGGATGACGCCGATAAAAAACTTTTTGCAGAATGGAACGCTCCTCAAAAAAAGAGTGAGAGACGCGTCGTCGTTCGCAAAGCTTCAAGATACGTCATGCATGATGAAGTTCTTTACCGACAAGGATTTTCAGTACCCCTCCTCCGGTGTATGGCACATGACGACGTCAAATGTGTGTTGAGAGACATACACGAAGGTGAATATGGAGATCACACCGAAAGTCAGACGCTGGCAAAGAAGATACTGCAGTATGACTACTTTTGGCCTACCATAAATCGGAATGCAGCTGATTATTCACGATGTTGCGACAGGTGCCAGAAATTTGCAAAGATTCCCAAAGCGCCTACCAGTCAACTCAAATTGACGGTGAGTCCGTGGCCCTTCGCCGTATGGGGAATTGATGTCATTGAAAGCCTACCAATTGCCAAAGGCGAGGCGAAGTACGCAATCGTGGTCGTGGATTACTTTACAAAATGGGCAAAAGCTAAGCCATTGACTACAATCACGACAAAGTGGGTGATTAACTTTTTTGTCAGAAATATCATTTGCCGGTTTGGGATCCCCTAAGTCATCATAACCGACAATGAAACCCAGTTCGACAACACAAAATTCAGAGTTTTCTGCCAAAAGTATAAAATCGAGAAGAGATACACCATTGTAGCACACCTGCAATCGAATACGAAAGTCGAAGTAGTAAACAAAATTATTACGTCCATTCTAAATAAGCGATTGAAGTAGGTGAAAGCTGTGTGGGATGATGAATTGACCTTAGCCTTATGGGCCTATAAAACGACCTACAAATCGGCAATTGGCCATACTCTCTTCTCCCTTTCATTCGGATCGAAAGCGGTCATCTCAGTAGAACTAGAGGTCCCCTCTCATAGAACGACATATTATGATCCAATGACAAACAAAGTGCTTCTTCTTGAGTCGATATGATTGAGGAAAAAAGAGATGAAGCGGACTTACATGCCTTGAGTCAAAGACACCAGATCGCTCGATACTATAACAGGAAGGTTCTACCTCGAACCTGGTTTTGAAGCGCGTCTTCCCGACCACCATTTTTTGTGTCAGAAATGGGAAGGACCGTATGTCACCAAACAGAAACTTGATAAAGGAGCTTTCAAGCTAACGACCGTAGATGGCGATGAAATCCCTAGAGCATGGAATGCCTAGCATCTGCGGCACTACTTGACTTGAGCCGTAATTATTCTTTTTTTGTAAACTATGTAAAAAGGCACTATAAAAATATTGTGTGTCATTTCCATTTTCTGCATTTTTTTCCATGCTTTATGATTGTTTTGGTCTTTACGTGGGGCATGATGTACGGATTACAAATCAAGTGAGAGAACGATACTCGAACAGGAGAAATCCCACTCTTAGAGACAAAGTGTAGAAGGAAAGCCGGGGAGAATGGTATGATCGTTCACTTAATCAACTCAAACTCTCTCGATCTGAGAGCAAGTATAAAAGTAGGCATAACCGGTGCACCATGAGTAAAGACCGCCTGAATCGCACACTAACCTAGGCATACGACAGGAGAGTATAAAGGTACTCAGACCCAGTGCCTAAGGAAAAGGCTTCCTACCCCACTGGAAGATTAGGGGCAAGATTGAAAGCTGAGCCCGCACTACCCATGGAGGGATTGCAAATAATATAATGTCGATTCTAATCGAACCCGAACAAGCCCTAGCCAGGCACTTTATTCAAGTTTGATCGGGGGTATACACATGTCACACCCTCATGATAACTATAATAATACTTTGATTGTAGAAATTTTAATTTTTGATTCATAGGGATGCTGAATAGGAATCTTGGTTTGATATGTGAAACGATTCAATGTTCATTACTTAGCATAGTAATGTTTCGATCATAGTTACATTTGATCAAAATGGATAATAAACTTGCAAACATATGATATTGCAGGGAAACTACTTTATTAACAACGTGCAGATTTACATAAGTAACTAGTCAAAAAAGCAAAGGCCGCACTCGCAACAACTGCAAGCCAGTGGAAAACAAAAAAATCATCAAAAGTAGCACTTCATTTGAACTTAGTAGAGTGTTTGCCTTTTTTGGCATCTTTTAGCTTCTGCCTCTCCTTCTTTTTAGCGTCGGTGAGAATACGCTTCTTATTTTTCTTGTTGGTAGGCGGATCTTCTGGATTGGTTATAGACTTGGAAGCTAACTCTTCGGTAATCGATCGGGACGACATCTTGATGATTATTTTTCCACTATGAGCAACTGTTTGGAGAGGATCGACCGAGATGGGTTCTTCTTCTTTCTTGTCCTACAAGAGTGTCTTAGACATAGCTTTCATCTGGGATAGTGTTAAGTTTTCATTTTCATTGGTTTCTCCAATGATGGCGACATCCACATCCTCTTTGTCCTCCTTACTCTCCATATCCCTTAAAGCATCAATGATTTCCCCGTTTTTTGGAGCTTCGCTGCCGGAGAGCACTATGGCCTTGTCAGCGGCCTCTTCCCGTTTCTTTTTAGTCTCCTCAGCAGTTTTGGTACCTAGAGAACATAAAGCAATAATTATTAACTCTAGAGAAAACATAGGCCTTTCATTTTTTATCCTCCATAATATAATGGCACGCTATAATAGCCTTGACAAGCTGTGGTGAAAAGGTAAAGATATCTTCAGAGGATTTGTCTCCATGAGTGGCGAGAGTAGTTGCTTCATCAATGGGAGATAGGTGAGGAGCCTTGGGGATTTCTGGACATTCGAGATTGTATCCCTCAGTTCCTACAGCTTTAGGAATGATGGATGAGGAACTGGAGCATCCTTCAATTGTATCCTTCCCCTTGCTCGACGCTTCTCCTCCTCCATAGCTTCCTGGATCATTCTCCGCCCTTCAGCTAGGTGCTCTGGCTCATCACCTCTCAATTATGTTCCCATCAGCTTCTCCTCATCGACGGCGTCCACCTTTAGCCACCGCTTCTCGTCATCGATAATCTGATCCTATACATCACCAGAGTTGTCGGGTAGTCTCGAATCCAAGAGATGTCCTGAGTTCGAATCACTTGAGCAAAGAATTTGATCATAAGATCACCATAGCCATCTAACTCTTTCTGGGATTCATTAAGCTGCGCACTAGAATCAGCGGCATATTTAACGACGATGTTGGTGTTCCCTTCAGCTAAGACCGCCCTTGCCTCGACCTCTGCCAACTTGGCCTCCAGACTAGCATTTTTCTTATCTAACTCCGCCTTTTCCTGTTCGAAGAGAGTGCAAGATAGCTTCAGCCCGGTGTTTTCTGACTTAACATCTTCAACTTCCTTTTTTAGGGTTGCACGTTCCTGGCTATGGGAGTCAAGCTCGGTATAATAATGGTTTGCAATTCTTCGTGTTGCTTCCTAAAGTTCTTTACATCACGTTGCACGGTAGCGAGTTTGACCTCTGTATCCTCAAGCTCTTTCTCTGTGTTTTCTATCGCCTTCTTGTCATATTCAGCCATCTGCTTCATGTTATCTACGTCCACCAATATATCATGGATGATCTTGGAAAGATTTCGAGCACACTTACGCATTTCCTTATATTGTATATCCACAAAGTCTATCTTAGCTTTGACTTCTTCCGCCCAGTCTGAAGATGTCGTATCAAGAGCCGGAACAAAATTCGTATTCCTGAAATGATGATCTAGAAATTGCTTCCTTAA
Source organism: Allium sativum (assembly GCA_030737875.1). Taxonomy (NCBI): domain Eukaryota; kingdom Viridiplantae; phylum Streptophyta; class Magnoliopsida; order Asparagales; family Amaryllidaceae; genus Allium; species Allium sativum. Next base: position 468,073,029 of record CM060920.1, on the reverse strand, counting down.
AATACTTAGTTTGGCCTCATTTTCGGAATCAAGTATAATTGGTCTCATTTTAGTAAGATCGATGTTCCGACGCCTAATAAGCACAAGAGCTGCTTTGCTCTTCTCCGGTTCTTTGCCTAAATCCTTTAGTTTGTCCTTTGATTCTTAATGTTTCTTCGGTAGTTTCTCCTGAGGATATGGTTCTTTGAAAGAAGTTGGAGCTTTAGGAATGTGCTTATTCCCTTCACAGTGAACAGAATGGCTATTGTGCATCTTTAAATCCGAGCGAGGCGGAGATCGAGAAAGGGAGGATCGATGGTACTGAGATTGATGGCGTCTCCTGTAATCTCTCCAACGGCCTTCATGTTGATCACGCTTCATGTTGGAGTTAGTGCATATCCTAAGTGATCCACCCAATGAATCAGAGCCTGGAGTTAGGCTTGTCTGTTTAATTCCTCGGCATTTACGGGAGTGGCTTCTTCTCGGAGGAAGGGAAAATAATCTTGTGCTGATATCTTGGAAGTACAAATCTCGTTAGGTAGAGGAAGCTTAGCCAAGTCCCTAAATATAGGATCACATAGCTAGGACCTTCCATGAGAAAGCTCGCCTAAGGTTGGTGCAAGTCGAAGCAGACATCATCAGAGCACTGATAAAGCTGTTACGCGTTAGCGCTTTCGTTTTCTTGGTGGGAATCAGCACGCTTCTTTCTCTTAGTTATTCTTCCATTCTCCCTTTCTTTACTTAGGAGACCTAATCGGAAATGTTGTCTTTGGAGAAGGTCGTCTCTCTTAAACAGAAGCATCTTTCGGATCAACATCCTGGGGTTCATCCCCAATTGGCCTATTTAGAATTTATTCATCTTGGATTTGCATCGGAGAGGGACTCTTTAGAAAAGTAGTCGGGTCTCATTTAGGGATTATCTCTTTTTCTCCCACCCGTGCTTGCTGATCAAAACCTGTAACAACTTTGTTTCCTGAACCCTCTCCCACATCATTTGTGGTGATGGTTTGCCCTTCGACCGGGGCCACACTGCAGGTTTCTGCGAGAACGGAAGGAACTTGAGCTGGGGTCACGTATGTAAATCCACGACCTCCGTGTCCAATACTCTGATTTATACTGAGTAGATGATGCTTGTGCAGAACCTCATCCACCAAGCACTTTCGAACATTCAAGAAATCCATATTACCATTCAACAGGCAGCTCAAGCGATCTAAGTATAGCTGACCCTGCTCCATTTTTGGATTTGGAACTGAGAATAGAAAAGGAAAAGTTAGTACATTTGCTAATACGATTGCTGCAGGGACATGAAGAGCTTGAAGCTTACTTGACTGTAACCATCTTCTCGCACACCCAAACTGGTGCTTAATGAAGAACCACTCGGGCTTCACTTCCTCCACATTGTTGAATCCTTTGTTGATAATTTTCCTATTAGACGCGGATTTGAAGAAAACAAAGGATGGAGTTCCCTTTGAGAGATGCTGGAAATGTTAAAAAAAGTTCAAATCCTCGAAAGCACGCTCCATACCCAAAATTTCCATATATCCCACATACAGAGTATACAGGTAAGCGGATGCGTTAGGATGGAGTTGCATGGGAGCGATAATATCAGAACTCGACAATAAATGGCGGAAACGGAGGATGGCTCCTATTGAACACATCACCTTACTGATGGCCATATACCTTTCCGGAGGGATGTAGGGTCTGTCTGTGCCGCTTGCTACTATAACTTCCTCCCAAAGGATCCCATGCCTTATACATATCCTTCTAAGCCTAGCTACATCAATCGTCGAAACCACTAAATTGTTGAGGGCATTTAGAATGACTGTACTATTAAACTCGTCAGGAGGCCGATTGTCTCCGACCCCCTTCTTTTTCTTCATCTACCGAGACTTCAGCTCCCGATGACTCCACACTCTCATGAATTTTTGCCACAAAATCTGAGCCGATGCTATCCCAATCTAGATCCGAAGTTGATGAAGGAATATCAAGATCATGATTACTAGAGGATTATGGGGCTGTGCTCTTTTCAGACAATCTTGTTGCGCGAGTGCCGGGCATATTTGCTGTATTATTGAATAAACATCAAGGATTATAGTATAGTTGCCTGTGCCCCCCCTGCGCGTGTATGTGCTAGTGTGTGCCAATGTGTGAAGTGCTGAAATAAGAAGATTTAAACTAAACAGAAAAGCATGTAGTTGGCAACATAAATTGAATGGTCAAACAATATTTATTGAGTTATATGCTTTCTGAGTCCAGAATGTCCAGTTTAGAGGCTCTATCCTAACTGCCCATTAATTCGATTAAGTTGCAGCTAGCTTCAGTCGAGATATATGTTAGCACATTCTATGAATTTGCATTATTAAGATCTATGTTTTGGTCGAGACTAACTGTATATAGGAATACACATGCTGAAAATTGGAAGCATAGGATCGGGTCATGACTAGTAAGCGGGTCGTAGAAGGACCGACTCGCACTTGAAAATTGGTTCGCTTATTAGGATCATATCGCATGATTGGGAGTAGCTCGCATATCAGGGTCATCTCGCGCATTGGGGACGGCTCGCACATTGGATTCTATCCGCATATGAGGATCGGTTCGTAGAGACTCGACCCGACCTAATAACCTTCCCATCATTTTAATCTGCTCCAGCTCAAGAATATTTCCTCTTCTACCTCTGTCCTCCAGTTTAACACCCAAGTCCTGAACACTGGTACAGTCTATAGTTCCTCGTTTCCTCCTCTTCGTGGTTCAAATCGCAACTTCTTCAACATCTCCAAACTCTTAATCCTAAATCTAGAGACGCTTGACTCCTTGACCATCCGCCTGAGAGTGAACAACGCCACTAACGTCGGCGACGATCGTGGGTCAGGCGACATCGAAGTTGTTGAGGAAGGGGGACAAAGATGAGAGCTGAATTTGTACCTAATTTTCTTGCAATTCGGATTAAAAAACAAGAATTGAAGCAAAGAGCACAAGTATTCATGATTTCCTACTTAATTGAATTCGAGATCTGGTGAGATTAAAAGGAATTGGAATTAGGGTTTCGGCAGAACAATAAAAGTTTAACGGTAGTAATAGTGAAAGGTAAAAGGGGAGGTGTTGACTTATATAACCCTTCGAAAGACCGTTCGTATCCCCCTTTGACTGGATGGTTCAGCTCGACCCAATGGCCCGATAATTGGGAAAGCATGAAACCTCCCGGCTCAGGTACCACAGTGAATTGCGTGAGTGCGATCCGACCCTCTAACAGGTCCCACGAATCGACCATGCAGTTACAAAAGCAAGACAGGGAACATTAGATTGAATGCAAGGCGGGTCGAGCAAACTCGACCCGATTCACGAAATAATTCTTGACTCAATGATTTAACTACGACATTAAATTAAATATGTTCATATAGAATCAAAGGAAATCGCTAAAGATCGTGCATACATGCATGAAGAGAAAATTAACAAAGCAATATATTGGATAATTCGAGCTCTTTCAATTTAACTTGATATAGGTAGAAGGGCGTACCTAAAGAATAGCCTGAAATCCGATTGGAAGCTTGAAATTGTTGAATATAGCCAAAGTGATTGGAGATCCGATCCTGTATTTATACTTGTTCCAAAAGTTAAGAAATACGATTTTGTAAAGCATTGCGACTATACAGACAAACCTGACTGTTGACATTCACCGGTTCGAGGATAGACGGATTGACAATTTCGAAGCACATCTCGTCTCCGATAAAACGTACTTTAAGGGGGTAAAATGTTGTCTTACTTTGTAACCAGGAGGCATAGAGGCTAAATACTAGTGATCTAGTGCAATGTTGAGCAGGATATGATCACTCATGGACAAGGGAGTTGAATTGGATAAATGAGTAGATCGAGTCAAAGAAAGAGTTTGTATTTCTACGATCATTAGGCGAATGGTTCGGGTCGAGGCGACTGGTTAGTGGGTGACCCACTTGCGTGCTAGAATGGCGTCTATCCAAGAATGCTATTATCGACTGGGGTCGAGGGAGTACCGATCGGACTTGCTCGCGTATAAGCCAAGAATCATGTCCAGAACACTCTCATCCCTCTGGCTTGTGAAGACCATGACTCGAACCCTCACTGCCTGGTTAAAGTGAAGCCTTGGTCAAGCCACGACCAAGTGTCAAGCCTATAAAGGCGGATTGCGGCACACATGTTGCGAACCGCTCCAAAAGCCTGCCTTCCACTAGCTAGCAATTACTCCAAGAATTCAGGGATGAGTGCCACGTCATCTCGCGGCCTGCATGTTGTTCATTCCTATAATAAACCAAGACTTTCCATTTTTGAGGGATCTTATGGTGCTCTACATACTCAAGCTTCACCATTAACAATATTTCTCTATTTTATTCATATTGTAGTCTAAATTCTGAGTATAATTCTACAGATTTGTGGAGATTATTGATTGTACTTGTGAGGTTGAGTGATTATCCACATTGTACTTGTACTCAATTATCCAATCAAAGAACTATAAAGTGGACGTAGGCTCATTAATGTCGAACCACTATAAATCTTGTGTGTTGAATGCTTTTTGTTTGTTTTTAAGCTATTATTCTCTATAATTCTTAGTCAATTGGGTTTTAGTGCCATTTTTTGGTCTAACATATATATTAATTATAAAGTGACTAGTAAAATTATTGCTACTGCTGGTGTTGAACATATATTAACGCTGATTTACTGTGAAAATGATATATCTGCTGTCAACAAACTGTTTGAATTGATATACCAATTACACTCAAAAAAATAACTAACTGATTCATAATAGTATGATAATAATAAATTTATCGTTATCATAATAGCTTTACTAAGAACCCTTAATTTTTTGCATCGTTTGCGTTGAGGACGCTCCAACGGTCAAATCCTCCATAACACCTCGTTCGAGGCATCAAGGAAAAGGGTATGTTGGCGTCTAATGCATCATTCCATTTTTGTATGTGTATATGGATGTATAGATATACCATTACATCACAACAATATACGCAAAAAAACACAATTCTTAGTTTGTTTGTAACAAGAGACATTGCATATGTCTTAAACCTCGTGCTCATTTGATATACGCTTGAAAACTGTAAAACAGAAAAATAAATTGATTTTGAGCTTTAGTACTCCCTTAACCATTCCTTTCCCTCCCTCTACATATCTCCTTCAATCATATTTTTCTTTCTTACAACAATCTGCTCAAAAACAACAAACTTTCATCACTCTACAACCATGATCAGATATTGTTTTACGCCTTCTGTACTTTTTTTCTTCATCCTACTATTTTTTGAATTTTTTTGTATCAAAATATCAAGTTGAAAGGCTGCACATTGTTGTTCGCCCGCAGCCACTCAAATACTATTGAAATGTCCCATCGAATCATATTATGCCTACAGTAGCAAAAAGAAAGTGTAAAAACTTGTGGTATAAAATTTCAATAAAGTTATTGAAGGAAATCTGGATGTTACTCTGATAGATAAAAATAAAATTCGAAATAAACATGATAATCTTAGAAGATGCTGAAGTAGGAAAGTTGAACAACAAAGTTGGTGATGGTTGTGACCCGTGATAAAACTATTGCAGGGATCCTGAATGGTGGAGTGACCCGGTAAAGGTATTTCTCATGTATGAAATTGTAATTTTTTTTCATTTACTTGAAGGAATATGGATCGAGTATTATAAAAAATCAAAACGCACCTTCTGAAAATTTGAAATCAACTGAACAATTATTTCAATGGATGACAATAACTGGGTAGACATCGTATACAACAACTGGGCGGACATCATATACACTTGTTTCTACACAACAACCGATGCAATAAAGTATCACCCCTTCTGTACAAACTCAGTTTGATAGTACATAGGTTCTTGATGGGTTTTCTACTAGTTGGTGAAACACAAGCCAAAACCGATATTACATTTCAAATTCAATGACCAGTTCTATATTATATCAACCTCCTATGTAGTAAGCTTCTTTTATTGGGTCATCATTTGGTGCACGTAAAAAGTTGCGAAGACGTTGTGAAGATGTTGATGATGAGCTATATGACATCATTGATCTATTGCACTAAAGGGAAAAAATTGTATGTTTTAACATAGTCCTAACACAAACGGCGTAGATTTCAATAGGAATTATTTTAAACTATGCACAAATAGGCGGTGATGCCTTACCCTGAGACCCATACTAACAAACAGTATTGCCTAGTAATACTGTCTGCTATTTTAGAAAACAGAGTTAGTTAAGGGTGACCGTTTATGAGTCTTGTATTAGACAATTATTAAGTACGTCGATTTAGTTCTCCTTTTTCCTCTAAGTGGATCAACATACTTAATTCTAGCTTAATACAATACTACGTTAGCTAGCGGATCTATTCGGAATGAAATGTAATAATAATAAACGTCACAAATCACAGAAAAAAACATAGTTATATACACAGATACATCAGATACAATACATAATGGTACATACATGAATGGTTATACAAACCACATATACATACATAACATGTCCCCAAAAAAGAATATGTACAGAGTCACGATAAATACACTAAACGTCTACACGAAATATGTCTAGGCATCAAAATATGATAGGCCGATCCAAGCGGAAGCGGGCTAAGCAAGTACCAACAACAGATATTATCTTGAAACAACTCGGCCTGACCTGAGTATACAAAATACACGGGTCAGTCTAGCTTAAACAAGATGATTAGGATATCATAGGTAAAGGATAATATCTCATCAAGGGTAAAACTTTTCAATATAAAAGTAATAACACAAGTTCCAAATGTCATATAATACATGAGTAAGGTTCAACTAAATTAACATGTCAAGGACTCGTGTATTAGGTAACAACTAGAAAATGTATACGAGTTTTTATCAATTATAAGTTGCTAGACACAAAGGCTAAGCTAATTATATATAGTCACTTAACACGTAGAAGCAAGATGGAAATCACAACAACATCAGAATGTAAAACTCATTCGAGAGTCTAAAGCAACTTAAACGTAATCAGCATGTATATTATCGAAATGATAGCTATTAGGCTATATAGATAAAATCAAAATAAATAAAAATGGTGAAAACATTCAAAAGTCATCTAAATTCTAGAAATCAAGTAAGGAAATCTAGAAATGGAACAATGTAAAGAATAGAACCGAATATCCTAATAGTTGTATATATGCAAAGGACCAACAGCCCAATAAATTACCCAACATCCTATTAAGTAATATATATTAACAGATCTAATAGCCTCAAATAGGACCCAACATCCGAATGATTATCCTAATATCTTTATATATACAGGACCTTACAACTCAATTACTGGAAACAACAAAAATGTGTCATAGACACCCAACAATAACCGAAATAGTGAAATAGTATGTCCCATATCGTACATTTTCACTTATCAATTTATTATCTGTCAGCCTATCCACATTGGAAAATAGCTTCAATCGAACAAGTTTTGAATTAACTGATATAATAAACCTATCTGTCCCATACCCCATGATTTACTATATCGTTTTAAGTCAAATTCACTCGAAGAGTGCAAAATTTTGTAGTTTTATATTAAAAATACTTAGTTCAAGAAAATGAGATTTTAAAAAAACTTCGAAAATCATTTGTTTCTTTGAAAATCTCTTTATAATGGAAAACATCTATATATTAAATAACTTTGAGTTAATTATATTCTTATAAAACAAATTTAGAAAACACTTATCTCAAAGTAATAAATGTATATATATATATATATAAAGAAAATCCTTTCAAAATTAGTTTATAAACATGTGCACTTTGTAAAAAAATTCATGAAATGTTCATGAAAGCAACACACATAATTTTACATGAAAGTTCATTAATCTGAAGAACATATTATCAAAAATATTGGCTTTAAATTAAGCTCATTAAAATCTGTTACCTGCCCTTTTGGTCCGACTACAAGAAGAGGTTCAGGACCGCATGACTCGGCCCATCGCATGGTCAATCGACCTGGAAGTGTTGTGAAAACACTCAAGATTCAAGCCCAGATGGAGTCGTTCAAGTATGGTCATCACGGCTCGTCGAAACCGCTCAAAATTGGTCACATACTTCAAGATCGGTATTCACCATCCATCGATTTTCGTATCCCAAAGCCTCTACATCAAATTTCGTTTCCCCACAATCAAACTAGCGGGATAGTATAAACTTCCCTTCACAAATTTGTTCCTCGAAACTCGCTTCTATATTTCATGTCCCGAGACCTCCTTCAACATTTCGTATCCTGCTTCGCCACCATCCCAATTTCATATCCCCAATGTCACATCCAAGATCGGCACAAATGATCTCGTATCATCGGATATGAAAAAGGGTAAAGCAACCGGATACGAAATACAAAGAGAAAAGGACTCAGAACTTTGGCAAGCAGACAGAAAATCAGCTAAGTATCCCAGGACATGTACCGGTCCCAGGATTTCTAGGATACGAAAATTGTGGGCACTTGCCCACGTGTCCCACATCTTACCTGCTCCCACATACTCTATTCTATAAATACCGATCATTATGCTCTGAGAAAAGGGTTGGATTCTTGCTATTTTGACACTTAGAGAAGAAGGTTTTGCCCCTTCGGTCTTCTAGATTGCTGCATCATCGTGGGAAGAAGAAATTCATATATTTTTGGACATTTGGACCTTTTGGACTACATAGGCATTTCAGAAAGAAGAAATTGAGCTCCATTTTGAACCATGCTGAACATACATTCCACCATTGCCATTGTGAACTATTGTTACCACTATTGTACTTTGACATAAAAGTGAATAGATAAAGCAAAACCGTTAAAGTGGACGTTGGTTCTCATGGATAGAACCACTAATAACATTATGTTGATTTACTTTTCTACATATTTTCCACTCTAAATGTTTATTTTCATTGTCTTGGAACTCAGTGGGTGTTGCTGCCAACTTTTTCACATCAACATTTTGGTACTTTATCTGAGAATTTAAAGACTTCATCTTTCCTATTTTTCTTCTACCAAAACTTGGAAGCACTTCTAAGTTCTCTTTAGACTTACCGACCAAGTTAACCAAAATGGTGAAGAAAGGAAAAGCTACTTTATCTGGGCCTTCGATTGTCGAACCAGAAAACACTCCGCAGCGTCAAAATTCGGAAGGCACAAGCGCCATAGATACGACGACTTCCTCTAACCCGGAAGCTCCAGTCACTTAAGCTCAATTATTCTAAGTAATCAAAAAGTTGTAGGAAACTCAATGACTGCTTAACAACCAAATTAAACAAAATATTGACTTGATGCAATGGCTGCACCAAAGTACCCAAAGGGATATCATGCGCCTTCAAGCTAATAGGGTTGCTCAGCCTCCTCATTACATTTCAGAAAACTCTTCTTCCGATACTTATCTAAGCAACCATACCCAAAAGCAAAGGATTAATGACAACGACGTTACACTTACCATCAAAGAGGAACCCTGTCATTCTAACCGCTCCCGGTTGAGGCCTAGTCTTGATCCTAGAACTAGTGCCTAACCCTCTAAGAGGCGCCTCCGCTTGTCACTGTCCATAACTTGTTACCCACTAAGCTAGCTGCAAATCAGGATTAAGTTCCTCCTAACCAACCTCTGCAAAATCAGAGATGACTTACTAGAGGATAATGATGACGTTCATCCAAGGAGGCACCCAAGACCACGAACTCCTGAGGCAGGCCACGACCGATGGAATCCAGCGGAAGTCCAACCTATGGTTCTCACCGACATGGTCCAAAGGATTATGAGAGAATCGAGAGGCATGTCAACGACGTCTGGGAGACCAGTACGAGATGTAATCCCTTCACTCCAAATGTCCTTAACGTTAAATGGCTGATACGCTTCAACATGCCACATCTAACGGCTTTCTTCTGGAAGACCGATCCTCAAAACTTTTTGAACCATTATGAATGGAACATAGACTCTCGCTATGCCACCGACGCAATTGAGTGAATCAAGGCACCGGGGAAACTCTCAAGAGCTACCTAAATGATTCAACAATGCCTTGGCTATGGTCGAAGATCCCGAACCCCGCACCTTCCTTCTTTAGCTTGCCAAGTTCATACTACCAGATTTTGATTTTGCGGCTTGGACTGGTAGAAACAACTTAAGTCTTTGGAAGTTTTCTAAATAAGTTCATGTGTCAGGAAGAAGCGCATGGGAACAGAGTTGCTTAGGCTGGCTAGCCCAACAACTCGCACCAAGGCCCTATTCAAGACAACGTCAAAGCCAAACAAGTCAGAGAAAGCTTCAACAAGGGTAAAGGGATCACTTAGTTCAAGACCAAGCCGAACAACGACAAATTCGGAAGCTGTAACAATTCGAAGGAGGACTCCAAGAAGCGTGATTGCTTCCCTACTTACAAGGTCAACACTCCACTGAATACTCATTTGTCGACAACTAACCTCGATACCTGTAATACCATGCAGTACAAGAAACCGACTTCGAGGAAATCTACCGACAGAGAGAATTTTTTTGGCAAGTACTGCAGATTCCACAACATGTTCGGCCATAAAAAAATGACTACCGACACCTCTGAGATGCTACTGAGAAGCTCATTTGTGAGAAATGCCTCGACCAGTACGTCCAAAATCCTACTCCGAAAGAAGGAGTCGATGGCCCTTCAATGCATGCACCTCCTGAGATCCAAGCGACACTTATGTCGTCCAATCCGAGACCTCCTCAAAGAGGTATCGTGATTAACACTATTTTTGGTGGACCTCACCCCGCATATGAGAGCATTCGGTGTATCAAATAATACGCCAATTCCATCAAGCACGCCAACCGGGAAGTCTACTCCTGTGTTGTTGACGAGTCAGTCCTGGCAAAGCTGCAATAGACTATGAGGGATGGCATAGTCCTCCGAGAGAAGGATGCCACAGGGATCGATATTCCCACCACTGATCTATTTATCTTCTCCATGTACATAGATTCAACCTATGTCAATAAAATGACTAGGGGAATTCCGTAAACATTATCTTTAAATAGGTGTACAACCAAATGAAGCTTGAAGCCAGAGATCTAAAGCCGTAAAAGGCTACTGTTTATGGATTCAATAATGCTTCCAACTGGATAATTGGTTTTGTAGAGCTTCGTATGCAACTCAGAGATGGGGATCAAAATCAAGTAAAGATCCTCATCTTGATCATTATCGACGCCCCTTTTTTCTACAACGTCTTCCACGGATGACCAGCACTCGCTGAGTTTCGAATATTCATGGTGCCTTGGTTCCTCCTTATGTAGTTCCCGACTGACAATGGGATCAGAACCATCTAAGGTGACCAAGTCACAGCAAGAGCCTGCTACCTTGCTAAATGGAAAGACGCAATCAAAAGGAGAAAGGCAAAGGTATAGAGATGACACTCTACACCAAAAGCCTCAGCGCATAGCAGCCATCGAAGTCTGAGTCCAGATTCAGACACCACAACTGTTTCTCCTAGGATGTCGATTCGTGGATGGACGAAGAGCTCTAGTGCGAAAGCGTTACTCTATTAGTCCGATTATTGATGTCGTGATCAATCCTATCGACACATCTCAGGTCTTGAAAGTTGGATCACAACTCCACCCAGTTATCAGGTAGGAACTTGTGGATTTTATATGGTCTAATTTGGACGTGTTTGCTTGGACCCACTCTTATATGCGTGGCATCAATCTAGGAATCATTTGTCACATGCTTGCCAACCCAAAGTACCTTACCATGAAACAGAAATGCCGAATCTTGGGATCAGAAAGATCGGCAACACCTAGAGAGGAGGTGGATAGGCTACTCGATAATGGCTTTATCTATGATGCTTTCTGTCCAGAATGGGTAAATGGCGGGCATGCATTGATTATTCTGACCTGAATAAAGCATGCTCAAAAGATAGCTTCCCGCTTCCTAAGATCGACCGACTCGTTGGTTCAATAGCAGGTCACCATCTTCTCTCCTTCATGCTGCTTACTCGAGCTACAATCAAATTTTGTTGTATATTCCAGATCAGGAGCACACTTCATTTATCATAGATCTTGGGTCGTATTGCTATAATAGAGACTCACAGTTGCCAAAAATCCTATGCGGACAACCATAGGAAGCCTCTCGAGTTTTCAGTTGGTGATCATGTGTACATTCAACCTTTTCCTTTGAAGTGATACATTGGGTCATTTCCTATTGCAGAGCGTATCAGCCCAGTTGCTTAAAGAGTAGCACTTCCTAGTCGGTTTTCTAGTGTTCATGACGTAATGCATGTCTCTCAACCTAGGACATGTTTGCATGATTTTGATTCTATGATTAATATTCGTGCTTTAGAGGAGCTTGATGTCTCACCTAATTTATCTATGTTCTTCATATTGTGCGTACTCTTGGTACGGAGGTTAAATGCCTTTGGAACAAAAGGCACTCTTCATGAAAGTTCAACTATTTGATAATCTCAGCGATTGCACTTGGGAACCAAAGAGTTTACCAAGCGGTCATATCCAGATTAGCTATCTTCTAATGTCATAGGTGAGAAATTTTAAAGTCAAGTTATCTATTTCCTTATCCGTTCTTGTTGTAAATGAGGTGAATTGAATACAGCTCTTCCCTAAGGAATTTGCGGGGATGCAATTTTTATAACAGGGAGTCTGTAACAACCCGATTATCCAATTACCTAATAATAAATTATAATGGGATTACAATTTATTAATCAATTGGTAAATAACATTTGGGGTGGATAATTTAATAAATTTTCCTAGAATATTTAAACTTTGGGCTTTTAGATTTGGTTGTGAAATTGAGAAAGGGGACATTTAATCATTGAAAATGATTAAACATGAAATTCGTGGAAAATATGCTTAGCTTGGAATAAGCTTGAGGAAATAAGCTTAATAATGTTTTTTGGTAAAAACACAAAGGAACAAATGAATTTTTATGGTCAAGTTGTGTTAAACTAAAAGTTCAGAATAAATCGAGTGTAAAATCTCAATATTTGCGTATAAATAAAATTGGGAAATAATAAATATCGTTTTTAGAAACTTTATAACATGTGAAAATAAGGATAAATATGAATTCATAAAATTCCTATGAGTTTTATTGCATTAAATTGCAATAAATGTGTTAATGGTGAATTTTTGTGAAAACCAAATTTAAATGGAAATGAATATTAAAACATGTAAATATCATTGAAAAATATTTATATGTGTGTTAAAAATATTTTTGAAGTAATTGTAACATTTTCGTATCAAAATAATGTAGTTTGGATATTTTTGGCAAGTAAAATATAAATTGTGTACAAAAAGGATGTGTAATATTTTTTATCAAGGCAGAATGTAAAAATATTCTTTTTGAATAAATGGTGAATTTTAGGGTAAACAAGCCTAATATGTTATTTAAAGTGGTTGAAATTGTTTTAATAACATGTTGAAATTTTTACAAAGGTTGGAAGTTGAAAATCCTAAGGAAAAATAATGCATTAGAATGAGAAAATGCCTAAAATAAGTGTTAACAATATCATGTTGTTAGCATAAATTGGCATTAGCCTCTAACTGCTCACCTAATGGACTAACTTCTCTTTAATGATATTAAGTAGGCTAAGTAGGCCCTCACATTAGTAATCCGAGAAAGAAAATTTTGGAGATTGAGTATAATACATACTTCTCCTTTGAGAAAATAATTTCCTCTCCTTTGAAACATTCCAATAAGAGAAAAATTAGCTTCCTTTTTGCCAAATTCCAATCCCTCAAGCTAAAAACCTAATCCAACATAAAATTAAGATCTAAATCAAGTACTAGACACAGGTAAGCCACCAAAATCACAATCTCATTTCAGTTTTATCTTTAGTTTGTGAAAATAGTTGATTGTATGTTTAGATTTCCTTTGCATGTCTCGGTAACTTGATTTTTAGGTGCTGAAACATCCCAGTGAGCCTCCAAGATTCAGTTTTCACCAAATTCTTAATGCAAATTTTCAAATTGCTTGCTATAACCAAAGATGAGGTTTCCCTCACACTTTGTGACTTGAATCAAGCTTCAAATGTTGATTTTGTGTGGTGGTTTGCTGAAATTCGTTTACTGTAAGTGGTTTTGATTATCAGCAGCAAAAAATGGCCTGAGTCCATGTTTGGGACTGCATATCTTCTTTGTTTCATGTCAGAATGCAGTAATTCTTTTTCAGTGGGTAGTCATGTTGTTAAACTATATGCGTGTCAATTTTCAGCATAATCCGAAGTAATCTAGTCATATGAAATCCATCTAAAATTTGAACCCGAGGTTGTTTTCTGGCTTGGGCACTTTCTTGAGCTAGGGTCGACTCACCACAGACTTGGGTTAACTCAGGGGTAGACCCAAGCAATTTTAACGACCCGAAATCCCCCTTATGGGAAATCGCGGATTGTACTAAGAACAAGCCACATCGGAACGCAAACAGAAGAACATTTCATTGTATATTACAACAATTCCATCATAATACAAGAATATACAGAGTATGAATGAATAAAATACATGCAATAAATTTTAGAGGTTTAAATTACGTTACATAGCAGCGGAAAATAATACAAAACACAACTGAAAGTAGTACACGGATACAGAGCTTTCCGAATATCGCTTCAGCTGTAAATCAGGATCCTATGAATATAAATCTGCAAAACCAAAACTAGTAGCTGCCCGTGCGGAAAATAGGGGCACCCAGAGTTTAGGTTAAAACAATAAACTCCAAGTCAGTCATGTGACTGGCGTAAGAACTAAAACAGTTATTTAAAACTTTACTTTAAATCAGATATATCAAGGGACCATGCCATATAACACGGAACGGGCTTCCTCCTAAGAATACCAGTGCATATAACAAAACAGCGCAATGCTTTTTGGAAAAATGAAGCTATTATAAGACCCAGGTCCTATCACACAATGCAACGCAAGCCGGGGGATAGGGTTTTCCCTTATAATAGCCAAACATGCTTGGTATGTTTAAAACAAATCATTTGATACTATTATAAGTGCATAGTGTATAAAACAACTTCAAATCATAAGTATCAATCATAGACGGCATAAGTGCCCCATACCACTGTGTCACCATATATAGGATTACAACTAAAACTGAAATGTCTCGCATTGGAAATTGGATTTCCATCTGTGAACCAAGGCTAAAGATAGTCCTTACCGGTTCGAGAGCCTCTAGTCCGCCCCTCAGGCAAGTACTCAGTCAAGCCTTTGGATCGTCAGGGCCGGTCCACCAATGTGGATTAAAATGCCTGAACACTGCGTTTCCCCGCCCTTTGGGGTGTAAATGAGTCCTATGACTCCATCGGCTCCAAATAGTCACCGATATATCTGAGGCGCCTCGCAAACCAATCACTACATAAGTCAAACTCGTCAGCGCGTGTCAAACCACTGATGCCACTTCTAACTAGAAAGAAACGCATGTCCTCCCTGATGCCCTCTCCCGCTTCTGGTTCACAACCGGGGTGTGAGGCTCGTGAATCAACGCTACACAAATCTGTGCCACACAGGCTGTGCTTTGATCATCAACCACAAGACTCTGCTTTTCAACAGAAGTCTTGATCATTTGCATCTTAGCATGCCACACAGGCATACCACTCCATGCAACTGATATCCATCAATCACATAGAATGATATCCAATGTCAGACACACAGTCCATTTATAAGTCCGTTCTGGGTCTGAACGAAACCGGAGGCACCTTGTACCTCGCATATCCATCGATCTCCAAGTACGTCTGGACGATCACTAATTGATTCCTTCCTCTTGGGTGTACGGCCCAATCAAGATCATCAGTAATTATCCAAACGACGTGAAGACCTCCAGTCTTCAACCACCGTCTTCATCTTCGACTAATCGTCGTATTAGTTATTCAGAATGGGATAAACCCGGTCTTTCCGAATAACTCGTGTATTTTATAAACAAGTGTTGCACAAACACAACATATGCCTCATTCCAATTCAGAATATTATTTTATTCAAATATTCTTATACATTGGGAAAGGTTCCCATTAATTTTATCAAAGATAAATTCCTTAAATATATTCTTTAATCTTCTTCTGAATATCAATTCAAACCAAATTATGGTTTATCCAAACTAGTCGGGATTAACGAACCTTACCGAAGTAATCATTTGTTTTAATTTCCCAATCCCAACCTATTCATCCCATGGAGAAAACCTGGTAATACTTCATATCTAACACCACGGTGTTATCGGTAAATTTAATTACCATTTCACGTTCAAATCTAATTAAAGATTTAACTATCGCCTGGAGCAAAACTGGTGATACTCCATTCTTGGTCATTTCAATCTAATAAAAGATTCATTAAAACTCCACTTGGTTTTAATCTTCCCAAAAATCAATATTAAAGATTGTTTAACTTGGGAAATCATATCTGGTCTTTAACTGGGTTAAAGAACCAATGTCATTTAAACACGGTTCACAATAAACCCAAAATCACATTCTGTTTCATCAGCCTTTAACCGTAAATTAGCAAGTGAATAGTTCCCTAACTAATAACCCCGAAGGCCAAAACCAACATCCGATCAATACCCAAGAAACCATTCAACTTAACTAATCTCCAGTTAGTTTCTGATTTTCTTAACTCCGTTGGGTCAAAGAATGGTATTATTAAAGATACCATTCACGACAACCCAAATCACATTCCATCAATTACCGGGTTAAAGAAAAAGTGTTATTTAAAACACCGTTCACGATAAACCCAAAAATCAATTCAAATTCAATTCCAATTAAATACCATTTAATTGGTATACTTCATTAAATCTAAATAAAAAGATTTAATCTTTTCCTCAACTGGGTTAAAGGACAGTGTTAATGAAGACATCATTCACTACAAACCCAAATCCCATTTGATATTAAATACAAGGCTCTGAATAGAAAATATATCGGCTTGTATTCAATATCAAATTCTACGACCAACAAATATCGTATTGGAAATAACGATATAAATATATCTGTCAAATTTCCATATCAATATCTGCATAATCACGAAATCCAACATCGAAATATTCCAAAGACAATTTCGATTCAAATCCATTTCCACTTTATATATTGGAAATTCTGGTTATTTTCAAATCCACTTTATTTATTTTAAAAATAAATGAGATTATAATTCTAGTTCAAAACTAGTTCATTTCGATGAAAATCTATTTTTATCTTTTCAAATATGGATTTTTTCGTCCCAATTCTTTCCAAATCATTTCTTATGATTTTACACAAATTATTACTATTTTTAATAATTTTATCAAGGCCCGTACAGTCGATTTCCATCAACAGCCATCGAACTGCACTTACAGCGACCTTTTCCAAATTTGATTTGGACATAATTCCAAATCCAACCGTTAGATTTCAAATCTCTAATATTCATTAGAAATCTCTTTTCGATACAAACCCAACAGTTCTGGTTGTAGGAGAATCCGACAGTCGGATCTCCCGTAATGTCCATTCGAAGTCAATGGTCGAAATTCGCGAACTGCCGCAGCGCGGCGCGTTCTATTTAGGCCATTATATATGTAATATATTATATATATTATATATATTTCGTCGATTTCCTTTCGAAAAATATTTTATAAATCGTTTTAAATTCGTTTTCAAAACGATTTCAACTTCATATTCAATTTCTAAACAAAGCTGAATATTCCATATCATCGATATACAAATGATAATATTTTCAAAACGTTATATTTTGAAATCACTTCCTCTCATATATTAATTATAAAAATGAATAAAATCGATATAAATATCGTTCGCGTCAAAATGACGCACGTCTAATCAACACGGCTTTATATATTTCAATAACTTCGTTATTCTATTCAACAAATGAATATTTTCTTCAACACATGAATTTTATTTTTTATTCAACACATGAGTATTTATTCTATTCAACACATGAATTTTCTTTCTATTCAACACATTAATTTATTTCTATTCAACACATGGATTTTTTTCTATTCAACATATGAATTTTCTTTCTATTCAACACATGAATTTTTATTCTATTCAACACATGAATTTTTATTCTATTTAACACATGAATTTTCTTTTATAATATTCCTTATTTTCCAAATTGGAATGAGGCCCAATCAATTACCATATAATGTTAATCATATGGATTCCCTACAACACATGTATATAATAGCAACGATAAATCATCAACCATCATCCAGAGTGCACCATACAACTGCATAAGCATAAATATAAATATTTAACGCTTCTAACAGCCTCTCAATCAATCGATCGACATACAGCTAATTATTGGGACTAGTGTATGGCCAATTTCATCCCAACACCCGTGTGGGGTTTTCAAACAATCAAACACAGGTTTTATTTGTGCAGTTAGGCGATGTGTAAAATTTATCGTCCCAATCCATATCAGTCAAATGTGTGTACATAAAACAAATCGTCCAATTCGTTTATAACTATTTATTTTATATACACGTTAAAAATTATATTTTTAACCATAAAATAATTTATTTCATTCCACTACACACAATCATTTTTCACAGCACATCAATCAAACAAACAAGCCATCCATGTTCTGTGGACGACGAGTGTCGGGTGCTGCTAAGCACCGTCTGCATCCTAGTATATATTTCAACTAGAAAAAAAAATTAAAAGTGAGAAGTTCTCACCTTTGGGATCCACTCCTCCTTTCTATTCTAATCCATTTGGATTTGTCTGCCATGACAATGCAGTCTTCCCTACGTTGTTCATATTAAAAATCACATTTTTATTTCAACGCTATAAAAAATCACATTTTTATTTCAACATATATAATAGAAATCAGATTTTTACTTTGCTACCTATATAAAAATCATATCTTTATTTCGCTACAACATATACAAAAATCGTATTTTTATATTCTCAATTTTATAAAAATCATATTTTTATAATCTCTACTATATATAAATCATATTTTTCTCTCGCCATTCTCTATATAAAAATCACATTTTTATATATAAAGATCGTATTTTTATATCTCTAATTACATAAAAATTATATTTTTACCTCACTATATATATAAAAATTATATTTTTATGACGTAAAAAATTATGTTTCTACCTCATCACTTCATGTATAAAGATCACATCTTTATGTAAATAGAAATCGCACCTTAATTATTATTTTTTATTTATTTATAAAAATCAAACCTTTTATAAATTAAAAATCAAACCTTTTATAAATTAAAAATCAAACCTTTTATAAATTAAAAATCAAACCTTTCTTATTAAAATAAAAAAATAGTTTCTCTTTATTTAAAAAATCAGATTTTGTATATTTAAAAATTTATATTCAAACTGAAAATAAAATAAAGAAAAATAAAATAAAAAAATAAAAGAAGAAAACTCACGGATTTTCTTTCAGGGGGGGCTGGTGGCTCGCGGGCGGGGGTGGCGCTGAGGAGGGGCGCCGGTATTGGCTGATGGCAGTGGCGGACTGTAGGGTGTCGGGGGAAGAAGCTCTGGCGGCGGCGGGTCTCTCAGCGGCAGGGTCTTCGATTTAGGGTTGAAGAGGAATGAGGAGGAGGAAGGAGGAGATGCGATGGGGGGGTTCGGCGGCGGCCGATGGGGGCGGCCCCTCTCTGGTCGCGGCGCGCGCAAAGGGAGGGTGGTGGCTGGGCGATGGATGTCGGGTTCTCTTTTTTTTCCTTTTGATTTGGTCAACGAGAGGATGAGAGGGAGAGAGGTATAGAGAGGGGATGTTATATAAATTATTATATATTTATTTTATTAATTTTTTAATCCACAAAGTAACTTTTTATTTCGACCTCGAAATCAAGCCCACTGACTGTCGTCCATAGCTAATTATCCCCATTCCAAAACAATGGGATATGCATCACAAGTCAGTTCGGCTGTTTCGATCAGTTTCCGTCAAAATCAAAATATTAATCTATATATTGAATTTGAATGCACATTTCAATTTACCGGGGCCACATACGGATTCTAAAAATTCCAGAAAAAATATTTCTAGCTTCGTATTGACGATACGGTCCTAACAAAACTGATTTCGTAAAATTCTGAGACCGTTTGAAAAATGGCCATTTTCTAGTCGATCAAAATTGACAGAAACTGTTAAAACACGTTTTACTTCGCCACGCTCATATATTGATTCAGAAAATTACGAATTTTGGAATCCAGCAATAACTGGACATCCCGGATCCAACAAAAGTGGTTTCGCCAAAAACAGAGGTCGTTTGCAAAATTTCCATTTTTTTGAGGGCCAGAATCCCATAGCGACTATTCTGAATTTTCAACTGGGCACAACTTCTTATTCCCGCTATGAAATTTCAATTTTTCGGATTCTTTGGAAAGATATTCTCAAATAGATTCAAATATTTTTGGTTTCGCTAAAATCTGGTTTATTTTGAATCATGTACATTCGTTTGAAATTTGAAATCGAATTTTCAAACTACCGCGCCATTTTCAATCCCTTTTAAATTTAAAATAAATATTTATACTCTAACGACGATCTATATAAATATATATGTTCTAATTCTATTCAAAATAAACTTCTCGTCGTAATTATTTAAAATAATTCATTTTAATTATTCAAAATTCATTAAAATTGCCAAAATAAAAAATTTAAATTGGCTCGGATTTCCGGGTTATTACAATCTCCCCCACTTAAAACTTTTCGTCCCCGAAAAGGAACGAAGCTGAAAGTTTTTTTACAAACCAACTCAACTTCCATTGTTTTCATTACGGCTTAAGTTCTTCAACTTTTCAGTTTCTAAGAACTTTTCTAATTTTTCAAAAATTTGGCAAACACCCTAAATTTTTGAAAAAATTCGCCATAACCTCCCCTGCACCGGGAGCTTCGGGATATTTCAAATAGCCTCCCATGGCCCTCACCAATCCAAAAGAAAAGGAAAAAGCCAAGCGGCTAGCCAATCGGCTCATAAAATCATCCAAAAACCCAAGAAATACAATAAACATGTACCTATTTGTCGGGCAAACAATTTTATTCCTCTTCTCTAGCCTCCTTGCTATGACCTGTTCAATGTAAGTACATGTATATGCGTGCAATTTCAAACAATTTTCAATACAATTCACTGTTTGGTTCAATTTGGCTAAAGATTCAACATTTAATTAATCAAACAATAATCAAACAAAACAACCCGCAATCAATTAGTTGATTAACGTTTCAAATTTATAATTTTGATACATAGTCAAAAATCACATTTTTGATGTGAAATCACAACAATAAGCCCAATCTAGTTTTGGTTCTCACACCAGTCAATTGGAAATATATAAATATCACACCTTCGAAACTCGAACACAAATACTGATGATGTCGCGACATCACCAGAATTATCCCCGAGCGACTAGAGCGTGACTCTATATCTATCCAGTATATTAAAACTTCGAATACCCGTGGATCAGACGTATATGCAAAATCTTTATATATTGGATTGTCCAAATTCAATTTAAAATAAATACTCAAATATGAATAATTAATTTAAATTTTCAAAGCAAAACTTGTTTTCACTCTTATTTTTAAAAGCAACACTCTTCACACTCTTTCTAGGATACTACTGATCCCATCTCTAACAAGTCATTCTCATTGGATATTACTAATCCAATCTCTGATGAATTCTTTCGTTTGGTTCTAACGTGTCTTGTTCTCGAGCTTTGTAAACCAAAGCTCTGATACCAAGCTTTAACGACCCAAAATCCCCCTTACGGGAAATCGCGGATTGTACTGAGAACAAGCCACATCGAAACGCAAACAGAAGAACATTTCATTGTATATTACAACAATTCCATCAAAATACAAGAATATACAAAGTATGAATGAATAAAATACATTTAATAAATATCAGAGGTTTAAATTACATTACATAGCAGCGGAAAGTAATACAAAACACAACTGAAAGTAATACACGGATACAGAGCTTTCCGAATATCGCTTCAGCTGTAAATCAGGATCTTGTGAATATAAATCTGCAAAACCAAAACTACTAGCTGCCCATGCGGAAAATAGGGGCAACCAGTGTTTAGGTTAAAACAATAAACTCCAGGTCAGTCATGTGATTGGTGTGAGAACTAAAGCAGTTATTTAAAACTTTACTTTAAATCAGATATATCAAGGGACCATGCCGTTTAACACGGAACGGGCTTCCTCCCAAGAATACCTGTGCATATAACAAAACAACGCAATTCTTTTTGGAAAAATGAAGCTATTATAAGACCCAGGTCCTATCACACAATGCAGCGCAAGCCGGGGGATAGGTTTTCCCTTATAATAGCCAAACATGCTTGGTACGTTAAAAACAAATCATTTGATACTATTATAAGTGCATAATGTATAAAACAACTTCAAATCATAAGTATCAATCATAGACGGCATAAGTGCCCCATACCACTATGTCACCATATATAGGATTACAACTAAAACCAAAATGTCTTGTATTGGAAATTGGATTTCCATCTGTGAACCAAGGCGAAAGATAGTCCTTACCGGTTCGAGAGCCTCTAGTCCGCCCCTCAGGCAAGTACTCCGTCAAGCCTTTGGATCGTCAGGGACGGTCCACCGATGTGGATTAAAATGCCTGAACACTGCGTTTCCCTGCCCTTTGGGGCGTAAATGAGTCCTATGACTCCATTGGCTCCACATAGTCACCGATATATCCGAGGTGCCTCGCAACCCAACAACCACATAAGTCAAACTCGTCAGGGCGTGTCAAACCACTGACGCCACTTCTAACTAGAAAGAAACGATGTCCTCCCTGATGTCCTCTCCCATTTCTGGTTCACAACCAGGTGTGAGGCTCGCGAATCAACGCTACACAAAGCTGTACCACACAGGCTGTGCTTTGATCATCAACAACAAGACTCTGCTTTTCAACAGAAGTCTTGATCATTTGCATCTTAGCATGCCACACAGGCAGACCACTCCATGCAACCGATATCCATCAATCACATAGAATGATATCCAATGTCAGACACACAGTCCATTTACAAGTCCATTCTGGGTCTGAATGAAACCAAAGGCACCTTGTACCTCGCATATCCATCGATCTCCAGGTACATCTGGACGATCACTAACTGATTCCCTCCTCTTGGGTGTACGGCCCAATCAAGATCATCAGTAATTATCCAAACGACGTGAAGACCTCTGGTCTTCAACCACCGTCTTCATCTTCGACTAATCGTCATATCAGTTATTCAGAATGGGATAAACCCAGTCTTTCTGAATAACACGCGTATTTTATAAACAAGTGTTACACAAACACAACATACGCCTCATTCCAATTCAGAATATTCTTTTATTCAAATATTCTTATACTTTGGGAAGGGTTCCCATTAATTTTATCAAAGATAAATTCCTTAAATTTATTCTTTAATCTTCTTTTGAATATCAATTCAAACCAAATTATAGTTTATCCAAACTAGTCGGGATTAACGAACCTTACCGAAGTAATCATTTGTTTTAATTTCCCAATCCTAACTTATTCATCCCATGAAGTAAAACTAGTAATACTTCATATCTAACACCACGGTGTTATCGGTAAATTCAATTACCATTTCACTTTCAAATCTAATTAAATATTTAACTATCGCCTGGAGCAAAACTGGTGATGCTCCATTCTCGATCATTTCAATTTAACTAAAGATTCATAAAAACTTTACTTAGTTTTAATCTTCCCAAAAATAAATTTTAATGATTGTTTAACTTGGGAAATCATATCTACTCTTTAACTGGGTTAAAGAACCAATGTCATTTAAACACGGTTCACAATAAACCCAAAATCACATTCTATTTCATCAGCCTTTAACCGTAAATTAGAAAGTGAATAATTCCCGAAGTAATAATCCATAAGGTCGAAACCAACATCAGATCAATACCCAAGAAACCATTCAACTTAACTAATCTCCAGTTAGTTTCTGATTTTCTTAACTCCGTTGGGTCGAAGAATGGTATTATTAAAGATACCATTCACGACAACCCAAATCACATTCCATCAATTATCGGGTTAAAGAACAAGTGTTATTTAAAACAACGTTCACGATAAACCCAAAAATCAATTCAAATTCAATTCCAATTAAATACCATTTAATTGGTATACTTCACTAAATCTAAATAAAAAGATTTAATCTTTTCCTCAACTGGGTTTAAGAACAGTGTTAATGAAGGCACCATTCACTACAAACCCGAATCCCATTTGATATTAAATACAAGGCTCTGAATAGAAAATATATCGGCTTGTATTCAATATCAAATTCTACGACCAACAAATATCGTACTGGAAATAACGATAAAAATATATCTTTCAAATTTCTATAACAATATCTGCATAATCATGAAATCCAACATCAAAATATTCCAAAGACAATTTCGATCCAAATCCATTTTCCCTTTATATATTGGAAATTCTGGTTATTTTCAAATCCACTTTATTTATTTTAAAAATAAATGGGATTATAATTCTAGTTCAAAACTAGTTCATTTCGATAAAAAATAGATTTTTATCTTTTCAAATATGGAGTTTTTCATCCCAATTCTTTCCAAATCATTTCTTATGATTTTACACAAATTATTACTATTTTTAATAATTTTATCAAGGCCCGTATAGTCGATTTCCATCAACAGCCATCGAACTGCACTTACAGCGACCTTTTCCAAATTTGATTTGGACATAATTCCAAATCCAACCGTTAGATTTCAAATCTCAAATATTCGTTAGAAAGCTCTTTTAGAAACGAACCCAACGGTTCCAGTTTTAGGAGAATCCGACGGTCGGATCTCCTGTAACGTCCATTCGAAGTCAATGGTCGAAATTCACGAACAGCCGCAGCGCGGCACGTTCTATTCAGGCCATTATATATATAATATATTTATTATATATATTTCATCGATTTCCTTTCGAAACGTATTTTATAAATCGTTTTCGAAACGATTTCGACTTCATATTCAATTTCTAAACAAAATTTAATATTCCATATCATCGATATACAAATGATAATATTTTCAAAACGTTATATTTTGAAACCACTTCCTTTCATATATTCATTGTAAAAATGAATAAAATCGATAAAAATATCGTTCGCGTCAAAATGGCGCATATCTAATCAACACGGCTTTATATATTTCAATAACTTCGTTATTCTATTCAACAAATGAATATTTCAACACATGAATATTTATTCTATTCAACACATGGATTTTCTTTCTATTCAACACATGGATTTTTTTTCTATTCAACACATGAATTTTTTTCTATTCAACACATGAATTTTCTTTCTATTCAACACATGAATTTTTATTCTATTCAACACATGAATTTTTATTTTATTCAACACATGAAATTTCTTTTATAATATTCCTTATTTTCCAAATTGGAATGAGGCTCAATCAATTACCATATAATGTTAATTATATGGATTCCCTACAACACATGTATATAATAGCAACGATAAATCATCAACCATCATCCAGAGTGCACCACACAACTGCATAAGCATTAAATATAAATATTTAACGCTTATAACAGCCTGTCAATCAATCGATCGACATACAGCTAATTATTGGGACTAGTGTATGGCCAATTTCATCCCAACACCCGTGTGGGGTTTTCAAACAATCAAACACAGGTTTTATTTGTGCAGTTGGGTGATGTGTAAAATTTATCGTCCCAATCCATATCAGTCAAATGTGTGTACATAAACAAATCGTCTGATTCGTTTATAACTATTTATTTTATATACACGTTAAAAATTATATTTTTAACCATAAAATAATTTATTTCATTCCACTACACACAATCATTTTTCACAACACATCAATCAAACAAACAAGCCATCCATGGTCTGTGGACGACGGGTGCCGGGTGCTGCTAAACACCGTTTGCATCCTAGTATATATTTCAACTAGAAAACAAATTAAATTTGAGAAGTTCTCACCTTTGGGACCCACTCCTCCTTTCTATTCTAAACCGTTTGGATTTGTCTGCCATGACAATGTAGTCTTCTCTATGCTATTCATATTAAAAATCACATTTTTATTCCAACGCTATAAGAATCACATTTTTATTTCAACATATATAATAAAAACCAGATCTTTACTTCGCTACCTATATAAAAATCATATCTTTATTTCGCTACAACATATATAAAAATCGTATTTTTATATTCTCTATTTTATAAAAATCATATTTTTATAGTCTCTACTATATAGAAATCATATTTTTCTCTCGCCATTCTCTATATAAAAATCACATTTTTATATATAAAGATCTTATTTTTATATCTCTACTTACATAAAAATTATATTTTTACCTCACTATATATATAAAAATTATATTTTTACCTCACTATATATATAAAAGTTATATTTTTATGACGTTAAAAATTATGTTTCTACTTCGTCACTTCATGTATAAAGATCACATCATTATGTAAATAGAAATCGCACCTTTATTATTATTTTTTTATTTATAAAAATCAAACCTTTTATAAATTAAAAATCAAACCTTTTTTTAAAATAAAAATCAAACCTTTTATAAATTAAAAATCAAACCTTTTATAAATTAAAAATCAAACCTTTTGTAAATTAAATATCAAACCTTTCTTATTAAAATAAAAAATCAGTTTCTCTTTAGTTAAAAAAATCAGATTTTGTATATTTAAAAATTTATATTCAAACTGCAAATAAGATAAAGAAAAATAAAATAAAAAAATAAAAGAAGAAAACTCACGGATTTTCTTTCAAAGGGGCGCTGGTGGCTCGCGGGCGGGGGTGGCGCTGAGGAGGGGCGCTGGTATTGGCTGATGGCGGTGGCGCACGGCAGGGTGTCGGGGGGAAGAAGCTCTGGCGGCGGCGGATCTCTCAGCGGTAGGGTCTTCGATTTAGGGTTGAAGAGGAATGAGGAGAAGGAAGGAGGAGATGCGATGGGAGGGGTTCGGCGGCGGCCGATGGGGGCTGCACCTCTCTGGTGGCGGCGCGCGCAAAGGGGGGGTGGTGGCTAGGTGATGGATGTCGGGTTCTCTTTTTTTTCTTTTGATTTGGTCAACGAGAGGATGGGAGGGAGAGAGGTATAGAGATGGGGTGTTATATAAATTATTATATATTTATTTTATTAATTTTATAATCCATAAAGTTACTTTTTATTTCGACCTCGAAATCAAGCCCACCGACTGTCGTCCATAGCTAATTACCCCCATACCGAACACAATGGGATATGTATCGTAAGCCAGTTCGGTTGTTTCGATCAGTTTCTGTCAAAATATAAATCTATATATTGAATCTGAATGCACATTTCAATTTACCGGGGCCACATACGGACTCTAAAAATTCCAGAAAAATTATTTCTAGCTTCGTATTGATGATACGGTCCTAACAAAACTAATTTCGTCAAATTCTGAGACCGTTTGAAAAATGGCCATTTTCTGGTCGATCAAAATTGACAAAAACTATTAAAACATGTTTTATTTCGCCACGCTCACATATTGATTCAGAAAATTACGAGTTTTGGAATCTAGCAATAACTTGACATCCCGGATCCAACAAAAGTGGTTTCGCCAAAAACAGAGGTCGTTTGCAAAATTTCCATTTTTTTTTAAGGGCCAAAATCCCATAGCGACTATTCTGAATTTTCAACTGGGCACAACTTTTTATTCCTGCTATGAAATTTCAATTTTTTGGATTCGTTGGAAAGATATTCTCAAATAGATTCAAATATTTTTGGTTTCGCTAAAATCTGGTTTATTTTGAATCCTGTACATTCATTTGAAATTTGAAATCGAATTTTCAAACTACCTCGCCATTTTCAATCCCTTTTAAAATTAAAATAAATATTTATATTCTAACAACGATCTATATAAATATATACGTTCTAATTCTATTCAAAATAAACTTCTCGTTGTAATTATTTAAAATAATTCATTTTAAATATTAAAAATTCATCAAAATTGCTAAAATAATATTTTTAAATTGGCTTGGATTTCCGGGTTATTACAGCAATGGTTGGGTTGACCTTGCCTGGGCAAAACGCCCAGGTAATATTTTTTTTGCTCCTGTGTATTCCTGCTATTTGTTTTAAACTTTGTTGCATTCGTTAATAAGCTTGAGCATGGTTTAGAGATAAAAATTAATTGTTTCTCGAAGATTTTGGCAACACTTTCAATCAAATATTCTATCCATGCTTTTTGTTTTTCTACTCGGCTTGCTTCAACAATGAAGAAGCCTAGTTTATCACGAATCCATAATGACATTTTGATGTGTTTTTTGTGTCATTTGCCTATGATTTCTGAGCATACATGCACGTATCTTAAAACTGTTTTTAAAAGGTGTTTTTCGTATATTGTAACAACCCTCCCATTTTGGATATAAAATATATACTGATTTCATGCCAAATTTAAAAACAAATAAATTTCGGTTTAAATGATCAAATATGTTCAAATTAAATGTATGTATTTCAAACTTAAATTCAGAAATCAAGTTTTTAAAAGTTTAATTTTAATATATAGATCGTTTCTATATCGATTACGTCTGTTATTTAACGACTATAAAGTATAGTTTTAAAATTCAGATTAATTCTTTTCATGAAATTATAATTAAATTTATATTGAAATCATAAAATTTTCATTTCTTCGAATATTATTTTAATTCCAACTAAACAATACTTCAATTTAACGTATCGACGTATGTAACAATATAACTTTGTTTTTAATCAATTTTTTTTAATAATGCATGCTTATTTTACTTAAAGAACCATAGAATTTTAAACTCAAGTTATTTTATTCAAAAATTTCATACAATTTAATATTCTAAAACCAGTCAAAATTAAGGTTCGTTGCAATCTCCCCTACTCAAAACTTTTCGCCCTTGAAAAGGAATAGAGATGATATAAGTATTTTGATATCTTTCAAAACGGTTAAATTTTGGTAAAACATTTAAAATTTCTTTCCTAGTTGATTACATTGTAGTTATGTAATACTATAGTTTCATTTAACTGGTTTGGTTATTTTAAGTCAAAATGCTTTCATAACATGATGTCTTAACAAGTATATTTTCGTCCTTGCAGAATTTAGGCATCCGTTGATCAGGCGCATGTCTAAAACTCTCTAAGTACTTAATAGATTTGTTTCAACACGTAGTGAGAGTACTTATAATATTTAAAAACAGATATGGAAAGAACAGCCCTTCATGGATAACAATTACGCGATGGTTATGTCACTATCCTAGTGGAATCACTTGTAACTGTAGGCATCAACTTCCCTCGACTTATGCCATGAAAACACCTTACAGATCATAGCGTGTAAATGGTTACGTCTGCTATCCCAGTAGAAACCAATAGTACTGTAGACAATCACTGCACTCGATTTACACTATGAAACAAAACCAGATAGATCGCAGTACACAAATGGTTACGTCTGCAATCCCAAAAAAATCTAATAGTACTGTAGATAATCACTGCCCTCGATTTTCGCTATCAATCAATGTCAAATAAGTATAGTCAATTCCAGATGTATCCACTTAGCAGACTCCAATGTGACCCCGCCGAGTGGGATTTTGAAGTGATCTCAACGAGTGAGATTTCAACGTGACCTCATCGAGTTAGAGTCCGACGTGATCCTATCGAATAGGGCCTCAATTTCCAATAAAACCACCTAGTATAGTTCTAACGCAATCATACCAAGTAGGATTGTGATTTGCGATGGAAGGAGCTTCCCATTTCTTTAATTTCAAAAAATATGATGCAACATATAGTGTTTTTCATTTCGTAACTTCGCATATATTGTGCTTATATAAATTCCATTTACATAAGTTTTCTTTCTTTTCAATTCGAATTCTTTCAAACCAGTAGTATCAAATTCACTACATATACAATTTTCATTTTATATACGGATCAATCTATTCACCATTGAATCTTTGTTGAATTCAAAGATTTGTAAAAACAATCGATTCCAAACTATTTTGGTTTCACACTTATAAATATAAGATCATTAATATTCAATTCTATTTTTTTAGAATGAATAGTTTGGATCTTTTCATGTTATAATAACACCCATTCTCGATATTTTCAATTACCTCCTATTCCATATAATTCAAAAGGGGTTGTTTTATTGTAACTCATATGAATTCCTTTTATCAAGTCACAAATTTCAAGTTTGATGTACTTACATAGTTGTCTGCAAGATTTCTCAATTCCACAAAGTAAATTTCATTCATAAACATATATGTAAGTATTTATATTCAAATCAATACCTTATATTTTATACATATATGTAAGTATTTATATTCAAATCAATACCTTTATTTTATTAATATTCCATTCGATTAACATCGCTATTCCATGTTTATTCGACATTATTCTCTAATTAATGTAATTATCCTTCCCATTAGGAGCTATCATTTACCAAGAATCATTTCAAAGTACTTCTCCAAATTAGCGAATTACGATTCCATAATTTAAAATTGCTTAATTTACGTCTTTTACAAACAATCTCAGGGATCATCACACATTCAGGCTTTATAGCATCCATCATATTTAGTAACTAAAGCTAACGAGTTTTCCTAGGTTCAAAAATCTTTTCATCATACAAAGATGTCAAACAAATTTCCAAGCGTACCTTATGCTCAAACAACCTCAGGTATTTCCTTAGTCGATTATTCACACTACCATAAATAAATTTTGAATTTTTCAGTTGCCTAACTTCTAAAATCCAATGACATATTATTCAATATTTATTAAAACTCTTATGATGTGTATATATCGTCCATATGACATATCAAATCTGATCTTTCATTCGATCACAGAATTCCTTTTCTAAATTAGTATCGATAACTCAATTACTCTAGTGTGAACTGTAATCTATCATCTTGATTAGAATTCTCATTTATCCTTATATAGCCATACACTACGATGGTAAAATTCAAAATCATATTAAAAATCATTATCAAGTGTTCATCGTCAAGAATCGAGTGAAAAAACCCTTATTTGGATCGATGTGAATCATTTCGAAACTATGTACTCGAATCTTGGGATCAAAGTCATCATGCAACAAATGATATACGTACAACTTACGTATTTTATTACATCAATTTTTCAAAACACTCCAGTTCCTTTTCGATATTCCAATTTCCATTTACAAAGATTCATTTACCTTAATATATGTTCATAACATTTACAATTAAAATCATTACAAAATCGATTTCAAATCATTACTTATATAAATACTTTTCCCAAATCCATAAATTCAATAAATTCGTCATTCATACTTAAATCATATACATTTAATTCTATTTACAAATTCACTTTCAAAATATAGGTTTAAGCTCATTTTACCTAACGAGGTGCTTAGTAGAATTTTAAAGTAATTTACCATCTTCGTACTTTCAAGAGTTTCAATACCCATGTTTTGATTTCACTTCTTTTGTACTCTTAAATTTCATACTTTACATGTATACTTAAAAAACGGCCACATTTCCTTCAATCATTTATATAAGAACATTTTTTATATTTCAAAATATTACAAATTTTATATAAAAAATCAATTAAAACCATTTAATCTTTAAAATCTATATTATATAAAAATTACAAGTACGCTTTTATATATAATACTCTCAAATCATTCTAGGGTATTACTAACCACATCTCTAATGAGTTTACCCCAACAGACTTTGGTGTTCGCTCAACCTAGCTCTAATACCAACTACAACAACCCTCCTTTTTGGACGTTAAATACATACTAATTTCACGTCAAACTTCAAAACAAATAAATTTTGATTCAAACGATCAATTTAATTTCTTATGTTTAAATTAAATGACTGTATTCCAAACTTAAATTCAAAAATCAATTTTTTTCTTAAAAGTTTAAGTTTATTGTCCAAATTGTTCCTGTATCAATTACAACTATTATTTAACGACCGTAAAGTATCATATTAATCTCGAGATTCATTCTTTTTATGAAATTATAACTAACTTCAGAATGAAATCGTAATTTTTTTTCTTTGAATATTATTTTAATGCCATCTAAATGCTATTTCAATTTAACACAACAACATATGTAACAATATAGCTTTGGTTTCTTTTGATAAAATTTTACAAATAATGCATGCTTATTTTCATTACAGAACCATAGAAATTTAATCTCAAACTATTTTATTCAAAATTTCATAAAATTTAAAATTCCAAAACCAGTCGAAATTATGGTTCATTACATATATAAACTTTGTTTTAAGAAAAAATTTGTTTTAAAAGGTGATTTATATAAAGTCGAATATATAAATAGTTTCAATTATAAAAGAGTTTTCCAAAATTGATGAAATTTAAATAATAACCAAAAATCGATCAAAAACCCGATTTTTATACAATATATTTTCTTATGTGAAATCACACATTTGCACCCTTCGAGAAAGCGAGATTGTGAATTAAATGATTTAGTAAACCGTATGGTATGGGACGCACATGCTTATTATATTGCTTGATTTCGGATTTTTCTGTTGGATACTACTGTTGCTTTTCTGATGTGAAATTGACTTATGGGGAGTAAATCTATAATGAGGACGTATGGTATGGGATACACAGTTACCACTATTCAAGGTACTGTCTGCAAGTTTGTGACATATTCCATGGATTTTCTAGTGCTAAACATTTGGGTTAATCTTATGGTATTTATGATTTTGGGTCAATTTCGTGATATTTATGACCATCAGGTCTGCCTTGTGACGTTATGACCTTTTGGTCAAAGAAAGGTACTTATCGTGTGTATATTAGTATTGGCATGGATTCATGCATTATGTGGTTACTACGTGCAGCCGTATCCTTGACTTGCCAATCTTGTGTTTGGATCCAAATTTGTGTTATTTCTGAATTCAGTGTTCATTTATGATTTCATTATTTTTGGAGATGACTATTATTACTTATACATAGCCTTGAGCCATCTGACGGTTTGTGTGTATATGTTGATTCCATTTCTTCGGTTTTGAACTCTTAACTAAGCTCTTAAGTTTTTGTAATTTCTGTGGTTTTTGTGGTTCCCTTCTTGAGATTTCGTGTGATTTAAGCCTTGTGTTTCAAGTATTGAAGGAAACATCTAAGTTATTGTAATTACACTTTATCAGTAGAAACTTAGTCTGATTCTGTGTAGTCATCATTTATAACCCGTGGAAATCTATGTTATTTGATTCCTTTTTGATTTAACGGAACGTTCCTCTTTATGAGTATTATTGTTATCTCATCATATACTAATTATCTTGTTCAAGTTAGACTGACCCACGTATTTATTATTCGGGTCAGATTGAGTTGAAAGTTAGGTCATATGGCTTCAGAGGAACAACCAATATAATATTAATGAATCCCCATGATAATTATAAACTTCCCAAAAAAATTGATGTTTCCTTAGATACTAAGAGAGAGTTTTGATAAAAGAAATCAAAAGAACGTAAATTTGCTTTAGATAAGCTTGTAACACCTTTAAGTTCAACGTCTAACTTCTACTATATAATCAAATTTTTATGTTGTAATACAATTTGTTGGAGAAAGGAAAATTTTAAATTCCTACCTATGTGGATCTGGGTTTTTCCCAAAAGAAAATAATTCAAGATAAAATGATTGAAAGCAAACATTAAATGTGAATCAATAATGTAACTACAAATAAGTTTTTATTTTGAGATTTGTTTATACAATAAAATGGAAGTGTTGACATCAAAAGTTGGTCACTAGTGATGATCAATCCCCAATCATGTGTAAATCACACAAATACTGATTATAAAATGCAGAAAAAGTAAAGGAAATGGGGAAAACACACATAATTTTTATAGTGGTTCGGCAAAGACGGTGCCTACGTCCAATTTATATATATTACTTTTGCTTTTGATTACAAGTACAATTCTTTTTCTACTTGGAGAAAAGAGAGAAGGCGGCTATTTTCTCTTCCAGATAATGTTTTTCTGGGAAGAAGAAGTACCATGAGCCGAAAAAAGAAAGGTTAGAATCTCCTTTTTTTATCCTCCTTAAGCTTTGAGGTATTTATAGACGGGGATAGCAGCTTGGGCTGTTGTGACGTGGCCTGGCCTTTCCGGGAAAGCTTGGACACGTGGAGTCCATCACTTGGTTAGAATAGCAGCTGAAGACTGATTCCACTATTCATAAATAGTTTCCTTGGAAGTTGTGGCCGACGTGGCATCCATGGTGAGGTATATCAAAAACAAAGCTTTGTCCGGATATGGTTGACCGCTCTTTCTTCCTTGAGAGTCGGGCCAAGTATTTGAACAACTCAGTTGGATATTTCATGTAGATCCAAAATACTCGACCGATACGCCTTGTGCGAGAGCGGTTCTCTCGGTTAACTGGGAGAGCGAGTTATCCGGGGTGAGATATCGACTTGATTGGCCTGATATGCGGCTACTTCGAGTCAAACTTCTGCAGGGCTTCCTGAAATGCATCTTCTTCGATAGAGGGAGGTGTGTTCTGAAATATGAATCGAAGCACAATTGCTCGAGCAGCTATGGTCTCCCCGGACCATATGAAGGCCAGAAATCCGACGGTATCGATGTTGTATTAATGCCAGAAAACCGACGACCGAACTGGGTCGTATTAAGGCCGGGAAACCGACAACTATCGGAAATCGTATTAAGGCCAAGATGATGATCACCTTCATGAGAATTAGTTCCTGCAAAGACAAAAATAAACTGTTCTCGGCTTGGAGAAGGAAAATGGGTCGAGCATTTTATTTCACTTGGCTTTGAAAGGTGGCGAGTATTAACCATACTTAGCTTAGTGGCGAGTATTAACCATACTCGGCTTAGAGAGGGCGAGTATTAACCATACTCGGCTTAGAGAGGGCGAGTATTAACCATACTCGGCTTAGAGGGGCGAGTATTAACCATACTCGGCTTAGGGCAAGTGTTCTCTATGCTTGACTCATGTTAGATTAGTGCATCTAGTGAGCGGTAGAAGTTCGTAGTGTAGAGAAAGAAGGGTGAGTATCATCCATACTCGTCTTAAAGAAATATACCATACTCAACTAGGGGAGTAGGTGTTAAGATATAGCGGTAGGCTTTCACGCTGACCACATTAAAAGAGGGGGGCGAGCATGATCCATGCTCGGCTTTAGAGTTTTCCAAACATTATCCATATTTGAAAAAGAACATTCATAACAACTAATGAATTATTACAAAGAAATTCTAAGAGAACATCTATTGATTCCAGAGCATGCATAGGAGCAAAATCCTAACCACATACATGTGTACATCAAGGTGTCCTTTTTATTAGAAGAAATACATCAGAAAAATCTAATTAATGATAATGCCACGAGTGCTAGTCTCAGGGTCCTTTCCGTTTCTAGGAGCTCATGGATTGACCTGAGGAGCTTGGGCAGAAGGTCTGGAAGCAAGGCCGGGGCACGACTCTTGGCATATTCGGTAAGCTCCCCTTTTCTGACTCGATCCTCAATGAGATCGCGCAGATGGCGGCATTCATCGGTGCTATGTCTAGCTACATTGTGGAACACGCAATGGTTGCCAGAATCGAGCTCCATCTGGGTTGGTTCTCGTCGAGGTGGTCTTCGAGCGGGCAGGGACCCTCGTATGTCAAGGTAGATATCGAGAAGAGAGGAATTGAGTTCAGTGTACTGGTCATACTTACTTTCGACCCGAGGTCACACATGATGCTCGCTCTTTTCCAGGCTCTTTCCTCTTCTTTTATTCTGGTCGTTGTTGTTGAGTGGACCTTGCTGTTTGGCGGGTAAGACCTCAAGGCTCTCCATCTCAATGCTGACATCTTCTTGTTGGAGGAATCACTTGACCTCGGAATAGTAGTCATCTATATCCTTGGGTGGATCTCTGGTTAAAGAGATTGAGAAGTCTGATCGGTTCTGCACTCCTGCATTGGCGACTATAAGTACCATCGATGGCTCGGGCCGATCGACTGATGATACTGCCGTGTTGGACCTTTTGAGGAAGGATTTGAGCGTTCCTTCTGATTGCTGCTTGATGGTGGATAAGAACATAACGCTCTTCGGTCGAGAGATATGTACTCTGAATTGCTCGATGAAGCGGGTGACCAGAGTGTTCCAGTAGCCGATCGACTTGGTTGTCAGCTGTTGAAACTACATTGCGGCTATATCAGTGAGAAAGAGCGAGAAGCACTTAGCCATGACGTTAGTAGATGCGCCGAGTACTTCCATATGTTGCATGTATCGTATGAAGTGGATGGTTGGATCAGTGTGACCTTTGTATGGCTCGATAGCTGGGAACTTGAAGTCCGGAGGGTTTCGGGAGTTTCTAATTTCCCTAGTAAAAGGGTTATCATTGACATTATCTATGTCTTGCTGCAAGGAGGTGCCCCGAGTAAAGCGTCAGATGAATCTTGCAAGCTAGCTTCCATCTCCGAGGAGTCATTGCCATGAATTTAGTTCAGTATCCGGGGAAGCTTCAGTGCGAGGACCTGGCAAAAGCATGCTCAGAAGGGCGGCCGTTGGTTGGGCCCGTCTTCCAAGAGTTGAGTGAGGTTGTGAGGGAAGGTGAGCTCTGGTAGGTGGTTCTAGGGAGAATGGCCCCTCTTGAACCTGAGGAGTAGTGGGTCGAGTTGTACCCGCAACGGAAGGCCTAGGCTGATCCAGCATAGCATGTGATGTTCGAAGCTCGAAGGTGCCCCTGGTGGGAGCGAGGTTAGTATGGTCTACGGTACTATTTTCTTCTACCGCTGTGAGGACCGGTATAGCAGGGTGGCTTCCCTGATTTGAAGGGAAGGCCTCACCAGCTCTTCGTTGAGGGCGAAGAGTGGTTAGACTGGTCTGTGGTAAGATTCCGGGTTGTAATGGGAATGGCGTTGATTCTGAGGGACCCGATGGCTTCTCGACTGGTTCGATAGGTCGAGCTGTTCCAAAGAGTGGAGGCAAAGTGTTCGACCGATCTAGATCTTGATCGCGAGCCTCTTGAGGTTCTGCTACTACATCTGCGCTGGTCGCTGGAAGCGATACTCCCGGTTGGGATCGATCGGTTGGTGGGGCCAAACTAGGATGAAATAAAGGTGTAGCCTGATTAGTGGCCTGATTCTGTGCGGACCGAAGATCAGTTGTTGCCCCAGTCTCGGCCGGTGGAGGAATTGATGCTGAATGGCTCAATCCTGTCTCTAGTCGACCGAGAAGGTGATCCATCAACTGCTTCTATCGTTCGAGGAGTTTATCCTGAGATGTCATATGGTCTCTGAACTCGACCATGATTTTATCCATGTCGTCTCAGGTAAGAAATCGAGACATATCTTCATGAGAGGAGACTTCGTGACTGGCCTCTGTAGCATTAGTATCGGCTACATCGGTGTTTGCGAGATGAGTGGATGTTGTATCTTTCGTTTGTTCTCCATGGATTAAGGCAAATCCCCCCTCCTAGCACGCCAAAGTGTTGACATCAAAAGTTGGTCACTAGTGACGATCAACCCCCAATCGTGTGTAGATCACACGAATACTAATTACAAAATGCAGAAAAAGTAAAGGAAATGAGGAAAACACACAAAAATTTTTATAGTGGTTCGGCAAAGACGGTGCCTATGTCCACTTTATATATATATATATATATATATATATATTACTTTTGCTTTTGATTACAAGTACAATGCTTTTTCTATTTGGAGAAAAGAGAGAAGGCGACTATTTTCTCTTCCAGATAATGTTTTTCTAGGAAGAAGAAGTATCATAAGCCGAAAAAAGAAAGGTTAGAATCTCCTTTTTTATCCTCCTTAAGCTTTGAGGTATTTATAGGCGGGATAGCAGCTTGGGATGTTGTGACGTGGCTCGGCCTTTCTGGGAAAGCTCGGACACGTGGAGTCCATCACTTGGTTAGAATAGTGGCTGAAGACTGATTCCACTATTCATAAATAGTATCCTCGGAAGTTGTGTCCGACGTGGCATCCATGGTGAGGCATATCAAAAGTAGAGCTTTGTCCGGATATGCTTGACCGCTTTTTCTTCCTTGAGAGTCGGGCCAAGTATTTGAATAACTCAGCTGGATATTTGATGTAGACCCGAAATATTCGGTCGATACACCTTGTGCGAGAGCGGTTCTCTCGGTTGACTGGGAGAGCGAGTCTTCCAGGGTGAGATATCGACTTGATTGGCCCGATATGCAGCTACTTCGGGCCGAGCTTCTGCGGGGCTTCCTGAAATGCGATCTGTCTAACTTGATTGGTTGCGCATTTGGGCTTCGATTTGGCTCACTGCTTCTTTTACCAAAAAGAGGGTTAACAGGAAGCAACGAATAATGCAAGAAAAATAAGATTAGAGGTAAGAAAAAAATACTACAATGTTCATAATTATTTATTTAAAGTAGTATTTTTTTAGACCTTACTTTTTTGAACAAGCAAATATTTTGAACAAGCTGGTCCTTCCTTCTGCTTGGTCAATTTTATATAGATAGTTGAAAGCAAATAAATTTCGAAAATTAAAAAGTGAAAGCAATTTTTTTTTTCAGTTTTCCTGTTTTTTTTATGAAACAAAAATTCTCTAAAACAATATAAAACTTTTAAAAGAACAAAAATTGTAGTTTCTTTACTTTTTTAAGTCGTTTAGATAACAAGTGCACTATTTAAAAAATTAAATGCCTAACCCAACACAAATAACACGCAGAATTCTCTAGCAACACTTAACCGAGGTACCTATACTTTAAGGTTGTTGTTATTGACACTTTAACTATTGTTAAGGGGGTGCATTTTTTAAAAACACTCCACTTTTTCAAAAATTGTTAAGGGCTTAACAAACATATTATTTCACACTACTTAATATTCCGAGATTGCCCCTTTAAACTAGTTTAAAAAAACTTGTTCGATAAGGGAAACCAAATTAAAATAACAGTTCGTCACCACTTCACCGAATGCATCACATAATCAGTTATATACGTATTTAACGATGATATGTCGAAAATTAATAATCATTTCAGTGCATTGCCTCTGTAATTATAAAATTCGGCATATTTATGTCAACCAAAAAAAAAGTTTGATCATATTCCTTCGAAAATCCTTTAGGGTTAAAAAAATCGATATACGCGAATCGAAATAAAATTACTACGTCCCTTGCAATATTTGTTAAAATAAAATTACATTTATTTGTTAAGGGGCAAAATGGGCAATAAGGTAAAATTATCTTTATTTGTTAAGGGGTTACTTCGCTCATTGGTACCCTCGTAACAATTTTTTAAAATAAAAATAAAAATTGGTCCCCCTTTAACAATATTTGGAGTGTCAATAACAATGCCCTACTTTGAAACCTCCTCAGAATATCAATTCCTATAACGGAATTTTAAAAAAGAAGCTTATACCCAGAAATCGAAATCAAAACAATTCAGAGAAATTGAATCAAGGCACTTAAATTAGATTTGGTGTATTTTGCATTTTGGTTTAGTGATTGACTTTACGTTTATTTATGTAGCATCGACAAAAGCTGAAGTTTTTTTAGGGTTACGGTTGAAGGTGAAGGCACGGTGGTGGAATTTGGATGTTAAGGGTGTGTGGCGGCTTCGGTTCATCGATTGGATGAGGGGTTGATGTTTGGAGGAATGTTTACTGTAGGCGAGTTGTTGGTTAAGGAGGATGAGTGCTAATGTTGATCTGTCGATGGTGTTGTGGTGCAGCTATGCAGGTATGAGTGAGTGGTGTTTAGTGATGTACTGGTCGTAGCAGGGGAGGTTATTTACTCAGGAGGAAGTGGATGTTAATTTAAAACAGGAACATAAGAGCAAAAGAATTTTCAACATGACGTAAGAGCAAAAAAAGTTTTATTAACGAGATTAAAAAACTCCGACGTCTAGATCTGAAACCGAGTTTCTACCCAAATGAACTCTGATGCCCAGATCCGCTTTGGATCTCGTTTGATACATCTTGCGTTAATCACTAAGTTGAGAACTTGTTTGACTTCAAATCAGGGAGAAAAATTAGATTAGTGTTTGGTTTATTTTTTGTTTTTAGTTTTGAGTTTTCAACGTTAATTTTGATGGATGCATAGATTGAAGGGTAACGGAGGTGATGAACTAAAAACTGAGGGGATGATGGAGGGTATGGAGAATGGTGGGTGGATGAATTTGACATCGTTCTTCCGTTGTTTATTAAAATACGGAAAACAATGAAAAGTTGTATATTGTTTTGTGTTTTAACTTCGTTTGTAAAATTTCTGTTTTCCACGATATGGGTGCATTTGGTTTGTGTTTTGAGTTTTAAGTTCTGTGTTTTATTAGTCATTTTCAATTTTTCATTTAGACAATTTTGTGTTGTAATATATATATATATATATATATATATATGTTAAAGGTGAATACACTTAATGCAAGGGACATTATTGTAATTGCAAGGACATGTGAAGTCTATAAATAGAGAACTCATGTATGTTGTAATGTGATTTGTATAAATAAAAATGTCTACTCTCTCATTTCCTATGTTTTTCTTTTAGTTTTAACACGTTATCAGCATGAGTTACCTTTCGTTTTTAAATATTTTTCTGATATGCTGATCGGTCAGATATTTCGTGATTTGACTGTTTCCTCGATACTACTAATTATTAGTAGACCTATTCTCTAGCCACATCTGAGGCATATTTCAAACTATTATATATATCTCTACTCAACATCAAACTTTTATACCATTTTTCTATTAAAAAAAAAACTCTTCCAGCGTTCATCTGTCTTCGAATCATACTCTACCTACTTTACATATTTATAGTTACTTTTCTCATATATCAGATAAGAAAATTTCCAAGATTTAGCATGCATATATTCTTATAATTACGTCCCATTCCTAATTTTTATTATAAATCTTTGTACAGTTGCTGCTGGATCTGTGGGTACTTTGTGTTATTATATGGCTACAAACCATACTATTTTTTGTTTGCAACTAATCCTAGTTTGTAATATCTTAAATTACTGCATCATGTTGATGTATGACTATATGGCTTGCTGTTTAGTTGGTATTTGATACATGTTGCTATGAGTTTATTTTATATTTATTTATGTTCTCTAAGCTATCCCATTTTCCTATGCATGATTTTTGTTTGTCAACCTGAGTATTGTTTGTAACTTCGGTTACATTAAACATATTATTTACATGGCGCGTGAGTACAAAATATGTAGCTATGCTTGATTTTCATTTTGACAGCAAGTTTTAGTTTCAGCAATGAAGCAACTTACATACAGTTGCTCGTTGTGAAATATATTTTTTATTTTTATTTTTTAATCATATAATTTTTTTAATGCAAATTTTTTTGTGTAGCTCGCAAAATGTCAAACATTGCTAAACTTGAATTTAAAGCATTGGACATTTCTACGGACAATTATTTGTCATGGATAATGGATGCCGAGATCCATTTGCAATCTCAATGCTTAGAGAATGCCATTAAAAATGGAAATAATATGTCCTATCAGAACTAAGCAAAGGCTCTGATAATTTTAAGACGGCACATCCACGATTATCTAAAATCAGAATATTTAATTGAAAAAGATCCTCTCCACTTATGGAACTCCCTGAAGGAGCGTTATGACCACCAGAAGACGGTCATACTTCCAAATACAAAGCAAGAGTGGTTGAACCTGAGGTTTCAAGACTTTAAAACCGTAAGGGAATACAATTCCATTATGTTTAGAATTACTTCTAAACTAAAATTATGTGGAGAAAGGGTAGATGATGCGCAAATGTTGGAAAAGACCTTCTCAACATTTTATGCCTCGAATGTGCTCCTGTAGCAGCAATATCAAGAGTGCCATTTTACAAAATATTCTGAACTCATTGAATGTTTGTTGATTGCTGAACAAAACAATGAACTGGTTCTTAAAAACCACTCCTCAAGACCAACTAATTCAACCGCATTACCAGAAGTTAATGCTAATTTTGCCCACTCCGGAAGAGGCCATGGCAGAGGCAGAGATAGAGGAGGTGATCGTGGACGAGGACGTGGACGTGGATACAACCCCAACAGTGGTTTTAGAGGCAACAAAACTACTGCTTTTAAAAAGCAGCAAAAGAAAAATGAGCCTGAAAACAATAATAATTCAGCTACAAAAAATAAAAAGCATTATGAGGAAATTTGCTATAGCTGCAGGCGCACTGGTCACGTACTTGCATATCATCAAAGATAATTGTGGAAGAATATCATAAATCAAAAAATATCGAGACAAACAATACCGAGGAACTGTCTGATAATACTGACCTGAAGTTAGATGATTTCTTTGAAGATTATGATGGAAATTTGTTCAGGATGAAAATTTGAATGCAGTATTCGAAGATATGACCAAACAAACCAATAAGTAGCCTGAAGCTTATTATGTTATTTTTATTTTGTTTCATTTCCTTTTAGCATGTATTGTTTGAAATTTTTGTTTATTTGTTTTTCTTTTAGTTTATTCTTATAGAATTGCGGAAATAATGTGTAATGTTGGACACGATAATTAATTTATTCTCGTGGACATTTATTTATATTTATAAGTTTTTTCAATTATTAACTAGCTGTATTGTTTTTAATTCTTAAGGTATGGATCGACAGTGTTTAAACGATGATATATATCTAGTTCATAGTGGAACTACTCATACGATATTGAAAAACTCGAAGTTTTTCTCTGAATTATCTGAAAATATTTCATATAAAGTTTCTACTATAGTTGGTTCAGCCAATATAATTGAAGGGTCCGGAAAAGCCCATATAGTGTTACCAAATAGTACATATATATTCATTCAAAATGCACTATATTCAAGCAATTCTAAAAGAAATCTACTTAGCTTCAAAGATATAAGAATGAATGGATATCATATTGAAACCATAAATGAAAACAACAAAGAATATTTTTGTGTTATTTCTAAAATTGAAAGCCAGAAGCTTATTTTAGAAAAATTTGGTACAACTTCAACTGGATTATACTTTACCAAAACTGGCATAGTTGAATCTCATTTTATAAACATGAGCCAGAAGCTCACAGATACAAAGAAATTGATTCTTTGGCATGATCGTTTAGATCATCCTGGATCAACTATGATGCGTAAAATGGCTGAAAACTCAAATGGGCATGATTTGTCAAATTAGTTGAATTTACCAAGTGATTACATGTGTACCTCGTGTGCACAAGGAAAATTAATTACTTGACCTTCTGTAACGACCCCAAACCCCGTACTGACGGTGGCAAGGGTAATCCTTTGGAATATAACACATAAACAAATAATAGCAGAGCAGAATTAAATAACTACACCATATAATGCACAATAGAATATACTGGATAAACGTAATCATCAGAGTTACACAGCACACAGGATCATACTTAGTACAAATACAGTTCAGCTATACATAAATGTCTACAGCGGAAAACAAACAAAATATGTACAATAGGAGCTGAACAGCATAAAATAGATAAATGATAGAATCCATCTTCAACTCCAGCTATCCAGAAAGAGCCTGCTAAACCTGAACACAAGGCTGCCTGTGTAGAAAAAGGGGCACCCGAGTTTGCAAGTGAAACAAACTACGAGTCAGTCATGGGACTGGTATGATAAATCTACTCAACACATTTAAAATATGGCTCATCACAAGACCACGCCACTTTCGTGGAAAGGGTTTACTCCATCGGATTGCCAGTGCTTTAAAACAAATAATTCTTTTAAATATCGCAATGCTTTTTATCAAAATGAAGCCATTATAAGACTCAGTTCCTATCACACAATGCAACGCAAACCGGAGGATAGAGTTTTACCTTATAATGGCCAAAATATGCTTGGTACGAATAAAACAAAAGCATTTGATATTATTGCTAGTGTTTATAGGTTTCGAAAACAATTTCAATCATAACTATCAATCATAGACGGCATGGGTACCATATATCATGTCGCCATATATATACAATCAAAACCGCACGGTGTCGTATTTGGAAATTGGATTTCCGTTATGAACCAAGGCAAAAGATAGTCCTTACCGACTTCGAGACAATCTAGCCCATGTCTGCGGAACAGCCGCAACTGCCCCTTGGAGTGACAGGGCCAGTCCACCCGGAGTGGATTATAGTGCCTGAAAAATACGTTTCTCCGCCCTTTGGGGGCGTAAATGAGCCAACAAATGACTCCATTGGTCCCGGATCGACCAATATATCTGAGGTGCCTCGCAACAGTAACAACAACATAAGTTAAACTCGTCAGGGCGTGTAAAACCACTTACGCCTCTTCTAGCTAGAAAGAAACGCATGTCCTCCCTGAGGTCCTCTCCCGTT
The DNA here is from genome assembly GCA_030737875.1 of Allium sativum. Taxonomy (NCBI): domain Eukaryota; kingdom Viridiplantae; phylum Streptophyta; class Magnoliopsida; order Asparagales; family Amaryllidaceae; genus Allium; species Allium sativum. The sequence goes on along the minus strand of CM060920.1, from coordinate 468,028,916 downwards.
TCTGGTTCATACCGGGGTGTGAGGTTCGCGAATTCACGTTATACACAAAGCTACGCTACACAGGCGGGGCTTTGATCATCACCATAAGACTTTGCTTTTCAACAGAAGCCCTGATCACTGCATCTTAGCGTGCCACACAGAAATTCACGACATGTAACTGATGGTTAACAATCACACAGAATGAATTCCAATGTCAGACACACAGTCCATTTGCAAGTCCGTTCTGGGTCTGAACGAAACCGGAGGCACTATATACCTCGCAAACCCATCGATCTACACGTACATCCTGACGATCACCACTCATTATCCATATTTCAGGATGCCTCCCAATCAGGACATCAGTTACCATCCAAACGAGGTGAAGATCTCCGGTCTTCGACCACCGTCTTCATCTTCGATTTCTTATCGTCGATTTAGTTATTCAGAATGGGATAAACCCGGTCTTTCTGAGCAACTCGCGTATATAATAAACAAGTGCTACACAAACACACATACGCATCTTTTCAATTCATTAGTCGCTAACCATAAATCAGTAAGAGAACGATTTCCCAAATATTAACCCCGAAGGCCGAAACCAACATCATATCAAAACCCCGGAAACCATTCGACTTAGCCAACTTTCAGTTAGTTTCTAAATCTCACATCCATATCGTTTATAATATTTTATAACGATTTATTGCCATTTTTATTTATTTTAAAATAGCCAATTTATTCAAACGACGCTTCGGCCATAACGCTGTTGTGGCGCTGTTTTTCTTCAGATTTGATTTACACATATCTGAAAATCTAACCATTGGATCTTCACAAAATTTTTATCATTCGAAATATTTTTTCGAAACGAATCCAACGGTTCTAGTTTCGGGAAAATCCGATGGTCGGATCTCCCGGTATAATCGTTTGAAGTTTCGATTTCAAAATACGAACAGCAGCGTCGTTATTCGATTTAATATAATTATATTCATATATATATATAAATATAATCGATTCTGGCGCTTTTTTTCTTCAGATTTGAATTAAACATTCCAGACAATCCAACCATTGGATCTTTACAAAGTTGCTGTCGTTGGAAAGATATTTCGAAAGCAGACCCAACGGTTTCGGTTTCGGGAAAATCCGATGGTCGGATCTCCCGCACTATTCGTTTGAAATCACGGTTTCAAAACACGCATTGCAGCTTCATTATTCGATATATTTCAATTCTATTTATATATATATTTCGATTCTTCGATTTCAAAACTATATTCTTTTCATACATTTGATAAAAATGATATTTTTATCCAACATACACTCACTTCGATACTTCACTATTTTTAACAATTCATATATATAGTAAAAAAGTGATTTTTATTGTAAAACGATTTATTTCAAAACCCGACTATTTTATATAGTTAATATAGGTGATAAAAATAGAATTTTTATTATAAAACAATTTATTTCAAAACAAGATTATTTTATATAGTTCATATTGATGATAAAAATAGGATTTTTATTATAAAACAATTTCTTTCAAAATATGAATACCATTCAACACATGAATTTCAATTCAACGAATGAATTTCGATTCAACACATGAAGGTTTTCTATAGTTTGTATATATAGAGTAAAAAGGTGATTTTTATATTTAAAACACGAATACCATTCAACACATGAATTTCTATTCAACGAACGAATTTCAGTTCAACACACGAAGGTTTTCTATAGTTTATATATATATAGTAAAAAGGTGATTTTTATATTTAAAACACGAATACCATTCAACACATGAATTTCTATTCAACGAATGAATTTCAATTCAACACATGAAGGTTTTCTATAGTTTATATATATAGAGTAAAAAGGTGATTTTTATATTTAAAACACGAATACCATTCAACACATGAATTTCTATTCAATGAATGAATTTCAATTCAACACATGAAGGTTTTCTATAGTTTGTATATATAGAGTAAAGGTGATTTTTATATTTAAAACACGAATACCATTCAACACATGAATTTCTATTCAACGAATAAATATAGTTTCAACAAATGAAATAATTCTAACACATGAATATTATTCAAAATTTCGGCAGCATAACGGCAGGGTAGTTAAAACCGGGACCGTCCCTAGTACGGCTCCTCGCTCTACCTTAAAGCCTCGCAGCTTTTGACAATGGAGAAACATGCATCTAGTTCGCACGCAGGCGGCATGTATATTTTTTTCATTTCCACAAACTAATCCTATGTGGTTCCAACCAAATATTTCTCAACCACAAATGGGTATTTTTCAACCACAATCAATCAATTTCAACCACAAACAATTCTAATCAACCATTCGTAATCAACCATTTTTTTCACACCAATCACAACCAATAAATATCGTCCATGGTTTGTGGAAGAGGGGCGCATATATATATATATATATATAAGCATTTCACTTCTATTTCAACACATATATAATTTTTACAACACATATATAACTTATATATCGAACGTACAACTTATACAACGCTTATACTAGAGGTGTACAACGCTTATATAACTCATACATCGACTATATAATTTATACATCATCGTTTTCCATATCGTTTATAATTTAGAAATCTCACATTGGGTTCCACTCCACCAAAATTAGCATAAGGCTCAGAAAAATATGCGGTCTCTTCTAAAATGTAGAAGACATCCACACGAGTCCACTGTCTCTTGTTTCACTGAATTTCGTCAATAAACGAAAAAGATATGATTTTTACAGTGAAATCAAAAACGGTAGCGCTTGGAAGTGCTATTATATAGTTAATTAATATAATAGCCGTACCTTTCTTCGAATGTTCGAAACTAGGTTTTAACTTTTCGCTCGATCCGTGACGTGTTGCGTCAATCAGCCACTGCCACGCTGTAGATGGGAGAGAGGCGCGGCGAACGACGGTGGTGCGGTGGACTCCGGTGGTCGGAGATGACGGCGGCGGCGAGATGAAGGCCCGAACTTTCGAAGTCGAATTCTCCCCCAATTCTGAACGAAAAAATTCAAACCCTATATGGATTTGAAGATCTCGAGATGCTCTACAAATTCCCTAAGTGGAGTGTTTGATTTCGATGCGTGGATTGATCAGAAAATGAACGGGAAGCTTTTGAAGCTTTTCCGTCGTTCGTCGGGGGTGAGGGAGAGAGAGAGTGCTGAGATGGACGAATGAGATTTTTTTATTTTTTTATATATTTTTAAATTTCGAAAATACCCTCTTTCACCCACGAACACCAATCCAAACCCAACGACTGTCGTCCCTAGCGTTTTACCCCCATTTCGAACACAATGGGATATGTTTCGTAGGCCCTTTCGACTGTTTCAGTCAGTTTCCCTTCAAATTAAAATATAAAACATTCAATATTTAATTTGAATGTACATTTCAATTTGCCGGGGCCACATACTAATTCGAAAAATTCCAGAAAAATAAATCTAGCTATGTTTTGATGATACGGTCCCAACAAAACTAGTTTCGTCGAATTCTGAGACCATTTGAAAAATGGCCCATTTCTGGTCGATCCAATTTAATTAAAATCGACCAAACACATTTTCCTTTGCCACGCTCACCTACTAACTTCAAAAATTATGAAATTTGAAACTTAGCAATAGTTTAACATCCCGGATCCAACAAAAGTGGTTTTGTCGAATTCCGAGGTCGTTTGCAAAATGGCCTTTTTCACGGGCTATATAAACTCCATAGCGACCTTTCAGAAAATTCATTTAGCTGTAACTTTTGCTTCCCGCTATGAAACTTCGATTTTTCAGATTCGTTAGAAAGGTATTCACTAACAGATTTAAATATTTTTGGTTTCACTCAAATCCGTTTTGTTTTGCACCCGGTACAGTCAGTCAAAGTTTGAATTCAAATTTTGAAACTACCGCGCCATTTCAGGCCTTATTTATAATTAGAATTAATTATATTCGTTTTCAAATGTTGATTTAAACTTTCTTTTCATCGTTATTATTTAAAATATTTATTTTAGATATTTAAAATCCACTAAAATAGCCAATTTTAAATTTTTAAATTGGTTCAGATTTTCCGGGTCGTTACAATCTCCCCCACTTAAAACTTTTCGTCCCCGAAAAGGAACAAAGTCGAAAGTAGTTTGATTAATCAACTCTACGTTCAATCTGGCTTCCATTCTCCAACTTTTCAGTTTCTGAGAATTTTCAAATTCTTCAAAAAAATTGGCTAACACCCGAAATTTTCGAAAATTTTCGCCATAACCTCCTTTGTACGGGGAGGGGTTTGAAAATTTATTGGGCCGTATTAGGTACCCAATAAATCCTATAAAGCATACACATATTTATAGTGATATATCCTGGTGTTTACAGGGGAGCGTGTATAGATAATAACTCCAAAGAATAAATTCTCGTCACCCTATCAAAGCCTGAGGGAGTGTGTATTTTAATTGCTCTAGAGGATAAATCCTCGTCAACTCGTCCCGTGTGGGAAATAAATAATCCATGTGTCGTATCTAATAACTAGAGAGACGTGATTATTGTCAACTCCAGACCCATGTGGGGTTTTTTATTAATCTAGCAATTTATCGTTACAATTTTATATGGTCCATATCAGTCATCAGTTCAACCTATAAAATGTAGTCATCACCATACAAGCCTCTCGCTCGTATGGTAAATCTTCCACCTCGCCACACAAGCTCCAAATGCTTATGTGGTATATGATGAAGTATGCCTATCTTCCAGAATTATGCCATGTAATGTAGTTCAAATTAATTGTTACTATCCTATGGCGTTGTTTATGATCACACACAGAACAACCAGCACTCTGCATCCAATGGCATTCACAGGAGTTGATATAATAATATTTCGCATCCAACTTATTAAGGTTTACCTATTTGTCGGGCACGCAAATAAAATCTTTACTCAACAGCTAATCCATTTACCTGTTCAAACATATGTAATGCACATGTATATATTTCTATCTATTTTTAAATCAGTTCAATGTGTGATATAATCGAATAAATTCTACCATTCATTCTACTATTGATTAAATTAACTATCGTTTCAATAATTTTAATTAATCAAATCTACTATCACACAACACAAACAGCAATCACTTTCTTTCTAACTTTTCAAAATCATACAAATTAATTCATACACTCTTTTTAAATTAAGCAGACTATAGAATTAAAAGTGCACATCCATGGAAAGAAAATAACAACAAAGTAGAGAACTAATTGGTAATGCAAAGTATGGTAAATGTACCTTGCACCGGAGTCAACCAGAGATATCTACTCGACACTTAGGATAGGCTTTCTGAATGCTCTCCTCAGTTTCCCAAGTACAATCTCGCGGATCTCCACTCCATTGCACTTTGACTAAGTGAACCTTCTTGCTCCTCGGCTCTTTGATTTCTTTGCCGATAATCTTTAGCGGCTCTCTTCTCACAGCTAATTCTGGAGTAATTTCAATATCTTGTTGAGCTGCTTCTTCCACAATCAAGTCTGGATCATGAACGTGCTTTCAAAGTTGAGATATGTGAAATACATCATGCACTCCAGGCAACCAATCAGGCAATTTAACCCTATAAGCGAGCGTTCCGATCCGTTCAAGAATAGGAAACGGACCAATGAATTTGGGCGCCAACTTCCCAGTTTTACCGAACCGGATAACTCCCCTCATCGGCGATACTTTCAGATATACATAGTCGCCAACAGCAAATGATATATCTCTTCTTCTCCTATTGGCATAGCTCTTTTGTCGGCTTTGAGCGGCGAGTAATCGTTTCTTAACGAAATCGACTTTGTCGGCAGCTTCCCGGATCATATCAGGCCCTAATACAAGTCTATTACCGGGTTCGACCCAACAAGCAGGAGATCGGCACGGTCTACCATACAATGCCTCGAATGGCGACATTGTCAGGCTTGCTTGGTAGCTGTTGTTATATGAGAATTCAGCCAAATGCAGATGGTCTTCCCATGATCCACCGAAATCTAGAACACAAGCCCGCAATAGATCTTCTAGTATACGATTCACCCTCTCAGTCTGACCATCTGTCTGAGGATGATAAGCGGTGCTCAAGTTCAACTTCGTTCCCAGCTCTACTTGAAATGCCTCCCAGAATTTGCTAGTGAATATTGGATCTCTATCACTAACTATACTGATCGGTACTCCGTGTAGTCTAACAATTTCCCTGAAGTATATCTGCGCCAGACTCTGAGCAGTTCTGTTTGATCTGACAGGTATGAAATGGGGGGTCTTCGTGAAGCGATCTACAATCACCCAAATACTGTCATTTTCTTTTCTGGTTCTGGGCAAACCATCAATGAAGTCCATGGAAATATGTTCCCACTTCCAACCTGGGACGTCCAGCGGTTGCAACAATCCAGCCAGTTTCTGTTGGTCGCTTTTGATTAGTTGGCAAGTAGGGCATCGACTAACATATAAAGAAATGTCCCTCTTCATCGACTTCCACCAGAAAGTGCGTTTGATGTCATTATAAATTTTGTTTACTCCAGGATGGATACTAAGTTTCGACTTCTGGCATTCATCCAGCACTTCCTTTCGGAGCTCAGAAATGTTAGGGACACAGATTCGACCTTTGAGCCTTAGAATCTCATCATTATCAACTTGAAAACTCGAGGGCTCGCCTTTCTGAATTATCTCTCTGATCTTCTGAATGAAGTGATCATCCTTCTGAAGAGCAGATATTTTATCTATCAATGAAGTTGTGATAATAAAACAGGCGATCATTTCATTCTTTCGGCTTAACGCATTGGCCACGACATTGGCTTTCCCTGGAGTGTATAGAATCTCAAAATCGTATGCTGCAAGGAATTCTAGCCAACGTTGCTGCCTCAGATTCAAGTCTTTCTGGGTGAACAGATACTTTAGCGACTGGTGATCTGTAAACAGTTCAAATCTCTCACCCAGAAGATAATGTCTCCAGATTTTCAAAGCGAATACTATAGCCAATAACTCAAGATCATGAGTTACATAATTTTTCTCGTGCGGCTTCAGCTCGCGGCTAGCATACGCAATCAATTGACCTCTTTGCATTAACACTGCTCCAAGGCCTTCTCTAGAGGCATCTGTCCAGACTTTTAAATCCTGATTGCCGTCGATAATGGTTAACACTGGAGCAGTCGTTAATCTTAACTTTAGCTCTTCAAAAGCCTCCTCACATTCCGGAGTCCATTTGAATTTAGAGTGCTTCTTTGTAAGCTTCGTTAAGTGACCAGATATCTTTGAAAAGTTTTAACGAACTTCCGGTAATAACTAGCCAATCCGAGAAAACTGCGAACTTCTGTTGGAGTACTAGGCTGTTTCCAATTTTGAATAGCCGTGATTTTACTTGGATCCACAACAATTCCTTCTTTTGATACAACGTGGCCTTGAAACTTCACTTCATCTTGCCAGAATATACATTTGGATAGTTTGGCTTTCAATACATTCCTTCTGAGGATTTCCAGAACTTGTTCCAAATGTTTTTCATGTTCGGCCTTTGATTTAGAGAAGATTAGAATATTGTCAATTAAAACCAGAACAAATTTATTTAGGACTCCTCTAAACACTCTATTCATCAAATAGACAAAGTAAGCTAGAGCGTTACATAAGCCGAACGGCATTACTAACCACTCATAGAATAAGTCTGGACCTCTGAATGCTGTCATAGGAACGCACTCTTCGGCAATTCGAAGTTGATGGAAGCCTGTAGCCAGGTCCATCCTTGAAAATACTTGTGCCCCATTCAGACGATCTAATAAATCATCGATTCGCGGCAACGGATATTTATTCTTTATTGTCTGTTTGTTCAGATCACGATAATCCACACATAGCCGTAGAGTACCGTCAGACTTTGGGACAAACACCACTGCTGCTCCCCAATCAGAGAAACTAGGCCTGATTAGACCCTTCCATACAAGCTATCTTGTTTGATTTTCTAATTCCTCTTTCTCTTTCAAGGACATTCTTCGAATAGCGTGAACTACTGGCCTTGCATTCGGAATCAAAGCGATCTTGAAATCTATTTCTCTCTGCGGAGGTAAGCGAACAACTTCTTCGAACACATCCGCATAATCCTTGACGATAGGAATATCTTTTACGAGGTCGGGAATATTCTCTGTGACTTCAGGGATATTTTCTATTTGAGCAGGAGAAACATCCAACGCAGCCTAGAAGTCTTTTCTATTTGAATTCTGGCCTTCACAGGGAACGGTTATATAATCACCTGATTTTATCTTTGCCATAACGACTTTGTCGGCGCATTTAACCTCAGCTTCATATTTGGTCAGCCAATCCAATCCCAGAATAAGATCGAATTCAGTAAAATTCATGATGATAGAGATAGTAGTGAATTTATAGTAGGAAAAAGAGACAGGTACTGCACAAACCCAACTGAGATCGAGGGAACCCCAAACCGGATTTTGGACAGTCATTGGTTCTTTGAGCTTCTTCAATTTCAAATCCAACTTCTTAACTGCATTCTTTGCAATAAAGCTTCGTGACGCGCCTATGTCAAACAGTACTTTGACTGGAATGTTTTTGACAGTAAGCGTGCCTTCTAAAACATCAGATCATCCCTGACTAGCTGAGGGTGCTAAGGTTTCTGCCACTTCATATACCTGAGCCTCCTTGGTTGCCTTTAATAGCCGGCAATCCTGCTTTACATGGCCAAACCGATGGAAAATGCTGCATTCTCTGGTCTCTTGAAACTTGTTCTTTGATTTAGGTTCACTCTTCTTTAGTTTCTTTAAAGATCTGCATTTTCCTTGCAAATGCCTTTGCTTATGGCAGTTATTGCATACGGTGGTCGTTACTGGTTCCTTCTCAGATTTAGCCCTTTTTCTCCTTGCATTGGGCTTCTTGCTGATCTCAGACATCGTACTGGCTTCAGGATTATCAGTTTGAGGCTCACCTTTATTACTAGAACTGACCTCTTCTTCGTAAGGCAACATACCTTTCTTGTTGAGATCCTCATATTGGTAAGCCATGTATATCATTTCAGAAAAAGGAAGCTTCACATTCCTCATTACACTATTCTGATATTTCCTTTGTAGGCCATGAATAAATCTCAGATTCTTCCTCTTTGGATCTTGAATCAGATGAGGAGCAAAGTGAGAAAGTTCGTTGAATTTCTTATGATATTTTGGGATGGTCATATCACCTTGTATCAGATAAGAAAATTCGTCACATAATCGCTCGGTTGCTTCGGGAGGAGTAAATCTTTATAGGAAAACCACTTTGAATCTATCCCAGGTGATATCACCTTCTGGATTATCTTTAATAACCGCATCCCACCAAAACAAAGCTTCTTCTTTGAGTGCCCAAGACGCCAGTAATCTTTTCTGATCATCTCTCAGCTTTAAACCTTCAAAGATTTCCTCTGTAGAACGAATCCAAGCTTGTGTTTCCATAATGGACTCTTTGCCTAAGAATGGTGATCCACCCAGATTTCGAAATCTCTTGAATAGAACTTCTATATCTGATTCTGGCTGCGAGAGCACAACTTGCTCATGAGCTGGTCGAGCCATACGATTATTTCTTCTGTTCCTGTCACTCATTTTCTAGTGCGTCTGCAATTAGCAGACAAAGTGTCAGGTCAACAGAAAAGATATTTCAAAACATAGAGACAAATACTTGAATGTAAATGTGTCTACTGAGGTGTATTTCATTCTGCTTTACTCATACTAGGGCATTACTGATCCTATCTGTAATGAGTTACCCGTCCTAGAACACTACTGGTTCTATTTCTGACGAGTTCGTTCATATGTTATATTCCAGAACTAAGCTTAACCAAAGCTCTGATACCAAATGTAACGACCCCAAACCCCGTACTAACGGTGGCAAGGGTAATCCTTTGGAATATAACACATAAACAGATAATAGCAGAACAGAATTAAATAACTACACCAGATAATGCACAATAGAATATACTGGATAAACGTAATCATCAGAGTTACACAGCACACAGGATCATACTTAGTACAAATACAGTTCAGCTATACATAAATGTCTACATCGGAAAACAAACAAAATATGTACAATAGGAGCTGAACAACATAAAATAGATAAATGATAGAATCCATCTTCAGCTCCAGCTATCCAGAAAGAGCCTGCTAAACCTGAACACAAGGCTACTCGTGTAGAAAAAGGGGCACCCGAGTTTGCAAGTGAAACAAGCTACGAGTCAGTCATGGGACTGGTATGAGAAATCTACTCAACACATTTAAAATATGGCTAATCACAGGACCACGCCACTTTCGTGGAACGGGTTTACTCCATCGGATTGCCAATACTTTAAAACAAATAATTCTTTTAAACATCGCAATGCTTTTTATCAAAATGAAGCAATTATAAGACTCAGTTCCGATCACACAATGCAGAGCAAACCGGAGGATAGAGTTTTACCTTATAATGGCCAAAATATGCTTGATACGAATAAAACAAAAGCATTTGATATTATTGCTAGTGTTTATAGGTTTCGAAAACAATTTCAATCATAACTATCAATCATAGACGGCATGGGTACCGTATATCATGTCGCCATATATATATACAATCAAAACCGCCTGGTGTCGTATTTGGAAATTAGATTTCCATCATGAACCAAGGCAAAAGATAGTCCTTACCGACTTTGAGACAATCTAGCCCATGTCTCCGGAACAGCCGCAACTGCCCCTTGGAGCGACTGGGCCGGTCCACACGGAGTGGATTATAGTGCCCGAACAATACGTTTCTCCGCCCTTTGGGGCATAAATGAGCCAACAAATGACTCCATCGGTCCCGGATCGACAGATATATCCGAGGCGCCTCGCAACAGTAACAACCACATAAGTCAAACTCGTCAGGGCGTGCAAAACCACTGACGCCACTTCTAGCTAGAAAGAAACGCATGCCCTCCCTGAGGTCCTCTCCCGTTTCTGGTTCATAACGGGGTGTGAGGTTCGCAAATTCACGTTATACACAAAGCTACGCCACACAGGCGAGGCTTTGATCATCACCACAAGACTTTGCTTTTCAACAGAAGCCCTAATCACTGCATCTTAGCATGCCACACAGACAATTCACGCCATGTAACTGATGGCTATCAATGACACAGAATGAATTCCAATGTCAGACACACAGTCCAATTGCAAGTCCGTTCTGGGTCTGAACGAAACCGGAGGCACTATATACTTCGCAAACCCATCGATCTCCACGTACGTCTGGACGATCACCACTCATTATCCATATTTTGGGATGCCTCCCAATCAGGACATCAGTTACCATCCAAACGAGGTGAAGATCTCCGGTCTTCGACCACCGTCTTCATCTTCGATTTCTTATCGTCGATTTAGTTATTCAGAATGGGATAAACCCGGTCTTTCTGAGCAACTCGCGTATATAATAAACAAGTGCTACACAAACACACATACGCATCATTTCAATTCATTAGTCGCTAACCGTAAATCAGTAAGAGAACGATTTCCCAAATATTAACCCCGAAGGCCGAAACCAACATCAGATCAAAACCCAGGAAACCATTCGACTTAGCCAACTTTCAGTTACTTTCTAAATCTCATATCCATATCGTTTATAATATTTTATAATGATTTATCGCCATTTTTATTTATTTTAAAATAGCCAATTTATTCAAACGACGCTTCGGCCATAACGCGGCCGTGGCGCTGTTTTTCTTTAGATTTGATTTACACATATCTGAAAATCTAACCGTTGGATCTTCACAAAATTTATATCATTAGAAAGATTTTTTCGAAACGAATCCAACGGTTCTAGTTTTGGGAAAATCCGACGGTCGGATCTCCCAGTATAATCGTTTGAAGTTTCGATTTCAAAATACGAACTGCAGCGTCGTTATTCGATTTAATATAATTATATTCATATATATATATATAAATATAATCGATTCTGGCGCTTTTTTTCTTCAGATTTGAATTAAACATTCCAGACAATCCAACCATTGGATCTTTACAAAGTTGCTGTCGTTGGAAAGATATTTCGAAAGCAGACCCAACGGTTTCGGTTTCGGGAAAATCCGATGGTCGGATCTCCCGCACTATTCGTTTGAAATCACGGTTTCAAAACACGCATTGCAGCTTCATTATTCGATATATTTCAATTCTATTTATATATATATTTCGATTCTTCGATTTCAAAACTATATTCTTTTCATACATTTGATAAAAATGATATTTTTATCCAACATACACTCACTTCGATACTTCACTATTTTTAACAATTCATATATATAGTAAAAAAGTGATTTTTATTGTAAAACGATTTATTTCAAAACCCGACTATTTTATATAGTTAATATAGGTGATAAAAATAGAATTTTTATTATAAAACAATTTATTTCAAAACAAGATTATTTTATATAGTTCATATTGATGATAAAAATAGGATTTTTATTATAAAACAATTTCTTTCAAAATATGAATACCATTCAACACATGAATTTCAATTCAACGAATGAATTTCGATTCAACACATGAAGGTTTTCTATAGTTTGTATATATAGAGTAAAAAGGTGATTTTTATATTTAAAACACGAATACCATTCAACACATGAATTTCTATTCAACGAACGAATTTCAGTTCAACACACGAAGGTTTTCTATAGTTTATATATATAGAGTAAAAAGGTGATTTTTATATTTAAAACACGAATACCATTCAACACATGAATTTCTATTCAACGAATGAATTTCAATTCAACACATGAAGGTTTTCTATAGTTTATATATATATAGTAAAAAGGTGATTTTTATATTTAAAACACGAATACCATTCAACACATGAATTTCTATTCAACGAATGAATTTCAATTCAACACATGAAGGTTTTCTATAGTTTGTATATATAGAGTAAAAAGGTGATTTTTATATTTAAAACACGAATACCATTCAACACATGAATTTCTATTCAACGAATAAATATAGTTTCAACAAATGAAAATAATTCTAACACATGAATATTATTCAAAATTTCGGCAGCATAACGGCAGGGTAGTTAAAACCGGGACCGTCCCTAGTACGGCTCCTCGCTCTACCTTAAAGCCTCGCAGCTTTTGACAATGGAGAAACATGCATCTAGTTCGCACGCAGGCGGCATGTATATTTTTTTCATTTCCACAACCTAATCCTATGTGGTTCCAACCAAATATTTCTCAACCACAAATGGGTATTTTTCAACCACAATCAATCAATTTCAACCACAAACAATTCTAATCAACCATTTTTTTCACACCAATCACAATCAATAAATATCGTCCATGGTTTGTGGACGAGGGGCGCATATATATATATATATATATATATATATATATATATATATATATATATATATAAGCATTTCACTTCTATTTCAACACATATATAATTTTTACAACGCATATATAACTTATATATCGAACGTACAACTTATACAACGCTTATACAAGAGGTGTACAACGCTTATATAACTCATACTTCGACTATATAATTTATACATCGTCGTTTTCCATATCGTTTATAATTTAGAAATCTCACATTGGGTTCCACTCCACCAAAAATAGCAGAAGGCTCAGAAAAATATGCGGTCTCTTCTAAAATGTAGAAGACGTCCACACGAGTCCATAAACATGTTTCACTGAATTTCGTCAATAAACGAAAAAGATATGATTTTTACAGTGAAATCAAAAACGGTAGCGCTTAGAAGTGCTATTATATAGTTAATTAATATAACAGCTGTACCTTTCTTCGGATGTTCGAAACTAGGTTTTAACTTTTCGCTCGATCCGTGAAGTGTTGCGTCAATCAGCCACTGCCACGCTGTAGAGGGGAGAGAGGCGCGGCGAACGACGGTGGTGCGGTGGACTCCGGTGGTCGGAGATGACGGCGGTGGCGAGATGAAGGCCCGAACTTTCGAAGTCGAATTCTCCCCAATTCTGAACGAAAAAATTCAAACCCTATATGGATTTGAAGATTTCGAGAAGCTCTACAAATTCCCTAACTGGAGTGTTTGATTTCGATGCGTGGATTGATCAGAAAATGAACAGGAAGCTTTTGAAGCTTTTCCGTCGTTCGTCTTGGGTGAGGGAGAGGGAGAGTGCTGAGATGGACGAATGAGATTTTTTTTATATATTTTTAAATTTCGAAAATACCCTCTTTCACCCACGAACACCAATCCAAACCCAATAACTGTCGTCCCTAGCGTTTTACCCCCATTCTGAACACAATGGGATATGTTTCGTAGGCCCTTTCGACTGTTTCAGTCAGTTTCCCTTCAAATTAAAATATAAAACATTCAATATTTAATTTGAACGTACATTTCAATTTGCCGGGGCCACATACTGATTCGAACAATTCCAGAAAAATAAATCTAGCTATGTTTTGACGATACGGTCCCAACAAAACTAGTTTCGTCGAATTCTGAGACCGTTTGAAAAATGGCCCATTTCTGGTCGATCCAATTTAATAGAAATCGACCAAACACATTTTCCTTTGCCACGCTCACCTACTAAATTCAAAAATTATGAAATTTGAAACTTAGCAATAGTTTAACATCCCGGATCCAACAAAAGTGGTTTCGTCAAATTCCGAGGTCGTTTGCAAAATGGCCTTTTTCTCGGGCTATATAAACTCCATAGCGACCTTTCAGAAAATTCATTTAGCCATAACTCTTGCTTCCCTCTATGAAACTTCGATTTTTCAGATTCGTTAGAAAGGTATTCACTAAAAGATTTAAATATTTTTGGTTTCACTCAAATCCGTTTTGTTTTGCACCCGGTACAGTCAGTCAAAGTTTGAATTAAAATTTGAAACTACCGCTCCATTTTAGGCCTTATTTATAAATAGAATTAATTATATTCATTTTCAAATGTCAATTCAAACTTACTTTTCATCGTTATTATTTAAAATATTTATTTTAAATATTTAAAATCCACTAAAATAGCCAATTTAAAATTTTTAAATTGGTTCAGATTTTCCGGGTCGTTACACCTTCATACAGTAAAATCACTTCTGAATCTCCAGCATTTTTGCAAAGAATTCAAGGTGATATATGTGGTCCGATTCATCCCGCTTGCGGACCATTTAGATACTTCATGGTGTTAATTGAGGCATCAACGCATTGGTCACATGTATGTTTGCTATCTACTAGAAACATGACATTTGCTAAATTACGTGCTCAAGTAATTAAATTAAGAGCACATTTCCCCTATCATCAAATCAAATCAATAAGGCTAGATAATGCAGGAGAATTCACTTCCCAAGTATTTGATGACTATTGTTTATCACTGGGAATTGAAGTTGAACATCCAGTAGCTCATGTTCATACTCAAAATGGTCTGGCAGAATCATTAATTAAGCATTTGCAACTTATTGCAAGATCATTGCTTATGCAATCAAAGTTTCCTGTTACAGCTTGGGGACATGCAATTTTGCATGCATCCAAATTGATTAAAATTAGACAATGGCTTATTATCAATTTTCACCATCATAGCTTTTAACTGGATCCCAACCAAATATTTCACATCTACGAAAATTTGGTTGTGTTGTGCATGTACTCATTATTCCCCCACTTCATACTAAAACGGGTCCTCAAAGAAGGTTGGGAATTTATGTGGGATTTGACTCACCTTCGATAATTCGTTATTTTGAACCTCTTACAGGTGATGTCTTTACTGCAAGATTTGTAGATTGCAAATTTGATGAGTCAAATTTGCCGCCATTAGGGGGGAAAACTTTTCCAGTAGAACGGCATGAAATTTCATGGAATAATCCCTCTATGTTTCATTTGGATCCACGTATCAGACAATGTCAAAACAAGGTACAAAGAATTTTGCATATTCAAAATATTGTAAATCAAATGCCAGATGCATTTAATGCTGCTGCAAAAATAACTAAATCTCATATTCCAGCAGCAAATACACAAGCTAGAATTGAAATCCCTGAAGGGACAATAGCAGCAAATGAATCTAAAGCTAGACAAAAACGTGGAAGACCGGTAGGTTCAAAAGACTTGGCGACTAGAAAAGGAAAGTCTAATGAAAAATCATCAATTAGGAAACCTCCCGAAGAGGTTATAAATGATCCAAAGGATAACTTAAAAGAAAATTCCAATTCTTCAATAATCAGTGAAGGAATTATTATCCCAAAAGAAATAATAGAAACTACGAAAACAAAATGGTACCTAATAATAATGAGATCTCAATATTCTGTACGAATTATGGAGAAATGTGGGATCGAAGTAAAATAACAATTGATGATGTATTCTCATTCGCAGTAGCTACTGAAATAACTGAAAGTCATGACTATAATGAGAATGATGATAGTGAACCAACTAGCATAAATGAATGTCGAAAAAGACAAGATTGGCCAAAGTGGAAAGATGCTATTTAGGTTGAGTTAGATTCACTTCAAAAACATGGTGTATTTGGACCAACAGAGAAAACATCAGAAGGTGTTAAACCAGTCGGTTATAAATGGGTATTCGTTAGAAAACGAAATGATAAAAATGAAGTTGTGAGATACAAAGCAAGGCTTGTTGCACAAGGTTTCCTGCAGAGACCGGGTTTTGGCTTCAAAGAAACATACTCCCCTGTTATGGATGTCATAATATTTCAATATTTAATAAGCCTTGTAATTTCTGAGAAGCTAGATATAAGATTGACTGATGTTGTGACAGCTTATCTATACGTTGAATTGGATACCGATATTTACATAATAATCCCAGATGGATACAAATTTCCTGAAGAAAAAACAAAAGTCAATGTATTCACTAAAATTAAGACGATCACTATACGGTTTGAAACAATCCGGAAGAATGTAGTATAACCGTCTTAGTGAGTATTTAATAGAAGCAGGGTATAAAAACAATCTGATCTGTCCATGTGTCTTTATAAAGAAATCGGTAAAGGGATTTGCTATTTTAGCGTTATATGTTGTTGATATAAATTTGATTGGAACTCCAAAAAAGATCAATGAAACAATAGATTACTTAAACATGAATTTAAAATGAAAGATCTTGGAAAAACTAAATACTGTCCTTGTCTACATATTGAGCACAGTAAAAATGGCATACTAATTAATAAGTCAAATTACATTGAGAAAATCTTGAAGCGTTTTCAAATGGATAAAGCATATCCATTTAGTACGTTTATGGTTGTCAGATCACTAGATATTAAAGGGGACCCTTACCGACCAAAAGAAGATGATGAAAATATACTTGGTCCAGAAGTATCATATCTCTGTGCAATTGGTGCATTGTTATATTTAGCCCAATGCACGAGACCAAGTATTGCATTTTCAGTCAATTTTCTAGCAAGATATAGTTCTGCACTAACTAAAAGACACTGGAATGGCATAAAACATATCATGAGATATCTGCGAGGAACCACTGCTTTAGGCTTATTTTATTATAACATAGGCATTAATCCGATTCTAGTTGGTTATGCTGATGTAGGTTATCTTTCTGATCCACATAAAGCAATATGACAAACAGGATATGTGTTTACTAACAGCAATGCAGCTATTTCATAGCGATCTACAAAGCAAACATTGGTAGCAACATCATCCAATCATTCTGAAATACTAGCACTACATGAAGCAAGTCAAGAATGTATTTGGTTAAGATCATTAATCGAACATATTCGAAACAGATGTCAACTTTCCTCAACAACAGAAAGATCAACCATCATTTATGAAGACAATGTCGCATGCGTAGCTCAGATTCAAGCAGGATACATCAAGGGTGATAGGACGAAACACATTTTTCCCAAATTCTTCTTGACACATTAACTTCAAAAAGACAATAAGATAGAAGTGAAACAAATCCAGTCTCAAGAAAATCCAGTAGATCTATTCACAAAGGCACTTTCAAAATCAACATTTCAGAAGATGATATATAAAATTGATGTGTCGCTTGCATCACCAAACCATTTGAATAATGCGTTACGAATCAGGGGGAGCATATTTTATGCTGTAACGTACTCTTTTCCTTCCACTGGGTTTTTGTTAGTAAGGTTTTTAATGAGGCATTATTTTGATCCAGAAGTATTAACTCTCATTAGAACATTGTCAATATGTTACCTAGAGATGAAATAAAAATTATACTCTTTTCCTTGTTTATGATTTTTCCCACAGGATTTTTCATAAAAAGGTTTTAATGAGGCAATTATATCATCTTTGCATACGCATATTCAAGGGGGAGTGTTGTAATATATATATATATGTGTGTGTGTGTGTGTGTGTGTGTGTGCGTGTGTGTGTGTGTGTTAAAGGTGAATACGCTTAATGCAAAGGACATTACTGTAATTGCAAAGACATGTAAAGTCTATAAATAAAGAACTCATGTATGTTGTAAAATGATCCGTATGAATAAAAATGTCTGCTCTCTCTCATTTCTTATGTTTTTCTTTTACTTTGTAACATTTTCATTATTTTGGAAAATGCGTTTGGTTTGGAATATTCTAAAAACACATTTTTAAAAATAAAAATTGAAAACTGCGTTTGGTTTGAAATATGTTTTTCATATTTTGAAATTTCCTTTTTGTAAACATTTGCATTTAAACCATAATACATAATATACATTAATCATTATCCAAAATATTAATTTATTTGATGGACTTATGTATTTGTAATAAATAATCAAAATATTAACCAAAATTATGCTCACTTTAAATTGCTAATATACATGATGTAATTCACTGGGCTCCTTTCATGCATATTGCAGTATTTTCAATACCCAATAAAAAACAAATGGAGCAAAAAATTCACATAACTACACAACACATGTTACATAATAAAATACAACATAAATACACAGCAATCAATGGACAATGAAATCCATACACTTCAAATCAAACACTTTTTTTCCTTTAACATAAAACCAATTATCATATGTATATTATTCATTAGACATAACATACACTATACATAATATACACAAAACCAATTATATATTACATTATACATAACGTACATTATACATAACTTGTGTACACAACATGGAATACAGAGAAGTTATGCACCAAATAAGAACTGCATGCTCATCTCCTTATATATCTTACTAATGTTTCATGCATGGATGAATGAAATAAAATTTCTTTTATCTTATTCTTATTTTTGTTTTCTTCCAATATTTTTTCATCTCCCCTCTTATACATTAATCCCTTCTCTGTGTTCACTATAACTCCATTTATAACCCACCAAATAACCAAGATGATGGAGAAAAAAAGCATCTCTCATGGCTCCATCGATCCTAAAAATTACAAGTAACTATTATGTAATGACGGTCGGAACAAAGCCCCCCTTCCTTGCACGCATATGAGATGGCACATAACTCTCATATAACAAAAGGAATCCCTTATGTTACGTGCCTACCAGCTCATATTTATACACAATTCCTTCAATATATTCCTTGGTGTGGGACTATTGTATCCAAACCATCATTCATCCTTAACAACATGCGAGACAATCTTAACAGTCTCCCCCTTGACTCGCATCCTACAGGTATCTTTTGAGAGCACTGTCTTGCCCGCATGGCCCAGTCCGAACCTTCGGCTCTGATACCACTGTTATGTAACGACGGTCGGAACAAAGTCCCCCTTCCTTGCATGCATATAAGCTGGCACACAACTCACATTTAACAAAAGGAATCCCTTATGTTACGTGCCTACCAGCTCATATTTATACACAATTCCTTCAATATATTCCGTGGTGTGGGACTATTGTATCCAAACCATCATTCTTCCTTAACAACATGTGAGGCAATCCTAGCAATAAGATGATAGGAATGGCTCCAATGCAACAGCAAAATTGCAAGCAGCACATCAAAAAAACCCCTAAATCCAATAATGACGAACCACAAACATAACGTAAATATAATATTACCAGAAAGATGGATCATGCTTACCTATAAGGGATCTGCATAAGACCTACAAACCCAGACTTTTCATATAGAGAAGTATAAACCTGGAGATCATCATCACTAAACAAACTTAAATGTAAATATTTCTTATTACCGTTCCTGTGTCAAAGCGAGTGAAATCCGCTTCAGCCCGTCCTGGTTTATGCATAATACACAAATGAGTTGCCAGTATTTTTTGTTA